>CM053166.1:173169110-174419110 GCA_028571685.1 Heterohyrax brucei | reverse complement strand
CTGTCGCATGGGGTTGCTATGAGTCAGAATCGACTTGATGACACCTAACAACAGCAACAACAACAATCTGAGGCAGGGAGGGCCAGAAGAGGAAACTTGCAGGTGAGAAAAGAAGAGCAGAAAGAGCCATGAGACAAGGGGCAGGACCTTGACATCTCTTCTCCACATACAAACACAGTACACACAGAGAGTTTCAGCTTTGAAAATGATGTTTAGTGCAAGTCACTGATAGCACAGCCTGATGGAGGAAGGACAGTCATCTTTAACTCTCTGAACTAGTGAGAAGGTCTTGGTTAAAAAAAAAAACAAACCTGCAGACAGCTGTGGCAAGCAACATCAGAAAAGGGTAAAGATAACAACACGCTGATAACTCACAGGAGCACCTTGCTCTGGGAGACAGAGGAGCTGGGCTACTCAGCCCACGACTGTGTCCCAAGGTTACAAGGACAAAGAGCAGTGGACCTCAATTTTCTAGGGCTCTAGGGAAGAGAGGAACAGGAGGACACCTTCCAGAAATGGTGTCAGTTACCTGAATTCAAGTTGTTCTAAGATCACCTACTGGCTGCATGACCTTGCTTGGACAAATGATGCCACCGGTGAGGAGTCCTAAATAAACAAAACCCAAACCATTGCCACTGAGTTGACGCTGACTCATAGTGGCCCTGTAGGACAGAGTAGAACTGCCACCTCGGGTTTCCGAGGCTGGAATTTCTATGGAAGCAGACTGCCACGTCTGTCTCTTGCACAGCGAGCAGCTGGTGAGTTCAAACCACCAATCTTTCAGTTAGCAGCCCAGACAAAAGAGTGACCATGTGGGCCTTGCTTGTGGAGGGGGAGCTAACCCACACGACGTGTAGAGAGGAGCACTCGCAGCCCAGTGGCCTGCACGTGACAAGTTTGGCACCACATCACTTCACTCCAGGCGCCACCAGGCATTTCTCCCATTGCCAAAGCCAAGAAGCTCTTGAGGATTGTTTGGGACTGCCACCTCCTCCCCTCAACAGCTGGGTGGCACCTGCTTCTCTAGGTCTCTCTCATCTGAGCCCATCTGACTCTCTGTTGCATGACCCTGTGGTCCATATCCCATGTATCGAGAGCAGGGTCCCTCAGCCCAAGCTAGTCTACAATACAGAGGGTATGACAAGCAACAGGGTCTCGCGGCCGAGGCCCTGCTAGGAGAGAAGCTGGCTTTGCTGCTTAATCCAGGGCCTTGCCATGGACCACTGGGGCTTTCTCAATCACCCATCCTACCGACTAGAGCTGCTTGCTCAGTTCCTGTTTCACAAAGTAACAAGGAAGTGAAGAGTACGGCAGCCTCTGGGCAGGAGCTAGCTGGGTGGGGGTGCCTCCCACTCCCAGCTGGGGTTGGGGAGGGGCAGGGATAGACAGACGAGGAGGAAACAGTTGCTACTGTATCTTTCATATTTCTATTATCTCTTTGGCAGCAAGAGTGCCCAACTGCCAGTTTGAGGAAGTGCCCAGTGAGTTGGTAAATTCACTGCTGACGTGGCTTTAGTGGGGTGAAGAGTAGCTGGTCCAGCCCCTCCCAAGGGTCTACCCAATGAAGAGCTTGGGCCAGCTGGCTGGCCAATGAGGGGGGACTGACTTTGTGATCATTTGTGAAATGGACTCTTCAGGTTGTTTGTGCATGTGTATGTGTACGTGTGTATCTATCATTCTGGAAACCCTGGTGGCATAGTGGTTCAGTGCTATGGCTGCTAACTAAAAGTTTGGCAGTTCAAATCCACCAGGTGCTCCTTGGCAACTCCATGGAGCTATTCTGTCATATAGGGTTGTTATGAGTCGGAATCGACTTGATGGCAACAGGTTTGTTTTCTTTTTAATCTATCCTTTTACCCCTGCTTCTTTGTGCTTCCCAAAAGATTTAAAGTTGTCAATAAACGTGGCTAAGGACCATCATCATTATAGCTGTCACTGCTGTAAGACCTCAAATAGGTCTTCTTGGACCTTAGTTTGCTCATTAAAGGCAGTGAAGGTGTGACAGGGTAACCAGTTGCCATTGAGTTGATTCTGACTCATGGTGACCCCATCTGTGCCAGAGTAGAACTGTGCTCCATAGGGTTTGTAGTGGCCAATTTTTCAGAAGTAAAGCACCAGGCCTTTCTTCCAAGGCACGTTTGGATGGATCTGAAACTCCAACCTTTTAGCAGCTGAGTTAGTTAACCATTTACACCACCCAGGGACTCTACAGTCAGGATGCTGGGGATTTAATCCTAGCTCTGTCCCCGACAGGCTTTATGACTTTTGGTAAGTCCCTTCCTCTTTCTGGGCTACTGTTGAAGTTTCCATCTCTATATAGTGAAGAAATTGAAACAGCTTTTCATTTGCTTGTGTATTTATTTGTTGAGTCATGGAGCTCCTATCCAGACCAGCAACATATTTGTGGGGCCCAGTGCAAAGTGAAAATGCAGGGCCCCTTGTTCAAAACACAAGAATTTCAAGATGACGATAGCAGGGCATGAAACCAAGCGTGGGCCCTTCTGACCAAGGTGCTCTGTGTGCTTGGACAGGTCACAGGCCCGTACAGTAGGCCATGTAGCTACTTCAAATAAATTGTTATGGGAAGCCTAGAAGGGCTGTTTTTTTTTTTTTTTGTTGGAGCTCACTCTGCTTTCTTTGGCACTCCTTGTGGCATTTCTGAGGAACGTCAGGCTCCAGGGAGCCTAGCTGGAAAAACACACGTTAGATATTCCCTGAAAAGCCTTTCGGAGGCACTGGTGATTCAGTAGTAGAATTCTCACCTTCCATGCTGGAGAGACTTCAAGCACAGTCATCAGAGTCTGTCAGCGGAGGCTGGCGCATTGGTATGCTGCTAAACAGGTTTCAACAAAACTTTGTAGGACTAGGAAGAAAGACCTGATGATCAACTTCCATAATTCAGCCAGTGAAAACCCAATGGATCACACTGGACTGATCCACAATTCATGAGAGGATGGCACAGGGTCAGGCAGCATTTAATTCTTTTGTGTGTGAGCTCACCATGAGTTGGGCTGCCTCAGTGGAAGCTAACAGCAGCAAAAAGCCTTTCTAGCTTGGGCTATTTATACACAAAATTTGGGTACCAAATTCTTTCATTGCCTACCTCTAAAGGTGAGGCCAGAGTTGGACTGGCACTGAGCTAATAAGAACATTATCATCTCTTGTCTGTGTAGCTTCATGGCTTACAGAGGGCTGTCACATCTGAGTCTTGTGATCGTCTCACCACAATCTCAAAAGACAGCTGATACAGGGGTTTTACAGAAAGAGTAACTGAAGACCAGACAGGTCAAGTGTCTTGCCCAAGGCCACACAGCTGGTCAAGCAGGGACTAGAACCCAAGAACCATAATTCCTGGGAAGAGTGGCTATTTCTTAGGGTCCTCTCCACAGCAGCAATCGGTAGGTGAGGAGAGGTTTGGTAAACCTCATCTTCCAGCATAAATACAGAGGACAAGAGCCCAAGGAGACATTTATTCATGTTCACTTCCTAACCATGTGTGGGTGTCTTGCTGTGTGTGCCTTGTCTCCCTGCACAGTCCAGAGTCCAGCCATCCAGATCCCAAGGAAGGAAGCAGGGGTGGCTGTGGCCCCTTCTGCAGCCATGCTTGGGGGTAGTCTCAATTCCACGACGGAGTACCAGAAGAACCAGTGAAACTGTGGAGACAGAGATCAGGTAGAGCTCAGGGTTTTGCCCTGAAGAGACGAAAGGCTGGCATGTGAGCTGCCGTGGGCTGAAAGGCCTGGTCAGGCTCCCAGTGCCCTCTTGCTGCCTGCCCATGGCCTACCAGATCCTCAGGAGCAAGTACCGGGGTGCCAAGGTGAGCATGTGGGCTGGCAGGCCCTGAAGAGGCAATGTGCTGCAGAGAGTATGAGTTGGGTCTTTGCTTCTTACCAGCTGTGTGATCTTGGTCAAATTGTTGTTAGGGTTCGTCGAGTCTACTTTCAACTCACGGCAACCCCATGTGACAGAGTAGAAATGTCCCATAAGGTTTTGTAGGCTGCAATCTTTACAGAAGGAGCCCTGGTGGTACAGTAGTAAGCACTCAGTTGTTAACTGAATGGTTAGTGGTTCGAACTCACCAGCTGCTCTGCAGAAGAAAGACGTAGCAGTCTCCTTTTGTAAAGGTGAAAATAAAAAAACCCAAGTCTGTTGCTGTCTAGTGGATTCTGACTCAGCTATTCTATAGGACAGATTAGGGTTTCCAAGGAGCAGCTGGTAGATTTGAACTGCCAACCTGCTGGTTAGCAGCCAAGCTCTTAAATACTACAGCCTTGGACACTCTATGAGGCAATTCTACTCTGCCCTATAGGGTTGCCATGAGTTGGAATTGACTTGGTAGAATTTTTTTTTTTTTAAATCTTTATGGAATCAGATAATCAAGTTCTTCTCTCACAGAGCCACAGGGTGGCCTGAAGCCACTGCCCTGTCAGTTAGCAGCCGAGCACTTAAACTGTAAAGTGATGCAAGCCATATTACTTGACCTCCTCTGAGACAGCATGTTCTGGAATCATCTAAGTGGTTTGAATCCTGCCTCTTTCGTGGACCTGCACCAGTTGATTCATCTCTCTGAACCTCACTCACTCAGTTCCCTCACCTGTAAAATGGGAACGCTAAAAGTAACTTCTCCTGGGTCGTCAGAGGGATCAAATAAGAAAATGCATCATAAAGCTTTTAGCATGGGATCTGGTCCACACTAAATAAATCAAACCACACCGGTTGCTGCTGATTTGATCGCAGTTCATAGCTGGTGGATTTCAACTGTTGGCCTTTTGGGTAGCAGCTCAGCCCTAAACCACTATGCCACCAGGGTTCCTGATCCATAACTACTCAGTAAATGATAGAGATGATGATGATAATGGCTTTCATTTATTATTACCAGATGGCTTTGCAGATGAGTGGGAGAGAGAGCCAACAACTGAGCAAATGGGCCCACCGTTGGGGGCTGCTGGCTGTCAGAGAGGGGGCCAGGGATAGGGCCTTTCCATGCAAGCATCAGTGTGGGTAACTGGTGAGGGTCACTCTCACATCCAGCAAACTAGGCCCAGCATTCCTGGGGATGGACTCTTCTGTCTGGTGCCTTTGCGAGTACCCTGTGCTGAGACTTGGTTTGCTCCCTCTCAGCCACCTCATCCCTGACCTTGGCTGTGCTCTCTTGTGCGAAGTTGCTGGCTCCAATTATTCAGAACCATGCTCTACAAGTCTCCAGCATGGGGCTCCCTTCTGTCCCCTCCCTCCCTTCCACAGCCACCCTACCTTTGGCACAGGCGATTGGCTGGTCATGCGTGCGTGCATGTACACCACCGTTCACATACATACACACAGGCACGCTCACACGCACATTCTCAAGGCCATGTGCTCCCCAGCAGAGCTTCTAGAAGCCTCACAGCCCCACCTCCACCTTCCGCACCACAAAAACCACAGGTAACAACAGCAGTCTCCAGCACCACAGCAGACACAGTGCAAAACCCAGAGGCAGGCTTCGTTGCCAGCTGTTTTTAAGTAACTAGCAGGATGTGAGCCCAGGTGGTTAACGGCTGCCCGCCCCCCAATCATGCAGGCAGCTCTTCTCACCCCAGCAAAGGGCTCATTAAATGGGGAGGAGTGGGAAGGAGGGAAAGGGATCCCAACTGGTGCTGAAGGGCAGAAGGGTTGGTGGTTGATCCCTTGTGGCTCCACCAACTCCCAAGCCAAGTTTGTGTGTCCTTGGGCAAGTCCCACCCCCTATCTGGAGCTCAGTTCTCCTGTCCGTAAAATGGGAAAACCAGACAAAGCAAATGGCTATACAAGGATGCAGGGAGGATTTAATAGCATTGTCAGTGTGGCTGTGTTCTGGAAAGTTAAAAACAAACGTGTTGCTGTTGAGTCACTTTTATAACCATGGGTTACAGAGTAGAGCTGCTCTATAGTGTTTTCTTGGTTAAAATCTTTCCAGAGACAGATTGCCAGACCTTTTTTCCGTAGTGCTGTTTGAATTGCCATTTTTAGGTTAACAATTCAATGCAAACTGTTTGCTTCACTCAGGCCAGCAAAGTACAGGATGGTGACTGGGTGGGGTGATTCCAGCTGTTCCTCAATTTCTGGAAGGGCCATTTCTAGCAGCCAAAGCCCCACAGCTCTTCTGTCACTCTGCACAGAGCCTATGTGGGATTCAGGAGAGCTGGGCTCCCATGCTGAGGGGCTGGTGTGCAGGTATCTTTCCTGGCTGCCCTCTGTCTCCAGCCTTCCCCCTGTGGCCTGTGCCCTGCACCCTGCTACTCTGGCTTTCTGGACCCTGGGGTGGCAGTCTGTAATGAAAGGTCTCTCAGCTACCTTTCCTTCCTCTCTCTCTGCGAGCACAGTAGACAGCCCCAAGGGGAACCTGGTTTCTTTGGCCCTGTGGCTGTAGCCAGGAAGCCATTGTCGGGCTGGGGACAGGTGGGCGGGGGCCAGAGACAGCTTCGAGCATATAGAAAGAACAAAAGTTAGGGCCAAGTTGGTTGGGAGCAGCTCTGGCTACTCTGGCAGATGGAGACAGGGTAGAGCTCTGTCAGCGCCGTGAGCTACAGGAGGAAGGGCGCTGCCTTGCTGGTCTTGGTGTCGTGGTGGCAGACACCGGCAGCACGCTCTGGCAGGTTGGGTTCATGGGAGGGAAAGGACTAGCTGGCCCTCCTATCCTGGTATCTGTGGTTGGGAACTGAGGGTGAGGCATACGAGCCCAGAGGGGCCCCACCTGGGGTCAAAAGCCCTGTCCCCCTGGGCTTGGTCCTGGAGAAGGAGGCCGGGGCACTAGCTTCCAGGCCATGGTGATAGTGGTAGGAGTACTTGGTGGTGTGTTTGGTGCGGGGAGCTGCGCGAGGGAGTCCCGCCTCCAGGTGGAGGGTCAGCATAGGAGTCTGGAGCCTCTAGATGCTCCAGCTGACGATGGCAAGAGTGGAGGCAGCCAACACAGCGGCCAGGGGAGCAGTGTGTGGGGCCCTGGCCACCAGGGGTTCTGTGTGCTGCTGCAGCCACGCATACTCCTCCAGCAGCTGGCGCCTCTGCAGCTCTGGGCCCACCTTCTCCCGGATGGTCTCATAGTAGCGGTTCAGGTACTCGAGCTGAAAAGGGCAGGAGTGGTGAGGCTGGTCCCAGGCCAAGCTGCCAAGAGGTGATGTCTGGGTGCCATCTAATCCCCTGCTGGAGTATTCCAGCTGCCTACCTTGACCCAGCTACACATAGGTCCCCGGCCACCATCAGCCGTAGGCATTCTCTGGGGCTTTCCAGAGGTAGTCCCCCACCAGGGCTGTTGAATGTCAAAGTGCCTTTCTTAAGAGGTAGGGTGGATTTCACTACCAGGAATGGCAGTAACTAGGGCAGGCATTAGCCAGCCAAGTGCTGTCGAGTCGTAGTACCCCCATTTTGCAGAAGAGGGGACCGAAGCCCAGAGGGAGCAAGGGATTGCATACAGCTCCAGGACTTCTAGTGGCAAAGCTCAGAGACCCAAGCTTAGAATTCTCAGGAGTCTACTGTTTGGGTTTGGGCAGGCTGATCTGGCCAGAGAGTTCTAGAAGCTCTGGGGTCTCTGGTGAGTTGGGAATAATGCCCTGTATACGCCTGCAGATGTCACAAGTTGGCCCCTCCTGGGAGGGGGGAATGGGTGGAGGGTCTTGGGATAGGTGGGAGGCAGAGGAAGGGGCACTCACGTGCACAGGGGACAACAGGCTGACATCGATGAGATTCCGGTCATAGGGCACCAAGGACACCACTTCAAAGGTCAAGTAAGTTCCTGGATACTGAGGACCCAAAAGGAAGGTGGGAAGTCAAGAAAGTGAGGAAGAGAGAGGCGCTAGGCTGAAGGCAGGGGGGCAGAGAACTGTTCTTTGTCAACCTTGGAGTCTCTGGGAAGGCTTAAACCTTCCAGAGTCCCCTTTGGCAGCCCCCAGTCTACCGCTTAGCACTGCCCAGCCTTAATGCTTTCCCCTGATTCCTGAAATTTAGACTTAGGGCTGTGTTTCTCTACATGCGTCTGTCATCAGCAACTAGGAAGTGTGTTCCATGCACAGATTCTGGAGTTGGCTCCCCAGACCTACTGGAATCAGAAGCTCTAGGGCAAGGTCTGGGAACCTACATTTAAATAATTTTAAAACAAGCATTTATATTTATCTATCTGGAGTCCCCAGGTGGTATAAACAGTTTACTTGCTCAGATGCTAACCAGAAGGTTGGAGGTTTAAGTCATCTCCAAAGTGCCTCATAAGAAATGTCTGGTGATCTACTTCTGAAAAATCAGCCATCAAAAACCCTGTGGACTACTGTTCTACTGTGACACACACGGGCTTGCCTAAGTCAGAAGTAACTCAACAGCAACGTTTTTTTTTTTTTTTAAAAATACCTGTGTACCTATCTTTAAAAATGAAAAATAGCCCTTAATTCCCATTTCCCAGAGTATCCTTGCATGTATGCACTTAAAAAAATTCAAATATTACAGGAAGACAAACAGTGAAGATGTAAAGTCTCCTTATCTGCGTTTCCTTCTTAAAAATGGTTTCAGGCATACATAACATATATATCCATATATTTTTAAAGTTCACAAAGCATAGATCATACCATACACATTTGTTTGCACATTCCCCACACCCCCACTGAAATAGTTAACTTAAGAAGAGTGTTCTAGATTGCATGTGTAGATCCTCCACTGTTTTTAAGGGGTGCATAAGATTCCAGAGTATGTGGGCATACTGCCATTTATTTACAGTTTCTAGTTTTGCAATGTTACCATCAGTGCTACGAAAGATAAAGGCGTTTGTTCTGACAGATATTGTCAAACTACCCTTCAGAAAGGTTGCACCAGCTCATACTCCCCCTGAAGAGCATCGGAGAGCTCCAGTTTCCTCACCCACTCACCAGCCCGGAGTGTCCTCAGGTAGGTGAGACATGGTATTCTCTTCTGGTTTCAATTTGTATCTCTTCGGCCAAGAATGAAATTAAGATCTTTTCATGTTTATGGACTATTTATATTGATTTTTCAGTGAATTACCTCTTCCTGTCCTCTGCCCGTTTTTCTGTGTTGCCTATTTTTGTCCCACTGATTTGCAAATTTGCAAAAGCTCGTGGGAAAGTAAGGAAATTAACCCCTTTTCTGACACAGGTAATATGTTTGGCAGGCATCTTTTGATGGCATTTTTCCCACATAGAAGGCTGATTATATTTTTTCCACCCAGAGGTTCTCTATTTGATTTAGTCAGGGTTCTCAGTGTTTCTCTTCATGGCTTCTGGTCTGATGTACAAAGACCTTGTCCCACCCTGGGATTACAAATGCATTCATGTAGGTTTTCTTCTAGATCTTTTGTGGTTTCACTCTTCAACTTTAAAGCTTTGATCCATCTGGAAGTTTATTTTGGTGCAAAAGTGAGGTTATTCTGTTTAACCTCCCTCTTGCATGGTTAGCCCCATTGTATTTTCATATCCATTTATTGAATACAGTCTGTCTCTACTGTTTTGAATTGTCAGTTCTATTATAAACTGCACTTCGATTAAGTTTATGGAAACTAAAGGTCATATGTCTGGACTAAATATTCTGTTCCTTTGCTATCTCTGTCTATTTCGTCTCCAGTGTCATACTGTTTCAGTTATAGTAGCTTCATGATATATATTAATTATCCAATAGTGCTAGTTTTTTCTTTTTCACTCAGTTTTTTCAGAATGGTCCTAGCTAGCTACCTAGCTATCTTGACATGTTTATTTTTACAAATAAACTTTAGTACCATTTTATGATGTTACTAACATACTCAGCACTGCAATTGAGGTTTCCTGGAATTTATAGATGAATTTAGGGAGAAATGACATCTTTACCATACTGAAGTTTCTTTCCAAGGACCACCATTTATTGAAATCTTTTTTATGTCCCTCAGTAGAGATTTTCTCTCTATAAGTCCTCTGAAGTTTATATTCAGGTGTTTCATCTTGTTGGTTGCTATTACACAAAATCTTTGTTTCTAACAAGCTCTCCTGGTGATTACTGTGTGCACTGAGAATCAATGACCTAGGGCAGGGATACTGATTCACTTGGTTTTGAGCAGGGCTCAAGCACTGGCCTATTAAAAACAAAAAATTCTCCAGATGATTCTAATGTGCAAACAGGTTTGAGAAACTCTGATTTAGGGACTTCCTACAGAGCTAAAGAAGATTCCCAATAAATCCATGTCTACACTTGAAATGACCTTCTCCTTTGACCTTCCCTGTACCCTCCCCCATGCAGCCCCAAAGTCACTGCCATGCTGTTCACATCACAAGTCCATCTCAGCGGCACATTACCTTGGTGTTTGCCTCTACCACCAGGACAATATCTTCAATACGGATCCCAAATTCTCCATCATGATAGTAACCAGGTTCTGGGAGACACAGAGGTGCTGGTGGCTTTAAGCAGAGGGAGGGCCCAACCCCAGGCTTCCTGCACCAATTGATGAGTAGCTGGAGGGCCTGGCTCCCTGGCTCCCCCTGGCTGCTGACTCTGGCAGACCTACCACTTGGTAGATGTTCATTGCGTCAGCAGAAACATCCTGTTGGGTCTCAGATCTCCCACAGGCACACACTGATTCACCCTCCCCCTCTTGTAGCCCAGTGGAGAAGACTTAAGAACCCAATTGGGATCCTAGTGACACTCCCACCTCCGTGTGTGCCATCTTCCTATTACCCCAGCATTTGATTGGAGACTTCAGAGTCTAGGTGGGAACCAACACTCAAAGGTGAAAAGAGGGAGTGGGCTAAAGGGGTTTGGGGTTAGGATGAGAGGAGCTATTTGGGGCTAGGAGGAGTGGTGGGAGAGGGTGCAGGATCCCTGGAACCATACCAATGGAAGTGAACATGCCCTTGGTCATGGCAATGTTGTTGGACTGGAATCCGACTGGCCCTGCAAAGGGAGACAGAAGCACGGTGTCAGCTCTCCTGTACTTGTTAGCTTGGAAGCTAGCAGGCCCCAGGGAAAGTGGGGAGGAAAACAGGCAACTTGGGATCCCTGGACCTCAGAGTAGTACATTTGTATCATGTCATTGTCTACCTGGGGCTAGCACAGACCATGTTGGCTCTGGCTGTTATCTAGGGTGTACATCAGTCAGCCACTAGACCTTGGTCTGACACACCTCTCTCTCATTCATGCCTTCCTGCATGCCAAGCAGGTGCCAGGAGTGGCTGACTACTAGTATTCCTCACTCACCCTGTGGAGCAGCTCTGGTATTGGTAATTTCAAGATCTATGAAATGCTCTATTTCCTTCCCAAAACAGTCATCACATACGGGGGACCCCAGGGGATGATGAGGAGACACCTACACTCATGCACACACAGGAAGTTGCCAATGCCATGGCCTGTTCCATGGCCATAATTGAGACCAACATCCCATAAGGCTCTGCGGGCAAAGGCCTCCATCACTCGCCCTGGAAGAGAGATGGCAGCTAGTAAGTGGGCCGGGTGCCCGACTGTCCACCTTGCACCTTGCACAATCAGCGCTGCTCTTTCCTGTCCTTTGGCTTCAAGACAACCCCCACCCCCCAGGCAATACCTGGGGAAAGACATATATGGGAGGCAGGTAAGCATGCAATGACACAGTGACATTTGTCTGGGGTAGAAAGGGGCTGATGAGTAACACCAGTGTCACCTAGACTGGCTCCACTATCTGTGCTCCCTGGCCAGGCCAACCCCTTGCTCTTTCTGGCACATTGCATCTTGTACCCATTACCTGGATTGCTGACTCTACTCTATTTTCTCCCCATCCATCAAAACTCACCACTTCTGCACCTACTTCCTCCAGGCATCCTCCCATGACTGCATCAACCCGCACTGATCTCCCACCTCTAAGTTACCCGGTTAGATTAGCAGGCAAGAGACCTGAATTCAAGGCCTGGCTCTCTGGCTAACCCCCTGTGTGACCTTGAGCAGGTCACTTGCTCACTCTTGAGCTTACTGTGTCACCTACGTGGGTGCTATGATAATATAATTCCCGCCCCACTCGTCTCCAGGGTGATGTTCCAGGTCCAGTGACATCAGGGCCTGAGGCTCTGGACCCAGCCTGCTCTCCCAAACCTACCTGAGGTAGCATCAGGAAAGATGAGTCGGGACAGATCAATGTTTCCTATCAGAACTCGGGTATATGCTTCCTGGGGGTGGGCGTGGGAAGAGAGAGGTAACATGGAAGACGAGAGAAGGAACAACGTGACCCATCTGTATGCCTATAGGTGGGCCCAGAAGTGTGTGTGTGTGTGTGTGTGTGTGTGTAGTGGTGCGTGCTCACATTTGGTCACCCAGCTCCTGGAAGATGGCTGAAGGCCGCTGAGGGGGACCCTCTCAAAGCTGGGGCTTGGTCCACATGGCATTGTGGGCAGTCCACAGGGGTTACTGTAAAATACTGAGGAGATGCCTACAGACAGTGGTGACAGCAGGGGCTTGGGAGTCAGACCTTGTGGGCTGGAGTCCTGATTTGGCCACTCATCAACTCTAAAACTTACGGCAAGTGACTCTAAGCTCTGTATGACTCAGTTTCCTCATTTGAAGTGGGATGACAGCAGTACGTAGCTCATACAGTTGTTGGTAGAATTTGGTAGAGCAGTGATATAAGGTGCTTCAAATAGAGCAGGTGCTCAAAGGAAAGTTAGCACTCATACTACTCTGTTTTTCTTAAGGCTTTTTGGGTGATTTAACCCAAAAACCAAACCAAATGCACTGCCATCGAGTCGATTCTGAATCACAGTGACCATACAAGACAGAGTAGGACTGCTCGATATGGTTTCCAAGGAGGGGCCTGGCGGATTTGAACTGCCAGCCCTTTGGTTAGTAGATGTAGCACTTAACCACTAGGCAACAAGGGTTTCCCTTGGGTGGTTTAGGGCGTGATAATTTGGCAGGCCAGCCCCTCTCCGCTGGGGCTGTTGTCTGTGGAAAGGGGAAGGGAGGCTCACAGTGGCCTCTTCTCCTGGTGGCAATGTGGTGAAGGGGACAGAGCACAGGCTTGTCATCTGGGCAAGACAGCCCGGAGCAGTGGGTTCAACCTGTTGAGCTGTGAGCTCCTTCAAGCTGGGACAGCATTGTTTTTTCTTTGTTGCCAGAACAATATCAGACACACAGTCAGTCTCTGTTTGCTGGATGCGTAAATGGAGTCCTTGCTCCCCTCTTCCCCAGAAAGAAACACCAAACCCACTGCCATCAAGTGGATTCTGACTCACAGCAACCCAATGTGTTAGCGAGTAGAACTGCTCTATAGAATTTTCTTGCCCATAATCTTTACGAAAGCAGGTTGCCAGGCTTTTCTTCCACCCACACTACTAACACACACAAAAAAAAAATCAATGCCATCGAGTTGATTCTGATTCATAGTGACCCTATAGGGCAGAGTAGAACTGCTCCATGGAGTTTCCCAGGAGCAGCTGGTGGATATGAACTGCTGACCTTTTGATGAGCAGAGGTAGCACTTAACCACTACACCACCAGGGTTTCCCCTACGCCACTAGGTGTGTCTAAACTGCCAACTCTCTGGTTAGCAGTTGAGCACAAACCATCTGAGCCACCCAGGGACCTGCCCTCACCCCTAGAGGCTTCCTATTGCCCCAGGATAACAGCTCAGCCTCTGCTGTGGGCTGACCAGCCCTCACACTTTCCTGCAAATCTCCACCTCCTTTCTACCCCTGAGCCCCTGCTCCTGTGTTCTCTCCACCGGGAAGTCCTTCTTCCTCCTTCCTACTCAGCTGTCATCTTCTATTTTTGCCCCCTCAGCACTGAGTAGAGGACTAGGCACAGGGACAGCATTAAACAAAGATGTGTTTCATGGATTTATTGCAATGGGAGGGAGGATAAACTGGCCCAAGGCACTGTAGGTGACCCAAAATGTCTCTCGGGAAAGTGCAGGAAGTGCTGGGTTTCCTCGCCCTAGGACTTCCGGTAGGAGTCCCTGGGTGGCGGGCCTGGTTAAGTGCTGGTTACTAACTGAACGATTTGAACCTACCCAGAGGCATCTAGGAAGTGAGGCCTGGCAATCTGCTTCTGAAAGGTCATAGTCTTGAAAACTCTAAGGAACACTTCCGTTCTGCAAACACGGGGTTGCCAGGAGTCAGAGCTGATCAGAGGGCAACTAACAATAACAGGACATTGAACAATTGATTCACCCATCTCTGGCCCCAATTGGAAACCCTGGTAGCATTCTGGTTAAGTGCTACGGCTGCTAACCAAGAGGTCAGCAGTTCCAATCCACCACACGCTCCTTGCAGCAGGAAACTCTGTGGGCCAGTTCTACTCTGTCCTATAGGGTCACTCTGAGTCAGAATCGACTCAGCAGTAACAGGTTTTGTTTTGGCTTGAGGCCCCAGTTTTAGCCTCCATAAGACAAATTAAAACGAAAGGGCTTTGAACAATGCTTGTTTGGGTGCTCCTTGGGCGAGGGTGGGTAGAGGAAATTGGAGGTCTAATGCCTACCTTCTGGAAAGCAGAGGGGGTGCCCCAGTGGACTGTTCTGGTGATATCTGTGGTTCCATCCCTATAGAGAAGGAAAACCACCATGACCACCTCTGTGAGCTTTTGGAGGCAGGCATGCAGGCTGGGTGCTTTGCACCGGGGTTTGAGCACCAAGGCCAGACGAGAATGGGGTGGGAGGCAGAAAGGAAAAAGCCACCTACCACCCTCAAAATCTCATCTGCTGTCAAGTGAAAAGCTGCCAGGCTGTTTGACAACTCCTCGTACCTACCTCCTCCATGGTCCCCTTTGAGCTGTTTTGTAAACCCAGGTGTCCTTGGTTCAAGCTGGTTCTAAAAGCGAAGCTTCTTACAGGCTCACTGGGAGGCAGGAGGGATTGTTCCCTTTTTACAGATGGGGAAACTGAGGCCCAGAGAGCTGACATGATGCTAACACTTCCATTCATTCAGACAGTTAGTTACTGTTCATAGACATTTTTCTTAGCACTCTCTCCCCTGCTGGGAAAGGTAGCAGAGCAGGCCTCATTATTCCCATTTCACAGATGAAGCAATTGTGGTCCGGAGGCCAGTTCCCTCTCCGAGGCCTATGAAGCCAGGCCTGGCTCTCTACAGTTTTCTCCACTGTGAACGTGGATCGGACCCAGCGATCAGTCACAGTGAGTCAAAGCCCGAAGGCCTGACTCCTAACCACTGTGGCTGCAGTTGTCCCCCAGGAGGACCTCTGTGGCCACCTGGGGGTGGGGGGCTGGGAAAGAAATGGCCCCAGAGCCTGTGGTTCGTCCCTGGGAGCAGGTCACAGGGCTTGGCGGCCTTCTTCAGAAGAAGAGAAGAGGAAGTGAGGTGACCTGCTCTAAGCACACCCCAGATCCAGCAACACCCCCACAAATTCACTTCCCCTTTGTGCATCATCAGCCTTCTCTGTCACATAGCTCTGAAGTTGTGTGGAACAAAGGTTGCTCAGTGGAGCGCTGCCACGCTGGCTCCTGGCCCCAAGTGAAAAGCTTTGCCTTTAACACGTGTACCATTTCCATAGGGTTTACAGTTGCCGTGGAGTCGACTCCAACTCACAGCAACCTCACATGTCAGAGTAGAGCTGTGCTCCCTTGGGTTCTCAATGGCCGATTTTTTCTAAGTAGATCACCAGGCCTTTCTTCCGAGGCACTTGTGGGGGCAGTTGAACCTCCAACCTTTTGGTTGGCAGCCAAGCATGTTAAGTGTTTGTACCACTCGGGTAGAGGCTAGGACATTGTCCGAAACTACTGCCTGCTTCTCCATCTGTTTAGCAACCCCCTTTCTTTCTGCCACCCCAAGCTTCCCTCAGTCCCCTGGCTTCTCAGATGATAAGGAAACATTTTCCAGGTCAGCTCAGCTCCTGTGTGAGCGACCAATCACAAACCTGTAAGGACCGGAGCTAGCTTATTCTGCAAGGTGGTCATGTATGAGTGAGCAGGTCGTGCGTGGTACAAGGGAAAACCTGGGGCGGAGTAGCCAGCATGCACTGAATGCCCCGGTTTGTGTTAAGCAAAGTACATGTGGGTTTAATTGTATTTCCTTGCTAATCTGCGGGGAACAATTTCATATGGGTTTCACCACGTCAGTGATGCAGTGCAGTATGGGTGAAATTGTGCAAAGCAGATTGGTGGGAAGTCACAATTGGACTAGTGCGTACCTTTGGAAACTCTGCTGGCACGGTTAAGTGCTATATCTGCTAACCAAAAGGTCAGCAGTTCAAATCGGCCAGGCACTCCTTGGAAATGCTACGGAGCAGTTCTACTCCTACCTATAGGGTCGCTATGAGTCGGAAGTGCCTCAATGGCTGTGGGTTTCAGTGGGTACCTTGCTTGTTGGACAGTCTGGCCCCGGCAACACTTCTGAAGGGGTGTCATTCACTTCATGGTTGCATACTCATGCTAGGGAGAGTACCCAAGTGGAAACACAGATTGTGGGGTCCTGGTGCAGGTGAGAGCACCCTTTTCTGTAACCTCACCCATGGCAGTATGCACACAGACCTGCTCACAGACACACACCCATGCTGCTAGGCGTGCCTTTTCCCAACTGTGCTTTGGGTACCCTTGAGGTTGCTTCCCTCAATGGCCACTGCTCTGAGAGGCCTGATCCTGCTCCCCCAACCTGACAGGGGCACCTCACTTGCAGGCTGGTGGTGGGGGTGGAGGAGTGTGCCTGGTGTTTATGGTGTATGGGCCATGTCCAGGGCATGCATGACTGGGTGAGAAGACGGGTGCCTGAGCAGCCAGGCAGGCCCTGCGTGTGGTTGTTCAGATTGCAATAATATGCAAACTTAGAAAACCATTTTCCTTGAGGAAAGAGCATCTTCTTTGTTCTCACGAAGGTACAGCATGCCCTCCCCCACGTCCACTATTCTGGTCTCTCTGTGTTTCCGACTATGCAGCTACACAGACATTCAAACCAAATTGCCCTTGGTTTCAACTCATGGCAATACCAGGTGTGGCAGAGTAGAACTGTGCTCCACAAAGCTCTCAGTGGCTGTCTTTTCAAAAGTGGATTGCCAGGCCTTTCTTCTGAGGCACCTCTGTGTAAGCTCAAACTACATACCTTTTGGTTAGCACCTGCGTGCTTAACTGTGTCACCCAGAGACCCCAAGGTAGGTAACTACCAGTGTGGAAATGGGAAGGCTGCTCGATGGTCATTCAGTCCAGGTCTCAGCTTTCTCAGGTGAGCAACTTGCAGCTCAGGATGGGAAATGCTGGGCAGGCTCTTGACCTTTCCTGGCTCAGCCAGGTGGGCTTGGCACCTGGGGTGCTGAGCTGAGACAGCTATGATGAGGCTAAGGTGGGGAGCACATACCAGTATTGTCCCCCAGAATCCACCAGGTACATCTCATCTGAGGACAGCATGCGGTACATCTCCCTAGTCGGGCTGCAGAAGGGAGAGAAGGCTGAGAAAGGAGCAGCCTGACCCTGCCCTACACAGGGAGGGAGTCTTGAGGAAGAGTAGAGGAGTCCCCTGCCCCTGGGGTTGGCCTTCAAGGCTAACTCCTTTGGGGAAGTCAGTATCTCCCATATGGCTCTAGGAGGGCTCTTCATTTCTGCTGCCAACATCCTCAGCTCATCCTCCTTTATCCTGCTAGTGGGCTTTCAGCCCTTCTCAGAGCAAAACCCTGGTCCTCAGAAGAGGGGAGAAAGGAAAGATCCCAGAGTTAGGGGATTCCTTAGAGACCACCCAGTCTAGCCATCTCCTTTTACATAACGAGGGACATTCACAAGGGATAGTCACAAGACCCCAAAGTAGAACAACGGCAGAGTGAGGCCTGGACCCGGGTCCTGGAAGCTCAGGCCAGTGCTCTTTCTAGAACTTCCTGCTAAATGCCTCCAAGAGCAGAAGAGCCCTGTGAAGCCAGGCCACAGGACGGGAGGCTTCCCTTGAGGGTGGGGCTAAGCAGCAAGAGTTGGTAGGGTGGAGGAGTACCTACTCTTTATGGACGAGAAGGGGCTGGGCCAGAGCAGTGGAAAGCTTAGGAGAGAATTCTCCGACATGCCAGGCCATCCCCCGGGGGAGCATCTGACCTCTGCCTGCTGTGCCCATGCCAAGGTGAGGTGTCTGGTCAGCTTGGCCCCACAAATTCCATCTGGCCTGCTGGTGTTAGTTTTCTATGGGGCCAAACATCTGGTTAGCCTGCATAGTGGGCCTGTTATGGTTGATCGAGGCTGAGTGAACAGGCCTGCCTCTACAGTTGCTCATAAGCTGTAAGAATTAGCTAACATAAATAACTCATAGGTTGCTGAGGAAAAACATCCAAGTACATCCCTGCCTCTCTTCCAGATCCTTCAGCCCTAAGTGCTCACAGAGTCCCAGGTTCTCGGGCATGGGGATCGGGGAAGACCTTTTAATTCCAAGGAGACTTCCGGCTCCAGAATAAGCTCCACCAACCCCCGGTTTCCACAGTGCTGAAGACCTCAAACTGGAAATGGTTCCAGAGCATTCCCTTCCCCTGACCTTCCTGCCAGGAGCCCTTCTATAGGGCCCTGGAAAGTTCTTTCTTCCAAGGTACCTGTAGTGGGCCAGGGCAGCATTCAGGCCACTAGCAGAGATAGTTTCAAAACTGGGTCCTGAGGAGAACTCTTCTTCTCTGGAAGTTACAAGGCAGGAATAAGGAATACTCGATGAGTGGACCAACGCACCAACAGTCTGCGCTGACACCGTGGCTGCAACAACGGGCTCCAGTGACGGAACAGTTGTGAGGATGGTGAAGGACTGGGCAGGGTGTCACTGTGTTGTACCCAGGGTCGCTAGGAGATGGAACCGACTTGAGGGCACCCAACAACAATGAGTGGGCCCAGGATCTAGACTGGGCCCGCCATGTGTAACCAGAGCCAGTGAAGCGCACAGCTGCCTCTGCCTAGAGCTGACTCCATTTAACTCCCCTAGCCCTACCTTCTGGTTCCATCTCCCCAAGCCCTACACTGTCAAGGTCACAGAAGAGACTGTAGACACCAGTTATTCCCCTTTCCCTAGCATTTCCCAGATGGGAAAAACGAGGACTACACATCCCAAAGCGAGTTAGTAGGTAAGCAAGAGTGAAGAACCCCAGCTCCCTGTATCTGAAAATGCCCCCTAACCCTGCAGTTACGTCCTGCACCTCAAACAAGCAGCCTGTCTAAGGCCTGGGCTGAATGCACCCTCTCCCAGACTTGATCTTCTCTGATGGTTCAGGGGCACGTTTGGCCCTGGTAGCCCTAAGGCAGCCTTCCCCAGGACAGCAAGCCCATGCCTGCAACTGACACTAGGGGGCACTGTTGGGTTGTAGCCCTCCAAGTTGTCCCACTTGAAGCAGGGCTTGCGGAATGTCCTCCAACATTCCCTGCCTGGCTCCCCCACCACCTAAGGACCTGTCATTCCTTGTTCCTGAAAACTGAAAAAACAAACCCACTGCTGTCAAATCGATTCTGACTCAAGAGTGACCCCATAGGACAGAGTAGAACTGCCCCATAGAGTTTCCAAGGAGTGCCTGGTGGATTCCAACTGCCAACCTTTTGGTTAGCAGCCACAGCACTTAACCATTAAGCCACCGGGGTTTCTGAAGTTTCCTTCAAGTACAAGGGGGATCTTCTTTCTTGTTAAGTAGGAAAACCAAAAAAACAAAAACAAAAAACCCAAATCCTTCCTCCTCCCTCTCTTCTTTCTTCCCCCACCTCCCAAAACAAACAAATACTCTGTTGCTGTTGAATTGATTCTTACTCTTGGCAACCTCATAAGTGTCAGAGTAGAACTGTGCTCCATAATGTTTTCAAGGATTGACTTTTCAGAAATAGATTGCCAGACCTTTCTTCCTAGGTGCTTCTGGGTAGACCCAACCCTCTAACCTTTCAATTAGCAGCTGAATACATTAACTGTTCCACCACCCAAGGGCTTTCCTCTCTGCCCCTACACTCCCACACTAGAAGGATGGCTGTTGTCCTTCACCCTCGGAACTTGTCCACCATCTCTGCTCCCGAAAACTCATCCACTGTGCCTTTGGGCACGTTCTTCTCCAGCCAGACCAAGTACCGGATCACGGCCACAGCGTCCCGCACCTGGAGCAGGGGAAGCAGAAAAGCAGGCTGATATGCAGGCTCTGCCATGGATTTAGGGATGAAGGAGATCAGGGATGATGAGGATCTGGGATCTGCAGCTTTAAAACCACCAGGGCTTGACTCATGGCATTAAAGGGATTGTGTTCATGTTTACCTTTATGACCATGGGGTTGTAGCTATCTTTTTAAGAGAGTTCCTATCTTTTAGAGAAACTTACTAAAGCACTGAGGAAGAAATGGTATGATATCTGCCATTTGCCTTGACATAATCCAGCCCCAGAGGTGAGGGTGAAGGTGAACGTCTGTGGGATTAAAGATGAAACAAGGCTGGCCCTGAGTTGATTGCTGTTGAATCTGGGTGATGGGTACTTGGGCATTGAATTATGCTACTTTTTATACTTCCTTAGATGTTTAAGCTTTTCCATAAGACTAAGTTTTTACAAATCAAGGACCCTCTGGGTGGCCTGAACGGTTAAGTGTTAGACTACTATAGCTGAAAAGTTGGGTTCAAACCCACCCAGAGGTATCTGGGAAGGAAGACAGGCCTGCACTATGCTTCCGTAAAGATTATAGCCTAGAAAATCCTATGGAGCAGTTCTAGTCTGAAACACATGGGGTTTGCCATGAATTGGAATAGACTTGACAGCAAATAACAACCATCCCAATCTTTACAGGAAAATAAAAAAGCAAGAGCCATCCTATTGGTGGGGTTAGGAAATCGTCACAGTGAGTAATCATCTAATTTAACACTTAGAACGTGCCAAACCAAAAACCAAACCCACTGCCGTCAAGTCAACTCCAACTCATAGCAATCCCGTAGGACAGAGTAGAATTGCCCCGTAAGGTTTCCAAGGCACGCCTGGCAGATCTGAACTGCTGACCTTTTGTTAGCAGCCATAGCCTTTAACCACTACACCACCAGGGTTTGCTGGATACTAAAAAACCCAGTGCCACTGAATTGAGTCCAAATCATAGTGACCCTATAGATAGAGTAGAACTGCCCCATAAAGTTTCTTAGGAGTGCCTGGCGGATTTGAACTGCCAGCCTTTGGGTTAGTAGATACAGCCCTTCTCCACTATGCCACCATACTAAGTGGTGCTTAAAGCACTTTATGTATCCTAGTTCATTTACTCCTCACAACAATCCTGTGCTATAGATTTTTTATGATTTTACAGATGAGTTAACTCAGGCCCAGAGAGGTGAACTTGACTTGCCCAAAGTTGCTCAACTAGGTAGCAGTTGGGGCTAGATAGACAGCAGGGTTTTAACTCAGAGACTAACTCCAGGGCCCCTGTGCTAAACTAGGGTATTTATACTGTGAGTAGGAGGCAAAGAACAGCCGGGGGGCCAGGAGTTTAGTGTCGTTTTCAGTTCATAGTAGATGTTGTCCAGGCTCCTTTGGAAAGACATCCTCTCTCACCCATCAGACAGAGCTCCCCAAGTCTCTGGCTGTCAGCCTGTGGACCTACATGGCTGGCCTTGAGGAGGGCTTGCTCCTTGCTGTTCTTCACTGCCTTGGTCACCATCACTGGGGAGTAGGTGTCTGCCACAAGTTTCTCCTGTCGGAGCGCAGAGAGGAAGGTGAAAGGGAAAAAGAGGAGATGTGGGAGAACCCTCCCAAGCACAGTGATGTCTTAAAAGAACAGACAGTGAGTCCCAGCTGAGGGGAGCCAGCTATTCCCCACTGTGGCAGTGCCTTCTCCTTCTGTGCTTTCTGGCTGTCGGGTTCTTTTCCAGTTTTCCAGGTTCAGCTTAGCCGCCCTCCCTTTCTCCCGGAAGCCTTCCTTGATTCATACTGACTGAAGAGCCAAAGTCCCACTTGAAGTGGAGACTTTAGAGCTGAAGGAAGGTGCCAAGCTTGGACCGGGGCCTTACAGCTCACCTCAGGTATCACTTCAAAGACCCCGTAAGTAGTATAGCTGGTCCCAATCCAGATTTTCACGTCTCCTGAGGTGTAGGCCTGGACGCTATCGCGGACTTGGCTGTAGTCCTCGATCTGCACACACATGGCATCTGTGCAACTGGAGTTCAGGTACTCCAGCGTGTCAGAACTAAAGCGACTCTTGTTTGCAAACAACCTAGGGAGGAAGGGAAGAGCTGAGGTTCTAGATCTCTAAGGGTCAGAGGCAGACCCAGAAGCACACAGGCCCCATGTTCCTGAAGGCCAGAGGAAGCCAGCACCGGGGAGCCAAGCTGACCTGTCTTGGGTTACAACTGGGAACAGAGGTGAAGAGGTCAGGAAAAGGCAACTAGAGGCTTCTTAGAGGATCATACTGGGGTGGGCACCAAGCTCAGGGGTAGCCTCAAGGCTGCGGATGGGGGCAGTAAGTGGCCACACACTGAGGGGGTGGAAGTCGGAGTCGTCCACGGCAGCAAGCCAAGGCAAAGCCATACCTGATGGCAGAGTCGGTGACCAGTGCATAGGAATAGAAGAAGGGATTGTAGGGGATGTCACTGCTGCGCAGGTTGAAGAGCCCTGGGAAGGAGGAGTGACTGGTTATTGGAGGTTGATCTGCCACCACCAGCATTTCTGAGACCTGTGCTTTGGCCCCAAAGACTCCCCAGCAGCCCACCTATATACTCTGCTCATGAGCGGTTTTCAGTCTCTTTGGGGTCTTTGAGAATAAGAGCTACAGACACTTTCCCTCCAGAAAATGCAAATACCCAGCCAGCAGCCAGCACACAGTCTCACTGCTTTCCCAGTATTCCTAAAGCCCAGCCATGAGGGCCAGGTAACAAGCCCTGATTCAGGTAGGGCAGTGTTGGGTAGTCAGCTGGGCACATAAATGCTTGGGCTAGTAGTCAGGCTGTTGGGAGGTACTTGTGGGTCCTCTCACCCTTAATGAGACAAATGCACTTTGTCACCATGGTCAGTTCATTCTCTGGTGGCCTGTGCGCTGGCCCTAGCCTACCCTGAGCACCCTGGTTTTCTGATTCTGCATCCCTGGCTGCTCTTAGCTGCTGCCACCTTAACCTTCTTAGTTCCCATAGGCCATGGCCACAGAGCCTTCCAGAATTCATGGCTGTTTTGCGGGGAGCCCAGGAAACTTGTTGGCTGGGGGACCCAGGCCAGCCACCTATGTCCATAGATCCATACTCACAAGCTGTCTCATCAAGCGCTGACAGAAGGACCGCCGTTGGGGCCCATTGATGCTTCTGCATCTGGTCTCGGATGTCAGAGACTTTCTCCTGCCAGGTGCTCCCTAGAAATAAAGGAGCTCAAAGAATGTGTCAGTGACCTGCCACTCACATTTGCCCTTTGGCATTCTGTTCCTAGGAGGGCTCCCTTGTTATTGTTAGCTGCCATCGAGTCAATTCCCACTTCTGGCGACCCCATGAGTTACAGAAGAGAATTGCTCCATAGGGTTTTCTTGGCTGTAATCTTATTGGAAGCAGATCACCAGACCTTTCTTCCAATGTCCTGTGGGATGGGTTCAAACTGCCAACCTTTGGGTTAGCATTTCATCTGCAAACTGTTCGCCCCACCTAGGGGCAAACCTAGGAGGGCTCCCTTAGGGAAGTAGTGTTTCTAAGCAGTGGAACTCCTTTAAACATACTACTCTTGCAGTTATTAGAGGCATGGGCTCTGGAGCCAGACCGGGTTCACGTCTGGGCTGTGCCATTACTAGCTTGGGTAACCTTGAACAAGTAACTTAACCCCTGCGTCTCGCTTTTTTTTTCTTCTTTTAATATGAACTTTATTTGTTAGTAGTTCACCTGGTTTTGAGATTTTTAAAAGCACAGAGGAGTACACAGGAAAAATCTTCCTTGACTTCAGAGGTGACCAACACAATTGATGCTGGTTCCATCTTCCAAAGTTCTTTAATGCACTCTCACAAGCAAGTACATTGTATACTTTCTTCTCCCCGCCTCTCCTCTTTTTACTGTGGCAAAATATATCTAACATAAATTTTGCCACATTTACCATTTCTATATTCACAGTGTCCTATTCTCTGTCTCATTTTGCTCATCTGTAAAATGGAGATGGATTATAATAATGGTGTTTACTTCCATGGGGTTGTTTTGAGACTTGAATGAAATAATATTTGTAAGATATGTAGAATGTTACTTTGGCCTTATAGTTGTTGTTTGCTGCTGTCAAGTCAATTCCAACTCATGGTTACTCTGTGTGTGTGCAGAGTAGAATTGCTCCCTGAGGTTTTTTTCAAAAAAAACTTTGTTTTGTTGTTGCTGTTGTTGAGAATATATATAGCAGGACACACAGCAGTTCAACAGTTCCTACATGTACAATTCAGTGCCATTGATGATGTTCTTTGAGTTGTGCAATCATTCTCACTTTTTTTCTGAGTCATCCCTTCCTCATTAATATAAACTCACTGCCCCCTGAGGTTCCTATCTAACCTTTCGAGTTGCTGTTGTCAATTTGGTCCCATATAGATAGTTCTAGAAAGAGCATAATGCTCAAGGTGGACTTTTTTTTACTAGTTAAGCTAAACCTCTGTAAGCTTAATTTTCAGGGAATGTTCTTGGTTTAAGGTTTAAAAATTATCCAAGGCAATAGTGTCAGGGATTCATCTAGCCTCCATTGCTCCAGAAATTCTAGATTCCGTTGAAATTTCAAATTGTGTTCTGTATTTCCCCCTTCTTGATAACGATTCTTCTATAGAATCTTTGAACAAAGTGTTCCATAATGATAGCTGGGTAACATCCAGTTCTGGTCTCATGGCAAAGGAGGCTGCTCCACAGTGTTTTTAAGGCTGTGACCATTCAAAAGCAGATTGCCAGCTCTGTCTTCCAAGGTGCCTCTGGGTGGGTTTCAACCACTAACTTTTCAGCTAGTAGTCCAGTGCTTAATCATTTGCCTCACCAGTGATTCTTGAGCATACAGTAAGTTTGGCATAGCTTTCTGATAAATAATCTAATAAATAAACAAGCATGTGGAACAGATATCAAGAGAGCAGTTCAAGTTCAAGGGCAAAAGAATAAGGTTGAGATCATGTTAAGCCTTGCTCTGCTGTAACTCCAGTGCCTACTAAGCCAGAGATGCTGGGCTAAGCACGTGGTGCACATTGTTTTAATCCTTACTTGTACCATTTTAGAGATAAGAAATAGAAGCTTCAAAGAGGTCAAGTGACTTGCCTAGGGTTTCACATCTGGCAAGGGGTAGAAATGGACTTTTCATCCAGGCCTGTCTGACTGCATGGCTCACTACTCAATGTGCACAGGCATGGCACTGTCTTGCTAATGTTGTCCGTCCCAAAATCTGTCCTTAAACTTCATGTCACAGAGTTGTTCTTTCTGGGATGCTTGTATTCTGGCTGTAGAACTTGGTCTTGCATCTTTTATGCCTGCCTCCTGCAATGTATATAAACAGTCTATAACTAGGCAGAGCTAGGAATTTCCTCGCAGGAGGTCATAACCATTAAGAATCCTACTTGGGCCCATTAAAACAAATAAACAGTTGCCATTGAGTTGTTGCCAACCCATGGTGACTCCACATTTGTTGTGGTAGACCTACGCTCCACGGGGTTTCCAATGGTTAAATTTTGGGAAGCAGATTGCCAGGCCTTTCTTCCGAGATGCCTCTGGGTAGACTCAAACCTCCAACCTTTTGGTTAGCAGCCAAGCACTTAACTTGCTTGTACTACCCAGGGAACTAATTGGGCCAACAGATTAGCACAAATGATAATTTAATACTATTTAAAAATAAACTTATTCAAACAGGTAAAGCTAATATGAACCAAAGCTTTGGGTATGATACGTTTCTTTTTAGGTTGATTTTGTTTCCTTTTCTTTTATTGTGGCATAACACACGTTAAAAAAAAAAAAAAAAAACTTATTGTTTTAAAGTATACAATTCAGTGCTTTAAAAAAAAAAGTTCACAAGATTGTGTAACAATCACCAGTATCTAGTCCCAGAACTTGTTTTTATCATCCCCGAAGGAAACCTTGTACCCATTAGCAATTGCTCCTCATTTCCCCACCCTAGCAATCATTAATCTCCTTTTTGTCTCTCTGGATTTGCCTAGTCTGGGCATTTCATACAAATGAAATCATACAATATGTGATCTTTTGTGCCTGGCTGCTTTCTCTTAGCATAATGCTTTCAAGGTTCATGGATGTGATACACTTTTGAGAAAATAAATGAAGTCCAGTTTCAACTGTCTCATGCCTTACAGGTATCTTTGAGGTACTAACTTTTCATGCTCTTCCTTTGGTCTTTTAACCCCTTTAAAACCTATAAGGAGACAAAGGCTCACTTATCTTTAAACACTTATTTAAGCCGAACTCTGCCCTTGGGCTTCCCAGCCTAGTTCTGGCTCCAGATGCCTTTTTCTTGACTTGCTCCCTTCCCTCGTGGGAGGCGATGACACCCATGCGGACTCTGTCCCAGCCCCTGAGAGGTTTTTCTCTTTTATTCCCTCCCCTTCCCGGCATAACTGTGACTTTTTAAAGTCTAAATGAGATGAGGTTTGTTTAGTGTGTGTATGTGTGTGATTTAACAGTTTGGGATGGAAAATTTCTTTAAACACTTCAGTGAGATACAGAAGGAATGATTCTGCAAGTTACATCAGAACAGATAAAGCTATTTGAACAAATTTCACCATACTTGCTATTTTGAAATTTTCCTCCTGTCTTTTGGATTCATTTTCAAATAAGAAATGTGCATGGAACCTGAGTGCGGAAGGGGCCTCTGATTGCCTAAGGATATTACTAGGAACCCAAGTCCATTGGTTCATTCAAAATTCCTGGGAAGGTAGGAGTGGTGGCACCCAAGACACTGGTTCAGAATCTGTAACCTGCTCTCAAGTTAGGATTTTTGTTACTACTTGCAAGAATCAGACAGTAGAATGTTCTTTTATGATGCATTTGGATGGTGTCAATGAGATCAAGGTTGCTGGTGTTAGATTTTTCTGGGTCACTCACTTTCCTTTGTTGTCTAGTCAAAACCTGAGCCCTACTTGGTGACACAGACTGATCCTTGGTCCTGACACAATCTTAGTCAGTCTAGTCTTCCTGGCCACTCCTGGTCCACCTGACCTTGGTGATCTCATAAATCTGAATTTCTTGTTACACGAGGGACCAGAAGTTAAGATTTGAGCGACTTACTACAAACTGGTCTCTGCTACCAGAAAAGCCACTCATATTATGTCTCTTCTCTCTTCAAAGGGATATTTTTTCATCTCTCTCCTACTCCTTTGCTTCCTCCCTTCCTGTTTCCTATCATTTTGTATCCTGACACTCCTTATTCCATCATGTTTCTAAATATGATCTGAGGACCCGTTGACTCAGAGTCTCTGAGGGCAGGGGGCCTAGAAATCTCTGTTTGAAGCAAGCACCTCAGCAACTCTGGTGGCCACTAAGGCTGGAGGGCCTTTGCGCTGGTCCCTCTTATGAAGAAGTTTTCAGCCCAAGGAGCAGCAGCGGGGACTCGCGTTATGTCAGAAGGAAAAATGGAACTACCTGTGAATGCCTCCTGCAAGGCATAAATTGGCTGGCTTGGAACAGGAGGTCTCTCTGCTCCCCACACCAGGTCCACAAGATTGTCTGTGATGGACACTAGCTGTCTGCTGGAATCTGTGAGAGCCTGGTCATAACTCTCCCAGGAGTCTGCAGAAACAGGAGGGCGTCATTTGTGCTCTGCCCATGTATACTTCAGAGAAAACTGTGATTCAAAGTTAGTCCTGTCTATGCTACCTCCTGTTACATTCCTGCAGCCTCAGCAGCCCAGATCCTCCCCACGCAGTCTGGCTCTCCTAGAGTGCTTGCCCTAGTCTGGGGTGAGCCTTTCCACCGTCCTTTTTCCTGCCCGCAAAGCCTAGTTGACCTGAGCCTGGTCCAGCACCGTCTGCAGCCAGTTGGTCAAGCTTGGGTACCCACCATCCTAACAGCATGTCAGTGTGGTGTTAGGGCCATTGGACAGGCTTGGTGAAGAAGCCAGTTCTCAAACAGGAGCTCTTCAGCGTCTTCATGAGGACTATACCTTGGGGAGTGTGAGTTGTCCACTGGGCTGGGACCTCAGAGTTCAGGAAACTGGCTTTCCTAAAGGGCTGTGCTTCTTTACTTAGAGGCTCTCCTAATCCCTTTGGTCTTTCTAATCTGCCTTCCAAAAGAAGGCTACCAAGTGATTTTAGGGCTACAACTTGTAGATTTCCAGGGCCCAGAGAGTGGTTCTGGGTTCAAAGACTTCCTGGACTGTTTCTCGGCTAAACATGATTCCCTGCGTCTTCTCAGCTGGGCCTCTGCACTCATAACTTAAACAAAAACTGTGCTCGTTCTCTTAAATTTATCTTAATTACACAACCCATGAGTACATTCTTGTTGCAAAATCTTTTGCAACCACAACGTCAGAAACTTCATCTTTATAGTTACACTGCCTCTTCTTCTACTAAAGTAGGTTTCTTTTCTTCCCACGCAAGCCCAGTCACCCTCATTAGCACGGACCAAGTCAGGGACTCAGGGAAGAACATACCCACGGAGAAGAGGAAGGGGTCGAAGCCTACACGCCCTCCAGCAGGAATCTCAGTGAGAAGCCAGTTGACAATGTGAGTAGTGCCAACTGTGAGAAAGACAGGAAGGAAACTCAGAGGTCACTTCTGGGCAGCCTCAGGCCCTCTAGCCACACATCTGTCTGTGATGGTCCAGCTATATGTGCCTTCCTGGATATCGGCTTCAAAGTTTAGGCATAGCCTCACATTTCTTTGAGCTTCCCGTATGGTCTTGCGTGGATGCCTCACCTAAACTTTCTGGAACCTAGTTCGAGTCCCAGGGCTTGCGGAACACATCCGTGTGAGCCCTCTACCTTCCCGATGGAGCTCCCAGTTGCAGTCCATCTGCCGCTCAGCCTGAGTCCAGTAGCGACTGTCAGTCCAGAGAGCTGCTTTTGTCAGGGTCACCACTGCGATTCCTAGAGCAGAACAGAGGAGGTAAAGGTGAAGGTGAGGAAATGTGGCTTTAGGGTCCAAATATGGGTGTGCAAATGTCACAAGGGGCCTCTGGGAAGAGTTTCCTACCTCCACTGGAAGGAAGGGAGACAGGAAATGTTAAAGACAGCCTTGGGGGAGGTGGGCGGAATGGGTGGCCTGGGTCAGGTAGGCCTCTCTGCTTTACAGGTGTGTTGAGGGTCTCTGGGGGGAGTCATTAGGACTTTTAACAGGAAAAGAAGGGGGCTTCTGCTTTTGGCAGTCCAAAAGAGCCAAAAGCACATGTAGGTGTTCTCAAGAAAAATGACACTTGGTGTCAAGACTAGCAGCTTAGTTGAGGACAAGGAAGAAGTGAATCCAGCAACTTTGGCAAAGAGCTGAAGAGCTCACGATGGACCAGGCGGAGTAACTTGAAGCCCAGGGTGGAAAAGTCTGAGAAACAGCAAGGTCAGCCTGGATTTCTTTAAGGTGCCAGGATCAGACTAGGAGGCCCCTTCAGATGCTGACCTCTATGTTTGTGTCTCATTTGGCCATGTGAGGTGATGGTAAGGGACTCAATGGACCCCTAGTGACTAGATGTGGAAGTAGCCGCTGTCCCAGGAATGGAGCCCAGGGAGTGCTAGGCTGGGCCTGGCTGTGGTGGAGGCAGTGAACACTGGAAGACAGCTAGCAGGGTGGTCTGCCTCATGCAAAAATACAGCCTGGGGCTATGACATATGTATCCTGGGGGATCTGATGGGACACCTACTCTGGTGACCCTTTTGGGGGCAGTGGAGGGAGGCAGAGACAGAGAGGAGCCGGGGACTCTGGACACTAGGTCTTAGGGTCTGGGCTGCTAAGCGACAGCCATGCCAGGGCCTCTGATTCTACCAGTCGTATAGCACTGGGGGCTGTCACCTGCAGATCCTGTAAAGCCTGTAATCCATGCACGCCTCTCGTCATGTTCGCCGATGTACTCGCTCTAGGAAATCAACAGCACTATCATTAGCCTTTCTCACGGAGTGAGTTCTCACTTGGAAGATCCCTGGCCGCATTCCAGTTCTTTCTGCCTGATCAGTTCCAACCATTCTACAAGGCCAAGCATGCTCGGCACCTCTTTCAGAAAGATCTTCATAACTCCCCTAGCTCTCAGTATCGTCCTATTCTTTGAACAACTGTATCTCTTGGATTCTAAATCACATAGTCCAGCACTGGACTCAGCGTTACACTGGAATGTTCCCTAAAGAAATCTTGTCTCTCTAGCCAGAAAGCAAATTCTGGGCAGTCTGGGCTTATGTCTTTAGGTTCTTTGAGTTCTCTCCTGCAGTTGTCCAGCTCCCTCTCTCATCTATCACATCTTAAATAACTTCTACAGAGGGTTATCTATGTTATCATCTTTTATCCTCACAACCTTTGAAGAAAGATCTCATTATTTCCATTTTGCAGAGGAGGAAACTGAGACTCAGAGAGGTTCAGACATAAACCTGAGGTTCTTAGCTCTTCTCGGCAGGTGGAAAAACTAATTCAAGCAGTCTTACTGAACCAGAAAATGCCTTTTTCTAACTGGGCTAGCGCTGTTGGGTAGGTGGGCAAGAGTGAAGCTGGAGCCGGTGGTGAGAAAGGCTGGGCTGTATGGGTAGGTGACCACCCTGGGAAACAGATCTTGTTCAGGTCACCTTGTTTCCTGTTTTCCCTTGCATCCCTTCTGTACATCACCAAGTTCATATGGTTCAGGTCCTAGCCCATCCAACTTGTCCTTTGAGACCTTTGTCAAAGCAGGTTATGACAAGTTCTGGACTGGGAGCGTCTTAGAGTTTAGAGTTCTTGCTGCTCAGTCCCCAGCCCACATCCTAACCTCATGGCACAAGGAAGTCCCAAATAGTCCTTCTGGATCTCACTGCTGTCTGGCACTTGATAGAAATCGATCTGAAGTTATTTATAGTTTTCTTTCTTGAGTTCGAGGGGATTTGACAATGCTTTCCCTCCTACATAAAGGAATACTTTCTTTCAGGAGCCTCCAAACTATCAACTTGTCCAAGCTCCCCACTTCCCCTCCTTGTTCTGTCAGATCCTTTCTCTGCTGTCATCCTGAGTCTTCACAACCTACCGTTAGTGGCTTGTTCTTATAGGCTGAGATGGGGCGGCAAGAGAGGGTGAGGGGTAGAAGTGCTGTCCCTTACCATGTGGGCATCCGTGTCTGGGACGATGTAGGCGGTGATATTCTGGGCTTGTATCTGCTGGCGGAGCGCTGCAAGCCGCAGAGTGGTATTAACTGCAGTAACTGGGAGGTACTGACAGATGACAGAAAGACACCGTGACACACAGAGAAAGACATCACGTTTCCTAGGGACAATGGTACCTGGGCCCCCAGCCTCTCCTGGGGCAGTGAGTAGGTGGGGTGGGGGTGGTTAGGCTGGCCTGAATGGGGGTGGGGGAACAGCCAGTATTGTGGTTTAGTCTACAGTAAGATGCCTGGGCTGAGTGAAGGTGAAGAAGAGCTGGGAGAGGGACCCCTTGTACAGCAACAGGCCTTGAGTCTGAGGTGTGCGTGAGGGCTACAGAGACCTGAGCACTGGCAATGGACCGGGGCAAGGGGCAGGTTTCCTGTTCGGATGCCTTGTGGTAGAGTTGGCAGATTTAACAAATTATGAAACAAGGTGCCCAGTCACATGTGAATTTCTGATAAACAGCAAAATATTTTTTAGTATAACTATGTCTCATGCAATGTTTGGGACATTGTTGTTAGGTGCGGTCAAGTCGGTTCCAACTCACAGCAACCTTGTGCACCACAGAATGAAACACTGCACCGTCCTCACAGTCATTGTTACGCTTGGGGCCATCGTTGCAGCCACTGTGTCAATCCATCACACTGAGGGTCTTCCTCTTTTTTGCTGACTCTCTACTTTACCAAGCGTGATGTCCTTCTCTAGGGACTGACAGCATGTCCTATGCATGTAAGACATAGTTTTGCCATCCTTCTTTCTAAGGATCATTGTGGTTGTACTTCTTCCCAGAAAAGTTCATTTGTTCTTCTGGCAGTCCATAGTATAGTCAATATTTTTTGCCAACAACATAATTAATTTAAAGGCATCAATTCTTGGGATATACTTACACTAACATTCCTCATTTCCTTCCTGAAATTCTAAAATACTACCCATTGCTTATATGAAATGCAAATATAACCAGCTCTCCTGGATTTTATCGAGCTAGCAAACCCTATCTTGGAGGCTTTTTCAGATTTCTACTCAAATGGCAGAGAAGAGTAAACAAGTACCCCTAACCACTTGGAACATTGCCCCAAAAGATCCTCTCTGAGTCAGATCTTTCTTTCTTTCATAAATATTTTATTTGTGCTTTAAGTGAAAGTTTACAATTCAAGTCAATTTGTCATACAAAAACTGACATACACATTGCTGTGTAACTCTGGCGACTTGCCCCACACTGTGACAACACATTCTTCCTTTCCACCCTACATTTCCCGTGGCCATTCAACCAGCTCCTGTCCCCCCTGCCCTCTCATCTCCCCCCCTAGACAGGAGCTGCCCCGTTTGTCTCCTGTATCTACTCAAGCCAAGAAGTACACTCTTCACCAGTATCATTTTATGTCTTATAGTCCAGTATAACCTTTCTCTTAAGAGTTGTAAACCAGACATTTCTCTGTATTATCTTTAAAATGAAATTCATAATTTTTGGTTTTGGTTTTGGTTTTACTTTGTGTTGTCTCCCATTTAAGTACATATATTCCTCTTTTTTTTTTTTTTGTAATATCACAGCAATGTGGTTTGCCTACCCACTTGCCTGACCCAGCTGTCCCGTGATGTTGACCTTAAAAACAGGGATACTGCTTTTCTTCTGTGGCTTAGTGTGTGCTGGCATGCCTATCACCTCACACATCTTGGCCCACCCCAGCCTGGAGATCTTCAGCCCTGCTCTGGTTTGGGAAAGGAGCCCTGGTCATGCATATAATTAAGAGCTTGGCTGCTAACCCCAAGGTTGGCAGTCTGAACCCACTCAGTAAGCTCCATGAAAGAAAGGCCTGCTGAACTGCTTCCATAAAGATTACAGCCAAGGAAACCCTATGGGACCGTTCTACTCTGTCACATGGGGTCACTATGAGTTGAAAACGACTTGATGGCACCTAACAATAAAAACTGGTTTGGGAGTCACTTGGTCCAGCTAGAAAGCTAACTAGCTTATCCTTTGCAGTTCTAATCTGCTAAGTTTCTTCTCTAGGCTCTTCTAGACCTCTGTCTTCTCCCCTTCTTCCTGTCTTCCTTCTGTGCCTCCTGCTTCTCTGTTCCTTTAGGAATTTTGTTTTCTTTCCTCCCATCCTCAGCCAGCCTCTGCCTAGTCTCAGCAAAAGCCAGTTAACACCCACCCTGCCCCTCTCCACCCTCCTCCCTCCCTGCAGCAGGGTGGCCCCAACCCAGGCCTTGGCACAAGAACATAACCTACACCATAATGAGTGGGAGGGAGGTGCAGGCACTCATGAAGTGTGTGGGGAGGAGGGGAGGATGTTAGATAAACACCTCAGAAGGTGAGCCTGCCCTGAGGGGTGTTATTCGGAAGCAGGAACCCCTTCTCCAAGGCCGGAAATCCAGGGAAAGGCTGAGAGACAGCGAGTGAACGACAGAGAGCGAGGAGAGAGAGAGGCTAGCTATGGGGGATGGTGAGGTGGTGAGGACGCAGGGAACAGCAGGAGGGCTCCCGTAGGGTGGAGCCAGGGCCTCACCGGAGGGCTGATGGAACAGTTTCTCACATCCTCTCTTTCAAGCGCTGCTGGTTTGGGGTGTCCCCACACACAAGCTGGAAACCAGTAGAAACATTCAGAGTTACGTGGAGATGAGCTCACTCTTAGAAAGCGTGTGAACAGCCCCCTTCTCCCTGCCAGGCAGTCCCCTACCCTATCCTTTGAGTCACACGCTACTGGCCCAGCTCTACTTAAGGGTAAACATAATCACATTTCATAGGAAATCAGGCTCAACTGGATGGCACTCTGGGTCACAATCAAAGAAACCTGTTTCATTGAAGACTGATTGCCACTTTTGGATAGATCTCAGTGCTCATTAAATCAATTTTTTCCTTCTAATCTAATTGAGTCTTTGCAGGGTCTAGCAAACTAGAAAAGTTGTGTGTAAATTAAATTTTTGTAATCAAATTTTCTTTGAAATACTCTAGAAGATCTCACTAAATCATCACTCTGCACCTTCGTTTTAGCCTTAAATAAATTATGTGTATGTTGTCTTTACTTAAATTTCGAGTTCATTTATACCATTTCTTGCAACTCAAATCTCAGCCTATCATTTCAGGCTTATTTAGAATACATAAGACAAATTATCCCAGTATGACATCGGTGCCTCGTGGGGAAAGGTGGATTAGCATTTAGAGAGATTAGTCCGAATCCACTGCTCCCGTCTTATCAGACAGGTTTTTTTTTGCTGTTGTTGCTGTTGTTTTGCCTCCCATTTGAGAGCCGTGGATTTGAGTCTCAACCAATGCGCTTCATTCACAGGTACCACCGGGAGGCATGTGTGTTTCTATGTCGCTGAACTAGTGATCTTCTTCTAAAAATCAGCCAAGCAAAACCGTATGGGTCAGAATTGCCAAATCTGCAACCAGTCATGGTTTTGTCGCACATCAGGCCACCATGAGTTGGGGGCTGACTCTAGGGCAGCTATCAGTAACTATGTGCCAGACACTGAACTCAACAATTCATGTGTAGAATCTTAGCTGATATTCGCTCTAACCCTATGACGTGGACATTACTGTTCATTTTCTACAGAGGCCCAGATAGTTTTGGAAACTTGCTCAAGCTTTGCCACAGTGAGTCAGGGTAGAACAGAGACCATCTGAGTACAAAGTAGAGGGTGTGTCCTTTCCATCTTCCTACTCTGTCAACCATAGGAGGTGAGCCCAGAAGGGGAATGCTACAGAAGGAACAGAGTGTTTGGAGATCTAGGTTCTAATTTGGGTTCTGCTCCAAATTTAATGTGACCCGAGGAGACCAAGGGAAACCGTGGTGGTGTAATGGTTAAGTGCTATGGCTGCCAACCAAAAGGCTGGCAGTTCAAATCCACCAGGTGCTCTTTGGAAACTCTCAGGGGTAGTTCTACTCTGTCTATAGGGTCACTATGAGTCACGATCAGCAGTGGGTTTGGTTTTTGGTTTAAGAAGACTGAAAAAACAAAGCTGTTGCCATGAGGCAATTTCAACTCATAGCAACTCTGTAGGACAGGGTAGAACTGAACCCAAGGAGCATCATCCAATATTGATTGAGTGAACATTTTCTGTGTCTACCCTACCGGAAACCCTGGTGGTGTAGTGGTTAAGTGCTACATCTGCTAACCAAAAGATCGGCAGTTCAAATCCACCAAGTGCTCCTTGGAAACTTTATGGAGCAGTTCTACTCTGTCCTATAGGGTCACTATGAGTCAGAATTGACTCGATGGCATTGAGTTTCATTTGGTTTGGTACTCTGCACCAAGTGCTGGGCAAATTCTGCAGGCTCTAGGCCTCTGTAAAAAGAATGGGTTAGATTAGATTAAGTCCCTTTCTCCTCTGAAAGTCCAGGGTCTCTGACAGTACTTCCCTCCTCCCCATATTCTGCCTTTTCAGGGAGATTTCCTGAGAAGTTAAGGAGATTCTATATACACTTTGACCTTCCCCATGGGTTGAGCTACAGAGGAAAAGAAGGCAGCTGGGGTCTAATGCTTTGAATAGTCTTCTCATGTCTTGATGGCGTAAACTCAAGGGGAGGAGATGAACCTCCTTCTCTGTAGGAACAGATCTCTGGCAAAATAGTAGCACTAAGGTGCCAACATAAGAAGCAGAACATGGTCAATCCATGTCCCTCCTGGACACTAGAAGCAGTGACACCAAGGAGGTGCTCAGGAACTTAGTGCTGACAGAGAGCAAGGAGAAGGGAAGACTCCCTAACGCTGGGGGTGACATGGGTATGAGGGACGCTGAGCTGGGTACCTAGTTGTGACCAAAGAGGAGAAACAGAGCACTATTGGGGAGAACGGAAAGATGTCAAGTCAGACTTGACTCAAGTCACAGGGCCCCAATTGGATGGCCCTGGGGTGCCTCTTCATCAAGACAGAGAGGGGAACCTAGAGGGAAAGAGACAACCTAGGCCCCTGGCCTCACTCCAACCCTTCCTGAGACCAGAGAGGAGAGGCCTGAACTGCTCTCCAGCCGGGTCAGCCCTCCCCAGAGTGGTGGGGAGAGGCCGGGATGCACATACCACAGAGCAGGACAAGCCAGGAGCAGCAGCCCCAAGGAGCGTGAGCCATAGTGTCTCCAGATGCAGGCGCTGGTGGATGGAGGGACTGGGGAGAGTAGACAGGGCTGTTTCCTGCTCTCTTCCTCCAGACCTTTCTGGGGCGGCAGCAGCCAAGGGGTAGGGGCTGGCTGAAAAGGAGGTATCCAGCTGGCAGATGGAGCGTCCTCCCTCGACTGTTTCTTTCTGAGGGCTCCGTGAGTCACGGCAGGCAGAAGAGCCTTGGGCTTCCCTGGGCCACCTCTGCTGGCCCCTGGTCACTGGAATCGGGTGTGAGCCCGCCCAGGGCAGAGTCCAAAGATCTCTGACAGAGGAGCAACAGCTGGTCTCAATCAGCTTGCTTGTCCCAGCCCCCTCTTCAGCAACCCGGCCCAGCCATTCCTGAAGTCTGTCCCCCTCCCTCCAGCAAGCTGTTTCCCGTTAGCTTCCCCACCCTGGGCTCTGGCAACGGCCCTGCTTGTGTCTCATGGTGGATGTTTGCATCTTCTTTGTCCTCTGAGGTAGCCTGTCTCAGTAAAGCCTGTGTGCTCAGAACAGCTGAGCCCGCGCCTCTTCCTCTAGGGCCTGAGAAACCCCAGTGCACCACGGTGACACAGCGAAGTGAAAGGCCAGCCTAACCACACCTTAGAACATTCCAGAGTGATAAGCAACTTATTTTATCACCCACACCTGGAGATGAGTTCCTTATATTATCCCAAAAGTTGCTTTTCAGAAAAGCCAGTTTAGACCCAATTCAGAGGCATGTGCAGATGAGAAAGAGGTGACTGCTCTATCTCTTTCCAGCAAGGCACAAGAGAGCTACAATCAGGACCAGGGAAGGAACTAAGGGAGCAAGAAACTGCACATGTGCAACATCCCATAGTAAGTCCTGCTACCAGTCCCAGAAGCCCTCGTGGCAGGAACCAACTCGAAGTCTGTGTGCATGTGCAGCCAAGGGGCAAGCAGCTCGCCTGCCTTCCAAAAACAGAAATTCTTCAGATCCCCATCACCGATTTGTTGTCCCCAGCTGTACCCTGGGCATAGACAGACTACAAAAACCAAACCCCAAACTTGCTCAGTGGCGCAACCTATAAGAGTGCCATACACCCTGTTGCTGCGCCGCTTCGAAGTGCTTTCATTTTCAAATAAATATTTCCCTCCTGGGCCATCCAAGTCTCCCTGAGTAACTCTTTCTTGCCAGTCTGACAAGGACCCGTGAGGGTCTTCACAGACCTCCCAATAACACGAGGAGAACTTGATCATAGCTGGAGAGTTAACCCCTTGAGCTCTCTCAGGAGAGAGCCTACTCTGTGAAAGTGCTGCCAGCCACTGGCAGAGGGCAGGGCCCCCCTCCCTTTGGAAGCCCCCAAGTTCTGTTCAGCTATACATTCTGCACTCTGCAAAATGCAAGCTGTCATCAGCTGTTCACATTTGAGGGAATCAAGACTTGAAGATACCTCTATTTGGAAGGACCAGGGGATGTCACTGAAAAGGGAAGTAGATCCAGAGAGGGCAGTTTGGGGCCCCCAGAAGACAAATTTTGTTAACTGGAAATGTCCTAAAGAACTCTGGTAGTACTGTGGTTAAGTACTTGGCTGCTAACTGAAAAGCTGGTGGTTCGAACTCAAGAGCTGCTCCTCAGGGGAAAGATGGCAGTTGGCTTCCATGATGATTACAGTCTTGGAAATCCTACGGGCAGCGGTGTCACAGCACTCAGCCAAAGCCAAGCCAAGGCAGGCAATGTCCCAAACAGGAATATTTCTCAGAGATACACAGACTAAGTGATGGGGACTCACCTAGCCTTGCAGGTCCCAGAGGCAAATCACCTACTCATTTTTATTTCATTTTTGATATATTTTCACTCTGCTTTTGTCCATGATGGCACTTGGCTGGCTGGCTTTTGTCCACAACAAATATAAGGTAGCTTTCAACAATCCATCCAAATATGATAAAATAGATCATTTTAAAGAGGAAAAAAATCCAAATCATTTGTCCTTGAGTTAATTCTTTTTTTTTTTTTAATTTTTATTTAACATAACTGAGTGAAAATGTACATTCACATATAAACTTACATGCCCCCCTATATGCAGCTTCCACTGCTCTCCCTGTCTGGTGACAGCACACTATTCCTCCTTGAGTTAATTCTGACTCATAGGAACCCTGTATGCTTCATAGTAGAACTGCGCTCCACAGGGTTTTCAATGGCTGTGAACTTTTGGAAGTAGCTATCCAGGGATTCCTTCCATAGTATCACTGGGTGGGTTTGAAGTGGTGTTATGGATTTAATTGTGTCCCCCCAAAAATATGTTTAGTAATGTGGCTGGGCCAGGATCCCTTGTATTCTGTGATAGCCCACCATGTGGGGATTTTCTAATGCTATAAATCCTAATCTCTGCCTGTGGTTAAGAGAGTGGATTATGTCAGCAAGGACTAGGGTGAGACTGTAAATCCCTTCCTGAGGTCACCTCCCTGCTCCAATGTAAAGGGAGTTTCCCGGGAGTGCGGTTTGCACCACCTTTTATCCTTTTGTCCTATGTGGAAAGGGAAGCAAGCAGAGAGCTGCGAACCTCAAACCACCAAGAAAACTGCATCTGGAGTAGAGCACGTCCTTCAGACCTGAGGTTCCTGTGCCAAGATGCATCCTGACCAAAGACTGATGCAACAAGAGGACTTTCTTCCAGAGCTGACAGAGGGAAAGCCTTCCCTTGGAACAGACTTCGGACTTGTAGCCTACTGGAATGTGTAAAAATAAACTCTCCTTTTTAAAGCCATTCAAGAATTTTAAAGCCCCAAGAACTGGAGGTCAGACAAACAGGAGCCAGTCATTCTTCCTGCTCTGCTAGAGCAACACTGGCTAACTAAAACAAGTGCCAGCCCTCGTTAGTAGCTGAGTACTGAACTGTTGGCATCAAAGTGGGAAAGGGGTCTGTATTAGTTTTCTAGAGTTGCCATAACAAATCATCCATAAACAACAGTTTCGGAGGATAGAAGCACAAAATTAAGGTGTTGGCAGGTCTGTGTTCCCTCTTTAGACTCTAAGAAAGGATATTTCCTTGCCTCTTCCAGCTTTTGGTAGCTGCCAGAAATCCTTGGTGTTCTTTGGTTTGTAGCTACATCACACCAATCTCTGCTTTCATCTTCATATAACCTTCTTTCCTTTGTATATCTGTCTCATCACATGGCCTTTTTATAAGAACACTAGTCTTTGAAGTTAGGGCTCACCAGTATGACACTGTGATGTGTAAGGTTGTGTGTCAGCTTGGCTGGGTGTGATTCTCAGCAGTTTGGCAGTTTCCTGATGTTGTGATCACCTCTATGATGAGATTTGCTATAATGCAATCACCACCATGATGGGATCTGCTGTGAGTAGCTAGTCAGTTGAAAGGGAATTTCCTTGAGCATGTGGCCTGCACTGAATGTAAGTGGACATTCTTGCAAGGACCATGGATCTCTGCTCACTTTGGATCCTGCAGCTGGCTCCTGTTTGTCTGACCTCCAGTTCTTGGGGCTTGAGCTAGCAGCTTACCTGTGGTCTTGCCTGCCGATCTTGGGATTCATTGACCTTTGCAGCCTGTGAGCAAGAGTCCTGCTGTCTGGTCTACTGATCTTAGGTTCACCAGACCCTATGGCTAGGTGAGTCAGGAGAACCCTCTATCATGACCCATGGACTTGGAACATTCCAGCTTCTGCAACTCCGTGAGCCACTTCCTTGATATAAATCTCTATATATTTACACATTTTAGTGGTTTTGCTTTTCTAAGAACCCAACATAAGATATCTGGTACCAAGAGCAGGACTATTGTTATAAGGTGTTGAGTCTGTTCACATTGATAGTGACTCCATACACAACATAATGAAACACTGCCTGGTCTTGTGCCATGCCCACAATCATTTTTATGCTTAAGCCCATCTTTGCAGCCAGTGTGTCAATTCCTCTCATCAAGGGTCTCCATCTTTTTCATTGGTTCTCCACTCTACCAAGCATGATATCCTTCTACAGGGACTGATCCCTCCTGGCAACATGTCCAAAGTATGTAAGATACAGACTAACCACCTTTGCTTTCAAGGAGCACTCTGGTTGTACTTCTTCCAGAACAGATCTGTTTGTTTTTTTGGCAGTCGATGGTACATTCAGTATTCTTCCCTAACACCACAATTCGAAGGTGTCAGTGCTTCTGTCTTCATTATTCATTGTCCAGCTTTCACATGCATACATATGATGCAATTGAAAATATCATGGCTTGCGTCTTCAAGGCGACGTCTGTACTTTTCAGTACTTTAAAGAGGTCCTTTGCAGCAGATTTTTCCAATGAAATGCATTTTTTGATTTCTTGACTGCTGCTTCCCAGTGCATTGATTGTGGAACCAAGTAAAATGAAATTCCTGACAACCTCAATCCTTCTTCTCCATAAATCGTGATGTTGCTTACTGGTCACCACATGTTGCTATGATGCTGAAAGAGTGAGATTAGAGAAATCAAAGTGTAAAGATGTGTTTTCTGAATTGGTTCTCAAGTCTGGTTAGTTTTAAAGATGTTGATGGTTTTACTTCCGGTAGTAGAGGGCACTGTTAATCCATGGCATGAGGTGGTAGTACAAATACACAAAATATCACCACCAATAGATCAGGGATTAGTGGAACACAGAATCTAGGTGATTGCATGTGTGATACCTTTCTACAGTTTTGTCATCTTGACAAGTGTGAGAAAGCTGGTTGGTCAGCCCTACTTTCGGAAACAAAGAGATGAGTTCAAGGCCTCAGAGTGGAAGCTCAGGTGTTGTATAAACTACCTCAAAGTTTCCACTTGTGCCTTGAAAGAAAGCCTTATTTCCTGTCATGACAGAGCTAATATTACCAAAAACCAAACCTAGAGTCTTATTGTAAGTGTGTCTAAATTACATGCCAACTTAATGGCCAACCTTGAGAGGTGTCTGAAGTTAAAGTGAGGACACTGACTGGGAAGCAATGGGATCTTGAAACTTGGGATGGAGACGTAGGGGCAGATAATCAGGAAGAGGGAGACACCGAATCCCTAAATTCTGTTGAATCACTCTTGCTCAACAAAACCAGCCCTCTCACTTCCAAATGAAGAGATTATTGTGTATTTTCTGATAAACTGTTAGCCCCTCCCGCCCATCTAATGAGATTTACCCAGCTGTGTTTAAAGAGTCTTTGACTGAGTCATTGTCTAGGGCATTGCCTGAGGCAGATGCTTTCCAAGACAATGCTGAATGGTCACAGAACACTTTCCCACCACTAATTTTGCCTTCTAGGCCTATAACTAGCAGGCCCAGAAAGTTGAAGTACAAAGTGCAACCTAGAAGGAGGTGGGCTACATTCCGAAAGAACTGCTTAACACTTCTAATGTGTACAAACAGAGTTTTGGAGATTTGTGGGGGAATGGCTATTAACGGTATGGAATAATGTGTAAGGAATCTAAAGATGGCTCAGTCTGAGTTAACTGATATGGGCCCACTAAGCACAGATTCTTCATTCAGTGTTTCAGCTCAAGAAATTAGGAAAGGATCTAATAGTTAATTTGGTTGGGTTGCTGAAGCATGGGTTACGTAGTAGCCTACACTAAATCAAACGGAAATACCAGACCTGCCTTGTTATGCTGTAGAAGGTTTCCAAAGGCTTAAGGAAACTGGCATGCTAGAATGGATTTATTAGGTCAAACCCACAGACCTACATATAGAGTGCCAAGAAGATAGTCTTTTACTACAACTGTGAGAAACAAATTTGTGAAGACAGCCCCAGCATCCTTGAAGACTGTGATTGCTATTTTATGTAAGTCAGATTTGACAGTGGGGACTACTCTAACTGAATTAACACATCTAACTACAATGGGGCTGATTGGACCCCATGGTAACAGGGGTCCAAGTGGTGGACCTCAATCGAGAAAGACAAAGTTGTCATGGTTACCATAATGGACTGCTGGGTGAAAGCAGTAACCAGTATAGTCTGACTTGTACGGACTTACGGCATTGGCTACTTAGTCATAACGTTCCTAAGAGTGAAATAGAGAGGACATTGTCATGGATTGAATTGTGTCCTCTCAAAAAGTATGCAGAAATTTGGCTGGGCCATGATTCCTAGTGTTGTGTGATGTTCCTATATGCTGTAATCCTTGTATCTATAATGTTAAGGAGAAAAGATAGATAATGGGCAGCAGTTGTGTTTGTGGGGCAGCACTCCATGTTTATGACTGCACTGTGCCTTAAGGCAACCTCCTGGGATACAAAGAAAAGGGAAGAAAGTAGAGAGTTGGGGACCTCATATCACAGAGAAAGCAGTGCCAGGAGCAGAGCGTGTTCTGTGGAAAGGGCACCAGTGCCTCAGAAGCTCTCAGTCCAGGGGAATATTGACAACAAGGACCTTCCTGCAGAGCCAACAGAGAAAGAAAGCCTTCCCCTGAAGCCGATGCCCTGAATTTGGATTTGGAGCCTACTGGATTGTCACAGAATAAAATTTCTATTTTTAAAGCCATCTATTAATGGTATTTCTGTTATGACAGTACTAGATGACTGCGACAGAAATCTACTAAATAGTTACTTGACCTATACGAGTGAGCAGCAGTCTACCTCAATTTCCTAGAGCAGAGAGTCGTGGCCTCTCAATCAATTCCCAAGCTTGAGAGAGTTTAAAGATTCACAACTCTTTGAATGAAGGAGAGGCCAGGCCCCCTTAAGGAGGGACTCCGCTACTCCATCAAAGGCATATACTGCTAGTAATCTTTGTCCTAGCCTTCTCCAGGGGAATCTGAAGCCTTTTGTGAGAATGAATGCTTATTGGAGAAGAAGGAAAGAATCATATTTTTAGAGAATTGCTAGATACTGGCTCTGAAGTGACACTAATCCCAGGAGATCTGAAGTATCACTGTGGCTCACCAGTCAGAGTAGGGGCCTCATACCATCAAGAAACAAGAGCCAGTATCTTCAACAAATGGTGCTGGCAAAATTGGTTATCCATCTGCAATAAACTGAATCGAGATCCATATCTTACACCTTATGCAAAAACCAACTCCAACTGGATAAAAGACCTAAATATCAAACCTAAAACAATAAAGCTCATCCAAGAAAAGGTAGGAACAACAATGGAAGTTTTAATACACAATGAGGACAGACTCCAAAATCTGTCAAAGAAACCACAATCAACAGAAGAGAAAATAGATAAATGGAAACTATTAAGAATCAAACACTTTTGCTCATTCAAAGACTTTATTAATAGAATTAAAAGAACACCCACAGAATGGGAAAAAATATTTGGCAACTCTATGTCAGACTGATGCCTGATCTCCATAATCTATAAGATAATACAAAATATCAATAAGAAGAAGATAAACCATCCAATTAAGCAATGGGCAAAGGAGATGGACAGACATTTCACTAAAGAGGAGATCCAGGCAGCCAAAAAACACATGTGGACATGTTCACCATCTTTAGTTATTAAACAAACTCAAATCAAGACGACAATGAGATACCATCTCACCCCAACAAGATTGGCCATGATCCAGAAAACACAAAACAACAAATGCTGGAGAGGCTGTGGAGAAAGTGGAACCCTCCTACACTGTTGGTGGGGTTGCAAAATGGTCCAGCCTCTTTGGAAAGCAATCTGGCGCTTCCTTAAAAAAATGGATATCGATATACCATTTGACCTAGTAATTCCACTACTTGAAATATATCCTACAGAATCAAGGCCTTTCACACCAACGGGCACATGCACGAGAATGTTTATCGCAGCACAGTCCACAATAGCAAAAAGATGGAATCAACCCAGATGCCCAACAACAGAAGAATGGATAGGTAAACTATGGTACATATACTCAATGGAACACTATGCAATGATAAAGAATAACAATGATTCCAGGAAACATCTCCTAACCTGGTTTCAACTGGAAGACATCATGTTGAGTGAAAGTAGTCAGTGACAAAAGGACAAATACTGTATGAGACCTCTACGATAAGATCTCAAAAACAGACTTGTGTATAGAAGAAAAGACTCTTTGACAGTTGCAAGGGAGGGGAGGGGGGAGTGTGGGGGGGGGCTTAGTTTAGATAGTTGCTAGAAATCTGGTTGGGAGAAAGTGGTGACAGCACACATTAGAAACAAGAACATTAAGTGGACTTCAGCATAACTTGAGTACTCCTTCCATCTTAACCCAATATTGCAAGGATAGAGTAGCTGGGGCAGGGGGCAGGGGACCATGCTCTTAGGCGAAATCGAGGCCAATTGGCACAACTAGCGTTTTGCTAAGAGAGCTCTCCACACCCCACATTGGTCAGTGGCGTCTGGGGTCTTAAAAGCTGCCAAGCTGCCATCCAAGGACACAGCAAATGATCCCAACTCAGCAGGAATGGATGCTCACCAAGGACCAAAATGACATGCGGTAAAGACAACCTAGAAGACAGAGAGACCCAGAAGAGTGGGTGCCTACATCGACTTGGGACCGGGAGAACTGGATGGTGCCCAGCCACCACCAGTGATAGCCACGATGGAGCTCACAGAGAGGAGTCTCACTGGCAACACAAGAATAAAAAGGAGTGCGTCCTGAGATCTCCACTAAAAAACCTCAATTGATGTTGACCAGCGGTTTCGGGGTTCCCCTGAGAGCATGGCCCCCAGCCCTGATGCTGTCCTTACCCATAAATTATAACGAAGGTCCACTCTTTGGACAGGAATGGATTGGACTTGGCAATGCAGAGTGACCATGTACTGAATGCACTTTATGGTTCTATACATCTATAGGATATCATCCTGCTGACCTCTGGCTGGAGGAAGGAGAGTGGGTGAAGAGGAGGGGAAAGGAGACTGCTGGGAGGATGAGACATGTATGGAGCAGAGAGGAATAGTGTGCTGTCACCAGACAGGGAGAGCAGTGGTAGCTGCATAGAGGTGGGCATATAAATTTATACGGGAATGTACATTTTCACTCAGTCATGTTAAATGAAAAAAAAAAAAAAGAAACAAGTGCCAAGAAAATAGCACGTCTTTTGGACCCAGAGTCGCTGCACTGAGAGGCTTCTTGACTAGGAAAGATTGAAGACAAGGACCTTCTTCCACAGCTGACAGAAAATGAAAGCCTTTATCTCTGGCTAGGTGCCCTGAATTCAAACTTCTAGCTTTCTGGAATGTTAGAGAATAAATATGTCCTTGTTGAAGCCATAGACTCAGGGTGTTTCTGTTACAGCAGCACCAGATAATTAAGATAGATCTCATCTTAATTAATTATATTAATTTTACTCTATTTCCAAATTGGGTTGCATTCTATAGTTTTAGGTGAACATGAATTTTGAGGGGGAAATTATTTACCGCAGTACAGAGGCCCTCATAGCCATCCCTGATGAGTAAAGCCATTGGTTTTGAGATAAGAAGAGAAAGACAAAGGCAGGTGAGGTCATCATCACCACCAGGGCCAAGGCAGGGACCCCAGGAGATGGAACCTGTAGGCTGACTGCTTTGTGGAGCCTTGGTAACTTCCAGACCATCCCTGGGCAGAGTCTAAAGCCAGGGGAGGGAGGTCTGCCCAGTTTGGCAAAGGGGAAGGAGAGAAACGAGTGAGGCAATTCAGGGAATTCCACAATCAGGAATACAAGTGTTATGGATTGAATAGTATTCCCCCAGAATATGTGCTGTAATCCTAACCCCATATCTGTGGTTACATACAGTACATGACATACTTTAGTCATGTTATTAGGAAGGACCAGTCCCTGGGAAAGGACATGATACTTAGTAAAGTAGAGGATCAGTGAAAAAGAGGAACACTCTCAAAGAGATAGACTGACAGACACAGTGCAATAGTGGGCTCAACCATCACAACAATTGCGAAGATGGCACAGGACTGAGCAGTGTTCGATTCTGTTGCACATATGTTCGGTATGAGCTACAAGGGACTTATGGCACCTAACAACAACATACCTGTGGTTATAATCTTGTTTGAGAATGGGTTTACTTTGTTACATTAATGAAACAATAACAGGGTAGGGTGTGTTTTAAGTCAATGTCTTTTCAAATATAAAAGAGGTTAAACAAGCAAACAAAAAAGGCAGAGGTGGAGAAAGAGACATGTCAAACCACATGAAGATGGCCCAGAAACAGAAGTTGAAAAGGTACAAGGACCTTCCTCCAGAGCCAACAGAGAAAGTCTCCCTAGAGCCAGCATCCTGAGTTCAGACTTCTAGCCTCCAAAACTGTGAGAAAATAAATTTCTCTTAATTAAAGTCATTCAAGGAGCCCTGACAGTACAATGGTTAAAGCACTCAGCTGCCAACCAAGAGGTCAGTGTTTGAACCCATCAGCCACTCTGTGGGAGAAAGATGCGGCAGTCTGCTTCTGTTAAGATTTATAGCCTTGGAAATCCTATAAGACAGTTCTACTCTATCTTACGGGGTTGCCATGAGGTGGAATTGGCTCAATGGCCCTGGGTTTGGTTTGGTTGAAGCCATCTACTTGTGATATTTCTGTCTTAAGACCTCCACATTCCTCCCATCCCTAGGTCAGATCTGTGACCCAGAACAAAGATCTCTCTGGAAGACGATTGAGACCATGGTGGAAGAAGGGGAACAAGAACGTTGTTTCATAAACCTCTCCTTGAGTAGCCACTTGACCATGTCTTGGTCATCTAGTGCCTCTATAACGGAAATCGCACAAAATAACAAGCAAAGGGGCAGAGGCTCACAGGCTCAGAGGACAGACCAGGGGCAAACGTTAGGAGAACTATGTGTAGTTCTGTGACCCCAGATGTACCCACTATGCTTTCCTGCCTTCTGTCTCCCAGACTGTTTCCAGCCTGGTACTGGAGTTATTCTCAGAGACCAGACAGCCAGGGAAATGCCTTTGGTCCTCTTCCGTGTGCTATTTTAGCCATCGCAAAGGGCAAGCAGGTAGTGCTGATGGGAGCTTGTTGAACAGAGCCCTGAAGATAGCCTTTCAGGACAGGTGCAATCCTACCTTCATCAGTAGCATTGATTTGGGAGCCAGACCAGCTCTGTCCCCCACTAGCTGTATGGTGTTGGGCAAGTGACGCCACTTCTCTGAACTTCAGTTCTCTCATCTATGAAACAGGTGTAATAATAGTACTGACTTCTTAAAAATCCATTGCCATCGATTCTGACTCAGTGGAACAGGCAGAGTAAAATAAGTTGGCTGCATCTTGAGCATATAGATACCATTGTGGAGAATAGGAACACTGCATGGTTTAAAGTTAGGAAAAGTGATTGTCAGGGTTGGACTCTTTCAGCATACCTTTTTAATGTGTATGCCAAGCAAATAATGAGAGAAGCTGAACTATATGAAGAAGAATAAAGCATTAGAATTGGAGGAGGACTCACTAACAACCTGCATTATGCAGATAACACAACCTTTCTTGCTGAACGTGAAGAGGATTTGAAATACTGAAAGCTTAAAGACCACAGCCTTCAGTATGGGTTGCACCTCAACATCAAGAAAACAAAAATCCTCACAACTGGACCAGTAAACAACATCATGATAAATGGAGAAAAGATTGAAGTTATCAAGGAATCAACAGTCAAGAAATCAAAAGACACGTTGCATTGGGACAATCTGCTGCAAAAGACCTCTTTAAAGTGTTGACAACTGAAGATGTCACCTTAAATACTAAGGTGCGCCTGACCGAAGCCCACGTGTTTTCAGTTGTATCATGTGCATTCAAAAGCTGGACAATGAATAAAGAAGATACAGAAGAAGAATTGATGCCTTTGAATTGTGAATCATGGTGTTGGAGAAGAATACTGAATGTATGATGGACCTCCAAAAGAACAAACAGATCTGTTCTGGAAGACGTACATCGTGCTTGGTAGAGTTGAAGATCCGAGAAAAAGAGGAAGAGGAGATGCATTGACACAGTGGCTGTAACAATGCGCTTAAGCATAAAAGCAGTTGTGGGCACGGTGCAGTACTGGACAGTGTTTTGTTCTGCTGTTCATGTGGTGGCTATGAGTCGGAACTGACTTGATAGCCCTTAACAAAAACAACACAATGGTGCCCACGCTCTCTCATTAACATTGTAGAGACAGGATTTACAGTACCAGGAATCATGGCCCTGCCAAACTGCCACACAAATTTTTTTTGGAACGCAATTCAATCTATGCCCCCACCTAAAGAAGATTAACTTTCTACAAATTGTTAGGACTCATAAATCTTTAACCCTTTCTGCTATAAAACCTCCAGGTAGTCTCCATTTAAAGGAGGCAGATTTTGGAGGAATAACCCATCTGTTTCCTTGCCTGTTGTTGTCAAGTGCTGTCGAGTCAATTCTGACTCATCGTGACCCTATGAACAACAGAGTGAAACACTGCCCAGTCTTGTGCCATGTCCACAGTCGTTTATTTCCTTAAATGCATTGTTGCGGCCACTGTGCCAATCCATCTCATCTAGGGTCTTCCTCTCTTTCACTGACCCTCCACTCTGCCGTGCATGATGTCCTTCTTCAGGGACTGATCTTTCCTGACAACACATCCAAAGTGTGTAAGACGCAGTCTTGCCTTCTTTGCTTCCAAGGAGCACTCTGGTTGGACTTCTTCCAGAACAGATCTGTCTGTTCTTTTGGTGGTCCATGGTGCATTCAATATTCTTCTCCAACACCACAATTCAAAGGTATCAATTCTTCTTCTGCCTTCTTTGTTCATTGTCCAGCTATCACATGCACATGATGCGATTGAAAATACCATGGTTTGGGTCTAGTGCACTTCATTCTTCAAGGTGACATCTTTACTTTGCAATACTTTATAGAGATCCTTTGCTGTAGATTTTCCCAATGCAATGCGTCTTTTGATTTCTTGCCTGCTGCTTCCATGGGCATTGATTGTGGATCCAAGTAAAATGAAATCCTTGACAACCTCAATCCTTTCTCCACTTATCACAACGTTGCTTACTAGCCCAGTTGTGAGGACATTTGTTTTCTTGATGGTGAGGTGCAATCCATACTGAAGGCTGTGGTGCTTGATCTTCATCAGTGTTTCAAAACTTCACTTCCAGCAAGTAAGGTAGTGTCATCTGCCTATGGAAAGTTGTTAATGAGTCATCCTCTAATCCTGATGCCTCGTTCTTCTTCACAGAATCCAGCTTCTTGGACTATTTGCTCAGCATACAGATTAAAAAGGTATGATGAAAGGATACAACCCTGACCCACATCTTTCCTGACTTTAAACCACACAGTGTCTCCTTGTTGTGTTCTCACGACTCTCTCTTGATCCGTATACAGATTCCTTAAGAGCACAATTAGATGTTCTGGAATTCCTAGTCTCCTTAATGTTGGCCATACTTTATTATGATCCACAGAGTTAAATGCCTTTGAATAGTCAATGAAACACAAGTAAACATCTTTCGGGTATTCTCTGCTTTCAACCAAGATCCATCTGACATCAGCAATGATAGCTCTGGTTCCGCGTCCTCTTCTGAATCCAGCTTGAACTTCTGGCAGTTCCTTCTCAAAAGACTGTTGCAGTTGCTTTTGAACAATCTTAAGTAAAATTTTACTTGGGTGTGATATTAGCGATGTTGTTCGGCAAATTTCACATCCAGTTGGATCACTTTTCTTTGGAAAGGGCACAAATATGGATCTCTTCCAGTCAGTTGGCCAGATAGCTGTCCTTCAAATTTCTTGGCTTAGATGAGTAAACACTTCCAGCACTGCATCTGTTTGTTGAAATATCTCCGCTCCTGGAGCCTTGTCTTTTGCCACTGCCTTCAGTGCAGCTTTGACTTCTTCCTTCAGTACCATTGGTTCCTGATCATATGCTACCTCTTCAAATAGCTGAACATCGACTAGTTCTTTCTGGTATAATGACTCTGTATATTCCTTCCATCTTCTGTTGATGTTTCCTGAGTCCTTTAATAGTTTCTCTATAAAATCCTTCACTATTGCAACGCAAAGCTTGAGTTTTTTCTTCAGTTTTTTCAGCTTGAGAAATGCAGAATGTGTCCTTCCCTTCTGGTTTTCCATTTCTAGCTTCTTGCACCTGTCGTTATAATACTTTTCTTTTGTCTTCTTAAGCTGCTCTTTGAAATCTTCTGTTCAGGTCATTTACTTTGCCAGTCCTTCCTTTTGCTTTAGCTGCTCGATGTTCAAGAATAAGTTTCAGAGTCTCTTCTGACATCTAGTTTGGTCTTTTCTTTCTTTCCTGTCTGTTTAATGACCTCTTGCACTCTTCATGGATGATGCCTTTGTTGCCATTCCACAGTTTGTGGGATCTTCAGTCATTAGTGGTCAACACGTCAAGTCTGTTCTTGAGATGGTCTTTAAACCCGGGAGGGATAGCCTTAAGGTCATACTTCGGTCTCGTGGACTTATTCCCTTCCTACCAGTACTCAGTAAATAAATGTCTTACTTCTCATCTCAGTCATCTCAAAGATTGTTTGCGGCAGGTGGCATGAACTCCACTTAGTTTTGTGGTAACAACAGACACCCTATAGAATAGAATGTAACTGCTCCCTAGAGTTTCCAAGGAGCGATTCTAAATGATAAACTTTCAATTAACAGAGGAGCTCTTAACCACTGTGCCGCCAGGCTCCTCTTAGGGACATATGAGGGTTAAATGGATTAATGCAAAGCCCTCCAACATACCTGGAATATGTTATATGTAAGTGTGTGTTAAAACAAAGACATAACTAGAACTAAAACCAGCCTCATCTGTACCTTGCTCCCCTGCCCCTGGCATTCTACATTGCTGAAGTGGCAGTTAACGTTACAGCAAAGATCAGCTGGGCTGAAGGGTCAACCCCAGAAACAAATAAACTGGGCCGACTTCCCTCCCTTGGCTTCTGGACTCTGCTCGAGGATAGTCTGCAAGTTATCAAGGCTTCATATAGCACTGAGGCCTCTGGCTCCATCACTGGGATCCCCGCCCTAGCTCTGGTGGCCGTACCTGCCTCCACCCTTATCTCCTTATCTCAAAACCAATGTCTTTACTCATCAGGGATGGGTAATGAAGGCCTCTGTACTGAGTTGAATAATTTCCCCCTCAAAATCCATGTTCGCCTGGGACTATAGGATATAACCTGATTTGGAAATGAGGTCTTCACAGATGTAACAAAGATGAAGTCTAAGTTATCAAGCACTGTTGTAACAGAAATACCATGAGTAGATCTCTTCAACAAAGAGAAATTTATCCTCTCAGAACCTTTGCCCTCAACTCCTCCTGTATCTCCTTATCTATCTCAAAACCAATGTGTTATCAGTTTGGGCACTTGAGTGCAGCTTGCCAATAGGTCTTGAAATAGAAAGAAATGATTCAGGGTTGGGAGACTAAATAAGCAAGAGTCCTTGTATCAAAGTTGTTGGGAAGATCCACAAATCACTGGAGCATCGCTTCGGTCTGTGCAGGCAGCTGGACCCTGCTCAGTTCACTTTGTAGCCCCCAGCTAGCCTAAAGGTCCTATTATAAAATTGAAAGAGTTGTTCTTCAGGGTCCTTCCTGTCCAGGCCTCTTTTTTTCGTCCTCTTATCCCACTGCTTCTTTCCAGGGCTTGCCACCCTGATTTCTAAGCTCGATCTGCACTCTCTTCCACTGGTGCTGGCCTAAACCCATTGCTGTCAAGTTGATTCTGACTCTTAGTGACCCTATAGGACAAAGTAGAACTGCCTCATGGGTTTACAAGGCTGTACATCTTTTGGAAGCGTACTGCCATGTCTCTCTGCCATAGAGTGGCTGGTGGGTTTGAACTGTTGACCTTTTAATTAGCAGCTCAACTTAACCGTGCGAAGTCAGATGTCAAGCCTGGCTGAGTTTAAAGACCACTCAGTCTTCACAAGCCTATGTTGCCTCCTTAGGGACCTAAAAGGGCATAAGAATGTGTAGCTAAAGCATTGCTGTGGCTCACTGTCATGGATTGAATTATGTTGTTGTTGATGATGTTACATGCGGTCAAGTCGGTTTCAACTCATGGCGACCCTACGCACAACAGAACGAAACACTGCCTGGTCCTGTGCCATGCCCACAGTAGCTTTTATGCTTAAGCCCGTTGTTGCAGCCACTGTGTCAATCCATCTCATTGAGGGTCTTCCTCTTTTTCGCTGACCCTCCACTCTACCAACCTTGATGTCCTTCACTTTCAGCAAGCAAGGTTGTGTTATCTGCATAATGCAGGTTCTTAATGAGTCTTCACCCACTGCTGATACTTTACTGTTATTCACATAGTCCAGCCTCGATTATTTACCCAGCATACAGATTGAATCAGTATGTTGAAATGATACAACCCTGGTGCACACATTTCCTGACTTTAAACTATTCAGTGTCTCCTTGCTCCGTTTGCACAACTGTCTCTTGATCCATATACAGATTCTTCATGAGCACAATTAAGTGTTCTGGAATTACCATTCTCAGCAATGTTATCCATAGTTTGTTATGATCCACACAGTGAATGCCCTCGCATAGTCAATGAAACACAGGTAAACATCTTTCTGGTATTCTCTGCTTTCACCAAGATCCATCTGACATCAACGATGAAATCCCTGGTTCCAAGTCCTCCTATGAATTCAGTTGGAATTTCTGGCAGTTCCCTATCAATGTATTGTTGCAGTTGCAAAAGTAACAAAAGAATGATCTTGAGCAAAATTTTACTTGCATAAGATACTGTTCAATAATTTCTGCGTTAGGTTGGATCACCTTTCTTGGGAAGGGGCATAAATATGGATCTCTTCCAGTAAGTTGGTGTCATGGATTGAATTTGCATCACCCAAAAATATGTGTAGTAAATTGGCTGAGCCAGGATTCCCTGCATTCTGTAATTGCCCTCCACTTTGTAATTTTCTGATGCTGTAAATCCTAATAACAGAGTGCTTATGTTCAAGAGGATTAGGGCGGGACTGTAAATCCCTTCCTGAGGTTATCTGCTCCACTATAAAGACAGTTTCCCTGGAGTATGGCTTGTACTACCTTTTATCCTTTCATCCTATGAGAGACAAAAGGAAAGGGAAGCAACAGAGAGTTGGGAACCTCATGCCATCAAGAAAGCAGCACCAGGAGAAGAGCACATCCTTCAGACCAGAGGTTCCTGGGCCAAGAAGCTCCCCGACCAAAGGCTGATGGAAGACAAGGGTTTTTCTCCAGAGTTGACAGAGGGAAGGTCCTTCCCTTGAAGCGGACACTCTGAATGCGGACTTGTAACCTACTAGGCTGTGTAAGACTAAACTTTCCTATGTTAAAGCCATCCACTCTGTGGTATTTCTGTTAGAGCACTACCAAATGGCTAAAACAGGTGGTCAGGTGACTGTCCTCCAAATTCTTGGCATAGATGAGTGAGCATTTTCAGTGCTGCCTCCTGTTGTGGACAGGGTGGACTGAAACAGAGGCAGAGACACACCAGTCCAAGGGTCCAGGGAAGTTGATTGGAAGATAGTGGGGTCTAAGCCAAGTTTTAAAGTTTCAATGAGGTAGTATGGGGTGAGGGGATTTATGGTTTGATAAGGAAAGAAAGAGGGGCACTGAGAAATTCTGGTCAGGGGACTTAAAACGGTCTGAACAAGGAAGAAGTGTTGATTAGGAGGGAAATGGCTAAGGTTTATTTATGGTCAAGAGTTTGATAAGGGAAGAGCTTTCAATTAGGAGGGTGGGGAAGACAGGCTTAAAGTTATTTATGGTTATTCTGGGTGGAGCCTACCAGGCTGTTTTCACTGATGGCAGGTCTGATCACTGGATAAGACAACTTTCCTGAAGGACAGAGTCCTCTCAATGACCTCTCTGAGTTTCAGGGACAAAGTTCCTTCACCTCCATTGCTGAAACATCTCAGTTGATGTTCCACTGATTCCTGGAGCCTTGTTCTTTGCCACTGCCTTCAGTGCAGCTTCAACTTCTTCCGTCAGTACCGTGGTTCTGGATCGTGTGTTACCTCTTCAGATGGTTGAATATCGACCAGTTCTTTCTGGTATAATGACTCTGTGTATTCCTTCCACCTTCTTTGTATGCTCCCTGAGTCATTTTATATTTTCCCTATAGACTCCTTCACTACTGCAGCTCGAGGCTTGAATTTTTCTTCAGTTCTTTCAGCTTGAGAAATGGAGAGCATGTTCTTCCCTTTTAGTTTTCTATTTCCAGCTCTTTGCACATGTCTTTATAATACTTGACTTTGTCTTCTTGAGCCATCCTTTGAAGTCTTCTGTTCAGTTATTTTACTTTGTTATTTCTTCCTTTTGTTTAACTGCTCAACATTCAAGAGCAAGCTTCAGAGTCTCTTCTAACATCCAGTTTGGTCTTTTCTTTCCTGTCTTTTTAATGACCTCTTGCTTTCTTCATGGATGGTGTCTTTGATGTCATTCCACAACTCATCTGGTCTTTGGTCATTAGTGTTCAATGAATCAAATCTATTCTTGAGATGGTCCCACCAAAATGTATCAGTGTGGTCAGATCGTGATACCTGGGATAGTGTGGTGTTCCTGTATGCTGTAAATCCTGCCTCTGTGATGTTAATGAGGGGCGATTGGTGGCAGTTGTGTCGGTTAGTCAGGACTCAATGTGTAAGACTGTATTGTATCCTGAGGCAATCTCCTGGGACATAAAAGGAAAGGGAAACATGTAGAACTTGGGAACCTCCTACCACCGTGAAAGAAGCACCTGGAAAAGAGCATGACCTTTGGACTCAGTGTCCCTGCACCTGAGAAACTCCCAGTCCACGGAAGATTGACAACAAGGACCTTCCTCCAGAGCCAATAGAGAAAGCCTTCCTCTGGAGGAGACACCCTGAATTTTGACTTTATCCTACTAGACTGAGAAAATAACTGTCTGTTTGTTAAAGCCATCCACTTGTGATATTTCTGTTATAACAGCATTCTGTTATAACAGCATTAGATGACTAAGACACACACCAAGGTACTAGTTGATTCCATGCAAGTCTTCATTTGCTGTCTTTGGGCACTTCCCAGCTGTGTATCTTGTTCAGGAGCCTGATCTCAGTGTTGTTGTAGGGGGAAAATGTTGCAAAGTTTAGTAAAGCAAAAAGAAAGTCTTATTTGGCGTATATTCAAAAGGGCAAAAGTAAGAAGCTGACAAGCACCTTGCCTCAGCCATGTCTGCCCAGGTCCAAGGAACATTACCAAACCTTAAGTATATATTAATATTATAGCCAGGCAAAACCGTTGAAAGTTGCACCTTTTCACAAATTGTCTAGAAACCATGATCTTATGTTTTTTGAATTGTCTTTCTTAGTCATCATAGGTACAGCTTTCACTAAGGAGAGTCAGAAGAGTCTTCATTAGTTCAACAAATTTCTATTCACTAAATGCTAATAGAAAAAAAGATAAGAGTGGAAAGACTTTTGTGTTTTGTTTGACTGGTTTATGTGTAAGATTCCCTAAAAGACATTTTCCAAGATTGTCTCATCTGTTGTCTTTATCTCAGGGCCCAGGTGATGTGTTCTTAGTAAGTCCTTGTGGGTGCAGCTGAGTCATGTTCTCTATGCTCAAAAACAGACAATAATGATTCCGATATTATTTCCTAAATCTCCTCTGCCTTTTGATCAGAGATCGGCAATAACATATGGGTTATCAGTCCCTGGACTTAGTTGAGCTCATAGATGTTGACCATGGTGGGTTTTTTAAACTTAGGATGCTGATTTTCCACAGAATACCATCTGGTTCTTCACCAGTTTACTAGTAAGAGCGGTGCTCTCATTGACATTGCCAGAGTCAGCAGACTCAAGGTACACCAACATTTTAGCCCGAGGCCTACTTTCGCCATTTAGATGTGTTAGACAATAGAAGATAGATTTTGTTACGGCTAATACTATCAGGATTTAGACTAAAAATCCTTGCAGTAGTGATCTATCCCTTGTACTTATTCATGACGGTAACCAGCCAAACAAATCTGGTGTTTGTAAGGATGTTACAGTGTGTAATCAAGTAGCTTGAGCAAACTTTGTTTCCTATTTGTCCCAGTGTGGTTGATAAATTTCTTAAAGATTTCTCCTGTTCAACTATACCATAAATAGGAGTTAAAGCTACCAGCCATACTCTGAGTGCTGGATCAATGAGAATTCTTTTGACTCCCATTTTAAACTCTGTTAACAATTTAACATCACCGCATTAGTATTTACTAACGTCATTAAGTGGAATAGCTCAAGGTAACCTTAAATTTCCCAAAGTGCATTGCCCAAGCATTCATCAGGAATCTGAATAAGAATTTGTCCATGTAAACTCCCTGTCAGTTGGAAACGGATCATCTGAATTAGTATATGAGTTGGCTCTATCACACAAAAACATATATCCATAAACAGCACACAAAGTTTGTTTAGAGAAAACAGAAAATCTAGAAAAACTAATATGTGACAAACAAGTTTTCATTAGTGGACTAATGATTAGCAAGATAACACAGGATGGACTCTCCTGTTGGAGGTCTCCTGTTAATCTCTTAAAAACACACTGCTTTTCCCAAGGGTAAGCTTCTCCTCTTTGGTTTACCTATTAACAGTCATGGGTCACTTTCTCAGAAGCAGAAATGGAACCTAAGACAAATGGAGTCTGAGCCTTCACACTGATTTCTTCTGAGAACTTGGTTTCTTCAAGATATATAATTTTCTGTATAGCAAGACAGTAAGAATTTGATTATAAACATTAGACAAGTATGTCACACAACAATGTCTTGAAGACTGATTAGATTGTTTACTGACTTACCTTAAACACAGCTCTCAATTGGATCTTTGGAGTCAATTTCACAAAACAGGTAGAATTCTTAAAATAAATAAATAAAAACACAATGCACAGAGTAAAGCAGCCTTACTAGTTTATGTGGACTTTTTTCTGACTCAAAGTGGCTTCAGGAACCAGTTTTCTTTTTCCTCAAAACTTGAAAGGGTACCCAAAAGAACAGTGTGGGTCATTCTTTCTATGAAAGCCAGAATTCTAGATTCTGGGACAATTACTTTCTTATGGTTTTCTCCTTTGGTTCATGATCTTGCTATAAAATCTTTGATCAAAAATATTCAACAAATGGTAATTGGGTATCATTTGTTTTGTAAGATCCCTGGCATCCATACAGTGAATGAGGAGGTAGAACAGAAACACTAACAACAACATTAGGCCAATTATCTGAAATAACCAATGAAACCATGACTCTGATGTATTTGAAACAAGGAAACAAATCTCATGAAGTTTTTGTTCATGCACAAGCAGAATTAGTGACTGTTTATCACATACCTAAGCAGCAACTACATTGTACAAAGCCTCTGATTGCATATTATTATAAGTAGAGCAACCTTTATCTATTAAGGCACAAACTGCTTTCTGATAGAACAATAAGAGATCTAGTGCTGTTCTATCTTCTAAAATCATAGTTCAAACACTAGGTACTTTTCTGGTTATGACACTTACAACTTTGATAGTTTTATCAACAAAAACCTCTGATTTGAGAGTTACGTCTAAACTCATTAGTTAAATAATGTAGGAGAAAGCAAAATGATTTCTTATAGCCATAAAGCCAGACCTTAAAACGTCAGTGATATTTCCACATAAAACCCATAATTTCCTTTAGTTTATTCCACCTTGTGTAGTTATTTTCTGTTCCATGTGATTCTGGACCAGCTGCAGTATGGGAAACCATCAGATTTTGCAGAGGAGTTCTGGAAACCTTGACTGAGTCTAGTCACAGTCTTTTTCATAAGTCCGATATTATCCATCTTTTTGGATGTGATATTCTTGTCAAATATTTTCAGCAAATCAGAAAGGTAAACACTTTTTGCAGATGATAAAACTTAATATGGCCACAATTAATTTATAAAAATAAATACTCTTAATAGTGAAAGACCTGGTAGGGATTAATTACAAGCATAACTTAAAGGCCAAATAAAAGCAAATCAGTTAAAAAAAAAACTGTTGGCAATAATATTTCTAAATACAACCAATAATTGTATTTTTAAAGAAGTTCAGATATAATGCATAACAGTTTTGAGGCATAAAACCTTCAAGTCAGAATATACAAAAGTACATAACTGAAACTATCAAGTCTCTAAATACCTGAATAGTAGTAATAAAAGAAAACTTCTTAGGAAAATAATTTGAATTCCCCAACATATTGGCTTTGATGAGGCTGCATTAAAAAAATAAAGTTGTGAACAAGTTATCAATAAAGACATAATAAAATTATGACACATTATGCATTTGTTATATAATATTAGGTTAAAATATAAGAGGAAATATTAACATATACATTTTAACCCAAAGAGAATCAAGCATTTCTCTTTGATTTTAACACATCCCATGTAATTTATTTCATAAAACTTTTTGGCACTTTTTCCTTATAAAAATTATTTGTGGCTTTCCATGAAGGTTCAGAGTAGTGAGGAGTTCATTAAGATTATCAAGAAGTGATCGTTTATTTAATCAAAGATCTTAAAGAAAAAAAACCTTAGCTTTTTCTGCTTCTGAAAGCCCAAGGCTGGGTTTTGGGTTCAGAAATCTCATTCTAATGAAAGACCAAACTTTTGCCTTTGAGGTAGACTGTACAAAGAATAAGTAAATTCTTCAATTCAGAAACCAAAGAAAATTTTAACAGCAAAAACTCTGATTTTTTTGTTTTATATACTATGTAACATTAAAGCTCCTAAACACCTGATAAATTAAACCACTAAACTTCAGTCAGTTAAAACTTAAGACTACATCAAATGTGTTTCTTTTCTCAATAAGACTCTTAAATGTTGTCTGTGTTGAATGCTTTGTATAATACATTCCTTTAAATGGCAAAAAGGAACACACTCATTAGCAGAATTTTGTAGAGAGAGAGAAAACCATAAAGCATAACTGTAACTGAAATAAAGTTTGTTTAAACATTCTTCCTATAGGGATGCTGTGAGTCAGAATCAACTTTACAACAGTGAGTCTTTTTGATGTTTAAACATTCTAAGTTTTCATTCAACTTTTACTATTTCTCATATTTTTCCAATCTAATTTTAGCCTTTAGAGCTGTTTATCAGCCAACTTTGGAAATCACAAAGTCTTTTCAACTGACCAGTTCACTGATGGGAATATAACCTTCAGCCTTTGGCTACTGCTAGGAACAGTTTTCCAGGCCATTTCAGATGAGTCTCAATGTTCCCCTAGAATAGAGAGAACTTGTTTAGAACTCTTTTAAAGTTGGGATCCACCCAATATTTGGTAACTACTTGACGGCAGTGGGTTTGCTTTTTTTTTTTTTTTTTTTAATAGCATAGCAACAATTCTTTCCTATCTTTTTTTCTGTCTTAAAACGTCTCCAGCTAGTTGGAAAGGGTCTTTCAAAAGCTATCCTGGAGCTACATGACCTTGGAGATTGGGACAGGGGAGGCCAGATGCAGCCCTGCCCTCCCTGTTTTTTAGCTCAGGGTAGACAATCAGGTCATTCCAAATCATTTACGTATGTTTACATTTACCTAGGCATTTCCAAAAGCATAAGATAACTAATTTGTTTCCATTTTTACTGTTCTGAAACTGCTACTTTTGCTACCAGGGGTCTCTGAAGGCCCTCGAGGGTCCTTGTCAAGCCAGTGAGAAACAATTAGTTGCGGAGACTTGACTGGCCCACCAGAGAAACCTTGATTGGAAAATGAAAGTACTTCAAAGTGGGACAGCAGCAGAGTGTATAGCACTCCAGTAGACTGCGCCAGTGAGCAAGTTAGAGGTTGGGTTTTTATAGTCCATCTACACCTAAAGTATAGCTGGGAACAACAAATCAGTGATGGGAATCTGAAGAATTTCTTTATTCTGGATGGCAGGCAGCTGCTTGTCTCTTAGCTGTACAGGATGGTTCCTGCCACAGGGATTCTGGGACTAGTAACATGACTTATTATGGTGTGTTACACATGCACAGTTGCTTGTTCCCTTGGTTCAATTTCTCCCTCCTGAGTGTAGCTCTCTGGTGCCCCTGCTGGAAGGACATGTAGTGGTCACCTCTGAATTGAGTCTTCTGTGATTTCCAAGGCTAGTTGATAAAACCTTTAAAGGCTAAAATTAGATTGGGAAAATATGAGAAATAGTAAAAGTTGAATGAAAATCTCGAAGGTTTAAAAAACCAAAAGGCTCACTGCCATCAAGTTGATTCCGACTCATGGTATCCCTATGGGAAGAATGTTTAAACAAACTTTACTTCAGTTACAGTTATATTTTCTGATTTTCTCTCTCTGTATAGTAAATTCTGCTAACAAGTGTGTCCCTTTTTGACATATAGCACATGCTTCTGAATTGGGTTTCTCTGTTAAACAATTTCTGGGATAATTTAAGGAACTTGTCCCCAGGCATGGGTAATAAAACAAGTTGCTTATCACTCTGTGTCATAGATTGAATTGTGCCCCCCCCCCCAAAATACGTGTAGTCACATGGCTGGGCCATGATTCCCAGTATCTTGTAACTGCCCTCCATTTTGTGGTTTTCCTATGCTGTATGTTAAAGGATTAGGGTGGGACTGTAAATCTCTTTATAAGATCACCTCCCTGCTCCACTGTAAAGGGAGTTTCCCTGGAGTATGACTTGCCCCACTCTTAATCCTTTCATCCTACAAGAGATAAAAGGAAAGAGAAGCAGGCAGAGGATTGGGAACCTCGTACCATCAAGAAAGCAATACTGGGAGAAGAGCACGTCCTTCAAACCTGAGGTTCCTGTGCCAAGATGCTCCCTGGACAAAGACTGATGCAATACCGGACTTTCTTCCAGAGCCGAAAAGGGGAAAGCCTTCCCCTGGAGCAGACACCCTGAATATGGACTTGTAGCCTACCGGACTGTGTAAGAATAAACCTTCCTTTGTTAAAGCAATCCACTCTGCGATATTTCAGTTAGAGCAGCCCTAGCTGACTAAAACACTCTGGAATGTTCCAAGGTGTGGTTAGGTTGGCCTTTCATGTCCTTGTCTCACTGCTCCCTGAGAGATTTCATACTCATAGTTCTTTATAGGAATATGGATTCAGGTCTTTTCTTCTGTATCTGCTCTATGTTCAACAGGGATGTAGGCCTGCCTAGCAGAGTAGAAATCCCTTGATGAGGTTGCTAGTAATCTATAATGGCCAGGATAACCATTACTAGATATCAGTTAGAACCCATGGAACATCATTTTTAGTTGGAAGTGTTATAACTGGAAGATACAATAAATCTTAATTCTCTTCAATCTTACTGCAGCTGAGCTTACTGAGATAGACTATGCAGAGTGGCAGGACAGGACCAAACCTTCAGAGGGTGGTGCAGTCATTTAGAGGATCCTAAAACCTGATTTAGTAACAGAATAAATTAATGTATTTACATTTGGATTTATTTTAGGGACCCAGGGCTATCTGATCTGAAACTATATAACCTTCCACCACCTCTCTTCTTCTACTTCCTCTTCACCTTCTTTCACTTTTTAATTCTTTCTTCCATTCTCTCTGTTTTTTCCTTCTCTTGTTACTGTACCTCTTTTCTTTCTTCTCTGACTTTTCTTTTTTCCTTCTCCATTTTCCTCTGTCTTCCATTTTCCTCTCTGTTTTAGTCAGCTAGTGCTGTTCTAACAGAAATACCAGAGTGGATGGCTTTAACAAAGGAAGGTTTATTCTTACACAGCCTGGTAGGCTGTAAGTCCAAATTCAGGATGTCCGCTCCACGGGAAGGCTTTCCCCCTTGTCAGCTCTGGAGGAAAGTCCAGTATTGTATCAGTCTTTGTCCAGGTAGCATCTTGGTGCAAGAACCTCAGGTCTGAAGGATACGCTCTTCTCCTGGTGCTGCTTTCTTGGTGATGTGAGATTCCCAGTTCTCAGCCTGTTTCTCTTTCGTTTTATGTCTTGCAGGATGAAAGGATTAAGGGTGGGACAAGCCATACTCCAGGGAAACTCCTTTTACAGTGGAGCAGAGAGGTGATCTTATAAAGGGCTTTACAGTTCCACCCTAATGCTTTAACATACAGCACAGCAAAATCACAAAATGGAGGACAATCATAGAGTACAGGGAATCATGGTCACATGTTACACGTATTTTTAGGGGGACACAATTCAATCGATGACAATGTCCTTTCAAAAAGCTGCGTGTGCATGGAGGCTAGGATTTTCTAAGGGGAGGGCTCATGCTAAAGCAATCAGCCCTCAGATAGTGTTTTAGCTTCAGTGATATTTACAACAGCGTAGCTTCTCTGGTATGGTAATGTCTGGTATAACCTGACTGAGAATTTTTTTTGGCATATGCCTTTCTGGCTCTTCAGTTTTTAATTTATTAACCAACAATACAAGCGATTCTAAGTCCTCATTTCTTACTTTTAGTTGAGTTTTTAAGTGCATTTGTGTCCCCAGTTTACTTAATAATTTTTGTCCCACTGACACAATAAGGCATTCAGGGACACAAAGGAAAGAATGCCTTATCAATTGTTACCCCATCAGACATAAGATTAAACTTCTTCACCTTGAGTTTTTTTTCTGAATCTAAGCCAGTAGTCACACAGTCCCATTTGGAGAGCGGGCCCACTGAGTAATTTAAGGTAGAGAAGGTGGATCTCGTGTCTAACACAAAGTCTTACCTCCCGCACTGAATGTAACTCTTAGCTTCCCCATGCATAAGTTGATGGTGTGACTAGGAACTAGACAGGTCTCAGGGCCTAGTCAGTGGGTGGTGTTTTCAGACTCTTCTTCTGAGAGTGGGTCTGTCCATTTAGACCTTTGGGAGAGTTAACTGGACATCCTGTTTTAGGGTGCTCAGGACACTCTGTCTTCCAATGGCCTCATTTTGACAGTACCTACATTGATCGGGGTCAATACTCACTGACCGGTGAGATGATCCAAGTCTTGATCTCCAGGGGCCAACTGGGTTGCCTCAAAGTGGGCCTCAGCCAACAACTGGGCCTTCCTTTTCATCTTTTCTCCTCTGCAGCCAAATCTCTGTTATCACCTTAAAGGTCTCCTCTACCAGTTGGGAGAATGGGGTCTGAGGTTCTTCCTCAAGATTTTGTAATTTTTGTTTTATGTCTAATGCAGACTGGGATACAAAATGCATGATCACGGTGGCTTTCTTCTTCTTCTTCTTCTTCTTCTTCTTTTCCTTCTTTGCTCTCAGCATCAGTACTGGTATAGTTTCTAAAGGGTTCAGTGAATCTAGTGAGAAAGACACCTGGGTATTCTTTAGGTCCCCGGGAGGATGAATCTTTACTCTCTTCCGGTTTTAATATAGAAGGCCATAAAAGTCTGTACATAGGAGATTTTCCTCCATTTGCTCTCACACTAACAAAACGGGTTGAATTTAAAAAAAAAAAATCCCATAATGCCCAGAGTAAAATGGCTGGACTAGTTTATCTGGACTTTTATTTGACTCAAAGTAGCTTCAGGAACCAATTTTTTCTAAAGCTTATCATTTAAAAGGATATCCAAAGGCAATAGCCTGTCCTCAGTCTCCATTGTTTTAATCATCTGGTACTGCTCTAACAGAAATACCACAAGTGGATGGCTTTAACACAGAAAAGTTTATTCTTACATAGTCCAGTAGGCTACAAGTACAGATTTAGGATGTCCATGCCAGGTGAAAGATTTCCCTCTGTTGATTCTGGAGGAAACTCATTGTGTTGCACCAGTCTTTGGGTCAGGGAGCATCTTGGCACAGGAATTTCAGGTTTGAAGGATATGCTCTTCTCCTGGTGCTACTTTCTTGGCAGTATGAGGTTTCCAACTCTGCTTGCTTTCCTTTCCTTTTATCTCTTGTAGAATAGAAGGTGGTACAAGCTACACTCCAGGGAAACTCTCTTTATGTTGGAGCAGGGAGGTGACCTTAGGAAAAGTTTTACAGTCCCACTTTAATCCTTTCTAACATAATCCACTCTTTTAGCCACAGGCAGAGATCAGGATTTACGCCTAAGAAAATCCCAAAATGGAGGCCAGTCACAGAATACAGGGAATCATGGCCCAGCCAAATTACTACATACATTTTTGGGGGGACACAGTTCAATCCATGACATCTATGAAAGTCAGAAATTTTGATTTTAGAAGAATCACATGTGTCTTTCATGGCTCCCTCTTTTGATTATGATCTTACTATAGAATCTTTTCAAAAGTGAGGTTGTTCCATGAAGACCGAAATGTGCCTGATCCAAGCCATGGTATTTTCAATCACATCACACGCATGTGAAAGCTGGACCATCAACAAAGAAAGCAGAAAAGAATTGATGCCTTTGAATTGTGGTGTTGGAGAAGAATGTGGAATGTACCATGTACCTCCAAAAGAACAAACAGTTCTGTTCTAGAAAAAGTACAACCAGAGTGCTCCTCAGAAGTAAAGATGGCAAGACTGTGTCTTACATACTTTAGACATGTTGTCAGGAAAGATCAGTCCTTGGAGAAGGACTCATGCTTGGTAGAGAAGAGAGTCAGTGAAAAAGAGGAAGACCCTAAATGAGATGGTTTGACACAGTGGCCACAACAATGGGCTTAAGCATAAAACGATTGTGGACATGGTACAAAACCAGGCAGTGTTTCATTCTGTTGCTCATAGAATATTTCATCAAAAATGCTCAATAAATGGTAATTGAACACCATCATGTTTTTAAGACCACAGATACCATACAGTGAAATAAGAAATAGAATAGAAACACTATTAGGCCAATTTTCTGAAATAACCAATGAAACTATGACCCTAAGTTCTTGGCATGAGAAAATAAACCTCATGAGCTGTTTGTTTATGCGTAAGTAGCATTGGTAACTGTTTTTCGTGTGTTTCTGCAGCAACTGCATTCTGTAAAGCCTCAGTTTGTGCATTAATACAAATACAGCAACACTTACCTGTTAAGGTACAAACTGTTTCTCACTAGAATAGGAAACTTAATTGTCATGGATTGAATTGTGTCCCCCTAAAAATATGTATAGAAATTTGGCTGGGTCATCATTATCAGTATTGTGTGATTGTCCTCTATTTTGTGATTTTCCTGTACTATATGTTAAGGAGGGTTAGGGTGGGACTGTAAAACCCTTCATAGGATCACCTCCCTGCTCCACTGTAAAGGGAGTTCCCCTGGAGTGTGGCTTGCATCACCCTTTATCCGTTTATCCTACAAGAGATAAAAGGAAAGGGAAATAAGCAGAGAACTGGGAATCTCACACCATCAAGAAAGCAGGACAGGGAGTAGAGTGCATTGTCCAGACTTGAGATTCCTGCACCAGGACGCTCCTGACGAAAGGCTGATGCAACACAAGGACTTTTTTCCAGAGCTGACAGAGGGAAAGCCTTCCCCTGAAGCAGACATCCTGAATTCGGACTTGTAGCCTACTGGACTGTGTAAGAACAAACTTTTCTTTGTTATAGCCATCCACTTGTTAAAGCAGTACCAGATGACTAAGACACTGATGCAATGCTAATTTGTAAAATCATAGCTCAAATTTCAGACACTTCTCTGGTTATGCTATTTACAACTTTGCTAAGTTTATCAGGTAGAATTTTTAAATGGAAAATTACAATATATAAATCCATCAGTTAAATAATTTAAGAGAAAGGAAACTGATTCCTTAAATGTAGAAAGTGTGACCTTAAAAAATCTGTTCTACCTGACTGTGGATCAGCCACAGTCTGTGAGCCCATCAGTTTCTGCACAGGAGTTATGGAAACCTCAACTCACAAGTCTAATAGAGTCCACTTTTTTTGTTTGAAATGTTCTGGTCAAACGTTTTCAGAAAATCAGCAAAGTAAGAAAACTTATCTGTAGATGACAAAACTTAATATGACCATGATTAATTTATTGATCTAAATACTTTTAATAATGAAAAGACCTGATAATTACAAGCAAAATGTAAAGGCCAGTTCAAATTCGTTAAAAAAAAACTTCAGTGGGGTTGCAAAATGGTCCAGCCTCTTTGGAAAGCAATCTGGCGCTTCCTTAAAAAAATGGATATCGATATACCATTTGACCCAGTAATTCCACTACTTGGAATATATCCTACAGATTCAAGGCCTTTCACACCAACGGACACATGCACCAGAATGTTTACCGCAGCACAGTCCACGATAGCAAAAAGGTGGAATCAACCTAGATGCCCAACAATAGAAGAATGGATAGGTAAACTATGGTACATATACTCAATGGAGCACTATGCAATGATAAAGAATAACGATGATTCCAGGAAACATCTCCTAACCTGGTTTCAACTGGAAGACATTATGTTGAGTCAGCAACAAAAGGGCAAATACTGTATGAGACCTCTACAATAAGACCTCAAAAACAGACTTGTGTATAGAAGAAAAGACTCTTTGACAGCTGCAAGGGAGGGGAGGGAGGGAGGGTGGGGGGAGGGCTTAGTTTAGATAGTTACTAGAAATCTAGTTGGGAGAAAGCGGTGATAGCACACATTAGAAACAAGAACAACATTAAGTGGACTTCAGCATAACTTGAGTACTCCTTCCATCTTGACTCAATACTGCAAGGATAGAGTAGCTGGGGCAGGGGGCAGGGGACCATGCTCTTAGGCGAATTCCAGGCCAATTGGCACAACTAGCGTTTTGCTAAGAGAGCTCTCTGCACCCCACATTGGTGAGTGGCGTCTGGGGTCTTAAAAGCTGCCAAGCTGCCATCCGAGGACACAGCAAATGGTCCCAACTCAGCAGGAACGGATGCTCACCGAGGACCAAAATGACATGCGGTAAAGACAACCTAGAAGACAGAGAGACCCACAAGAGTGGGTGCCTACATTGACTTGGGACCAGAAGAACTGGAAGGTGCCCGGCCACCACCAGTGATAGCCACGATGGAGCTCACTAGGTTGAGTCTCACTGGCAATACAAGAATAAAAAGGGGTGCATCATGAGATCTCCACTAAAAGACCTCAGTTGATGGTTCAGCGGTTTTGGGGTTCCTCCGAGAGCATGGCTCCCGGCCCTGATGCTGCCCTTTCCCATAAATTATAACAAAGGTCCACTCTTTGGACAGGAATGGATTGGACTTGGCAATGCAGAGTGACTGCATATTGGAAGCACTTTGTGGTTCTGTACATCTACAGGATATCGTCTTGCTGACCTCTGGCTGGAGGAAGGGAAGTGGATGGAGAGGAGGGGAAAGGAGGTTGTTGGGAGGATGAGACATATATGGAGCAGAGAGGAATAGTGTGCAGTCACCGGACAGGGAGAGCAGTGGAAGCTGCATATAGGTGGGCATGTGAATTTATGTGTGAATGTACATTTTCACTCAGTTATGTTAAAAAAAAACTTCAGACAATAATACTTCTATGCATAACCATTAAACAAATTTTGAAGAACTTCAGACACCATACATAATAATCTTGAGGCATAATACCAGAATCAGGATATACCAAGATTTTATATACACTAAGATTATCAAGTTTCTAAACAACTAAATAGTACAAAAATCAATTCATAGGTAAATAACTTGAATTTCCCCCTTAGAGCATTCGCTTTGGAAATTACAGAATCTCTGCTCGACTGACCAATTAATTGATATAGATATAACTTTAAATCTCTTGTTAGGTTGAAACATTTTGTTCCAGCCATTTCAGATGTGTCTCAAAATTCCTCTACAATACAGGAAACTTGTTTATGGTTCTTTCACAATTGAGGTCCACTCAATTTCTAAAAACTATTGTGTAGAAGCAATTTTTTCTATCTGATTTTTGTATTAAAAGGTCTCCACCTAGCTGGAAGAAGAGGCAAGTTGAAGAAGCAAACAAAGATTTTTTTCATTCCCTTACCATTAATCACTCTAGAATGTTCCAAGGTATGGTTAGGCTGGCCTTTCATGTCCCTGTCTCACTTTTACTTAATGACCAAAGTATCCTTTTTTCTTAAATAAAACACACTTCATAGAATATCTAGTTTAAGTTACTTAGAAAGGTTTTGCTTCTAAGGTTGACATACAGGACATAAAGATCTTGGTGTACTTTTCATAGAGACCAACTTATATCAAAATTTCTACAAGTAGCTACTAAAAGTCTACATCAAAAGACAGACACAAGACACAGTTTTTATGCACGAAGAAAGAATCGAGGTTCTAAAACAGCCTTAGAAAAAACAGCAATTCTCAGCTCTAGCCACTAATCTAATAAGACAAAAACTTAGGTGCAACTTGAGATTAGAAGCAAGCTCTGAGAACAAAAGGAGACAGAAAGATCATCTAAGCTCACAGGAAAGTGCCATACAAAAACCAGGATACAGAAATTCTAGTTTATTAAAGTGTATGTAGCAATGTTGGGTAACATGGACTTAACTCAATGCAAAAAAACAGGTTCTAGATAAAACTTATTAATTTGCCAGAACCTTAGATGGAAGAATATTAGATCTTTTGACAAACTCTAAAATATCAAGCAAAATATCCCTAAAGAGGAAAGAAAGGACAACACAAATGAAAGCTTATTTTCCCGAAGTGGTCACTGAAGTCCCGAATTACTTTCAGTATATAGCTTCCAGTATATACTTCCAGTTTATAGCATTTTAAAATGTGAACCCCAAACCAACATCTCCGTAGAGGGGGGCAATCCAGGCTCACTCATCAAAGATAGTAAACTGTAAGATTTAAGTTTTTAATTTTCTTCTTTTTGAACTTAATTCATTCAGATGACTGGAAACCTAATCTCTTATTTCAGATCTTGAACATAAATATAAGGGTCTTCCAATAAGGATGTCCTATTCTTGACAGGGAAACCCTGATGGCGCAGTGGTTAAGTGCTACGTCTGCTAACCAAAAGGTTGGCAGTGCAAGTCCACTAGACTCTCCTTGGGAACTCTGTGGAACAGTTCTACTCTGTCCTATAGGGTTGTTTTGAGTCAGAATTGACTCGATGGCAGTCAATACTACATTCTTGACAGCTCTTTGTGGTAATATTGGTGAAGCTATGGTGGCCATATTTATCCATTTATTTTTCATTACTCTTGACAAAGAGCCATGAAAAGTTACACGATTCCAACAACTCATAGAGATTATTATATTATCATATGGGTGTTCTGGATGCCAAACATTCCATGCCTTATGTGAAATTTACAATGCACATAATGGTCCCACCGAGAGAACAATTCTAGTTTTAACCAAAAAAAATCGAGACAACTGAGTCCGTTGCCAGTCAGACAATGCCTGTATGTCAACGAACAGCGCACTCCAGTGAAAACATCACCACCATTTGTCAGAGTGTATGCAAGAATCCATCCCAATCAGTTTCTCCCTGAGTGCAAGAACTAGCTAGGCCTTTCATCAACCACAATTGGGAGAATTTTACATCGGGACTTGAAGCTTTACCCTTACAAAATTGTTGTACCTCAAGAACTGAAGTCCAATGGCCACAGATTGTGCCATACGTTTGCTGACTGGGCTCTGGAGCAATTGCAAGCTGACTCTGCTTTTGGCCAAAAAAAAAAAATCCTCTTCAGCAACGTGGCCAATTTTTGGATGAATGGTTTTGTTAACAAACAAAACTGTCACATTTAAAGCAATGAGAATCCAACGGAAATTCAAGAACATCTACTTCATCCTCAGAAAGTTGCCATTTGGTATGGATTTTGGTCCAGCGGAATCACTGGTCTTTGTTTTTTCCAAAACAAATGAGGAGAAGCTGTGATTATCAATGGCGAAAAATGCCAGGCTATGATAACTGATTATTTTTGGCCCCATTTGGAAGATGCTGTGGCCTCCATTTACCCGAAGTTCTTTTCCACACATAATGCCATCAAATATACTTGAAAACAAGTAAAACTGCCTCATTTACACAACTTGTTTTATTCAAGTTCAAAGGTAGGATACTCTTACTAGTTCCTCCAGTTGAAAAGTGCTTTAAAGCTACTGATAATTTTAACTTTAACATTGTGATCCTTCATTGATTAACTATATCATAAAAAAAGGTACAAAACTACCACTTCTCCCTTAACTTTTATAACACAGGTCAGTAGCTGACACCTCCCACTTAGAATTTCATAACACAGGTCAAGAACTCACCTTACCTTGAGAATCTCATAAAACAGGTCAAGAGCTGCTACCTCCTCCTGAGAATTTCATGAAACAGAGCACAATTTTCTAGGTTTTCTCTGAATCACTGAAAGGCCTGAATTTGTGACTTTTGGTGATCCAGAGCTCTTTGAAAACAGAAACACCTTTTTAAATGTTTCAGATGCCCAAATCCAGATCTAAACTGCAATTTGTGAAAAGAGTTAACGAGGGTCACTCTTAAGCAAACAATCAAGCAAAAATCTAGGAAAGATTCTCCTTAAATCGAACAATCAGTTTTTCAAACAAATATACCAAACAAAACTTAAGAAAACATAAGAAAGAATAAAAAATAAGCAAATCCTCGTTTCCCAAGAGCACTCACCCTGTCATTGTCAAAGGGACGTGGAGTGGGAACATGTGGGTCCAGAAGATAAGGCTTCTCTTTTGTCAGCTTCTGCTCCTCGAGTTTGACTGGATTCGCAACTGCACTAATACTGCCAACTACACTATTAACTGTTGTAAGGAAAAACATCACAAAGCTTAGTAAAGCAAAAAGAAAGTTTCATTCAGCATAAAATATATATTCAAAAAGGGCAAAAGTGAGAAGCGGAGAAGCATCCCGCCCCAGCCATGACTGCCCAAGTCTACAGAACAATAGGCAAGAGTGGGAAACATGGCATGCTACCGCAGCCATGTCTGCCTGAGTCTAAGGAATGGTACAGAACCATCAGTATATATTAACATTACAACCGGAAGGAACCATTGAAAGCTTTACCTTTTCACGGATTGTCTAGGAACTGTGATCCTGTATTTTTTGAATTGTCTTTCTCAAAAATCATTGGTACAGCTCTCAGTAATGGCAGTCAGGAGGGTCTTCACTGGTCCAACAAATTTTATATTCACTAAATGCTGATAGAAAAAGATAAGAATAGAAAGTCTTTTGTGTTCTGTTCGACTGGCTTGTGTGTAAGATTCCCTAAAAGATATTTTCTGTCTTTAAAAGATAATTTTCAAGTTTGTCAAATCTATTGTCTTTATCTCAGGGCCCAGTTGATGTGTTCTTACTGAGTTCCTGTGTGCCCAGCTGGATCACAGTCCCTGTGCTCAAAGACAGGGAATAACAATTACAATGTTATTTCCCAAATCAGTGTCTTGGCTCTCTCTCCCCACTGTCCCCACTCCAACACATTGACCTTCTCTTTGTCCCTTGTGTTCACCATGCCTGTTCTCTTTCCTCCTTCTGGAATGTTCTTCCTCCCTCTCTTTGGCCTGTGAACTCCTTCTCAGTTCTTTGAGTCTCACCTCAAGTGTCACTTACTCAGGAAAGCTTCTCCTGTCCTCCCAGCTGGGTTGAATCCCCTTATTAAGCTTCCTCTTGCATTTGTGCTAATTCCTGTTATCAGCCTCCTAACACTTCCTCTGTCGTGGACAGGATCATGACAATCACCTCACAGCTGCCTCTCCCAACATGTCTGCCATTACCCTGGTGACACCGAGGTTCCTGTCATATGATGTGTGTACTCTATGGTTCCATACAGTTATAAGAGTCTGTCCTACTGCTGGTTTCTTTCTAGATGGGAGAAAAGAAGGTGGAGAGGATGGGACAGGTGCTCGTTAAGAGGATGCTAGAAATATGGAGTGAACAGGGGGAATGTGCTGTCATTGGGTGAGGAGAGCAGATGGAGTTGCAGAAAGACGGGCATGCAAAATTGATTTGGATTGTGTACTTTCACTTAATCACAACAACAACAACAACAAAAGGTTCCTGTCAATGACCCATTTAATGTCCCCTGTTCAAAGTCCTTCACATCAAAGCCCTTCCTCCTCCACTCCTGCTCAGCTCCCTATACCCAAGACAGCATCTTGGGCCTTGTCATTTCTGTGTTCTGACCTGCTGACCTTCAACCTTCCTTTCTCTGATCACACCCTCCTATCCTTCTGACACCAGTCTTCCCTCCCTCACTCCTGCTACACCTGCATTTGACCTTGCCCAAACTTCCTGCCCCTAACCTTATGCTCTTCTTCCCCATTTATCAGCATCCTCTGGTCTCACTTCTCTCCCTATTTGGTTCAGACCTCTTCATCCATACCTCCAGTTTCTCTTATACTAGCACATTTAACTCTCCTGTCCATCTGTCCCTTCACTACATTCATCCTGCCTGTTATCCCAAAGTCAAGCATGTTCCCACTTCAGGGTGTTTGCACACACCATTCGTGCTAATACGGCCACTCTTTCCCCAAATATCAGCACAGCTCACTCTTCTACTTTGTTTGGATCTCTGTTCAAATGTCTACACCTGCAGAGATGCCTTTCTTGATCTTGTTATTTAAACCAGGTCTTTGTCACTCCGTATCCCCTTGTTGTTGTTGTTGTTGTTAGATGCCGTCAAGTCAGTTTCAACTCACAGCAACCCTACGTGCTACAGAATGAAACACTGTTTGGTCCTGCATCATCCTCATTGCTATGTCTGAGCCCACTGTTGTAGCCACTGTGTTAATCCATCTTATTTAGGGTCTTCCTCTTGGCTTGGCTACTTTACCAAGTATGATGTCCTTGTCCAGGTACCAGTTCCTCTCAATAACACGTCCAAAGAACATGAGACAAAGTTTCATCATCCTCCATTCTAAGGAGCATTCTGGCTATACTTCTTCCAAGACAGATTTCGAAGATGTCAGTTGTCTTCCTTATTTGTTGTCTAGCTTTGGAATGCACGAGGCAATTGAAAATACTGTGGCTTGAATCAGGTGCACCTCAGTCCTTAAGGTGATGTCTTTGCTTTTTAACACTTTAAAGAGGTCTTTTGCAGCAGGAACCCTAAAAATCATGGTAGCATAGTGGTTAAGAGCTACAACTGCTAACCGTTTAAAGGTCAGCAGTTCAAATCTGTAGGCATTCCTTGGAAACCCTATGGGGTGCTTCTACTCTGTCTTATAGGGTCATTGTGAGTTGGAATTGATTCAGTGGCAGTGGGTCTTTGGTTTGCAGCAAATTTGCCCAGCATAATGTGTCATTTAATTTCTTCAATGCTGCTTCCCTGGCCTTTAATTGTGGATCCAAGTAAAATGAAATCCTTGATAACTTCAATCTTTTTTTCCTGTTATCATGATGTTGTTTTTTGGTCCATTAGTCAGAACTTTTGTTTTCTTTATGTTGAAGTGTAATCTGTACTGAAGGCTGTGGTCTTTGATCCTCATCGGTAAGTATTTCAAGTCCTCTTTACTTTCAGGAAGCAAGGGTGTGTCATCTGTATAGTGCCATTTGTTAATGAGTCTTCCTGAAATCCTGATGCCTCAGTCTCCTTCATATTGTCCAGCTTCTTGTACTTTTGTTTGGCATACAGATTGAACAAGTGTGGTAAAAGGGGACACTGCCTGGTTTAAAATTAGGATGGGTGTTCATCAGGGTTGTATACTTTTACCACACTTGTGGAATTGGTTGGAGCTACTCTGAGTTCATGGTATCTAACTTAGCCAGGTCTCTTGGGACTACTTGGCAGTTCCTTTCTTATCTTAGGTTAGCTCCTGCTCACATTACCTCATAGGCGCTTCCAGACTTTCACCCTTTCCTCAAACCCCTGCCTGGCATGCATCCCATAACCAATGACCTACTGATTGTTTCTGGTTTTGCATTATTATAAACAAGTGCAATGACAACCTGTACACATGTATAAGGTTTTCTCTCGGATCCATGTCTAGAGGTAGAAAAGGGTACATTTTTCATTTCAGTAGATTCTGTCAAATTGCCCTCCAAGAAAAGCTGTAACAATTCACACTCTCACCAACAGGGTATGAAAATAGCTGTTTCTCAAGCCTCATCAACACTGGTTATCATCAATGGTTTACAATTTTGTCAATCTGATGGGTGAAAATTGGACTGTTGCTGTTTTATTTGCAGTTACTCAGTTGCTAGTGAAGGCTCAGCACTTTTCTATGTGTTCAGTTGCCTTTTTATTCCTTCATGTATGAACATTTGTTCCCATTTTTAGTTCATTTTTCTATTTGGTTATTTACCTTTTTTCTCAATGATTTAAAAAGAGGATATTACACGTTCTGCATATTCATTCTTTACCTGTTTGCTATAACACACTACAAATATTTTTTCTTTTAAAACTTTGTGTTTTTAATTTTAGAGATTTAAAACATTTCATGTAGTCAAAAGTCTACCAAAATACTCCTTTACAATGTCTAGGATCTGTGACTTACTTAAAAAGGAAATATTAGCCTACATTGTGTTATAGAATACTAGAATACTTTTTGCGAATGCACTTATGTTTAGCTCATTAGTTCACCTGGACTTTGTGTCACTTTGTGTCTTAACATGATAGGGAGGACTGATTCAACAAAATCGTCATTTCCCACCCCATTTGACAGTTAGTTGTCAACACCATTTATGAACTAGTACATCCTTTCCACGCTGATTTTAAATGCCTTATTTAGTGTATATGAGGACAGCCAATTAAGTTCATGAACTCATCCTAGAAAAAGTGCTCCATACTTCATTGCTGAGCATCACTGTAGTCACCTTCTCAGTCCTCCCTTTGGGAAGCTATGCACTGTGACAGCATCTAGTTCACCCTTCAAAACAATTTTGGAACTCTTTTTCTGGAATGGCCCTCAGAGCTGTCATCGTATTACCCTTAATGTCCTGAATGTCATCAAACTGTCTACCTTTCAATATTTTCTTTAGCTTCTAGCAAAGTAAAAAATCCACTGGGGGCCAGATCAGGTGAGTAAGGAGGGTGTTCCAATACAGTTGCTTGTTGACTGGCTATAAACTTCCTCACAGACAACGATACAATTTAGTTCACGAACTAGGCACTGTGCAAATGTACACAATGGCCATTCCAGAAAGAGCTCCAAAATTGCTTTGAAGGGTGGACTAGGCACCGGCTACAGTGCCTAGCTTCTCAAGGGGAGTACTTTGAAGGTGACTGTAGTGATATTCAGCAGTGAGGTGTGTAGCACTTAGAACAATTGCATTTGTGGGCTAATTGTCAGACCTCATATGTGTGTGTCCTGGCAAGGCTTTCTCTGCCTGCATCTACATCCCCCATCGGGTTCATGATCAGCTGACCTCCCCTGAGGCCTGCTGTCTGACCTGCTGAATCTAGGGTTCACTGGTCTCCACAGTCCCTTGGGCCAGCTGCCTACTGTGTGACCTGATTGGCCAGCTTCCACAGCCTTGTAAGCCAGCAGCCTTCGATCTGAACTCCTGGGTTTGGTTTGTCCACCCCTGCAGCCACATAGGTAAGGAGACACCTAACGTCTGACCCACAAATTTGCGAAGTGCCAGCCTCCACAACCATGTGAGCCACCTCCTTTATACAGTCGGTGAGGTCTATGAGATGTTGCAGTGAATTAGGGAACCCAAAGATGGGAGGGGGAGTACCGAGAGGAAAGGGAATAGTTGACGATAGACATGACAGAGTGGGACAGCAGCTTGGAAAGGTTGGACACTGAGCCATCTTTAACCTCTGCCTCATAAGAACCAGCTTTGTGCTGATCCTTATAGAGTACATTGTTCATTTAGCATTAACTTCTCACATATATGTGGGATTGTATTAGACTCTCTTATTCCATTGGTCTGTTTGTTACTGTGCCAGTACCACAATGTGTTATGTTTTCATTGTGGTTAGAGCAAGCTCCTCCTTATCATTGCTGGGCGCCATAGAGTTGATTCAGACTTATAGTGACCCTATGGAAGGGACTAGAACTGCCCTGTAAGGTTTCTTGGCTGTAATCTTTCTTTTTTTTTAAGTTTAAAATTGTTTTTCTTCCTCTAATCTTTTTTTCAACTTTTTTTTGTGATTAAGTGACAGTTTACAAATGCATGTCAATTTTCCATATAAAACCCCAAGTACCTGCCTCTCTGCAACTCTTTCTGAAATCCTCAACCTATGACTTTCAGTATCTAGTAAACCAATATTGCCCCCACCTCCCCACCCTTTCCCCTGCCCTGTGAAAAGAAACCAGTAGGACAGCCTCATATACATGTATTTTAAACTAGAATGCACACACACCATCTGTATCACTCTGTGTCCCAAAGTCCAATGCACTCTTTGTGTGAAGTGTTGGCTTCAGTACTGGTTTCAGCTCTGGGCTAGCTGCAATTCTAGGAGCCATGTTCTCCGGGTACCCTCCAGGTTGTCAAACTGTCAAATCTGGTCATTTAATAGGGTTCTAGATCTGCACACCGCTTTTTCTTGTGCTATGTCAGCGACTCTACATTGTGTTCCCTGTCAGGGCTGTCTCTGATGGCGGCCCCAGACACTATCTGGTTCTCCTCATCTCATGCTGATGTAGCCTCCCAATCATATGGACCCTTCTGTCTCCTGGGCTCACTTTTCCCTGTGTCTTTGAAGTTCTTGGTTTTCGTATGTTCTGGGTAGGTTGGAACCAAATGATGTTCCTAAGATGGCACCTTGTTGGCTTTTAAGACCCCAGGCATTCTTGGCTATAATCTTTACGGGAGCAAGTTACAAGGTCTTTCTCCCACAAAGCCGCTGGGTGGGTTTGAACCACCAGCGTTTCGGTTAGCAACTGAGTACCTGACTATTGGACTATCAGAATTCCTTTCAAACAATCATATTGTATATTTTCTGCTCTAGATGACTTCAAGATCAACTCATCAAGTCCTATAAAAGTTCATGTTATGATTCTGATTGAGATTGCATTACATATGGATGAATTTGGGGAGAATGTGCATCTTTGGAAGACTGAGCCTTTTTATCCTAAAAGATAATACCATGTCTTTTCATTGGTTCAAGTCTTTAATGCCCTTCTGAAAAGTTTTGCATCCTCACTGTTTTAGTCAGCTAGTGCTGCTTTAATAGAAATACCACAAGCAAGTGGCTTTAAAAAGAGAAATTTTATTTGTCATAGTCCAATAAGCTGAAAGTCCAAATTTAGGGTGTCAGCTCCAGGAGACTTTCTCTGCTGGCTCTGAAGAAAGGTCCTTGTTGTTAACCTTCCCTTGGACTGGAAACTTCTGAGGTCCTTTCCAAAGGATGTGCTCAGCTCCCAGCACTGCTTCTAGATAATATGGGGTCTCCAACTCTCTCTGCTAGCTTCTTTCCTTTATATCTCAAGGGATTTCCTCAAGGTACAAAACAAACTTACACACTGAGTCCTGTCCCACCAACCCAACTGCCACCCATCCTCCCTTGTTAACATCACATAGGCAGGGTTCACAGGATACAGGAACCTCACAGAACATCAGGAATCATGGCCCAGCCAAACTGCAACATACATTTTTATATCTTTTTTTGTAACACAAATACAATCCATGACACTCACCCTAAACCACCATCTAGCACTCTACTAAATAAGCTCTTGTTAAAGTTACTAATGACCTTCATGTATCTTCCCATTGAGAGGTGGGATCTATGTTCCATCCTTTTGAAACTAGGCAGGTTTGTGTGAGTGTATTGACCAACAGAGTGTGGTGAAAGTGGTTCTGTATGACTTCTAAAGCTAGGACATAAAAGATGAGATGACTCTGCCTTGCTTGCTAGAACATAAACTCTTGAAGCTATCAGGTGCCAGATAAGCAGTCTAACTACCTTAGGGCCTCCATGCTGCAGAAGCTTAAAGTGGCCCATACAGAGAGGTGCCATGGAGAGGCCTGAGACCATATGAAGGGAGAGAGAGGCGCCTGGCCAGCCACGCCCCACCCAAGTGTTCCAGCTCTAGTCATTCTCTGACTACAGCCATGCAAGAGACTCTGAAGCATAACTACTCCTTTTCCCAAATACCTGATCCACAGAAACCATGGAAGATAACAGAATGCAGTGATATTTGTCATTTTGAAGAAGTGAGTTTCAGGGTGAGTAAAACTTTTGTTGTGTAGATCCCTAGGTAACACAAATGGCTTGTACTTGACTACCAACATAAAGATTGGCAGTTCATATCCACCTAGTAGTGCCATGGAAGAAAGGCCTGGTGATTTGCTTCTGTAAATACTGTAGCCAGGAAAAGTCCGTGGAGCCATTCTATTCTGTAATACACAAGTCTGAATCAATTCAACTGCTACTGATATTTTGTTACATAGCAAATATAACCAGATGTTGTGTTGTTAGGTACCAGGGAATCAGTTCTGACTCATAGCGACCCTAAGCACAACACAACAACACACTACCTGGTCCTGCTCCATCCTCACAATTGTTGCCTTGTTTGAGCCCATCATTGCAGCCACTGTGTCAATCCATCTCATTGAGGGTCTTCCTCTTTCTCACTGACCCCCTACTTTGCCAAGCATGAAGTCCTTCTCCATGGGCTGATTCCTCCTGGCAACATGTCCAAAGTGTGTGAGAGGTAGTCTCGCCATCCTTCTACAGACCGTTCTGGCTGTACTTCCTGTAAGACAGGTTTGTTCACTCTTCAAGAAGTTCATGGCATGTTCAATATGTTTCTCCAACACCATAATTCAAAGGTACCAATTCTTCTTCAGTCTTCCTTATTCATTATTCAGTGTTTGCATGCAAATGAGGTGGTTGAAAACATCATGGCTTGGGTCAGGTGCACCTTAGTCCTCAAGTGACATCTTTGCTTTTCAACACTTTAAAGATATCTCTGGCAGGTGATTTGCCCAATGCAATGTATGTTTTGATTTCTTGACTGCTGCTTGCATGGGTTTTGATTGTGGATCCAAGTAAAATGAAATCTTTAACAACATCAATCTTTTCTCTGTTTATCGTGATACTGCTTATTGGCCCAGTTGTAAGGATTTTTGATTTCTTGATGTGGAGGTCTAATCCATACTGAAGGCTGCAGTCTGATCTTTACCAGTAAACGCTTCAAGTCCTTCACTTTCAGCAAGCAAAGTGGTATCACCTGTGTGATACCGGTTGTTAATGAGCCGTCCTCCAACCCCGATGCTCTGTTCTCCTTCACAGAGTCCAGCATCTAGGATTATTTACTTGGCATACAGATTGCAAAGGTCTGGTGAAAGGCTATAACCCTGGCACACACTTTCATGACTTTAAACATGTAGCGTCCCCTTGTTCTGTTCAAATGACTGCCTCTTGATCCAGGTACAGATTCCTCATGAGCATGATTAAATGTTCCAGAATTCTCATTCTCTGCAATGTTATCCATAATTTGGTATGATCCATACAATGAATGCCTTTGCATAGTCAATAAAACACAGGTAAACATCTTTCTGGTATTCTCTACTTTCAGCCAGGATCCATGTGATATCAACAATGATATCCCTGGTTGTGTATCCTCTTCTAGATTTGGCTTGAGTTTTGGGCAATACCCTGCAAGTATACTGCTACAGCTGCTTTTGAATGATCTTCAGCAAAATTTTGCTTGTGTGTGATGTTAACGATATGGTTCAGTAATTTCCACAGTCTGTTGGATCTCCTTTCTTTGGAAAAGGCACAAATGTGGATCTCTTCCAGTCAGTTTGCTAGTTAGCACTTCTAGTACTGCATCCGTTTGTTGAAACATCTCAATTAGTATTCTGTCAGTTCCTGGAGACTTGTTTTTCACATATGTCTTCAATGCAACTTGGACTTCTTCCTTCACTACCACCAGTTCCTGATCATATGCTACCTCCTGAAATGGTTGAATGCCAACCGATTATTTTTGGCATGATGACTGTGTATCCTTTCCATCTTCTTTTGAAGCTTCCTTCATTGTTTAATATTTTCCCAGTAGAATCCAAAGTTCAAGCCTGGGATAACCAGAATAACCTTCTAATTACAAAATCTGAGACTGTTTTAAGAATCCTGACTTCTGTGTGGTAGCTGACCTGGAAGAACTGTTCCCTCCTTGAAACCCTCTCTGTCTTTGACTTTCTGGCCAATTATTTTCCCTGGATTTCCTCTCTCTCAGCTCTCTGTGTGGACCCCTCTTCTACTTCCCTTTAAATATTGACATTCTGGCTCCAGTTCCCTTCTTTTCTTATGCAATACACTCTCCCCAGGAAATTGCACACCTCTACATGTTGATGCCAGCTCAGACCTCTTTCCTGGGCTCTAATCTAAGTTTAACCTAACTCGTTGCCTTCAAGTCAATTCCAACTCATAGCAGCCCTGTAGGGCAAAGTAGAACTGCCCCCATAGAGTTTCCAAGGGGTGGCTGGTGGATTTGAATTGCCAGCACTTTGGTTAACAGCCAAACTTTTCACCACTGGGCCATCAGGGCTCCTCCTGAGCTCTAGACTCATATACAATGTAACCTGGTGACACAACTGTCAAGCACTTGGCTCTCAACTGAAAGGTCGGCAGTTTGAACCCACTCATTGGCTCTGCAGGAGAAAGACCTGGCATTCTGCTTCTGTAAAGACAAAAAACGTGTTGCCATGAAGTCAACTAGAGCTCATAGTGACCCTGTAGGGCAGACTACAATTGTTCCATAGGGTTTCCAAGGAGCACCTGGTGAATTCTTAAATGCTAGCCTTTTGGTTAGAAACCAGGCTCTTAACCACTGGACCAGCAGGGCTCCCTGTGAAGATTACAGCCTAGGAAGTCCTATAGGGCAGCTGTACTCTGTCACAATGGGCTGCTATGAGTTGGACTCAACTTGATGGCACCTAGCAACAACAGACTGATATAACCAATTGCCCACTGACCATCTCCCCGTGGATATCTCACAGGGTCCTCACATGCAGCATGTCCAAAGTGGATCTCTTCATTTTTCTAACATCCCAACGTGGTCGCCATCCAACAGTCTCCAATGTTCCTATCTCAGTAAGTGCCACCCTTAACCACCCATGACTTTCGGACCTTTCAGACCTTTTTGGACACTTCCCTCTCCCTTCTCCTTCAATCAATCAGCATTCCTTATCAGATCCTCCTCCTAAATGCATCTGAAGATTACCATTTCCTCTGCTTTCTGCCCCTGGACTATTGCCACAGTTCCTGACTGGTTTACCTGCCTCCACTTTCTTGCCTTTCAAACTACCCTTCACTCTGTGGCCAGTGGTTAAGAATACAGGCTTTGAAGTTAGATAAGTCTGGTTTTTGGTCCCACCTCTGATCTTATGCAACACATTCACCTCTCTTGAGTCTCTGTTTCTTCATCTATAACATGGAGATAATAATAATTTTACCTACCTGCAGGGTTGTTGCCAGGATGCAATAAGATAACACATGTGCAGTGTTTAGCGCAGTGCTTGGCAGACAGTAAGTGCTCAATAAATGATTGTGCAGTACTTGAGAAGGGGACATACATGACAGAATATGGATAGCTCCGGCAGCTCACCTTTTTCACCACAGACAACAGCTACAAACTCTTGGACCATGTCAGCTGTGGCTTGGGTATATGTGGTCTAAATAGGAAAGATGGAGTTTTTGTGTAGACTAGGGTGAGTGTGGATGTTATGGAAGGCCGAGTTAGGCAACATTGTATTCCTGAAATGAGAGTGGCATCTAGGTGCTGAAGAAACAGATATGTGTTTGGAAACAGACTTAACCAACTTGGTTGGATCCAACACATCTGGAGCCAGACAGCAGTGGGCAGCAGAGGCCAATACAATTACAATTCATTGGGGGTAAAGTGGGGGTGGGTTGGAAAAAAGAAACCTAGAGGAAGAACTTGGAGTCTTAATTCCAAAGATGGGGTTGGCTGGAGAAATTGCCTACAGGAGAGACCTGCTTTTGGACTCGCTCTCCCTCTGGACTTGGGATAAAGATGGTTACAGAAGCAGGGCAGCTAGGGATGAAGGGCCCAAAGCTTGACTGAGAGTGAGAGTTCAGTGAAAGTGTTAGGATATTTACAAAGTATATAAAGAACAATGAACAATGGAAACCCTGGTGGTGTAGTGGTTAAGTGCCACCGTTGTTGTTGTTAGGTGCTGTCAAGTCAGTTCCGACTCAAAGCGACCCTATGAACAACAGAATGAAACACTGCCTGGTTTTGCACCACGTTCACAATCGTTTTTATGCTTAAGCCCATTGCTGTAGCCACTGTCTCATCAAGGGTCTTCCTTTTTACTGACCCTCTGCTCTAACAAGCATGATATCCTTCTCCAGGGACTGATTCCTCCTGACAACGTGTCCAAAGCATGTAAGAAGTAGTCTTACCATCTTTGCTTCCAAGGAGCACTCTGGTTGGACTTCTTCCAAAACAGATCTGTTTACTCTTTTGGGAGTCCTTGGTACATGCAACATTTTTCAACACCACAATTCAAAGGCATCAACTCCTCTTCTGTCTTCTTTGTTCATTGTCCCACTGTTGCATGCACATGATGCGATTGAAAATACCATGGCTTTGGTCAGTGGCACTGTCATGGATTGAATTGTGTCCCCCCCCAAAACAGGTGTAGCCCTATGGCTGGGCCATGATTTTCTGTATTCTACGATTGTCCTCCATTTTGTGATTTTGTTGTGTTGTATGTTAAAGGATTAGGGTGGGCACTTGGCTTTGGCATAAATCCCCTTAGAAGATCACCTCCGTGTTCTACTGTAAAGGGAGTTTGTCTGGAGTGTGGCTTGTACCACCCTTAATCCTTTCATCTTGTAAGAGATAAAAGGAAAGGGAAGCAGGCAGAGAATTGAGTACCTCATACTATCAAGAAAGCAGTACCAGGAGAAGAGCCTGTCCTTCAGACCTGAGGTTCCTGTGCCAAGATGCTCCCTGGACAAAGACTGATGCAATACCAGACTTCCTCCAGAGCCGACAAGGGGAAAGCCTTCCTCTGGAGCAGACATCCTGAATTTGGACTTGTAGCCTACTGGACTACGTGAAAATAAGCCTTCCTTTTTTAAAGCCAATTACTCTGTGTTATTTCTGTTAGAACAGCCCTAATTGACTAAAACAGAATTTGGTACCAGGAGTGGGGTGCTGCTGTAGCAAATACCTAAAATGTGAGAGCCATTTTGAAACTGTGAATGGTTAGAAGATTCAGAAGGAATGAAGAAGGCAAAGGTGGTGGGAAACAACAGAGGGTTGGTAGCAGCAGCAGAGGCAACAACAGAACCAGAGGCAGTGCTGGAGCTGACCCATGGAGCAAGAGAGCTAAGTGCTTGTGCACAGAGTTTTCCTCACAGAACGGGGTGCCTCCAGGCACTTGAATTGGTGGAGCTAACCTTGCTCAGTAACACAGCAAGAGAGCTGAGCGCCTTTGTGCAATACATTTTCCAGCAAGAGTGTGATGCCTCCAGGCACTTGAATCAATGGAGCTACAGAGCTTTGGAACACTTGCCCCAGCAGGATAGATATGGGCCTGAGGCCCGGGCCATGTGGCCATAGGAAGCAGAAGCTGAAGAGACAAACAGCATGAGAAACTGAGCTGCCTCAGTCTCAAAAGGTATAGCCATGACCTCAGGGGTGTGAAAGCGGGAACCGTGGCATCCTGTGTTTGTAAGGGTGGAATTGCCACTCAGTTGGGCTTAGGGTGCACCTAAAGCCAATGGGGCAGAGTTTCTGTCCAAGTGGGCCTTGAAAGCAGAGTTGTAGCACAAAGCCGGAGGTCTCCACTGAGAATCCAGAGAGTGTGGCCAATACCTAGAGTCCAGAGGACAGGGCCATTGTGTAGACTGTCTCAAAAACTGTAAGAGTATTTTCAAAGCTTTGAGGACTAATGTAATGTGTTCTGCTGACTTGTTTGTTGCCTATTAATGCCTTCTTTCCCTACAATTTCTCCCATTCGTAATGAAATGTCTAACTTGTGCCTGTTTTGCCATTATAGCTTTGGAAACAGATAGCTTGTATTCTAGGTTTCACAGATGTAAATTTTTGAATTTTGGACTTGGAACTAATTTAAGACTTCTGTCATATGAAATAGACATGATTTTGCTATGATGAGATGAATGTGCTTTTGTTTCAATGATGTGATTTTTGGGGTGCCAAAGGGCGGGATGTCGTGGATCGAATTGTGTCCCCCCAAAATAGGTGAAGCCCTGTGGCTGGGCCATGGTTCCCTGTTTTCTACAATTGTCCTCCATTTTGTGATTTTCCTATGCTGTATGTTAAAGCATTAGGGTGGGACTGTAAAGCCCTTCAGAAGATCACCTTCTTGTTCCACTGTAAAGGGAGTTTCCCTGGAGTGTGGCTTGCCCTGCCCTTAATCCTTTCATCCTGCAAGAGATAAAAGGAAAGGGAAGCAGGCAGAGAATTGGGAATCTCATGCCATCAAGAAAGCAGCACCGGGAGAAAAGTGCCTCCTTCAGACCTGAGGTTCCTGCACCAAGACGCTCCCTGGACAAAGGCTGATACAATACAGGACTTTCCTCCAAAGCTGACAAGGGGAAAGCCTTCCCCTGGAGCAGACATCCTGAATTTGGACTTGCAGCCTACCAGACTGTGTAAGAATAAATCTTTCTTTTTTAAAGCCAACCACTCTGTGGTACTTCTGTTAGAACAGCCCTAGGTGACTAAAACAGGCACTTTAGTCTTCAGGGTGACATCTTCACTTCTGAATAAAGAGATCTTTTGCAGCAGATTTTTCCAATGCAATGTGTCTTTTGATTTCTTGACTGCTGTTTCCATGGACGCTGATTGTGTCCCCAAGTAAAATGTAAATCCTTAAGTGTTACTACTGCTAACCAAAAGATCACCAATTTAAATCTACCAGGCTTTCCTTGGAAACCCTGTGGGGCAGTTCTACTCTGTCCTATAGGTTATCTATGAGTTGGAATCAGTTAAACGGCAATGAGTTTGTTTGTATTTTAATCAAGAACAATGCATCTATATTAGTTTTCCATCTTTTGGAGCCTTCTGTCTTTTCTCTAAATCCCAATGATCCTTCTAGTTGGTAAAGTTCTCAGTGGAAGACCTTCGGGAGTGGAGATGCCCTTATTTGTGTTAGCAGATGGATTTGTAATACAGGTAGGGATCATAAAATCAAAAAACCAAACCCACTGCTGTCAAGTCAATTCCAACGCATAACAACCCTATAGGACAGAGTGCAACTGCCCCAGAGAGTTTCCAAGGAGCCCTTGGTTGATTCGAACTGCTGACCTTTTGTTTAGCAGCCAAGCACTGAACCGCTACACCACTGGGGTTTCCCATAACCTTAATGTATGTATAAAAGAGACATCTTAGTTTCATTTTACAAAGAGGAAACTAAGTCACAGAGATGGGAAGTGACTTGCCTAAGTTGTTATTATTAGGTGCCTTCCAGCCAATGTTTACTCCATTGCACACACTATGACAACAAAGTCATACAGTTAGGATTAAGAGAATACTTACTGAGAGTTTATAGGTGCTCCTGAACATGTCACATACAATATCTCCATTTAATCTTCAAAACTATCTTACAAGGCACAGTGAAACATTGTATTAGCACATTTTACAGATGAGAAAACTGAAGCTCAGAAAGGCTAAACCACTTGTTCAAGGCCACACAGCTAGTCAGTGATGCAGCCAGTATTTAAACTCAAGCGGCTTAACTCCAAGGCCTGTGCTCTTAACAGCCACACTCTACTAATTCACCTGAGGCAAGAAGTAGGTTATCAGACTCCCATACTAGTGCTTTTTTTAGTGCTGTGCATTGTCTTGGACAGGAATCCAATTTTAGTAAGTTAAATCCCGGTCTCAAATTAAGTGCAGTGGCAAAACGGCTTGCTACTTTAATTGGATCCTCAGTGAATTCTTGTGTAAAGGAAATAACCACATTTTTCATGCCTTCATCTATAAATTACCTGCTTTGTAACGGCCATACAGCATGTGAACTGTCCAGGTGATATGTGGTTGGCATGCTTGCTACAGAGTGTTACTGCTAACCTATGTTCTCTTTTAGGTGGCTGCTTTCCCATCGGTTCCCGCTCTGTCCTGAGCTGCCTTCCTACAGCGGATTGTGAGTGTTGAAAGAAAGTCAGTTAAAGATGTGGGATTTTTTTTAAAAAATTGTATTTTAGATGAAGATTTACAGAGCAAGCTCGTTTCTCATTAAACAGTCAGTACACATATTGTTTTGTGACACTGGTTGCCAACCCCACGACATGTCAACACTATTCTTTTCTCAACCTTGGGGTCCCCATTGCCGCCTTTTCTGTCCCTTCCTACCTTGTCCCTGGGTTGGTGTGCCCATTTGGCCTCGTTTTGTTTTATGGGCCTGTCCAATCCTGGATGAAGGGTGAACCTCATGAGTGACTTTGTTACTGAGCTGTGTTTCCAGGGCCCACACTCTCAGTTTCTTCAGTCTCTGTCAGAACACTAAGTCTGCTCTTTGTGTGTGTGTGTGTGTGTGTGTGAATTAGAATTTTGTTTTACATTTTTCTCCAGCTCTCTCCTGTAAGAGCAGTCAGTGGTGGTAGCTGGGCACCATCTAGTTGTACTGGTCTTCAATTGGTGGAAGCTGTGGTAGTTGTGGTCTATTAGTCCTGTGGATTAATATTTCCCTTGTATCTTTAGTTTTCTTCATACTCTCTGGCTCCAGACGGGGTGGAATCAATTGAGAATTTTAGATGGCCACTGACAAGTTTCCAAGGTGTCATGGATTGAGTTGTGTCCCCGCAAAATATGTGTAGCTATGTGGCTGGGCCATGATTCCCAGTATCTTGTGGCTGTCCTCCATCTTGTGGCTTTCCTGTGCTGTATGTTAAAGGATTAGAGTGGGACTGTAAATCCCTTCATAGGATTACCTCCCTACTCCACTGTAAAGGGAGTTTCCCTGGAGTATGACTTGCCCCACCGTTAATCCTTTCATCCTAGAAGAGATGAAAGAGAAGCAAGCAGAGAACTGGGAACCTCTTACCATCAAAAAAGCAGCAGCGGGAGAAGACCATGTCCTTCAGACCTGAGGTTCCTGTGCCAAGATGCTCCCTGGACAGAGGCAATACTGGACTTCCCTCCAGAGCCAACAAGGGGGAAAGTCTTCCCCTGGAGCAGACACCCTGAATATGGACTTGTAGCCTACTGGACCGTGTAAAAATAAACCTTCCTTTGTTAAAGCCATCCACTCTGTGGTGTTTCTGTTAGAGTAGCCCTAGCTGACCAGAACACAAGGGTAAAGATACTACTGACTAAATTAGGATGTAGTGAAGCATTGTCTTTATAAGCTGAGCGTATTATGTCATTTGAGCTAGATGTTCCCTGAGACCTTGGTCCCCAGAACCCTCAGCCTAGTAATTTGGTTCCTCGGGGAGTTTGGATGTGTCTATGGAGCTTCTATGACCTTGTCTTTGACAAGTTGTGCTGGTTTCCCCAGTACTGTGTACCATCTCACCCTTCACCGAAGTTACCACTTTGAAAAAGGTGGGACTCTTTTTCACGAGCCTCTGTTTTGTTTTCCCAGTACTTTTGTTGACCAAGCAACCATTCTTGTTCTTAGTGTTTTGTCTACATGAAGGCATGTATGCATTCACTCATTCATTCATTTATAAACACTTGTTGAGCACTTGCTGTGTGCCAAGCATTATGCCAGATCTTGGGGGTACAGTGATGAACAAAGCTTGCATGGTTCTGTTCTCATGGAGTTTTAGCAAATCATTTTGCTCTCAGATGCCCGTGATTGGAACCGGGGCTAGCCCATCTTCTGCACTCGCATTGCCTTAAGACTGAGCTCTCATCGACTCTTCCTTGGACAACTGCAGCCGGTCAGTCAGCCTCTGCCTCCTCCAAGCCCCTACCTCAGCCTGCACAAAGCAGACAGTAGCAGAAAGACCCCGCCTTTGAAAACATCCCTTTCAACATGTCACATCCTTCCCCTGCTCAACTTGCTCAAAATCCTTCAATGACTTCCCATTTCCTGCCAAAGGGGGCCCAAATTCCTTCAGCATCTGATCAGACTCAAGCAGCTCGTTTAGCTGGTCCTGCCCTATCCTTCCCTCCCCACCCTTATTTCCTACCTCTCCCCCTGCTCTAATTAGGGAAAGTCTTCTTGCTGTCTCCATACACTTCCACTTCATTCCTCATCTGAACTTTATTTCCGTCTCCTCAAATCCTACCTGCCCTTCAGAAGTTCCAGCTGGAGTAGCACCTCCTGAAGGAAGCTTTCTTCAAGTATTCCCTACTTTCTCTGCTCTCCCTTTTTTGTTATCCTGGGCCTGAGGTCTTGCTGGTGTGAGGATTAAATTAGATGTCATCATGAGCAAATGCTTTGTATTGCATAATGTGAGGCTGTCTTCATATCTCCTCTCATACTGACTATTGAGTATGAGTCCTCTCCAAGACAGTGGGGCTCAGTTGTTTACAGACATCATTCTATTGAATCCTCACATTCTCCATGAAACAGATAATATTTGCCTGGTTGTTCAGGTGAAGAAATCATGGCTCAGAAAAGTTGGGCATCTGGCCCAAGATCATACTTATAGTTACACCCCTCTGGGGAGCCTGTGCTCTTTTAGGAGGTGATCCATTGGACTAAGCTAGTTCAAATTCCAACTCTCTCTCTCTCTCTCTCTCTTTTTTTTTTAGCTCCCTGTAGTTCAACTCTATATGACCTTTGAGTTCCTTGACATTTTGTTAAAATTTTTCTATTGATATTTCCTCCGACTCGATGGCACTTGGCTTTGGCTGGCTGCTATTGATTTATTATTTTACTGTTGTAATCCCCTCAAAGTTTTTGGGAAACAAGATGAGGGTATGATTAAACACACACAAATAGAACATACTTCTGTTTACATGTAACCAATGGTCATCACAGACCTATTTCCAACAACCAAAAGGTAGAAACAGCCTAAATGATCATCAACAGGCAAACTGATAAAATGTGGTATAAACATACAATGGAATATTATTTAGACACAAAGAGAGATGAAGTCCTGATACATGCTATGACATGGATGAACACTGGCAACTTTACGCTGAGTGAAGTAAGTTAATCTGCAAGTATACAAGAGACACAACTTATTGGTGGTTGCCAGGTGTGAGAAACAAGGAGAGAGAAAGGAGCTCTCATTTCTCAGTGGACACTGAACTTCTACTAAGGGTGACGGGAAAATTTGGAAATGGGTAATTATGTTAGTCATCTAGTGCTGTTTTAACAGAAATACCTCAAGTGGATGGCTTTAAAAAGAGAAATTTTATTTGTCACAGTTTGACAAACTCCAAGTCCAAATTCAGGATGTCAGCTCCAGAGGAAGGCTTTCTCTGCTGACTCTGGAGGAAGGTCCTTGTCATCAGTCTTCCCCTCGTTTGCAAGCTTCTTAGAGGCAGGGACCCTGGCCCTTTCCAAAGGATGTGCTCAGCTCCTGGCACTGTTTTCTTTCTTGATGGTATGAGGTCCCCAACTCTCTCTGCTTGCGTCTCTCCTTTATATCTCAAAACATTGCCTCAAAGCACAATACAACCTTACACACTGAGTCTTGCCCCATCAACACAACTGCCACCCATCCACCCTCATTAACATCATGGAAGCAGGGTTTACAACAAAAAGGAACATCACACAACACCAGGAATTATGGCCCAGCCAAACCACCACACACACACATGTTTTTGGGGGAACACAAATCCATGACAGTAATGGTAATAACTGGACAACATGATAAACATAACTCCTGTTGTTAAGTGCTATCAAGTTAGTTCTGACTCATGTTGTTTTGTTGTTAGACGACACTGAGTCAGTTCCAAATCATAGTGACTTTATGAACAGAAGAAACACTGTCAAGTCCTGCACCATCATCACAGTCATTACTATATTTGAGCCCATTTTTGGAGCCACTGTGCCAATCCTTCTCGTTGAGGATCTTCCTCCTTTTCATGGACTCTCTCCCAAGCAGATATCTGTCTTAGTTATCTAGTGCTACTGTAGCAGAAATACCACAGGTGAATGACTTTAACAAAGTCTGTTTCTTTTTTACTGTTTCTTCACAGTAAAGTAGACTAAAAGTCCAAATTCAGGGCATTAACTCCTGGGGAAAGCTTTCTCTGTCTATTTCCCTTCTCATTAATCTTCTGTGGGACTAGGAGCTTCTTTGTGCAGGGACTCCAGGACCAAAGGACGTGATTTGCTCCTGGCACTACTTACTTGGTGGTATGAAGTCTCTTGTCTTTCTGCTTTCTTCTCTATTTTATATCTCAAGAGAGAGCCTCAAGACACAATCTAATCTGGCAGATTGAGTCCTGCCTGGATAACACAACTGCCGCCTAACGTTTCTCATTAGCATCACAGAGGCAGGGTTTATGATGTTTAAGAAAGTTACACATATTGGGAATCGTGGTCCAACCAAAAGTGATACACACATTTCTTGGGGGAATGTAATTCAGCTCTTGTCAATGTCCTTCTCCAGGGATTTGTCCCTCCTGGTAATATATCCAAAGTAAGCTAAACAAAGTCCTGCCATCCTCACTTCTAAGTGGCATTCTGGCTATACTTCTTCAAAGACGGATTTGTTTGTCTTCTGGCAGTCCATGGCATGTTCAACGTTCTTCACCAGCACCGAGATTCAAATGTGTCAATTCTTCAGCCTTCTTTTTCATTGTCCAGCTTTCACATGCATATGAGGTGACTGAAAAGACTGTGGCTTTTGTCCCCAAACCCAATGCCCTTGAGTCAATTCCAACTCACAGAGACTCTGTAGGACAGAGTAGAACTGTCCCATAGAATTTCCAAGGAGCGCCTGGGGGATTTGAACTGCCGGCTTCTTGGTTAGCAGCTATAACACTTAACCACTACTCCACCAGGGCTTGGGTCAGGAGCACCTTAAATATTTACTACAAAAAATGCTTTTCTTATCTCAGAGTGCCCAGAAGAGAAGTGGGCACTGGTGCTGGTGCTTGGTGAGCAACTTCTTTGAGTTCTGGGAGGCCTCAAGAGAGAGGCACTCATGATCAGAAGCCAAAGGTCATTTATTTCTGTGAAATAAAAGGGTATGGAGTTGGTGCCAAGTCACTCTATCAAATGCCAGGCTATGGCAGGGGCTCCATTTCCTGCCCTGATTTTATTTTGAAGGAGCTGTCAGGTGGTAACAGATGATTCATGCTTTACTTACTCTCTTGTTTATTTCCCTTCCTCGACCTTCAGATTTTTTTCCACTTAATGTTTGTTCCGGGTTTTGACAAAGCTCTAAGACAGTTGACTTGTGTTGGTAACTCTTGTTTTTCCAAGTCTTCTTAGGAAAAAAAATGGAAGGAAATGACAGTATTCGCAAACCATCTTTCATTCCAGTGGTGAATAGATTGCACCTGCTACTTGTAAGGTCATTCTGCAATTATTTCCTTTTACAGCAAAATCTCATTAAAAGACACTTCATGAGTACCTAATGAGGATGACTTGGACCTTCCCTGGCCTTAGTTTGCCCTCACTGGGCAGAAAGAGTCATTTGAATCAATGGATATTGAGAGCAGGGGTTTTCATACTTCACGGCAGCAACCTTTGTAGTTTCTTTAGCAGCACTATGTATGCACAAACAATTGATGCTGGGGATACTTTTTATGTCATTAAGGCAAGTCTCCCAAGACCTCGATTAAGCTACAATTTATTAGCCTACTTAGAGTTAGTGTGAATTATTCAAAGCAATAAAAAGTCATTTCTTTACAAGTAACTTACAATACAGATGGTCCACTAATTTGAAGGGCTACCTCCAATTAGTGTGACTAAGTGAGGCTGGACTGCATTCAATAGCAATTTATTGATTTCTTTTGACATACAAATCACTCTCCCTAGGCAAGAATTATTTTTAACAGCCCTGTTACTTCCGAAAGACTGAAAAAGCCAGATTCTCCCTCAGAGACAAAGATGAGCTGTCCATCTACCTGTCCTTTGAGTTGGAACCTTAGTAATAGGAATGGCTTTGCATGGATACTTTGACACCGTTGTATTCTTGCCCCTCATGGCTAAAATCATGCGCTGAAGTTAAGAGTCAGTATAGAGCTGCGATGGAGGATTGGTTCTCTGTGATGCTGGCCAAGTTGCTTTATCTCTCTAGTTCTGCATTTCCTCATTCTGCATTTGTGTACTCAGCCTGGGAATGAGATTAAGGGTTCTTAGTCACTAGGGTTTAGGCTCAGTCTGTGAACAGGTTTAGGGAATTGCTGACCTTTTGTTTTAAAGCCATAGCTGTTAACCACTGTGCCATCAGGGTTTCTGTAGTAACTAGAAGAGACTGGAGTTATAGGACAAAGACATTTATGAAGCTGTGGAAAGATACTGGCTAATTTATATTTCCTGTCTAGTATTTGTACATTGTCTGTATAGACAGCAAGTGGCAGAGTTTTGCTTCATAGTCAGTGGTATAGGAAGGAATTCTGGGATTCCAAATAAATCTTTGAAATGAGTGACTTTCCTTGCTGTGAATTTCTCTCCCAGGGGCCCTGTCCATGGAGCTGCTCCTGGGATGTGGTTCAGCCAAGTTTCTATTCTTTGCTTATACTAAGAGTAGAGAAGAAAGGAGGTAGGCTGGGCCACCTTGGCCATGTTTCAGTTACCAAATGACAATAGCATTCCAGTGTAGCATGCTAGGGAAGTGGGTTTCTCTGATCTCCCGGGAGGAATAGTAATTACCAAGTTTTGAAAAGCCTAGGGAATCTGTAACTGAGGGCTGCCATTCATGTGGAACAGGAAGAGACAGACACGAAGGGTGAGACTGATAAGTGAAAGGGCGTGAAGCACCGTTTCCCCCTGCAGGATGCTGGGGCTGGGCTAGGGGAGATGCAACAGGAGGTGGTGGTAGAGAATCCGCCCTGCTTGACCTAAATGCTCACAACCACCCTATGAGGTCATTACCACTATCAACCCCCATTCTACAAATCAGGAAACTGAGGCACAGAGAAAACCAGAAGTCACGCTGTTAGTGAGTTGCCAAGCTATAATTTGAGTCCAGGACTGTCTGACTCCACAGCCTCCAGTTCTTTCCAATAGGTAAGAACTGGCTCATGGTTACTGGGAAGATCAAGTCCATTTGGGAAGGTCAAGTTCACTTGTAATACCAGGAAGACAAGCCAAAGAAGAACTGGAGGGAGTTATGGTAACAGCACCTCAAGTGCCCTAAGGTGGTATTGATACAAAGAGATAGCACAGTGTAGTAAAGAAGAACATACACCAGGGATCTAAGTCCAGGTTCAAATCCCAGACTTACCACTTTATGGCTATGTGACCTTAGGCAAATGACTTGGCCTCTCCATGCTTCATCCTCTTCATCTGCGAAAAAGTGATCCAGGGGTAATTATGGTACTAAAACCCTGGTGGTGTAGTAGTTAACTGCTACAGCTGCTAACCAAAAGGTTGGCAGTTCAAATCCAGCAGGCACACCTTGGAAACTCTATGGCACAGTTCTACTCGGTCTGTAAGGTCACTGTGAGTTGGAATCAGTTTCACAGCAGTGAGTTTCATTTACTTCACAGGCACGTTATGGGGTGTGTGTGTGTGTGTGTGTGTGTGTGTATGTATAAACCTGTACATGAGTATAGTTCGATACTGCCTGACATCCCACGATGGCACACCCATTGAGCCCATTGCTGTAGAGTCAAATTCCAACTCATAGCGACCTTACAGGACAGGGTAGAACTGCCCCCATAGGTTTTCCAAGTCTATAACCCTTACAGAAGCAGACTGTCATCCCTGTCATCTGGGCTTCTTCCAGAAAGGCTGCCTAGCTACTTACTTCTTAAGGTAGTGACAAAACTCATGAGCACTGAGCCTGTGGTTGGCTGGGAGCTCTTGGAGCCTCTGTTCTTCCCTAAAACCTACTTCTGGGCAACTGTGAGATGTCAGTGAGGCAACGCATGACAAAAAGAGTCCACAAGCAGCCTACCTTCCCGGCAGCTGTTTTGCATTATTACATCAGGCCCTTGCAACTTGGACAGTCCACGTTCTCCAGTTGAACTAGGATCTGGGAGGTCAGTGGCGAGAGATGGAGAAAATCCTTTGCTTTGCAAGAATTCTGCTGTAAAGGTAGCTCTTAGGTCCTGTTGACAGATGGTGAGGAGGGACAGGGGCCACGACCTCACATTCCATTTGTCCCTGACCTAGATATTGAAGAAGCTGAACCCTAAAAGGGGGTCGAAGCACAAGAAGACAGTTTAGGGCAGTGGCTGGTACATAGTCTGAGGATGCTGAGTGATTTTTCGGAGAAACCCAGGAGATGAGTAAGAAATGCAGGCAGGCTGTGGCGTCCTTCTCCACCCTCTCCCTTTCCCCACCGGCTGGAAGATGGTCCTGTCCAAAGGGGAAGTGGGAGCCAAAATAGCACAATAAAGGAAAGGAAGCACTCCAGGCCCAGATGGGATCCCACTCTAGGGCCTGAGGAATGTGCTGACTCTTCAGGAACAAGCCTCTGGCAGTCACTTAGCGCAATGACTGAGCAAAGAGAAATGAGCACGTCTGTCACCAGGGTTGGTGCCAAGTTCTTTAAGAAGATGGTGAGGATGTGGAGAATGGGAGACTCTGGCACATTCCTGGAGCCAGCTCGTTAAACCTCAGCAGCTACGTGTCCAGGTAAAGGTGACTCAAGGCCCATTTTCCCTCCCATGCTCTTCCAAAGTCCCCAGTTAACAGTCCTGACCAGGCATCCTAAGGGGGCTCATGAACTTAGAGCATGGACTGGGTCAAGGTGGGGGGTAGGGCTCGTGCTTCTTTTCATCTCTTCTGCAAAAATGTATGGAGTGCCAGCTGGTGCTAGCCACTGGACTACGAGCCGTGGGGCATGCTGGGAAGAAGGACACAGAAAAGGTCCTTGCCCTGGAAGAACTCTCAGAGGATAAAAGCTGTGCTCTCCGCAACATAGGGAAAGCATCTTTGAAGCACTAAGGGGCAGGGATTGAACAAGACCCCTTCCCAAAGGGAATCCTTGGAAAAAGAGAATGTCTGGAAGGACAATGCTTAACACGGAATAACTACTAATAATGGAATTTTGGACATCAGTGGGGGCGTTATTTCCTGAGGGGCAGAGAGGCCATGGCAGACTGTAAACTCATTAAAGGGAGGCATATGCCTGTATCAATCACTTTACCAGTAGCTAACATGGCTTTGCACATAAAGAGGTCAGTAGGCTGGGCATTTAGAATGTGACCCACCCAGCACTGACTGAGTACCTACACTGTGCCTGGCACACAAGGCCAAGTGCTCTCCCATGCTTACATATCATAGAAAACTTGACTGAGGTATATTAATGTACACATTAAGTGGCTGGGCATGAATCACAGACAGGCTCTTAGGCATAATGTAACACCAAAAAACAAACCAAACCCATTGCCATTAATTCCAACTCATGGTGACCCTATAGGACAGAGTAGAACTGCCCCATAGGGTTTCCAATGAGTGGCTGGTGGATTTGAATTCCTGGCCTTTGGGTTAGCAGCTGAATGCTTAACCACCGCTACACCAGGACTCCAGTGGTTCTCAAAGTGTGGTCTGTGGACCAGTAGTATCAGTATCACCTGGGAACATTTAGGAAGGAAAATTCTCATCCTCATTCCGGATCTATTGGATCAGAAACTCATGAGGTAGGGCCCCACCGTCCTCCAGGTGATGGTGATGCTGGCTCATGTTTGAGAGCCACTGCTCTAACCCAGTGATCTGTAAACTGACGGGTCTCTGAGGAACTGTGGAAGTTTTGGGGGAACGTCTGGGGAAGGGTAGGAGGCTGGGAGAAACTCTGCTTTTCTCTCCCTTACATATTGAATAGTCACATCAGATTTTGTTTAAACGGTTCTCCAAAAAGAAGTTTGAAAACCATGATTGCCTTTTTCACTCTACTCATCTGGCCTTCCATTGTACAGATGGGGAAAACTGAGGCCCAGAGAAGAGAAGGCCTTTGCTCCAGAAGGCGGGCTTGGGACTAGCACCCAGGCCTTCTATCTTTTAGCCCAGGATACTTTGTGGTCTCTAAGGCTGTCCCTTTATGAGAGAGAAAACAGGAAGCTAAACCTTTGAACCATCTTCTGTTAAGATCCTAAGGCTGTCTGCTTCTTTTTCTAGTTATGCCAGGAAAGACCAGAGACTTCTGGGGTTCTTAGAGGAAGCCCTTCCTGTTTCCTCTCTCTTCCTGAGGCCCAGGACCTGTAGCCCCAGACCACCTGCTCCTGGTCAGTCTGACTCTTCCTCTAACCAGCACTGATCTCAAGATGAAGGATCACGGGAAGTCTGCCTCAACATCCAGCCTCGCGCTCCATTCACCAGCCCTGCCTGAGTCTGAGGCTCTGCCTGGCTCTCCATTTCCCAGCCTCCATTCCCTGCCCAACCCCAATACAGGCAAAGCTCCGCATCATGAGTTGGGGTTGCTATAAACCTCCCCTGGGGCGGGGACTGTCATTGCGTTCTGCAGCCTTTGTCCTTTTTCTCCCTAGCTCCCAATACTGTGAACCTGTTGCCACAGGAAGCAGCTCACAGGGCTAGGGCAGGGGAGATGTCAGTGGGAAAAGGATCTTCCCACATGCTGCACAAATCCCAAAAGCCCAGGCTGTAGGGCTTCCCCAGAGCTGCCTGTGCCCTTGTGGATCTCAGGCATTGCCTTTGACTTCAGACTTGAACCTCTGCCAACTTCAAATGACCACCTTTCCTCAGGGCAAGAGCACTTAATCCAATCACCTCCCCAGTAGAGGGGAGAGTGCAGAGGCTCCTCTAGGGTGCCACGTGAGGACAGCTCTGAGGCTCGGGCAGGAGTCTTCAGCCCACTAAGCGTACGTGAACAAAGTCAAGACAACTGGGTGTGAGTCAGCTGCTTAGCTCTTCCCTTCTGTGTGTGTGTGTCTGTGTGTGTGTGTGTGTGTGTGTGTGTGGTGGGTGAGTTGGTTCTGGAGAAGAGAGAGGCTGGAAAGAAACTGGAAACATGACCACTAACAGGCTAACTTTTGCAGGCCAAGGCAGCTCTCCTCCCTGCAAAAGAGCATTTGAAGCCATAGCCAGGCCCGCCCCTTGTTCGACCTCTTAGCCTCCATAGACCAACTTGAATTAGGAATGTTACAGCTGATGAAAGCCGGATGGTGTGGGGAAAACAGCACACAGCTCTGGAGTCAGACGGAAGAGCATTCGAATCAGGGCTCAGTCACCCACTAGCTGAGCAGACTTAGCCAAGGCATGCCACTTCCTCGTATCTTGATTTCTTTAGTTCTAAAAGGGAAATGGTGGTGGTGCTATGGTTAAACTCTTGGCTCCTACCTGAAATGTTGGCAGTTCAAACTCGCCCCTTAACTCCACGTGAGAAAGATCTGGCAATCTGTTCCTGTAAAGATTACAGCCTAGGAAACCCTATGAGACAGTTTTATTCTGTCACATGGGTCGCTATGAGTCAGAATCGACTTGATGGCACCCAACAATGACAATATTAGGCTGAACCATATGAAGATGCTATTTTTCAGGCAAAAAAAGTTGAATATTACTAACTTCACATGGTCCAACCTGATAGCACCTGCCTCCTAGGGGCTATTGTGCAGATTAAATAAGTTAATATACCGAAAGTGCTTATATCAGCACCCAACGCATAGTAAGTTCCCAGTAAAAGGATGACGATGATGGCGATGACGATCTAACACCTAATACTGGCTGCAGACTGAGCCTCAACCTTGCCTATCTCACAAATACAGGCCTTTAATAGGCTGAAATACATCAGCGGCTGAATTTGAGGACCCTCTAACCAAATGTCTCTCTTACCTGGGTTTTCCCACTTCTTAAAATTTCCTGCTTTTATAAGTTACTCTTTGTGGTGAAACCACTTTCCAATGAAGACTCCCATTAAAGAGCCCCAAAAGGAGATGGATTAATTCATCATCATCCATAGTTATTCATTCATTCGGCAGCATGTACTGAAAACCTCTTCTGTGCCAGGCACTGGGCTAGGTGCTGAGTTGAAGAAGATTTGGTCTTTGCCATGAAAGAATTTAGAATTTGGTATGAGGGAAAGCCCCTAAACAAACAGGTCCTAGCAGTTCCCTGTTACCAAGTGTCATAGCCATGAGAGTATCTTCCAAGACTTGTGGGAGTACCAAAGAGGGATCATTCAATTTGGTTTGGGAATGGGTGACAAGAAAACCCTGGTGATGTAGTAGTCGAGTGCTACATCTGCTAACCAAAAGGTAAACAGTTCAAATCCACCAGGTACTCCTTGGAAACTCTATGGGAAAGTTCTACTCTGACCTATAGGACCACTATGAGTTGGAACTGACTTGGCAGCAGTGACTTTTTTGACTTTGACACAGAATAAGTGACATTTCAGATGGACCTTAAAAGATACATAGGAATTCCTTGACCAGAAATGGTGAGGCTCTAGAAGGATATTTCAAGCAGAAGGAACTTAGCATGCAGGGGCACAGGACTGCAAAGGGCAGTGGCATTTTTAGTGATGGGTTAAAAGTTTAGGAAGCCTGAGCCAGGAGCTGAGACTAAAGCAGCAGGTCAAGGCTGGGTTGGGAAACACCTGATAGGCTGACCTAAGGGGCTCCTGAGGGAAGTTTAAGCACCAACAGAATTTCTCAGAATGTCCATGTGGAAGAAGGCCTGATTCTGCCTGGAAATCTGAGATAGTATTTATTATTGTTGTTGTTAATATTTTTTATTCAACTTTATGGAGGCATAATTCACCTAGAAGAAAATGTACCCATTATACATGTACAGTTCGATCAGTTTTAGTAAATAGGTATATGTAGCCAGTACCACCTTTAGACTTAGGCAAACTGAGACCTTGTTCTCACCCTGCGTCTCATAGGACCCATTGGAATTTGTAGCACTTTCCTTCAAATTCTCTTTTCTTTTTTTAGATAGTACTTTAGGTGAAAGTTTACAGAGCAAATTAATTTCTCATTCAACACTTAAAGCGCCAACTGTTTTGTGATGTTGCTTGCCCACGCTGTGATGTGTTAGCACCCCCCTTCTCTATCCTGGCTTCTACATTTCCGTTTGTCCAGTTTTCTTGTCCCTCCTTGCCTTCTTGTCTTGGCTTTTGGGCTAGTTTGCCCTTTTCGTCTTGTATACGAGGTTGAGCTACGAAGCACGTTCCTCACGTGTGCTACTGTTTACTTTCTAGACGTGTGTAATCCTTGCTGAAAGGTGGATTTCAGGAGTGACTTCAGTACTGATTTCAAAAGGTGTCCGGGGGCCACACTCTCATGGATTTTCCAGTCTGTCAGACCAGCAAGTCTGCTTTTTGTTTGTTCTTTTATGAGTTTGAATTTTTTTCTATATTTCCCCCTTTCACTGTTTGGGACTCTTTTGTGTGAGCCCTGTCAGGGCGGTTAGTGGTGATAACTGAATATCTAGTTGTGCTGGGTTCATCTGGTTGGAGGCTGTGGTAGTTGTGGTCCATTAGGGCCTTGGACTAATCTGTCTCTTGGGCCTTTGGATTTCTCCATTCTTCTTTGCTCCAGATAGAGAGGAACCAGTAGATTTGTTTTAGATGGTTGCTGGAAGATTTTTAAGACCCCAGACACCGCTCACCACCACTGTTGGATATAAAACATTTTCTTCAGAAAATATGTTCTGCTGTTGAACTAGATGCCCCCCAAGACCATCGACCACAGCTCTCAGTCCAACAACTCAGTCCCGCAGGGAGTTTGAATGTGTTCATGAAGCTTCTATGACCTTGCTTTGGGAAAGTTGGGCTGACTTCTCCAGTATTGTGTACTGTCTTACTCTTCACCAAAGCTACCACTTACCTACTATCTAGTTAGTGTTTTTCCATCCCCACCACTCTTCTCCCTTGTAATCCTCAGAGTTTGCTTCTGTCTGTATGGAAACATTTTCGTGTGTTTTCATAATAGTGGTCTCATACAATAATTGTCCTTTTGTGATTGATTGATTTCACTTAGTGTAGTGTCCTCCATATTCATCCATACTGTGAGATGTTTCACAGATTCATCATTCTTCATGACTGCATAATATTCCATTATGTGTATTGGCCATCATTTGTTTATCCATTCATCTGTTGTTGGCCCCTTTGGGTTGTTTCTGTCTTTTTACTGTTGTGAATAATGTTGCAATGAACATGGGTGTGCATATGTCTATTTGTGTGACAGCCCTTATTTCTCTGGGATATATTCCTACGAGGGAGGATTGCTGGATCATATGGTGTTTCTATTTCTAGCTTTTAAAGAAGCTCCATATTGTTTTCCAACACAGTTGTATCATTTTACATTCCCACTAGCACTGCATAAGTGTTCCCATCTCCCCACAGCCTCTCCAACACTTGTTATTCTCTCTTTTATTATTTTTTAAATTAGTGCCAGTAATATCAGGGTGAAATGGTATCTCATTGTAGTTTTGATTTGCATTTTTCTAATGGCTAGTGATCACAAGCATTTTCTCATGTGTCTGCTAGAAGCCTGAATGTCTTCTTTGGTGAAGTGTCTGTTCCTATCCCTTGCCCATTTTTTAATTAGCATCAGCCAAGCCAAGTGCCGTTGAGTCGTTTGTCATTTTATTGTAGAGGTGATAGATTTTCCTATAGGTTTTAAAGATTAGACCTCTATCAGATAATGTCATAGACAAAAAATTTTTTCCGGTCTGTAGGTTCTCTTTTTACTTTTTTGTGAAGTCTTTTGATGACCATAAGTGTTTAATTTTTAGAAGATTCCAGTCATCTAGCTTATCTTCTGGTGTTTATGCACTGTTAAATATGGTTTATATTCTCTTTATGCCATATGTTAGGGTCCCTAGTGGTGATCCTATTTTTTCTTCCATGATCTTTATAGTTTTGAGTTTTATATTTAGGTCTTTGATCCATTCTGAATTCATTTTTGTTTATGGTGTGAGATACAGGTCCTGTTTTATTTCTTTGCAGATAGACATCGAGTTTTGCCAGTACCATTTGTTAAAAAGACTGTCCTGTCCCCATCTGATGAAGCTGAAAACTTGTCAAAGTTCAGGTGACCATAGGTGAATAGATGTACATCTGTGTTCTCAGTTCTGTTCCGTTGGTCAATGTATCTGTCCTTATACTAGTACCAAGCTGTTTTGAGTACCATCACTATATAGTAGATTCTGAGGTCAGGTAGTGTAAGGTCCTACTTTTTTCTTCTTCTTCAGTAATGCTTTACTTAACTGGGGCCTCTTTCTTTTCCATAAAAATTAATGATTAGTTTTTTCAGCTTGTTAAAAAATGTTGGTATTCCGGAGTTTTTATCAAGAATGGATGTTAGGTTTTATCAAATGTCTTACGTGTGTCGATTAAGGTGATCATGTGACTCTTTTATTTATGTGGTAGATCGCATTGACTGATTCTCTAATGACAAATCATCCTTGCATACCTGGCATGAATCCCACTTGGTCATTATGCATTAGTATTTTTTTAATATGATGCTGAATTCTATTGGCTAGATTTTTTTGAGAATTTTTACATCTGTATTCATAAGAAATATTAGTCTGTAATTCTCTTGTGTGTGCATGCCTTATTTTTCATTTTTATTTTGGGCTGGTTTTGGTGTCAGGGTCATTTTGGCTTTTTAGAATGATTTTGGAAGTACCGATCCATTTTCCATTCTGAAAAGTTTGAGTAGCTATAGGGTCACTATGAGTCAGAATCGACTCGACAGCGGTGGGTTTTTGGTTTTTAGTGTGAACTTTTCTCTGTTTGGTAGAATTCTGCAGTGAAGCCATCTGGGTCAGGACTTTTTTAGTGGGGAGTTATCTTTTTATTTTATTTTTAATACATATTTCTACCATTTCAGTCTCATCTCTTGTTACGTGTCTGTTCAGACATGTTCAGATTTTTGAACCCAGTTTGCATTAGTTTAGTTAGGTAAAGTGTTTCTAGAAATTTGTCCATTTCCTCTGGGTTTTTGAATTTGTTGGAGTATGGTGTTTCATAGTACTCTTTTATAATTCTTTATATTTCAGTTGGATCTGTTGTAATGTCCCCCATTTCATTTCTTGTTTGGGTTTTGTTTCCTCTCTTGTTTTTCTTTTGCCAGTTTGCCAATGGTTTGACAATTTTGTTGATCCCATCAAAGAACCAACTCTTGTTTTTGTTGATTCTTCCTATCCTTTTTCTACTCTCTATTTCATTTATTTCTGCTCTAATCTTTATTCTTATCTTTCTTCTGCTAGCTGTGGGCTTCTTTTGCTGTTCCTTTTCTATTTGTTTGTAAAGCTAATATTTTGATTTTAGCTCTTCTTTTTTGATGCGTATGTGTCTATTGCTATAAATTGGCCTCTGAGCACTGCCTTTACTGTGTCCAAAGACTTTGGTATGATGTTTTTTCATTCTCATTTGATTCTAGGAACTTTTTAATTCCATCTTTAATTTCTCCTATTATCCAGTGTTTTTTAAGCAATATGTTATTCAATTTCCATATACTTGATTTTTTTCCCTTGCTCTACCTGTTTTATGGCATTGTGATCAGGGAAGATGCTTTGTATTGTCTCATTGTATTAGATTTTGATGAGGGTTGTTTTGTGACCTAAGATGTGGTCCATTTTGGAGAATATCCCATGTGTGTTGAGAAAGGATGTACACATTCCTGCTGCTGGGTGGAGTGTTCTATGTATGTCTGTGAGATCACGTTGGTTGATTTTGGCTTTTAAAGCTTCTGTATCTTTTGTTGACTTTCTTTCTAGACATTCTGTCCTTTGCTGAGAGTGGTGTGTTAAAGTCTCCTATTATTGTAGGACTGCCAGTTTCTCTTTTCAGCACTGTTAAAATTTGTTTTATGTATTTCAGAGCCCATCGCCATGTGGGTTGATATTTATTATGGTTATGTCATTGTGGTGGATCGTCCCTTTAATCATTATATAATGCCTTTCCTTGTCTTTTATGGTGGACTTTCCTTAAAGTCTATTTTATCTGAGATTAGTTTTGCCACTCCTGCTCTTTTTGGGCTTGCTGTTTGCTTGATATTTTTTCCATCCTCGATTTTTAGTATGTTTATGCCTTTGCTTCTAAGGTGTGTCTGTTGTAGATACTGTATTGATGAATAGCAGGTTTGTTTGTTTTTTAATTTTTTTTATTCCATGCTGTCACTCTTTGTCTCTTTACAGGTGCATTTAAGCCATTATTTTCGGTGTGATTATCAATAGATGTGAGTTTATTATTGTTATTTTGTAGTGTCATTTTGTGTATGTGTGCGGTGCTGATGTTTTCTTTGTTCCTCTTACTTTTTTGTGCTATAGTCCTTTTGTTTGCTAAATTTCTGTTCATTTTTTTCATTTTTGTAGATTTTGTGTTTATTGAGACTTTACAGTTTTCTTCTTCATTTTGATAAATAGGTTTGTTGAAACCACGTGTTTTTAATTGCTTCATATGTGTGCAAAAGCTGGACAATAAATAAGGAAGACCAAAGAAGAACTGACACCTTTGAATTACGGTGTTGGTGAGGAATATTGAGTATAGGGTAGACTACCAGAAGAATGAACTAATCTGTCTTGGAAGAAGTACAGTCAGAATGCTCTTTAGGAAAAAAGATGTTGAGACGTCATTTCACATGCTTTGGATATGTTATCAGGAGGAACCAGTCCCTAAAGAAAAACATCATGCTTGGTAAAGTAGAGGGTCAACAAAAAAGAGAAAGACCTTTAATGAAATGGATTGACACGGTGGCTGCAACAATGGATTCAAGCATAACAACTGTGAAGATGATACAAGACTGGGCAATGTTTTATTCTGTGGTACATAGGGTCACTTGTGAGTCAGAATTGACTTAACTACACCTAGCAATGATAAATTTGTTAACTTTATTACTTTGAAATTTATCCTTTTGTTCCTAAATTGTGAACAGTCTTTTATTACTTGATATCTCCCTGACTTCCACTCCATTTGAAAGTTCTATACCTACATCGTTTATTCCCCCCTTTATTGTTCTGTCATCATTTACAGATCGATATCTCTGGTTCCCTATTGTAAATCTTTTAGTTTAGTTTAGTTTAGTTTTTTTTTAAAGTTTTTGAGAGTTCATGACCTAGGGTTGTATCTGACTGGTGCTGACTTGTGTCCTAGATTCAGGTTCATGTCTGTGGTTGTTGGTTCTCTAACTAAAGGATTCTCTTTAATAATTCTTATAAATTTCCCTTTTTTTTTTTTAACAAGTTCTATTAATTTCTGTTTATCTGGAAATGCCCTGATTTTGCCATCATATTTGAGTGAGAGTTTTTCAGGATGGATTAGTCTTAAACCCACTGCCGTCAAGTCATGTCTGACTTGTAGTGACCCTAGAGGTCAGAGTAGAACTGCCCCATAGAGTTTCCAAGGAGTGTCTGGCAGATTTGAACTGCCAAACTTTTGGTTAGCAGGCGTGGCACTTAACCCATTATATCACCAGGGTTTCCATTTTATTCTTAGTTGGCTTTTTTTTTTCCTTTCAAGACTTTGTGTATGTCATCCCATCACCTTCTTTCCTGTGTAGTCACTGCCTAGTAATCAGAGCTTAGTCTTGTTTCCTCTTTATAGATGACTTTTCATTTTTCTAGAGCTGCTGTCAGGATTCTTTCTTTGTCTGTGGTTTTGGTGAGTGTGATTGTCATGGATCAAATTGTATCCCCCCAAAAATATGTGTAGCCATGTGGCTGGGCCATGATTCCCAGGATCTTGTGACTGTTCTCCATTTTGTGGTTTTTCTATGCTGTATGTTGAAGGGTTGGGGTGGGACTGTAAGTCCCTTTATAGGATCGCCGCCCTGCTCCACTGGAAAGGGAGTTTCCCTGGAGTATGGCTTGCCCCACCCTTAATCCTTTCAGCCTGCAAAGGATAAAAGGAAGGAGAAGCAGACAGAGAATTGGGAACCTTGTACCATCAAGAAAGCAGCACTAGGAGAAGAGCACGTTCTTCAGACCTGAGGCTCCTGTGCCAAGATGCTCCCTGGACAAAGACTGATACAATACCGGACTTTCCTCCAGAGCCGACAAGGGGGGAAGCCTTCCCCTGGAGCGGACACCCTGAATATGGACTTGTAGCCCACCGGACTGTGTAAGAATAAACCTTCCTTTGTTCAAGCCATCCATTCATGGTCTTTCTGTTAGAGTAGCACGAGCTGACTAAAACAGTGATTATAGTATGTCTCAGTGATTTTCTTTTGGGATCAGTCTTGTAGGTGGTTTGTTGAGCTTAGATGGTAAACTTTTCATCTTTCATAATATTATGGAAGTTTTCTGTTAGCAAATCCTCTTTCTGTTTTCTCCTCCTGTTTTGAAACTCTGATCATACACAATTTTTTTTTGCTCTTGATTGAATTCTACATCGTTCTTAGGTTTTCTTCATTCTTTTGTCTGATTTTTCCTCGAGCAAAATGGCATCTTTGCATTTGTCTTCAATTTCACTGATTCTGTCTTCCCTTGTTTGAAATTTGCTCTTAGAATCCTCTATTGAGTGTCAGTTTCTGAAATCTTGTTGCTTATCTTTTGGATTTCTAATTGTTATTTTTGTATGATTTCTAATTATTCACTTTGACATTTTGTTGTTCTATTATTTCCCTGAATTCCTCCATTATTTTATCTGTGCTTTCCTTGATGTGGGCTTTGTTTTGGTTAGTTTTGCCTGTATTTTCATGGTTTAGGCTATTTTTTTTCCTTAGTTTTGTCTGTATTTTCTTTGATCTCTTGCTGTCTTGGATATCTGAATATTAGAATTTTAATTCCTTTTCAGGTAGTTTCAGTGCTTTCTCTGGTACTGAAAATCATCTGGTGCTTTATTTTGGTCACTTACTGGTGCCATCCTGTCCTGTTTTTTAAAAATATGTTTTCATATTGTCTCCTGCCTCTAAGACATTCAGGTATTTTCTTTGTTTATTGGTTGTAGGTTTATTTCGTCCTGTTTTTGTTTTGTTTTGTTATGTCTGCATACATGGGAGTGGGTGTTTTCTGTTTCTTGCTTGTCTGTGGGCATATTGCTTACCACCTTGTTCAAGTGGGCAGGGCTTATTGCTCAACTATGGTGCAGCAGGGCTGGTCCAGTGGATGGAGAAGGGACAGGAATGAGTCATTTGCCTGTGTCATTAACTGGGCCCAATGGTGCAGGGACTGGGGGCTGGTCCAGTTCCACTTGGGGCAGCATAGCCAGCTGGGAGGTGTGTGAGGGCCTGGGGTGTAGGCAGGTCCTGCTCAGGGGCATGGCACTTGGTGGGAAGGGGCCAAAGGTGTCAGGGAAGGATCTGAGGGTCCAAGATCTGGGGTGGTCCTACTCTGGGGCACATGCTCACGGTATACGGCCAGAGGCAGTGAGGAAGGGTTTGGCTGTCCAGGGATCCAAGCCCATCCCACTCAGGGGTATGGTGCTTGTCGAGGCAGGTCCAGAGGCAGTAGGAAGGGGTTTGCAGGTTCTGACTGATCCTGCCTGGTGGTTCAGCCCTCAGTAAGGTATAGGAGAGAGGCAGGAGGGAAGCTGAAGGAGGGGTGGGTGAGGCTAGGTGGATTAGAGCAATAGATTGGGTTAATGCTGTAGTCTCCAGCTGGAATGGGGTAGTTCTTGCTGCTATTCACCAGACAGGTAGGTGTTTTAAGAGTATGCTTCTGTGGTTACTGCATGAGAGTATCTGGGTAGTTCCTTGAGCTGAAGCCTGCAAATGTGGTCTTACTCAGCTCTGGGTGTGGCTGAACCTTACCTCCATTTTCTATTGGGAATTTTGTGGAGACACCTTTCTGCGTTCTTCATGCAGGGATTCCTGACTTTATTCCAAAAAGTGATGCTGTATCTTATTAGTTGACCAAGAACCTCTTGTCCATATCTCTACTCATTCTCTGTTTTCTATCAGTTTCTTTCAGTGGCTTCTGATCTAATACTTTATCTGCTCATTTAAGGTTCAGGATTTCAGTATTGACATCAATATGTATTTTACTTGTTTTTTTTGAGTCTCTGTGGCAGAGAGGTAGCTCAGTGCATCTCACTGGTTCACTATCTTGGCTCTGTCTCTTTCCTAGAAATTTTCTAAGGCCCCTCCAATTTCTGGGACTTGCTGGGGCCAACAGTGTCATTGGGATAGGGTAGTCCAGAATGGATCCGTGTGAGTATGGGACCCGGTTCATGTTTCTCCTCTTCAGGGCACTCTCTGATTCTCTGCCCCCTTCCACTAATTGCAGTGCTGGGGGTTGACCAGATGTCCCAAGGAGCCCCAAACTTCGTTTCTATGAGATCATTCTATAGGATCACCTAAGGGAGACTTGACTCTTGGGTTGCCAGAATGGTATTGATCAGCGGAGATTTGAATAAACTATACAATAGTTTGTCAAAACTATATAGTAATTTATATAGACAAGGGATTCACAAAAAAATGTTTGTCTAGGCTCCGAGCGTCCTAGGAATGACCCTGTGTGTAACCACCACTGTAATCAAGATTCCCACCATTTCCATCATGACAAGAAGTGTCCTTGTAGTCATTTGCAATCAATTTCACCCTCACTCCCTGACCTTGACTACCACTATCTTACTTTCTGTCATTCATTATAGGTTAGTTTTGCCTATTTTTGAATTTGAAATAAACAGAATCACACAGCATCTAGCCTTTTGTGTCTGACTTCTTTCAATTAGTGTAATGCTTTTGAGGTTCTCCATGTCGTGGCATTTATCAGTGGTTTGTAGCAATGAGATATCGTACAGGCCACATTTAATTGCCAAAATCCTTTGTATTAATGTGCCATTGTATATGTTGCATATTGATAAAAATTATAATGTACAGTGATATACCATTGTATTGATATACTGCTGATTTATTGCATGAATTTACCACAGTTTGCTTACACATTCACCTGGTGAACCTGCACTGTTTCCAATTTGGGGTTACTGTGCTTTAATTTCTCCTGGATAAATACCTAAGAGAGGAAATACTGCACCAAAGTGTTGGCTTATGTTTAGTGTTATGATAAACTATAAGACCAATTTCCACAATGTTTATACCATTTTATATGCCCAACTAGCAATGGAAGAAAGTTCCAATTGCTCCATATCTACTTGGTATTGTCAATTAAAAGCAAAAATTATCGTTCTAATCAGTGTGTACCTTTATTTCATTAAGTTTTTCATTTACAGTTCACTGATGAGTAATGACATCAAACACCTTTTCGTGTGTTGATTGGCCATTCATATGTCTTCATCTGTGCACTTTAAGTTCAAATCTTTTGTTCATTTTTTTAGTGAAATTTTATATACATTATATAAAAACCTATAGGCAAGTCTAAGCATACAGTTCAATGAGTTTTGCAAATATATTTGCCCATGTAACCAGTACCACCTAGCTAGAGATTTATCAATGTTTTTCTCCCTCTTCCCAGCTATATCAAGTTTATCGATCTTTTCAAAGCACCAGCTTTTGGTTTCATTAACTTTCTCTATTATGTACTTGGTTGCTATTTCATTGATTTCTGCCCTTACCTTTGTCATTTTCTTTCTTCTACTTACTTTGCCTGAATTTTCTCTTTTTCTAGCTTCTTAAAGTAGAAGCTGAGGTTATTGATCTGAGACTTCTCTTCTGATATGGGTATTTAGTGCTATAAACTTTCCTCTAAGTGCTACTGTTTTAGAGGTGTTTCACCAATTTTTATAAGTTGCATTTTCCTTTTTATTCATTGTAAAATGCTTTTTTTTTCTTCTATTCTCCATTTCTACCCCACCCCTCAGGCCCTGGTACCCTTTAATCTGCTCTCTGTCTCTAAGAACCTGCCTATTCTAGATATTTCATATTGGCAGAGTCACACAATATTCACTCATTTGTGTCTGGCTTCTGATGAACATTTAAGGTTAAGGTTTCATGTGACAGACTTTCTAATTAATCATAGAAGATTTTTTTAAAGGAAAAATACAATAAGTGATACACTTCTTGTCTACAGTGTGTATAGTATAGTAAAAGCAGTACGAGCTCTCAGGAAAATTGGGCTAATCACCAACAAATTACTTTGTGAAATTATTGACTTCTGTTGAGACCCACTATTTGTCTTATCAGCAAGTTTCCATTTTTTTTTCTATCCCCATTCCTTCCCTCCCTGGTAACCATCAAAGATTGTTTCCCTCTATGCATAAACCTTTTCATGAGTTTTCAGAGTAGGAGTCCCACACAATACCTATCCCTCTGTGACTGACTCATTTCACTCACTGTAATGCCCTCCAGGTTTGCTCCATGTTATGAGGTGACATCCAGTATTGCCAGCACCCTCTGCTAAAAAGACTGTCCTTTTTCAGTTTGAGATGGAAACCTGGTAGTGTAGTGGTTTAATGCTACAGCTGCTAGCCAAATGGTCACCAGTTCAAATCTACAAGATGCTCCTTGGAAACTCTATGGGACAGTTCTACTCTGTTCTATAGGGTCGCTATTAGTCAGAATCAACTCAATGGCAATGGGTTTTGTTTTTTCCCATTAGATGGACTTTGGGTTCTTGTTGAAGATCAGGTGACCATAAATGACCAAAACTCACTGGCCTCAAGTTGATTCTGACTCATATCAACCCTGTAGGTGATCATAGGTGGATAGATTTACATCTGGGTTCTCAATACAGTTTCATTGATCGATGTATCTGTCATTGTGTTAGCACTAGGTGACTTTGTTTCTAAGATTTATCTCTTGTAAAGAGCATATTGATGGATCTTGTTGAAACCACAGGCTGAAAAGCTCCAGGAGTGGGGAATACTGGAGATGGAGGGCCTGAGAGACATTTTTTCAGATTACCCCCAATCTGCAGGGAAAACATGACCTCCACATTCCACAAGCTCCAGGTGGTGATGTTAGGGTGGGGCTCTCAGATGCACCACAATAGATTTGGTAAAATATGGGCTTCAATGACTCCTCTTGTTTTGATAATTGGGCTATAACCAATGATAAAAGAATTAAGGAGGAGGCCAGGAAGGACAGAGAAGTGACTTGTGTTTGAGCATTCTTTCAGATGGCTGGCCAGATGGTGTCTAGCAGTTGATCTCCTCCCAGTTGACCTCCACATGCCCCCCAACTGCCCACATTGTTCACTGCATCTACATGTGGTCATTCCTTTTGACACTCCGACCTTGCCTGTCAACTTTGGGCAGACTTTTGGAGGAGCTATATCCTATGCTATTTTTGTGTAGCTAGCTCACAAAGTAAAATCTTTTATTTAATTCACCCTAATGTCTTGTCTCTGAGATTGGCTTTAGCGGCAGGTAGCCTAACTCAGGGGCTTTGTCCGGTAGCATTATTTTATCTATTTTGTCATTTTCTGTCTCTTTATGGGTGCCTTTAGGTCATTTACATTCAGGAGAATTGTTAATAGGTGTGTCTTAGTCATCTAGTGCTGCTAAAGCAGAAATACCACAAAGTGTATAGCTTTAACAAAGAGAAATTCATTTTATCAGAGTCCAGTAGGCTACAAGTCCAAATTCAGAGTATCAGCTACTGGGAAGACTTTTTCTGTTGGCTCTGGAGGAAAGTCCTTGTCATCAATTGTCCCTTGGACTGGGAGGTTCTGAGGTGCTGGACCCATGGGTCCAAAGAATGTGTTCTGCTCCCAGCACTGTTTCTCGATGCTATAAAAGTCTCCCAACTCTCTGCTTGCTTCCTTTTCCTTTATAGCCCAAGAGATTGTCTCAAGGCAGGATATGATCTTACACACTGAGTCCTGCCCTATCAACACTACGCCAGCCCATCCTTCCTCATTAACATCATAGAGGCAGGTTTTACAACACATAAGACTGTCACCCTGGTGGCTAGTGGGTTAAGTGCTACATCTCCTAACCAAAAGGTCAGCAGTTCAAATCTGCCTGGCACTCCTTGGAAACTCTATGAGGCAGTTCTAGTCTGACCTATAGGGTCACTATGAGTCAGACCTAACTTAACAGCAGTGGGTTTAGGAACGAATACCACACAATACCAAGAATCATGACCTAGCCAAATTGCTGCACACATATTTAGGGGGACACAATTCAATCTATGACATAGGTGTGAGTTTATTTCTGTGATTTTGTAGTGCTTTTTTGTGATACTGACACTTTTCTTTGTTCCTCTTACTCTCCTGTGCTGAATTTGTTTTGTGGATTTTGTTGTTGTTCTGATAGATTTTGTTTTCATTGAGCCTTTACATTTTCTTTATTTTGATGAGTAGGTTTGTTAACTTTCTTTGTGGTTACCTAGAGATTTACCCTTATCTTCCAAGGTTTAAACCACTCTATTATTACTTAGTGAAAACCTGGTGGCATAATGGGTTAAGGGCTACATCTGCTAACCGAAACATTGGCAGTTCACATCCACCAGGTACTCCTTGGAAACTCTATGTGGCAATTCTACTCTGACCTCTAGGGTCTCTATGAGTTGGACTCAACTCAATGACAGTGGGTTTGGTGGGTTTATATTATTAATTAGTAGCACCTTGCTTTCAACTCCATTAGAAAGTTCTTTATCTGCACCATTTACTCTGTCTTCTATTGTGCTGATGTTGTATACGGATTAACGTCTCTGGTTCCCTGTTATAATTGCTTTGGTTTTGGATAGTCTTGAGAGTTCATTTCGTAGGTACAAGGCTGGTACAATCTTACTTCCTAGGTAGGTTCAGGCTGTGGTGTGATATTGTTCTCACACTGAGGGACTCTCTTTAATAATTCCTGTAAATTTGGTTTAGTTTTTACATATTCTCTCAATTTCTGTTTACCTGGAAATGTCTCAATTTCATCATCATATTTGAACCAGAGTTGTGCAGAATACACTGTTTCTGCTTGGCAATTTTTTCTTTCTCAAGATTTTATATATATCATCTCATTGCTTTCTTGCCTGTATGGTTTCTGCTGAAAAATTAAATCTTAGTCTTATTGTTTCTCCTCTGTATGTGATTTTTTTGTTTGTTTTTCTCAAGTTGCTCTCAGAATTTTTTCTGTCTTTAGTTTTAAACAGTGTAACTATGACATGCCTTGGTGATTTTCTTTTAGGGTCTGTCCTCTATGGAGTTCATTGAGCTTCTTGGATAGTCAGCTCTTCATCTGTCATGATATTAGGGAAGTTTTCTGTCAGTAGTTCTTGAATAATCCTCTCTGCATTTTCTGTTTTTTCACCCTGTTCTGGAATTCCTGCCACTTGGAAATTTTCTTTTGATTGCATCTCATATAATTCTCAGGGTTCTTCATTCTTTTTCCTGATTTTTTTCCTCAGAGATGTATCTAAGTGTTTATTTTCAATTTTACTGACACCGTGTTCTGTCATTTCAACTGTGCTCCTCAGCTCTCCTATGACACTGTCCATTTCTGAAATCTTGTTGTTTATCTTTTGAATTTCTAATTATTGGTTTTGTATGGTTTCTAGTGGTGAATTTATTTTGTCATTTTTTTCTGTATTGTTTTCCTGAATTCTTCCATGAATTTGTCTTTTGTTTTCATTTTTGTCTGCTTTTTGCGTCAACTCTTGGATAGCTCTGAATATTAGAGATTTGACTTCCCTGTCAGGTAATTCTAGTGCCTTTCCTTCTGCTGGAGATTCATCTGGTGTTTCATTTGTACACCTACTGGAATCTTCCTGTGCTGTTTTTTAAATATGTTTTGAAATCTGACATCTTTGGGCCATTCAGTAGGTATTTTGTTTGTTTATTGATTGTAGATCTGTTTGTTTTGCCCTGCTTTTTTGTTTTATTTGATTATATCAGATCAAGCAGGCTATGTGTTCTTTGTTGTTTGCTCTTCTTCTGTGGTCATGATATTTTTCACCTCCTTGTCCAATAGGCAGGACCAATTGACCAGCTATGGTGCAGCAGGTCAGGCCCAGTGCGTGATCTGTGTCCTTCTGGGAGCTCCCGAAGGTGTTTTCATGTACTCCCTATCTGCTGATCTCCAATGCATGTGTAGTGCTTTCAAGCAGAGTGAATGTCGCACTTCCCAGCAAACCGAACCACCACAGCTAGCCAGGATGCATTAGAGGTAGAGTAGCAGGGAGAAGGTGAGGGGTGGAAAAGCGCATCTTGCTTGTTATCAGGTACTTTGAAAGTGAGGGGTGGAAAAGTGCATCTTGCTTGTTATCAGGTATTTTGTCTTCTGAGATTTCCATGAATCTACTTTCCTATGCTCCCTGTCTCCCAATCTCTGACAGGTGTCCAAGATGGCAAATCTGTACTAGCTTAGCTAATACAGAACTTTCTCTCCTATCTCTTCTCTCTCTTTGTTTTCTCAGTTTCTTATTCCATTTGATTTTAGGCTGAGATCTTTTTCTCTTCATTTGACACTTCACCTGCCAAGAATGAAGTTTGTCTCCCTTTAACTTAGTTTTTCAGATCTTTGCTGTGCAAGGATGGTGTATCACTTCTGTCTAAGGTGCCACTTTGACTGGAAGCCTTAAAATGCTTCTCTAATTGCCTTTTTATTTATTCTTTGATAGATGAATTGTTTGGAAATGTGTCATTTTGTTTCCAAATACTTAAGGATTTTCCAGACATCTTTATGTTACTGATTTCCAATTTAATTCTGGTGTGGTCAGAGAACACATTCTGTATGATTTAAGTCCTTTTAAATTTATCATGACTTGTTTTATGGCCAGCATATGGTCTATCCTGGAGAATGCTCCATGTATCCCTGAGAAGAATGCATATTCTGCAGATGTTGGGTGTAGTGCTCTATTCACGTCATTAGGTTAAGTTGATTGATAGTGTTGTTGAGGTCTCCTACATCCTTACTGATTTTATATTTGCTTGTCCTATCAATTACTGAGAGAGGAGTGTTGAAGTCTCTACTTGTGAATTTACCTATTTCTTGTTTCAGTGCTGTCAGTTTTGGCTTCATGTATTTTGAAGCTTGCCATTTGTTATAATATGCATTTAAGATTGTAATGTTCTGATGAATTGACCCTTCTATCATTATAAATGTTCCTCTTCACTCCTGGCAGTATTCCTTTTCTTGAAGTTGGCTTTGCCTGAAATTAGCATTTTCTTCTATCTTTTTAGTGTTCACCTATTCTTTGTCTTTATACTTAGAGGATGTTTCTTGTAGCCAGCAACAACAAAAAGTTGAGTCCAGTTTTTTAACTCCAGTAGTGTAATCTGTGTCTTCTAATTGTACATCTAGAGTCTATGCACGTTTAATGCAGTTATTGATATGGCTGGCTTTAGGTCTTCATTTTATTACTTGGTCTCTATTTTTCCTATTTGTTCTGTGTTAACTTTTCCTTCTTTTTCACTCTCTTGTGGATTCACTGGGAATTTTTTTTAATTTTTTAAATTATTTAATAAATTTTTAAATTATTTAAATTTTTAAATTATTTTTGAAATAATTTTAGATTTATAGGAGAATTGCAAAGATAGTACAGAGTTCCCATATATCTTTTATACAGTTTACTCTGGTGTTAACATCTTACACAGACATGGTACACTGATCAAAGCTAAGAAAGTAACATTGATATAGTACTATTAATTAAGTACAGATTTCATTTGGATTTTCCAATTAATATCCTTTTTTAGTTCCAGGATCCCACACAGCATTTATTCATCGTGTCTCCTTAGTTTCTTCCAACATGTGATGGCTTCTCAGTTTTTCCTTATCTTTCATGACCTCGCCACTTTTGAAGAGTATTAGTCAGGTATTTTGTATGACTTTCTCAATTTGGGTTTGTCTGACATTTTCTCTTGATTAGTCTGAGGTTATGAATTTGGGGGAAGAATACCACCAAGAGAATGACTCTTATAATTGCATCATATTAGACATTACCTCATGAATGGCAGAGCCATTCACTGAGGTCGAAAAAAATGGGGCAAGAGAAGACATTTTTGTTTTTTTGGAGGAGTGGATTTTTTTATTGGTAGGTGGGTGGAGTGGATATGATGAGTTCAGTCGTAACATGTGGAATTTGGCTTGTGGGTGAGCCATTCAAGTGGAGAGGGCAGCTGTATTTGTGGGTTAGGTACTCAGAGAGGTAGGGGCTGGAGAAAGAAATAAGGGGTTAATAACATTTAAATTATAACAGAGGCCTTGGGTGTGTGTGAGACTGTCCAGGGAAAGAGCACCCAGTTGGAAGAGAAGGCAGCCCAGCACAGAGAGAAGGCCCTCATTTGCTAGCTGAGCACTAGATGCTGAGAAAATGGAGTACAATCAAGGGAGGTCATGATGAGGGACAAAATACAGCAGAATAGGAGCCCTGGTGGTACTTATCTCTAGAAAACAAGGCCAGGAAAGAGCTGCTGTGGAGATACAGCCCCAGGAATGGAATGAGGGGGTGAGGGGTGCTGAAAGAGAAGCCAAGAGCAGAGTATGGAGCATAAGACACTGACTTCACTGTTCTCTTGGTTCTGGCCCTGCCCTCCCTGTCTCACTTCCAGGCACAACCATCAACCCTATTAAAAGAAAAGGAAAAATAGGGCAAAGACAAAGGCATAAGAGCAATGGAAATAGTTTCAAAACCCCAAAGTAAGAGGAAACCTCAACTGTTATTTTGGAGGCGACGGCAGCAGTTGCCACTCTGTCTCTGCTGGCTGGCATTGTCAACTTGGCCTTGAGCCCTGCAGCTGGATTCTGTGGGCTGGCTACACTCCAGCCAACACTCATCTTCTCACTCCCACCCCTGGCACTGGGAGCCACCGGGTGGCCAAGCCCAGCGAGTGGGGGCAGGGAGGCCCAGAGCAACTGGACAGACAGAGAAAGGCACGAAGGGGAAATTCTATGGAGGTGGCGGCAGGGATGCCAGGGGTCTGATTCTGGATGCCCATCCTCACAGCCTCTCTGACTATCATTGCCTAAACTCTCTCTTACTTCTACAACTAGTAAAGCAGCAATGTGTAACCCCACCCAAATCTTCCTTGAATTCATCCTCTGTGGCTTGTTGTTCTCCAATAGGATTCTGTCTGTCTCTTCATTGGATTGGCAGCTACCCAAGACATGGTCTCTTCTGAGAAGGGAAAGGAAGAAGGACTGTGTAGGAAGAGTCTTGAACTGCAGTGCGGTTCTGAGAGAAACTTGGTCAGATTGATGGGGAATCCCTGAGCAGTTTGCCCGTTGGAGGAGTCCCATGTTGGGCAGGAATGGGTTGAGACTAACGTCAGTTGCCAGATTTAGTCATTGGCTGGAAGCAGTGTGGGGGAAAGAAGCATAGCTTCAGTGAAGGCCCCACCACAGATCTAAAGTGTGGCAGCTGGGACTGTCAGTTAATTATGTTCCCTGTGGCAGGTTCTCTTGAAGGGAGATCTGAGCAGTGCATCTGACTGCCCACCACGCCATCTCTGCAGTCCCTTGGGCACTCTACCTTGCCACCTTGCTTCAGGCTGGTCCTTACTAGTTTGTTCCCAAAGCAATTGTAGCTCATCTTCTAGCCAGCCCCTAAGCCAGACTATCTTCCTGGGCCTCCATAAGGTCCACAGTAGAATCCTGGCCCCAGAGACCTGCTTTGCTGGAGTGTCTCCTTGGAGCAAGCAGGTGGTGGAGGGAGCTGAGTTTTGATTCACCCACTGGTCACTTGGTCAGTGCAGGTGGTGGGGATGTTAACAGCAGCCCTCAAAGGGAAGTTGCTGCTGCTTCTCTCCATGGTCTGCTCCCTGTGCTCTGAGAGGGATCTGGAAACCACCTCTTCTTCCTCATGATGTTCACTAGCCTGACTCCTTGCAGATGGTCTGTATGTGCGGCTCTCTGTGGGATTTCAGCCAACATGTGGCAGAAGAGAAAAGAATAAAGGGATGAGGAGTAACAGGATGCTAACTGGGGCCAATGGAGCTACCTCCAGCCAGGATCCTAGGAGAAAATACTTCCTCTGGAACGGTGCTACAACAGCAGTTTGGCTGGTGGCTCCCCCTGAGCAGGCACCAGGCTTGTTTTGGCATTGTACCCCTAGGACCTAGTCTAAAGCTTGAAACACAGTAAATACTCAACACCTGTTGATTAAATAAGTGCCTTCTCCTGGCACCACCACCCCAGAACTCTCATTTGCCCTCCCCTAAAATGTCAGCTTCATGAGAGCCAGAACTTTATTTTGTCCACTGTCATCCTAGCTCAGAGTCTGGCATGTAATAGATGCTTAACAGATATTTGCTGGATGAATGAATGAATGACAGTATCCATTGGATGTGAGAGCCCTGGTCTTCTTCAGGAGCACTAGGAGGAAAGGGTAGGCCCTGCCCAGGCAAGCTCCCAAATTGATGGGGAACCTTGGCCCCTTAGGTAGCAGATGAATAGGCAGAATTTCCTCTGTGAAGTCCCTTGAGTCCCAAGCCAAGCCCTCTTGTGTTATCCACTTTACCGTGGAATTTGGAAACCTTTGGTGTGTCCCCAGTCCCCAAGTGGGGCTGACTACAACTTGCCTTGGGTCCTGGAAATCCAGTGGGGCTAGACATAAGGACCTATTTAAAAGAAAGCTATGAGCAAGAACATAGTTGGCTGCAACTGGCTAGAATAGGCCTTGGCGTTGAGGGTGACTTGAATGACTAAGGTGACAAGAGCTAGCTGAAGCTTGTTGGCTGCGTATTTCCTTTCCAGGCCTTCTATTTCTGGGAAACACATGGCCTGACTAAAAGCCTGAATGTGAGAAAGTGGGGCTGGCCTGAGAAATCTGACAAGATGGTTCTGAGTCTCAGGCTGGAACTGGAACTGCTCATGCTAAGGACTATCCCAGATGGAAGCCAGTCTCTCTGCTGAAGTCTGGGCCAACTTCTTAGGCCATGAGTATAACCAGCAGGCGTGTCTTTGGCTGTCTTGTGGGAGATTGGCCTAGCCTGGGTGCTCTGAGGAAAGATAAAGACTGGCTTCTCAAAGACTTCTCAGACCCATGAGAGAGCAGCAGCATCTCCCTGCATCCAGCACAGCCTGGGGTTCCTCACCATGGCATCAGGCCCTTCCGAGTCCTTTAGCCTTGATCCAAAGGGACAGAACTTCGTAGTCATTCATGTACTGCCTCTTGCTCCCTCACTGTTGTCACCTCCAGTTTGAGACTTTCAGTGTTCAGAGGATAAGTTCCAAGGATCTGTAATTCTTTGGGGAAGATTATTCTGTGAAACTTCAGGTTCACTGAGAGGTCATGAGCAATAAAGAAGGAACCAAGAGCTCAAGGTCATTCCCATAAGATGACTTCAGACATTATACCTGTAGTAGGGATGAGTTGAGCTTGAGTCTTTCTCATTCCGTCTTAAGAAGGCAGCTTAGGGCTGGAGGCACAAGCTGAGGTCAGGGTTAGGGTTCACTTAAGGCTTAGTCCATGGCTATGGCTAGAATGAGCACCAAATTGTCCACACTGGAACAGAATTCACAATCTTGGCCCCTACTGGGCTGTGACAATCAAAGTCAATCAGCCCAGACACTGAGCTATTGTCTGTCACTCACAAATGACACACTAGAACTTGATTTACAGATCTTTGAGGAAAAGCTCAAAGTTCAAAATTTTTAGTTCTAGGTAAAGTTATGGTGGTCTCCATTAATGCACAAACTATGGAAGGAGTAAGACATTCAACCATGATTGGCCATTAACATGATAGTGCCAGCTCTTTTAGCATCTGGGGCTTGGACAGTTGATTTGAGCTGGGGAGTCAATGACTTGGTCTAGAGACCCAGGGAGGGCAGGCTCTGAAAGGAAGGACCATGAAAGAACACCATTGTGGGGCTCCAGCCACAGTCTCATCTGTTTCCTCTTCTTAGTTAATGGTGGGTGTCAAGAACTGTGCTTATTGCTTCACAAGCATTATCATGTTTTGCCGTCAGGACAACTGTAGAGGAAGGTCAGATAATCATCCCATTTTACAGATAAAGAAACTGAGGATGAAGGAGTTTAGTTAACTAGTCTAAAGGTTCAGAACAGGACTAGGAGTCAGACCCAAGTCTGTCTGACTCCAGAGATTTTATTGCTGTCATGTTTTGATGACTCTAGTTTTCTCTTGGGGAGATGCAAATGGTTTACTTGTTCAGCTGCTAAAAAAAAGGTTGGAGGTTCAAGTCTACCCAGAGATGCCTCAGAAGAAAGGCTTGGTGATCTAATTCCTGAAACATCAGCTGTTGAAAACTCTATGGAGCACAGTTGTACTCTGACGCACATGGGGTCGACATGAGTCAGCATCGACTTGCTGGCAACTGGTTCAGGCTTGCTGGGGGGGCTTTCCAGGGAAGAGGTGGGGACTACGGATCTTGGTACCCCTGATATATCCTTCCCTGGTCAGTATCTCTAAAGGTCTGCTCTCCCTGGAATTCCTTGGTCCTGCAGAGCCTCTATGTCTACGTGGGCAGACGCCTGCTCTCTGCTCCATGTGCCCACCCCCAAATGGCTAGACCTAAACCACTTACCCCAGGCCCCTACCACATCCCGCCCCGCTGGCTCACTTCACCCTGCTGCTCTCCGCAAGCCTCCTAGTAACTGTGTGGGGAGAATTTGGCAGCCTGCGAGTGAGGTTAGCTGGCCACAGTCCAGGCTGAATCTTGCTCACTTATTTCCTCACCCTCTTCCTAACCTCCCGGGACCTCTAGAGATGCAGGCTCCGTCTTGGCTGTTTCTGAATAGTCCTGTTTTAGCTCATCTGTGCATTTCATTAGTGTACTGTTTATTGGCATCTTAACACATTTTTAAATGAAGCTGTGCCTGGGGACTGAACGTGGTTGGTCAGCGTTTGGGGTTAATGTCACTGTGCATGTGACATCAGGCTGCAGGGCGCCCAGTGAGTGTAGATGGAAGCTGAATCAGACCTTGAATCAGACTGAACCTGAATCCCAGCCACAGGCTGCCACTGGGGCCTGAGCTAATCTAACATTCAGAACAAGGCTAGGAGCCTGATCCAGGTCTATGTGGACTAGAGACTTTCACGACAGCTATCTTTGGCAATGAGTGTGGAACATCAGACAAATAAAAGAGTGAAGTTACTTGCAAAAACACTAACTTAGAAGTTGGTCCCAAGTATCTGTTCCCTCATTCACCTGCTTGCTCTACTCACCATAGACTTGAACACAGACCTCAGACTTTCCGCGTTGGAAAGGTGGGGTTGTGACAGGTGTGTGGAAGAGGGCTCGTCTGGACCCCTCCCCTTGCACTGATCTCTGACTCTATGTTACATGTCTTACAGGGGACAGTGTTTGACACTGGGCCTCCACTGGGCCTCTCTTCTCTGTTCCTTTTCTTTTTCCCAGCTGAACTGACCTCAGCTGAGGATAGCAGAGGGCTGACTCATGATGTCGACTGGCCTCTGGTTGGAAGAGAATCACATACACCCCACTTCCAAGACAGCACACCCAAGTGGGACCAGCGCGTGGTGGACATGTTGCCCTCTGTGCCCCAGGATGACGCTCTGAGCAGCCCTGTTCCCAGGGTAGAAACAACTGGGCTGGCATTGGCTGCTACGTGCCCTTCCCTGGGCCCTGTGTGTAGATTTACAAGGCTATTAAGAGTGAAGCCTGTGGCTGGAAAACAGTGAAATCGTGCTGACTGCTAGAGAGCTATTGCCTGCATTAGCATGGATCTCCCTCCTGCCGATCAAAGGGAAGAGTCTCTAGGTGGTACAGACAGTTAAGTGCTCAACTGCTAACCAGAAGACTGGTAGTTCAAACCCACCCAAAGTCTCCTTGGAAGATAGGCCTGGTGACCCGCTTCTGAAAGATCACAGCCTTGAAAACTCTATGGAGCACAGTTCTACTCTATACACGTGGAGTTGCCATAAGCTGGTACCCAGCAACAACAGCCAAAGGGAGACTGAGTTCTGGGAAGCTATGTTTATTTTGCAGCCTCTGCAAATGTACAGACTACGCTTCTGTTATTGTTCTCTGCCACCTCTGGTTCCTTCCTTGTGGGAGACAGGCAGCAGAGGCTGAGGGCCATTCAACCAGGAGTCAGTCAGTCTTGTCCCTGTGCAAGGCTACTGCAGTGAAGAGCCCGGTGGCCTTGTGGGAGAGGACATCCGCATCCCCTTGAGACTTTGTGCCTGCCAGATTCCCTGTGGTTGATCCTGGTATGTCAAACAGGCCCTGTGCAGTTTGAGGAAACCCTGGTGGCATAGTGGCTAAGCGCTACATCTGCCAACCAAAAGCTGGCAGTTTGAATCCACCAGGTGCTCCTTGGAAACTCTATAAGGCAGTTCTACTCTGCCCTATAGGGTCACTATGAGTTGGCATTGACTCTACACCACTGTTTTTTTTTTTTTTTTTTGGTTTGATGGGGTTAATGGCAGTTCAGTGGAAGGATTCTCTTTTTCGTGCAGGAAACCTGGTTCAATTCCTACCAATGCATCTCTTGGGCAGTCAGCACTCATCTGTCAATGGAGGTTTGCCTGTCACTGAGATGCTGAACAAGTTTCAGAATAAGAAGAACTAGAAAGAAAAGCCTGGGAACCTACTTCCGAAAAACGAACCAATAAAAACCATGTGGATCACAACGGTCTGATCTCATTGTGCAGAGGATCCTCATGAGCTTGGGTGACTCTCAGCAGCCAACAACAACAACAGCAGCAACATGGAGTTTCAGTTTGTCATTGAACCCTAAGAAAGGGGTGGTATCCGAGCATTGGTTTCTATTTATAGACTCTCCTTTAAAGTGTCATTTGGTAAAATGTCTCTCAGCACCTCTTTCTCTGCCACATTCTGCAAAACCCATGAACTAGTCATCCTTCCAAACTCCCTCTCTACTAAGAGCACCCGAGAAGCAAATTGAACTGACGTCTGATGGAGTTAGTTGAAGATTTCATTCTCTCAGTTTCGTTTGCTTCTGTGTGATGCGATGAAGATTTACTGAAGGAGCCAGTGCTCTGGGCCAGGCCCTGTGCCTGGCATTGGGTACAAACTTAAGTTTTGGTTCTTGTCCTCAGGGGTCTTGTAGTTAAGTTAGAGAGGTAGGTAGCGGGTTGTTGTTGGGTGCCGTGGAGTTGGTTCCAACTCATAGAGGCCTCATGTGACATAGTAGAACTGCCCTACTGAGTTTTCTTGGCTGTAATCTTTATAGAAGCAGCTCTCGGGTCTTTCTCCTGCAGATCCTCTAGGTGTGTTTGGACCGTGTGCCTTTCGGTTAGCAGCTGAGCACTTAACCATTCCGCCACCACAGTTCCTTTAAGTGGTAGTTGTTGCTGTGTTGTTGTTTGGTGCCATCAACTCAGTTCTGACTCATACAGACCCTGTGAACAACAGAACGAAACACTGCCCAGTCTTGCACCATGTCCACAATCATTTTTTTGCTTAAGTCCATTGTTGTGATCACTGTGTCAATCCATCTCATCGAGAGTCTTCCTTTTTTTCACTCACCTTCCACTCTACCAAGCATTATGTCCTTCTCCAGGGACTGATCCTTCCTGACAACATGTTCAAAATATGTAAGATGCAGTCTTGCCATCTTGGCTTCCACGGAACACTCTGGCTGGACTTCTTCCAGAACAGATCTGTGTGTTCTTTTGGCGGTCCGTGGTACACTCAGCATTCTTCTCCAATACCACAGTTCAAAGGCATCAATTCTTCTTCTGTTGTCTTTGTTCATGGTCCAGCTTTCACACGCGTACCATGCGATTGAAAATACTGTGGCTTGGGTCAGGTACACTTTAGCCTTCAAGGTGACAGCTTTACTTTTGAATACTTTAGCATATTTTTCCCATTGCAATGCATCTTTTGATTTCTTGACTGCTGCTTCCATGGTGTTGATGGTGGACCCAAGTAAAATGAAATCCTTGACAACCTCAATCCTTCTCCATTTATGCAATGTTGCCTACTGGTCCAGTTGAGAGGATTTTTGTTTTCTTGATGTTGAGGTGCAATCGATACTGAAAGCTGTGGTCCTTGATCTTCATCAGTAACTGTTTCAAATCTTCACCTCCTGCAAGTAAGGTGGTGTCATCTGCCTAACACAGGTTATTAATGAGTCATCCTCCAATTCTGATGCCTCATTCTTCTTCGTACTATCCATAGGATTATTTGCTCGGCATACAGATTGAAAATGTAAAGAGAAAGCATATAACCCTGATGAACACCTTGCCTGACTTTAAACCGTACAGTGTCCCCTTGTTCTGTTTGCACGACAGCCTCTTAATCCATGCACAGATTCCTTAAGAGCACAATTATGGGTTCTGGAATTTCCATTCTCTGCAATGTTAGCCATACTTTATTACAATCCACAGAGTTGAATGCCTTTGCATAGTCAATGAAACACAGGTAAACATCTTTCTGGTATTCCCTGCTTTCAGCCAAAATCCTTCTGACATCAGCAATGATATCCCTGGTTCCACATCCTCTTCTGAATCCAGCTTCAATTGCTGGCAGTTCCTTGTCAATATGCTGTTGCAGTCGCTTTCGAATGATCTTGAGCAAAATTTTACTTGCGTGTAATAGTAATGACATCATTTAGTAATTTTCACATTCAGTTGGATCACCTTTCTTTGGAATGAGCATAAATATGGATCTCTTCCAGTAAGTTTGCCAGGTAGCTGTCCTCCAAATTTCTCAGCATACACAAGTGAGTGCTTCCAGTGCTGCATCTTTGTTGAAATATTCTATCAATTCCTGGAGCCTTGTCTTTTGCCAATGCCTTCAATGCAGCTTTGACTTCTTCCTTCAGTACCATTGGTTCCTGATCATATGCTGCCTCTTCAAATGGCTGAACATCGACCAATTCTTTCTGGCAGAATGACTGTGTATTCCTTCCATCTTCTTTTGATGCATCATGAGTTGTTTAGTAGTTTCCATGTAGAATCCTTCACTACTGCAACTCGAGGCTTGAATTTTATCTTCTCTTCTTTCAGCTTGAGAAATGCAGAACATCTTCCCTTCTGATTTTCCATTTTCAGCTCTCTGGACATGTCATTATAATACTTCCTTTTGTCTTCTTGAGCTGCTCTTTGAAATCTTCTGTTTAGGTCTTTTACTTCACCAGTCCTTCCTTTTGCTTTAGCTGCTTGATGTGCGAGAGTAAGTTTCAGAGTCTCTTCTGACATCTAATTTGGTCTTTTCTTTCTTTCCTGTCTTTTTAATGACCTCTTACTCTCTTCATGGATGATGTCTTTTATGTTACTCCACAATTCATCTAGTCTTCAGTCATTAGGGTCAACACATCAAATCTGTTCTTGAGATGATCTTTAAACTCAGGAGGGATATACTCAAGGTCATAGTTTGGCTCTTGTCGACTTGTGCAAATTTTCTTCAGTTTCAGTTTGAATTTGGGGGGGCGGAGTCAAGATGGCGGACTAAGCCCACGTCTCCTTACATCCCTCTGGAAACCAAGACCTGAACTGATAATCAAACGGGGCCTTCTGGTCACCTAATCAGCCCCAGGACACGGCACAGGGCTGTTAATTGGGACTTCATACCACTCAGCGAAAAACCTCCTTTCTTTCGCTGACTCCCGCTCCTGGCTAGCCCCGGCTCTCACGGACGGAAGGTAAACGCACCATTTTGACTTTTTTTTCCCCTCGGTCTTGGCCGGCAGGTGGAGCTGGGTCTTGCCTAGAAGCTAGACTCAGAAATGCTGCTGGGGGGACAGGAAGGCAAAATTCCCATATTTTGAGAGCCAAGCTTAGGACTCTGTTAATCTAGCCACTTTGAACCTGTCGTTTTATATCTGCCTCGGCGGGGTTTGTACGGAGTTTCACAGCCAGTGTGTGGGACGCCATGTTGGATACGGAGATTCTAGCGGGACCTCAGTCTTAGCCTGGGAGCCAGTGCCTGCAAACAGGACAGCGCTTCTCCAACAGAAAAGCAGTAATTTACCCAGTGCCACCTGCTTTGAGGGCCCTGCAACAGAAGCAGAGGAATCACTACCTCTCGCCACCTTTAGCCCCTCTGTCTGCTGCCTGTGTGGAGGACGCCATCTTGGATATGGTGGCCACAGCTGGACCTAATTCTTAGCTTGGGAGCCAGAGCCTGCCCACAGGAGAGCGCTTTTCTATCAGAAAAGCAGTACTCTACGCAGTGTCATCGGCTCTGTCAGCAGAGGCCAACAGGGCAGCAGCATTGCTGTATTCTGAACTAGTTTGTATCATCTGGGGTTGGATATAGTGGCACTTACTTTGCCAGTTAAGAAGAGGGACCTCTACACCTGAAAACCTAACTGACTTGTGAAGTGGTCAGATATCTTTTGCTTTACATTTTAAGACAGCCTAGAGAAACATCTGCAGTCCATCCTCACAGTACGTCTTCCAGCTCTACATACTCACATGGGTCCCAAAAAGCAACAGACACTTGTGGCATTACAGGAAATCAGCCATGGCTTCAGAAGGCTCCCAAGCAAAGCAACTAAGGAGTTTTCCAGATGAAGAAACTTTTATGAAAGCATCAGAAAGTGAATACAAAATGATTACATACAGAGCCCTTCTAGACCTTATACAAAATGTAGGAGAACAAACTGAAAAATTGAGCAAGATGTTCAATTTGATGGAACACCAGTACTCTGAAATCCAACAGATCAAGAACAAAATCAAAGACATAGAAACTTCAATGCAAAGCCAAGAAAACAGAATGGAACAAATAGAAAAAAGAATTTCTGACTTGGAAGACAGAGCTACTGAGGCCAACATCTATAGCAGAAATCAGAAAAAAGAAACAAGAAAAATGAAGAAACATTAAGAAGCATGTGGGACTCTATTAAGAGGAAAAACCTTCGATTAATTGGAGTCTCTGAACAGGGTGAGACACCTGAGAACACAGAGAGTATTGTTGCTGAGCTGCTGACAGAAAACTTCCCAGAAATCATGAAGGAAGAGAATATAGACATCTCAGATGCATATCGTACGCCACCCAATATAGATCTCAAAAGAAATGCTCCAAGACATATTATAATCAAGCTCAACAAAATGAAACATAAGCAGCAACTCCTAAGGGCGGCAAGACTCAAAGCAAAGCTAACATTCAGAGGGAAATCCTGTAGGCTATCTTCAGATTTCTCAGCAGAAACCATGCTGGCACGGAGACAGTGGGATGACACATTCAAAGCCTTGAAGGAGAAGAACTTCCAACCAAGAATTATAGATCCTGCAAAACTGTCTTTCAAATACGAAAATGAAATTAAGACATTCCCAGATAAACAGAAACTCAGAGACTTTGTAAAAACCTAACCAAAACTACAAGAAATATTGAAAGAAGTTCTTGGCTTAAAAGAACAAAACCACTAACTTTATATTTTAGAACGACATACTACTCAAAACTCTACCCAGTTAGGGAAGGCTCCAAAGCCAATCACAGCTTTGATAAGGAAAGAAGCAATCCAATGATCGTCATGAAAACTATGGTGTCATCGTATTAAAAAGGGGGATGTACTACAGTTGTTATAGTCCTTCCAGATGGAGAGGAAGATGACAAGACTGGTAGTAATTAAAATTGGGTTTATACATAGTTTATTAAGGGGCATTATAGGGACAGCTGTAAAGCACAACAAAGATGTATCATACCATTTCAAGAAATGTAACACAGGAGTCTCAACAACCACAAAACCAGCTCTGAAAAAGGTGAAAAATCAACTCACAAAAAAGAGTGTCCCAGAACAGACTAATAAGAACAACAGAGAAAACATCAACATAAAAATAAACCTATCACAATGGCAGCACTGAACACATATCTATCAATAATTACATTGAATGTGAATGGACTGAATGCTCCAGTAAAGAGACATCGAGTGACATCTTGGATCAAAAGACATGACCCATCCATATGTTGTCTACAAGAAACTCACTTGAGACCTAAAGATAGGAACAAGCTGAAAATTAAAGGTTGGAAGAATATATATCAAGCTAATAATGAACAAAGAAGAGCAGGGGTGGCAATTCTAATCTCAGACAAAATCAATTTTAATGTCAAATCCACCATCATGGACAAAGACGGACACTATTTATTGCTGAAAGATTCAATACACAAGCAAGACTTAACTATATTAAATATTTATGCATCTAATATCAGAGCACCTAAATACGTCGAAGAAACACTGACTACACTCAAAAGACAGTTAGATGACTCCACCATAATAGTGGGAGACTTCAACACTCCACTCAGTACTAGACAGATCATCTAGAAAAAAGCTCAGTAAAGATACAGAAGACCTCACTGAGACAATTAATCAACTAAACCTCATTGATATATACAGAACTTTCCACCCATCAACAACTACACCTTCTTCTCCAGTGCACATGGAACATTCTCCAGAATTGACCATGTGATAGGCCATAATGCAATGCTCAACAAAATCCATACCATTGAATTACTGCAAAGCATCTTCTCAGATCGTAAAGCCATCAAAGTTGAAATCAATAGCAGAAAAAACATAGATAGAAAGTGGAACTCTTGGAAACTGAACACATCTTGCTCAAAAAAATATGGGTTATAGAGGAAATCAAGGATGAATTAAAGAAATTCATGGATTCCAATGAGAATGAAAACACTTCCTACCAGAACCTATGGGATACAGCCAAAGCAGTGCTCAGAGGTCTGTTTATCTCCATAAATGCACACATCTGGAAGGAGGAAGGAAACCAAATCAAGGAACTAACTCTACAGCTTGAACAAGTAGAAGGAGAACAACAGAGGAACACCTCAGGCACCAGAAGAAACGAGATCATAAAGATTAGAGCAGAGCTAAATGAATTAGAGAATAGAAAAACAATTGAAAAAATTGAAAAGATCAGTTTGAATTTGCACTTGAGCAATTGATGATCTGTGCTGTAGTCAGCACCTGGTCTTGTTCTGACTGCTGATAAGGAGCTTTTCCATTGTCTTTTTCCACAGATGTAGTCGATTTGGTTCCTGTGTATTCCATCTGCTGAGGTCCATGTGTATAGTTGCCACATGTGTTGGTTAAAACAGGTATTTGCAATGAAGAAGTCTTCAGTCTTGCAAAATTCTGTCATGTGATCTCTGGCATTATTTCTGTCACAAAGGCCATATTTTCCAGCTACTTGTCCTTGTTTCCAACTTTTGCATTCCAGTAACCAGTAATTAGTGCATCCCGATTGCATGTTCGATCAATCTCAGAAGTAGCTCATAAAAATCTTCCATCTCTTCATCTTTGGCCTTAGTGGTTGGCACATAAATTTTAATACTAGTCGTATTAACTGGCCTTCCCTGTAGGTGTGTGGATATTATCCTATCACTGACAGCATTATTTCAGGACAGATCCTGAAATGCTCTTTTGGAAGAGGAACACAACACCCATTCCTCTTCAAGTTTTCATTCTCGGCATAGTAGACCACATGATTGTCAGATTCAAAATGGCCAATACTTGTCCATTTCAGTTCACTAATGCCTAGGATATTGACGTTTATGCATTCCATTTCATTTTTGACAATTTCCAATTTTCCTAGATTCATACTTCGTACATTTCATTGTCCAGTTATTAATGTATGTTTGCAACCGTTTCTTCTCATTTTGAGTCGTACCACTTCAACAAATGAAGATCCCAAAGGCTTTATTCCATCCACAACATTAAGGCCGCCTCTTACTTTGAGGAGGCAGCTCTTCCCCAATCATCTTCTGAATGCCTTCCAACCTGAAGAGGGCTCATTTTCTGACACTATATCCCACAGTGCTCCACTGCTATTCATAAGGTTTTCCCTGGCTGATTCTTTTCAGAAGTAGACTGCCAGGTCCTTCTTTCTAGCCTCTTAGTCTGGAGGCTCCACTGAAACCTGTTTACCACGGGTGATCCTGTTGTTGTTGTTAGGTGCCGTCAAGTCAATTCTGACTCATAGCGACCCTAGAGGTCAGAGTAGAACTTCCCCCTAGAGTTTCCAAGAAGTACCTGGTGGATTTGAACTGCTGATCTCTTGGTTAGCAGCTGTAGCACTTCACCACTACACCACCAGGGTTTCCATGGGTGACCCTGCTTACCAGTGGCGTAGCTTCCAGCATCACAGCAACAAACAGGCCTCCACTGACAGACAAGTGGGAGCTGCTCATTCTATCTTTGCCCTCCTTACCTGATGCTGTTATCCTCCTTACCTGAAATGCTGTTACCTTCATTACCTGATGCTGTTATCCTCCTTTCCTGATGCTGTTATCCTCCTTACATAGTAGTAGACAGATAATTTCCATACAGTGTAACAGGGCACTGAGAGAAGCCTCTGCTAGGAGCACAGAAGTCATGATTAACTTCCAGGGCATGAAGGGAGAAAAAGAGCTCAGGGAGGTCCTCACAAGGGAGGTGAGTCCTGGAGAGGGTTTTGAAGGACGAATAATTTCCTCAGATGGACAAAATGAGGACGGTGGTGCCCAGGGACAGAACCACATGAGCAAACATGTCTAAGCAGGAGTAGCCAGGTGCATTTGGGAACTGCAGTGATTTCAGCAGAGCTGTTTAACTTTTGTCTGCCAGTGCGTGGCATGGCACATAGCTGGTACTCACGGGATAGATGGTGGGTGACTGAATGTGCCTCCTTGCTCCTGGGCTATCACAGGCACCTGTAAGAGTTCTGGGGATGAGTGCCTTGCTAGGCTGCAAGCTACCTGAGGTGGATCTGTGAGGAAGACATGAATGTACAAAGCGACACATAGGGTTAGATGGTGAACTGGTCTACAGCCCAGGTCTCCTGACTACTGGTCCAGCGTGGGTCCTACTCCACCTACTTTCCTCTCAGCCCACACCAATCTCTCCCTCCTCCAGTCCTGAAGCACTTACAGCCGTGTGCTCTCACATTATGCCTCAACTCTTGTATTGCACAGCAGTTGTTTCCAGTATGGTCAGCTTGTGTCTCCAATTGGAATGTAAACTCCTTTAAGGCAGAGACTAGACCGAGACTCTGTCTTTTCTGCATTGTCAAAAATGCACAGGAAGTTCACAAAACCAACCAAAAGCAAAATTCAACAGTTGAAGAAAACCCCTGCTGTCGAGTAAATTTCAACTCATAGTGACCCCACAGGACAGAGGAGAACAGTTGAAGGAGCGTTGAAAAGCTCACATCTCCCACCCTACACTCTTCTCTTTTCCTCCTTCCCTAGGAGACTTATGGGCTCATTTTCCAAGGGCTGGCTTCTTGGAGTTTAAAACTTCTGTGTGTAGTAGAGACACACAATGGCACACTATTCAGTCTTGAATAGAAATGAAGTCCTAATGCATGTCACAACAGGGATGAAATTTGACGACATCATGCTGAATGAAACAAGTCAGTCACAAAGGGACAAGTACTGTATGATTCCACCTACATGAAATAGGCAAATATATAGAAATCAAAGCTTACTGGTAAGACGGGAAAGAGAGGGAAAAGTGAGTTACTGTTCAGGGGACAATGAGTTTAATGGTGATAGAATAAGTCAGAAAAGAGTAGTGACAACAGTTGCACAACCTGAATATTGTAATCCATGACACTGAATTCATTATACATGTAAAAATTGTTGAATTGATGGATATGGGTAATGATTGCCCAACCCGACTGATGTAATTGGTCTCACTGAATTATACGCAGGAAAAATGTTGAATTGGCAAATGTGTTATCTATATTTTTACAATAAAAAGATACTTAAAAATTGTTGAACTGGCAAATTCTTACATGCATTCTTACAAAAGGACAAGACACCATGTAGAAATAGAAATCAACAACCCTCTCTGTATTCATACCTTATGACCCTGTCTGTATGATACACAGGAAACTCAATGGAGGAAAGAATCAACTCAATCCCCACCCTCAGGGGACTTGTCACCTGAAAAGGGAGGAAAAATAGCCCTAGCCAGAGCAGAAGGGTGGATCCCTCTTATTTTGTGCACGTGTTCCTAAAATATGCCTGGGAATCGAATCCTGTATCTGGCACACTCAGAGAAATCATTAGGCTGAGGAAATTCCATGGCGAACTGGTTTTTAACTAATGATGTTGAGTCGTTTAATTTATTCCATTTCTCCAGGCATCTTTTCCTTATTAGAGTCTGGATCTGTTCATTTGCCAATTATTTAAGGGAAGTCCATTCATCTCAGTGAATATCAGTATCACTACTGCTGCCACCAGTTGTTGTTGAGTTGATTTCAACTCATGGTGACCCCATGTGTGTCAGAGTGGAACTGCTCCCTAGGGTTTTCAATGCCTTTTTCATAGGATTTTTCAAAAGTACATCACCAGGCCTTTCTTCCAGGGTGACTCTGGGTACAGTTGGGCTGCCAAGTTTGTGGTTAGCAGCTGATTACTTAACTGTTTGTGCCTCCCAGGGGCCCAAATACCAGTGTACCAAACCAAAACCAAACTAACTTCCTCATGTTGATCCAACTCACAGTGACCCTATAGGTCAGAGTAGAACTGTCCAATAGGGTTTTCAAGGAGCACCTGGTAGATCTGAACTACTGACCGTATGGTTAGCACCTGTAACACATTAGCTTATAAAAAGGAATACATGCATTTTACTTGTAGTAAATTAGTTTTTAAAGATTTGTACTCTCATAGACCCACTGTGATATAATAAGACTAGAAACTGTATAAATAAAAGTGGTTCTTCTCACTATTCTCATCTAACAGATTGTCACTGAACTGTGGGGTAGATTAGCATCATTGAGCCCTACATAGTTTCTCCTTTGGAATCCCCAGAGTCTAGTGAATCAGATAGACTGTGCTAGAATCCTAGTTCTGCCACTTACCAACCAACTTGGGCAAGTTATTTAACCTTTCTGACCATCAATTTTCTCAGCTATAAAATGGGGACAACAGCAATGACTTCATGGAGCTGTTATAGGTGTGAAATGTAACATTGAGTGGTAACGGTGCAAGCTTAATGAGGCAGAGACTGTGAGAGAGGGCAGTGCCCCCTTTTTACGATCACCCTGAAGCGTAATTACATTACCCTAGGAGTGAGTGTGAACTATTTTACCGATGGGAAGGCAAGGCCCTAGAGTGGGTGGCGAGACATGTGTGGGCTTCAGCAGGTCATTGACAGATTCTTCCATGACACCCCTATTGGTAAGGTGGCCTCTGAAGCTGGACCAGAGCCATATAGTAATAACCCTAAGTGAGAGCTCACTTAGGTAGCTCATACACTCAAAAGAGACTAGTAGAGACCCAGATGATCAATACTGGAGACAGACAACACGGCACTTAAAGGCTGAACAACGAAAACAGAAGACAATAGATGCACTTGCACTGTGGTGTTCGCCAAGAATAATGAGTGTACCGTGGACTGCCGGAAGAATGAACAAATCTGTCTTAGAAGAGATAAAGCCAGAATGTTCCTTAGAATCAAGGATGGCCAGATTTTGTCTTGCTTACTTTGGATGCATTGTAAAGAAAGACCAGTTTCTAGATAAGGACATCATGTTTGGTAAACAAGCAGCTCAGTGAAAATGAGGAAACCCTTGACGGGATGGATTCACACAATAGCCACAACTATGGACTCAAACTTACAAATGAAGATGGGGCGGGGCTGAGTGACACTTATTGTGTTATACATAAGGTGGCCATGAGCCAGAGCTGACTCAATGGTAACTAACAACAACAAAGAGGCAAGCTCACTGCCGTCAAGTCCATTCCAACTCATAGCGACCCTGCAGACCAGAGTAGAACTGCCCTATTGAGTTTCCACAGAGCGCCTGGCGGATTTGAACTGGCGGCCTTCTGGTTAGCAGCAGTAGCACTATAACATACAAATCTTGGAAGCCTTCTGTAGCCCGTGATGACCACCCTTGCTTGCCTTCCTTATCTCCTTGGCCTAACTGAGGTCACCTGCAGCTAGAGGAGAAGATTCTTCCCAGCCTACAACAGCTTTCTAACTCCAATGCCTGCAGCTCTTATCTTCTGGGCTGGAGAGGGATTTCTCAGGCACCACGGGAGCTGGCCAAGCTGGATGCAGGCATGTGCAACCCGAGGCATGGAGGAGTTAATCATCTCCCCTCAACCAGGCAAACTTCACCTTGAGGATGATGAGCACTGGGAGAAAATGCCTAGCCCTCCATCCCAGTTGTCTAGTGGGACAATTCTGTGGAGTGTCCCCATAGATTCTTAGTGGGTTCCTGGCAAGATGAAGCACTAACTGATGCACAGTTTAATGCACCATTCATTGGTTTTCCTCCCTTTGTCCCTTTTTTTACTTTCCTGACTTCCTGATGAATGCTTCATGTCATCATCTCCCCAGGAAACTACCTGAACTTAAGTCCTTGGCTTAGGTCTGCTTTTTTGGAAGAAATTTGAACTAAAACACTTTTTGTGCCTTCTATAGTTCACCCAAGATCCAGAAGTGGGGAAGCCAAAGCATGAGAAAAGGTCATGCCAGAAGAAACTAAGAACCCTAATCTACATCTAGTTTCAAAACCCTTTCTTTCATCAATTTCTCTGTTATTCAGAGTGTGGGCAAGCAGTACAGGCATCACCTGGGAGCCTGGGAGCAATGCAAACCCGCCTCAGGCTGGCTGACTCAGAATCTACACTTTCAGAAGATCCCTAGGTAGTTCAGAGCCACATTACAGTTGGAGAACCCTTGCCCCACATTACCTACCTTGAACCTCTCCTGTAAGCAAGTATTCCTATTGGTTGTGGGTTGAATGTTGTTGCTATTGTTTTTATTACTGCCATCAATTGGGCTCGAACTCAAGGTGCCTTTATATATCACAGAATAAAATATCACCTGGTCCTGCACTATCTTCCACTGCTATATTGGACAATGTTCTTTGGTCATCCAGAAAGTTTTCATTGGCTAATTTTCAGAAGTAGGTCACCAGGCATTTCTTCCTAGTCTGTCTTCACCTGAAAGCTCAACTGAAACCCATCCACTATGAGTGACACACTTGCAGTACCAGTGGCATAGCTTCCAGCATCATAGTAACTCACAAGCCACCACAGTACCACAAACTGACAGGTGGTGGTTGAAGAGTGTCCCTCAAAAATTCATGTCTACCTGGAAACTCAGAATGTGATCTTATTTGGAAATCGTGTCCATGAATTAATTAAAGAAAGTAATTAAAGAAAACGAAGTCAGACGGCACTTGGCTGGCTGGCTGGCTGGCTGAAGTCATACCAGATTAGGGTAAGCCTTAAGTCCAATCACCGGTGTCCTTATAAGAAGAGGAGAGGACACACAGAGACTGACACAAAGGAGAAGGACATGTGAAGACAGAGGCAAAGACTGAAGTGGCGCAGCTATGAACTCCGAATCAGCCACTGGTTTCTAGGAGAGAAGCATTGAATTAGTTCTCCTTCTGAGGCCTCAGAGGTAGTCACCCTACTGATGCCTTAATTTGGGGCTCCTGGTCTCCTGAATTGTGCTAGAAAATATTTTTTGTTTTAAGCCACCCAGATTGTGGAATTTTGTATGGCAGCCCCAGGAAACTAATATACTATTATTAGCAACTTCACAGCCACATCAGTAGTAAACCCAGGACTTGACTGAGGCCCAGTTGGGTGGGCAGTGTTGCCAATCAGACACCCTACAGATGGAGGTCAGGCCTTGGGAAGTCTCCGACAGCATTTCCAGAGGTGTGTTCTCATTCCTGTCCTGTTCCACATTGTCCTCCGGGATACAGAGGCAGGCACAGGGCGTGTTGCTCAGTTGCATAGATAGCACAAAGCTATTGGTTAGTACAATGAATGGTCGAATGAGGGCTCAAGAACATTTGGACAGGTTAAAACATGGCTCCAGCCCCAAATGATGAAACTCAACAGTAATGCACACAAAACCCCCCAACATTTAGGTTACAAAAAGCAATCTCCAGGAATGGGAGGGCTAGAAAGGGGGCTAGAGAGGGGGAATCATTTTCTAGATAGTAACCAAACAAACAAACAAAAAACCCGTTGCCATCAAATCAATTCTGCCTCACGGCAACCCTATAGGACAGGGTAGAACTGCCCAATTGAGTTTCCAAGGAGCACCTGGTGGATTTGAACTGCTGACCTTTTGGTTAGTAGCCATAGCACTTAACCACTACACCACCAGAGTTTCCTATTCTAGATAGGAAACACTTGTTACTTTTGGTGATGGTAAAGGCGATACTGAATGGGGGTGAAGTCTGCATAACTTAATCCAGGTAAAGGAGAAAACTAAGACGTGCACAAGAAGAGTAGAAATTGATAAATGTTGTAATATGTACAATTTTGTAACAGCAGCAATAATAACCAAAAAATATCTGTGTGGTTACATAGGTATATAAACACTGGTGGTGTAGTGGTTAAGAGCTATGGCTGCTAACCCAAAAGTTCACAGTTCAAGTCCACCAGGTGCTCCTTGGAAACTGTACGGGGTAGTTCTACTCTGTCCTATAGAGTCAGTATGAGTCGGAATAGGCTTGATGACTGTGAGTTTGGTTTAGGGTATGATTTTGTATAGGTATATATGATATGTATAAGTATATACGTATATTGTTGTTGTTGTTAGGTGCCATCCAGTCACTTCTGACTGATGGCAACCCTGTGCACAACAGAATGAAACACTGCCGCATCCTATGCCATGCCTACAATCGTTTTTATGTGTAAGCCCATTGTTGCAGCCACTGTGTCAATCCATCTCATTGAGAGTCTTCCTCTTTCTCACCGATCCTCTACTACTCATGACGTCCTTTTCCAGGGATTGATTGTTCTTGACAACATGCCCTATATAAGACACAGACTCACCATCTTTGCTTCCAAGGAGTACTCTGGTTGTACTTCTTCCAGAAGAGATCTGTTTGTTCTTTTGCCAGTCCGTGATACATTCAATACTCTTCTCCAACACCACAGTTCAAAGACACCAACTCTTCTTCTTCCTCATTCATTGTCCAGCTTTCACATGCACATGCTGTGATTGAAAATATCATGGCTTGGGTCAAGTCTACCTTAGTCTTCAAGGTGACATCTTTGCTCATATAGGAAGGCATGTGAGTATATGCATGTACATATATAGATATATGGAAACCCTGGTGACACAGTGGTTAAGAGCTGCGCTGATAGTCAAAAGGTGGCCCATTGAAATCTACCAAGTGGTCCTTGGAAGGCTTAGGGGACAGTTCTACCCTGTCCTGTAGGATGGCTATCAGTCAAAACTGACTGGATGGCACTGGCTGGTATAGGTACCTCTATAGGCACATTATCTTAGGCTGAGTTCTCTAGAGAAACAAAACCAGTGAAGCATACACACACATGTACATCCATATGTATACAGAGAGAGAGATATCAAGGAAATTGTTGTAGAGGCTAGAAAGTCCCAAGTCTGTGGGTCAGGCATCAGACATCAGGCTGGAGGCTTCTCCTGACTCACATAGCTGCAAAGGCTGACAAATCCAAGATCTGCAGGTAGGGCGGCAGGCTGCTGGCTCAAGTTCCAAGAACCAGAGGTCAGATGATGATAAGCTGACTGTAGGGCTGGGAGCAGAGCAAAAACCAGCAAGCTTTTCTGGAAAGTCCATCTATGCTGGTTGCAGGTCACGCTCCCAAGGAAACTTTTTTCAACCGACTGGCTGCTCATAGCAGATCTCATCATGGAGATGACTGCATCATTATGTAACTGCCAAACCACTGAGAATCACGGCCCAGCCAAGCTGACACACAACCTTAGCCATCACAAATGTGTACGTACATGTTTGTGTGTGCTGCTGTATATATATCCATATTTATATAATAAAACATATAGGAGGCACAGTTATGGAAAATTTCTGGACATATACAAACACCTTGCAGGACTGATTTACTGGGCTTGAAGGCTTAGGACCATAACCTTGTGGGACAATTTAGTCAGTTAGCACAGCACAGTTTATAAAGTTTATGTTCTTCATCCTAATCTGGTGAGTGATGTCTGGAGTCTTAAAAGCTTGTGAGCAGCCACCTAGGGTACGACTATTGGTCTATATACTTCTGGAGTAAAAGAGAAAGAAAGAAACCAAAGACTCCAAGAAGAAACAAGTGTACAAGACCAGTTGTCTACATGAACTACAAAACCTCATCTATCCTGAGACCAGAAGAACTAGATGGTGTCCAGCTACCATTACCAACTGTTCTGACCAAGGACACAATAAATGGTCCTGGAATTAAAATATAGAGCAAAACTCAGATTCTTAAAAAAGGCCAGACTTACCGGAACAGTAGAGACTATTGCTCTGAAATACTCTTTAAACTTAGAACTGAATCCACTCCCATGGGTCACCTTTCATATAAATAACAGATTGGATCATAAAATATACAATATCACTAGTGAGTACTGATCTCTTTAAAAAAAAATCATCAGTATGAGACCAAATGATCAACATTTACCCTAAAGTAAAGATTAGACAGGAAAGGGAGAAAGGGAAGTTAGATTAATGGAAACAGAAAAACCAAAGTGGAAATAACGAGAATGTTGACATATTGTGAAAAATATAACAAATATCATTGAACAATATGTGTATAAGTTGTTAAATGTGAACTTAATTTGTTATGTAAACTTTCACCAAAAGACAATTAAATACTATAAAACCCAAAACCATAGTGACCCTAGAGGACAGAGTAGAACTGCCCTCATAGAGTTTCCAAGGGCTGCCTGGAGTATTTGAACTGCCAACTTTTTAGTAGCAGTTGTGTCACTTAACCACTGTACCACTAAGGTGAAACACTATATATACGGTAGATACATATATGGTGTTTTACATAAACATATATATGTGTGTATATATATATAATACATATATATATAAACAATCACACAGAAGCAGGATAGGGAAAAATAGTTTGACAAATGACCCAATGGAAAACAAAATTGGGGTGGGAGTAGGCGCCCTCAAGCTCAGCTGGATCTGTGAGCATGGCACAGTTATGACAACAGAAACTGAAAATCCATTAATAGAAATGACATGCACTAATAAGTGGGGACAGCACTGTCAGCTTGTATGTTGCATGCTAACACCACCAAAGGAGTACTAGGCTGAAGCTGGAGCATATTTTTTTAAGACACTGCAAACTGGAGAGTGTTTGGAAAGGAACCAGAACAATGAGGATTCAGAAATTAAAATATTTATTACCATTTATTGGGAAACTCTGGTGGCATAGTGGCTAAACATTACCGGCCAGCAGTTCAAATCCACCAGGTGCTCCTTGGAAACTGTATGTGGTAGTTCTACTCTGTTTTATAGGGTATCTAAGAGTCAGCATTCACTCGATGGCAGTGATACCATTTATTGATGAGCCCCTGGGTGATGCAGACAGTTAAGCACTTGACTACTAGCCAAAGGTTGGTGGTTATGACCCACCCAGAGGGCCCTCAGAAGACAGGCTTGGCAGTCTGCTTCTGAAAGCTCACAACATTGAAAACCCTATGGAGCAGTTCTACTCTATGCACATGAAGTCAGAATTGACTCGACTACACCTAATAACTATTTATTGAGTGCTTACTGTGTGCCAAAGACTGAGCTAGTTGGGAGAACAAGACAGACATTGCCCCTGCCCTCAGGGAGCTTACAGCCTACTGAACAGAGGCAGGCAAGAAGCCCTAAAACAGATAAACCAAAAAAAAAAAAAAAAAAAAAACCCATGGCCATTGAGTCAATTCTGACTCATAACAATCCTATAGGTCAGAGTAGAACTGTCCCATGAGTTTCCAAGGAGCACCTGGCAGATTCAAACTGCTGGCTTTTTAGTTAGCAGCCATAGCACTTAACCACTACACCACCAGGGTTTCCCTGAAACAGATCAATACATGCATTTATTTAAAAGCCCACAAGGGTTGCAGAGGAGTGCAGGGTGCTATGAGAACTTGACCCAGACTGGGGCTCAGGGTAGGCTTCCTAGAGAAAGAGCATTTCCATCTTCAAGCTAATTTATGAAGGATAATTGTTACTCTGAGGGCCATGGCCTTTTTCATGCCAAGGGAAGAACCAGTTCAAAGCCCTGGGGCACATTTAAGTAATAAGGAGAATTGTTGTATTAAGGAGTATGGCTTGGTTAGTTTGGGATTTTGGAAACATCATTTTGGCTGCACTAAGAGGATTAGATGGGAGAGGAGCAAGAGTGGATTCAGCGAAACCAGTTAGGAAGTGGGGTAGCCATGTTTATTAGTTTTTCTTATTGCTGCTGTAACAAATGAACTTATTGGTTAAGGCAACACAAACTTATTCTCTTACAGTTATGGAAGTCAGAGGTCTGAGATGATTCTCACCAAGCTAATATCAAGGTGTTGGCAGGGGTGCATTGCCTTCTACAGGCTGTAGGGGAGAATCAGTTTTCTTTCCTTTTCTAGACAGCATTCCTTGGCTCGTAGTCTTCTTCCATCTTCAAAGTCAGCAATAGCCAGTTTAGTCTTTCTTTCTTGTATTGCATCACTCTGAATCTGACTGTTCTGCTTCCATCTTGCACTTATAAGGACCCATGTGATCACACTTAGGAGCCCTAGTGGCAGAATGATTAAGCTCTCAGTTGCTAACCAAAAGATTGGTGGTTTGAACCTACCAGCAGCTCCATGGAAGAAAGATGTGGCTTTCTGCTTCCATAAAGATTACAGCCTTGGGAAGAGCTCAGGAGACAGAAGGACCCCTGTGAATAGAAGACTGCATCAACATGTGACTAGAAGAACTAGATGGTGCCTGGCCACCGCTAAAGACAGCCGTGATGGGGCACATAATGCTGAGTCCGTGTGGCAACACGAGAAAAAGAGGGGTGCAGCTCAAGAACTCTACTAAAAGACCACAATTGATGGTCCAACTGCCTGGGGGATCCCCTGGGAGCATGGCCCTGACCTCCCCTGCTGCTGCCCCTGACCAGAAAACTCTACTGAGGTCCAACTCTTCAGACAAAAGTGGACTGGACTCGAGGACACAATGTGACCATATTACATGTGTACTTTATGGTTCTATGCTTTTTATAGGAGAGTGTCCTACTGGTATCTTTCTAGACAGGAGAGAAGAAGGTGGAGAGGAAGGGATAGGAGCTTGTTAAGAGGATACAACAAGTATCAAATGAAAAGGAGGAGTGTTCTGTCACTGGACAAGGAGAACAGAAGGAGGTGCAGATAGACGAGTACACATAATTAATTTGGATTGCATACTTTCACTTAATCACAATTAAAGAAAAGCTATTACAGCCTTGGAAGCCCCAATGAAGCAGTCCTACTCTGTCTTATAAGGCTGCTATGAGTGGGAATCAACTTAATGACAATGAGTTTGTTTATGTTTTTAATTACACTGGGCCCATACAGATAATTTTTGATAACCATCCTAATTACCTTTTCTTAAAGTCAGCAGATTAGCAACCTTTATTCCATCTGCAATCGTAATTCTCCCTTGTTATGTAGTGAAACATATCCATAAATTCTGGGGATTACATGTGGATATCTTGGAAAGACATTTTTTCCTGCCATGTATCCCAGCTACCTACATTACTTTAGTTAATTTCCCTATTCCCACCTCTCTCCAGAGGTTGATACTATTACTGCCCTTTTATAAATAAGGAAACTGAGGCTCAGAGAGGTGACCTGCCTCAGGTCACACAGATGGGAAGTGACAAAGTCTAGAGCGAGACTTTAAGTTGCCTAACTGGAGATCCTCTGATCTTAACCACTGTCCCACATTGCCTCCCCATGTCCTGTGAGGGCAATGTGAAAAGCCAAAGAGGTAATCTGCAGGGCACAGGGAAGTCAACTTCTTGTACTGTGTGACAGGCTGGCTGTCCTATGGATGAGGGACTTGACTTGTTCTGTGTGACTCCAGAAGGCAGAAGTAGGATCGATAGTTAAAAGGACATAAATTGCAATTTTTAGAGATTCAGAATGTTACGAATGAAGGGATCTCAGAGATCATCTAGTGTATTTTTTTCTAAGGAAGCTAATAAGGCCCAGAGAGGGGAAAATAATTCACCCAGGGTCACACAGTTAATTGTTGTCTGGTGCTGTCTAAGTTGGTTTTATTGCAACAGAATGAAACACTGCTGGGGCCTGCCCCATTCTCATGATCATTGTTACGCTTGAGCGCAGTGTTGCAGCCACTGTGTCAGTCTATCTCTTTGAGGGTTCCTCTCTCTTTCACTGACTCTCTACCAAATGTGATATCCTTCTCTAGGGACTGGTGCTCCCTGATAACAAGTCCAAAGTACATGAGATAAAGTCTCGCCATCCTTGCTTCTAAGGAGCATTCTGGCTGTACTTTTTCTAAGACAAGTTTGTTCATCCTTCTGACAATCCATGGTGCATTCATGCTATGGTATATTCATACATCATGAATACTCATGGTCTATTCATAATAATTATTAGCCCAATAAAGAATAAAGGACTTCCTAACTATTACAGTTCTCCCAAGAACTCGATGGGCTTTGGTATTAAGTGTGCATCTTCTTGTCACCAGAAGAGTTTTGAAGTCTGGTGAAGATTCTGTGCTGGGCACAGATGTTGTCAATCTTTATACAATATATTGTGAGAAGTTATTTTATTAACAACAAAGTACAAAAGTTTGCAAATAATTTATGCTTTGGTAAAATTAGAGCCTCCCAAACTGTGAGAAATTACATTTCTGTTTCACAAAGCCATTTGTATTTGTGTTACAGCACTGTACAGTGTTACTCACCACCCTTTCATCAGCTTGTTGTACTGTGATGGCTTGAGTGTTGTTATGATACTAGAAACTTTGCCATAAGGGTTTCAACTACTAGCAGTGTCACCCATGGTGCACTGGTTTCAGTGGAGCTTCCAGACTAAGACAGACTAGGAAGAATGACTTGGAAGTTTACTTCTGAAAAAACTGGCCAGTGAAAACTTTATGAATAGCAGCAGAACATTGTCTGATACAGTGCTGGAAGATGTGCCTTTAGATGGAAAGCCACTCAAAATACAACTGGGGAAGAGTTGCTTCCTCAAAGTAAAGTCGACCTTAACAATGTGGATGGAAGTCAGGCTTTTGGGATCTTCACTTGCTGATGGGGCATGACTCAAAATGAGAAGAAATAGGTGAAAACATCCACTAACTATCAGGGCTTGAAATGTACAAAGTATGAATCTGGGAAAATTGGAAAAAGCAAACCAAACCCACTGCCATCGAGTTGATTCTGACTCGTAATGACGTTATAGACAGAGTTGAACTGCCCCATAGAGTTTCCAAGGAGTGCCTGGTGAGTTTGAACTGCCAACCTTTTGGTTAACAGGCACGGCACTTAACCAGTACCCTGCCAGGCATTGAGTTAATCATCAAAAAGAATGTTTCAGGATCGAACCTGAAGTACAATGCTGTCGGCGATAGGATAACAGCCATGTGCCTGTGAGGAAGACCAGTTAATACGGTTATTACACAAATTTATGCACTAACCATTAAGGACAAAGATGATGAAACTGAAGATTTTTACCATCGTCTGAGTTTGGAAATTGATGGAACATGCAATCAGGGTGCACTGATAATTAGTAATGATTGGAATGCAAAAGCTGGAAACAAAGAAGATTAGGCACTTGGAAAATGTGGTCTTGGTGATAGAAATGATACCACAGATCACATGATAAAATTTTGCAAGACCAAAGACTTACCGGTTGCAAAGTCCTTTTTCAGCAACAAGTGGAACTTCGTTGGATGGAATGCAGAGGAATCAAATATACTACATTGGTGGAAAGAGACTATGGAGAAGCTCAATATCAGTTAGAACAAGGCCAGGGGCCCACCGTGGAACAGACCATCAATTGCTCACATGCCCGTTCAAGTTGAAGCTGAAGAAAATTAGAACCAGTCCAAGAGAGCCAAAGTACAACCCTGAGAGTAACCCTCCTGAATTTAGAGACCATCTCAAGAATAGATTTGACACATTGAGTGCTAATGACCAAAGACAGACAAGTTGTGGGATGACATCAAGGATATTATACATGAAGAAAATGAGAAGTCATTAAAAAGAAAGAAAAGACCAAAGCGGATGTTGGAAGAGACTCTGAAAATTGTCATTGAATGTAGGTTAGCTAAAGCAAAGGAAGAAATGATGAAATCATAGAGCTGAACAGAAGATTTTAAAGGCTGGTTCGAGAAAACAAAGTAAAGTATATAATGAAACATGCAAGACCTGGAGATAGAAAGCCGAAAGAGAAGATGCTTGGCATTTCTCAAACTGAAAGAAGTGAAGAAAAATTCAAGCCTCGAGTTGCAATATTGAGTGATTTTAAAGGGGAAATATTAAACAATGTAGGAAGCATCAAAAGAAGATGGAAGAAATTGTCTGCATCAAAAACTGGTCAACATTCAACTGCTTCAACAGGTAGCATATGATTTGGTACTGATGGTCCTAAAGGAAGAGGTCCAAGCTACACTGAAGGCATTAGTGAAAAACAAGCTTCCAGGAATTAACAGAATACCAACTGAGATGATTCAACAAATGGCTGCAGCACTGGAAGTGTTCACTCATCTAAGCCAAGAAATTTGGAAGAGAGCTTCCTGGCCAACCAGCTGGAAGAGATCCATATTTCTATCCATTCCAAAGAAAAGTGATTCAACAGAATGCAGAAACTGTCAAACAATATGAATAATATCACACACAAATAAAATTTTGCTGAAGAGCATTCAAAAGTGGCTGGAGCAATATATTGACAGGCAACTGCCAGAAATCCAAGCAGGATTCAGAAAAGAACAGAGAATAAGGGATATCACTGCTGATGTCAGATGGATCATGACTCAAAGCAGAAAGTAACAGAAAGATGTTTACCTGTGTTTTGTTGACTATCCAAGGGTATTTGATTGTATGGTTCATAACAAATGATGAATAACATTTTTAAGAATGGGAATTCTAGGAGGTGGAGTCAAGATGGTGGACTAAACACACGTCTCCCTAAATCCCTGTGGAAATCAAGACCTGAATTGATAATTAAATGGAGTCTTCTGGACACCTAGTGAGCCCTGAGATGTGGCATGGGGCTGTTAATTTGGACTTCATACCACTAAAGAAAAAATCTCCTCTCTTTCACTGACCCTACTCTTGGCAAGCACTGGCTTTCACAGACTGAAGGTAACTCACCATTTTAACTTTTTTTCTCTATCTTAGCTGGTGGGTGGAGCTGGGGGACTTGACTAGCAGCTAATCACAGATGCACTGCTGGTGGTATTGGCAAGCAAAATTGTCATATTTTAAGAGCCTGGCTTTGGACTCTGTGCATCTTGGCACCTTTGACCTCACTTTCCGCCTCCTCCATAGAGTAGCTGGTACTGAGGCAGGTGGCAAGTTTGTGCGGGACACCATCTTGATCCACTGAGAGGAGAAAACGTCCATACGGAGGCCCCGGCTGGACTTAGTTCCTAGGCTGGGAGGCAGCGTCTGCCCGGAGGAGGAGCTCTTCTGACAAAAAAAAGCAGTATTTTACACAGTGTTGCCTACGGCTGGGGCCCGGCAACAGAGGCTGTGGAATCTGTGCATCTCAGCAACTTTGACCTCTCTTTCCACCTCTACCACACAGTAGCCTATACCTAGACAGGCCAAGCTTTTGCGGAACACCATCTTGTTCCACTGGGAGGTGGATAAACCCATAAGGAAGCCTCAGCTGGACCTAATTCCTGAGATGGGAGGCAGCGCCTGCCCAGAGGAAAACAATTTTCTGCAGAAAAGCAGTATTCTACAAAGTTGTCACCTACAGCTGGGGTCCAACAGCACAGGCCAGAAGGGCAGTAGTCTTTCTGTATTTTGAGCTACTTTATAACATCTGGAGTTTGATATAGAGGTGCTTACTTTGCCAGCTCGGAAGAGGGATCTATACACCTGAAAACCTGACTGACTTTTCTAACCTCTATTGACTGACACAATGCCCCAAAAGCAACAAACTCTGAAGAAAACCCTAACCAAGAAATCACCCATGGATTCAGAAGACCCCCAAAAGAAATCACCACAGAACTTCCTAGACAAAGAAGCTTTTCTGAAACTATCAGAAGGTGAATACAAAAGGACTATATAGAGAGCCTTCCTAGACCTTATACAAAATGCAGCACAGCAAAACAAAAAACTAAGCAAGCTGTTCGATCTGATGGAACTTCAGTACTCTGAAATCCAACAGATCAAGAACAAAATCAAAGACATAGAAATTTCCATTCAAAGCCAAGAAAACAGAATGGAACAAATGGAAAAGAGACTTTCTGATTTGGAAGACAGAGCTACTGACTCCAGCATCTATGAAAAGAAATCAGAAAAAAGAAACAAGAAAAATGAAGAAGCATTAAGTGGCATGAGGGACTCTATCAAGAGGAACAATCTATCATTAATTGGAATTTCTGAACAGGGCAAGACACCTGAGATCACAGAGAGCATTGTTGCTGAGCTGCTGACAGAAAACTTCCCAGAAATTATGAAAGAAGAGAATATATATATCCAAGATACATATCGAATGCCAGTCAATATAGATCTCAAAAGAAAGACTTCAAAACATATTATAATCAAGCTTAATAAAATGAAACATAAGCAGAAATGCTTAAAGGCAGCAAGACTCAAAGCAAAGGTAACATTCAGAGGGAAACCCTATAGGATTTCATCAGATTTCTCAACAGAAACAATGTTGGCACAGAGACAGTGGCATGACACATTCAAAGACTTGAAGGAGAAGAACTTCCAACAAGGAACTATATATCCTGTAAAACTATCATTCAAACTGAAAATGAAATGAAGACATTCACCCATAAACAGAAACTCAAAGACTTTGTAAAAAACAAACCAAAGCTACAAGAAATACTGAAAGAATCTCTTGGCTTAGAAGAACAAAACCACTAACTTTATATTTTAGAAGCAAATACAGGACACATCACCCAGAATTCTACTCAGTTAGGGAAGGCTCCAAAGGCAAAGTTATAATAGTGAAAGAGATGATCCAGTGATCATGTCATGAAAACTGTGATGTCATCATATTAAAATAGGGATGTACTACAGTCGTTATAGTCCTTCCAGATGGAGAGGAAGATAACAAGACTGGTAGCAATTAAAATTGGGTTTATACATAGTTTATTAAGCGGGATCATAGGGGCAGTCGTAAAGCACTATGAAGACACAACATATCAAATCAAGAAACATAATACAGGAGCCTCAACAACCACAAAACCAACCCTGAAAAAGGTGAAAAATCAACTCACAAAGAAGAATGTCTCAGAAAATATTAATAAGAACAACAGAGAAAACATCAACACAAAAATAAACACATCATAATGGCAGCACTGAACACATACCTATCAATAATTACATTGAATGTGAATGGACTGAACTCTCTAGTAAAGAGACATTGAGTGACATCTTGGATCAAAAGACACAACCCATCCATATGTTGCCTACAAGAAACTCACCTTAGACTTACAGATATGAACAAACTGAAAATTAAAGGATGGAAGAATATACATCAAGCTAACAATGACGAAGAAGAGCAGGGGTGGCAGTTCTAATCTCAGATAAAATAGACTTTAATGTAAAATCCACCATCAGGGACAAGGATGAACACTATTGCTGAAAGGTTCAATATACAAGCAGGACTTAACAATAATAAATATTTATGCACCCAATACTAGAGCACCTAAATACATTGAAGAAACACTGACAACACTCAAAAATGAGCTAGATGACTCCACAATAACAGTGGGAGACTTCAACACTTCACTCTCAATATTGGACAGATAGTCTAGAAAAAACTCAATAAAGACACAAAAGACCTCATTGCCACAATTAACCAACTGGACCTCATCAACATATACAGAACTTTCTATCCATCAGCAGACAACTGCACCTTCTTCTCCAGTGCACATGGAACATTCTCCAGAATAGACCATATGTTAGGACATAAAGAAATTCTCAACAAAATCCATACCATTGAATTAATGCAAAGCATCTTCTCAGATCATAAAGCCATAAAAGTCTAAATCAATAGCAGAAAATACATAGCTAGAAAGTGGAACTCATGGAAACTGAACAACATCTTGTTCAAAAAACCATGGGTTATACAAGAAATCAAGGATGAAATAAAGAAATTTATGGGTTCCAATGAGAATGAAAACACTTCCTACCAGAACCTATCAGGTACAGCCAAAGCAGTGCTCAGAGGTCAGTTTACATCCGTGAATAAACACATCTGGAAGCAAGAAAGAAACCAAATCAAACAACTAACTCTACAGCTTGAACAAGTAGAGAGAAAACAACAAAGGAACCCTTCAGGCACCAGAAGAAATCAATCATAAAGATTAGAGCAGAACTAAATGAATTAGAGAATAGAAGAACAATTGAAGAAATTGAAAAGAGCAAAAGCTGGTTTTTTAAGATCAACCGAATTGACAAACTGTTGGCTAAACTTAGTAAAGAAAAACAGAAAAGGAAACAAATAACTCAGATAAGAAATGAGATGGGAGTTGTCATAACAGATCAAACAGAAATAAAAAAATATCATAGCAGAATACTGTAAAAGATTGTACTCTAACAAATTTGAAAACCTAGAGGAAATGGACAAATTCCTTGATTCATATCACCTACCCAAATTATCACAAACTGAAGCAGAACAACTTAACAAACCCATCACAAAGGAAGAGATTGAAAAAGTCATCTGAAAACTGCCAACTAAAAAAAGCCCAGGCCTGGATGGCTTCACAGCAGAATTCTACCAAGCTTTTAGAGAAGAGTTATCTCCAGTTCTGCTGAGACTATTTCACAGTATAGAAAGGGATAGAATACTCCCAAATTCATTCTATGAAGCCAGAATAACCCTGATACCAAAGCCAGGGAAAGACCCAACCAAAAAAGAGAACTACAGTTGATATTCGACAAAGGCCATAAGACATTAAACTGGGGTAAAAACAGTCTCTTCAACAAATGGTGCTGGCAAAATTGGATATCCATCTGCAATAAACTGAAACAAGACCCATGTATTACACCATCCGACTCGACGGCACTTGGCTTTTGGCTATACAAAACTAACTCAAACTGGATAAAAGACCTAAATATCAAATCTAAAACGATAAAGTTTATCCAAGAAAAAGTAGGAACAACAATGGAAGTTTTAATACACAATGTAGACAGACTTCAAAATCTGTCAAACAAACCACAAACAACAGAAGAGAAAATAGATAAATAGGAACTATTAAGAATCAAACACTTTTGGTCATCCAAAGACTTTATTAATAGAATTAAAAGGCCACCTAGAAAGCAGGAAAAGATATTTGGCAACTATGTCAGACTGATGCCTGATCTCCATAATATATAAGGTACTACAAAATATCAATAGGAAAAAGATAAATCATCCAATTAAGTGATGGGCAATGGAGATGGAAAGACACTTCTCTAAAGAGGAGATCCAGGCAGCCAAACAACACATGTAGACATGCTCACAGTCATTAGCTATTAAAGAAATTTAAATCAAAACGACAATGAGATACCATCTCACCCCAACAAAGTTGGCCATGATCCAAAAGATGCAAAATAATAAATGCCGGAAAGGCTGTGGAGAGATTGGAACTCTCCTACACTGTTGGTGGGATTGCAAAATGGTCCAGCCTCTTTGGAAAGCAATCTGGCTCTACCTTAAAATAATGGATCTAGATATACCATTTGACACAGTAATTCCACTGCTTGGAATATATCCTACAAAATCGAGACCATTCACACCAACATGAATGTTTATCACAGCACAGCCCACAAGAGCAGAAAGATGGAATCAACCCAGATGCCCAACAACAGAGGAATGGGTAGGTAAACTGTAGTATATATACCCAGTGGAACACTATGCAACGATAAAGAACAATGATGATTTCAGGAAACATCTCATAACCTGGTTTCAACTGGAGGACATTATGTTGAGTGAAAATAGTCAGTGACAAAAGGACAAATATTGTATGAGACCCCTACAATAAGAACTTAAAGACAGTCTCATGCATAGAAGAAATGACTCTTTGATGGCTGCAAGAGTGGGGAGGGAAGGAGGGTGAGTGGGGGAAGGTTTAGATTAGATAGTTGATAGAAATTTGGTTGGGTGAAATTGGTGACAGCATACATTAGAAAGAAGATCAATATTAACTGGTCTTCAACATAACATGATTACTCCTCCCATCTTAACCCAATATTGCAAGGACAGAGTAGCTGGGACAAGGGGCCAGGGACCATGCTTTCAGGGGAAATCGAGGCCAACTGGCACAACTAGCATTTTGCTAAGAAAGCCCTCTGCACCCTACATTGGTGAGTGGCATCTGGGGTCTTAAAAGTGGCCAAGCTGCCATCTAAAGTTATAGCAAATGGTCCCAACTCAGCAGGAACAGATGATCACCAAGGACCAAAACAACACGGGGGAAAGAGAACTCAGAAGACAGAGAGACCTACGTGAGTGGGTAACTACCTTGACTTGTGACTGGAAGAACCAGATGGTGCTTGGCCACCACCGGTGATAGCCATAATGGAGCTCAAAAAGTTGAGTCTCACTGGCAACACAAAAATAAAAAGGGGTGCACCCTGTGACCTCCACTAAAAGACCACAACTGATGTTCCAGGGGCCTTGGAGTTCCCCTGGGTGCATGGACCCTTGCTCTGATGCTGCCCCTGTCCATAAATCATAATGGAGCTCAACTCTTTGGACAGGAATGGATTGGACTTGGTGACACAGAGTGACCATACTACGTGTGCACTACATGGTTCTATGCATCTATAGGATGTCGTCCTGCTGACCTCTTACTGGAGGCAGGGGAGTGGGTGGAGAGGAAGGGATAGAAGATTGTTGGGAGGACAAGACATGTATGCAGCAGAGAGGAAGAGTGTGCTGTCACCGGGCAGAAAGAACAGTGGGAGCTGCATATAGGTGGGCATGCAAATTTATATGGGAGTGTACATTTTCATTCAATTGTAATAAAAAAAAAAAGGAATGGGAATTCTAGAACACTTCATTGTGCTCACGAAGAGCCTATACTTAGACCAAGAGGCAGTTATTCAAGTAGAACAAGGGGATACTGCATGGTTTAAAGTTTAAAAAAAGATGTTTGTTGGTGTTGTGTCTTTTCACCATACTTACTCAACTTGTATGCTGAGCGAATATTCTGAGAAGCTATACTACATAAAGAAGAACAAGGCATCAGAATTAGAGGAACACTCTTTAACAACCTGTCCTATGTAGATGGCATGACCTTGCTTGCTGAAAGTGGAGGGGACTTGAACTACTTACTGATGAAGATCAAAGACCACAGCCTTCAGCACAAACTGTACCTCAACAGAAAGAAAACAAAAATCCTCACAGCTCAACCAATAAGCAATGTCATGATAAACAGAGAAGAGATTGAAGTTGTCAAGGGTATTATTTTACTTGGATCCATAATCAATGCCCATGGAAGCAGGAGCAGTCAAGAATCAAGCAGTCCTTTGCATTGGGCAAAACTGCTGCAGAAGAAGTCTTTAAGGTGTTAAAAAGCAAAGATGTTACTTTAAGGCTTGTTTTAGACTGGATTCTCTAGAGAAGGAAAACCAGTAAGATGTATAGATACATAGAGAGAGATTTATATCAAGAAATAGTTCACAAGACTGTAAAGACTGGAACAGTCCAAGTCTGTGGATCTAGGTGGGAACTACTCCTGAATTATGTAGCTGCAGGGGCTGGCAAATTCAAGATCAGCATGTCAGAGAGCAGGGTTCCTGCTTACAGGCTGTGAAGACTGACAAATTCCAAGACAGGCAGGTAAGCAAGCTCCTACCTCAAGTTTCAAGAATGGGAGGTCAGATGAACAGAAGCCTACTGCAGGATTCAGTGTAGGCAAAAGCGGATGCAGGCCGCAGGCCTAAGAAAACTCCCTTTCGACTTATAGGCTACTCACAGCAGATCGCATCGGGGGGGGGTGATCGCATGTAAACACTGAGAATAGTGACCCAGCCAAGATGACACACATTCTTATCCATCACAAGGACTAAAGTGCCCCTGACCTAAGCAATGATGTTTTCAATCACCTTGCACACATGTGAAAGCTGGACAATGAATAAGGAAGACGGAAGAATTGATACCTTTGAATTATGACGTTGGTGAAGGATTCAAATGTACCATGTACTGTCAAAAGAACAAACAAATTTGTCTTGGGAGAGGTACCGTCAGAATGCTCCTTAGAAGCAAGGATGATGAAACTTTGTCCAGCATATTTGGGCCATGTTATTAAAAGAGACCAGTTCCTGGAAAAGGACATCATGCTTTGTGAAGTCAGCAACAAAGAGGAAGACCCTCAAGGAGACAGATTGACACAATGGCTGCAACAAGGGCCTCAGACAACTGCGGGAATGGCTCAAGACCAGGCACTGTTTCATTCCTTTGTACGTAGGGTTGCGGTAGCTCAGAACCGGCTCACAGTACCCAGCAACAACAGCCCTAGGAAATGAAGACTCTGGGCCTCAGCTCCTGTCCCTGGTGAGCCCTTCAACAACTGAGAAAGGTCTTAGTGCTAAGCCCTGCCTGTCTGAATCCTTCCACAAGTGTCCAGAGAAAGGCTGTAGACCAATGTCGGTTCCGTGACCACTCACCCACCATCTCTTCCACTACATTGGAGGCCTGCCTCCTAGAGAGGAAGAAAGTGGTGTTTGAGAGAAGAAACAAATACAAAAATTGTTAGCATCTTGAAAGCATTTTCTGCCCTCAGAGTTCTTCGTGTCTCTCGTTATTTGTCCATCACACAGGTAGGAAGGGCAAACACTAGTTTTCACACTGTAGAGGCGGGGAGACTAAGGCTCAAGGAGAGGCTGAGGGGCTTGCCTCAGGGAATGTTACTGTTATCAGGTGCTGTTCAGTCAATTTTGACCCACAGCGACCCCACATCACAGCGACCGCATGCCCTATAGGGGTTCCTAGGCTCTGATCTTTATAGGAGCAAATTACCAGCTCTTTCTTCCTTGGAGCTTCTGGGTGGCTGCCACCTGCCAAACTTTTACCTTGCAGCTGAGTGCTTAACCATTGCATCCCCGGGACTCCACTTGGCTCAGATCACGCACATGTCAAATTAGCCAGCGAGCTGGGGCAGGGTCCCTGGTTTCCTGACTCCCAGTCTAGGGCTCTTGCCAACACATTGTACTACTACCCTCACCTGACTGCCAGGCCTTGTGCTCAGAGGTCAGTCTCTTCTTGCTCCCACTTGCAAAGAGACACTGAATTATGAACACAGCTCTGTCCTGTCTTTTATAGCTAGAAGCCACTTGGACCTCAGGCTCTGGGGCACTGGAATGAGGAAGGCGTTCAGCAAGCAGAGCCCAGAGACTTCACCTGGCCAGATACTAGGGCCCAAATACGGAGACCTACCCAATGGTCAGACTGACCTGGCCAAGTATGGAGCAACTCGTTGGCCTATGAAATGTACAAGTGTCCCTACGCTTTGAATAAGGGAACGCTCCCAATGGTGATGGTCACAGGAATCTTTGGGGGAAAATATCAAGAGGTGGAGCTTATTTTAACTAATAAAGAATATCCATGCTATGGATTGAATTGTGTCCCCCAAAAATACATGCTGTGAATCCTAGCTCCTATGCCACCCCCTGTGGACACAATCCCATTTGTGAATAAGGTTTTCTTTATCACATTAATGAAGCTGTATCAGTGCCGGGTGTGTCTTAAGCCAACCACCTTTGCAATATAAACCAAGCTGACTAGGCACAGGGAAGGAAGCAGATTTAGGGGAAGACAGATGCCACTCCACGTGAAGATCACTAAGAGACCAAGAACCAGAAGCTGAAAAGAGAGAGACAAGGACTTTCCTCCAGTGCTGATGGTGAGAAAAAGACTTCACCTAGAGTAGGCACCATGAATTCAGACTTCTAGCCTCCTAACCTGTGAGAAAATCAATTTCCATTTGTTAAAGCCACCACTCAGGGTATTTCTGTTTACAGCAGCACCAAGAGATGAAGACAGTCTGCTTTGAGCATTCTGTTCTTTTAAAGAATTATCTAAGTGAGATCAAATTGACAACAGCAATTCAATAGGTTAGATGGCAATGTCTTAGTCATCTAGTGCTGCTATAACAGAAAAACCACAGGTGGATAACTTTAAAAAGAAATTTTGTCACAGACCAGTAGGCTAAAAGTCCAACTTCAGAGTGTTACCACAAGGGAAAGGCTTTCTTTGCTGGCACTGGAGGAAGGTCCTTGTTGTCAATCTTCCCCTGTACTGGAAGCTTCTGAGGCACAGAGACCCTGGTCCTTTCCAAAGGATGCACTCGTCTCCTGACACTGCTTCTAGGTGGTATGAGGTCCCCAAATCTTTCTGCTAGCTTCTTTTCTTTATATCTCAAGAAATTCCCTCAAGGCACAATACAACTTTACACTGAGTCCTGCCCCAACAAAACAACTGCCCCCTATCATCCTCATTAACATCATAGAGGCAGGATTTACATACAACATGGAGGAACATCACACAATATGGAGAATCATGGCCCAGTCAAACTACTGTACACATTTTGGGGGGAACATAATTCAATCCATAACAGGAAGTTTAGGGGGCAAGGAATTCAGACAAAGATAGTGAGGATGGCTGCACAACGTGAAGAATGTAATCAGTGCCACTGAATTACACATGCAGAAAATGTTGAAATGATATGTCTTTAGCTATCTGTGCTTTCACCAAAATAAAAAAGAGAGAAAGAGGTAAGACCCTAACTGGGACCTGAAGGCACTAGAAAAGAGAGGAGGGCACCCTGGGCAGGGTCATGGTGGCAGCCAGACTCTGAAAGCAAGACAGCAGAAGGTATGTCTGAAGGCCTAAGGGTGTCCTACTGGCTGACGCAGAGGTTCATTGAAAGAATCCTGGGAAATAACATTGGTGTGGTAGATTGTATTTTCCCAGAAGGCTGCAACAGTACCTCTCGCCCCACATACTCTTCTTCCCAATGTGACATTGGCACTCCACACATTGACATATAGACTCTATGTTCCTCTTCTACTGAAGCTGGACTGGCTTCTGATTATGGCTAAAGTGATGCTATGTGATGTTTTACGCAGGTCACAAAAGGGAATACAGCTTTCACGTTGCTTACTGGTACACTCACTTTTGAAGGCTTGTTGTTGTTGTTAGCTACCATTGAATCAGCTGCCAACTTGTGGCAACCCCATGTACAATAGGATGAGACTGTTGTCATCCACAGAGTTCTCATCAGTTGATTTTTGGAAGTAGACTGTCAGCGCTTTCTTCCTAGCCTGTCTGTTTGGCAGTTCCAGTGAAACTCATTCAGCATCACAGCAACGTGCAGCCCTCCCTTGAGGTGCATTGGTTGGGAATCAAACTCGGGTCTCCTGCATGAAAGGCAAGAATTCTACCATTAACCACCACTGCCATCTCCGCTGTCTGGTCCTGAGCTATCCCCATGCTTGGTTGCCGATTGGACTGTTGTAACCCATAAGGTTTTCTTTAACTGATTTTCAGAAGGAGATCACTAGGACTCTGTTCCCTATCTAAACCTAGACGCTCCATTGAAATGTGTTCAGCATCATAGCAATATACAAACTTCCACTGACAGATGGGTAGTAGCTACACATGAGGTAAAGCCTTGAGCCGTCATGTAATTAGTTTGACCACCCTGTGAAGATGCCTGAACTAGCATAAATGAAAAGATCACACAAAGAGTCCTTGAGACTACATGAAGAGAGAGATACCTGGACAGCCCCCAGCTGTTCCAGGCTCACCCTCCTCCCACCGCATATTTTTTAAAGTCCACTCACTCTCTGATTGCAAGCATGTGATAAACCCTGAGAATATACCAGCCTGCAGAGCCCTTCCATTCTCAGCTTCCTGACTCATAGAAACCGTGAGAGGTAATAAAATGATTGCTCTTGTTTTAGCCACAAAGGTTTGGAATGATTTATACAGAGCCATAGACAACAGGAACAGTTCGAAATGATACTAGTGAAAGCAGAGTAATATTGTAGAAAGAGCTGTTATTTTGGAGTTAGGAGACCTGCATCCTTGAGCCCAGCCCAGCCAAATAACTTGATCTGTGGCCTTGAGCCTCAATTCTCTTCCTTGGGCCTCAGTTTCTTTATTTGTACAAATAAGAGGTCAGGGTGAAATTATTAGAAATTCTAGAAAAATTTCTTTGTGGTGATGAGCCTCAGAAGTTTGAACTTGTCCTTAAGCAATGGAGAATCAGTGAGCGGAAGATGATATACTGAGAGAGGCTTCCAAAGATAAGAGTGTATAGATGAAGATTGTTGTTAGGCACCATTGACTTTGTTCTGGCTCATGCTGTTGTTTTTAGGTGTCATCAGGAAAGTCCTGATTCACAGCTACCTTATGCACAACAGGATGAAACACTGCAGGTCCGTCCCCATCTTCACTGTTGTTATGCTTGAGCACACTATGAGCCACTATGTTAACCAACATTATTGAGCATCTTCTTCTCTTTAATTGACTTTCTACCAAACATGATGTGTTTCTTCAAGGACCGATCCCTCCAGATAACATATCCAAAATACATAAGATGAAGCCTCACAATCTTTGCTTCTAAGGAGCATGCTGCTTGTACTTCTTCCAAGACATGTTTGTTTGTTCTTCTGGCAGGCCACAGTATATACAGTATTCTTCACTAGCACAATAATTCAAACAGATCAATTTTTATTTATTGTCCAGCTTTTGCATGCATATGAGGCAACTGAAAATACCATGACTTGGGTCGGGTGCATCTTAGTCCTCAAGGACACACACATCTCTGCTTTTTAATACTTCAAAGAAGTTTTTGGCAGCAGATTTTCCCAATGCAACACATCATTTGATTTCTTGACTGCTGTTTCTGTGGGCCTTGATTGTGAATCCATGTAAAATGATACTCTTGACAACCTCGGTCTTTTCTTTGTCATAAAGTTGATTATTGGTTCAGTTGTGAGAAATTTTGTTTTCTTTATGTTGAGGTGTAATCTATACTGAGGGCTGTGGTCTTTGATCTTCATAAGTAAGTACTTCAAGTTCTCTTCATTTTTAGCAAGCCCAGTTGTATCACCCATATAACACAGGTTGTTAATAAGTTTTCCTCCAGTCTTGATGCTGTGTTTTTCTTCACGTAGTCCAGCTTCTCAGACTATTTGCTCAGCAGACAGCTGAATAAGCATGGTGAAAAGATACAACCATGGTGCACAACTTTCCTGACTTTAAACCATGGTATCCTCTTGTTTTGTTGGAATGACTGCCTCTTGATCTATGTACAAGCTCCTCATGAGCACTACCAAAAAAAATCCAAATCCACTGCTGTTGAGTCAGGTCTGACTCATAGTGACCCTACAGGTCACAGGAGAACTGCCTCATAGAGTTTCCAAGTAGTGCCTAGAGGATTTGAACTGCTGACCTTCTGGTTAGCAGACATAGCACTTAACCCACTAACTCCACCAGCGTTTCCTTGAGCACAACTAAGTGGTCTGGAATTCCCATTCTCCTCAATGTTATCCATGATTTGTTATGATTTGCACAGTCAAATATCTTTACATAGTTAATAAAACACAGGTAAATATCTTTCTGGCATTTTATGCTTTCAGTCAAGATCCCTCTCGCATCACTAAAGATATCCTTCATTCCACATCCTCTTCTGAACCTGGCTGAATTTCTGCTAGTTTCATGTTGATGTACTTCTGCAATGGTTTTTTAATAACCTTCACCAAAATTGTATTTGAGTGTGATATTAAGGATACTGTTTGATAATTTCCACATTCTAGTGGATCACCTTTCTTTGGAATGGGCACAAATATGGATTTTTTTCCAGTTGGTTGGCCAGGTAGCTATCTTCCAAATTTCTTGGCATAAGAAAGTAAGTGCTTCAGTGCTGCATCCATTTGTTGAAACATCTCAGTTGGTATTCTGTCATTTCCTGGAACCTGCTTTTTCACCAATGCCCTCAGTGCAGATAGAACTTCTTTTTTCAATGGATGAAGACAGGGTTGAGGAATGTTCCCTCCTCTTTCTGAGCTGAATGGAAAGTGAACACTGGCGTGATGAGAAACCACTGAGCTAGCTTCAGCAGAGGAGGAGGGATGGCAGGTTGGGTAAGTCTGAGACAGACAGCCTATTGACCAGATTCAGAGCCCAAACCTGCAAGGGTACCAAAGAGGCCCTTCCTTTGGACAAAGTACTCCTCTGGGCCTTTTTCTTCTCAGATTCATCCATCTTCCTTTCCCTGGAGAACCATCTATTTATGAAATCTTTCTGTCCCATCTTTCCAGCAGAATATTTAGGATTTCTCACTTCTGGGCCAAACCACAAAGCTCAAAACTTAGGATTGGACTCTATCCTTATGCCCATTACTCAGATGTTAGGGACCGCAGAGCAGTAATCACCTCAGGTAGCCAAGCCCAGGGGAAGAGCCAGGTCAAATGCTTTCAATGACCTCCTTTGGACCCCTCGTGGGTCTGCCTGTGACACCTAATCCCTCTGTTCTAGAACTTTTTGCTATGGAGAATTTTGGTTAAATACCACTCTCACTAAAAAGGGACTCCCAGGCTGCCATTCCTGTAAGACAGAGGTAGCTCCAATCCTTGGCTTGGGATAGATTCTTGGGAAAACAATAGGCTGTTTGGTGCCAGTGGGGATGCTTCTAGGCAACAAAGGCAACAAAGGAGTTATTTGAATAGAAGAGAATTCCCGGGGGCCTCTGGGGACTGTCTCAGTTATTTCTCTCAGTCTTAGACTACTTCAGGCAGCTTGGGGACCTGAATTCCCTTTGCCTGTAGCCTGTGGGCAAGAGAAAGATGTGGCAATCTGCTTCTATTAAGCTTACAGCCTTGGAAACCCTGTGACAGTTCTACTCCATCCTGCTGGTTGCTGTAAGTTGGAATCGACTTAATGGCAACTTTTTTTTTTTTTCCTGATGGGTGGCCTGTGGTTAACATCTCTCCCTGTGCAGAAGGGAGGCTCGGTTTGAGCGGACCTCGGTAGAGGAGTTGGCCTCTTCTTCACCAACCCTGGCAAAGGCCCACAAGCTATTCAGAGAGCTTCAAAACCTAGGAGGCCACAGCAGGGAAAGAGTACAAAGAAAAAGGACTGGCAGAGAAGAGCTGTTTGAAATGGACTCTGCTCCTGGCCAGTATTGAATACTGTCTTCTCTACAGCGAGATCAAGGACACAACTGAAATCTATATGCAGCCCCTTTGTACATCTGTCTGATAATAATTTAATAAAACAAAACAGAAAAACTACTGCTGTCCAGTTGATTCCAACTCACAGTGCCTCATAGGGTTTCCCAGAAGTGGCTAGTAGATTCAAACTCTTGATCTTTTGGTTAGCAATTGATCTCATAACCACTACTCCACCAGGGCTCTGGCTGTGTTAACTAGGAAAAAAACAAAAAAAAACAAACCCATTGCTGTCAAGTGAATTCTAACTTATAGCGACTCTGTAGGACAGAGTAGAACTCACCCACAAAGTTTCCAAGGAGTGCCTGGTAGAGTCTAACCACCAACTTTTTGATTAGCAGTTGTAGCACTTAACCACCAGGGTTTCTGACTATGAAAAACAGTGTCTAACATTTATTAAGCACTTTGTAGGAGCCAGGAGTCCCTGGTTGGCACAAGGAATAAGTGCTGGGCTACTAGCAGAAAAGTTGCTGATTGAATCTACTCAGAGGTGCCTCAGAAAAAAGACCTAGCGGTCTATTTCCGAGAGATCACAGCCGTTGACTCGTACGGAGCACAGTTCTGCTCTGAAATACGTGGGGTCATCATGAGTCAGAATTGACTCCATGACGACTGGTTTGGTTCTTGGTTTAGCATAAGCCACTTGCTGTTCTCAGCCTTTTCATGTACTGTCTTGTTTAACCTTTCACGATAGCTCTATTAGGTAGGTCTACTATGGAAACCCTTGTGGTGTAGTGGATAATTGCTCTGCTAACCCAGAGGTTGGTTGTTAAGATCTTCCAGACGCTCCTTGGAAACTCTACGGAGCAGTTCTACTCTGCCCTATAGGGTCACTATGAGTCAGAATTAACTCAATGACACTGGGCTTGGTTTTTTTGGTATTACGGCATAGTGGATAAGTGCTACATCTGCTAACCAAAAGATTAGCTGTTCAGATCTGCCAGGAGCTCCTTGGAAGCTCCGTGGGACAATTCTACTCTGTACTATAGGGTTGCTAGGAATCAGAATCGACTAGGCAGCAGTGGGTTTTTATTATTGCTATGATTTTAGCAATGAAATAATAATAAACCCTAAGTGTTTTAGTCAGCTAGTGCTGCTCTAACAGAAAGACCATGAGTGGATGGCTTTAACAAAGGAAGGTTTATTCTTACACAGTCCGGTAGGCTACAAGTCCAAATTCAGGATGTCAGCTCCAGGGGTAGGCTTTCCCCCTTGTCGGCTCAGGAGAAAAGTCTGATATTGCATCAGTCTTTGTCCAGGGAGCATCTTGGCACTGGAACCTCAGGTCTGAAGGACGCACTATTCTCCTGGTGCTGCTGTCTTGATGGTGTGAGGTTCCCAATTCTCTTCTTGCTTCCCTTTCCTTTTATCTCTTGTAGGATTAAGAGTGGTGTAAGCCATACTCCAGGGAAACTCCCTTTACAGTGGAACACAGAGGTAATCCTGTGAAGGAATTTAGAGTCCCACCCTAATTCTTTAACATACAGCATAGGAAAAATAACAAAGTGGAGGACAATCATAGAATACAGGGAATCATGGCCCAGGCACATGGCTACACGTATTTTTTGGGGGACGCAATTCCATCCATGACATCTACGTCTGCTAACCAAAAGATTGACAGTTCAGATCCACCAGGCGCTCCTTGGGACAGTTCTACTCTGTACTATAGGGTCGCTAGGAGTCAGAACTGACTAGGCAGCGGTGGGTTTTCGTTATTGCTACGATTTTAGCAATGAAATAAGAATAAGCCCCAAGACACAGAGAAGTTCAATAAGCTAGTAAAAGTGGCTCAGTTGGGATTACAAACCCAGAGTGTTTGGCCCAAGAGGGCTACATCTAACCAGTAGACTTGACTGCCTTTCACATGGCAGCCTGACTATCTTGTCCCCGCTCCGGGATGCCTTTTGAAGTGTCCCTTCAAAATTGCCCTCCTGGGGCCTACCTCACACTTCAGATATCATAATTGAAACAGGCACTGATTTATTGAGAGCTTACTATACACTGGAGCCCTGATGGTACAGTGGTTAAGAGATTGGCTGCTAGTCAAAAAGTCAGCAGTTTGAATCCACTGGCAGCTGGTAGCCCTACTCTGTCCTACAGGGTCACAATGAGTTGAAATCAACTCAGTGGCAACAGGTTTGATTCGGTTTTGGTTTACTCTATACCAGGGACTGTGTTAAACACTTCACATGGTTTATTTAATATAATACTCACAAAGATCCTGTGGAATAGGTATTGTTGTTATCTCCACTTTACAGATGAAGAAATTGAGACTCTGATAGGTTAAATACTTTGTTCAAGGTCAACCTAGTAAGTAGCAGAGCTGGGATTTAAATTTGAACCTAGGTCTGTCTGATTCCAAAGCTGTAAGACCACCATTCATTCACCAACCAACCAATCAAAATTTTATAGTATGTCTGCTATATACCAGGCACTGTGCTTTACACAGGAAGGTATGCATAGTGACAGTATTTCTAGCTGTATATCTCCAGCTTAGGCAGCTTTGTAGAACTCCAGACTCATGAATCTAACTTCCTATTTGACATTATTACATGGATGTTGAGAGTCCCTCAGTGTTGAAAATGGTTAACATGCTCAGCTTCCAGCCTCCAGGTTGGAGGTTCAAACCTATCCAGAGGCATCTTGAAAAAAAGGCCTGGTAATCTACTTCTTAAAAATCAGCCATTGCCTTACTAGAGGGGAATGGAGAGGATGGAAAAGAGGGGACAGGAGATTGTTAAGAGGGTATGACATGTATAGAACAGAAAGGAGGAGTGTGCTGTCACCAGGCAAGGAGACGAGTAGGAGCTGCACATAGGTGGAAATGCAAATCTAAACTAGATGGTATACTTTCACTCAATCACAATAAACAAATCTTTTTTTAAAAAGTTACCATGTGCTGAGTTTAGAAAGCTCTCTTTAAAGAATTTCTTGTGCTAAAATAATAAAATATTGACTGCCCTATGATTTAAAAAAAAAAAAATCAGCCATTGAGGATACGGGAAATATTGGCAAGGAGGAGGGCACTGTCACAGGACAGGGAGAGCAACTAGGGCTACGTAACAATGTGTGTATAAGTTTTTGTATGACAAACTGACTTGAAATTGTAAACCTTCCCTTAAAGCACAATAAGATATATTTTTTTAAATCAGAATTGAAAAGTCTACAGAGCACAGTTCTACTAGGTTGCCTCGAGTTGGAATTGACTTCATGACAACTGGTTACTAGTAGACAAGTGTTTAGTAGATAACTCAGATTAACATGTTCAAAACAGAACTCTGGATGTCTTCTCAAAATCTGCCTTCCCAAAGCCTTTCCCTGTCAAATAAATGGTGTTGCTATCAATACAGTTTTTCAAGTTCCCCAGATGATTTTAATGTGCTGTCTCCCATTGAAAACACTGCTCTAGCTACCCCTTGCTCCTCAAAGTGTGGTCCGTGGCTGGCCTGGGAGCTTGGGAGCAACGCAGACTCTCAGGCCCTACTCAGCTCTATTGCATCAGAATCTGTATTTTTAACAAGGCCCCCAAGTGATTTGTCCACACGGTTGTGAAGTGCTGTCAAGGCTCCAGGCAGTGGAGTGCCCACAGCTGAGGGTGGCCAGCCTTCTTTCCAGACACATGTGTGACTGGTTGGGTAGGAGCAAATCTCCACCCTTCAAAGTCCCACCGTCACCTAGGGCCTGGCTCGACAGTTTGCTCTGAACCGACAGAGAACCTTTTCCTGAATGGCCACGCAAAGCAAAGGGAAGAGCTCTGTTTCAGGGAGAAAGCTGGGACCAGCAGAATCTATTCGCTAGGAGCCCTCCCCGGAAGAAAGCCAAAACAATAGAATAAAGAACCAGCGCTGGCGGTCCCTGTCACGTCCCTGTCACGTCCCTGCACCCGAGCAACCAACCGCCGGGCTGGGCCTAGCGCTGAGCAGAGCCTATTGCGGCTTGCGCTGGGGAAGGACTCTCAAAGCTGCAGCTCCCTGAAGTTGTCCCCATCAGCTCCCCACGCCCACCCAAATAAAAAAATAGAAGTAATCAAATGCGTTCCAATTCTATTATTGGTTTATTAGCTTGCTTTCTAGCTGGTGGCCCGGTTTGGACCGGGAGCCCTGATCCTGCCAGCTGGCCGAGTGGGTGGGGCCCGAACCACCTAGTCCCGGGCCCGGGCGCTGCTCCTCAGAGTCTGGCTCCGCCTTCGCATGGTCGGGGCGGGGCCTGCAGTGTCGCCATAGCCCCAGGGCGCGCTGCCCACGTCCCTTGCCTGCCTGTTGGATAACCGCGCTGGGGCAGGCACTGCACTGCCCTCCGCAGGGCGGCCGAGACGCTGCCCCCACCCTCCTGGGCCCAGCTGGCACTGCCCTGTGCCTCTGCCTGTTTGCCCGCCAGGTTGTCTGTCAAGGGACCCGGCCAGGAAACGTCCTATCACTGAAAAGACCGTCGCTGTCAGCTGCAGCGGATGGCAGAGTCTGGAACCAATATGCACAAGCCCTGAGCGACAGAAAACTTGGTGTTCGTTTTGGGGGGTTGTTTCCCCAGAAGGAACAGTTACAAGAAGCCACCTGTCAGGTTCTGGGTGGTTGTGGAGCCTCCCCGCCCCAGGGGAGACTGCAGTGGGGAAAGCGTTTTACAGCAGAAGCTGTAACGCTGGCAGAGCCACTGGATCGCAGTGCCCAAGACGGGACCCCTGCAGAGCCAGCTGTTGGCTGTGTAACCAGAGCAGAGTCCTCTGAGGACAGCTCCAGCCGCTGGGTAAATAAACACCGACACCGTCTGGGCTCTCCAGCAGCTGCGTGTGGGCCGCTGCCGCCTGTGACCTGGGACGCAAGGACGCCCAGCTGTTGTCGGGCCAAACAAACCAACCTGCCTCTCTCCAGAAACCCCAGGCAGTGGATCTTTCTCCGGAAGACACATAGATTCTGAGAAAAAACGCAAGGTGGCCCCTGGGGGTGGTGGGATTATTGTACCCGTATATGCAAGGAGCCCTGCTGGCACCAGCAGTTAAGCAAGCGCTGGACTGCGGCCCAATGGACCCCTTGGCTCCATGGAAGAAAGACCCAGTGATCTGCTGCCATAAAGATTTCAGTCTAGAAAACCCTATGGAGCAGTTCTGTTCTTTCATATGGGCTCGCTGTAAATCAGAATCAACTTTACAAAACTCAGCATTAACAACACGTGTGTGTGTGCCTGTGAGTGAGTGTGTGCGTGTGCATGTGAGTGTGCGCGTGCATGTGCGTGTGCGTGTGTGTGAGAGAGTGAGAGAAGGAGCCCTGGGGGCACAAGGGTTGCTAACCTACAGATTGGCAGTTCAAACCCACCAGCAGCTCCTCAGGAGAAAAGAACTAGAATCTTAGTCACTTGATGCTGTAGAAAAGAAATACCACAAATGGATAGCTTCAACAAAGAGGAATTTATTCTTTCACAGTCTAGTCGGCCAGAAGTTCAAATTCAGGAGGTCAGCTCCAGGAGAAGGCTTTCTCTGTCAGCTGTTGTGGGTAAAGTTCTTTGTCATCAATCTTTCTCTGGGCTAGGAGCTTCTCTGCACAGGAACCCCAAGTCCAAGGGACACGATCTACTCCTGGCACTGCTGTCTTGTTGATAATCAGGTCCCCAGTTCTCTGCTTGTTTCCCTTTTCTTTTATGTCTTGTAGGATAAAAGGTGGTACAGCCTGCACTCCAGGGAAACTACCATTCTGTTGGATCAGGGATGTCACCCTAATTCTCTATCCTCTTAAACTGCAGGCAGAGGTTATGATTTTAACATACAGGGAAATCACAAAATGGAGGACAACCACACAATGCTGAGAATCATGGCCTAACCAAGTTGACATATATTTTGAAGGGACACAGTTCAATCCATGATACCCAGAAATCTGCCCCAGGAAGGTTTACAGACTAAAAAACCCTCTGAGGGCAGTTCTACTCTCCTTTAGGGTCGCTCTGAGTCAGAATCAACTTGAGGGCATGCAACAGCAACATGTGTGTGCATATGTGTATAGTGTATGTAACCATTGCCATTCCCCATGTGACCGGGGGCCTGCCTAGCTACAAAAAAAATCACCCCTATTGGCAATTAGTTTTAAATTATTGAATGATCTCTCACAGCTGATGATGGAAGCTGCAATGGCCAATAGAAACTGCTCATTAGCACCCCTCCACAAGTGACACCCAGGGCATGCTCCCTACCCGCCATACCATTAGTTATGCCTCTGCACATGACAAAGTAGAACTACCCCATGGGATTTCTCAAGCTGCCATGTTTGTGGAGGCAAATCTCTAGGGCTTTTCTCCCATGTAACCATCAGGTAGGTTGAGACTGGCAGCATCTTTTTATAGCAGCCAAGCTCTTAATCACTGCAACAGCAGGGCTCCTTTAGTGTGGGTGGATGTGCGTGTGTGTGTGTGTGTGTGTGTGTGTGGAAAGAGAAACATGAGGGCCTGGAGCTACAGCACTGGCCCTAGGGCATGTACCTACCCACTTCCTCTTGGCAGTCGTTCCCTGAAAATGATTCCTATTCAAATATGGGCCCTCATGAACTCACTCCCAACTCTCTACCCTCTTCCTCCTGTTTCTTTAGGTTTTTGGTTTTTGTTTTTACTCTTTTCTTATTGTCTTTAGCTTTCTTTATCTTCCTTCCCCATTTGTTCCATCACATCCTCTCCACTTTCTTCCTTTCTCGTTCATTTAAAAATGGGTTCATCAGGTATTAAGCACCTGCTGGAATTGCTAGATCCCCAGAACTGTAGTCTTTCCCTAGAACTGTAGTAGTGGGGAAGACAGAGAACAATGGAAACAGATGTGATCAGTGGTAGCATAGCATGAAGAGAACGAAGTAGGAGTGCAGAGGGGTAGGGGTTGATTTAGAAAATAATGTTGTAGTCATCATCCCCTGTCCTTGAGCATGGAAAATGTGACCCAGCTGAAGCTGGGCCCATAGGACTCACAAGTACAGACACATCAACTGGGCTCTAAGGTATAAAGACAATAAAAAAAAACCCACTGTTGTCATAGCAACCCTACAGGAGAGTAGAACTGCTCCATAGAGTATCCAAGGAGTGCCTGGTGGATTCAAACTGCCACTTTTTGGGTTAGCAGTTGTAGCACTTAACCGCTATGCCACTAGGGTTTCCGTAAAAACAATAGATAGGAAAATCTTGGAAAATATCTTTTAGGGAGCCTTTCCCATAAGCCAGAACAAAAGATTTTCTACTCTTATGTTTTTCTGTTAGCATTTAGTGAATAAGAAATGTGGACCAACAAGGACCCATCTGACAGACATTACCAAAAATTGTACCAGAGATTGTTAAGAAAAACAATTCGAAATATAGGTTCACACTTTGTAGGTTCACACTTTCTAGCCAGCCTATGAAAAGGTGAATCTGTCAATGGTTTTCTCCAGTTGTAGCATTAATATGTACTGATGGTTCTCTAACATTTCTCAGACTCAGGCAGACATGGCTTGTCTGTTCTCCCGTTCTTGCTTATTCTGAATTTTGGGCAGACACGGCTCTGGCAGCATGCTTGTGTACTCTCCTACTTTTGCCTTTTGAATATATGCCAAATAAAACTTCTTTTCCTTTATTAAACTTTGTGATTTTTTTCCTCTAAACACTTAATGCACAGTCGTCAAGGATTTCTGAAGTTACGAGTCCAGTTGAACTCGAGACCTGGACTGCAGAGCAGAAATCTGCAAAGAGAGGTCCTGTTTTCTGGCCCCACGTGTGCACACTTCATGTCCTTTAGATACCAACAGGGTGAGTGGTCTCGGGAAAATGAGCCTTTGCTTAAACTTTTTTGTTCTCTTTCTCATGATTCGTTATGTTTTATTTGGCATATTTGTTTGAAAAACCTGTTGGTTGGTTAAGGAGACTCTTAGATCTTTGCTTGATCCTTTGTTTAAAAGTGACACTTAGTAACTCTCTCAGAAAACTGCAGTTTTGGTCCAGATTCTGACGTTTGAAGCATTAAAGAAGTAATATTATTTCAAATTCTGGATCATCATAAGCCACAATTTGGGGCCTTTTTGTGACTCACAGAAAATTTGGAAAACAGTGTTCTGTCTTGGCAAGTTCTCAAGGGGAGGGGAGAGCACCTAACCTGTGTTATGAAATTGGAAGGCATGGTAGTTCCATACCGTTTTTTATGATATGGTTCTCGATGAAGGATCACAACGTGAAACTTCTTCAGTAGCTTTAAAGTCCTTTTCAATTAGAAGAACTAGTATATTTAAGGTCTAAAATAAGAGGCTAGGTCTCTAAACATCAGGATATATATTAAGTTCAAAAAGAATAAAACCAAAAACTTGAATCTTAGAGCCTTATACCTTTGACAAATGAGCCCAGATTTTTTCTCGAGTGAGACACTGGTTTGGGTTTCATAGTTAAGAGTGCTATAAACTGAGTATACTGGAAGTAATTTGGAATTTCAGTGACCACGTTGGGAAAATGAATTTTGTGTTGTTCTTTCTTTACTCTTTAGGGAAATTGCTTGATGTTCAGGTTTTGTCAAATGTATGATAGTCCTCCATCTGAGGCTCTGGAAATCTAGTAAGTTTTACCTAGAACCTGTTTTTTTCCATTAAATTGAGTCGATCTTACAAAAAATTACTGTACATACTTTAAGAAACTAGAATTCCCATATCCTTGTTTTGTGTGTTATTGGTCAATAATTTGTGTGATCTCTCTGTCTCCTTTTGTTCTAAGAGTTTACTTCTGGTCTAGGGCATTGTGTCTACATTTCCGTCTTGATAAAATTGGTGCCTGTGGCTGAGAATTGCTGTTTTTGTGAGGATATCTTAGAACCTCAGTTCTTTCCTCATCCAAGAAAAATTGCATTTTGTATTTGATTTATGATTTAGGCTCTTAGTAGCTACTTGAAGTAATTTTGATATAAATTGGTCTATTTCAAAAGTACATGAAGATCATTATACTCTGTATGTCAATCTTAAAAGCAAAACCTTTCTAAATAACTTAAGGTAGATACTATGTGAAATGTTTTCATTTAAAGGAAAAGAATAGTCAAAGTAAAAACAGCAGTTCTAGAACAGTAATGGAAAGGTGTTATCTTTAGCCTTTCAAATGCCTAGGTGAACCTAAACATACGTAAATGATTTGGAATGATCTGATTTTTCTACCTCGAGCTAAAAAATAGGGAGGGCAGGGCAGCATCAGGCTTCCCCATTCTTAGTCTCCAAGGTCATGTAGCTCCAGGGAAGATAGGCAAGAATTGCTGCTTCACAATACTTTCCATAAATTGGGTGGGTTCCAGTGGTGAAAGAACTATAAACAAGTTATCTCTATTGTAGGGGAACTTTAAGAAGCCAATATATCTATAAATTATAATAAGAAATAGCCTGGAAGAAAAGTTTCCCACTCTAGCCAGAGACTTAAGGCTGTATTTATATCAATGAATTGGTCAACTGAGCAGAGGGTTTGTGATTTTGAAAGCCAGTTGATAAAATCTCAATTTAGACTGAGAAAAATATGGCAAATAGTAAAAATTGGATGAAAACTTGCAATGTTTTATGTATTTCTGCTTTTTATGCTGCAAGAAAAAGAATATATTTGGGTCTGCTAATAAATCATTTTTGTTGGCTGGCTTGCCGTTTAAAGAGATGCACTATAAGAGGTATGTAACATAAAGAACATTTTAAAAGTTTTAGAAAAAAACAAATTTATTTGATATGGTCAAAAGGTTCATTTGTCTGACTGAAATTTAGTGATTTCATTTATGAGATTTGTAGGATCTTTAATGTTACATAGCACATAAAACAAAGAATTAGGTTTTGAAGGTAGCAGTTATGTGTTATATCTGAAGTTCTTTAAAAAATATGGTTAATGGTTGTAGTTAGAAATATTATCATCTAAAGTTTTTTTTAACTGATTTGATTTTATTCATCCTTTCCTTATGCTTGTACTTAATTTCTATCAGGTCTTTAACTTTTTTTTTCTTTTTGTTGTGAATTAAGAACAATTTTACAGTCTCCATTATGTTGTAATACAACACCCAGAACTTTTACCTCTATTCTATTCTTACTGCCCACGCTCACCCACATGACAGCAAGCTTCCCTTTTTGTACGGAACTTCCCATGACCTTTTGATAAAGGTCTGGCCCTCTTGGTCCAATCAACTCGGTTCCAGCAAAGTGTCCCCCAGACAACTCCATGTACATTTTTAAAGGTTTGTTCGCCTCCAGTATCACTGTGTTTTGTTGTGGTCCATGTCAGGCTTTGTCTGGGGAGCTGGCCCTGGTGCTGGATGCAGTTTGGGGTTAGAGTCTGGGGGCCATGTTCCCAGGGGGCCCTTCATTCAGAAGGACCATCAAGTGTGGTCTTTTGGTAGAGTTCTACCTCTGCCTTCTACTCCGTCACCTGCTGTGTCTGGAGCTCCATTCCATGTACCCCATCTGGGCTGTCATTGGTGGTGGCCGGGCATCATCTAGTTCTCCTGGTCCCATGCTGAAGCAAGCTATGTCTCATTAGGCCCCTTCCATCTGGTGGGCTCCTATTTTACTCCTTTCCTTGATGTCCTCCATTTGCCCCAGGTCTAGGTGGACTGGGACCACTTGGTGCTATTTAGATGGCAGCTTGCTAGCTTTTAAGACCCCAGTCACCACTCATTCGGGTGGTATGTGGAGCAATATCTTAAGAAAGGGAGAGAGAAAAACCTTGGGTATCCCAATTAGTCTGGATGTCCCCTCAGAGCATAGCTGCCCAATCCCAAATCCCATTTCTTCTCTGTTCTTCCAAAGAGGTAATCAATTTGGTTTTGAAGTTCAATAGTTGTGGGTGCCCCACTACTGGTGCGTGCTGACACATTCCATACCCATCCCTAACCTAACCACTATCGAATTTCTGAAAAATCCCTCTCCCTCCCTGCCTCTCCCCTCCGTAACTATCAAATATTGATTTCTGCTGTGCTTAAATGACTAGTTGCATCCTTATAATGATGGTCTTATACAAAATTTGTACTTTTATGTCTAGCTAATTTCGTTCAACATAATTTCCTGTAGATGGTCCCACGTTGACAGGTATTTCTGTAAGCCATCATTGTTCCTTTTCATTGTGTAGTGTTCTGTTGTATAAATATACCACAGTTTGTTTAACTATTCATCTGTTGATGGCCATCTAGGTTGTTTCCAAATTTTTGCTATTATGGAGAGAGCTGCAATAAACATTGGTGTGCAAGTATCTGTTTGAGTGGTAGTCATTATTTCTTTGGGATATATTCCAAGGAATGGAATTGCTGGATCATACAGTATTTCTATTTCTAGTTTTTTAAGAAAGTGCCAAATCGATTTCTATAGTGGTTGAACCATTTTACAGTCCCACCAACAGTATAGAAGAGTTCCCATCTCTCCACATCCTCTGCAGCATTTATTATTCTGTGTTTTTTTTGCATTATTGCCTTCTTTGTTGGGGTGAGATAGTATCTCATTGTAGTTTTGATTTGGATTTCTCTGATGGCTAATGATTGTGAACATTTCCCCATGCATCTGTTGGCACCCTGCATGTCTTCTTTGGTGGGGTGCCTGTTCATGTCATTTGGGTTGTTTGGCTTTTTCTTGTTGAAGTTTTGCACTATCTTGTAGATTAGAGAGATTAGATGACAGTCGGAAGTGTGGTGGGTAAATGTTCATTCCCACTCTGTAGTCTTTTCTCTTGATGAAGGCTTTGGATGAGCGTAAGTGTTAAAGAGTTCCCAATTATCTATTTTCATTTCTGATAAATGAAGGCTGGTAGTGGTTTTTGGTAGACTGTTGATGGCATGGATTAGCACTTCCATTGTCTTCCCAATTTTTATTTCCAAGAATTTTATTGTTTTACCTTTTACGTTTAGGTCTTTGATCCATTTTGAATTAGTTTTTGTGCATGGTGTGAGATAAGGGTCTTGTTTCGCTTTTTTGAAGGTAGATATCCAATTATGCCAACACCAGTTGTTGAACAGACTGTCTTTACTCCAATTCCCTGTCTTTGAGCCTGTATCAAATATCAGCTGTTCATAAGTGGATGAAGTTATATTTGGATTTTTGACTCTGTTCCATTGGTCTGTGTGTCTGTTTTAGTGCCAGTACCAGCCTGTCTTGATTACTGTGGCAGTGTAATAGGTTTTAAGGTCAGAAAGGGTGGGGCCCCTCACATTGTTCCTCTTCTTTAGTAATAGTTTACTTATCAGTGGCTTCTTTCCTTTCCATATGAAGTTGGTGATTTGTTTCACCATCTTCTTAAAAAAAAAATCATTGGAAATTGAGTTGGGATTGCATTGTATGTATAGATTGCTTTGGGTAATATAGACATTTTCACAATGTTAAGTTTTCCTATCCAGGAGCAAGGTAGATTTCTCCTCTTGTGTAAGTCATTTTTCATTTCTTGCAGTAGAGATTTGTTTTCTTTGTATAGATCTTTTATATCTCTAGCTAGATTTCTCCCCAGGTATCTTATCATCTTGGGGGCTATAGTAAATGGTAATGATCTAGTAATTTCCTCTTTGGTTGTCTCTTGGTTGGTGTAAAGGAATCCCACTGATTTATGTATGTTTATCTTGTATCTTGATACTTTGCAGAAGTCTTCTATTAGATCCAGTAGTTCTCTGGTGGATTCTTTAGAGTTTTCTGTGTATAAGATCATATCATCCATAAATAGCGATACTTTGACTTCTTCTTTGGCAATTTGGAGGCCGCTTATTTCTTTATCATGTCTAGTTGCTCTAGCTAGGACCTCCAGAATAATGTTGAATAGAAGTGGTGGCAGTGGATATCCTTGTCTAGTACCTGTTCTTAATGGGAATGTTTTCAACTTCTCTCCATTAAGGATGATGCTAGCTGTTCCTTTAGTGTGGATGGCCTTTATTATGTTGAGGCATTTCCCTTCTATTCCTATTTTGCTGAGAGTATTTAACATGAATGTGTGTTGGACTTTATCAAATGCCTTTTCTATGTCGACTGAGAGAATCAGGTGGTTTGTATCTTTCATTTTGTTTTCATGATTGATTACGTTGTTTTCTTTATGTTAAAACATCCCTGCATCCCTGCTATGAATCCTATTTGGTCATGATGAACTATTTTTTTGATGTGTTGCTGAATTCTGTTAGCTAGGATTTTGTTGGTGATTTTTGCATCTAAGTTCATGAGAGATATTGGTCTGTAATTTTCCTTTTTTTGCACTATCTTTACCTGGTTTTGGTACCAGGGTTATACTAGCTTCATAAAACAAATTTGGGAGCATTCCATCCTTTTCTACACTGTGGAATACCTTTAGAAATAGTGGTGTTAGCTTTTCTGTGAATATTTGATACAATTCTGCAGTGAAGCCATCCAGGCCAGAGCTTTTTTTGAATGGAAGCTTTTTAATTACCTTTTCATTTCTTCTTTTGTAATGGGTTTGTTTATTTGTTCTATCTCTGATTTTACTAGTTAAGGTAGGTGGTATTTTTCCAGAAAATTGTCCATTTCCTCTAGATTTTCAAATTTATTAGAGTATAATTTTTCATAGTATTCTTGTATGATTCTTTTAATTTCAGCAGGGTCCATTGTGATATTGCCCATCTCATGTCTAATTTGGATTATTTGTTTCTTCTCCTATTTTTCTTTTGTCACTTTGGCAAGTGGCTTATTGATTTTGTTGATCTTTTCAAAACAATAGTTTTTGGACTTGATCCATCTACTCTTTCAATCATTTTTCTATTTTGTATTTCATTTATTTCTGCTCTAATTTTAATAAGTTGCTTTCTTTTGGAGTCTGATGGGTTCTCTTGCTGAGATCTTTCTGATTGTTCAGATTGATGAGTTAATTCTTTGATTTGTGCCCTTTCTTCTTTTTGGATGTGTGTGTTTATTGAGATGAACTGACTTCTGAGCACTGCTTTTGCTGTGTCCCGTAGATTTTGGTAGGTTGTGTCTTCATTCTCACTTGATTCTATAAAATTCTTTATTGCATCCTTGATTTCTTCTATTACCCAGCAGTTCTTGAGCCAAATGTTTTGTTATTCAGTCTCCATGTTTTTTATTTAATTTGCATCCTTTTTCTGTTATTGATTTCTAGTTTTATGGGTTTGTGGTCTGAGAAGAAGCTTTGTATTATTTCAATGCTTTGAATTTTGCTGAGTATCACTCTGTGACTTAATATGTGGTCATTTCTGGAGAACATTCCATGAGTATTGGAAAAGAAAGTATACTTGGCTTCAGTTGGATGAGCCAAGCCAAGCCAAGTGCCGTCGAGTCGGATCCAACTCTTGACAACCTAGGGGCCAGGGTAGAACTGACCCCCAGTGTTCTGAATATGTCTGTAAGGTCCAGTTGGTTGATTGTGGCATTTAGATCCTCCATGTGTTTACTAAGTTTTTGGGAGGATCTTCTGTCCTTTACTGAGAGTGATGTGTTGAAGTCTTCTACTATTACTGTGGAGCTGTCTATTTCTGTTTTCAGTACAAACAGTGTTTGCTTTATAAATTCTGGAGCCTCGCCATTAGGTGTGTAGATATTTAATATGGCTGTCCTCCTGTTGAATTGAGCCTTTGACCATTAGACAGTGACCCTCTTTATCTTTTATGGTGGGTTTAACTTTGAAGTCTATTTTGTCAGAGATCAGTATTGCCACTCCTGCTCTTCTTAGAATGCTATTAGGCTGATATATTGTTTTCCAACCTTTGAGTTGTAGTTTGTATCTTTGAGTCTAAGATATGTCTCCTGTAAGCAGCATACAGATGGATCATTTTTTTAATCCAATCTGTACTCTCCTTCTCTTAATTGGTGCATTTAGTGCATTTACTTTCAGTGTGATTATTGATAAATATGATGTTAGTGTTGTTATTTTTATGCCTTTTTTGTGGGTGTTGTGGACAGTTCCTCTGTTGCATTCTATTTTCTGTGTTGAGTCTTTTCTCTTTATGTATTTTCCTTTAGTGGTTTTCAGTGTTTCTTTTCTTGAAATTGTGATTTTGTATGTTGCTTTTTGACATGTAGAATTACAGGTTTCTTTTGGGGTTACTCCCTTAGTCTGTTTTATTAATCTAAAAGTAATCCAAACTTCAGTGTCTGTGTATCTCCTTCTCTTCCTCCACATCTGGAGGGTCTATGTGTACCTTTGTTTGACCCTCTTTTACATGTAATATAGTTGTCTATTACACCCTGAGATCTCTGAATTTCTATTTTTTGTGGTTTTTGGTTGTTGTTTTTTAATTTCCTTTCCTGATGTTATCTAGACTCTCTGTCAAGTGCTGGATCTTTAAGTATGTATCTAATACTATCGATTTTCTAATGTAAGAAATTCCTTTAAAATTTCTTGTGATTTTGGTTTGGTTCTTACAAATTCTCTAAATTTCTGTTGATCTATGAAAGTCTTAATTTCACCTTTATATTTGAGAGACAGTTTTGCAGGATATATTATTCTTGGTTGACAATTTTTTCCTTCAGGTCTTTGTATATGTTATCCCACTATCTTCTGGCCAACATCATTTCAGCTGAGTGGTCTGAGCTTAATCTTAATAATTTTCTTTTATAAGCTATTTTTTGCTTATTTCTGGCTGCCCTCAGCAGTCTCTCCTTGTCTCTAGCTTTATTGAGCTTGATTATGGTATGCCTTGGTATGTTTCTTTTGGAATCTATCTTGAGCGGGGTTCAATGAGCATCCTGAATGGAGATCTTCTCGTCTTTCATGATATCTGGGAAGTTTTTTGTCAGCAGATCTTCAACTATTCACTCTGTATTTTTCAGCTATACCACCTTGTTCTGGTATTCCAATCACACGGATATTATTTCTTTTAATAGAATCCCACATCACTCTTAGGGATTCTTCACTCTTATTGAGTCTTTTATCTGATTTTTCTTTGTGTATGCTGCTGTTGTTTACTTTGTCTTCAAGCTCACTAATCCTGCCTTCCATTTCCTCAGTCGTACTCTTTTGACTTTCTACTGAGTTATCAAGCTTGGAGATTTTATTGTTAATCTGTTAAATTTCAGATCATTGCTGCTCAAGCATTTCTTGCAGCTTATTTAATTTTTCAGTGTGCTCTGCTGCATTTTGCCTGATCTCTCTCCTGATATCTTGCACAGCTCTGTATATCAATCTTTTATATTCTGTCTCTGATAGTTACAGAAACTCTTCTTCACTTAAGAACTCCACTGATGCTTTATTTTGGGAGTTTTCAGAAACCATGGTAGTCTGCTTCGTCAGGTGTTTAGAGATTGATTGTTGTCTCCAAGGCATCCAGAAGTTGTTGCAGTGAACTAGACTTAATAGTTCAGTTGGCCTGATTGGCATCTGTCTGTTGGGGCTAGGCCATAGATTCTCCATGCAGTCTGATTATTTTCTGTTGCTTGCTCTTACTGTCCTGCACTGGTCTGCTTCTGCTGCTGGTGTAGCTCCTAAGTTGGGGAGTTATGCCTGCTTTCAGCAGCACCACCACTGCTTCTGCCTCTGGGAGGACAGGGGGTTACTTACATAGGCACTGCACTTTCACAGCCACTCCAAGGTGGGCAGGATGGAAGAACTGCTACTGCGCAGGCACTGCACTTTCACAGCCACTTCAAGGTGGGCAGGATGGAAGAACTGCTGTTGCAGCTGCCTCTGATTTGGGCAGATCCCTCGGAATCCTCAGCCTCGGACTCAGGTGTAGGGAAAGGGAGTGGTCTCTTGCTTGTGCCCTCTTCCCCAAGTTGCAGCTCCAATGGCTACCTAGCCACTGGGGCAATTAATCCTCTCCCCTAGGGTCACCTGAGCCCAAGCCTCCTGGGCACACCTGGCTCCAGTGGCTGCCTAGCTGCCAGGACAATCACTCCCCTTCCCACGGATGACCTAAGCTGAGTTCTCCCTAGTGAACATGGCACCAGTGTCTGTCTAGCTACTGAGACAATCTCTCCCCTCCTCCTGGTTTACCTGAGCCCAAGCCTTCCCGGTGCATGCAGCACTAATGGCTGCCTAGATGCTGGCACTCACTGCCCTTTCCCATGGTTGCCTAAGCTCAGATCTCCCTGGTGTGTGTGTGGCTCCAGTGGCTGCCCAGCTGCTGTGGGGATCACTCTGGACCTGTCTGGTTGCCTGACCCCAAGCCTCACTGGTCCACGTGGCTCCAGTCCTCTCCCAGCAACAGGTACATGCTCTCAGCCCCCCACCCCCAGGCCATGGGAGCTCAGAGCTTCCTGGCCCACTGGCTCCAAGGCCAGTCCCAGGTTTGCCAGCATCAGGGCCATTCACTTCATCCCCCTAGGTCCTGAAATCTCCTGCTCTGTAGCTTGGGACGCCTAAACCCAGGCCTCCTAGTCCCACACAAGACTAAGGCCTGCTGTGCCGAGCCCACTTATGTACTTCCCCCAGTTCTGCCCTCCCCTGCCCTATTGTCCTGGGTTGCTGGCAGCCCTGGACTCCTGTCCCCATGTTCCTCACCCTGTCTCTCTGCTCCTCAAGCCAAGGCCTCCCAGCCCCTTGCTGCTCTGAGCCAGCGCCTGGCCGCCTGGCTGGTGGGACTGTCGGAGCACTGACCAACAGCCAGCTTTGTCCCAGAGTGTTCTAACCTGCATGCGGGGTCTTAAGATCTGGGCTGTGTGCTGTGGCTGAGATGCTTAGGCTGGGGCACATCTCTTCAGCTCTTGTTTTGCAGCTGCAGCTACACTTGGTTGCTAAGGTTCGTTGGAGGTGGGTTTTCTCCAAGGCCGTGTTGCCTTCAGTTCACAGAGAACCTCCACCCAGGGCACTTGTTTTGTCCAAAGTGGTTCAGGGGTCCTGAAATCTTCTCTTCACTCCCTTTGTACTTAGGGTTCCCTAAGCACAGTTTAGTCCTTCTAGATAGCTGTGTTTGGTGGATTTCATTAATTTTGAGGATCTTAGTTGTTTGAGGGTTTAGCAGGGACATATTGTTACTCTGCCATCTTGGCTCCACCCCCAAGGTCTTTAACTCTTCACAGTATTTATTTTTATAAGTTAATTGTGGCCATATCAAGTTTCATCATCTACAGATAAGTGTTTACTTTTCAGATTTGCTGAAAATATTTGACCAGAATATTGCCATCAAGAAAATGGACTATATTAGACTTATAAGAAAAACTAACTAGACTCAATTAGGATTTCCAGAATGCCTGTGCACAATCTGATGGGTTTGCAGACTGTAGCTGATCCAGAATCACATGGAACAAAAAATAACTACTAAGACTGAGTAAACTAAACAAAATTATGGGTTTTATATGGGAATATTACAGATATTTTAAGGTCATACTTTCTAGATATAAGAAACCATTTTCCTTTCTCCTAAATTATTTAACTAACGAGTTTTGATATCATAATTCTCAAATTAGAAGTTGTTGGTAAACTTAGCAAAGTTATAAATATTGTAACCAGAAAAGTGTCTTAGTTTGAGCTACGATTTTACAAAATAAAATAGCATTAGATTTCCTGTTAGTTCTATAAAGAAACAGTTTGTACCTTAAAAGATAAATGTAGTTGTATTTATGTCAGTACATAAGCTGGTGTTTTGCAGAATGTGATTCCTACTGAGACATGTAAAAAACAGTTACTGATGTTGCTTATGCATAAAAAAAAATACCTCATGAGATTTGTTTCTTGGTTCAAAAGCCTTAGGGTCATTGTTTTATTGGTTATTTCAGACAGTTGGTCTAATGTTAGTGTTTCTATTCTACTTTCTGGTTCACTGTATGGTGCTGGGATCTTAATAACCAGATGATATTCAGTAACCATTATCAAGTGTTTTTGATCAGAGATTCTATAGCAAGATCATGATTCAAAAGAGAAAACCATGAAAAAGTTGTAATTCTGGCTTTCATAGAAAGGATAACCCTCACAGGCTGTTGTCTTTGAATATCATTTTGAACTTTGTGGAGGGGGGAACTGGCTCACAAAGCCACTTTGAGTCAAACAATGGTCCAGATTAACTAGTAACACTGTTTTACTCTGAATGTTGTCCTTTTTTAAAAAAATAGTCTGTTTTGTGAAACTGACTCTGAAGATCAGACTGACAGCTGTGTTTAAGGTAAATCAGTAAGTGGTTTAATTAGTCTTCAAGACAATGTAGTATGAAATACTTGTCTAATGTTTGTGATCAAACTCTCACTCTCTTGATATACAGAAAATTATGTGTCTTAAAGAAACCAGGTTCTCAGAAGAAATCAACCTGAAGGCTCAGGCTCCATTTTGTCTTAGGTTCCACTTCTCCAATAGGAGAAGTCCGTCCTGTATTATCTTGCTAATCGTTAGTCCTCTAATGAAAACTTGTTTGTCACATATCAGCTTTTCTAGGCTGTCTATTTTCTCTAGACAAACTTTGTGTGCTGCTTGTGGATTTATATTTTTGTGTGGTACATCCAACTATGCTGATTTAGACAATCCCTTTCCCAACTGACAGTGAATTTACATGGACAACTTCTTGTTTAGATTCCTAGCTAATGCACTTTGGGAACTTTAAGATTACCTTGAGCTATTCATAATAATGATGCTAGTAAATACTGGAAAGGTAATGTTAAATTGTTACACATTCTAAAATGGAGTCAGAAGAAATCTCATTGGTCCAACACTCAGGGTATGGTTGGTGGCTTTAATTCCTACTTTACAGTATAGTTGAATTGTCAAAATCTTTAAGAAATTTGTCAATCACTGTGGGACAACAGCAGATGAAGTTGCTAGTGGGATGGAAACAGAACAAGAATCTCTGATCTCATTAAGCCATGTTGATATGAGATAACAGAATATAGCCTTAGATTTTTTTATTATCCCAGAAGAGTGTAGCCTACGATGTAGAATTAAACAGTAAGCTATGTGGTTACACACTGTAACACCCTTACAAACAGCAGATTTGGTTGGTTGCCAGGCTAGATTACTACTGCAAGGAATATTCTTAGTCTGCATCCTGATAGTATTAGGGATAATAAAATTTATCTTGTAGTCTTAGACACCAAAAAGACAAAAGAAAGCCTCAGAGTAAACTGTTGATGTACACTGATTCTGCTCACTCCAGCAATGTGATTGATGAGAATATTGCTCTTACTTAATAACCTGGTGAAGAACCAGATGGTATCCAGCGGAAAACCAGCATCATGAGTTTAAAAACCCTGCCATAGTCACTATCTAGCAGATCAACTAAGTCCGGATATTGATCACTGATGTGTTATCTCCAATCTCCAATCAAAAGAAGGCAATGATTTAGAAACTAATGTTGGATCAATGAGAACATTCCTGAGTCTCATTACAGAAACCTATACCTATGACTGTTTATTTTGTCCACTTGTAACACTAATATACACTGATGGTTCTATAACATTCCTCACTCAGACAAACATGACTGTGGCAGCATGCTTGTCCATTTTCCAGTTCTTGACTATTCTGTAATATTGGGCAGGCATGGCTCCAGCTGTGTGCTGGTCTACTTTCCTACTTTTGCCTTTTGAATATATGCTAAATAAAACTCTCTTTTTGCTTTACTAAAATCTGTGATGCTTTTCCTCTACGATAGAGTGAATAATGCCTCAAGAAATCAAGGAGGGCTTTACAGAAAAAGTGGCAGTTGAGCTGGCTCTTGAGGCATGAGAAGGAGTTTGTCAGATAGAGAAGGGAGAAAGTACATTTTAGACAAAGGGAACAGCATATGCAAAAGTATACAGTCACAAAAGATCACAGCCTGCTTGATAAACAGTTCTACGGTACTGAACGTGGAGTCTCTCTGGGTAGTGCGAAGAGTTAATGGCTCCCAAACAGTTAAAGGTAACCCAAAGGTTGAAGGTTTCAGTCTACCTGGAGTTGACGCAGAAGAAAAGGCCTGAGGATTGCTTCCTGAAGTTCACAGCCTTGAAAACTCTACGGACATAGTTCTACCCTGACACACACGAGGTCTCCATGAGTCAGAATCGACATGGTGACAACTATTTTTTGTTTTATTGGTACTAGAGGTGAGAATGTACAAGGTGAGTGGCGGGAGATGCTGCAGCTGTCAGCTGAAGCCCTATTATAAAGGGAGAGTTCAAGCAAAATGTGATGATGTCCTAAGCTAGGGAAGGGACAAAACCTATTGCTGTAAAGTAGATTCTAACTCAGAGCAACCCTATAAGACAAAGTAGAACTGTCCCATAGGGCTTTCAAGCTGTAGTCTATGGGATTAGATTACCAGGTCTTTTTTCCCATGAAGTGGCTGGTGGATTGGAACTGCCAATCTTTTGCTTAATGACCAAGAGCTTAACCATTGTACCACCTGGACTCCTTAGGGCAGGGGTAGTGGAGATGAAGAGTAAGAGCAGAATGCAGGAGACACTGGTAAGATCAAATCACACAGCACTTGGTGTCTGACTGAATAATGATGTTAAAGATCGAATTGAGTTCCCCCCAAAACATGTGTCAACCTGGTTAGGCCATGATTCCCAGTAATGTGTAATCATCCACCATTTTGTCATCTGATGTGATTTTCCTATGTGTTGTAAATCCTACCTGCATCATGCTAATGAGGCAGGATTAGAGATAGTTATGATAATGAGGTGGGACTCAATCTAAAGATCAGGTTGTATCCTGAGTCAATCTCTTTCGAGATATACAAGAGAGACATGAGCAGAGAGGAAAGGGACCTCATACCACCAAGAAAGCAGAACCGGGAGTAGAGTATATCCTTTGGATTAGAAGTTCTTGCACTGAGAAGCTCTTAGAAGAAGAGGAGATTGATGAGAATGACCTTCCTCCAGAGCCAACAGATAGAGAAAGACTTCTACTGGAGCTGGCACATTGAATGTGGACATTTAACCTCCCAGACTGTGAGATGATAAATATCTCTTTGTTAAAGCCATCCGTGTATGGCTTTTCTGTTACAGCAACACTAGATGACTTAGACAGGTGGGCTGATGGGGTGAGAGGAGCACAGGGTGACTCCTGAGTGTCTGGCTTGGGAGATTGTCATAGGATGAGGACAAAGAGGTCTGAGGTGGGGGTGAGAGCAGAACAATGAATGTGCGGTATCTCAAGAACACCCTGAGGAGATGTCTCAGGGTGGGGTGGACAGAAACTCAGAGCCTGCTATCAGAGTCTTCTATACAAGGGTAGGCAATAATAATGATAAAAGAGAGGGATCTAAAGACTGAGAATAATGATAATAATAATGGTATGAGTATAATGTTTCTTAGGCACTCACTATGCATTAGGTAAATATTATACATGCATCCCTATTCAATTCTCACAGCTACATTTTGAGATACTCATACCACAGTTGAGGAAACTGAGGTTCAAAGAAGTCATTTCCCCAGGATCACTAATAAGTGAGAGGGATGAGGCCAGGAAGGGAGAAGAATAGACGGGTATAGGAGCCTCTATGAAGGGCAAAAAGACAGTGGTGAAGAGGCAGCAGAGGAGGGCAAAAGAGCCTGGGGAAGGAGGGAGGGTCATGGGATAGAGAGCTCAGGTTCCACATGACCATGTGTCTTTTTGCAGAAAGTCCTTTTTGGTGAAGTCAGGATGGAGGCAGTGCTCAGCAGAAAGCTGAAGGCGGTCCTTGTTTACAAAAGAACAGATCTTGCGGGTCTGCTCAGAAGAGTGGTAAGTGGAGTCTGGATTGAGAAGGGATGACTCAGCATGGAAGAGGGCTGAAGTTTGCCCCAAGGTCTATCACAGAAAATGGCAGGAATGAGGTAGGCCGGGTGTGAAACGGAGAGGAGTTTGAAGAACTTGAGTGTGAAGTTGCGGTGCTGGAAACACAACCAAGTTCTAGTCTGAGGGAAGAGAACAGACCAGTCCCCATGCCCTCCTTGAGCCTTGAAGGTGGGTGAACATGGGTGACTGATGCCTCTGGCCATGGAAAAGTCCAGGCCTCACCAAGTTCTGCCTTCCCTCTCTTCTCCCATCTTCTAGCTCTTTCTTGTCTTCACTCCGTACCCATCAGGAATCATATTTACTGTATAAACCATGACATTGTGAATGCATCCATTTGCACTTTCCGGGGCCTGCCCATTGTGTGTCTCGTCCTGGCTAACTTCTCCTGTTTGGGCTTTCTTAGGTCTCCCCATTTTTTCTCAAGCTGTACTTTCTTCCCAGGCACCTTTAAGGAAATAGCTAACAAATTGTGGGGCTGTAAAGCCCCAAATCTGGGAGTCAAGGGACAGGCCAGGAAGGAAGAAAAATAGACGGGTATGGGAGCTTCTATGAAGGGCAAAAAGACAGTGGTAAAGAGGCAGCAGAGGGCAAGAGAGCCTGGGGAAGGAGGGAGGGTCTTGGGATAGGGAGCTCAGGTTCCACATGACCATGTGTCTTTTTTCCAGAAAGTCCTTCTATTATATGTACACACACACACACACACACACACACACACACACACACACACACACACACACACACAATGGATGATTATTCAAGCATTAAAAAAAAAGACTATCTTAATTATCTAGTGCTGCCATAACAGAAAAAATACCACAAGTGGGTAGTTTTAACAGTTCTACTGCCTCACGTGGTTGCAGAGGCTGATGAACCCCAAATATGCAGGTCAAATGGCAGGCCGGAGGCCTCTACTGGCTCATGAGGTCACAAGGGTTGGTGAATCCAAAATCTGCAAGTCAGGCTACAGGCTAGAGTCTTCTGCAGGCTTTTATTTATGTCCCAAGAACTGGGAATCAGGAAATAAGAAGAGTGCAGGGTCAAAAAACAAGATTGACTCAACCCAGTATTGCAAAGATAGAGTAGCAGGGGTGGGTCTGGAGATCACACTCTCGGGGGACATGGAGGCCAATTGGCATAACTAGCTTATTGTTAAGAGATTCTTCTGCACCCCATACTGGTGAGTGGTGTCTGGGGTCTTAAAAGCTAGCAAGCTTCCATCTGACATACACCAAATGGTTCCAACTTATCCAAAACATATGATGACTGAGAACAACAAAGACACAAGGAAAAAAGAGCTCAGGAAATGGAAAGACCCATATGAATGGGAGACTCTATCAACACATGACCAGAAGAACCAGATGGTGTTCGGCCACCATCAAAGGCAGGCGTGATGGGGTATACAATGTTGAATCCCTGAGGCAACATGAGAAAAAGTGGGATGCAGCTCAAGTACTCTACTATGAGACCACAGCTGATGGTCTGACTGCCTGGGGATCCCCTGGAATCATGACGTGCTGCTGCCCCAACCAGAAAACCCTACTGAGGTCAACTCTACAGACAAAAATGGACTGGACTCAGGGACACAATGAGACCATAGCCAAGCCAAGTAAGGTGTGTGTAATTTATGGCTCTGTGCGTTTATGGAATGTTGTCCTACTGGTCTCTTTCTAGATGGGAGAGAAGAGGGTGGAGAGGAGGGGACAGGAACTTGTTAAGAGGATACTAAGAATGTAGAATGAAGGGGAGGAGTGTGCTGTCATAGAGCAAGGAGAGCAGAAGGAGCTGCAGACAAGTGGGTATGCAAAATTAATTTGGATTGTATATTTTAACTTAATAAAAAGGAAATGAGAGGGGTGGAGTCAAGATGGAGGACTAAGTACATGTCTCCCTATATCCCTCTGGAAACCAAGACCTGAATTGATAATCAAATGGAGCCTTCTGGTTATCTAGTGAGCCCCAGGACCAGCACAGGGCTGTGAATTTGGACTTCATACCACTGAACGAAAAACCACCTCTCTTTTGCTGACTCCCACTCCTGGCTAGCCCTTCCTCTCATGGACTGTAGGTAATGCATGACTTTGACTTTTTTTTCTCTGTCTTGGCTGGTGGACGGAGCTGGGTCTTGCCTAGTGGCTAGTCTCAGACCTACTGCTGGTGGGATAGGCAGGTAAAATTGCCATATTTTGAGAGCCAGGCTTAGGACTCTGTTCATCTCGCCACTTTGGGCCTGTCTTTTTATCTCTGCCACAGCGTGGTTTCTATGGAACTGCAGTGCCTATGTGCAGGACACCATATCAGATACGGAGATTTTAGCGGGACCTAATTCTTACCCTGGGACTCAGCACCTGCCCACGGGACAGCGCTTCTCCAACAGAAAAGCAGTAGTTTACACAGTGTCACCTACGGTGGGGGCCCGGCAATAGAGGCTGAGGACTCACTATGTGTCAGCACCTTTAGGCCCTCTTTCTGCCTCTGCCACAGGGCAGTTTGCACATAAGAGGCAGCGACCTTGTGGAGGCTGTCATCTTAGATATGGTGGCCGCAGCTGGACATAATTCTTAGTCTGGGAACCAGAGCCTGCCCACAGGAGAAGGCTTTTCTGCCGGAAAAGCAGTAGTTTACACAGTGTCGCCTAAGGCTGGGCCCTGTCATCAGAGGCCAACAGGGCAGTAGCATTGCTGTATTTTGAACTAGTTCATGTCATCTGGGGTTGGATATAAAGATGCCTGCTTTGCCAGTTGGGAAGAGGGACCTCTACACCTGAAAACCTGACTGACTTGGGAAGTGGTCAGATATCTTTTCTTTTTCATTTTAAGACAGCCTAAAGAAACATCTGTGGTCCATCGTCATAGTATCTCTCCCAGCTTTTACTGACTCACATGAAACCCAAAAAGCAACAGACGATTGAGAAAATGGCAAACAAGAAATCACCCATGGCTTCAGAAGGCTCCCAAACGAAACAACCAAGGAGTTTTCCGAATGAAGAAACTTTTCTGAAATTATCGGAAGGTGAATACAAAAGGATTACATACAGAGCCCTTCTAGACCTTATACAAAATGCAGCAGAACAAAAGGAAAAATTAAGCAAGCTGTTCGATCTGATGGAACACTAGTACTCTGAAATCCAACAGATCAAGAACAAAATCAAAGACATAGAAACTTCCATTTAAAGCCAAGAAAACAGAATGGAACAAATGGAAAAAAGAATTCTGACTTGGAAGACAGAGATACTAATGCCAGCGTCTATGAGCAGAAATCAGAAAAAAGACACAAGAAAAATGAAGCTTTAAGAAGCATGTGGGACTCTGTTGAAAGGAACAACCTTCGATTAATTGGAGTCCTAAACAGGATGAGACACCTGAGAACACAGAGAGTATTGTTGTTGAGCTGCTGACAGAACACTTCCCAGAAATCATGAAGGAAGAGAATATAGTTATCTCAGATGCATATCATACACCACTCAATATAGATCTCAATAGAAAGACTCCAAGATATATTATAATCAAGCTTAACAAAATGAAGCATAAGCAGCAACTCGTAAAAGCAGCAAGACTCAAAGCAAAGCTTTGAGGGAATCCCTGTAGGCTTTTGTCAGATTTCTCAGCAGAAACCATGCTGGCACGGAGACAGTGGCATGACACATTCAAAGTATTCAATGCCTTGAAGGAGAAGCACTTCCAACGAAGAATTATATATCCTGCAAAACTGTCTTTCAAATATGAAAATGACATTAAGACATTCGTAGATAAACAGAAACTCAGAGACTTTGTAAAAACCAACCCAAAACTACAAAAAATACTGAAAGAAGCTCTTGGCTTTGGCTTAGAAGAACAAAACCACTAACTTCATATTTTAGAACGACACATCATCCACAATCCTACTTAGTTAGGTAAGGCTCCAAACTCAATCACAGCTTTAATACTGAAAGAAACAATCAAGTGATTATCATGAAAACTATGGTGCCATCATATTAAAAAGAGGGATGTACTACAGTGGTTGTAGTCCTTCCAGATGGAGAGGAAGTTGACAAGACTGGTAGTAATTAAAATTGGGTTTCTATATAGTTTATTACGGGGGATCATAGGGACGGCTGTAAAGCACAACAAAGATGCAACATATCATATCAAGTAATGTAACACAGGAGTCTCAACACCTATAAAACCAGCTCTGAAAAAGGTGAGAAATCAGCTTACGAAAAAGTATGCCCCAGAATGGACTAATAAGAACAACAGAGAAAACATCAACACAAAAATAAACATATCACTGGAAGTTGCATATAGGTGTGCATGTAAATTTATATGGGAATGTATATTTTCACTGAGTCATAATAAAAATAAAAAAACATATCACAATGGCAGCAGTGAAAACATACCTATCAATAATTACATGGAATGTAAATGGACTGAATGCTCCAGTAAAGAGACATCGAGTGACATTTTGAATCAAAAGCCATGACCCATCCATGTGTTGTCTACAAGAAACTCACTTGAGATTTAAAGATAGGAACAAAGTGAAAACTAAAGGATGGAAGAATATATATCAAGCTAACAATGAACAAAGAAGAGCAGATGTGGCAATTCTAATCTCAGACAAAATCAATTTTAATGTAAAATCCACCATCATAGACAAAGATGGACACTATTTATTGCTGAAAGGTTCAGTACACAAGCAAGACTTAACTATATTAAATATTTATGCACCTAATAGCAGAACACCTAAATACATCAAAGAAATGCTGACTACCCTGAAAAAGGAGTTAAATCACTCCACAATAATGGTGTGAGATTTCAACACTCAACTCTCAATACTGGACAGATTGTCCAGAAAAAAGGTGAATAAAGATACAGAAGACGTTATTGCCACAATTAAACAACTGAACCTCATAGATATATACAGAACTTTCTACCCATCAGCAGACAACTACACCTTTTTCTCCAGTGCACATGGAACATTCTCCAGAATTGACCATATGTTAGGACATAATGCAATTCTCAACAAAATCCATAGCATTGAATTAATATAAAGCATCTTCTGAGATCATAAAGCCATAAAAGTCAAAATCAATAGCAGAAAAAGCATAGATAGAAAGTGGAACTCTTAGAAACTGAACAACATCTTGCTCAAAAAACCATGGGTTATAGAAGAAATCAAGGATGAAATAAAGATATTCATGGATTCCAATGAGAATGAAAACACTTCCTACCAGAACCTATGGGATACAGCCAAAGCAGTGCTCAGAGGTCAGTTTGTTTCCATAAATGCATACATCTGGAAGGAAGAAAGAAACCAAATCAAGGAACTAACCCTACAGCTTGAACAAGTAGAGAGAGAACAACAGAGGAACCCCTCAGTCACCAGAAGAAAAGAGATCATAAAGATTAGAGCAGAACTAAATGAATTAGAGAATAGAAGAACAACTGAAAAAAATCAAAAGCTGGTTTTTTGAAAAGATCAACAAAATTGGCAAACCACTGGCTAAACTTACTAAAGAAAAACAGGAAAGGAAACAAAAAACCCAAATTAGAAATGAGAGACGAGTGGTCACAACAGATCCAAAAGAAATCAAAAACATCTTAACAGAATACTATGAAAGACTGTACTGTAACAAATTTGAAAACCTAGAGGAAATGGACAAATTCCTTAATTCGTATCACCTACCCAAATTATCACAAGGTGAAGCAGAACAACTTAATAAACCCATCACAAAGGAAGAGATTGAAAATGTCATCAAAACACTGCCATCCAAAAAATGCCCGGGCCCAGATGGCTTCACTGCAGAATTCTACTAAGCTTTTACAAAAGAGTATCTCCAATACTACTGAGACTATTTCACAGTATACAAAGGGATGGAATACTCCCAAACTCATTCTGTGAAGCCAGCATAACCCTGATACCAAAGCCAGGGAAAGACCCAACAAAAAAGGAGACCTTTACAAAGAGAACTACAATCCCCTACTACAATAAACTAAGAGAGACTTACGTAAATGTAGAAACCTACCCTACTCATGGATACGAAGACTTAACATTGTGAAAATGACTATTTTACCCAAAGCAATCTACTTATATAATGTAATCCCAATACAAGTTCCAGCATCATTTTTTAATGAGATGGAGAAACAAATCACCTATTTTGTTTGGAAAGAGAAGAAGCTCCAGATAAGTAAAGTACTACTAAAGAAGAACACACTGGGAGGGCTCTCACTGCCCAACTTCAGAAACCATTACAGACTGATATCACTCATAAATCTAGATGCAAAAATCTTCAACAAAATTCTTGCCAATAGAATACAACAACATATCCAAAAAATAATCTATCATGACCAAGTTGGATTCATACCAGGGATGCAAGTCTGGTTCAACATCAGAAAAACAATTAATTTGATCAACCACATAAATATCACGAAAGACAAGAATCACCTGATTTTGTCCATTGATGCAGAAAAGGCATTTGATAAAGTCCAACACCCATTCGTGCTAAAAACTCTCAGCAAAACAGGAATAGATGGCCAATTCCTCAGTGCAATAAGGGCCATTTGTACAAAGCCAACTCCCTACATCATCCTGAATGGAGAGAGACTGAAAGAGTTTCCCTTGAGAACAGGAACTAGACAAGGATGCCCACTCTCACCTCTCCTATTCACATTGTACTAGAAGTTCTAGCAAGAGCAATTAGACAAGACCAAGAAATAAAGGGCATCTGCATCGGCAAAGAAGAAGTTTGCTGATGATATGATTGTGTATGCAGAGAATCCGAAAGAATCTGTAAGTAAACTACTCAAACCGATAGAAGAGTTCAGCAAAGTCTCAGGATACAAGATAAACATAAGTAAATCAGTAGGATTCTTTTATACCAACAATGAGACTGTTAATGAAGAAATCATCAAATCAATACCATTTACTGTAGCCCCTAAGAAGATAAAGTACCTAGGAACTAATCTAACCAGAGAAATAACAGACCTTTACAAAGAGAACTACAAGCCCTTACTGCAATAAACTAAGAGAGACTTACGTAAATGTAGAAACCTACCCTACTCATGGATAGGAAGACTTAACATTGTGAAAATGTCTATTTTACCCAAAGCAATCTACTTGTATAATGTAATCCCAATACAAGTTCCAGCATCATTTTTTAATGAGATGGAGAAACAAATCACCTATTTTGTTTGGAAAGAGAAGAAGCCCCAGATAAGTAAAGTAGTACTAAAGAAGAAGAACACACTGGGAGGGCTCTCACCGCCCGACTTCAGAAACCGTTACACTGCCACAGTATTCAGAACAGCTTGGTATTGGTACAGGAACACACAGATTGATCAATGGAACAGAATTGAGACCCCAGAGATGACACCATCTGCCTATGAACAGTTGATATTCAACAAAGGCCCTAAGACATTAAACTAGGGTAAAAACAATCTTTTCAACAAGTGGTGCTGGAAAAATTGGATATCCATCTGCAATAAATTGAAACAAGATCCACATCTTACACCTTATACAAAAATCAACTCCAACTGGATAAAAGATCTAAATATCAAATCTAAAATGATAAAGCTCATCCAAGAAAAAGTAGGAACAGCAATGGAAGTTTTAATACACAATGCAGACAGACTTCAAAATCTGTCAAACAAACCACAATCAACAGAAAAGAAAATAGATAAATGGGAACTATTAAGAATCAAACACTCTTGCTCATCCAAAGACTATTAATAGAATTAAAAGGCCACTACAGAATGGGAAAAAATATTTGGCAACTCTATGTCAGACTGACACCTGATCTCCATAATCTGTAAGATGCTACAACAAATCAGTAAGAAGATAAATCATCCAATTAAGCGATGGGCAAAGGAGATGGACAGGCATTTCTCTAAAGAGGAGATCCAAGCAGCCAAAAAAACACATGCGGTCATATTCACAATCTTTAGTTATTAAAGAAATTCAAATCAAGACTACAATGAGACACAATCTCACCCCAACAAGGTTGGCCATGATCCAAAAAAACACAAAACAACAAATGCTGGAGAGGCTGTGGAGAAAGTGGAACTCTCCTACACTGTTGATGGGGTTGCAAAATGGTCCAGCCTCTTTGGAAAGCAATCTGGAGCTTCCTTAAAAAAATGGATATAGATATACCATTTGACTCAGTAATTCCACTACTTGGAATATATCCTACAGAATCAAGGCCACTCACACCAACAGACACATGCACAAGAATGTTTATCACAGCACAGTCCACGATAGCAAAAAGATGGAATCAACCCAGATGCACAACAATAGAGGAATGGATAGGTAAACTATGGTATATATACTCAATGGAGCACTATGCAATGATAAGGAATAATGATGATTCCAGGAAACATCTTATAGCCTGGTTTCAACTGGAAGACATTATGTCGAGTGAAAATAGTCAGTGACAAAAGGACAAATATTGTATGAGACCCCTATGATAAGATCTCAAAAACAGACTTATGTATAGAAGAAAAGACTCTTTGACAGCTGCAAGGGAGGGGAAGGAGGGAGGGGGGAGGGTTTAGATTAGATAGTTGCTAGAAATCTGATTGGGTGAAATCAGTGATAGCACACATTAGAAACAAGAACAATATTAAGTGGGCTTCAACATAACTTGAATACTCCTTCCATCTTAACCCAATATTGCAAGGACAGAGCAGCTGGGGCAGGGGGCTGGGGACTATGCTTTTAGGTGAAATCGAGGCCAATTGGCACAACTAGCATTTTGCTAAGAGGGCTCTCTGCACCCCACATTAGTGAGTGGCGTCTAGGGTCTTAAAAGCTGACAAGCTGCCATCTGAGGGCACAGAAAATGGTCCGAACTCAGCAGGAATGGTTGCTTACCAAGGATCAAAATGACATGGGGTAAAAACAACCCAGAAGATAGAGAGACCCATATGAGTGGGTGCCTACATTGACTTGGGACCAGAAGAACCGGATGGTACCTGGCCACCACCAGTGATAGCTGCAATGGAGCTCATGAAGTTGAGTCTCACTGGCAACACAACAATAAAAAGGGGTGCATCCTGAGATCTCCACTAAAAGACCACAATTGATGGTCCAGCAGCTTCGGGGTTCCCCTGGGAGCATGGCCCCTGGCCCTGATTCTGCCTTTCCCATAAATCACAATGAAGGTCCACTCTTTGGACACAAATGGATTGGACTTGGAGATGCAGAATGACCATATATTGGATGCACTTTATGTTTCTATGCATCTATAGGATATCATCCTGCTGACCTCTGGCTGAAGGAAGGAGAGTGGATGGAGAGCAGTGGAAAGGAGACTGTTGGGAGGATGAGACACATATGGAGCAGAGAGGAATAGTGTGCTGTCACTGGGCAGGGAGAGCAGTGGAAGCTGTGTATAGGTGGGCATGTAAATTTATACAGGAATGTACATTATCACTCAGTCATAATAAAAATAAATAAATAAGAATCAAACACTTTTGCTCATCCAAAGACTTTGTTAATAGAATTAAAAGGCCACCTACAGCATGGGAAAAAATATTTGGCAACTATGTCAGACTGATGCCTCATCTCCACAGTCTATAAGGTACTACAAAATATCAGTAAGAAAAAGGTAAATCATCCAATTAAGCGATGGGCAAAGGAGATGGACAGACATTTCTCTAAAGAGGAGATCCAAGCAGCCAAAAAACACATGTGGACATGTTCACTATCTTTATTTATTAAAGAAGTTCAAATCAAAACTACAATGAGATGCCATCTCACCCCCAAAAAGGTTGGCTATGATCCAAAATATGCAAAACAAGAAATGCTGGAGAGGCTGTGGAGAAAGTGGAACTCTCTTACACTGTTGATGGGGTTGCAAAATGGTCCAGCCTCTTTGGAAAGCAATCTGGCACTTCCTTAAAAAAATGCATATAGATATACCATTTGACCCAGTAATTCCACTGCTTGGAATATATTCTACAGAATCAACGCCACTCACTCCAACGAATACAGGCACAAGAATGTTTATCACAGCACAGTCCACAATAGCAAAAAGATGGAATCAACCCAGGTGCCCAACAACAGAAGAATGAATAGGTAAACTATGGTATGTATACTCAATGGAGCACTATGCAGTGACAAAGAACAATGATGATTCCAGGAAACATCTCATAGCCTGGTTTCAACTGGAAGACATTATGTTGAGTCAAAGTAGTCAGTGACAAAAGGACAAATATTGTATGAGACCCCTACAATAAGAACTTGAAAACAGACTTATGCAAAGAAGAAAAGGCTCTTTGATGGCTGCAAGGGCGGGGGAGGGTTTGATTAGATAGTTCATAGAAATTTGGTTGGATGAAATCGGTGACAGCACACATTAGAAACAAGAACAATATTAAGTGGACTTCAACATAACTTGAGTACTCCTTCCATTTTAACCCAATATTGCAAGGATAAAGTAGCTGAGGCAGGGGACTGGGGACCATGCTTTTAGGTGAAATCAAGGCCAATTGGGACAACTAGCATTTTCCTAAGGGGGCTCTTTGCACCCCACTTTGGTGAGTAGCGTCTGGGGTCTTAAAGGCTGCCAAGCTGCCATCTGAGGGCACAGAAAATGGTCCCAACTCAGCAGGAATGGATAATCACCAAGGACCAAAACGACATGGGGGAAAGGCAACCCAGAAGACCAAGAGGCCCACGTGAGTGGGTGTTTACATCAACTTGGGGCCAGAACAACCGGATGGTGCCTGGCCACCACCAGTGATATCTGCGATGGAGCTCACAAGGTTGAGTCTCACTGGTGACACAAGATTAAAAAGGGGTGCATCCTGAGATCTCCAGTAAAAGGCTGGAATTGATGGTCCAGCAGCTTTAGGGTTCCCCTGGGAGCATGGCTCCTGGCCCTGATGCTGCCCTTGCCCGTAAATCATAATGAAGTTCCACTCTAAGGACAGGAATGGATTGGACCTGGCAATGTAGAGTGACCATATATTGGTTGCACTTTATGGTTCTGTACATCTATAGGATATCATCCCACTGACCTCTCGCTGGAGAAAGGGGAGTGGGTGGGGAAGAGGGGAAAGGAGACTGTTGGGAGGATGGGACATGTATGGAGCAGAGAGGAAAATTGTGCTGTCACTGGGCAGGGAGAGCAGTGAAAGCTACATATAGGTGGGCATGCAAATTTATATGGGAATGTACATTTTCACTCAGTTATAATAAATAAAAGAAATAAGATTGAGCTTTGCCAGAGCATCCATTTATATGATGGAGACAGGCCACACACCCAAAGTGTACTCCCCTTTCTGATTGGTTGTTCACATCAGATCAGAAATAGAAGGTGATTACACAGTGTCTGCCAAACCACTGAGATTCACCACCTCGCCACATTGACACACAGCATTAACCATCACAAACAGTTTGGTGGTTTCTCACCACATTATACAGCCAAGCCTATGTACACATACACACACACACACACACACACATAGTGGATGATTATTCAAGCATTTAAAAAAAGACTATCTTAATTATCTAGTGCTGCTCTAACGGAAAGAAATGCCACAAGTGGGTAGTTTTAACAAACAGAAATTTACTTTCTTACACTTTAAGAGGCTAGAAGTCAGAATTCAGGATTCCAGCCTAGAAGAAGTTCTTCTCTCCCTGTTGGTTCTGGAGGAAGAATCTTGTTTCTTTGAGCTTCTGCTCCTGAGCAATCTTCATGTGGCTTAACATCTATCTCTCTTTCCCCATCACTGTGTCTCTAGCATGCTTATTTAATCTCTTTTATATCTTAAAAGAGATTGACCCAAGATACACTCCACAATAATCCTGCCTCATTAACATAACACGGAAAACCTCCAACCAGCATAGAGGCTGTGATCTAGAGCACATATGGGGGGTGCAGTACAGTTCAATCCACAGCAAAGACATACTAATACATGCTACAACATGGATGAATCTTGAAAACATCATGCAAAAAAAAATCATGCTAAGGGAAAGACGCCATGCACCATAAGACACATATTGTATGATTTCATTTGTATGAAATATCCACAATAGGAAAACCCATAGACAAAGTAGATTTAGTGGTTGCTAGGGCCTGAGTAAAGCAGGGGTGGGTATGTGGGGTTTCCATTTGGCATGATGAAAAAGTTCTGGAACTGAATAATGGTGATGGTGGGACATCACTGTGAATATACTTAATGCCACTGAATAGTACATTTTAAAGTGGTAAATCTTATGTTGCTTTATTGAATAAATTGTGTTTTACCACAATTTTTAAAAATTCACTAAGGAAATACTCAACTGTAGGAATACCAACCAATAAAACATTGGCAAAAGACTTGGACAGACACTTCATCAGAGAATATATTCAAATGGCATGTATATATATAAAAACACTGCCATGGAGTCAGGTCTGACTCATAGCAATCCTAGAGATCAGAGTGGAACTACCTCATAGAGTTCCCAAGGAACGCCTGGTGTATTTGAACTGCCAAGACAGATTTGTCCCTTCTTTTGTCAGTACATGGTATATTCAATATTCTTTGTCAACATCATAATTCAAAGGCATAATTTGTCCTTTGATCTTCTTTATTCATTGTCCAGTTTTCACATGCGTGTGAGGGGATTGAAAATATAGTGGCTTGTGTCAGGGGCACCTTAGTCCTTCAAGTGACATCTTTGCTTTTCAACACTTTAAAGAGCTGTTACTAACAAAACTTAAAACCACAGCGAGACACCACTACACAGCTATTAGAATGAGTAAAATTAAAAAGATTGACCATATAGAGTGTTGACATGGATGTGGAGAAACTGGAGTTCTTGTATACTGTTGCTGGAAATGTAAAATTGTATGGACTACACTGAAAAATATCTCGACAGTTTCTTAAACATACATTCACCATATGACCCAGTCATTCTACTCCTAGGTGTTTACTTTTATCCACACAAAGACTTGTGTATATGATTGTCCATAGCAGCTTTAATTGTAACAACCCCAAACTAGAGAAAAGAAATACCTGTGTACAGGTGAACGGATAAACAAAATGTGGTAGAATACTAATAAGCAATAAAAAGATACCTATTGATACGTACAACATTATCAAAACATACAATAACATGAATGAATCTCAAATTAATTTTGCAGAGTCAAAGAAGTCAGACAAGAAAAGAGTATATACTTTGTTATTCCACTTATATAAAAATATAGAAAATGCAAAGTGCATATCAACAGAAAGCAGATAGATTCTTGGTGCTAGGGTAGTAGGGAGAAGCTAAGGGGAAAGATTCAAAAGGACAAGAAGAAATTTTCAGAGGTGATGGAAACTGGATTGTGGCGACAGTTTTACGTATATGTACCAAAACATATCAAATTGTACATTTTTTGTACACCGCACACAAAAGTGTCACTTTGAGGACTAAAGTGTACCTGATCCAAGCCACGGTATTTTTGATCAACCTATATGCATATTTGAAAACCTGAAGACATAGTGGGTTAAGTGCTACATCTGCTAACCAAAAGGTCAGCAGTTCAAATCCACGAGGTGCTCCTTGGGACCCCTGTGGGGCACTTCTACTCTGACCTCTAGGGTCACTATGAGTCAGACCTGACTCGATGGCAGTGGATTTGGTTGTATGGATGCAAAAGTTGGAGAATGAAAAAGGAAGACAGAAGAAGAACTGATGCATGTGAATTGTGGTGTTGACAAAGAATATTGAATATGCCATGGACCACCAGAAGAAGGAACAAATCTGTCCTGGAGGAGGTACATCCATAATGCTCTTTAGAAGCATGAACGGTGAGACCTGGTCTCTCTTACTTTGCACATGAATTAAGAAGAGGCCAGTTGCTGGAGGACATTGTGCTCAGTAAAGTAGAAGGTCATCCAAAAAGAGGGAAAACCTCAGTGAGATGGATTGACACCGTGGGTGCAACCATGGGCTGAAACACAGCAACAACTGTGAGAATGGCCCAGGATGGGACAACGTTTCATTCTGTTACACCACTATGAAGCTGAGCCTACCTGACGGCACCTAACAACAACAACAACACAAACTGTACAGTTTATTGTATGTCAATTATACCTCAATAAAACTGTAAAAGAAAAAGGAGGCAGTCTTTGAATACAGGAGCTGTTCGTCCTTTCCAGCTAAGGTTCTGTCGTACCTGTTAGAGGTAATGATCCTGAAGCCTTCTGTTGATATTGTGTTTTGTACTAAGATGTCCAAATTATTAGAGCAAAATTGGGAATTTTGTTTGGATTATCCAGAGACATACCTCTGTGCTTCACCTCCCTGGGAATGTGTAGAAAGAGCCTCAAAGTCCAGTGGGACAGAGCAAGGAAACATGCCATCAAGCCAGTGGGAAGACATTTTGGTCAGAGGAGGAAACTGGGGAAATGACAGCCTAATGAGCTCTGCTCTTTCCAATTTCTTCAAGTCTGTGATACAGAGGATCAGCGCGCCATGGACATTCCAGACCAGTGAGACATCTCAGAGCCATGAATGCATAGACATCCCTGGGGAGAAAACAATAGAAGACAAGATGGAAATGAGAAATGGCCTTTTTCGGTCTCTTGACCCAAATGCAAGGAACTAAGAGGATATGGAGGAAGAGGTGGAAGTGTCCCTTCCCTGCAGGAAAGGAGATTATGACTTGATGGGGTCTGGGGAAATCAAATGGAAGAAACTGAAGACCTGGAATGTCAAGCCTCCAGGGATGTGCTAGAGGACAGAGAGGAAGGAGCTGATACGCTACTCCCTGCCTGTGAACAGTGAAAGCCAAGAAGGCAAGGAAGGGGAAGACTAAGAAGCCAAGAGGCATGCTTCAAAGTAATTTGTCAGCTGGGCAGTGCCGGGAGCAAGTGCAATTATTGATGGATCACCTCGTGGGAAACCCCCTTGGGGACAGGCCCAGCCCAGGAGGTGTCACCCTACCCTCAGTCCACACCTAGAGCCAATGCTTTAAAGGAAGACAATCAAAACCTTAAATGCCCAGGGTGACTCCAGGCAATATTTGCACCTGAGAAGAGTGGCATTTTCTTCTTGGTCCCAGAGGGTGGTAAGTTTATGAACTTTAAGCCTGCAGCAAGAAAATTAAATGTTCTTGTAATTTTATCCTAGACAGCAGAGCCACAGAAACTTTCTTATCCAGAGAATGTAGATCTAAAGTATCCTTTCTGGCCCCAATTCCACCTGCTTCTGCTAACCCTGTGCGCTGCACCTCTCCACCACCCAAAAGGTTGGTTACATGGACCAATAATATTGCCTTACGTTACTGAGGCATTTTATGGTTTATAAAGTACCTTCTCCTTCATTATTTCTTTTTGACTCTTCTTCAGGTCTGAGAGATTAGGTATTGTTTCTCTTGTTTTTTGAAGGGAGGAATTTGAAGGACCACAACACAGATGTTCAAACTCATTCATTCATTCATAAATTCATTCAAATAATGACTCAACACGATGTATGTGCCAGGCACTGGCTAGATGTTGAAGACACAATGGTGAAACCAGACAGCTACAGCCTCTGCCCTCGTGGAACTTATTCTGGTGAGGAGGAAACCCCAAACTAAACCAGTTGCCATCTAGTTGATTCTGACTCACAGCAACCCTAGAGGACAGGGTAGAACTGTCCCATAGAGTTTCCAAGGAGTGCCAGGTGGATTTGAACGGTCAGCCTTCTGGTTAGCAGCTGTAGCACTTAACTACCACACCACCAGGGTTTTTCAGTGAGGAGGAGGGGGGCATTAATTCAACACAAATCAAATTACAAGATATGAGAGATGCTGGTAGAGACAAATCTCAGTCAATCTGAGAGTCAAGGAAAGCATCCCTTGATAGGGAGCTATTTGACCTTAGAGATGATGGGAGTTGGCCAGGAGATGACAGAGTGAGGGCAGAGAGTCTTCCAGTAGGAGAACAGAGCACTGGAAAAATATTGTGACAGTGAGATGCAAAAGAGAAGGCTGATGGATGAGGTGGGTGAGACTAGATTATGTAAGGCCTTGTAGACCATGGCCAAGAGTTTGGTCTTTGTCATTGATTAAACTGCGTTCCCCAAGCAATTTAGCTAGGCCAGGATTCCTGGTATTGTGTTATGTTCCCACGTGTTGGAATTCCTGCTTCTATGATGTTACAAATAAGACTAGATGGGTGGCAGTTGTGTTGGTGGGGCAAGGCTTACTGTGTGAAATTATGTTGTGGCTTGGGGTGGCCTCCAGGATATAAAGAAAAGGGGAGGCAAACTGAGATTTGGGAACCTCATACCACCAGGAAAGCAAAGCATGCGTCCTTTGGACCTGACATTCCTGTGCCAGGATACTCTCATCTTGAATCTGGATTCTTTACCTACTGGACTGTGATAATTTTTCATACTGAATTTGGATTTACAGCTTACTGCACTGTGACAAAATAAAATTTGTCTTTTCAAAGCCATCCACTTGTGGTGTTTCTGTTAAAGCAGTGCTAGATAACTAAACCAGTGTTGATCCTAAGAGCCATAGGGGGGTGGCAAAGAAAGTGTCAAGCAAAGCAAGATGGGCATGACTAATCTGGTTGCTGTGGAGAATGTTGAATAAAGAATGATGGGGGTTTCAACGAAGATGGAGGCAGTGGAAGCAGAGAGCAATGTACAGATGAAAGAGATATTTAGGAGGCAAGATTGATAGATAGTTCATGCTTTCAATCCCAGCATGATAGGGTTGTGATTGGAGGCAGTAAGGTATATGAATTAAATGATGATCCCCAGAATGAATGGTAGGTCCATGTCCTGACACTCAGAACCTGTGAACATAATCTTTTTTGGGAAAAGGGTCTTTGAAGATGTAATTACGTTAAGGAGCTCTAAATGAGTTTATCTTGGATTTATCAGATGTGCTCTAAATCCAACGACAAGTGTCATTATAAGAGACAAAGGAGAAAACAGACCCAGGAGAAAGCCATGCCAAGACAGAAGGAGAGACCGGAGTGATGCAGCCACAAGCCAAGGAAAGCCTGGAGCCGCCACTAGCTGGAAGAGGAGCCATCAGAAGTTAACAGAGATGTGGCCCTGCTGACATCTTGATTTTGGCCTAGTGAAGCTGATTTCAGACTGCTAGCACCAAGGTAATAAATTTCTGTTCCTTTAAGCCACCAGGTTTGTGGCAATTTGGTACAGCGGCCATAGGAAATGAACAGATGAATTTTGCTGTAAAATGGCTACTTCTCCTTGCCTTTGTTTTCTTTGTTAGTAATTGGCTGTATCTTTGCATGTTTGGGAAAAGTATGAAAGATGAAAAATGGACAACCCAAGGTCTCTGTCTGTGGCCAGGGTTGGGATCCAAGTGGTGATCAGCCTTCAAGGCTGGTTTCGGATCACTTCAGGGGTATAAATTTGCGTTTGAGATGGAGCCAATCTGACTTAGGTCATCTCTCTCACCTTGACCTCATTATCTCCGCACTCTCAACACATAACCTAACCAGTCATAGACTCCAAAGCCAGTCCCCAACAGCCTTTGTCCTGGCTTAGCATTTCAAAGGTGTCAGATTTGAACTTGTATCACATCCCGCCTAACGTCAGCCCAGATAAGACTGGCCACCAAAGCAAAAGGAAGCAAGTTCAATGACCCTCTGGAAGTTAGAGATAAACCTGTTCCTTGGGGAGTGCTAGCCAGGCTCACAGGGCCCTGCTGCCTATGAAAGGAATAAGCAGACCTCCCCTGAGGTAGCAGTGTGTATTTATAGACCCTAGAAGAGAGGAAGGATGGAGGCTCTTGGGAGACGTCATAGAGGATGTGCAGAGGAAATGCAAGTGCTCCAAAATACCAGCGAGAGGAATGGGGACATGCGTGGCTTTGAGAGAGGCCCTAGGATCAGAAGAAATTAGACAGGATGCAGAGAAAAACTGGCAACTCTGTGGGGCAGGGCTGGGGATGCAGCGGAGCAGTGATTCTTCACCTTCTTGGAGGAACCCCTTAAGGGCCTATCCAACTAGTAAGCAGTAGCTTTAGAGATATAACTGAGGATCTGAATTCCCTTGGCATCATTTCTTTCAAGAACATGATTTTGGTGTCAAGTGAGATCTATCTGTGGGAACCGTTCTGTTCTCTTAGACAATAAAACCTGGGGAAGCTGGAATCTCATGTAAGGAAGAAACCTGTCAGAGAAGGAAAACAAAAATATTTTCCACTAATAGAGAGTGAGAGAAAAGTGGTAAGGCTGCACTCTGTCAAAGGCGGAAAACTTGCAAGACCCAGTAAAACAAGGCAGTCTTGCCACTTTGCAGCTCTCACTGATTTCATTGTATAACCAAGCCTGAGAAATGGAAGTAGTTTGTGAAGAAGTTGGAAGAAACATATAAGTGGAGGAAGCATTCCTGGGACATTTGGAGCCCATTTGAGAGTGGCTGAAAAGCTGCTCTGTGGAAGGAATTAGCAGCCAGCAGGATCTGGACTTGATATTAAACAGTAGAAGTGTGAATAGAAGTGGTGTTGTTGGGCTGCAAAGCAGCTACTTCTCCATTTTTTTGAAAAGTGGTACCCTATAATGGTTAGCATTTCACTCTGCGTGCTTGGGGCAAAGGACACATGACAGAGAAGAGTGTAACAACCCTGGAAGATCTCTGTCTGTGGCCAGGGTTTGGACCTAGCTGATGATCAGTATTAAGGGGCATGAGACACCAAGCAGGTTAAGCACTTGGCTGCTAACCAAAAGGTCAGTGGTTTGAACTCACCACCATGGGAGAAAGATGTAGCGATCTACCTCCATAAAGATTGCAACCTTGGAAACCCTATGTGGCAGTTCCACTCTGTCCTCTAGGGTCATTGTGAGCCAGAATTGACTCAATGGCAATGGGTTGGGTTTGATTTTTTTAATTTGACACCAAGCAGTGGGAAAAAATCATACAGCTTGCTGAAGAAGAAACTCTCGCGAAGTCTACCGATCACCAACTGAATTAGTCTGAGTGGTGCTTAGGGTCTTTTGAGTCATACACTGTAGTAAGTTCCAGGTTATGTTCCACATAATTAACATCATATTCTCTGATTAAAATGGTCTCACATCAAACATGGAACTGTTAATCCATGAATATGCCCTAAGCCTCTACACTGTAGAGGCAGTGGAGAAAAACTAAAGATGTCAAGGATTCCATTTCACTTGGTCCAAATGTCCAAACATGGTGGTCACATGTGCTAGTTTGGTTATTGGCACCTTTGAAGCTCTACATCATGTCAACAGGTGATTGGAGCTGATACTAGGCGTGCAAGCCCGGGACTGCATTTTACTTTCCTTGCATGGATTTGACTCAGGTGTCCACACAGTCAGTCATCGAGTGTGTGGTGCAGGCTCTCTCCTACAGTCCTACATAGGCAGAGGGGGACTGGTGTAGGCACAGGTACCTGGGTGCACATACTGAGAAAGATAAGGGGCTAACAGCCATCCCTGAATGTCTGTGAGGACATTAGCCTAGGTAAAGGGACTGTTTCTTCCTTGAATTCTTGGCTCAGGGATGTTGGCAGATTCTATTTTTTCTTTCCCCCATTTGTTAAATTGTTCCCTCTTGCAGTCTGGGATAATGGCTCAGGGCATGCATAAGGGGTCCTACTACAAGCCCAGGAATGGGTCTGTCCATGGAACTCAGTACAGTGCAGAGAAGAGAGGGGGAAGCACTGAGAAAAGGGAGAGAAGTTTATCTGGAAGGAATGTTTTAGATGCACACAGTAGATTAGACACAAGCCACTTAGCTTTTGGCAATCAAATGCTGTTGTTCACTGGTTCTGGAGGTGTGAGTGGACTCTCCACTGCCCCGTCTCTTCCACTGAGAAAGACACCCTTTGAACACTCCTGCTCCACTCACCATGCTGGCTACAGCTGATTCCCACCAGGTCAGGTCTGGCCAGTCCTAGGTACTTCTGGATCCACTCCCCCTCCCCATCGCTCAGTCCAGTTTCTCAACTTTCTCTTTGATGTCAAGGGCTCCTAGAACATCATATACAATGATTCATTTGTTCTTTTGTGGTTTTGTTTTTGAAGGCATCACAGGAAGCATCAGACTACTCTGCCATCTTAGCCCTGCTCTCGATTTCAACTCACTTGGATCAACAATGCACACCCATTGAGGCAGCAGCCAAGAAATCCAGTGGTGTACTGCATTGGGCAAATATGCTGCAAAAGACCTCTTTAAAGTGTTAAAAACCAAAATGGCACTTTGATGATTCAAGTGTGCCTGACCCAAGCCATGGTTTTTTCAATCATTGCATGTGCAAGAGAAAGCTGGACAATGAAGAAAGAAGACAGAAAAATTGATGCATTTGAATTGTGGTGGTGAAGAATAAACCATGGACCGCCAGAAGAAGGAACAAATCACACTTAGAAGAAATAAAACCAGAATGCTCCCTAGAAGCAAGTGTGGTGAAACTTCGTCTTACTTACTTCGGACATGCCGTCCGGAAAGACTAATCCCTAGAAAAAGACATCATGTTTGGCAGAGGGTCAACAAAAATGAAAGAAACTCTTAATGAGATGGATTCACACAATAGCCACAATAATGGACTCAAGCATATCTCTCATGGGTTGAATTGTGTCGCCCCCCAAAATACATGTAGCAATTTCGCTGGGCCAGGATTCCCTGTATTCTGTGATTGCCCTGCATTTTGTGATTTTCTGATGATGTAAATCCTTATCTCTGCTTGCGGTTAGCAGAGTGGATTATGTTAGAGAGGATTACAGTGGGACTGTAAATCCCTTTCTAAGGTCACATGCCTGCTCTAATGTAAAGGGAGTTTCCCTGGAGTGTGGCTTGCACCACGTTTTGTTCTTTTATCTTACAAGGGATAAAAGGAAAGGAAAACAAGCAGAGAATTGGGAACCTTACGTTATCAAGAAAGCAGCACCAGGAGTAGAGTGTGTCCTTCAGACCTGAGGTTCCTGTGCCAAGATGTTCCCTGGCCAAAGACTGATGCAAAACAAGGAATTTCCTCCAAAAAGGACAGAGCAAAAGCCTTCCCCTCTCCTGAAACGGACAGTCTGAATTTGGACTTGTAGCCTACCAGATTGTGTAAGAATAAAAATTTCTCTTTTAAAGCCGTATAGTGTGTTTTTGTTTTTTATTTATACATATTTTCATTGTGATTGAGTGAGAATATACAATCCCATATAAACTTGCATATCTGCCAGTCAGTGGCTCCCACTGCTCTGCCTGCCCAATGACAGCACACTCCTCTGTTCTGTACATGTCATACCCTCCTAACAATCTCCTATCCCTTCCTCTCCACCCTCTCCTGTGCATCCAATAAGAGGTCAGCTGGATGACATCCTATAGATGCGTAGAACCATAAAGTGCACACAGGATATGGTTGTTCTGTGTCACCAAGTGCAATCCATTTCTGCCCGAAGAGTTGACCTCCATTACAATTTATGGACGGGGCAGCACCAGGGCCAGGGGCCATGCTCCTGGGGGAACACCAAGGCCCCTGGACCATTGTGGTCTTTTAGTGGAGATCTCAGGGTGCATCTCTTTTTATTTGCGTGTTGCCTGTGAGACTCAACTTTATGAGCCCCATCATGACTATCACTGGTGGTGGCCAGGCATCATCCACTTCTTCTGGTCACATGTCAATGTAGTCACCTGCTCACGCAGGTCTCTCTGTCTTCTGGGTTCTCTTTGCCCCATGTTGTTTTGGTCCTTGGAGATCATCCTTTCCTGCAGAGTTGGGACCATTTGGTAGACCTCAGATGTAAAATCATCTACTCTGTGTTATTTCTGTTAGGGCAGCACTAGATGACTAAAACAATGTCAAAGATCATGAAGATGGCACAAGACCTGGCAACATTTCCTCTCTCATACGTAAGGGAGTCACAAGTCACAGCTGACTTGACAGCAACTAATAGCAACAAACAACAATTATGCCCAGTACTGTGCTGACTGTTTTGGTGGATACAGATGAGTTAGAAAGCTCAACTCTGGCCAATAGAATTAGAAAGACAAGTACTTAGTAATGAGACAGTGAAAACTCCTGTTCTCTGCTGGTGTTTAGATGCACAAGGATAATTTGTCATGGAACTAGTCAGGGGGACGTCAACCAGCAGCCGGCTTCTCAGGCTTTTTGTTTTGGTCCCCCAACTTCTTGTTAAGTAGCTCCAGAGACAGGGGAAGCTTTGAGGCTCTTCTTCTTAGATACTTTTTACCAACCTTGAGGCTCATGCTCTTTTAAGAACTGTCTATATGGATTCAAACTGACAACAGCAACTCCCAAAAGATTAGACAGGAAGATTAGGGGGCAGAGTGTTTGTATTGATGAGTGTGGAACAGTTCAGCAAAGGAGGGTGGGAATGTTCGCACAAGATGAAGAATGTCATAAGTGTCACTGAACTGCACATGCAAAAACCGTTGGTGTATGGTTTGCTGCGTCTGTTCTCAATAACAACAACACAATGAATAACATGATTTAAAAGAAAATATTTCTCACCAGTGTTGCTGCTACTGAACTTCTTTGCTCATTATGAGGTTCTCCGAAGGGCTGAGTTTGTGGAATAAGGTTCTGGACCTGACCTCAGCCATTCCTGTGCCTTTGCAGCCAACTGGCACACTGCTGTACCAGTGAGCGCCTGTTCCGTGGCGGGAAGGCAGTGTGGTATAGAGTGAAAAATAGGAGACAGGAGTGAGTTCGATCTGGATTCCCCCTGACTTGGCCACCAGCTTTAATACGTAGCCTTAAGAAAGGTGACATATTTTCTTGGCCTCAGTTTCTCCAGCTGCATAATGGGGGGGTTGAGCGCCTTCTGTTGGTCGTTGTTAGTTGCTGTAGAGTCAGGGTGAACTCATCTGATTGCACCCCACTTTTTCAATTACTCCAGTCAAAATAACCACTTTGCAAGTGGACAGGCAGGGGAGAGAGGGACACATCTTTGTCTGTTTCTCCTAATTATTGGTGTTGACCCATCTAAAAATCTGTTGGAAAAGTTGTGATGATTTTTCCCAAAATTGGATAGCTTGAGATGGATCATAGACCCAGGGTGATTACTAGTATGACTATACAATTCTTTCTTTCAATCAATGAACATTTATTATTGAATGTCTGCCCTGGGCAAAAGCACTAGTGCTAAGAATACAAAAATGAATAAGACGTAAACTTACAATCAGATAATGTTGGTAAGATACATACACAAATATCTACAAGAATATATCACATTTATCCAACGCTTATCTTTCTATGAGAACCAGGCACCCTGCCAAGTGTTTTATAAGTATTAACTCATTTAAATCCTTCCAATAACCCAGGAAGCTAGGATTCTATTCTGTTTTTCCAGGTAAATAATTTGCCTGGTTAGTCATTTAGTAATGATGTTTTGTGTTGGGTGCCATTGAATCAATTCCAACTCACAGTGAACCCGTATGACAGAGTAGAAGTGTCCCATAGGGTTTCCTAGGCTGTAATTTTTACCAGAGCATATTGCTAAGTCTTTTCTCCTGTGAAACCCCTGGTACCACAATGGTTAAGTGCTATGGCTGCTAATCAAAAGGTCATCAGTTCCTATCAGCCAAGTGCTTCTTGGAAGCTGTGTAGAGCATTTCTACTCTGTCTTACAGGGTCACTACAAGTTGAGATACAAGTTGAGATTGACTCAGTGGCAGTTGGTTTGGTTGTGGTTTTTCTCCTGTGGCGAAACCCTGGTGGAGTAGTGGTTAAGCACTATGTCTGCTAATCCAGAGGTCAGCAGTCCAAATCTGCCAGGCGCTCCTGGGAAATTCTATGGGGCGGTTCTATTCTGACTTACAGGGTTGCTATGAATTGGCATTGACTGGACAGCAGTGGCTTTGGCTTCTCCTTTGAAGCTGCGTGGGAGGGAGTTGAACTGACAACCTTTAGGTTAGCAGGTGAGCACTTTAACCACTGTGCCACCAGGGTTCCTTAGTAAGTGATGCAGCTGCCTCATTCCAGAACCCATGAGTGTGACCCGTTTGTTTCACTGCTTCCTAGTGTGATTAAAGACCATATGAGTTAGATGTTAGAAGAACAAATAAAGATACATGCATACTCAGAAAAAAAAAACAAAAAACTCGGTGCTGTGGAGTGGATTCTGACTCATAGTCGCCCTCCAGGCAGAGGACAACTGTGCCACATGGTTTCCAAGGAGCACCTGATGGAATCTTAACTGCTGACCTTTTCATTAGCAGCTACAGCTCTTAACCACTGCACCACCATGATTCCAAGCGGGCTCAGAGCAATGGAAAATTGTTTATACTCAGTGAGGAAAGAGTGTGGACTTTCAGGTTAGGCAGACCTGGGAAAATTACTGGTAGCCTCAGTTGTTTCTCTAAAAAATGGGACAGCAAAGAACAGGATCTACCTGATGGGTGAGAGGATTAAATAAGCTTAATGGATGTAAAGCTTCTAGAATAGTGCTTGACATATTACATATTGACACATGATCAATAAATTTAAGCCACCATCATGATTATCATCTATGGGGACAGGCAGAGAGGAATGGACTGCAACAGGATTGCTTACACTCTGAGGCTTCAGTGGTCAAATTTGCTCTGTTAGCCATAGTCAGGTAGAAGAAAGGCCGTGCAGGGACTATTAACACTTTCCACTACTTTGGTGTAGGCAGTGTATTTGTAAAGTTCATTCACATATTCAAGAATATTTACTAGCCAAGCCAAGTGCCGTGGAGTCGGATACTGAGCACCTGTTATATCCCAGGCACTGATACAGGTCCTGAGGATACAGCCATGACCAAAACAAAGATCCCTCTCTTGTGGAGTCGTCAGTTCTGGTGGAGGCAGATGTGTAATAAACAAGTTATGTATATACTCTATTTTAATGTTTCCACTCTTACAGTGCACATAAATACTGTTCAAAGTATCTTTTGTGTCGATCCGCACTTGTTCTTCAAGCAAATTGCCTAGTCAACTGAACAGAGGGAACACCTTATGATGTAGTCTTTTAACAAGTGTTGAGTGCCACCTATGTGCAGAGTCTGACATCGGGGACTTGAAGAAGAGCCAGAAGAATGAGAATATATGGTCTTAGAGGGTTTCCAGTCCAATACAAGACCTTACTTTGGGGCATTCTCAGGCTGGAGAAGGAGCTATCTAGTGGGATAGGCACACAAAGGCAAACTTCAGGACCCGCTTACAAAGGAGTTCTCCAAATGTGTGCAAAAAGAATCCATCCTAGACTGTTTGGAGATGGGTAGCCACGCTTGCCTGCCCCCCTCACGATAATGGGGAACAAGAAGGGGGTGCCATAAAAGCTGTCGCACGTCCCAACGGAGGGGCAGGCCCACCTGGATGACTGTTATCCTGGGAAGTTTTCTGGGGGAGATGGGATTGCGGTGCCGCACGAATGAGCAGTTCAGGAGAAGGGTGGGGTGAGGTGGGGGTAGGAGGCTCTAAGGGGCTGCAGATATTAGGAGAAATGGAGGAGCTGATTAATTAATCAAGCATTGAGCTCAAGCCTACGCAATCACCCCACTTCATATCCAGTTCAAGAGGCAGCGGAGAGGTGGCCGGATTGTGGGAGCAGCGCGGGCACAGACAGGGTCAGGGTCAGAGGTGGAGGCTGTGGGTGGGAGCATCCAGGGCTGGGTCCTGCCCTGAGCGCCCAGGTTTCCTGACAGCTGTTGAGGAAGAGAGGTGAGAAAGGGTTAAGTGTGCCCCTCCACCGCGTGCCCAGCTCCCCGCCCCCCGCCCCCCGCCCCAAATGCTTCCTGTGTTTGAAATCCTTCAAGTCTCGGCCAACCCTTTGGCCCGCAGCCAGGCAGGCATTGTCCGGGGAGCGGCGGTGCAGCCTTTGTGGCTGGGCCACCTCGGGGCTCCTACTGGCGCCCCGGCCGGGCGGCCGCGTGCGTGGCGGGCGGGGGGCGGCGCGGGAGGCGCGCGCTTTCCCCCGCCCAGCCCCCCCGCGCCGGCCTCCGATGACCACATGACCAAGTGGGCCCGCGGCCAAGCCACACGCTACAAATTGCAGCCCCGGGAGTGAGCGGAGCACTCGCGCTGGCAGCCTCGGCCGCGGGCAATTGGCGCGGAGGCGAGTAGAGCAGCCCGGACCTTGGAAAGAGCCCGCCGCGACTCGGAGCCAGCTTCGTGGCGCTGCCTGCGGAGGGCTAGCGCGGCGACAAGAGAGGGAGAGCTGCGGGAAGCGGCGGGCAGGTCGGCCCGGAGCGCGCTCAACTGGCCGGAGCCGCGAGCTCGGAGCTCAGCAGCCCGCCAGCGCCCGCCCCTGCGCCCAGCGCTCCCCAGCCCGGGTCGCCCGAGCATGGACCTGCGGCGGTGCGTGCCGACGCTGCTGCTGCTCTGGCTGGCGCTGACCTGGGTGTGCGAAGGTGAGTGCGTGCCCGCGCCCCGCGCCGTCCCCCCGCCGCGCGCCCGCGCCGTCCCCTCCCCTCCCCGCCTCCCGGGAGCCCGGCGCGAGCCGGGCCGCGACAGCCACGCGCCGCTGCCTGACCGGGCTCCCGGGCCAGGCCGGCGCCGCGGGGACAGCTTCCCACCGGGCTCGGCTGGCTGCGGGCATCACCTGCCTCCCTGGGCCCCACCTGGCCACCCGCCCCTCGCGGTCCAGGAGCTCAGGGTCTCCTGTGCGCCCGGAGCCCCTCAGGGATCAGAACCGAAGCCGGGTGGGCTGGGCTCACACACTAGAGGTTTCCTGGCCCGTGGAGGTCAGGGTCCGCTGGCCAGTCCAGGGACACAGGCCACTCGGGATGCTATGCCAACATGCAGACGTGACACTTGTTGCATAGGCCGGAGCCAAGCCAGCCAGGCTTCTCCTTTAATCCAATATCGAGCATGGGAGCCCTTCCCAAAGCTTCCACAGCCCCCTGGGCTTTTTAGTATCCTACCTGCGGCCTCTCCTGTACCCCAGGTATGGGCATGCTTCACCTTAGTCACCTTAGTCTTCAGACACCAACCCAGGAAACACAGAGTCAGTAGGACACCTTGGTGCAGCTCAGGGGAATGGGAGTTCTTGTCCCCACCCACACCACGCCTCCCACCTGGCAATACTTGGCTCTGGTATTCTCTTGCAGGCCCCAAGCCTGGTCCCCAGCAGCCCCAGGAGGGGTGACTGGTTCTGTGCGTCAATGTGTCCTGGGGCTGCCAGCTCCCACTTCCAGCTGCCACAGTCCTGTGATCTGGCTGTCACTGCTGCTTGTTCTCCTGGCACCACAGAAGGGGAATCTAAGCTGAGGTGGGCTGGTACTGGTGCCAGTGCTGGAGTCACAGGGAGGTGGAAGCAGAGGGAAGAAGAGGGCATGGCAGCAATTTTCCTTGAGGAAGAGTGCAAGGCACTGCTGGGTTCCACCTGGCCTGGCTTGACCTCTGTCTCTTTGTTGTCAGCTGCCTTTCTCTGCTCTTGCCTTTTGGCACTGCCCTGGCAGCGGGAGCCCTGTGACTTCTCACGAAGGTGCATTGCTTGAGGCTGGCACCCTTTTGTCTCAGGTAGCTTGTCCAGTGGCTTCCACTTCAAGACCTAAGCACTGGGTCTGTTGCTTTCTTGTTGAAAAGGGAGCTGACTTTCCCCCGCAAATTCTTGTCAGGCAGGTCAACTATTTCCTTGGTGAGAAGGGAGTAGACTTCTCCTCAGAAACTTCTGGCAGGCAGGCACTGGTGGGAAGAAAGCAAAAACTATGAAGGAAAGATACCACATAAGCTTGCTTTCCAGGAATCTACCACCCAGTGTGGTTGGCAAGACAAAACACCCCATGATGTCACTAGCAGAGTTCAAGGTGGTGCCTTCAGGAAAGAGTGGGTGCAGAGAGGGCTCCCCAGAAGAAGCTGGGGCATCTCCACCTGCACACTTGATGCTCCCCTCAGAGGCTACAAGGGAGACCCTTGTAGCAGACCACCACTTGAACCCTGTCAGGGTCCAACCACTGAGGTAAAACTGGAAAAGAGGGGAGCTTCCTTCAAGAGGGAGAACTCAGGTGGCATAGTGGTTAAGTGCTATAGCTCTGCAGTTCAAATCTGCCAGATGCTCCTTGGAAAATCTATGGGGCAGTTCTACTCTGTCTGTAGGGTCGCTATGAGTAAGAATTGACTCAACGACAGTGGGTTTTGGTTTTTTAATTTCAAGAGGAGGGAAACTGGCCAGGCTACCAGAACTCTGTGTTTGTCTGTCCCCAACTCTGTCACTTCTTGTAATTCCTTCTCACTGATTTAGTCACCTATCTTTAAACCTCCTTGATTTGTGCACATTCATTGCCTACGTATTTTGATTAAGCCTAGCACTGGAAATCTCAAAAGTTTCTACTGCCTTCTCCACCGCACAGCCACTCCTACGATGGGAGGCGAACATCTCCCCGCCAGGTAGTCCCCAGCCAAGGGTCCAGGTACACATGGCCTGCTTCTCCTGCCTCCTGTCCTAGCTTAGAGGCATGGACCCCAGAAACACTTTGTCCCTGACCCACACTTGCATGCTGTCCCCAGCCAGTGGTCCAGGCCTGGAAACCATATTTCCTCTACTCCACACTCTGTCCTGACTTGCAGTGCATCCTCAATACTCTTCTACTGCCTTCTGATCTGGAATACACTTTGTTCTTCTAAGTTTGAGAGCTGCTGGGCCAGGGCCAAGTGTCCCTTGGTCTTTGTTTGGGCACCTTCCTACCCTTGTCCCCTCCCTACCCGAGCCCCAGCTTGAAGCCTGCAGTCACTGTAGTAGTGAGAGAACAGCACCTTTGGCTCAGGGAGGGGACATCTCCATTGTATCCCTGACTGCTAAGTACCCACGTGTCCCGAGCCCAGCCTCTCAGCAGCAGAGGACTCAGGCTAGTGGAGGTGAGAGCCAGGCTGCCAGAGCGACGGTACATCAGACGGCAGCAAAGCTGGCACAGCACAATAGTTCAGGGCACCGGGCTGAGGGGCTGGCACACAAAGGGAGGGTGTCGCATCCTGGAGACACACATAGTACAACAGAGCAGTGGGAAGGCACAGCCCGCGTGGTCTCCACCAGAGCACACGTGGGGTCTTTTAAAGTGACACAGACAGACCAGACAGCAAAAGGAAAACTGGTCGTCATTCCTGGTGAGTCTGGCAGATTCCTGCAAAGGTGCATGTAGCACTTTGTGCGCTGGCTGGCTTGAAGCTTAAATTTTGGGAAAATCAAACCCTAGTGGAGCAAAGTGGAGCCCAGGTCAGGAGGCAGTAGAGGAATGCTGGGAGGCAGGACATTCCAGAGTGCAGAGTGGAGGAAGCTTCCGTGGTGACAAGATGGCACTTCTAAGAGCAAGGAACTGTGCTCCAGTCCCTCCAGGGTTGTGATTCTTTGGGATCTCCCTTTAAGTAGCAGACACCTGTTGCCATCAAGTGAATTCCAGCTTATAAGCCAGAAGAAAATATTAAAGTGTGCTGGGGATGGTGCCATTTCTAAAAGGGAAGTCTTTTGAACTGCTAAGAGCTCTACAGTGAAGAGAATCAACAGCCTCTAATTTGTCCCTTGGGGCAAGAGAAAGCCAGGGTTTCAGGTATCACCTTTTCTTTGGGTGGGCCTGACTCAGAAGCAAAGGTAGAAACAGCTGGGTGGCGGAATCAGGGTGCTGGGGGTGTCTGCAGACTTCTGGCCACGAGGAGGACAGTGAGGCCCTGCCTAGAGATAGATACACAAGGTGCCAAGGCCTTCAAAAGGTTGGAGGACCTGGTACAAATGATATCAGTACCAATCTGTCCTTGCCAGGGGGTGTAAAAGAGAATTTTTTTCCCCCAAGTGGCCCCAAGCCCACTCTTAGTGGCCCTTTCAAGAAGCCACAGTTCCCCTGTTCTCCAGCAGCAATCTGGACCCCCTGAAAGATGAGCCCCTAAAGTGCTCATGGAGATAGGCAGTGGGGAGGGAACCAGGCCAACCAAGGGCCCCCAGAGAGAAAAAAGCTGAAGAAGCAGGGCTTGAGGCTGAAAGAAGGAAGGCCTAAGGGAGACAAATCATAGGTCTCTCTTGGGTGCTGAGCATATGGAGATGACATCCCCATACCAACAGTACCACTGGTGTCACTGTGGTGCCATTGCCCCACCTCTAGTAGTCAAGGGTGTAGAAGGGAGAACCAAGGCTTCTCTTACATTTTCAAGGCCTCTAAGGCCTTCCTGGTTGCACAGTATTTAAGAGCTTGGCTGCCAACCAAAAGGTCAGCAGTTCGAATCCACTAGCCACTCCTTGGAAACCTTGTGGAACAATTCTGCTCTTTCCTATAGGATCATTATGAGTTGGAAGCCACTCAGTGGCAATGGATTTGGAGGGTCATTCCAAGGAACCCTGGTGGTTCAATGGCTAGGTGCAGAGCTACTAACTGAAAAGTTGGCAGTTTAGAGCCAAACTAGCAGCTCCATGGGAGAAGGACCTTGTGGTCTAGTCCCTTAAAGATTACAGCTTAGAAAATCCTATAGGGCAGTTCTACTTTATCACATGTGGTTGCTGTGAGTTGGAATTACTCAAGGGCACCCAGCAACAAGGGTCCTTCCCTTAAGCCCAGCCACACTGTCAGCACAGTCCTTACTGCCGCGTGTATTTCTCTGGTACAGATTCCTCATCAGCATCAGTCCAATCTACCCCTAGTGGGCAGTGCAGCCCCTTGGGGGGCCCTAAAACGTAGGGCACAAGCTGAGGCGGCTGGAGTGCGGACTCAGTGAAGGTCTCGCCCCAGTCCCAGCCCCTTCTCAGATGGCACAGAGAATAGCTCTATGACAGTCTGACACAGCACCCTTCTTTTATCTCCATCCACCCTGGTGGCCCTCGAGTGCTGCTAGGATTTCTGTGTGCTGTTTCAGGTGGTAGGTTTAGGGGAGGGGCTGACACATTAACCCTCACCGGCCCTAAGCACAGTGGTTGGCAAGTGAACCCAATGACTTTGGTAAACTGATGGTTTTTCCTGGGGAAGAGAGGGAGGTGGGAAAAGTCATATGCGCGGTCTGGCCTGGGTGGAGGGTTAGAGGAGATGAGTGTGGGGGGTGAGCGTGCGTGTCTGTGTGTGAGTGGGCTCTAAGAGCAGACATCGCCTACTTTAGGCCCAAGAGGAAAACAAACGCCTGGAAATTATGTGCAAGCGGAGGAGGAATCACAAGTGCCAAGGAGCCAAGGCTGGAACCAGAGCATGGTGGGGGAAGAGGCAGGGGAGGAGGGCAGGGAAGAGCTGCCAGAGGTATATATATATATATATATATATATATATATATATATATATATATATATAATTGGGGACTAGCAGCCAGTGAGAGGTGGTATGGAAACTGTGAGCTAAGGGTAGGGATTCCTGGATGAATAGAAGTGGGGCTTGAGGGACACAGGCATAGCCTAGGGAAATCTGATGATGGGGCTGACGGGGAGGAGACTGGGATTCATCATCACTGGCCTTGGAAGCACTGTTCCTGCAGGCCAGCCTCGGACCGGCCATTCCTCAAGCGCCCTGCCAGCCATTGACCCACTGTGCCTGCCTCCTGTGTCCAGAGTTTGCCCCCAGTGTGCCAGCTGGACAGTGGGCTTTGTGAGAGCAGACCTGGGTGCTGTCCCACTCGTTTCACCCAAGAACACCAAGCACCACTTGAATTCTACTGCCAGGGCTCAGTCTGGCATCAGGAAGCTTATGTTCTCAGCCAGGTGTAGACAGATGGAGAGAGATGCCCCAGAGAACAGAATAGAAGCTAGCTGCGATTGGAATGGTAGGAAGGAATCTCAGACCTAGGATGAGGGGTGTGGTCTAGAAGTGAAAGGAAGCCGGGTATTGAGTGCGGAAGTGCTAGCCGTATCAGTGTACCCCCTCCTGATGCACAGACATGCTTCTACAGCTGACCATACATTCACCCATCCATCCATCCATCTGTCCGTCCGCCCGTCCATCCATCCAATACTTATTGACCTCTGGGTGGTAGAAACCCTGGTGGTGTAGTGGTTAAGTGCTACTGTGTCTGCAGACCAAAAGGTAGATGGTTCAAGTCCATCAAGCACTCCTTGAAGACTCTGTGGAGAAGTTCTACTCTGTCCTGTAGGGTCACTATGAGTTGGAATTGACTCGATGGCAGTGGGTTCGGTTTTGGGGGGAGATTGAGTGGTACAAGTGGTTTGTGCCTGATTGCTAACCTAAAGGTTGGCAGTTCAGACCCATTCAGTGGCCCTGTGGAAGAAAAGCTTAGAGATCTGCTTCCATAAAGATTACAGCCAAGAAAAACCCTACTGTCTAATGAGTGGGGTTGCCATGAATCAGAATCAACTTGAAGGCAACAGATGGGTAAATCTTGTCATGGGGTGTAGAGCCCAGTACAATGGAGGCAGAGTCCAAGACCACCCCCAAGTCTGCAGCTGGACCACACCTTTGCCGGGGCAAGATGGGGAAAGCCCTGGGTGAAGCGTGTGGTAACTAGGCCTCCAAGGTGCATCACCTTGGATTCCAAACAATGTAGACATGCAGTAGCGTGGTGTTGAGGGGGTTGCTTTAAAATACTTCAGCTGAGAAAGGAGCCAGAGAAACAGAGGCAGGTGGGAGAAGTTCTGGATAACTGTGGAATCAGGGTGATGGGTACGTGAGGGATATTCACTATAATGTATGTCTGAAATGTTTTGAGTGTGTTAGTGGCAGGGGTACAAGTCGGCATTATTGCATCCTGTGCCCAAGAGAGTCCAGGCAGAATGTGCCAAACTGCACCCCCACTGAAGTTCCAAACAAATGCCGTGTTTCTACTGTTACTGTTATTGACTGTAACTATCAAAAGGACATAAAATTGGTTACATCAATTACAAGATGTGAGTAGTGGATTCTGTTTGCCCCAGGCCAGTGTAAAAAATGATAGCTTTTCCATCAAGATAGAAAATGCCAAGCAAAACTATGAGCAACACCACCTCATAGAGAGGTTGCCCTTTACTGCGGGCTTGTGATTTCTGACAGCCCTCCTGCCCATTTTCATCACCCCTCCTCACCAGCAGAGTCCCTGGCTGGTTAATGTGCTGGGCTGCTAACCAGAAGGTTTGAGGTTCGAGTTCACTCAGAGGCATCTCAAAAGAAAGACTTGGCGGTCTACTTTCAAGGTCTCAGCCTTGAAAACCCTCTGGAGCAGTTCTGGGATCTGAGATCCCATGGGATCACCTTGAGTCTGATTTGACTTAACTTCACAGCAACTGGTTTGATTTCTTTTTCCCCCTCAACTGACACATTTTCTTCTTCCTGCAGGGTCCCCGATGCAGCCTTCTGACAGGAAGTGGCTGGAGGAGGGCGATGTCAGCTACCTGGTGCAGCCCGATGGGGCGAGGAACAGACCCAGGCCCTCGCAGGGAGGTCGGAGAAGGCCCCAGAGCTTGCGGCCCCGCGTGCGGCCCCGTCTCTCCCATAAGGGCCCCATGCCTTTCTGAGGCAGGTGCTTGAGTCTCTGGTTGGTAGGTGAGACTGAAAGGGAGGAGAAGGGTGCAGACGACATACTGGGTGATCCTGCACCATGTCTCTGGATAGACACATCCACCAAGCCCTCCCAGCGCTCCACGTAGCACAGGGAGTTAGGATCAGGCAGGGACTATAGAACACCTGCCCAGCCCTTCATTTTCCAGAGGAGGCTAAGCCCCAAAGGGAGCTTGACACCTGAGGCTAGTTTCCTCACTCCTCAAGAGTCGGGTGATGGCTTCCCTGTGCCCTGCTGCCTGGGGTTGGGCCAGCTGGCCCAGCTGAACAGAGTTCTAGAAGTCTCAGGAGGACTTAATGAGCTGGGGAGGGGTGCCCAGCCGGGGGTATGCCTATAGGGGCCACCAGTGTAGACTCTCTTCAGGGAGGGGCAAGGAGGTAGAGAGCCTTGAAAGTCATCAGGCAGAGAAAAGGAAGAAAGTTGTAGCTGTGGGTGGTGTCCCAGCACTGCGCCAAGGAGAGAAAAAAATCAAAGATAGCAACAGAAAGAGCAGGGCCCAAGTCTGCCCCAGAAACCTGGCCTGCTTTCTCGCCCACTGCAGGCAGGATAGCATGGCACCAACCCAGGGCCTTGGGCTGCCAGTGCAGTTGGGGGGTGTGAGTGGGAGGAAATAAAGGCTGTCCCTTTCTTTCCCCTTCCCAGGTGGTTCCTTTGGCCTAAGACATGTCAATGAGTTCTCTCTGTCACCGTTTTTGTCTCTTCAGAACAGAAGGGCCTGCGAGTGCCTGTTCCCCGCACTTCTCTCAGCTCTGTAGATTGGTCCGCTTCTCTGGAGCCCTCACGGCGCTTCGTTCTCGTCTCACACCTCTTCTAGCTACTGATGGTCCTGGCTCTTCTCACCCACCAGCTTCTCCGAATGGCGTGGCCCTGCCTGTAGTTCACTGGATTCTCTCTTTCTCTCACAGATCCATTAAGCCCATCTTCCTGGCCCCTTCCTGGACTGATTTTGGTAGCCAGCCCTAGAAGGCCTTTCTCACTACCCTGTTTCTCCCAGGCTTCCCCACCCTCTGCTCCCTCCCTGTCCTATCTAGCTGGCCCAGTCCTTCACCTGGCCTTCCTTCCTCATGTATGCCCTGGTTGTCTGAGTGGCCAAAAATCCATTGCCTTCAGTCGATTCTGAGTCATAGCAATCCAGTAGGACAGAGTGTAACTGCCCCATAGAGTTTCCAAAGCTGTAATCTTTACAGAAGCCAACTGCCACATCTTTGTCCCACAGAGTGGTTGGTGGGTTTGAACCACTGACCATTCAGCTAGCAGCTGAGTGCTTAACCACTGCACCACCAGGGCTCCTTGTGGGCTAGGTGGACATCTTCCTTTCTCAGTGACCTCTGGCATCTCCTGTGCCTTCTTGTCATTGGAGTCCTTCAACCCAAGCCTCCAAGAGAGAAACAGAAATGAGCAATGAGAGACTCTAGTAAGGAGGGCTGGAGGCCAGACAAGGGACAGTAAGGGACACTGGAATGAGCTCTGGTGAAGGGTCTGTGAAGCATGGGATAACAGAAAGAATAGCTGAGGTGGCCTCATCCTCATTCCATGTTTGGCCCAGCTCAGGAAGGCTAGGGATGGGGACCCATGAAGTACTACTCTGTCACTGCTTTCCCCTTTGTGTCCCCATAACTCTTCCTTCTCCCTAGCCCCTCCTCCCCCAGCTAGTCCCAGCTCCAGCCCAGAAAAGGGGGTTCTGGGCCTGAGATGGCTCTCTACCCTCCCAGGAGCCAAAGCGAAGCAGGACCGGTTTTGCCAAGAATCGCAGAGTAGCACAGCCAAAGGGAATCCTGGCCATCACTTCGCTCCACCCCCTTGTGCGAACTTTTGCAAAACCAGAGGCCTGCCAAGGTTAGTGACCTGCTCAGGGTCACTGTAGAGCCCAAATACGGACCCAGATCTCCCAATTCCCCCACCATGGTGTCTTCTTCCCTCTTTCTGATGTCTTAAAAAAATTTTTTTTTTTTTAAATGAAGTGCCTTTTCCCAGGGTTAGGTCTAGGTGGCTGGGGAGGGAGAGGCAAGCTGGCTATGAACTGCCCCATGGTGGGGACAGAACTTCTCTCCCTCTCCGGTCCCCCAATCAGGACTGCCAAGTTTTAGAAGTGGCTAGCTGCCGTTCTCCCCATTGCACCCCCAGGCCCTGGATATTTTAAGGGGCAAGACAGGCCCCAAGATTACCACTCAGACTGTTTAACAGGTTTTGAGGAGCCACGAGGTAGCCTGAAATTGTTTGCCTCGATAGCTTTCCCTCCTCATGGCACCATCTCCCTGGCCCCTGGAGTTTGGTGTTGACTGGACCTTTTTTCCCAGTAGGGGGAAGTGGAAAAGAAGGAAGGAAGGAAGGAAAAGTGGGAGGAAGTGGGAGGGGCCTTTGCTGAAGGTGGTCTTTTTCTCCTTATGTGTGGGCAGACTTCCTTCTCAGAGGTCTCCCAGGAGGGAGAAGACAGGTAACAAGATCCTGATGCCCACTTATGTGGGGAGGAGGCAAGGAGGCTCAGGGTCCCCCAGGTCCATAATGAACCGCAGTGTCTGACTCTCCTCCTTCCCCATGAGTCCCTTAACGTCTGCTGCTGACGCTACTACTGCTGCTGCTGTTGCTGCCACCTCAAAGCCGGCTCTGAGGAGCTGGACTGGGTGCCAGCCTCACCACACCCCTCAGGCTTAGAGAGGGGCCCATTAAGTGTCCAGAAAGTCTCTTCTTCCACTGATGGTTCCTCCAGGGCCTGGGCCTTCTTCACCTGCCTCCTTTCCACACGTGCCTTATCAGCCTGCTGTGACCTGTAGCCAAGCCCAGCCCCATGGGGAAGGGGAGGCAAGGAGGACGGCTGAGGAAGGTGGGAGATCCCTGGGCAGAGGAGGCTCACAGGAGGCCAGGGAGGCTGTCTTATTTAAAGTGGTTGTGTATGATTCTTATACTAATTTATACAAAGATATTAAGGCCCTTTCATTAGGAAATCATCCCCTGCCCATGATTATGTTGACTGTATTTGTAAAGATTGTTTTGTGTAAATATGTCTTTATAATATAAAGGGTTCAAAGCTGACAAGCAGTGCTTCCTTTTGAAGGTCATGTTCAGGAGGGGTGTTCCTCTCCCCTGAGGTTAGCAACTGTCACGGAGCCCACATGTTGCATATGTGGGGAGGTCACTGCCTGCAATCCCAAATCAGTTCTGGGTCACCTGGCCGCAAACCAATTTGTCACAAATACAAGAATGGATTTCCCTGCGTAATGCCCAGTGCAGATACAATTCAGGCCAATTTTGAGTGTTTGGCATCTGTTTGGGTGTCTTTTTTTTGCAGTGTCATTTAAAGGGTTCTTAAAAACCAATTCAAGAGCATTCTGATTAGATGTGGGATTTCTACTAAACACTGTTTTGTATCCTTGGTGAGCGTCATCTTCTATGTTATCTACCTTTGAACACTTCCGGGACTTTGTAGCCAGTTTGTCTTTCTTGAAAAAGGTTGTTTTCAGCAATAAATACCTTTGCTAATGCCTTTGTATCTATCATTTTATGTTTCACAGAGTTGAGTTGCTTGATCAATGAGATAGCCTGAAAAAATAAAACGTGAGAGTTCGATGCAGTTTGGCCCCATCTTTCTCCTTTCTTCACAACTGTTGTCAAGATGCCAATATCTTACAGAACAGACAGCAACACTGGATACATGCTAATTGGGTTAATAAGCCCGTTAGGTACATACATATATATGCCTGACACAGAACAAAATCCTGTGAGATGGAGATGGGCATAATCCAGAAGGGTGTACTCGATAAATCTTGTGGGAAAATCTGGAGATTTGACAAGTCATCAGTGCTAGAAACATACAACTGTAGAGACAGGGTCTTTAGAGGAACTTTCCAAAAAAAAAGAAGTCATAAAAGTGTTCTATAGGAGAAAACAGAAAAAGTCACCCACAAACATACAAACCAATTTCATCATTCACAAAACACTGCAAGTTGTGGCATGGTGATTTCAAATATGACATTATACTGAAAGTGCCTCTTAGGAAAATTGATGCAAAAAAGTCTGTGAAATTACTAGTTTGACTTTTAGGCAAACTGGTTATCAGAGGAACTGGCTTTAGGCAAAGAGGTTTTGGGTGGGCTGGTTTTATGCTGATGGGTCAATTATGTCCGTAAGTCACCCTCCCCCCAATGTTCTAGTGTCACATGAAACCAAGGAGAGGCCAGTGGTGACAGGGCAGAACAACTTAATATGACCCATAAGAAACACATGTGACCCATTCACAGCCCTTTACCGGTTTTCAGGACTCCTTGCAAATATCAACTCGTTTTATCATCCTAACCACTAGGTGACACAGGCGATTGTTACCCCAGCTTTACAAATGAGAAAATCAGCCCAGAGAGATGAAATGACTTGGCCAAAGTCTCACCTCTAGCAGTGAATCTAGAATCTGGTTTCTAATTGTAGAATACAAACTCTTCTTATGATTCTCTTTCTAGAAGGTCCCTAACTAGAGAAGAATTAAGTATAAAATACGTTTGATATTTTCACCAAGTGCAATAGAAGTTGAGATTTCCACAGTGGCATGGTGCAGGCTGATCGAACCAGGGAAACGTTAATGGAGACTGACAGACTAACCCTGACCCTGAGGCCCCATAGCATTTAGTTCAGGTGGCAGAAAAGTAGTGGAGACTCTTGCCAGGTGGGGACAAGGAAGGAGGTAAAGCCGCCAACATCCACAGGACATATATAGGCAACTGGACACTAATGGGCAGGTGCAAGTCTGACCTCCTGGGGACAGGGGATGAAGGGAAGGAAAACTTGTTGCTGCCTGTGACAATCATTAGACATCAAACCAAAAGGAGTCAGAACATGTAAGCTCCCAGCATATGGAGATCATCTTGACTTGACCATATAAGTACAACAGAATCAGAGTCAGTTGTTGTTGTGAGCTGCCTCAACTCATGGTGGCCCTATGTATAACGGGATGAAATGTTACCTTGTCCTGGGCTGGCTGGCTGATCGTCGGTATGCTCAAGTCTGTTGGTGTGTATTTGAAGAGACTTCCGACCTAGGAGCCCTGGTGGCGCAGTGGGTAAGAGCTTGACTGCTAGCTGAAAGATCAGCAGTTCATATCCACCAGGCACTCCTTGGAAACCTTAGGGGGTAGTTCTACTCTGTCCTATATGGCCCTTGTGAGTCGGAATTGACTCAAAAGCAACAGGTTTGATTTTTCTTTACTATTGTGATTAAGTCAAAGCATACAGTCCAAATTAAATTTGCATGCCCACCTATCTGCAGCTGCTTCTGCTCTCCTTGCCGGAAACAGCACACCCCTCCTTTTCATTCTATATATGTTGTATCCTCTTAACAGTCTCCTGTCCCCTCCTCTCCACCCTTCTGTCTCTCTTCTAGTAAGAGGCCAGTAGGACAGCATCCTATAGATGCATAGAACCATAAAGTACACACACCATATGGTCACATTGTGTCCCCAAGTTCAATCCATTCCTGTCTAGAGAGTTGACCTCAGTGGTGTTTTCTGGTCAGGGGCAGCAGCTGGTCTAGGAGCCTGCAGTCTTTTGGTAGAGTTCTTGAGGTGCACCCCTCTTTTTCTTGTGTTGCCACTGGGACTCAACATTGTGTGCCCCATCATGGCTGTCTTCGGTGGTAGCCGGGCACCACCTGATTTTTCTGGTCACATGCTGATGCAGTCACCCATTTACATGGAACTTCTGTCTCCTGGGCTCTTTCGTCCTCATGTCTTTGTTGTTCTTGGTGATTATCTGTTCTTGCTGAGTTGGGACCATTTGGTGTACCACAGATGGCAGCTTGCTAGCTTTTAAGACCCCAGATGCCACTCACCAACATGGGGTGCAAAAGACTCTCTTAGCAATAGGCTAGTTATGACAACTGGCCTCGATGTCTCCTGAGAACATGGCCTCCAGACCCCTGCCCTGCTACTCTATCTTTGCGATATTGGGTTAAGATTAGAAGAGCCTTCAGTTTATGTTGAAGTCCAGATATGCTGAATGGGTTTGAATTTTCTGGGTTTTCCAATGGAGGGAGCTCATCTTCCAGCACTATACAGGACAATGCTCTCTTCTGTGGTAATCCATAAGGCTTTTCACTAGCGAGTTTTGGGGAGTGGATCCGCAGGCCTGTCTTCCTAGTCTATCTTAGTCCAAAAGCTCTGCTGAAACTTGTCCCCCATGAGTGATCCTGCTCTTATTTAAAATGCTGGTGCTAAAGATTCCAGCATCACAGCAATCACAGAAGTCACTACAGTATGACAAACTGACAGACCAGGCTGGTGAAAAATCTGAGGAGAGGATTATTTTTCAAAAAGCAGAGTTTAAGAAAGAAAAAGAAGTTCATTTAACTATTTCTGGACCTTTAGTCCTAGAACAGAGAGGTGAAAGGGTGGGGGCAGAGAATCTGAAAAACAACACTGCTTCGAGTCCATCTGAAATTAGGGGGCTCTGAAATGACCGAGATTAGGGAGGCTAACAGATTCAGACCACACACAGCTAGCTTTTCTGGAACCCAGGTGTGGTGTAAAACAAGCTGGGGGGTGTTGAAGCCTGCCATCTCTGCCTCTCCTACAAGCCTGGAGCTGATTCTGCCCGGTCAGGCCTGGGCTGTGCCCAAGGCACCATGGGGCCAGGCCCTAGTGGCCATTCTGAGTTCAGTCTCTCAAGCCTAAAAGTTATCTAACTGCAATTTCTGAACCCGAAGTCTGTCTCTGACCAGAGTGGGTTTGTGCCAGCGAACTGCCAGAGGAGGCGGAGGAGGATCTCACTCAAAACCTCCTCCTGGCCCCAAAGGCAGGCTGCTGAGTTAGCTAGCATTTCTCCGGAACCCCCAAAACAGAAGACCTCTTCAGAGCAACTCAGAAAGGTCAATTTTTCCTCCCTACTGGACAGTGCTGTGGGAGGGAACCTGGTAAGGGACTCTTCTCGCTGCTGCCTTGGACTTCAGCCAAAGGCCCAAGAGCCCCATCCAGGACATTTCCTAGAAGGTTCCCAATCGGGGTCATTCAACTTTTCCTGTAACGGGTCAGATAGTCATTATTTTTGGCTTTAAAGTCCAGATGGGTTCTGTCCAAGTCTTCAAGTCTGCTGTTGCCAGTTGCAAGCAGTCATAACTCATCCCATTGCAGTTGAGCCAATTCCAACCCAGAGCGATGCTATGAAGGCAGACTGTCATATCCTCCCAAGAAGCAGCTGGTGGGTTCAAATCACTAACCTTTTGATTAGCAGCTGAGCGCTTAACCACTGCACCACTGGGGTTCCTTGAAGCAGCCATAGGCAGGATGTAAATTAATGGGTGTGGCTCTGTGCCAACAAGAATTGAGTTATAAAGTAACAGATGGTAGGGCCTGAGTTTGCCAAACCCTCTCAGACAAAGTATCCGCAAGTCCTTCAACTCAATGCTTGAACTCTTACCGGAACCCTTACCTAGGGGCAAGACATACATTCTGCATCCAGGTCTATAGTGAAGGTAATTGAACAAACTGTTTAGGAGATGGCCTCTGGACCATGCTCTGATATGAATCACACTAACAAAGTGCTCTCAGTGGAAAAGGAAGTTGGGAGTCAGAACAGGTTCGAATCCTGACACACTATTTGTCTGAATGACTTTGAAGTAAGTGTCTTGATCCTTATTTGTCTGAATGACCTTGAAGTAAGTGTGTCGATCTCCCACAGCCCGAGTTCCTGTGCTGGGGAGGATACCGCTGGCCACTTAGCAGCACCGTGGTGAGCAATGAATGATGAGACAACGCAGGTAAAGCATTTGGCTCAGATCTGAATTCACGGTATGTGTTCACAGAGTGCGAGCTGAAATGATCTGTGCTAAGCTACCCTCTAATCCAGAGATGCGGCAGGGGCCACCGTGAACATCCCCAGTCTGCACGTGGGGATACAAGCTCGCTGGGGGCGAGTTGCTTGCTCCGATTCCCAGAGCAACTAATTGGCAAGCCAAGCCTCAAACTGAAGTCTGTCCTCAGCTTTGGCTAGGCTTCATGCTCCTGCTACGGTGCCGCCTTTCCCCCCTAAGTGTGCTGTGATCATTGGAAACTTCCAGTCTCCTAGACAACCGATAGGGTCTCCCCAGGGACTGCTTAGGACCTCAGCATTCTCCCTTACTGCAGTGTTAGCTTGGGCAGCAGCTCAGGAAACCTCTCCAAAGGTGCTAATCTGAGGACCCGGAGCTGGAAGATGAAGCCAAGCACCTGCTGCGCTGAGGACCGCGTGGCTCTCGACGTCCCTTTCTCTGCAAGGGCAAAAAAAAAAAAAAAAAAGCATTGCATTGCCATGTAGTCGCCTCCAACTCATGGCGTCCCCATGTGTGTCAGAGTAGAATTGCACTCCACAGGGTTTTCACTGGCTGTAATTTTAAAGGAAAACTCTGGTGGCGTACTGGTTAAGTCCTACAGCTAACCAAAAGGTCAGCAGTTTGAATCCACCAGGTGTCCCCTGGAATCACTACGGGGCAGTTCCACTCTGTCCTGTAGGGTGGCTATGAGTCGGGATGGATTTGATGGCAGTGGGTTGGGTTTGGTTTCCTGTGATCTCAGGGAATGTTTCCTGGGTGGCTCAAATAGTTAGGTGTTTTAGTACTAGCTTAAAACCAGACTAAAGGATGGAAGTTCAAATTCTCCCAGAAGTGCCTCAGAAGCCAGGCCTAATCATCTGCTTCTGAAAAGGAAACCCCAAAAACCCATTGTCAAGGAACAGGCTAGAAAACTCTTTGGAGCACGCATGGGGTCGCCGTAAGTCAGAGGCGACTCGATGGCAACTAATAACAACAGCAATCCTATGGAAACAGATCACCTGGCCTTTCTTCCATTGCACTACCAGGTAGATTTGAACGGCCAACCTTTTTGTTAGTAGCTGAAAGCAAACTGTTTGGGCCACCCAGGGACCTTCCAGAAGGGCAGGGACCAGACACCGAAGTTCCACTTCTCACTCTGCCTCTGCTCAGGGCTTGCTGAGCAGCTCAGCAAAGCCTCACCTTTGCTGTCTCTGGACCTCAGCCTCCTCACCTGTCCGAGGGCCCCCTTGATGGGGTGGGTGGATGTGAAGCACCTGCTTAAAAATGGGGCTTTGCTGGGGTCCCAGCAAATAGTGGGCATGCTTCAGGCTGGCCCTGGGGAGGAATTCAGGGCCTGTCAGGAGGAGCTCCGGGGGAAGAAAATGGCAGGAAAATGGGAACCTCAGCCAAGGAGGAAGGCCCCACTGCCTAAGCTTCCTTTGGCCACAAGGCCCGCTGGAACATCCATCTCACATTCCCTGCTGTGCTTTCTGAGCTCCCACATTCTGAGTGCTGAACTGACAGACTGCAACCAAGCCACCCACCCAGCTTGGCCAGTAACTGGCTGTGATCTTTGGTAAGTCAGTTCGTCTCTTGGGGTCCGAGTGCTCCCTTATCTATTTTCTTAAGACACATTCTCTGCTGTCCCTTCCTCAGACATATAGGATCCTAGGATCTCAGAGCTTGCAGGCACCTGGGAGGTCATTGTGTCCCCCAAACCACTTCAAGTTTTATAGATGAAGCAAGCGAGACTCGGGAACAGTGACCTGCTCTGGGGGACACTGAACAAAAAAACAGGTGTTGCTGACCTGATGTGAACTCATGGCAGCTCTGTGTATTACAGAGCAAGGTTTTCAATGGCTGATTTTTTCAGGAGTAGATCACCAAGCCTTTCCTTCAAACACCTCTTGGGCGGATTCAAACACTCAACTTTTCAATTAATAGCTGAGCACATAACCATTTATGGGACTCAGGTTCAAGTTCACTGAGAGGTGCCTCAAAAGAAAGGCCTGGTTATCTGCATTAGACAAATTAGCTACGGAAAACCCTCTGGAGCACAACTCTACTCTGACACACACAGAGTCACCAGGAATTGGAAGTGACTCTACAGCAAGTGGTTAACCCCAGGCTTGACTCAGAGTGCTTCTCATGTAGCAAGCATCATCCTGAACTCAGCAAGTCACTCATTCTAATTTACTGAATTCCTCCTGACAATCCCATTTTACAACTAAGGACCCAGAAAAGCGGAGTCATTAATCTAAGGATCTTCCATGATATGTGAAAAAGAAATGAGAGAACAAAAGTGGCATTGCTTGGAAAAAGGCAACGGCAGTGTCGAAATGCCAGGCATTCAGTCCAGGGCTGCAGCCACCTCTCGACTGTTGGGAGGGACTTGCTTAGTACCGTCAGTCATCAGTGCTGGAGCACTGTAACTGTGGCTGCAGGAGGCCTGCTGAGAAGAGCAAACTCATGCTTCCATCCAGGCAAAGACGGCTCTGGTTCCCCCCTTGGCAAGCTGGCAGCCCTGGCCTAAGTTATGGGGTTTCATCCTCTCAAAACTTTTTCACCACCAGATTTGCCTCTTGCCTTCTTTGAGAACTGCCATCTCCTCTGGTGTGAGGGCTAGGGAAAGACAAGAGAGAAGAAATCACACAGAAAGGATGAAGAGGGGTTGAGAGAGGGGCCTCCCGAAGGGTCACCACTCACTCGGTACCTCCCACCTCCATCACCTCAGAGATCTCAAAAGCTTCCAGGAGCTTCTACCTGATCCAGCTCCTTCTTCACTCCCCACTCAGGCTACCCAGGGCTACCTCCCAGCTCAGCTCCACAGCTCTCTCCACCTCCACTCCCAGTCCCCAATTGCCCCTTAAGATCTAGGTCTCATGTTGTGCAGGTTTCAAAAGTAGCTCCTCCTCCCTTCAACCTATGCCAATGCTTTTAGAAGCCAAGGTAGGTAAATCATGCAAACAGTTAACACACCCTGCTGCCAGCCGAAGGTTGGTGGTTCAAGTCCACCCAGAGGTGCTGCAGAAGAAAGGCCTGGTGATCTGCATCCAAAAACTCAGCCATGGAAAACTGTATGGTGCATAGTTTTACTCTGAAACACATGGGGTCATTGTGAGTCAGAATCGACTCAACAGCAACTGGCTAACCCGAGGACTGACTCATGATAATCAGTGCCCTGGACTATCAGCTAAAAACTGCCCACCTAATGTAGGACCCCACGGGAGGGACAGTGGAGGAATGAGGAGACCCTCTCCTTGCCTTGCATCTGGAAGGTTCCAGGGAAAAAGGTATACGCGCTGGTGGTTACACAACATGATGAACATAGTACATGTCAAAGTGAATCTAAAAACTGTTTTGTTGCCTAGATTTTTACCACCAAAAAGAGAAAAACCAAACCCAGTGCCATCGAATCAATTCTGACTCACAGTGACCCCACAGGACAGAGGAGAACAGTCCCACAGAGTTTCCAAAGAACACCTGGTGGATTTGAACCACCGACCTTTTGGTTAGCAGATGGAGCACTCAACCATTACGCCACCAGGGTTTCTGATTTTTAACACACACACACACAAATGTACACTCAAAAAATATATATGTGTATGTATTAGTTAACAGAAGCACACTGTGCAAGTATGAAACGGGGACAAAAATTCCTACCCCAGAGGGTGGTCATGTCATTTAAAATGTCATGTAAAATGTCATTTCTCCATGTTCAGCAACTGTTTGGTGAGTGCTTCCTTATCTCCCTTATCACCTAGTGAAAGAAGTAGATGTTAGTCCCAAAACACAACTAAATGTCTAACCGGGAACTTTAGTGAGGGCTGTGGAGGAAAAAATCACAGGCCTCTGTGAAGTTTCTCACAGAGCCCACCATCCAGTGTTGGGGGGGGACGCCAGGGGTCCAGTGAGACACGCTTACTCGAGGAAAAGTTTAAGTTGACCTGAGGAAAAGAGAAGTCCTAGAGGAGAGAGCACATGGCTAGTGTCCAAGCACTGGGGACAAAGGGAGCAGATTTATTCTTAAAGCCATTTCACGTAAGAGGAAGCCAGTCTAGAGAGGGGCTGTGACTGGCAGAATGAGAGAGCTAATGCAAGTCATGTGTATCAACTCATTGTCTTCTGGGTTCTTGGCTGGGCAGGGCAGCGACATGCTAAGACATCCTCTCCTGATAACTTGTCCAAAGCTCTGCTGATTTCACCAACCTAGCCAAGAGGGGCTTTAGGCCAGCTCAAAAGATGCTCCTACATTTTGAGAACTTCGTTTAAGTGTTAGGTTTTCTCTGCGCCTCGCCTCTTTCCTTCAGGCCTCTTGGTCTTTGGGTAAAGTTCAGTACAGCATGAGGGGCTTCCCCCTGCTGGCAAATCTTAGGAACTGCAATGACTTCTTACAGTCTGGACCAGGCCTTTGAAGGAGAAGCTGCCGAGGTGGCCTTATCTTTCCTGTTCTGCAGGAGCTATAAGGAAGAGCGAAGACTAAAATGTGTGTGGAAAGGGTGGCCTTTGGAGTTTGTCAAAGCTGACTCCTTTAGAGCACAGCTCTAAAGTCTCATCCGCTCCAGGATTCTGAGTCTGTTAACGTGTCTGAAGACACGTGCCGTGACTTGAGATGGTGTGAAGGTATGAGGTCATGAGCATATGTGGGCTCTGTGAGTGTGTGCACACACGTGCTTGACTGTTAGCACTGAACGGGAGGGTGTGTGCATTTGTTCCTAGATATATACTGTATGGAAACCCTGGTGACTCAGTGACCAACAGGTCAGCAGTTCAAATCCACCAGGCCCTGCTTGGAAACCATGGGGCAGTTCTACTCTGTCTTATAGGCTTGCTGTGAGTCATAATCAACTCTACAGCCATGGGTTTTGGGGGCTTTATGTATTGTATTAAGGAGCCCTGGTGACACAGTAGCTAAGAGCTCAGCTGATAACCAAGAGATCAGTGGTTCAAACCCACTGGTGACTCTGACGGAGAAAGATGTGGCAGTCTGCTTTCATAAAGATGACAGTCTTGGAAACTCTATGAGACAGTACTACTCTGTTTTACAGGGTTGCTATGAGTTGGAATCAACTTGGAGGCAATGGGTATGTGGTACAACAGTTAAGCACTCAGCTGCTAACCAAAAGCTTGACAGTTTGAACCCACCAGCAGCTCTAAGGAAGAAAGATCTGATGATCAGCTCCTGTAGAGACTACAATCTAAGAAATCCTATGGGACAGTTGGGGCAGATCTACTCTGTCACATGGGGCTGCTATGAGTCGAAATCAACTCTTTGGCACCCAACAACAGTATGTACTACGTAATAGTCTGTGTGCATGTTACATGTGTCTGCATGTGGTATATGGAGGGAGGTGGATGGAGAAGAAGTTGCCATTCTAGGGTACCTAGGATGAAGCTCATCAGCCTGTGGCTGCAAAGTGCATCAGTTGGGTCTCTGAATTCAAGTCAGGTCTTGTTTGTAGCCATGCAGGAATGTTCCAGAAGGGTGGCTCCAAATGACTATGTGGGGCTCTGTGTACGGCTCTTCACAGAGAACCTGACCCTGGGTTGTCTGGTTCGAGGGCTGTACCGAGCAGTAGTTCCATCAGTGGACCTTGTCTTCTGGCTAGTCTTCCCCCTAGCAGGAATACCCGCCTACTACATGGGGAAACTTAAAAGCAATAAGCAAACCTGATTCTTGCCAGTGTGTTCATGGGAGAGGTCTACAGGAAAACACTTCCTCCCCTCACCCCACACCAAGACCCACTTCCGGGGCTGATATTTTCTTCTGTATGAGCTGGTACAGACTTACTAGGTTTTTCTGGCCACTGAAGACTCTGATTGGCTGATGCCCATGTCATACGGGTTATTAAAGATTTTCCGTATCACCTCTGTCTACTTCCCACACTTCCAGGTAGTGTGTATATTTTAACCTGGAGCTTTGGAAGACCATGAGTTAGGATATCACTTTTCTTCTCAAACCTAACAGCTAGTTGTGTTTTATTTTGTTTTTAAACAGCCCTTCTTCATCCTGTAAGTCTCTCTGAGTCAGAAGCACCTGAATGGCGATAGGTTGGGTCTCTTCATCCCTACTTCCAAAATGTCACAACAATACCATCCCACCTTGTTAGCCTCAACAAACAATACCATCCCACCTTGTTAGCCTCAACAAACAAACTCCCTTGGCGAGGCCATCAGGTATCAGTTAAATGCTTACACCAGTAGACTGGGAATTGTAATGTCAGATCAGATTCTGATGACTCCATTGGACATTGCCCAGAGGCCCAGCTTTCTGAGTGAGTTCCAACGGAGGACAGCTCTGATGATTCCTGCTCAGCCCTAGCCCTTTCCTTTGCCCATGCAGCGGCACACCACAGAATTTGGCCTTTGCTCCTCCTTGGACAAGTTACTGCTGGGCAGGGCTCCTCCTCTGGCCACCTCATGAATTGCCCCACCTCAACCTCAATCTTCCCCTAAATGCTTGCCTTGAGGACTCTGGAGTCAAATGACATGACAGAGGAGAAGCTTGCTCCCCAAGTCGGCCACTTGGCAGCCACACTACTCCCCCTCTCTGAGCTTCACCTTCCTCATCTCTGACACAGGGTGACAGTCCTAATTCTTGGGTTGTCTTGAGCCTCAATGAAAACACTGAACGCAAAAGCACCTTGAAAAGACAACCAGTGCTGGTACTATGACAGGGGTGAGTGTGAAGCTCCAGGGTTCTACCCTCAGCCAGAGTCTGATCTTGCCAGAATCCCTTTTGATCCTCAGGGTGTTTGGGAAGATTTGTAACCAACATAGTAATAGAGAATTCCAAGGTCATCAAGGGTCTTAGCTGCCACTAGTCCGGCCATCATTAGATAATACAAGTTGACATTTGCTGAACACTAGTGAAATTCTATAAGACCTGGTGGTTCAGTGGTTAAGTATTTGACTGCTAACCAAAAGGTTAACAGTTTGAGCCTATCAATGGCTCTTCCAGGAGAAAAGAACTGATGATCCGCCTCCACAAAGATTACAACCTATAGGGCAGCTTTAGTCTGTCATATAGGATCGCTATGAGTTGGAATCAATTCAACATGCTAGACACTCTTCTGTTTTATGTATTTATACTCATTTAAGGCAGAAACTCAGTGCCCTCATTTTACAGATGAGGAAACTGAGGCTCAACAAGCCTAATTACTCACACAGCTAGTAAATTTCAGAGCCAAGATTTGAAGTCAGGTCATCTGGTTCCAGAACCTGTGGGCTTCATCGCTATGCTCTATAGTCCCTACACAGTCCTCACTGAGCAGTTGTTTTACTCATGCTTGCACACCTTTAGTGATAGGTCACTCATTACTTCCTAAGGTAGTCTGTTCCAACTTCACACAACTGTGGCTGCTAGAATCTTCTTGCGTATCTGGCCAAACTTTTGGGGACCCAGACTACTCAAAGATCTCAGTTCTCTGAAGGCTCAAGCAGGGAACATGTTGACAACAGGAGACTATACAAAGCAAATATCTTCTCAAAACCCCTCGCCCCGACACACACACAGACCTTCTGTTCCCACTCCCTTGGCAAGATGGCTCACCCCACCTGAATATTCTTCTTTTAGTCGAGAAGAGTGGAAGGGCAAGTGTCATTTCCTACATTTTCAGCCCAGGATGTGCACAGTGCCCATTGTGTTAATAGATGCTTGATAAATTCTGAATGAATGAGTGAATGAATGAATGGGCAAGTGAATGAAGGACAGGCTCACAGCCTCCTTCCCGGCTAGTCTGTCTCCTAGAAGGTCACTTTTGGTTTGGGCTTTGAGATCCTTAAGAGCCAGATTACCATGGTAACGAGGCATAAACCTGCCACTCTTCAAGGGCCAGACTTTTTCCTGTCACACTGACTCTGAACTCCCTCCAGAAAAGGTTCTAAACTACCGTCAGCATCCATGGAACCAATCACTATCTACTGGAAGGCCAGTGTAGTAGGCACTGCCATGGGTGGATCCCCTATCGCATATCTCCTCGGGGGAAGTTCCCGGGCTCATCGACCTTCCTGGGGTTTCCATGGTAACAACACTAGGCTAATGGGTTGCCAGGGTGATGGTGCGCTACTGCTAAGATTGCACGGAACCGGACCACACAAGGCTACCGAGTTGAAAGGATGCTAATAACACCTTTCTGAGTCTCCATGGCAACAATACTCAAGCACTGGGTAGGCTTTGTCCCAAATGCAGATTAGGCCCCCACCTTCCACACTGGGCAAGAACGCCCTGGGAGGCCGGCCATTGGCCCAGTGTCCTCAGACTTGGCCCCTGCTGTTCCCTCCCAAGGGGAAGAGATGGCCAGGGCTTGTCCTCCCTCCCAGGTCCCCTCTCTGCTCCAGCCTCCCTCACCAGACTGCTCCTCAGGGGGATGACAGAGACAGCCTGGGTTTGGAGATGTCAGAACTGCCAGGGAGAATGGCCAGGGCAGGAAGGGACTGCTAGGCAGATGAGAAAATGCCTTCAAGTCGAGGACACCTCCTGGTTCGGATGCTCCCAGGTCACTGGGCTCCTGTCCTCTGGTTCTGAGGAAGTTATTCCCATCCTCCTGGCCCAGGGTTCTTGCCCTGTCAAAGCCAAGGGCATGGAGCCAGGAATTTTCCAAGTATTTTTAAAGTGATTGCACATATAAATTCCATCCAAGCAGGATGGGGAAGGGCAAAGTTTCACCCATCCCAGTTTCATCCTTATCCCCACCAGTGTCCCTAAAGGCGCCTAGGCTTCTGTGGGAGATGATTTAAAAAACCACTGGTCTAGCCCACTCTACCTCATAGTCCAGATGGAGAGGTTAGCCAAGGTCCAGAGAGGGGAGGTGACTTGCCCAAGGCTCCAAAGCCAGTCATTAATCTGAAATAAAAAAAAAAAACTAAACCTATTACTGTCAATTTCAACTCATAGTGATCCTATAGGACAGAGTAGAACTGCCCTATAGAGTTTCCAAGGAGCTCCTGGTGGATTTGAACTGCTAACCTTTTGGCTAGTAGCTGTAGCTGTCAACCACTATGCCAACAGGGTTTCCAGGAGGTAGTCTAACCAGGACTAAAACCCAGGGAATTGAGTTTTGTTTTTAGGGCCAATCTCAATAAACCAGAATGTTAGGAAATTCTAAGTGACTTCTAACTTAAGCTCTTACCAAGGACCACCGCAGCCACTGTCTTTCCGCCTATTCATGGAGCTAATAATAAGGATGGGGGAGGGGAGGTTACAATGGAGACGCAGGCAAAAGTATTTAGAACGAGCCTTCCAGAGCTGGCATTTTTAGTACCTACTATTATATAGGGAAACCCTGGTGTGTAATGGTTAGGTGCTATAGCTGCTCACCAAGAGGTCAGCAGTTCAAATCCACCAGGTGCTCCTTGGAAACTCTACGGGGTAGTTCTACTCTCTCCGGTAGGGTCACTATGAATCGGTGTCAACTTGAAGGCGGTGGTTATGTGTACAGGGTCGCTGTGAGTCGGAAATGACTCGAAGACTGTGGGTTTGGTTTTTGCTATGTGCTAGACGGAAACCCTGGTGGTGTAGTTGTTAAGTGCTATGGTTGCTAACTAAAGGTTCAACAGTTTGAATCTGCTAGGTGCTCCTTGGAAACTCTATGGGGGAGTTCTACCCTATCCTACAGGGTCACTACGAGTCAGAATTGACTTGAGAAGCAGCAGTGGGTTTGGTGTTTTTAGTTTATGTGCTAGAATATGCTTTCTGTGCTAGATGTCATCTAACCTCTTTGTAACAAAGCTACTGAGACAGGCATGATTAGCTTCATTTAACAGATGAGAAAATGGAAACTCTGGTGGCGGGGCTTATCCAAAGCCTGGAGTTATCACACACTGAGCATCTCTTCAGCAGAGTTGCCTCTTTACAAGCCCTAACAGGGTATGCTGGGAATAAATGCTGACTCTGTGTCTGGTGACATTGAGCTGAGGCAGGTGGATGCATTCAAAGCATTAGAGATCCCTTTCCACCTGCCCACCTCCAACTAATATCCATACCCGACTCTGCCCTACCAGGGATGTTGTTGCTAAGTGCTACTGTTGATGCGGACTCACATAAGGTTTCCTAGGATATAATCTTTACAAGGAGGAGATCACCAGGTCTTTCTTTCTCAGAGCCCCTGGGTAGGTTCAAACCATCAGCCTCTTCGTTAGCTGAGGAGCACTTAACCACTGCACCACCAGGGCTCCTCCACCAGCTTTAACTGTAGGGTAAATGCAGTCTCTACAGCTGGGTCTGTGTTGTTCATTCACAACACGACACAGCTGGTGGCCACAGAGGCAGAACATCTTGTGAGTTGGGATGGGGGGGATGGTTCCAAGTTGCCATGGAAACTCAGGAAAGTGTCACGGACCACATAAATGGTCTGTGATAATTCACTGGGAGCCAGGCTAGCAGCAGGCAGGTACCTCCTCAGTTCCTAAATACATGGTCTTGCTGGATCATGCCTGGCACTAGTGATCCTGGTGGTCATGGCCCTTCTTTGATTGTCCCAGGACCTGAATGGTTGTGCAGAGGTTTCTGGGGCCAAAGCCCCAGTTGGGGCTCACTGTCTGCTGAGCTTTCTCAGGTCAAGCAAACCAAACTCATTGCTGTTGAGTCGACTCTAACTCGTAATGACCCCGTAGGACTGAATTGAATTGGCCCGTAGGGTTTCCAAGCAGTGGCTGGTGGATTTGAATTACTGACTTTTGGTCTTGTGATTAGCAGCAGAGCTCTTAACCACTGCACCACCAGGGCTCCAGAGCTCCTTAACTAAAAAAACCAAACCCATTGCCGTTGAGTCAATTCCAACTCATAATGACCCTATAGGACAGAGTAAAAATGCTCCATGGAGTTTCCAAGGGGTGTCTGGCAGATTTGAACTGCCAACCTTTTGGTTAGCAGCCATAGCACTTAACCACTTTGCCACCAGGGTTTCCTTAGTTGCTTAATAAGAAATGAATACAGACAATGATGGATTACACTATACAAGCTTTCTTCTTTCCTTTTCAAACTTTCCTGTCCCAGCTCTATTTCCTTAGGGCCCTGCTGTCCCTACAGAGGTCTGGGAGACACATATCAAAGCCTTCACTGGGGCTAATGGCCTCATAGGTCCTTCTATGTAAAGGAGGCCTGGAGGGAGGCACCTCAGATCCCATGACAGGTGAAAGTTGTGTGGAGTTTTAGGGACTTTTGGCAACTCCAAATCAGGCCATGCTGTGCCACCTCCAGGCAGGACTGGCCTTGAGTGAGTGGGCTTTTGATCAGAGGCACAGCAGTTCCACTGCAAGCTGCTCTTCTTGGTCAAAAGGTAGTATAGCTTAGTGCTTAGGAATATGGTAATTAAAGCCTGATGGCCTGGATTCTAATGCCAGCTTTACTGCTCTTGAGCTGTGAAACTACAGGCAAGAAGAGTTCCTGTCTTATGCAAATGGTTAACACATTCAGCTGCAAACTGAAAGGTTGGAGGTGGAAATCTACCCAGAGGTGCCTCAGAAGAAAGGTCTGGCAATCCTCTGAAAACATCAGCCATTGAAAATCCTATGGAGCACAGTTCTACTCTGGCACAGGTGGGGTTGCCATGAGCAGGAACTGACTCGGCGACAACTAGTTTTATGAATAAGAGACTGAACTTCTCAGGTCCAGTTTCCTTCTCTGTGGAATGGAGGCAATGATAGGGCATGGAGTAATGGCAGGGTTATTGCATGTTGGTGCTGTGTGTGTGTGTGTGTGTGTGTGTGTGTGTTTCTAACCATGCTCCTCATCCAGTAAGTGTTCAGTCAAAATTAAAAGGGAGGGTAAAAACAGTATCTTCAACAAATGGTGCTGGCAAAATTGGTTATCCATCTGCAATAAACTGAATCAAGATCCATATCTTACACCTTATACAAAAACCAACTCCAACTGGATAAAAGACCTAAATATCAAACCTAAAATGATAAAGCTCATCCAAGAAAAGGTAGGAACAACAACGTAAGTTTTAATACACAATGAGGACAGACTTCAAAATCTGTCAAAGAAACCACAATCAACAGAAGAGAAAATAGATAAATGGGAACTATTAAGAATCAAGCACTTTTGCTCATCCAAAGACTTCATTAATAGAATTAAAAGAACAACCACAGAGTGGGAAAAAATATTTGGCAACTCTATGTCAGACCGATGCCTGACCTCCATAATCTATAAGATACTGCAAAATATCAATAAGAAGAAGATAAACCATCCAATTAAGTGATGGGCAAAGGAGATGGACACACATTTCACTAAAGAGATCCAGGCAGCCAAAAAACACATGCGGACATGTTCACCATCTTTAGTTATTAAAGAAATTCAAATCAAGACGACAATGAGATACCATCTCACCCCAACAAGATTGGCCATGATCCAGAAAACACAAAACAACAAATGCTGGAGAGGCTGTGAAGAAAGTGGAACCCTCCTACACTGGTGGTGGGGTTGCAAAATGGTCCAGCCTCTTTGGAAAGCAATCTGGCGCTTCCTTAAAAAAATGGATATCAATATACCATTTGACCCAGGAATTCCACTACTTGGAATATATCCTACAGAATCAAGGCCTTTCACACCAGCGGACACATGCACCAGAATGTTTATCGCAGCACAGTCCACAACAGCAAAAAGATGGAATCAACCCAGATGCCCAACAACAGAAGAATGGATAGGTAAACTATGGTACATATACTCAATGGAGCACTACGCAATGATAAAGAATAACGATGATTCCAGGAAACATCTCCTAACCTGGTTTCAACTGGAAGATATTATGTAGAGTGAAAGTAGTCAGCGACAAAAGGACAAAATTGTATGCGACCTCTACGATAAGATCTCAAAAACAGACTTGTGTATAGAAGAAAAGACTCTTTGACAGCTGTGAGGGGAGGGAGGAAGGGGGGGGAGGGTTTAGTTTAGATAGTTGCTAGAAATCTAGTTGGGAGAAAGCGGTGATAGCACACATTAGGAATAAGAACAACATTAAGTGGACTTCAGCATAACTTGAGTACTCCTTCCATCTTAACCCAATACTGCAAGGATAGAGTAGCTGGGGCTGGGGGCAGGGGACCATGCTCTTAGGTAAAATCGAGGCCAATTGGCACAACAAGCGTTTTGCTAAATGGGCTCTCTGCACCCCACATTGGTGAGTGGCGTCTGGGGTCTTAAAAGCTACCAAGCTGCCATCCGAGGACACAACAAATGGTCCCAACTCAGCAGGAACAGATGCTCACCGAGGACCAAAATGACACGTGGTAAAGACAACCTAGAAGACAGAGAGACCCACAAGAGTGGGTGCCTTCATCGACTTGGGACCGGAAGAACCAGATGGTGCCCGGCCACCACCAGTGATAGCCATGATGGAGTTCACAGAGAGGAGTTTCACTGGCAACACAAGAGTAAAAAGGGATGCATCCTGAGATCTCCACTAAAAGATCTCAATTGATGGTCCAGCGGTTTCGGGGTTTCCCTGAGAGCATAGCCCCCGGCCCTGATGCTGCCCTTACCCATAAATCATAACTAAGGTCCACTCTTTGGACAGGAATGGATTGGACTTGGCAATGCAGAGTGACCCTATGTTGGATGCACTTTATGGTTCTATACATCTATAGGATATCATCTTGCTGACCTCTAGCTGGAGGATGGAGAGTGGGTGGAGAGGAGGGGAAAGGAGGCTGTTGGGAGGATGAGACATGTATGGAGCAGAGAGGAATAGTGTGCTGTCACCGGACAGGGAGAGCAGTGGAAGCTGCATATAGGTGGGCATGTAAATTTATACAACAATGTACATTTTTATTCAGTCATGTTAAATAATAAAAAAAAAGAATTAAAAGGGAAAGCAAAGGGAAAATTCTTCATCCTGAGCAAGGGAGGGCTTCTCTCTACTCTTACTGCCACTGTTCCGGTTTCAGGTCAGAGTTGCCCTACTTTCCCATGGGAAGAAAGCCCTGACTGGCTATCCAATCTCGCTGATTTGGACCCAGCAGGACCCAGAGCAGGACAAAACTTTCTACTCCTGTGGTTCCTTCCCTGCCTCAAACCCTTACTTATATGCATTTCTTGAGCATCTACTATATGCCACGCCCATGCTTTTTTGGGTGTTGCTTGGACCAACTCATTCAGACTCTGCTCAGAGGAACTCCTGCCTTAGCTGCCCAATAGTCCTTTCTTCTTTAGCGTTGAGTCCCCTTCAAACTATGGTCCTCCCCTCCATTCTATTCCTCAGCTTTCTGACCTACAACCTGAGAATCTAGGAGGTCTCCACATGAGGCAGTGGCAGTTCAGTGGTAGAAATACCATTTTCCAACGTGGAAGACCCAGGTTTGATTCCCAGCCGGTACATTTCGTGCAAAGCTACCACCCATCTGTCAGTGGTGGATTGTGTGTTGCTATGATACTGAACAGGTTCTAGTAGAGCTTCCAGACCAAGATGGACTAGGAAGAAAGGCCCGGTGATCTACTTCCAAAAATGAGCCAATGAAAACTTCATGGATCACAGTGGTCCATCCCGTTGTTCATAGGGTTGCCATGAGTCAGGAGCCAACTCCACAGCAGCTGCTAACAGAAGGGCTTTTAGGGCTCTCATATCTCAGGTGATCATGGATGACTGGTTGGCACTGCCTCCTTGTCCTGGGGTCAGGGTGAAGTGTGTTAGGTCCTGGGAGTTCACAAAGAGCAAGGCTTGGTCTGCAGCATGGACGCTGCCTGCTGGGAGAGACACAACCCCGCCTCAGGGCGCTCCAGGTTTCCTGGGGAGGGGATGAGCCCAAGGTGGCGAAGGGAGTGGGGCCAGAGGCGGAGAGTCCCAGAAAAGAGTCCTCCATCTTCCCAAGGAGTTTCCAAATGTTGCCACAAATAGGCCAGGCTACAGCAGAAGGGAAAGATAGGCCTTGCCAAGCTGGACAGAAGCAGCTGGACAGATGTCACCAGGGCCATGCAGTCCTGGGTGGAAATTCTGACTGATCTCATCGGCCACCTGCAGGGCCAGCCAAGCAGAGTGGCTGGAAGAGAAAATAATGGGGACAGCTCCTTCATAGGTAAACCAGCTCCCAGTCTGCTTACCTTCTACAGTGACTTGACATCTGTCCTACCCACCCTGCTTCAAAGGCCTAATCAGAATCCCACAGCCGCTGCTGCATGGAGCTCACCTGCCCACTCCAGTCTGCAGGGGCTTCTTCATACCACCCTCAAACCCCAAAGCCTCCCAATTTGAGTTATAGCCCTTTGATAATCTGCCATGATTTTTACAACAGTGATCCTTCATTCAGTTCCCTGTGGGATGAGGTGAGTTCTTCAAACTCGTAGACACAACGGAGCCAAGGCTGGTTCTTGAGCAGAGGAATAATATCCTGAAAGTGTCCCTATTCCTAAAGAGAAATGAGCACTCGGTTTAAAACACTCGGAGACAGAGTATCTGAAGTCTGGCCCTGTCTGCCTGCCATTTTATTGATTGTATGATCTTGGGAAAACCATGACATCTCTCTGAATCTATTTCCCCATCTGTAAAATACAGACCAGTGCTATAACCTGCTTTACCAACCTCACTGGGTCATGTGAAGAACAAATAAGAATATATGTGCATTACGCATTTGATGGTCCATCAGACAGGACGGTCCTCTGAGGATATGGCCCCCAGACTCTCCGTTAGCCCAGAGCTGAAACCAGCACCGAAGCCAACTCTTCAGACAAAGACTGGACTGGACTCTAAGACACAGAGTGATGCTTCTTGGCTTAAATACGTACATGAGGTTGTCCGAGCAGCTCTTGTCCAGAGGCGAGGTGAAAGGGTGGAGAGGAACGGGAACCGGTTGAAAGGATGCAGGAAGTACAGTGTAGAAAGGAGAAGTGTGCTGTCCTGGAGTGCAGGGAGTGCAGTTAAAGTTGTATAGTGGTGTGCGTTTTGGACCTTATATGGCAAATTGATTTGGACTGTAAACTTTTACTTAAAACACACACACACACAAATACATGTGTGTTATGGATTGAATTGTGTCCTCCAAAAATAGACATTGGAATCCTAACCTCTATACCTGTGGAAAGGTCCCTAGGTGGTGCAAAGGGCTTGCACTTGTCTCCTAATGTGAAGGTTGGGGGTTTGAGTCCACCCAGTGGCACTCCATGATAAAGGTCTGGTGACCTGCTTCTGTAAAGATTACAGCCCAAATATCGCCCGTGAGTAGTGTTCCACTAAAAATAAATCATCTCTATGAGACCAAGCATGAACAATGACTTTAAAACAAAGACAAGAATGTAAGGGGGCAGGGAAACTAGATTAATGGAAATGGAACAACCAGAAGGAAAAGTAGAATGTTCACACATTGTGAAGAATGTAACCCATGTCACTAAACAACTTGTGTAGAAATTGTTGAATGAGAACCTAATCTGTGGTGTAAACCTTCACCAAACACACAATGTTATAAAAATAAAAAGATTATAGCACAGAAAATCCCGTGGTGTGGTTTCACTATGTAAACACATGTGGTTGCCAGGATTTTGAATTGACTTGATGGCAGTGAGTTTGATTTTTTGCTGTAACTGCCAACGTAATGTAATGCAATATAATGTAGTCAACTTTCATGTTAATGAGGTCCTACCAGTCTAGGGTGTGCCCTAAACCTAATCACTTCTGAGTTATAAAAAGAACAGGAGAAAGATGTGTCATTCTGCCTCTGTGAAGATTACATACAGCCTTGGAAGCCCTACGGGGTAGGTCTAATCTCTCATATAGGGTCACTATGAGTCAGAATGGACCCAGAGTCAATGGATCAGCAACTGGTGCTGTATAAATGCTCAGTAGTACATGACAAGATACCCTTCCTCATCTGCTAGAAGAACTTCTTGCTTATCTGGCTTCTGCACTTTCCCCTTCCCCTCCCCTGTTCGCAGGGCTCACTTCTCCACTGGTTCCTTTTTAGTCTTCAAATGTACTCAGAGCTTCCCTGTCCCTCCACTGACAACCCTATTTTACACCTTTCATTTACCACCCAAGTTCTGTGACAAATGGTATCTACCAGATGCCTTTGTTTTCTCAGTTCCTCATCCATTCTCTATCCTTGGGTGGTGGAAACAATTAAGCTCTTGTCTGCTAACCAAAAGGTTGGTGGTTTGAATCCATCCAGAGGTACCTGGAAAGAAAGGCCTGGCTATTTACTTCCTAAAAATCAGCCACTGAAAACCCAGTGCAGCACAATTCTACTCAGACACTCACAGGGTTGCCATAAGTGAGAGTCAACTTGATGGCGATTGGTTTAGTCCATTGTCTTCCTGCTCTCTGACTTCCACTCTCTGCCTCCTCCTCCCCCTTCATTTTCCTTGATGTCTCTTATGCTCAAATACCCAGTTGTAGTCTTTCTGTTATAGCAGCACTAGAAAACTAAGACAGTATCCCACTGATCCCGCCCCCACCTAAACCCCTTGGTCTCTATAGTAGGCAGCCCTAATACGGGGCCTAATGAGTCCTGCACCCTTTTATTTGTGCTCTTATGGAATCTCCTCCTCCTGTGTGTAGGCTGAACCTAGTGACTTGCTTCTAACCCAATAGAACATGGCGGAAGTGATGGGATGTGACTTCCAAGATAGGATTAGAAGACTGTGACTCTTGTCTTTCTCAAACTCTTTCCCTCTCTCTTACTTGCTCACTCTGAGGGAAGCCAGCTGCCATGCTGTGAATTGACCTAGGAAGAGAGGTCCCCATGGCAAGGAATGGAGGATGGCTTCAGGCCAACAGCCAGTAAGAAACTGAGACTTTCAGCCCAAGAGCCATCCAGCAGCTGTAGACTCCTGCCAACAGCCATGTGAGTGAACTTGGAAGCAGATCTTACTCCACTTAAGCCTTTGGGATGACTGCAGCCCTGGATGACATCCTGACCATGGCTTGTTTTGAGCCACTAAGTTCTGAGATAATTTGAAAAGTGAGAATCATTGCTGTTACTTTCCAGTAGCTTGGACAATATGGCTAATCAAATACAGCCTGGGACAAATCTGGCCTGGCCCAGCTTGGTGAATAGAGCGCAATGAAATCAATAGATGTGTCCTATTTCCTATTGCCTGGGAGGCAGTGATCCAGGACACACCAAAACCAAAAACCAAACCCACTGCTGTTGAGTTGAGTCTGACTCATAAAGACCCTAAACAGTAGAACTGCCCCATAGAGTTTCCAAGGAGCGCCTGATAGATTTGAACTGCCAATCTTTTGGTTAGCAGACATAGCACTTAACCCACTACACCACCAGTTTCCCGAAGACACACAGATTGTAGTAAACAGAAATACTCCGTCATTTCATATCTGTGTGTTTAGTGCCACAAAGTGTTACATCACATTTTGTAGAAGTGGAAAAAGCATGGAGAAATTCAACTACATAACTTCTGTTAATAGGGGAATGGATACTTAAATTGTGGCATATTTATACAATAGAATGTTGTATAGAGTTAAACTGAAAGAACTATATGTATCAACATGCCAGCCAAGTGCCGTCGAGTCGGATCCGACTCATGGCAACCTTAGGTATCTCAAAAACCTACTAATGTTGAGCAAAAAGAGCAAGCTGCAAAAACATATGTGCCTCGTGTCATTTGTGTTAAGTTTAAATCCTGTAAATTGCCTATAGACACAATGCACTGCAGAAGCATTAAAAACATCCTAGGGAATGGATTGGAATTGGCGACACAGAGTGACCACATCATGTGTGTACTTTATCGTTCTATGCATCTGTAGGATGTCGTCCTGCTGACCTCTTGCTGGAGGAAGAGGAATGGGTGGAGAGGAGGGGATAGGAGATTGTTGGGGGGTAAGACTTGTATGGAGTAGACAGGAAGAGTGTACTGTCACCAGGCAGGGACAGCAGTGGAGCTGCATGTAGGTGGGCATGCAAATTTATATGGGAATATACATTTTCATTCAATCATAATTAAAAAAAAATCCTTGGAAAATGTATAGATCTCTGCTCTGAACTCAGACTTACATGCTCAACTGCCCACCCACCATCTCCATCTGGATGCCTAATAGGGTTCTCAAATGGAACATAACCACAGCTGAGTGCCTGATTCCCTCCTCTCCCAAGCCTGCTCCTCTTGCAGCTAGTGGCAGTACTGGCGGCCCTAAAGTGGCTCAGGTAGAACTCTTTTGATCTTTCTCTTTCTTTCACATTTTGCCCTTATCTAACCTATCATCAAATTCTGTCAGCTCTACTTTCAGAATTTAGTCTAGATTCTGCTCATGTCTCATCACATCCATTGTGACTACCATGGACTAAGACACCATCATCTTTGGATTTAATTTTTTTAAATTTTGGTGAAAATATACTACAGTCATAGGCAATTTCAACAATTTCTACTTGTGTGACTCAGTCACACTGACCATATTCTTCAAGTTCCACAATTACTCTTATCATCATTCTCCAAATTGTTCTGCCACCATTGATCTAAAATACTGCCCCTAAGATTATCATCTTACCTTTTGAGTTGCTGTTGTTAATTTGATACCATATAGATAATTCTTTAAAAGAGCACAATGCTCAAGGCAGACATTCTTTATTAAGAAAAACTATTTTTTTGGTTCAAAGAAGATTTCAGGGGATATTTGGTTTAAGGTTTAAAGATGATCTCAGGGCAACAATTTGGGGGGTTCATCCAGCCCCTATGCCTCCAGAAAGTCTGGCTTCCTTTGAGAATATGAAATTCTGTTCCACATTCCTTCCCCCTTTTGATTAGAATTCTTCCAATATCCTTTTACCTGGCACCCCTGTTCCTGTTTCTGTCCTTGTCCTGCTACAGTCTATTCCCAATGCAGCAGACAGAATACTCCTTTACAATCTAAGTTAGATGATGACATGACTTTGCTCAGAGCCCTCCGGTAGCCCCCATCTTCCTCATTACAATGGCAAATAAGGCCCCATAGAACCTGGCTTCCATTACCACTCCAGCCTCAATTCCTACTGCTCCTCTCTGAATCCCTTCACTCCAAATTCCCAGGCCTCAGTGTTATTTCTTGCTCACCCTAGAAACATTCCAACCACAGGGTCTTTGTACTTGCTGCTCCCTTGTCCCAGAATGTTCTTTTAGATATCAGCATGGTATACTTCCTCATGTCCTGCAGTATTTGCTTAAATGTCACCTTCTCAGAAAAACCTTCCCTAGCCACTATACTGACAGTTGCAACTCTCCTTCCTCACTCACTATTCCCATCTTTATTTTTTTTCCATACACTCATCCCCATGCACCATAGTATTCTTTTTACTTGTTTGTTTGTTGTTCCCTTCTTCCACTAGAATGTAAACTCAAGGAAGGCAGGAATTTTTATCTTTGGTGTTCTCTACTGTATTCCCAGAGCCTAGAAACCCTGTGAGTGTAGTGGTTAAGAGCTGTGGTTGTTAATCAAAAATTTTCAGCTCGAATTCATCAGTGACTCCTTGGAAACTCTATGGGGGCAGTTTTACTTGTCCTTTAGGGCCGCTATGAGTCAGAATTGACTCAACAGCATGAATTTGGTTTGGGTTTGGGTTTGGGTTTATGAGCCTGGCACATAGTGGGCTGGGGCTGGGGCACTTCTACCCAGGAAAGTTTGTCTATCAGTCAGGAAAGGCTTTCTGGAAGAGCCTCAGTCCCATACCTCACAGCAAAAGTAGTTTCTATGCTGCCACAGCTGATGGCTTCCCTGGAAGCGTGGGTTGAGTGGGTGTGTCCATAACAGTGTGTGCAGAACTGTGTGGAAATGTGTTGGACGAGCGGTCGGGGTGTAACTGTGGATGTGTAACTGTGTGGGTACCTGTGCATACGTGCATGCGTTCATGAAGGAGAGAGGATGGATGTGTGGCTGTGGCCTTCAGGGTGGTGCCCAAGACACAGAAGCCTAGTTGGTCCATCAGATGTGCTCTTTGGTGCAGGTGTACTAGCCAGAGCCCCTCAAACAGAGTCCCATGAGGGGCCAGAAGTGCTGGTGACTATTAGGTCAAGCATTTCTGAAGAAGTAGGGGGGATACTTCAGGCATTTCCCCTCATGAACCAAAGGAATGCAGGAGAAGCCTCGAGAACAATGGGGAGCTGACAGCCCCTCAGTGGACCTGTGACGCAGACCTTGGTGTGGGGGCACACAGCTGCCTGCCAGAACTTGGGACAGGGGAGAGGGGCCGGTGGGGATACAGAAGAACTGTGGAATGCTTGGAGGAAGCCGGAAGCAGGTGGGGATGACACTGATAGGCATTTCCCGCCTCAGGATGCCCTCCTGCTTTCTTCACAGCCGCTGCAGCTGCAAAAGCAAAAGCTGCAGCTTCCCCTGGCCCCAAATGCCTGTCCTAGAGGTTGGAAGCTGTAGGGTCCAGTCAGCCTTCCACTCCCAGTCTCCTCCACGTCCCTACGGAAGGCAGGACACACCCACAACCCCTAGCAGGCACCCTTAGGCTGAAAGGAAAGCAGGGGACAGTTTAAGGCAAGTCCGTAGCTCTTTCCCTGCCTAACCCAAAGCTCGTGCTTCCTTTGCCAAAAATAAGGACTAGTTCTCAAGGCCTTTGGGTCTGGACAATGTACTTGCCCTCTTACTCTTTCCCTGGGGGCCACACCAGTGTGGTTTTCTTGGGCTTTGCCCAACTGCCAAGTCTTCTGTAGGTGCTTGACAAAGGAGCACCAGGCCCGGATGAACCGAGGTCTCATGCTCTGAAAAGCCCCTTTTGGTGCCGTGTTCTAAAACTTGGCAGTCTTTTTTGTTTCTTACTGTAACACACATTTTCAACATGCTCTCATTGGCGAGCTCGTGTTGTGATTTCACACACTTGCAAACTTGTAACAATTGTGACCACACCTGTTGTTGTTATTATTAGATGCCACTGAGTCAGTTATGACTCATAGCAACCCTACGTATGACAGAACCAAACACTGCCCAGTCCTATGCTAGCCTCACAATCGTTTTTATGCTTGAGCCACTGTTGCAGTCACTGTGTTAATCCACCTTGTTAAGGGTCTCAGTCTTTTTTGCTGACTCTCTACTGTACCAAGCATGATGTCCTTTTCAAGGGACTTATCCCTCCTCATAACATGTCCAAAGAATGTGAGACAAAGTCTCATCACACTCGCTTCCAAGGAGCGTTCTGACTATACTTCTTCCAAGACAGATGTGTGTGTTCTTCTGGAAGTCCGTGGTATGTATATTCAATATTCTTCAACAAAGTCATAATTCAAATGCATCAATTTATCATCAGTTTTCCTTATTCATTTCACATGTATACAAAGTGACTGAAACCACCATGGCTTGGGTCAGGTGCACCCTAGTGTTCAAGGTGATATTTTTGCTTCTCAACACTTTAAAGAGGTCTTTTGCAGTAGATTTGCCCCATGCAATACATTGTTTGATTTCATAATTGCTGCTTCTTGGGTGTTAATTGTGGATCCAAATAAAATGAAATCTTTGACAACTTCAGTCTTTTTTCTGTTTACCATGATATTGCTTATTGGTCCTGTTGTGAGAGTTTTTGTTTGCTTTACGTCGAGAGGTAATCTATGCTAAAGACTGTATTCTGTGATCTTTATCAGTAACCACTTTAAGTCCTCTTCATTTTCAGCAATCAGGGTTGTGTCATCTGTGTAACATAGGTTGTTAATGAGTCTTCCTCCAGTCCTGTGTTGTATTCTTTATATGCTCAAGCTTCTCAGGTTATTTGCTCATCATACAGATTGAATAAGTGTGGTGAAAGGATACAGTGCTGATGTACACCTTCCCTGATTTTAAACAACACATTATCCCCTTGTTCTGTATGAAAAACTGCCTCTTAATCTACATGTAGGTTCCTCATGAGCATAATTAAATGTTCTGGAATTCCCATTCTCCACAATGTTATCCATAATTCCTTATGATGCACACAGCTGAATGCCTTTGCATAGTCTAGAAAACACAGGTAAATATCTCTCTGGTATTTTCTGCTTTCAGTCAAAATCCATCCAATGATGTCCTTGGTTCCATGTCCTCTTCTGAATCCAGCTTGCATTTCCAGCAGTTCCCTGTCAGTATACTGCTACAGATGCTTTGAATGATCTTCAGCAACATTTTTATTTGTGCGTGATATTAATGATATCGTTTGATAATTTCCACAATCTGTTGGATCACCTTTCTTTGATATGGCCACCAATATGGATCTCTTCCAATCAGTTGTCCAGGTAAGTATCTGTCTTCCAAATTTCTTGGCATATGAGGTTCAACAATTAAGTGCACAAACTTAATTGTTCTAAGTGCTCCATACTTGATTGCGGAATATCACTCCGGTCACCTTTGAAGTACTGCCCCGGGACACTATGTGCCAACATCAGTGCCTAGTTCACCCTTCAAAGCAATTTTGGAAATCTTTCTGGAATGCCATTCCACACAGTGGCACGGTGGCAAACTGGGAAGTTCATGAACTTAATTGTATAGTTGTTTGCAAAGGAGTTTTTAGCCAGGAAATAAATGTTTTGAAACACCCCCCTTACTCACCTGATGCGGCCCCCAGTGACTTTTTTCTTTACTCAAAGATAAAGGAAAACATTTTGATGACACTCAAGACAGCAAGGGTAATACGACAACAGCCCCAGTGGTCATTCCAGAAAAAGAGTTCCAAAATTGCTTTGAGGGTGGACTAGGCACTGGCGTTGGTGCATGGCTTCCCAAGAGGAGTATGTCAAAGGTGACCATAGTGATATTCAGCAATGAGGTATGGAGCACTTTTTCTAGGATGAGTTTGTGAGCTTAACTGGCAGTCCTCATAGACAAGTAAGGGTTTCCAGTGTTGCATTCATTTGCTGAAATACCTAGAGCCTTCTTTTTTGCCAGTGTCTTCGGTGCAGCTTGGACTGCTTCCTTCAGTACCATCAGTTCCTGATCATATGCTACCTCCTGAAATGGCTCCTTTTTGGTGTGATGACTGTGTACTCCTTTCATCTTCTTTTGATCCTTCCTGTATTGTTTAAGTATTTCCCCAAAGAATCCTTAGCTACTACAACTCAAGAATTGAATTATTTCTTCAGTTCTTCCAGCTTGAAAAATGCCAAGTATGTTCCTCCCTTTTAGTTTTCTATTTCCAGGTCTTTGCACATATCATTATAATACTTGGTCTCATTGAGCCATCTTTGAAATCCTCTGTGCAGACTTTGACTCCATCATTTTTTCCGTTTGCTTTATCTACTCTATGTTCAACAGCAGGTTTCAGAGTCTCTTTGACACCCATTTTAGTCTTTTCTTTTTCTCCTACTTTTGAATGTATTTTTGATTTTTTCATATATGATGTCCTTGATAGCATCCCACAACTTGTCTGATTTTTGGTCATTAGTGTTCATTGCATCAAATCCGTTCTTCAAAAGGTCTCCAAATTCAGGTGGGACATACTCAATATTGTATTTTGGCTGTCATGGAATTGTTTTACTTTTCTTCAGCTTCAACTTGAACTTGCATATGTGCAATCGATGATCTGTTCCACAGTGGCCCCCTGCCCTTGTTCTGACTGATGATATTGAGCTTCTCCATTGTCTGTGTCCACAGATGTGGTCAATTTGATCCTGTGCATTCCATCTGGTGAGGGCCATGTGCACAGTCCCCATTTATGCTGTTGAAAAAGGCATTTGCAATGAATAGGTTGTTAGCCATGCGAAATTCTACCATGTGATTTCCTGCTTATTTTCTATCTCCAAAGCCCTGTTTTCCCACTTACCTATGCTTCTTTGTTTCTGCTTTTACACTCCGATCATCAGCAATTATCCATGTATCATGACTCCACTTTTGGTCAATTTCTGACTGCAGAAGTTGGTAAAAATCTTCAGTTTCCTCATCTTTGGCATTAGTTCTTAGTGCATAAATTCAAATAATAAGTCATATTATAGTGCTGGTCTTCCTTGAAGGTGTATGGATAGTATCCTATCACTGACAGTGTTGCATTTCAGGCTAGATCCTGAAATGTTCTTTTGGACAATGAATATGACATTATTCCTCTTCAATCTGTCATTCCTGGCATAGCAGACCATATGATTGTCTGATTCAAAAACAGCTAATACCAGTCCATTTCAGCTCACTAGTGCCTAGGATATGTCTCTTCAAGTGTTCCATTTCTTTTTTGACAACTTCCAGTTTTCCTAGATTCATGCTTTGTGCATTCCGCATTCCGATCGTTAATGGGTGTTTGCAGCTGCTTCTTCTCATTTTAAGTCATGCCACATTAGCAGATGAAAGTCCCAAAAGCTTGGCTCCATCCACATCTTTAAGGTCACCTTGACTTTGAGGAGGCAGCTCTTCCTCAGTCATCTTTTGAGTGCCTTCCAATCTGGGGGCTCTTTGTTCAGCACTAGATCAGACAATGTCCCATTGCTCTTATTGATCTTTAATAGCTAGCTGCTCAGTGTTTCAGCACAGGGAAGCTAGCCTTAGGGGTCTTGTGCAATTTCCAATACAGAAGCTATACTCACCTTTCTCTCTCCCTTTGAAAAAGGCCTGTTGGAGTGATAGGTACCTATTCTAGTGGTGACTCTGACTCTACTAAAGGAGTAACCCTGAATTCACCTTTGTTTATAATAAAAAGCAACTGACGTGATTTGTGGCTGCTGTTGTTAGTTGCTGTTGTGTTGGCTCCAACGCACGGTGACACCATGCACAACACAACAAAATGATGCCTGGTCCTTCGCAAACATCAGTGTGCACGAGTTCACTGTTGTGGTCGCTGTGTAGTCGGAATGCCTTCCATCCTAGGGGGCTCATCTTCTACTGTGATATTAGACAGTGGTCTGTTGTGACTTACAGCGTTTTCATTGACTGGTTTTCAGAAGTAGATCCCCAAGTGGTTTTCCTAGTCTTAGTCTGGTGGACACTGAAACCTGTCCACCATGGGTGACCCTCTGGTATTTGAAATACCGGTGGCGTGCCTTTGGGTGGCAGTTGCAAACTTTGGTACTTTATTACTGGTTGCACGTTTCACAACTGTTCTGCCTTAACTCTAGGGTTGGCAAAAGTGGCCCCATCCAGAGGCTGCTCTGCAATGTGATTGCATGAGACAGGTTTGAAGGAGTGGCCTTCCCCGGATGCCTCTACTGAAGTAGGGTGGTGGTGAATATGAGACAAGATGATGGGCTCACCAGAAGCCAGAGCCTTGACTTGTGCACACAGGAGAACAGCATCAGTAACCACTGTGCTTGGTTCAAGCTCTGTTGACTCCTTGGACCATACTGAAGAGTAGAGCCCATTCAGAGAGGACCACTGAAGTGATCCAGGGACAGAGGGGATGTAGAGGCTAAGACCAAAGATGAGGCCACACTTCAGGAGATACATGGGAGAGATGATGCAGAGCATGAAACCCTTCAATGTGAAGAATGGAGAAGTCGTTAGAGAGCATCTGGGCCACTTTCCAATATGATCACCCCAGCCACATGTGGCTATCACACACTCAAAATGTAGCTAGTCTATATTTCTTTTTTATAATTTATTTTAGTGTAGTTTGTCATTGCTGAGAACATACAAAGCAAACCATACACCAGTTCAACCGTTTCTGCATGTGCACCTCAGTGACAATGAGGACAGTCTTCAAATTGTGCAGCCATTCTCACTGTTTTTTGTGGAATTGTCCCTCCCCGACTTAAACTCACTGCCCTCCTAAGTTTCCTATCAAATCTTATGAGTTGCTGTTGTCAATTTAATCCCATGAAATAGATCTTGAAAAAGCATGATGCTCAAGGTAGACATTCCTTAGTAATTAAACTAAACTGTTGTTCGGGGTTAAGAAGACTACAGGGGATATTTTTAGTTTAGGGTTATGGATTATCTCAAGGTAGTAATTTCTGAGGTCTGTCCACCCTCAGTGGATCCAGAAAGTCTAGTTCTGTGAGACTCTTAAATTCTGTTCTAAATCGTCCCCCTTCTGATCAGCATCCTTCTATTGTGTATCTATGAACAAAAGAAACATGGCTAGTCTGAAATGAGATGTGCTGTAAGTGTAAAAGATGCACAGGATTTTGAAGACTTAGTATGATAAAAGAATGTAAAAACATCTCATTAATAATTTTATATTGATTACATGTTGAAATGATCATGTTTTTGACATACCGGGTTAAATTACAAAATGTCTCCATTGTGTCAGTTCTGATTCATGACAATGCCATGTGTTACACAGTAAAATGGCTCTACAGGGTTCTCTTGGCTGTAATCTTTAGAGAAGCAGATCACCAAGTCTTTCTCTTTCAGAGCTACTGGGCAGGTTTGGACCGCCAACCTTTAGGTTTGTAGTTGAGTGCAAAGCACACTACACAGGGACCTTTGGATTAAATACAATATATTAAATACATAAAATTATAAAGGGTCATGAAGAATCTTTTTTGGGTGTTGAATATGCCCACTGTCTTGATCATGGTGCTGTTTTCACAGGTGTATACATGTCAAAATTAATCAAACTGTACACTTTAAATATGTGCAGCTTATTGCGTGACAACCATACCTTGATAATGCTGTTTTTAAAAACTCCTTCATCCAAGAGACTTGACGGAAGGAACTCAGATAGTATTGACCCTAGAGCCCTTCATTATGCTGCCTCTATTCCAACATTATCATGTTCATTGCAGCCCTATTTGCAATAGTCCAATGGTGGAAAAAACCCAAGTTTACAACAACAGATGAATGGAGAAACACAACTTAGTCTAGCCATACAGTGGAATACAACTTGGGATAAAGAGAAAAGATGTTATGACCCATGCTGCAACATGGAACTATGAACCTTGAAAACATTATACTGAGTGAAATAAATGAGTCACAAAAGACAAATACTGTATGATTCCACTTATATGAAATACCTAAAATAGACCAGTGAACAAACAAAAACGTTTATTCGTGACTACCGGGGGAATGAGGAGTCCTTACTGAAGGTATGTGGAGTCTCCGTTTGGAGGTAATGAAAATCTTTTGGAAATAAGATAGTGGTGATGCTTGCACAATATTGTGAATGTAGGTTTGTCACTGAATTGTACACCTACAAATGGTTAAAATGGCAAATTTTTTATCGTATATATTTTATCACAATAAAATTAAGAAAAAAAAGCTTTAACATTCCTTCAGTTAGCTCCCTGTTGCCACCCTAGAGGATTAAGAAAAACAAACAAAATAATTTCATCATTTTTTAAAGGTAACTATTAGAAAATTTTTAATTACGTAAATTACATATTTGATCATATTTCTATTTGGCAGAGCTGCTCCCAGTGATTCTAGCCAAGTTTACAGATCAGGTAACTGAGACACAGAGAGAGAAAGGCTCTTGCTCTAAGAAATCCACAAATATCTTGGACAGGGATCTTGACTTGCACAGGTCCTGGCACAGAAGTTGGAGGGGTGGGGCTCAAAGTCATGGCATTTAGATCTCAAGGGGCATGGAGGATCATGATAACTCAGGGGTCACTGTTAGAATCAGAATTTATAAAGTTAAGAAAAGTACAATTAGAGTGACTGTAGTTTCATTCACCACTTCCAATTCCGGTCTCAACAATTCAAACCAAAAAGGATCAAGGAGGCCTCTCCTACCTACCAGGGCAACCTCCGCCCCCATGGTGCTAGGTGCTATAAAGTACACAAAAAAGCCATAGTCACTTGAAGCCCATAAAAAAGCCACATCAGCAAGATGTGGCATAGGCAAAGAACAGAAAACAGAGTAGGTAAAGGTATATGGTGATGCTTGGGGCCACCGAGAAATAGCTGGACTCCCTGGTAGAAGCCAAAGTCAGCTTCAGTGGATGATGGGCCTGACTGAAGATGGTGCTGGAGGTGCCCATAACACTTGATCAGGAGGGAATGAACATGGGCAGCATCTGAAGACCACAAGTTCAGCAGGAATTGGATATGGCATAGAGGAAAGAAAGCCAAACAAAAGCAAAGAAACTGACTCATGGCCACCCCACGTTGTAGTGTCCAACCAAGCTTCATAGGGTTTTCTTGGCTGTAATCTTGGATTGAAACAGATTGCCAGGTCTATTTCCCACAGTGCCACTGAGTGAGTCCAAACCACCAACCTTTGGTTTGCAAAATCAAAACAACCAAACTCACTGCCATCAAGTCGATTCTGACTCATGTCAAGTCTAGAGGACACAGTAGATCCGTCCCACAGAGTTTCCAAGGAGCACCTGGCAGATTCAACTGCTGACCTTTCGGTTAGTAGCTATAGCACTTAACCACCAGGGTTTCCTTTGGTTGGTAGCACAGTGCAAACTGTTTGTACCACTCAAGACCCCGAGAGGGGAACAGTGGGCTGTATTCGGAAGGAAGAAAAGTTTGCTGAGTTCTGGATTGATCTGGTTATACTGTAGCCCCAGAACTCTGGCATCTGAGGGGGCATTGAGCAGCCAGGATCCAGTCCAGGGTGCCCCATGGTTACCATGAGAGGAAAATACTCTGTTCTCTGCTGCCTTTGCCCTAAGCCTTGCCAGTGCTCAGGAGGAAGGCCTGATGAGGGCCTAGCAGTGGGACCACATGAGGTGACATCGACTGTTACCCACAAAAGTTGCTGGTGGTGGGTGAAGACCCTTATCTTCAAATGGCGAGGTCAGTCAGGACTGAAGAGCGGCTGTGCTCTCCTTCTGGGTAGTGTTATCACCCCTTTTCAACTCAGCTCAGTCATTCACCAAGGGTCTATTGACAGCCTGACTGGGTATACATCCCTGTAGAAGTGACAGATGGGGTCTCAGCCCTCAGGCCACTGATCGGTGTGTGTCCATTGTTATGACAGTGGCTTAAGTTTCCTCTTGCTGCTATAGCTTTAAAGAACAGAGATTGATCTCTTCATAGTTCTAGTGGCTCCCAGTTCCAACCAGTGTCTCCGCCATGTCGATTCCTTGCTTGTGGGTAGCCCGGGGGTTCCTTGGTTCTTTAGTGATACTCACATGACATCTATCTCCCGGTTTGCGCCTGTGTCTCTGTCTAATCTGTTTTATTGTAGAATTTAGAATTGATTCTGTTTCGGACACACCCTACACTGACATGGCAAAGAACCCCTGTCCCCGAGAGGGATTAGGCCCACAGATACAAGAGTAAGAACTGCAGCACACATTGAGGTGGGGGGAGGACACAATTCAATCCATAACAGACAGCAAGTAGTTAGTTTCCCAGGAACGATTCCACTAAAAGCTTATAGGAAGTTAGAGGAGGGAGAGAACCTTTCCATTGGGTGGATCAGAAAGACTTCGTGGAGGAGGTGGCACTTGAACTGAACTTTGAAAGGGGGATACAATTTGGATATTAATTCCTAACACCTTATATAGTGCTTACAATATAGTAGGTAAGATGCCCTGGTGGCCCAACAGTGAAGCACTTGGCTGCTAACCAAGGAAGGTTGATGGTTCGAACCCTTGCAGTGGCTCTGGGGAAGAAAGACCTAGCCATCTGCTTCTGTAATGGCGATAGGCTGCAAAACCCTATGGGAGTTCTACTTTGTCACCTGAGGTTACTGAGTCAACAATCGACTCAGTGGCACCTAACAACAACAACATGTACAAGTACTCTTCTGACCACATTACAAACATTACCTCCGTGGGGCTTACCCCTGGAAACCCTGGTGGGATAGTGGTTAAGAGCTACCTAAAAAGGTCAGCAGTTCAAATCCGCCAGGTGCTCCTTGGAAACTCTGTGAGGCAGTTCTACTTTGTTCTATAGGGTTGCTACGAGTCAGAATCAACTCAGTGGTAGTGGTTTTGGTTTGGGGTTTTAGGGCTTACTGCAGTCCTATGAGGGACCATTATCATCTCCATTTATCCGACTTGGGAGTAGAGATTCAGAGAGGTTAAATGACTTCCTCACACAGATGATAAATAGTAGAACCCAGAATCAAACACAGAGTCCAGAGCCCATGCTCTTAGCCACTGTACTATATTGGCTCTCGAATGGGCAGCAATGGGGGTGGGGTGCTGAGGGCAATAGGGATAGAATAAACAGAGTCAAGGATGCCAGAAAGCCGAGTACTATCAAATTCGTTTTAACTCACAGCCATTCCGTATGTCACAGAGTAGAACTGTCCCATAGGTTTTCCAGGCTATAGTCTTTACAGAAGACTTGGGTGGGTCTGAGCTACCAGTCTTTGAATTACAGCCAAGCACTTACCTTTGTGCCACCACAGCTCCTTGGAAAACATGATACCCTCATGCAAAGCACAGATAAGCCTACTCTGGCTAGAGTTTTTTGGTTCAGTATAGGGAAATAATCCACGACAATGTAGAAAAAGAAAGGGGTTGCAAACAAAATCTTGAGCATCTGAGTGGAACAGGTCTGTTGGTGGCTTGGCGGGTGTAGCAAGAGCTCTCATCCCAAGGCTGGCTCCAGAAAGAAGACATGCCTCTCTGAATCCAGACCCAGAGAGACAGAGTCGCCCATTTCCCAGGGACCTTGGCGAGCCCCATCTGCCATCCGCTAACCCCCAAAGCGGGTGTTTATTTGAGAACAAGAATGGAAAATCTATCATGCTCCAGGCAGGAAATTCCACAGCGAAGGCCCCTTGAGCTGCATCTTTGCAGCAGAGTCATCATCTACACAAGGCAGGTCCCATTCCTGTTTTGTTTGTTTGGGGACTGAATGTTGTTATTCTCTGCTCTGCCTGTGTTTATGTCGCGGGAATGTTTACCATCAAAAAACAAAGTGCAGGCAGCGCCCTAGCCAAACAGACTGAATCCGGAACTCTTCACTCCGGCATTTCCGGCCCTGCCCCACCTGATGGAGCTCTCCACGGAACAACATCAAAGCTCTCCTCTTTTAACTTCCTTCTCATGTTAAAGGGACTGTGGTGCCGAGAGGAAGCCATGTGTCTGTCCTTGGAAACAAAGCAACTCCTAGATTTGGCATACTCACCAGTCTCTGTCAAAACAGGCCTGTCCCAGCACCCCCAGCAAGCAGGGAACCCAAGGCCTGGATCCTAACGGCTCCCTCAGGGAAGGCTAAGGTCTGGGAGAGCAGGTCCAAGGGAGCAGTTCTTGGAGAATCTGGTCTCAGAAGCGTGACAGGAAACATGGTAGACTGTAGAATAAATGATGGATACAACTGGAGTCCGTGACTAGGACCTCAAGAGCCGTATACTGAAAATCACCAGACAAGAACGGATGAACTGTGAGGGTCTGAGATACCGCACCCAAATGCGCATGTGCATCCATGCACACAAACACCATCTGGACTTTGAAAACACCCTGGTCAGTGCAAATGGTGCCATCTCCCCCCAAGGGAAGAGCCTGGGCAGAGTGCAGGCTGGGGGACGCAGGGTGGGAGGTGGGGGAGGAGGGGCGGGAGGGGAGGGCCTAGTCCAGGTCTGCCTTCACACTAAAAGCATAAACCTACAAGGTCAGACAAGACTGAGCCCCTCAGCAGTGTCTATTATATCAGAAACTGATAGGGTATCAGGGAGAGGTTTCTGCCCCCGCCCCCCCCACCCTTTGAGACTTCTGTTGGTCTCTTGTGGTTCTCTACCAGCACCTTAAGTTACAGGAGGGACATGAGAGGTGGGGTCATTTTAGCACAGCAGTTTCCAAACCCCAGCTAGGTGGCTGGGTACCGTTGGTTGGAATGCTTATGCCCAGCCCTACCCAGTACCTGAAAGCAGATTCAAAAAGAAGGGATCTACTTTGGGAGGAGACCCTGGGTGGTGGTATCACTAGACTCAGTGGGTCTTGTTATACCTCTTCAAGAATAAAGGAGGCAAGCCTAGTTAAGTGTAGACACTATCTTTTCTTATTCAAGAAAGGACTCACTCAAGTGGACTGCCAAGAGTCCACTCTGAAAGAGGCTATCTCAAAGGCAGACTGCAGTAACCAGGGTTTTTATGTGCTCAAAAAGTGAAGTTATATATATGCATGTTAGGGGGAGATCTTAAGCACATATGTAGTTAAATCTGGACTGGTTTGATGTGGGTGTTATGTAATTTTTTGTCTGCACAGACCTAGTGGTTCCAAGATGGAGGATTGCTCACTGCCACCCCACGAAGGTCATATAGTAGTCAAATGTCCCTCTTCTGCACAGATTTAATTAAAACCAAAATACCAAATCCACAGCCATTAGTTGATTTCAACTCATAGCAACCCTGTAGAACAGAGTAGAACTGCCCCCATAGAGTTCTAAGGAGCACCTGGTGAGTTTGAACTGCTGTCCTTTTGATTAGCAGCCATAGCACTTAACCGCTATGCCATCAGGCTTGGACCACAGACAATGACTTGTAGCCAAAGCTATTGCGAACTTACACGTAACAGCTAATCACGAGTTGGTTGTGACTCTGAAAAAGAACTTGAAGCAGAGGTCGTTCTTATACCAACTCAGGCTGCTCTCAGCAGCTAATCACCAGTTGGCAGTATTTACCTTGTTTGCCACAATCCTGCAGTTAGTAAGTGACCAAGGGTGAGTGAGGGGTCTCAGTGCAGACGGTTAATATGTTTAGCAGTGGGCTGGAGATTTGAATCCACCCAGAGACATCTCAGAAGAAAGGCCCAGTTATCTACTTCTGAAAAATCAGCTATTTGAAAACTCTACAGATCCAGGGCACAACAGCTGGCCTCTATTCACCTGGAACAATAGAGGAAGAAGGAGAGTCAGGAATAGACCGAGGAGGATGTGGAATGTCTGGCTAACTGTCTCCGTGAACAACTGCTTGCCTTGCCGTGAGACCGTAAGAACTGGATGGTGCACAGCTATCGTTACGGAACATTTTGGTCACAGATTCTATAGAATAATCCTTATCGAAAAAGAGAAAAAGTAGAACAGACTTTCAAATTCTTATGGACTCCAGTCTTTCTGGAGCCATGAAGGTTGGATGAATGCCTGAAACTACTGCCTTGAGATCATCTTTCAACCTGAAACTAAAAATATCCTCTTAAGTCTTCTTAAAACCAAACAAAAGTTCAGTTGAACTAGTAAAGAATGTCCCCCTTGAGCAGTGTGCTCTTGTGAGATCTATCCAAATGGGATCAAATGGACAATGACAACTCGAAAGATTAGATAGGAACTTTAGGGGGCAGTGAGTTTATGTTAATGGGGAAGGAACAATACAGAAAAGAAGGGTGAAAATGGATTGACAACCTTAAGAATGTAATCAGTATCACTGAACTGTGCAAGTAGAAACTGTTGCCTTGGTGTATGTTTTACTGTGCTTATTCTCAACAATAAGAACAAAATAAAAAAGTTAAACTCTATGGGCCAAATGATTAACAAATACTTTCAAAGATAAGAATGTCAAGGGCAGAGAGGTGAGATGAATGGAAAGGGAATAACCACGACAGAAATAATGAGAATGTTCAAATGTTGTGAAGAATGTAACCAATTAAAAAAAGAAAAAAACAAACTACTTAGCCCGGTTCTACTCTGACACACATGAGGTCACTGCTAGTTGGGATGGACTCCATGGCAACTGGTAACTTTGGGCAAGATAGTCCAATGCCTAATCTTGCATGCACAAAGATGTCAAGCTAGGCTACAGGAAACCTCCTTCAGATCTTTGCTCATGAGTCACTTTCTCAGTAAAACCCTACCTTGACCACCTTTTAAAAATTGCTCCCATCCCCAGCTCTCCTTCACCCCCTTCTGTGCTTTATTTTTATCCAGTAATATTGATCTATCATCAAATGACATGTTTTACACCTTCATTTTCCTTGTTGTTCTCTCTGTCCTACATTGTATGTGCCATGTAAATAGGGGCTTTAAGCTGTCCAGTACTTGGCACCGTACCCCAGTGTGAAGAATAGTGCCTTGCACATAGTTGGTACTCCAAAAGAATGTGTTGACTGAATCAATTCACTGATTTCAGTCCTTCGTGGGGCCGCCATGAGTTGGAGATGAGTTGACAGCTGCTAACAGCAACCACAACAAAATATGATATTTACAGTGGAATGCATTTTCAGCCATTACTTAGCAAGAGGCAGCATTTTGGGAATAGAGCTGATGTGGAATATGCTCAACTGGCTAGTGTGAGATCCTAAGTTAGAACAAAGATGAATTCTTGTAAACATGACTTCCCTGCCAAGACCACTTACTGCAATCTTCACTCCTGTGGAAGGGCCTTGCTGACTGAAGTTCAAAACTACTCAGTCACCTACAAAATCAATGAGTGGGGGAACTCAGCAGTGCTCAGAGCACACACAGATCTCCTACATGCTGCTTTTTATCAGCAGATGATCTAAACTGCAGTAGGAGTTGAAGCAGGACTTCCTAAGCAACCTCCGTCAACAACCACCACAACAAAAACAGGAGAACGACTCGCCTGGTTGTGACTAATAGCTCTTTTCACATTCTGTGGCTGTGTGACTATGGGTCAGTGACTTGAACTCTCTGAACCTCAGGGTCTGTAAGAATAGAAATGATAACAGTACTTACGTCATGAGGCTGCTGGGAGGCATAAAACAGTTAATAGGTATAAAGTGCTTGGAGCGATGTATGTGACGTAAGAAACACTTTGTAAGTGTGAGCTATTATTTGTGTTGTTATTTCTAGATGGTGAGTGTCACTAGGACAGGATCCATATCTCCCAGTGCTCAGGACAAAACTAGTGCTCTCGTAATAATAACGATAATACGTACTAGGAGTGATGTTGGTAGTAGTGTTGTAATTCCTTAATTGATGTGTATCTCTCCCACAGAAACTCTAAGCTCCCCGAAGGCAGGCAAGGAGCATGGCTATCTACAGTGTGACAGTCTACAGCTGTAGAACATCCTGAGGGCTCAACTTATGCACAACAAGTGCTTAACTGAATTTCCTGTGTGATGTTCATCCGGGGCTTTGACAGATAACTCTGCTGGACTGTTGTGAGCCATAGCGTTTTCAGTGGCTGGTTTTCAGAAGTATGTTGCCAGGCATTTCTTCGTCCATCTTAGTCTGGTAGCTCTGGGCTGAAACCTGTTCAGGGTCATAGCAACCCACAAGCTTCCACTGTGTGTGAAGTGCACTGGCTGTGAATGAGTCAAACCCAGGTCTCCTTCATGGAGGGGGAGACTTCTACCACTGAATCACCACTGCCTCAGACTGTTACCTTGTTGTTATTGTGGTTACTAAACAAACAAACGAAGAAAAAACCACTGCCGTGGAGTCAGTGCCGACTCATAGCAATCCTGTAGGTTAGAGTAGAACTGCCCCACAGAGTTTCTAAGCAGCAACTGCTAGATATGAACTGTTGACCTTTTGGTTAGCAGCTGTAGCTCTTAACCACTACGCCACCAGAGTTTCTGACTGTTGTTACTAGGCACCATGAAGTCATTTCTGACTTACGGCGTACTCTGCAGGACAGAGTAGAACTACCCCATTGGGTTTTCTTAGCTGTAATCTTTGTGGAAGCAGATTGCCAGGTCTTTCTTTCACAGAGCCACTGGGTGGGTCTGAACTGCCAACCCCTCAGTCGGCAGCCAAGCACTTCACCTTTGCACTACCAGGATTCCCTACTTAGGATTCAAGTATTCTTAGACATGAATTAGCACTTCTCTTTCCCTACTCTGGGGGAGACAAAGGACATGGAGACCTCAGTCCCTATTTTCCCTTGGGAAACTCATCATCTAGTGGGTCCAGCCCCTAGAAATCACTGACAAACCCTTTATAAACCAGTAAGCAATCAAGTAAACTAGGCATGGATTTTGATCACTGTTATCAAGGAAATAAACTGGTGGATGATCAAGAGCCCCAGGTGTATAGGTATGTGTGGGTGGCCAGGGGAACAGCCTGGAGACTTTATGGCTTTACATGGGTGCCCAGACCTCTCCGTGGGGGTGACATTTGAGTTGAGATCTGAAAGATGAAAAGGAAGCGATCTTTCTGGAGTAAGAACTTTCCAGGCCCAGGGAACAGTAAGTACCTGAGTGCCAGGGCAGCCAAAGGACTGTGGTTTCTTGGAACAGAATGGAGGTTGGGGCGGCTGGGCAGTTAGACAGAGGGAGGATGGGTGGGCTGCCAGAGGAGCTGTCAGAGGGTTGAGAGCACAAGCCTGATCTCATACCACTGTGACCTCTCCCTGAAACAGCCTGACAAAGCACACCACTGGACGAGCTCCATTTTAGCAAAAGACACGAAAGGTGTGGTGCCCAGCCAAGCCTTTGCTGGTCATGTCTCAGAACAACACAACTGCTGTCTTGCGGATTTCACAAATTCAGACTTTGGACTTGCTCTAGGCAGGGCTTGGGGCCTGGGGTGGTACAAGTCATTTGCACTCCGCTACTAAGCTGAAGGAAACCCTGGTGGCGTAGTGGTTAAGTGTCGTGTCTGCTAACTGAAAGGTCAGCCGTTCGAATCCACTAAATGCTCCTTGGAAACTGTAAGGCGGCAGTTCTACCCTGTGCTATAGGGTTGCTATGAGTTGAAATCGACTCAGTGGCATTGGGTTTGGTTTGGTTTACTGATCTAAAGGTTGGCAATTGAAACCTACCCAGTGGTGCCATGGAAGAAAGGAAATAAACTGGCGGGTGATCAAGAGCCCCAGGTGTATAGGTATGTGTGGGTGGCCAGGGGAACAGCCTAGAGACTTTATGGCTTTACATGAGTGCCCAGACCTCTCCATGGGGGTGACATTTGAGCTGAGGTCTGAAAGATGAAAAGGAAGCAGTCTTTCAGGGGGAAGAACTTTCCAGGCCCAGGGAACAGTACATACCTGAGCACAATCTGCTTCCGTACAGAATATAGCCAATAAAACCCTATGGAGCAGCTCTACTGTGTAACACACAGGGTTGCCATGATTTGGAACTGACTTGTCGGCGAATATTTTTTTTAATAATGCACGGCCTCAGCTATGGAGCAGTGGGCTTGTTCTAACATCCACCAGAGGAAGAAGAGCTGATCTGTTGAAAGGCCCAGACTCTTCCAGCAAATTATAAACCAGCCCTTGTACAGGTCACTGACAGGGGAATCTATTCATTAAAGCGGATCCCTAAAGGCTTCTACTTGTCCACCTTTTGTTAGCCTTCTCCATAACTCCATGTGGTGGGAAATGCTTTCACAAACAACACGGGATCCAATTGACAACAGCAACTCAAAAGCTGGGACGGGAAGCTTAGCGTGCAGTGAGTTTCAGTTAACGGGAAGAAACAATTCAGATCAGGAGGGTGAGAATGGTGGCACAACTTGAAAAATGCCAGCAATGTCACGAATTGTATATGTAGAAATTGTAGAATTGGTGTACATTCTGTTGTGTATATTCTCAAGAACAACCAAATAAAGTAAGTTACCTAAAAACAAACAAAACACATTTTGGGGAGGAACACTCTGTTATAGATTGGATCGTATCGCCCCCAAATACATGCTGGAATTCTAATCCCTATGCCTATGGATGTAATCTAATCTAATGTCATCACCTCCCATAACACAATCTAATATAATGCAGTCAGCCACTGTAGTTGTTGTTAGGTGCTGTCAAGTTGTTTCCTACTCATAGCGACCCTATGAACAACAGAATGAAACACCGCCTGGTCCTGCTCCATGTCCACAATCATTGTTATGTTTAAACTTATTGTTGTGGCCACTGTGTCAATCCATCTCGTCAAGCATCTTCCTCTTTTTCACTGACCCTCCAGTACCAAGCATGATGTCCTTCTCCAGGGACTGACCCTTTCTGACATGTCCGAAGATCTTAAACAGAATCACTTAAGAGTTGTTAGAAAGAGAGAGTAGCAGAGACACAGAGACTCATGGGGGAAAGGAAGACAGACACACACAGCAGGATACGTCTGAAAGTCCAGAAACTCCAATCATTCCTGGCAGCTGCTGGACTGCCGAAAGAGTGAACAAATCTGCCTTGAAAGAAGTAAGACCAAAATGCTCCTTAGAAGAAAAAATGGTAAGACTACACCTCACATACTTTGGACATGTTTTCAGGAGGGAACAGTCCCTGGAGAAAGGCATCATGCTTGGCAAAGTAGGTCAGAGTGAAAAAGGAAGACCTTGATGAGATGGATTGACACAATGGGTAGCCTGCATCTCATATGTAGATGTCTGATAAAACAAAATCTGCTACCATCGTGTCTATTCCAATTCATAGATTCTCTATAGGACAGAGTAGAAATGGTCCATAGTATTTCCAAGGAGAAGCTGGTGGATCTAAATGTCAGCACTTTGGTTGACAAAATGCTGTAGCTAGTGCTGTAGCTAGCGGTAGCTCTTAAACACTGTACCACCAGGGCTCCAGATGTATGAGATAGACATGTAAAACAAAAAATCTGGCTCCCTCGTTGTCCATCTGACTTTCTGGAGGTTCTATTGCTGTATCTGTGATGCAACATTTGTGTTCACATTCTGGGTGGGAGACATGGTAAATGTAAAAATTCAGGCAGTCCTCAGATTATGAATGAGTTCCATTTCTGAATCTGCCTTCAAGTCAAATTTGTAAGTAAGTTGGAGCAGTTAGGTATGGTTCATATCTTAATTTCAGCTAGTCAAATGTTTGTCCTAGTATATAGCATTCCTTTCTAGCCATAAATTAAAGAAACACTTCCAGATACGCTGAAAACATCTTTAACATAATCCAAGCCAAGCCAAGTAATGTTTTGGAGTGCATGGAAAAGTAGCACTTGTTTGTCATCAGGAATCATTTCTTCATGTACCTCAAATTTTTAATCTGATAAATTTTCTGAGGGTTGGTTCATAAGTACAGGCTGTACTACGGACCTTGTTAACCTGGGGACTGCCTGTATGCCAGACACAGAGACCAGTTTCCAACATGCCCCTTCTCAGAATTCTCTTCAGAATCAGGTGCCAGGCCTTCACTCCCTGAACCTACCTGGCAGGCATTTCCAGGTGTGTGTGTGCGTGTTCTCGGTTTACAAGTCAGAGCTCCTGTTTTGGTCCTCAAGACAGTCCTGCTTCACCAAGGCTCAGCCCAGAAGGGAATGTTTGGCAAAGTTTATGCTTGACATGTATCCATGTGCTCCCCTACATTTCCCAGACTCCCTTGCAATTTAGGTTTATTGCTAATTCTGACCAAGGAATGCACATCATTTCTGGGCTGAGGCAGTTAAGAGTTGGTGGGCATCTCCTTTCTTCCCTGTTGTAGAGCCCATAGAGTCCCTGGGTAGCACAAACGGTTAAGTTCTTGACTACTAACTGAAAGGTTGGAGGTTAAAACTCATCCAAAGGTGCCTTGGAAGAAAGGCCTGGCTATTCTGCAAAAAATCAGCAACTAGAAACCCCACGGAGTGCAGTTCTACGCTGACACATGTGAAGTCACTGTGAATTGGAATTGATTCCACATCAACTGCTTTAGTCAGCTAGTGCTACTCTAATAGAAGAACCATAGAGTGGATGGCTTTAACAAAGGAAGGTTTATTCTTACACAGTTTAGTAGGCTACAAGTCCAAATTCAGGATGTCCACTCCAAGGGGAAGGCTTTCCCTCTTGTCTGCTCTGGAGGAAAAGTCCGGTATTGTATCAGTCTTTGTTCAGGGAGCATCTTGGTGCAGGAACCTCAGGTCTGAAGGACTCGCTCTTCTCCCGGTGCTGCTCGCTTGATGGTGTGAGGTTCCCGATTTTCTGCTTGCTTCCCTTTCCTTTTATCTCTTTGAGGATGAAACAATTAAGGGTGGGGCAAGCCATAGTCCAGGGAAACTCCCTTCACAGTGGAGCAGAGAGATAATCCCATGAAGGGATTTACAGCCCCACCCTAACCCTTCGACAGACAGCACAGGAAAATCACAAAACAGAAGACAAACACAAAATATTGGGAATCATGGCCCAGCCACATGGATACACATATTTTAGGGAGGACACAATTCAATCCATGACACCAACTGTTTTGGATTTTATGTTACTGTAAGCTACAGTTTAACCTAGTCTGTCTAGATTAAGACAAAGTGGCAGAAAAAGGGGTATGGTATGCCTTTTTTGTCCACGCCAGAGCAAAAGCAGATGCGCTCACCAGCTAGGCCCCAGGACTAGGCCCCAGGACCTGAGTGTTGACCCAGTGCATCCTGGGTAGTAAGACCAAGCAAATTGTGGTTCCTGGGTCCGGGGGTTCGGTGAACAATAGAGATTTCAACTGCTCAGGGAATCCATTCAGGTTTCAAGTAAGAAAACAAGAGCTCCAGCTGTTGCAAAGTTGGCAGCCCTGGGAGGTAAGCATTGTCTCCCCAAAGCCGCCACTGAAATGCAGGCCAGTTCCCTGGAAGGGTGCAAGCATTTAGGCTGCCATCCAGGAGGCGCATTCTTAGGGACTGGTTTCTCAGGGAAGGGCTGAGGGGACAGGCCAAGGCCTCAGGGCTGCCCTGGGTCACAAAGTAGGAGGAAGGCCACGCAGCTTGGTGTCATGTTATCCCTACCTTGCCCAGAAGCAGGTGTGGATTTCAGTTACTTAAAAGCCGACAGCTAAAATGGGAATAGTCTCTGCCTGGTAGTTTGTCTTACTGTGGTGGCTTGGCTGCTGCTATGAAACAGGGACCTATGCCACGACCACTGCTTCAAACATCATCAGGATCACTCATCCTGGACAGATTTCATGGGATCTTTCAGACTAAGACTAGGAAGAAAGTTCTGGTGATCTACTGCCAGAAATGAGCCACTTTGCTAATCTTATGAATCACAGCAGAATCATGTTCGATACAGTGCCAGAGATGAGCTCCCAGGGCCGGGAAACTCTCAAAACACACAGTGACCGCAGCAACGGACTCCAGCACACCGGTGATGGGCAAGAAGGCACAGCACCAGGCAAGCTTTCTGTCTGTTGTACCCGGGGTCGCCTTGAATCAGAGCTGGCTCCGTAGCAACCAACAAGAACAAAAAACGGAAATGCAAAGAATTTTTTAACTACCTAAAAGCAGAGCACTGGTCCAAATGGTTTGTTAAGATCCCTTCCTGTTTTGTGTTTCTATAAGTGAAAAATGAAACAACAATCACAAACATCTTGCCTAGAAACTGGGAAGAGCAGCCCGGAGGTAGCCACGTTTCCGAGGCACATGTCAGCTCAAACCAGGAAAAATTAGGTTACTCTGCCCCCTGGTGTCCCTGACTGTTACTGCAGCCACTCCTAGAGGGCCCGCAGCGTTTAGAATTTCAGATTTAGACTCAGTTCTCGGAAACCCTGGTGGTGTAGTGGTTAAATGCTGTGTCTGCTATCCGCAAGGTGAGCAGTTCGAATGCACCAGGTGCTCCTTGAAAACCCTGGGTGGCAGTTCTACCCTGACCTATAAGGTCACCTTGAGATAGACTTGATAGCAGTGGGGTCCACTTGGTCTTCTTTTCTTTAATTCACCCATCCATTCACACCTCTCACATTTATGCAGTGCCCAATGCTATGCCTGACACTGTGGGTACAAAGATAAATAAGACTGGGACCTTGCTTGAGGGAGGCAGCAGTCTAGTGAGCCAGAGAGACACATAAACAGACATTTTTGATACCTGTTTTTAGTCATCTGGTACCGTTCTAACAGAAATACCACAAGTGGATGGCTTTAACAAACAAAAGTTTATTCTTACAGTCTGGTAGGCTACAAGTTCAAATCCAGAGTATCCACCCCAGGGGAAGGCTTTCTCTCTTTGTTGACTCTCGAAGAAGGCCCTTGTATCGCATCCGTCTTTGGTCAAGGTAGTATCTTGGCACAGGAACCTCAATTCTGAAGGATGCACTCTTCTGGTGCTGCTTTCTTGATGGTATGAGGTCCCCAACTCTCTGCTTTCTTCCCTTTCCTGTTATCTCTTGGGGGATAAAACAACAAAAGGTGGTACAGACCACACTCCAGGGAAACTCCCTTTACGGCGGAGCAGGAAAGTGACCTGATGAAGGGATTTACAGTCCCACCTAATCCTCTTTAACATACAGCACAGGAAAATCACAGAGTAGATGACAATCATAAACTATTGGGAATGATGGCCCAGCCAAATGGCTACACACATTTGGGGGGACATGGTTCAATTCATGACAATAACACTAAATAAACACTGTGTTAAAGGCCAGAAACCCTAGTGGCGGTTAAGTGCTACAGGCTGCTAACCAAAAGGTCAACAGTGCAAATCTGCTGGCGCTCCTTGGAAGCTCTGTAGAGCAGTTCTACTCTGTCTACAGGGTCTCTACGAGTTGAGGTCGACTCAGTGGTAGTGGGTTTGGTTGTGGTTTTTCTCCTGTGGTGAAACCCTGGTGGAGTAGTGGTTAAGTGCTATGTCTTCTAATCCGAAGGTCAGCAGTCCAAATCTGCCAGGTGCTCCTGGGAAATTCTGTGGGGCAGTTCTACTCTGACCTATAGGGTTGCTGTGAGTCAGAACTGACTTGATGGCAATGGGTTTGGTTTAGTTTGTGTTAAAGGCAATTGGATGGTACAGAAATAGTACAAAGATGGGTGTGTTTTTCTTGAGGGGGCGTAAGTACGTGTTGGGAAGAGCTTGGCAAGAACGTGTTGGGAAGACCTTGGCAAGAAGAGGTGATGGCTGAGTTTGATGACTGGGTTGAAGGTCTTCAGGTGGCTGTAGGAAGGGCCTCCTAGACAGGGACATGAGTGTGTGTGTATGTGTAAAGGCAGGGGGCGTATTCAAGGGCCTACAGAATGCTTGACATATGCCGGGATAGTACAGACTGGGGAGAACAGTGGGAGATGAAGTTAAGAGCTGGGTGGTGGTCCAGGCGCAGAAGACCTTGTGTGCCAGGAAGGGCTTTGAGCAGGACAGCCACATGGTTAGATCTCAGTTTCCACAGTCCCTTCTGGCTGCTTTGTAGAGGGTGCATTGTGGAGGTGCAAGTTCGAGGACAAGGGAGGAGTCTTGGCAAGATTGCCAGATTTAGAAACAAACCAAAGCAAAATCACCACCACAAAAGCCAGAATGCCCAGTTACATTTGAGTGTCAGAGAAATTGAGAATAATTGTAATAGTGTAAGTCTGTCTTGAATATTACCTGGAATGCACTTCCACTGAAAATTATTCTTTGCTTCTGACATTCAGATGTAACTGGGCACGCTGTACTGTAACTTAGAGTCCTTAAGGAGAGATGATGGCAGCTTGTACTAGGGTGGAAGGATTGAAGGGATATTAAGGAGATAGACATGGAAGACCTTGGGGGTGGCATGGATGTAAGGAAGGTGACAGAGAACCCAAGGCATCTCCCAGTCGTCCGTCCTCCCCTGGTCTGCCCCGCCTCCTGCATCTTGGTCCAGGTAATCAGCCAAGGTCTGTCTGCTGCCTGAAATGAACCTTAAAAACCCACTGCCATCGAGTCAATTCAGACTCATAGCAACCCTGTAGGACAGAGTAGCACTACCCCATAGAGTTTCCAAGGAGTGCCTGGCAGATTCAAACTGCCAACCGTTTTGGTTAGCCGATGTATCACTTAACCACTATGCCACCAGGGTTTTTCTAATGAAGCTGAGGCCCTTTTAAAAAAAACACAAATTGAACTTTCAATCACAATAAAAAAATAAATAACACAGATTGCTGTGGAGTTGATTCCACTCACGCTACCTCACTTGCTTCAAGCTAGAACTGTGCCCTAGAGGGTTTTCAGTGGCTAACTTTCCAAAAGTAGATCACCAGGCCTTTCTTCTGAGGCACCTCTGGGTGGACTCAAATAGCCAGCCTTCAGGTTGGTTGTTAATCCTTTGCACCTCCCAGAGACTGCTTTTGAAAAAAACAAAACTGTTGCTGTTGAGTCGATTCCAACTCATAGCGACCCTATAGGACACAGTAGAACTGCCATGAGGGTTTCCGAGGAGCAGCTGGTGGATTCGAACTGTTGACCTTTTTGGTTAAGCAGCTGAGTTCTTAACCACTACATCACCAGGGCTCCTTTTAGATCTCTGTTTTGTGCCTCTCTGCACCCTTCTTTGGGAAGCCCTGGTGACGTAGTGGGTTAAGCGCTAGGTCTGCTAACCCAAAGCTCGGCAGTTCAAATCTGCCAGGTGCTCCTTGGGAACTCTATGGGGCAGTTTTACTCTGACCTCTAGGGTTGCTATGAGTGGATCCGACTCGACGGCAGTAGGTGTGGTTTTTCTGTTTTTGTCTTTTATTTTTTTGCACACCTTTTCTTACAGGCTAGTGTGAGACACTAAGCCCAGATCCCCTCTACTGACTACTGGGACACGTCCCTCCTGCCAGGGAGGAAAATCCCAAACATCTCCAGAACTCCGTTAAGTTTCCCTGGCGGCTTTCTCACCGCGGGAAGGGTGGGACTGAAACCGTGCCGCGGCTTCTCCCAGTTTCTTGTTGCACAACAGTGCCACCCAGTGGTCATAAGCGGAAGTAAGCTAAGAGCCCGCTGTGTAGACGCCAGTTTCACATTCCCAATCTTTCCCCTGGCAGGGCACAAAGGTTTTGCCCCTGCTGTTAGCCAGACCTAACCTCATAAGGCGATGAGGCAGGCTACATGAATTAACACCATGCAAAGTGTTTGCTGTTGTTATTATTATTATTAATATTTCTCAGAGTTTGAGATTAAACTTTTGCAAGGATTCAGATACCAAGTTGGGTCTGAGGTTCCTCAAGCTCTGTCGTTTCCTCTTCCTCTCTCTGTCACGGTCTCCAGTTGTCTACTTGACAAATGAAATGGGAATAGCTCCGTCTTTTGCAGGACTACCTCAAACTCCTGGACCAGCTCCACAGACTTGGAGTCCTCTGAAATCTTATCTCTGGAGGGTATGTGGATGCGGGGTTGAGGTAGAGTCTGATGGCCACAGTCACTGGGCTGCACAGTGCCCCAGCTGTCCTCTAGTAATGAATGAGTTACAGCTTGCTCGAGCTTCTGGGCTGCTAAGGATTTTTGTCTGCCTGTGACCTCCAGAGCTACTCCTGACATTCCCACGTCCATCTATAGGTTAGACTGTTGATATTTTTAAGTATATATTTGTATGTACAGCACATATATTCATATATGTAATAGAGCATAGAGGAGGGCACAGTTATAGAAGCTCCCTGGACACATCTAAACACCTTAAGGGACTAAGTTACTGGAGGTGAGGGCTGAGGGCCATGGTCTTAGGGGACATCAAAGTCAACTGGCATAACATAGTTCATAAAGATGATGTTCTACATTATACTTTGGTGAGTAGGGTTTGGGCTGTTAATGCCTGAGAATAGCCATCTATGATACATCTATTCGTCTCATCCCATCTGGAGCAAGGGGGAATGAAGAAAACAAAGACACAAGGAAAATAGTAGCCCGAAGGACGAATGGACCTCAGGAACCACAGCCTCCACCAGCCTGAGCCCAGAACTGGATGGTGCCTGCTACCCACCACTGACTACCACTGTGACAGAGAGCCTCTCTTAGTCATCTAGTGCTGCTGCAACAGAAATATCACAAATGGATGGCTTTAACAAATAGAAATTTATTTCTGTACAGTAAAGTAGACTAAAAGCCCCAATTCAGGGCATCAGCTCCAGGGGAAGGCTTTCTCTATGTGTTTGCCTTCTCATCAGTCATCCCCCTGGACTAGAAACTTCTCCACAAAGGGATCCCCAGATCCAAACAAGGCACTCTGCTCCTGGCACTACTTTCTAGATCATATGAGGTCCCTCCTTCCCTAGCTTGCTTCCCTAGCCTTTTCTCTTTTGAGACGTAAAAGGTGGTACAGGCCATATCCAGGGAAGCCCCATGTACACTGAATCAGGGTTGTGACATTGAACAAGGGTGTGACAATCCCACTGTATTCCTCTTTAACATAAAATTACAATCACAAAATGGAGAGCAACAACACAGTACTGGGAAGCATGGCTTAACCAAGTTGTCACATATTTTGTGGGGAACACAATTCAATCCATGAGAGATTCCAATACAGGGTCGTGGACAGAATGGGAGGAGAGCGTAAAACAAAATTCAAACTCATCAAAAAAGATCAGACTGAGGTCCTCTCTTCCGACAGGAATGGATTGGACTCAGGGGCACACAGTGACCATATTGTGTGTGTACTTCACGGTTCTATGAATCTATAGGAGGTCATCCCACTGTCCTCCTACTAGAGGGGAGTGGAGAGGGTGGAGAGGAGGGGACAGGAGATTGTTAAGAGGATATGACATGTATAGAACAGAAGGAGGAGGAGTGTGCTGTCACCGGGCGAGAGCAGAAGGAGCTGCAGATAGGTGGGCATGTAAATTTAAGGTGGATTGTACACTTTCAATCACAATAAAAAAAAACTAAACATTTTTCTTAGTAAAAAAAAAAATAGCACTGTTTAATGTAGAAAATAAAACAACCCACTGCTAGATAAGACACTAAAAGAAAAATGTACCAAAACAAACAAACAAAAAAAGATCAGACTTAGTCATCTGATGGAGACTGGAGGGACCCTTTAGACTATGGCCCCTGCGCAGCCTGCTAACTCAGAACCGAAGCCACTCCAGAAATCCACTTTTCAGCCAAAGATTAGGCAAGCCTACAAAACAAACAATAACACGGGTGAGGAAGGCAATCCTTAGTTCAATCAAGTCTAGGGGACGAAATGGGGGCACCAGCTCACAAGCAAAGACAAGAAGGTGGGAAGGGACAGGAAAGCTGGACAAAGGGACACAGGAACTCAGGGTAGAAAGGGAAAGGGAGAGAGTGTTGACACAATGCCAGGACTGCAACTAATGTCACAAGATAATTTGTGCATAAATTTTTGAATGCGAAACTAATTTTCTCTGTAGCCTTTCACCTAAAGCACGATGTTTTAAGAAAACATCTCCCAGTCCAGCTTCCACCTCAGTTGTAGTGCGACACCCTGACCATGCCTGAGAGAAAGACATTTGAGAGAGCCCAGGTAGAGATCCTGAGCCACCTTCTGTCCAGCTAAGGGATGTACCTGCTACAGCTCCATCAAACCCATCTGCCGGTTCCTTGCAGTCAGGAAGTACCACAAAGCATCAGTTATCTTTCATTTCTACGACCTGACTTTCCTCAGGCAGGGCAAGATTTTCTTGGTCCTTGATAACTGGACTTGATTCTGGTTTAGGTCTGAGGTATGGACACAACTTTATTCTCTTCCAGATGGCTACTCAGTTGTCCCAGAGCCATTTATTCCATAGTCAACACAAGAATCACATTCAGTGTGGTGAGAAGCTCACTTGGTGAGAAGCCTATGGAAACTGGAAAGGCAGATTCATGATTTCCATTATTTCATGCTCTGGGTATGCATGCCGTGAGTGGTGGGAGAAGGGCTGAAAGTACTATGCTATTTTAAAAAAAACACTGCCATCAAGTCATTTGCAACTCACAGTGACACTATAGGACAGAGTAGAACTGTTCCAGCAAGTTTCCTAGGAGAGCCTGGTGATCGAACAGCTGACCTTTTGGTTAGCAGCCATAGCACTTAACCACTATGCCATCATGGTTTTCCACTATGCTGTAAAATCCCACTGTCATCAAGCCAATGCCAACTCATAGCAACCCTATAGGACAGAGTAGAACTGCCCCATAGAGCTTCCAAAGAAAGCCTGGTGGATTCGAACTGCTGACCTTTTGGTTAGCAATCATAGCATTTAACCACTATACCACCAGGGTTTCCCACTACACTACAGAACCTTTTTTTTTCTTATTTAAATTTTTTTACTGTGATTAAGTGAAAATATACAATCCAAATCAATTTTGCATGCCCCCACCTGTCTGCAGCTCCGTCTGCTCTCCTCACCCAGTGACAGCACACTCCTCCTTTACATGCTATACTTCTTATACCCTCTTAATGAGCACCTGTCCTCTCCTCTCCACCCTCTTCTCTCCCATATGGAAAGAAACCATTAAGGCAGCCTCCTATAAATGCATATGACCATAAAGTACACACACCATATGCTCACACTATGTCCCCAGTTCCAGTCCATTCTTGTCTGAAGAGTTGACCTCAGTACTGGTTTCCAGTCAGGGCCAGCAACAGGTCTAGGGGCCATGTTCCCAGGGGACCCTCCAGGCCGTCAGACCATCAATTTTGGTCCTTTAGCAGAGTTCTTGAACTGCACATCTCTTTTTCTCACATTTTCTCAGGGTCTCTATATTGTGTCCCCCTTCACGGCTGCCTTTGGTGGTGGCCAGGCACCATCTGGTTCTTCTGGTCTCATGTTGATACAGTCTCCCATTCACATGGGTCCTTCTGTCTCCTGGGCTCTTTTTGACTTGTATCTTTGATGTTCTCAGTTCTCATCTGCTCCGGATGGGTTGGGACCATTTGGTGTACCTCAAACAGCAGCTTGCTAGCTTTTAAGACACCAGACGCCACTCACCAATATGGTGTGCAGAAAACTCTCTTAGAAAAAGGCTAGTTATGCCAGTTGACCTCAGTGTCTCCCACAAAGATGGCCCCCAGACCCCTGTCCCTGTTGCTGTAGCCACTGAAATATTAGGAGGAACCCTTTTTTTTTCCTCAGGTCTTTTGTATAAATTCCTGTGAGTTAAGTGCTACTCAGTGTATACTTACTACTAAGACCATTGTTCACTTTTGTAAGTACTGTGTTAAGGGACCTCAATTTCCAGAGGTGGGGGACTCAGACACCATAGTCTAGACCAGTTGTTGGCAGACTTTTGTCTGAAAAGGGCCAGAAAGTACATATTTTAGACTCTGCAGGCCACAGGGTCTCTGTAGCAACCACTCAGCTCTGCTTTTGTAGTACAAAAGCAGCCACAGACAACACATGAAAGAATGAGTATGGCCATGATCCAATAAAACTATATTTCCAAATAGATGGAGTAAAATTTAAAGTTATTTGAGAGAGACAAGTTTGAGTCTTTTTTTTTTTTTTTTAAAGAAACAGATAATAGGTTGGATTTGGCTTGCAGGCTATAGTTTGTGGACCTCTGAGAGCAACTGGGAAATAATTCTACAGGACTTGTCCAGTGGTAAATGACAAAACAGTCATACCAGGAAAGTGCCATATAAAATACAGGGTCATCCACAGTCCCTGTGGATATCTTACATGGGCCTTTGTTGCTGGGTAGGTGGGCAAGGCATCTGGCTTAGGTCCCTCAACAGTATGTCCAATACCCAGCCTCACAGAGTGGCTCATCTGGTATTCTAGATCTAAATGTCCACTAAGATATTTGCTCCCAGGTGTCTTCTGCCTGCCTGTGTCGTACTGTTCCTGTTGGCTCACTAGCTGATCCTAGGCAGACCACCAAACCTGAGCCACTCTGCCTCTGCCTCTCCAAGGAGAGAAGGGACCTGGGGATGACCACAGTGGGATGGTGCTACCATTCTCTGACAACACAAGAGAAGGAGGTTTACGGGACAGGGATAATGATTTCAGCTGAGGCTATGCTGAGTTTCAGAGGCTTGTGGGGTGCTCGCTTCAGCAGCACAAACACTAAAATTGGAATGATACAGAAAAGATCGGCATGGCCCCTGTGCAAGGATGACACGCAAAGTCATGAAGCGCTCCTGTACAGTTTCCAAGGCCTGACGTCATCTTTATGGCCCTGGCGGTGTGTAGTGGTTAAGTGACAGGTCTGCTAACCTTTTGGTTTGAAATCCACCAGGCGCTCCTTGGAAACCCTCTGGGGCAGTTCTATTCTGTCCTATAAGATCTCTATAAGTCAGAATCGACTCGACGGCAGTGGGTTTGTTTTTAATCTTTATGGAAGCAGAAAATTCTGTGGAGCAGTTCTGCTCTGAAGCACATGCGTTCACCATGAGTCAAAGCCGATTCGATGAAAACTAACAATGAAAGAAAGATCCTAAGGGGAATTAAAGGAAAAAGAAAGGAAACCCGTGGCCGTGGTGTCGATTCTGACTCACAGGCACCAGTGAATTGCTCCAGAGGGTTTTCTTGGCTGTAATCTTTATGGAAGCAGATCACCAGGCCTTTCCTCCGTGGCACCGATGGGGGGGTTCGAACAGCCAACTTTTAGATTACTAGTAGAACACAAACAGTTCGTGCCAAGAATAGTCACCCGAATCTTCAAAAGAAGACAATGAACTGCAATTGTAAATAAGTTTTACCGTGGTGAATAATAGTGCTCTTCCGCCATCTGCTGGCGGAATCAGTAAATAGCGCCAATCAATAAATAAACCTTGCTCTCCGAAGCCGGGGACACTGTTCCCGATCGAGGAGTGTCCCCTGGATGTCCAGTGGCCCTTGTGCTGTATTTGCCCTCCAAAACCTCGAGGTGCGCAGAGTCCAGATGGGATCATCGCTGAAGGGAGAGCCTCTGGGCTTGCCTCTGCTCCTACTGCTCCGCCACGTCTGCAGCCAGAGGAGAGGCAGCTGCAGATGGGCAGGGCTACGTCTGGGAGGGAGGCAGCCTCACATGGGACAGTGGGCCTCGCCCCATGGGACGGCCCCACTCCCTGCTGGCTGGGACCTCTCCAGCCTCCTCCCTGCCTGAGCGGGACACTGTTCATTCATATCAGCAAACAAATTATCTTCTTTCTTAAATGAACTAATGTTTTCTTGAATCTTTTTCTGAAGATACAAAGTTATACATGTTCAATGTAAAACATTCAGGGTACCGAACAAATATAAAAGTAAATGAAAACAGTAAATGAAACCAACTTAGGTTGGTACCAAAGGGCGACTTGGGAGCTTTCCTATAATATCTCCATAGCCCTGCAAGCCAAGCCAATTTAAGTAAAAACTCTGCTTGTTATGCAAACGCAGCTTGCAGTTTCAAGAAAAAATGCACTCTCATAACCTTTAAAGCGTTCAAAAGCAAAGAGATCACTTTCAGAACTATCTTCATCGGACAAAAATGGACTGGACCTGGGGACACAGTGTGACCATATGGTGTGTGTACTTTATTTACGGTTCTGTGCGTTTAAAGGAGGCTACCGAACTGGTCTCCTTTAGATGGGAGACAAGAGGGCGGAGAGGAGGGAACAGGAGCTTGTTAAGAGGATACAACATGTATAGAATGAAAAGGAGGAGTGTAGTGTCACCGGGCAAGGAAAGCAGAAAGAGCTGCAGGTAGGTGGGCATGCAAAGTTGATTTGAATTGTATAGTTTCACTTAATCACAATTAAAAAAAAAAAAAGCTTAGGTGCACCTGCCTCAAGCCATGGTGCTTTCAGTCACCTCACATGCACGTGAAAGCTGGATGATGAATAAGGAAGACCCAAGTCCCATGGACTGCCAGAAGAACCAACAAATCTGTCTTGGAAGAAGTACAGCCAGAATGCTCCTTAGCAGCAAGGGTAGAGAGACGTCATTCCACATACTGTGGACATGTCATCAGGAGGGATCAGTCCCTGGAAAAGGACATCATGCTTAGCAAAGTAGAGGGTCAGAGAAAAAGAGGGAGCCCCTCAACGAGTTGGATTGACACAGTGGCTGCAAAATTGTGAGGATGGCTCAGGACTGGGCAATGTTTTGTGTTGTTGTATATAAGGTCTTCATGAGTCAGAGCAATCTGGATGGCACCTGACAACAGCAACACCTTTCCATGGCTGGAGTTCCTAGAAGGCACAGTTAACAAGCTTAGCTGTGAACTGGAAAGTTCTGCAACGGTGTCTCGAAAGAGAGAGTGGCAATCTACTTTCAAAAGAATTGGCCACTGAAAATCCTATGGAGCACAACTCTACTCTGACAGACATGGGGTCACCAGGAGTTATAATTCACTTGATGGCAAGTGATAGTGTCTTTCAATAGCTGCTAAACGTGCCTCAATATTCTGAAGCCACCACTGAACACAATCCTGCCACCTAGAGGTGACTGCTATTAGCAGTTCAGTGTGTCAACTCCCACTATTTCTGTGCATAGCAATTATTTACATCTAATTTTTTATTTGGGAACTTCCAGTGCATACTTACTTTTACTCTGCTTCTTCCATTTAATGTTAAACAAGCCAAACCCATTGCTATCAAGCTGATTCTAATTCATGGCAACCTCATGTTTGTCAGCACAGAACTGTACCCTGTAATGTTTCCAATGGCTACAATCTTTGAAAGTAGATCACCAGGCCTTTTTTCTGAGCTACCTGACGGTGCACTCAAAACAGACACCATCATTTTGGCTAGCAGCTGAGAACAGACTGCTTCTGCCACCGAGGGACTTTGCTTAATGTCACATCGTAACATTTTTCCATGCTGATATTCTCCAAAACATTTATTTTTATTGTGTTTTACATGAAAGTTTGCAAAACAAATTAGTTTCTCATTCAAAAATTTCTATGCAGATTGTTCTCGGATATTGGTTACAATCACAGCAGTGTCGGCACTCTCCCCATTTCCCTTTCAACCCTGGGTTCTCTGTGTCCCTTCCTAGTTTTCCTGTCCCTTCCTGCCTTCTCATTTTTGCTTTTAGGTAGGTGTTGCGCATTTGGTCTGGTGTACTTAATGGAACTAAGAAGCATGTTCCTCAAGTGTGTTATTGTTTGTTTTACAGGCCTGTCTAATCTTTGGTTGAAAGCTGGACTTTGGGAGTGGCTTCAGCTCTGAGTTAGCGGGGTATCGTGGGGGGCAGGGCATGATCTTCAGGGTTTCCTCCAGTCTCTGTCAGACCAGTAAGTCTCATCTTTTTTTGTGGCTTTAAATTTTGTTCTACATTTTTCTCCCACTCTGTTCAGGACCTGCCACTGGGATCCCTGTCAGAGGGTCAGTGGTGGTAGCCAGGCACCATCTAGTTCTTCTGGGCTCAGGTTGGTGGAAGCTGACGATTCTTGCGGTCCATTAGTCCCTTGGACTAATACTTTTCTTGTATCTTTGGCTTTCTTCATTCTCCTTTGTTTTGCACAGGATGGCACCAATGGATGTATCTTAGGTGAGTGCTGAAAAGCTTTTAAGACTCCAAACGCAGAAACAAATCACCAATTTTGTTTGGAAAGGGAAGAAGCCCCAGATAAGTAAGGTACTACTAAAGAAGAAGAACACATTGGGAGGCCTCTCATTACCCGACCTTAGAACATACTACACTGCCACAGTGGTCAAAACAGCCTGGTACTGGTACAAGAACAGACAGATAGATCAATGGAAAAAAATTGAGACCCCAGAGATGACACCATCTGCCTATGAACAGTTGATATTCGACAAAGGCCCTAAGACATTAAACTGGGGTAAAAACAGTATCTTCAACAAATGGTGCTGACAAAATTGGTTATCCATCTGCAATAAACTGAATCAAGATCCATATCTTACACCTTATACAAAAACCAACTCCAACTGGATAAAAGACCTAAATATCAAAACTAAAACGATAAAGCTCATCCAAGAAAAGGTAGGAACAACAATAGAAGTTTTAATACACAATGAGGACAGACTCCAAAATCTGTCAAAGAAACCTCAATCAACAGAAGAGAAAGTAGATAAATGGGAACTATTAAGAATCAAACACTTTTGCTCATCCAAAGACTTCATTAATAGAATTAAAAGAACACCCACAGACTGGGAAAAAATATTTGGCAACTCTATGTCAGATCGACGCCTGATCTCCATAATCTATAAGATACTACAAAATATCAATAAGAAGAAGATAAACCATCCAATTAAGTGATGGGCAAAGGAGATGGACAGATACTTCACTAAAGAGGAGACCCAGACAGCCAAAAAACACATGCGGACACGTTCACGATCTTTAGTTATTAAAGAAATTCAAATCAAGACAACAATGAGATACCATCTCACCCCAACAAGATTGGTCATGATCCAGAAAACACAAAACAACAAGTGCTGGAGAGGCTGTGGAGAAAGTGGAACCCTCCTACACTGTTGGTGGGGTTACAAAATGGTCCAGCCTCTTTGGAAGGCAATCTGGCGCTTCCTTAAAAAAAATGGATATTGATACACCATTTGACCCAGTAATTCTACTACTTGGAATATATCCTACAGATTCAAGGCCTTTCACACCAACGGACACATGCACCAGAATGTTTATCGCGGCACAGTCCACAATAGCAAAAAGGTGGAATCAACCCAGATGCCCAACAATAGAAGAATGGATAGGTAAACTGTGGTACATATACTCAATGGAGCACTACGCAATGATAAAGAATAACGATGATTCCAGGAAACATCTCCTAACCTGGTTTCAACTGGAAGACATTATGTTGAGTGAGAGTAGTCAGCGACAAAAGGACAAATACTGTATGTGACCTCTACGATAAGATCTCAAAAACAGACTTGTGTATAGAAGAAAAGACTCTTTGACAGCTGCAAGGGAGGGGAGGGAGGGAGGGAGGGCGAGGGGGGGAGGGTTTAGTTTAGGTAGTTACTAGAAATCTAGTTGGGAGAAAGCGGTGACAGCACACATTAGGAACAAGAACAACACTAAGTGGACTTCAGCATAACTTGAGTACTCCTTCCATCTTAACTCAATACTGCAAGGATAGAGTAGCTGGGGCGGGGGGTGGGGGACCATGCTCTTAGGCGAATTCCAGGCCAATTGGCACAACTCGCGTTTTGCTAAGAGTGCTCTCTGCACCCCACATTGGTGAGTGGCGTCTGGGGTCTTAAAAGCTGCCAAGCTGCCATCCGAGGACACAGCAAATGGTCCCAACTCAGCAGGAACGGATGCTCACCGAGGGCCAAAATGGCATGCGGTAAAGACAACCGAGAAGACAGAGAGACCCACAAGAGTGGGTGCCTACATCGACCTGGGACCGGAAGAACCGGATGGTGCCCGGCCACCACCAGTGATAGCCATGACGGAGCTCGCAGAGAGGAGCCTCACTGGCAACACAAGAATAAAAAGAGGTGCATCATGAGATCTCCACTAAAAGACCTCAATTGATGGTCCAGTGGTTTTGGGGTTCCTCTGAGAGCATGGCCCCCGGCCCTGATGCTGCCCATTCCCAGAAATTATAACAAAGGTCCACTCTTTGGACAGGAATAAAATGGACTTGGCAATGCAGAGTAACCATATGTTGGAAGCACTTTATGGTTCTATACATCTATAGAATATCATCTTGCTGACCTCTGGCTGGAGGAAGGGGAGTGGACGGAGAGGAGGGGCAAGGAGACTGTTGGGAGGATGAGACATGTATGGAGCAGAGAGGAATAGTGTGCAGTCACCGGACAGGGAGAGCAGTGGAAGCTGCATATAGGGGGGCATGTAAATTTACATGTGAATGTACATTTTCACTCAGTTATGTTAAATAAATAAAAAAAAAAGACTCCAAACGCTACTCACCAAAGTAGGATATAGAACATTTTCTTTTTGAACTATGTTATGCCAAATGACCTACATGTCTTGTAAGACCGTGGTCTCCAGGAGTTAGTCCCAGTAACTTATTCACTTAAGGTGTTTGGATGTGTCTAGGATGCTTCCATAACTTTGCTTCAGTCAAGTTGTGTTGCCTTCTCCTGTCCTGGGTATTCTCTTTCCCTTTCAGCAAAGTTAACACTTATCTACCATCTAGTTAGTGATTTCCCTTCCCTCTCTTTCCCTCCTTTGTAAGCAGCAATGAATTGTGCATACGTATGTGTGTGTGTGTGTGTGTGTGTGTGTGTGTGTGTGTGTGTGTGTGTGTGTGCATGTGTGTGTAAATCTTTTCTTGGAGCCCTGATGGTACAGTGGTTAAGAGATCAGGCTGTTAACCAAAAGGTCAGCAGTTGGAATCTGCCAGTTGTTCCTTGGAAACCCTATGGGGTAGTTCTACTGAGTCCTATAGGGTCTCTGTGAGTCAGAATTGACTCAAAGGCACACAACAAATCCTTTCTTGAGTTTTTATAAAAGTGGTCTCATACAATATATGTCCTTTGGTGATTCAGTTATTTCACTCAGCAAAATGCCCTCCAGAATCATTCACTTTGTGCGATGTTTCATGGACCCATCACTGTTCTTTATCATTGCAAAAGTATTCTGTTGTGTGTCTGTACCGTCATTTGTTTATCCATTTGTTTGCTGAGGGCACTTAGTTTGTTTCCATCTTTTTGCCATTGTGAATAACGCTTCAGTGAGCATGGGTGTACATCTGTCTATTCATGTGACAGCTCTTGTTTCTCCAGGATACATTACTAGGAGTAGGATTGCTGTATCATATGGTATTCCTATATCTAGCTTTTTAAGCAGGGGTCATATCATTTTCCACAGTGGTTGTACTATTTTACATTTCCACCAACAGTGCATAAGAGTTCCAGTCTCTCCAATATTTATTTTCTTTTTTTTTATTAGTGCCAACAATGTTGGGGTGAGATGGTATTTTGTTGTAGTTTTGATTTGCATTTCTCTAATAGCTAACGATCATGAGCATTTTCTCACGTGTGTTAGTTGCCTAAATGTCTCCTTTGGTAAAGTGTTTGTTCATAACTTTTGCCATTTTTAAATTGGATTATTTGTCTTTTTGTTCTTGAGGTGTTGGAGAATTTCATAGATTTCAGAGATTAGATCTTTGTCACATATGTTATAGCCAAAAATAATTTCTCAGCCCTTAGGTTGTCTTTTTATTTCTTTTGCTGAAGTCCTTTGATGAGCATAAGTATTTAAGTTTTAGGAGCTCCTATTTACCTGGTTTTGCTTCTGGTATTTGTGCATTGTTAGTTATAATTTATATTGTTCTTAAGCCATGTATTAAAGCCCAGCATTGTCCCTATTTTTCCTTCAGTGATTTGTATTGTTTCAAGTTTTATATTCAGGTCTTTGTTCCATTTTGATTTAGTTTTTGTGCATGGTGTGAAGTATGGTTCCTATTTTATTTTTTTACAGATAAGCATCCAGTTTTGCCAGCTCAATTTCTTAAAAAGACTATTCTCCTTTCAGCGGGCTTTAATCCTTCCTCAAAAATCAGCTGACCATGGGTAGATGGATTTAGGTCTGGATTCTCAACTCTTTTCCATTGGTCTATGTGTCTGTCATTGTACCAATACCAGTACCAGGCTCTTTTGACTACCATGGATGAATAGTAGGTCCTGAGATCTGGTAATGTGAGGGCTCCTACTTTACTTTTTTTTTCAGTAATGCTTTGCTTACTCTCTCCATGTAAAGTCGGTGACTAGGTTTTGCATCTCATTAAAGAATGCTGTTGGTATTTGCACCAGGGCTGCATTGTATCTGTAGATCACTTTGGTTAGAATTCACATTTTCACAAGATTGAGTCTTCCTGTTCATAAGCATGGTATGTTTTTCCACTTATGTAAGTTTCTTGCAATAGTGCTTTATAGTTTTCTTTGTATAGGTCTTTTATGTCCCTAGTTAGATTTATTCCTAGGTATTTTACCTTTTTAGGGACTATTATAAATGGTATATTATTGTACATGGAGCTCTGGTGGTGGAGTGTTTAGGAGACTGGCTGCTAACCAAAAGGTTGGCAATTCAAATTCACCAGTCACTCCCTGGAAATCCTATGGGGTCGCTATGAATCAGAATTGACTTGACAGCAATGGGTTGTTTTTGGCTTTCTCATAAATACTTTGTTTTCCTGTCTATTTCAGATGCACTTTCTTTTTCTTGCCTTGTTGCTCTAGCTAGGACTTCCAGTACAATGTTAAATAAACCAAAAAAAGACTTATTGTCGTCAAGTCAATTCTGACTCATAGCAACCCCTACTGGAATGACAATAAAGGGAATCCTGTCTTGTTCCCATCTCAGGGGAAATTCTTTCAACCTCTCTCTGTTGAGAAAGATGTCGGCTGTTTGTTTTGTGTAGATGCCCTTTTTTATGTTGAAGAATTTGCCTGCTGATCCTATTTTATTGAGAGTTTTTATTGGGGATGGGTGTTAGATGATATCAGATGCCTGTCCTGCATCAATTGAGATGATCATTTGATTCTTTCATTTTACTTATGGGGTGAGTTATATAGATTTATTTTCTAATGTCAAACTATCCTTGCATGCTTGGTATGAATCCCAACTGGTCATGGGGTATTATTTGTTTGATATGATGCTGACTTCTGTTGCTAGAATTTTGTTGAAATTTTTGTATCTATATTTATGAAAGAAATTGGTCTATAATTTCCTTTTCGGTGGTGTCTTTGCCTGGTTTTGATATCAAGGTTAGACTGGCTTCATAGGATGAATTCAGGAGTATCCCTTTCTGTGCTCTGAAATAATTTAGGTAGTACTTGTATGAGCTTGGAGACCTGGTGGCATACTAGTTAAGTGCAACTTCTGCTAACTAAAAGGTCAGCAGTTCAAATCCACCAGGCGCTCCTTGAAAACCCTATGGGGTAGTTATACTCTGTCTGTAGGGTCGCTATGGGTCAGAATTTACTGGACGGCAGTGGGTAGTGGGTGTCTGCGCTTGTTTCTGAACATTTGATAGAATTCTCGAGTGAAGGCATCTGGGCCAAGGATTTTGTTGCTGAGAGGTGGTTTTGGTTGAATTATCTCATAAATCTCTTGTTAAAGGTCTGTTTGAATTTTCTGTCTCAACTTATGTTTGTTTAAGTAATGTGTTTCTAGAAATTTGTCCATTTCCTCTGGGTTCTCAAATTTGTTGGAGTACAATTTTTCTTAGTATTCTGTTATGATCCTTTTTGTTTTAGTTAGGTCTGTTGTAATGTCCCCCATCTCATTCTTACTTGGGTCATTTACTTCCTCTCTTGTTTCTCTCTTGTCAGTTTGGATAATGGTTTGTCATTTTTGTTGATCTTTAAAAATAAAAATAAAACTTTTGTTCTTGTTGATGTTTTCTATTGTTCTGTTCTCTATTTCATTTATATCTGCTCTAATTTTATTATTTTCTTTCATTTCGTAGCTGTGGGCTCCCTTTGATGCTCTTTCTGTATGTTCGAGTTGTAGGGCTAGCATTTTGATTTTGGCCTTTTTTTGGTTTGTTTTTTTTTGATATGTGCATGTATTGCTATAAATTGACCTCGAAGCACTGTCTTTGCTTTTCCCAAAGGTTTTGGCATCATGTATTTTATTCTCATTTGATTCTGAGAATTTTGTGATTCCCTCTTTGATTTCTACTATTATGCAGTTGTTATTAAGCAAGTTTTTACTCAGCTTTCATGCATCTGACTTTTTTTCCTTACTGTTTCTGTTACTGATTTCTACTTTTATGGCATTGTAATGAGACAGAGTGCTTTGTATTATTTCAGTGTTTTGGACTTTATTGATATTTGTTTTGTATCTTAAAGTGTATATTCTGGAGAATGTTCCAGGTGTGTGGCAAAAATGTATACTTTAGTGCTGTTTGGTGGAATATTGTATACATGTCTATAAGGTCAAGTTGGTTGATTTTTTTTTATGAGGTCTCAAAATTAAGTCCACAAACTTAATTGTTCTAAGTGCTACATAGCTCGCTGCCAAATATCATTATGGTCACCTTTGAGTTACTCCCCTTAGGAAGCTATGCATTGATGCCCACAGCTAGTCCACCCTTCAAAGCCATTTTGGAACTCTTTCTGGAATGGCCATCAGAGCTGTTGTCATAATTACCCTTGATGTCCTGAATGTTATCCAAATGTCTTCCTTTCAATACTTCTTTTATCTTTGGGTAAAGAAAAGTCACTGGGGGGTCTGATCAGGTGAGTAGGAAAGGTATTCCAGTGCAGTTTTTTGTTTACTGAATAAAAACTCCCTCATAGACAACTATGCAATTAAGTTTGCAACTTGCCACCTTGCCACCATGTACAATGGCCATTCCAGAAAGAGTTCCAAAATGGCTTTGAAGGGTGCATACCTTCCCAAGGGAAGTACTTCAGAGGTGACCATAGTGATATTCAGCAGTGAGGTATGTAACACTTAGAACAATTAAGTTTGTGAACCTAATTATCAGACCTTGTATAAAGGTAAGAAACTAGCAGAAAGATTTGGGGGCCTCATACGATCAAGAAAGAAAGCAGCGCTAAGAGCTGAGCACATCCTTGGAAAGGACCGGGGTCCCTGTGCCTCAGAAGCTTCCAGTCCAGGGGAAGATTGATGACAAGGACCTTTCTCCAGAGCCAACTAAGAAAACATTCCCCTGAAGCTGATACCTTGAATTTGGACTTTCAGCTTGCTAGACTGTGACAAATAAAATTTCTCTTTTTAAAGCCATCTACTTATGGCTTTTCTGTTAAAGCAGCACTAGATAGCTAAGACATATGGTGAAAGGATACAACCCTGATGCACACCTTTCCTGACTTTAAACCATGCAGTGTTCCATTGTTCTGTTCCAGAGACTGCCTCTTGATTCATGTACAGATTCCTCATGAGCACAATTAAGTGTTCTGGAATTCCCATTCTACACAATGTTATCCATAATTTGTTATGATCCACACAGTCAAATGCCTTTGCATAGTCAATGAAACACAGGTAAACATCTTTCTGGTATTCTCTCCTTTCAGCCAAGATCCATCTGACATCAGCAACGATATCCCTGGTTTCACATTCTCTTCCAAATCCAGCTTGAATTTCTGGCAGTTCCCTGTCAATACATTGTTGCAGTTGCTTTTGAAACATGTTGAGCAAAATTTTATTTGCATGAGATATTAATGATATTGTTCAGTAATTTCTCCACTCAGTTGGATCACCTTTCTTGGCAATAAACATAAACATGGATCTCTTGCAGTAGGTTGGCCAGGTAGCTGTCCTCCAAATTTCTTGGCATAGACAAGTGAGCATTTTCAGCACAGAATGTGTTTGCTGAAACATCTCAGTTGATATTCCATCAATCCCTGGAGCCTTGTTTTTCACCAATGCCTTCGGTGCAGCTTCAATTCCTTTCTTGAGTACCATCAGTTCCTGATCACACACTACCTCTCAAAATGATTGAAAGTTGACCAATTATTTTTGGTGTAATAACTGTGTATTCCTTCCACCTTCTTTTGATGCTTCTTGTGTCATTTAATATTTCCCCTGTAGAATCTTTCATTATTGCAACTTGAGGCTTGAATTTTTTCTTTAGTTCTTTCAGCTTGAGAAATGCCAAATGTGTTCTTCCCTTTTGGTTTTCTATTTCCAGTTCTTTGCACATATAATCGTGATACTTTACTTTGTCTTCTGAAGCCACCCTTTGAAATCTATTCAGTTCTTTTACTTCATTTCTTCCTTTTGCTTTAGCTACCTCATGTTCAAGAGCAAGTCTCAGAGTCTCTACTAACATCCAATTTGGTCTTTTCTTTCTTCCTTGTCTTTTTAATGATCTCTTGCTTTATTCATGTATGATGTCTTTGATGTCATTCCACAGCTTGTCTCGTCTTTGGTCATTAGTGTTCAACACATCACATCTACTCTTGAGATGGTCTCTAAACTCAGTTGGGATATACTCAAGGTCGTCCTTTGGCCCTTGTAGGCTTTTTCTAATTTTCTTGTCTCATTTTGAACTTGCTTATGAGTGATTGATGGTCTGTGCCACAGTCAGCACCCGGCCTTGTTTTGACTGATGATATTGAGTTTTTCCATCATCTCTTTGTGCAGACATAGTCAATTTGATTCCCATGTATTCCATCTGAGGTTCATATATAGTCTCCAGTGAAGAACTCATTGGTCTCTCAAAATTCTATCATACAATCTCTTGCATCATTACTATGACTACAGTCATATTTTCCAACTACTGATCCTTCCTTGCTACCAAATTTTATATTCCAATCATTAGTAATTATCAATGCATCATGATTACAGTTTGATCAATTTCAGACTGCAGAAGCTGGTAAAAATCTTCAGTTTCTTCATCTTTGGCTTTAGTGGTTGATGTGTAAATTTGAGTAGTAGTAGTACTAACTGGTCTTCCTTGTAGGCATTTGGACATTATCCTATCACTGACAGCTTTGTACTTCAGGATAGGTCTTGAAATGGTCTTTTTAATTGAATCAGACAATCATGTTATCTACCACGCCAGGAATGACAACTTGAAGAGGAATAGTGTTGTTCTGACCTGCCAGTGTTGAGTTTGCCAGACCCTGTAGTTACGAGAGTTAAGAGAAGCCCTATCCTAATCCACAAACTTGGGGTATTTCAGCCTCTACATCTGTGTGAGCTGTTTCCTTGGTATAAATCTCTCTACATATATTTATTTATACACATTACTGATTTTGCTTCTCTAGAGAACCCAGTCTAAGGCATCCTCCTAAGTTGAGCCAATCTTTTGTCACTTTATATTGCCTTGACTTTCTATTGCAAAGTTGCATGCCTATACTGTTTATTCCCACTATTATTATTTTAATGTTATCATTTACAGATTCACATCTCTGTTTTTAAGTCTTTTAGCTTTGTTTTATTAGTGAGAGTTATTTAGCTACATTGGTGTATGGCTGATGTTCTCCTGTGTCCTAGGCTTCAGTCCTTGTCTAATGTTTTTGGTTCTCTAACCAAAGGACTCACTTTAGTATTTCTCATAAGTTTGGTTTTGTTTTCATAAATTCTTTTCTTTCGTTCATCTAGAAATGTCCTACTCTCCCCACCATGTTTGAGAAATAATTTTGCAGGATATATTATTCTTGGTTGGCAGTATTTTGCTTTTCTTCTGGTGTCTTAAGGGTTTCTCTGTTGCTCTCTACTTGTTCAAGCTGTAGGGTTAATTCTTTGGTTTGGGTTCTTTCTTCCTTCTGGATGTGTGCATTTATAAACTGACCTCTGAGTACTGCTTTGACTGTATCTCATAGCTTCCGGTAGCAAGTGTTTACATTCTCACTTGAATCCATACATTTATTTCATCTTTGATTTCTTCTATAACCCATGGTTTTTTGAGCAAGATGTTCAATTTCCATGAGTTCCAATTTCTATGTTTTTACTGCTATCGATTTCAAGTTGTCCATTTCTAAAATTTTGTTGCTTATATTTTGAGTTTCTAGTTGCTGTTTTTGTATGATAGCTAATTGTTTATTTTAATGCTTTGTTCTTACATTGTTTTCTTGGATTCTTCTATTGTGTTTTCTTTGATTTTGGCTGTTTTCCTTGATTTTGTCTATTTTTTCTTTGGTTTTGTCTACATTTTCCTTGATCACTTTCCTAATCTCCTAAAGAGCTCTAAATATTAGTCTTTTGCATTCCACATGAGGTAATTCAAATGCCTCATTTACTTCTTCCACTGGAAAGTTATCTGATTATTTTGGTCACTTGCTGGAGCTATCGTGTCATGCTTTTTTTTGTATGTTGTGAAATAGTCAGCTGTCTCCAAGACATTAACCCTCCCCCAAAATAAACAAGCCCACCGCTTGTGGGATGTAATCTGTACAGAAGCAGACTGCCACATGTTTCTCCTGCAGTGTTACTGGTGGGTTCAAACCGCTGATCTTTTAGTTAGCAGCTGAGTGCTTAAGAACTTAGAAGGAACATAGAACATTCAAAAACTTTATTACTCAGAAGAAAGCCCATAGTTGAAGCAGAGAGAACAGGAGTGGCCAGACATGGGAGGAAGCTGCAACAGGAGCAGTCAGGATTCTGAGAAGCCACACCACAGGCAGGCTTCCTAGTGGAGAGAGTTGCCTCCAAGTGCTTATCAGTGGAGCTACAGAGCTTCAGAACATTTGCCCTATTAGGGTAGACGCGGGTGGCGAGGAAGGCCTGGGGGACCAACAGGTCAAGGAACCAGACAGCGGAAGCTGAAGAGACAAGGAATGCAGGAAACAGAGCTACCTCAGTCTCAAAGTGTAGGGCTATGACCTCTGGGATCTCAGAGTGGAGCCATGGCCTCTGGGTCCACCCAAGTCTGAGGGAGCAGAGTTGCCATTCCAGTTGGCCTGGATGGTGGAGTTGAAGCCTAGGGCTAATGAACCTCCACCCAGAATCCCAACAATGTGGTCAATATCTAGAGTCTGGAAGCCAGGGCCATTGTGTAAATGGCCTCAGAGTGTAGACAATTATTTTCAAGCCTTGAGGACTAGTGTGTTTTGCTAACTTATTTGTTGCCTGTTATCTCTTGTTTTCCTTGATTTTCTCCCATTTGTGATGGAAACATCTAGCATTTGTCTGTTCCACTAGTGCACTTTGGAAGCACATAACTTGTATTCTAGATGTTACAAATGCAGAGGAATTTTTGGATTTAAAACTTTTGCCATATGACGGGCTGAATATGTTTTACAAGAAGTAAGGACGTGAATTTGGGGGGTGAAGTGTAGAATGTTAGGTTGAATTGTATCCCCTCAAAATGTGTGTCAACTTGGCTAGGCCATGATTGAATTCCCAGTATTGTGTGCTTGTCCACCATTTGGTCATCTGATGTGATTTTCCCATATGCTGTAATCATACTTCTAAGATGTTAATGAGGTGGGGTTAGCAGCAGTTATGTCAATGAGGCAGGACTCAATCTACAAGATTAGGTTGTGTCTTAAATCACTCTCTCTTAAGACAGAAACCAATAGAGAGACAGGGGGACTTCATCACACTAAAACATAAACAGCCAGGAGAGAGTGCATCTTTTGGACCCAGGATCTCTGCACTGAGTAGCACTTTGACTGGGGAAGATTAATGACCAGGGTCTCTCCAAGAGATCACAGACAGAAAACCTTCCTCTGGAGCTGGCAACCTGAATTTGGACTTTTATTCTACTTTCCTATGAAGAAATAAATTTTTGTTAAACCCATCCACTTGTGGTGTTTCTGTTGTAACAGCACTAAAATGATTAAGACACTTCCTTTCTTCCTTCCATCCTTCCTCCCTCCTTTCCTTCCATCCATCTGTTCTTTTTCTTCTTTTTAAAAACAATATTATGTATCTTGTCTTATAATGATCAATCTTACTGGTTTTGTTTCCCTAGAGAGACTTGCAAAGTGTTGCATTTAGTACATGCTTCAGTAAGTATAAAATCCGTTGGTGTCAAGTTGATTCCCACTCCTAGTAACCCTATAGACAGAGTAGAACTGCCCCATAGGATTTCCAAGGAGTGCCCGGTAGCTTTAAACTGCTGGTCTTGTGGTTAGCAGCCATAGCACTTAACAACTACACCACCAGGGCAGTTCTACTCTGTTCTATAGGCTTGCTATGAATCAGAACTGATCTGACAATAATGGGTTTGGACTTTTTTTTTTCCCAATAAATATTTGCTATCTATTAAAAGACCAGACTTGATGGTCCAACAGCCTGGTGGGTTCCCTGAGAACATGGTGCCTGGACTTACTGCTAGCCCAGACCTGAGAACAGTACTGAAGTCAAAAATTCAAAGATTGGACTGGACTATGGGGCACAGAGTGATGCAGGTGGTCTGTGTACTTTATGGTTTAATACATATATGAGGCTGTCCAAATTTTTTAGAGGAGAAAGGAGAGGCTAGAGAGCAAGGGACAGGTGTCGGTTGAGTGGATACTGGAAATAAAGAGTAGAGGGGATAAGTGTGCTGTCACAGGGTGAAGGAAGCAAACAGAGTTGCATAGAGGTAGGTCCTCTGGGTTTTACATGGCAAATTGACCGGGATTAAAGCTTTCACTTAATCACAATAAAAACCTGAAAATAAATAAATATTTGTTGAATTGTAGTTAGTAGCTGATTAGAATTGAGGAAGATAGCAAAATGACCAAGGGTTCAAGCCTGGGTGACAGGGAGAGAGGAGGATGCCAGGGCAAGCTGGCCAGAGTGGAAGACACATTGACTCAGAGCAATTCCAACTCATAGAGACCCCATGTGTTGTCAGAATAGAACTGTACTCATTAAGGTTTTCAATGGCTGAATTTTAGGAAGTAGATTATCAGACCTTTCTTCTGAGGCATCTGAGTGGACTTGAATATCCAACCTTTTGCGTAGCAGCCAAGCATGTTAACTGTTTCCACCACTCAGGGGGATAAGTTATCTGGCAGTTTTGAAATGCTGGGATGTAGCTAAGAGTAAAATTTTTTTTCATTGTGGTACAAATATATATAACAAAACATTTGCCATTTCAATATTTTTAACATGTATGATTGAGGGACATTAATTAAGTTCATCATGTTGTATAACCATCACTATTAGGGACAATGATTTTAAGGAATGTCCAACTTTCACCCCTACTCGGAGTGGGGATACAGTTGCTGTGGTTAAGAACGGATTTTGTGTGATGGTTAGGATTGTGTGTCAACTTGCCTGGACCATGATTCCCAGTGTTTACGTGTAATGACTTTCATGATGGGATCTGGTATAAGCAGTCAATCAATTGAAAAGAAGTTTCCTTGTGGGTGTAGCCTACATTCAAATATAAGCAGATGTTCCGGCTTTTTACTCACTCTGGATCCCGCGGCTGCCTCCAGTCTGTCTGATCTCCAGTTCTCGGGACTTGAGCTATCAGCCTATCTGCCAGTTTTGGGATTTGTCTATCTTCACAGGCTGTGAGTAGAGCCCTTCTCTCTGACCAGCGGATCTTAGGTTTTTGAGCCCCTGCAGCTACAAGAGTCAGCAGCCTTGCGGTCTTGCCTGCCAGCATGGGATTGGTTGATATTCACAGCCTGCGACCAAGAGCCCTGATCTCCAACTTGCGGATCTTGGGTTTGCGAGGCCCTTTGGCTACATGAATTGAGAAGCCTCTATCCTAATCCACAGACTCAGAACATTACAGCCTCTACAATCTCGTGAGCTATTTCTTTGATATAAATCTCTCTATAGATATGTTTATACGCTTTACTGGTTTTGCTTCTCTAGAGAACTGAGCCTAAGACATTTTGACTTGGGGTTTACAGTCTGGTTCTTCCACCAACTAGCCAAGTGATGCTGGCCAAGTTAAAATCTCTCGAGTCTGTTTTGTTTTTTTTTTAACCTGTAAAAGTGGGATACAGGAGTACATCACAAGGCTGTTGTCAAAACTACAAGTCATGTTAAATATGTTAGTACAGCATCTGGGATAAATGATAGCTATTTACACTATTGTAGTAGTTATTATTATTGATAGTTAGGAGACAGAGCATAGAGTGAGAAGTATCAGTTTACATCACTCCCCTTAATAAAAGCTGAGCTGAGAATGGGTTTGGAGCTTTGGGGGCTTGAGGAAAATAGAGATTTTGGAATAACTTCTACAGCTGCCATTGATTTAGCACTTATGTGCCAGGCACTTTTCCAAACCGTTTAAATGTATTAACTAATTCCATCCTCATGACAACTCTCTGAGGCATACTATTATCAGTTTCATTTTATAGACGTAGAAACCAAAGCAAAAAGTTCAGTTAACTCCTGTCCAAGGTCATGCACCTAGCAAGTAGTGGAGTTGGGATTTGAACCCAGGCAGTCTGGCTGTTGCAGAAACCATTGGTTTCTTCCCTTTCTAGTCCTCATGCTTCTTTTTCTTTTTGGTCTATTTTTTTAGTCTCAATGGGGCAGGTAAATGAAGGGTCATCAAACGATGAAGAGGCTTGGGGAATGGTATATGGGAAGCCCAGGAGCTGTGCCAGGAAGCCCAAGGGTGGGAACAGGGAGAACAAATGCAAAGGGAGATACTACAGGCTAGGCACAGCAAAGGTAGGGGCTGAAGCATTCCAAAGGGCTAGAGGACTTTGCTGGGCAGACAGAGCATGTACAAAGGTCCTGACGTGGGAAAGGGCTTAGCTCACTGGGAGGAGATAAAAGGACAGCGTCAGAGTATACAAAGGGAGGGTGCACTACTGGAACACAATGGTTCACAGTGGTACATTACCGGTTTACAAATTCATAATGGAGATTGGCAGGGGGGCAGATCTGGCAAAATGGTGTTCCTCAAAGTGTGGTCTAAGAACCCCTGCATCAAAATGCTCTTGGATGCTTATTTAAAATGGGGACTCTTCCACCCCATCTCAGATCTGAATCAGAGTTTCTGGGGGTGGAGTCTGGGAACCTGTTTTTTAACAACCTTGCCAGGTTATTATTAACCGTGCTTAATGGGCCAAGATTTGATTATGTTAGAGGATTAGGGTGGGACTGTAACACTCTTACTAAGGTTACCTCCCACAGGGACTTTCCCTGGGGTGTGGCTTGCACTACCTTTTATCCTACAAGAAATAAAAGGGAAGCGAGCAGAGAGACACAGAGACCTACCACCAAGAAAGCAGTGCCAGGAGCAGAGTGCTTCCTTTAGACTTGAGGTTCCTGTGCTGAGATGCTCCCAGACCAAGGAAAGACGGATGACAAAGATCTTCCACCAGAGTCCACAGAGACAGAAAGCCTTCTGGAGCTGGCACCTTAAAATTGAACTCCTAGCTTCCTAGACTGTGAGAGAATAAACTTCTCTTTGTTAAAGCCCTCTTCTTGTGGCATTTCTGTAACAGTAGCACTAGATAACTAAGACAGAATTTGGTAGCAGGAAAGTGGGGTGCTGCACTACCAGATATCTAATATGTGGAAGCAGTTTTGAAAGTTGATTGAAGTTTTTTTCTACTCTGCCATGCTGTCTCACTAAGCTAAGTGACCTTAAGTCAGTCACTGTTCCCTCTCAGCCTGACTTTCCCCATTCACACAGTGAGGAAATTGAATTAGATCATCACTAAGGTTCTCTCCCTGACATTTTACGATTCCACTGTTAAAAACGTTTGACTTTGGATTATGAAGTTACACCAAGAGCCCGATAGTCAACTTGTCCTGCCACCAGAAAGGCCGGGATGGCTTTCCTGTAAGGGAAGTCCTGCAGCCTGGAAGACAGTTTCTTCTGGAATCTCTAGCATGAATGGTCACTGGAGTTGCTTTGCCACATTGCCGGCTGCTGTCAGTGTCTATATACTGGGCAGAAAGATCACTCTCCAAAGAAAACATCTTCTGCCAAAGCTTTGGGTGGGGCTAGAAAAACTTCATGACACCACTGAATCAGCACATTCATCAGGGTCAAGCTCACAGCTGGAGGCAACTGCAAGAGGGCTGTATTCAGGAAGAAACCTCCAACTGAGGCCTCTTCAGAGGGAACAGAATCGGAATTCACAAATTTGTCAGGCAGACAGGCAGAACAATGGCCCCATGGGCAAAAATGAGGGATTTCCTCTTAGAAGTCCTAGCATTCAGAGGTGAAGCAAAACCAAAACACAGAACAACAGTGCTAAATCTATGGACTTCATCATCTCAAGAGGTAATATAAACTCTGGTTTCCCGATTTGTAAAATGCATTGTGTGAAAATAGGCTCTTTGAGAGATATGTCTAAACCACTGAGGTTATGTTAGCAAGGACGAGCAGTTCCCCCCAAGTGTGTACACTGGGGCTTGTCAGATTTCTAGGGTGAAGATCACGGCTGTAACCAGCATGATATTTATGTGCATTAAGGATAAACATCCTTTCTAACACGATCAGTGTGTTGTCCGACTCCTTAGGATTAAAGTAAGGATAGCTGGCTAGCCTCTAAAAGCATGTCACTTCATTATTAGCCTCTGAAAATGCATGGCTTCTTCTCATCTCTAAAAACTACACTGCTGTCATTTCTGACTCATAGCAAACCTGTGGGATGGAGTAGCACTGCCTGTCTTTACAGAAGCATACTGCCAAATCTTTCTTCCATGGAGAGGCTGGTGGGTTCGAACAGTCGACCTTATAGCTAGCAGTTGAGTGCCTAACCACTGCACCACCACGGCTCCTCTTTTCATGTCCACTGGTAATTATACGGACAGTGTTGCAAATGGTATTTCCCTGTAATGGGCCAGAAGTGACAGTAGCGGCATGGCTAATAGGGTCTGCAGTGACAGCAAGTGGGACTCAGTGACATACAAGCCTCCCTCCTCAGTTCTTCCCCACCAAGACCACACTTCTCCACACAACATATATTTATTCAGAAGAAAATTTGCAATAAATTATAATAAAAAAGATGACATGAAAATACAGAATCCCACTAGCAGCTTTGCTTAGTGACTAAGACATCTGGAGGAAGTGTAACAAACAATTACAGAATAAGAATCAGAAAACAGTGACAGGGAGACTAAGGCGACTTCACCACTAGGATCTGAACCATCTCTTCCCTAAAATCAATCAATGCAGGGACCTTGTCAACCAGCTCGATGGGAAAGCCTACATCGGTGGGGCTCTGTAACAGTGCATTCGAGGTACACAGGAATCAGAGGTTACAGTCCTGGAAGACGCACAGGAGGAAGTAGACGCCTTGTGTCCGGGCAGTATCTTGTCTCCCCTCCCCAGAGATTGTCTGAAACTCGCGATCCTGCTGACCACAGCAAGACAGAAAGTGGAGGCAGTAATACAACTGTTTTCACCACCCAAAGGCCAGCTGCACACACACTGCACACAGCCCCCACCAGCCACATCTCCGCTCACACGAAGGCCCCAGGCTGGTGGCACACTAGCCAGCGTGCCCAGGACAGGCATTTCCCTGGCTTTGTGTCACTATACTGACCCAGCGCCTATAATCTGCTTCTCCTATCACTTTCTGGCCTAGTGGAGATGACAAACTCTTCTAATCTCAGCCTTCTGTTAAGTAAGTTCACCACCCATCTGCTGACTTCTCAGCTCTTCGGCCTCAGTAACAATTGCTCCTTTCCGGAATGGGAAGCTTTTCACCAGTACATTGTAAGACATGAACCTTTCCTTCCCTAAAGAACCCAACTTTCAAGAGATAGGAAAACAGGAGGGCCATTCAGTGGTGGTGTCCCCAGGCCCCTGTCCTTGGATATACTGATGAGGCATGGAGCCAGTGCCTGAGACCATACCCAGAACCTGGATGTTATGCTCCTCAGATTTAGTGTCAACAGGCAAGACTAAGCTGACACAGAGTGGTTTAAGTGGAAGAAACGCATGAGGAAGCCAACTGTATCTGGTAGTTTTGTGCAGTTGGTGGCTTGTTTTGTGTAGTTGGTGGCTTGTTTTGTGTAGTTGGTGGCTTGTTTGCCAACCAACACAGATCTTTTTTTTGTTTTTCCAAAAAGACTGCCCCCTTCAAGCTTGAATAAATCACAAAGCTCAGAGGGTTGTCTCGGGTGGGAGAACTAAGGTGCTTGGTTGGTCCCGTCATCCACAGTCTCTTTACACAGCACCGGACAAGGTGACCGTTGGAGCCGAGAGGAGTCTATTAAGTGCTTTACTTGCAGGAGCAAGCTCTAGAGCCCAGAGTCAACTCTGCTGAGGGAGGGGACAACATCTGTCCCTTGGTATGAGACTGGAGAGGGGGCTGGAAGGGTTAGCCTCTATACTCCTGCCATGGGAAGGAGCAGTATCTCAGAGAGGCTAGTGTGAGGTGCACACATTCCCTTGTTCACTACGGTTCAAGAGTTGCTCTGGAGGTGGACACCTAAGAGGGGGTAGCTACCATGGACACCCACAATTTGTCCTCACCTATAATCCGAAGAGTAAAAGGACAAGAGGAAGCAGGACCTATCAAATGTAAATACTGTCACTCCTGAAATACTCAAAGTGCTTCCATTCTGACTGTGATTCTCCCCTATCGATGGGATGTTATCTTCAATGGTCTCTAATGTTATGCTACTAAATGTGATCTGAGACAAGGGAATGTGGTTCCACCCAGTGCAGAGTAACGAAAAGGCCAAGAGTACAGAGACACGAAGACATCACTGTAGTAGAAATGCAGAAATCCGTGTAATAACTGCATGTAGACAGTTAACTAACTCACTGTTGAAGACACCCAAGGAGTCACTAGGCTAACCCAGACTTCCTTCAAAGTGATAGTACTACAAGAGTGGAGTGCAAAGGAGTGAGGGGGTGGGCCAAACGTACTTCAGAGGAAGGATTACAGACAAGTCTGAGCTACACCAAGTAGTGTTTGTAGGCCTAGAGCGGAGCATCTCTGAACCTAGACCCAGGGTGCGAAGGACGATCATGACAACTGGGTACGAGGGCAACGAACAAATCCTCAGGTGAATAAGTGTGGATAGCGATCTCTCTGCCTTCTAAGGAGAAAACACAAAAACACCAAAATATGGTACCTTTGGCTTGGCAATATAAGTCTAAAAGTATCTTGTTGTGTAGGATATGGTAAGGTGGGAGAGAGGTGGGATTGGGACACTTGCTTCCTTTTGCATCAGACACAAAACCTTTTTGTGACAACAGCCTTGAAACTGCAATAGACCCTTTGTGTGGCATGACTTTTCAAACCATTCTGAAATACTTGGAGCCCAAGATCTTCCACCTCTGGAATCTTGGTGAACTGTTAAGAGAAACAGAATTAGTCTTCCTCATTCCCAAGCAGGAAACCCAGAAGAAACTGGATAGCACGCTGACGATCACTTGGAGTCTGTCTTGCCATAAGGTTGGGTGGCGGCCTCAGGAGGAGACTAGTGAAGAGAGTGGCTAGAGGGCGAGAGAAAGAAAAGGGAAAAACCCTTTGTCAGACAGAACCTAAGCAAAACGTCAGAGCCGGGGGCTGGGGGACAGGGCATGAGACAGAAAGGAAGTGACTGTCATGTGCTATTATACATTCACTGGAGTCCCTAGGTGGTACAAAGGGTTAATGCAGCACTTGGCTGCTAATCAACAGGGTAGAGTCCATGCAGAGGTGTCTCGGAAGAAAGACCTGGTGATCTATGTCTGAAAAATCAGCCACTGAAAATTCTACAGAGCACAGTGCTACTCTGAAACACATGCGGTCGCCATGAGTTGGCACCAACTTGACAGCATTATGCAGGGCAGACACTGTACTTCCTGTACACAGGTTGCCCCTGGGGGAACCTACTCCCAAGCAGCCATCATTATGGCCTATGCTTACCGATCATGTTGGCACTGACATTGTTGTATTCAGAAAATTTTAAGAGTTCTCGAAGGAAACTCATCAAGTAGCGGAAAACATTTCTATGGCATCTTGGAAGCTGTGAAATCACCTGTTTTGACAAAAAGAGGGGTAGGAAGTGGCAAAAATAGGGGGGAAAGGAGAGTAAGAAGAACTTAGGAGTTTTCATGAAGGTAGCTGATAACTGAACCTTTATAGGATTCCATTCATCTTCCATCATCCTCCAGTACTGTAACTGCCAAATGATAACTTCAAAGTCAGGATGGTCACACTGTTTGGCCCCAGGCCACACAGGCACCACGCCATGTGGTCATCATGCATCCACAACTCCACCTGCCTCATAAGCAGGTGGCTGTGAATCTGCCCTTTCCAAGCTGAATGGTTTTCTCTACAATGTCACAGTCTGATTCAGAGGCATTCTCAGCTATTGTGCATCACAAAGAACAAGAAGTAGAAAAAACCAGGAAGACTCCCAACTGTTACCGACTCTTTCTGGTAACGTCAGCCAGAATTCTATACAGTCAGCTTCATCAATCTTATCCCAGAGCAGGTGTATCCACCCCACTATGTTTTCTGTAAAAACGGAAATAGGCTACCCTGGAATAGGTAGCCAATACACCAGGAAATGTTTGCTAAACTGAAAATGTAAGGGGTATCAGTGTTGGCACCCTGCCATGAGTAGCCAATCCCAACCCAGCCCACCATGGACCTGGTAGCCCTAGCTGGCTTGATAAACTTGATGGGGGAACCTGCCCCCAAACATCCTCAGAATATGAGAGAATGAAGAACACCCACCTGCCGGCAGATCCGGGGATCGTGGGCAGAGTCGAGGCATCGTTGATACAGCTCGTAACAGATAACTGGTTCCGGCAGGGCTTCCAGGAAAATAAGCAGGGCTTCAGCCACAGAGTGATTGCTGCCCGCTGGATGAGTGCCAGTCAAGGGAAAGGGGCTCCAGGGAAAAGGCAACACGCAGGCCCGGCCTGTTCACACCCCCTCAGTGGTGGCTTCCGCCCTCCTCCTCAGGACACACTGACCCTAACTGTCCTCTGACACTTTATTGGCTCTGGCACCCTGCAGTTGAGTTGTTAGGAACTGATCAGACTCTTGAGAGGTTTGGGCCCAACTTCAGCACCAGGGAAATACAGCCTGCAGAATGACAGTTCACGCTGGATCGACCCTACAAACTAGCTGCCGATGCTGTCTATCCTTGTACCCATCCTACTGGCAATCTGGAAACTCTGGTGGCGTAGTGGTGAAGTGTTATGGCTGCTAACCAAAAGGCTGGCAGTTCAAATCTACCAGGGGCTCCTTGGAAACTCTATGGAGGCAGTTCTACCCTGCCCTACAGGGTTGCTATGAGTCGGAATCGACTCAATGGCAATGGGCTTGGTTTTTGCTTGGAGTTGTAAAATCTGTGTGATGCCTGGCGTCACCTGAAGAATAGCACTACTCCTAATAAAAGTCAGTGGTACCTACTTCTTAATTCCTTTTAGTAAGAGCCTAGTGCAGAGCAGGGTCAGAAGCTACTGAAAGGAAGTGAGAAACAACTGTACAGTCAACAACTACCTTGCAATAACAGACCGTTTTACAAAGGAAATAGCCATGAAAACACAAAAATCAGATGTGGGAAGGAAGGTAGGAAGAAGAGTTGGGTCAAGAACTTGCTGAGCTTCGTAAGCCTTTGTTGGAAAGGATACGGATGGTCTCAGGGATGCTGGTATCCAGACAGTCAATGATCTGCTGTAACTCTTCCTGCATGCCGGGGGTTTGGAACAGGTCCTCCTACCAAAGAAGTCAGAGTGAAAGGAACAAGGCAAGATAATCACTCTTCAAGTTCTGAAGATCAGCTGGGGAAGGGGAGAGCAGCGAGGAAGCACAAAAGGGTGGTATGTGTATCAGTAATTAGGGATGGAGGGGTAAAAATTAGTACTTTTTCCCTATATCATCTCTGTAATCTGTGTGAAATTTTATTTCCAAGAAGAAAATTATCTTCAAAGGTTTCAGCCTATTATGTATGGCAAGGGACCAGACTAGGAAACCAGGTGTTTTAATTCCAGCCTCTTGACAAGAAAGAGAAGGTAGAGCTCAAACAGCATACCCCCAAACCAAACCCACTTCTGTCGAGTCAACTCAGACTCACGGCCACCCTGCAGGACAGACGGACCCTCCCCTTAGGGCTTCCAAGGCTGTAATCCTTACGGAAGCAGTCTGCCCCATCTTTCTCTAGATGAGCAGCTGGTAGGTTCGGACCGCTGACCTTCCGGTTAGAAGCCCAGTGCTTAACCACTGTACCACCAGGGCACCTTCCCAACAGCATATCTACATTCAAATACTGACACTAGTGAATCCTAAGGAAGAAATGACAACACTTTCATATTCAACTTTACTTTCAAGCAACGCTGCTCTTCTCTGGGTAAGAAAGAAGGATTCTTCAACTTGATCACGAGGTACTTCTCTTTTGGGTGATGGGTTGTGGAATGAGGAGACGGTTAGATAGAACTTTTTTAAAAAATTAGGACCAAAGTCAAAGAAATGCGTTTGACTTCTGCCTTGGACTTTAAACTCTATACTGCCTACATGAAAGCTAAAGTGGGCATCTAACACTCAGGTCCAGAGAGTCCAAGAGACAGGCATTCTCATTTGTGGTCCAGGCTCCACCACTGCCCATGTTGAAGTCTTAGGTTAGTCACTTAGTGTGCGTGCTTCAGCTTTCACAGGTCTATAGGGATAGTCCCAGCAGCTCAGGCGATCTGACAAGTGTGGAGGTAGCTTAATACCCCACAGTACTCACATATCTTCTCAAGTTGTAGGGGAGGCCTGCTCTCACTTACCTGGTGGCAGGCATATTTAAACAAGTGATCGACTAGAAGCCAGATCTCCTTGGGGACTTGTAGGGGTTTCTCACTGGCGCCTTCATCCAAGGGAACCATCTGCAGAAGAGATTTCTCCTAACAGATGAGAAAGGATGACAATCAAAGATGTCTCAGAACAAAGTCTTACGGGTGTGACTAAATCTTCTTCAAATTCTCCTTATGTGGGTACAATCTGCTCTTCACCTCAAGAATTTTCTTTTTCTTTTTTCTTATTTGGGGACAACCCTGTCAGCAGACATTCCTCACTGACTCCCATGGTTAAAGGATCTCCTTTCCAAAATGTTTCACTTAACTGTAAAGCATTTCATTCGGGTTTATCAGCTCTATCATGTGGATGTATTATGTGCTATGAATTCTTGCAAGGTTGACAACGAGAACCACCGCTCTACTAACACAGCCACAGTACAGTCCACATACCACTGGTGTCTTGGCGACCACGGAATTATAATTGTGAATACACTACTTTGAAACACCAGTGTCTACACTTAGGTTCTTATTTAGTTATAACTTAAGTCTTCCTTCAGGTCTTACCACAAATACTACTATTTTCCTTCTTGACTTAAAAGAGGTTCTTTGATTCTCAGGAATTAAAGACAACTCTCCACATTAGACCCACATGGCTACTTCAGGCTTGACAGAAGTTCTAAACTTGAGGCACTAAAACTCACAAGCTGTTAAGATCCAGAAATAGTAAACTGGAATACAGAAGGCCAAGTGCCAGAAATACTGTGACAGTCTAGGATCTGAGTCCACATTCACAGCCCAGAAAAAATTTCTAGGGGCTCTCACCCCATCTACCCGTCTTTCTGCTTTCTTAGATTCTTCTCATAGAGTGTGAGAGCAAAATCCAGAAGTGGCATACATTAGATCAACAAATAAATTTGAATTTTAAAGTGACTGGGAAATATACTCAATTCATCTTACAGCTATATAGTCCGATATAAATTATATGAATAAAAGGTGTCTGAAAGAGGTGAAAAGGCAGCCTTCACAAAAAACTTAGTAGGGAAAACTGTGGCCAATTTTCTGCATTTCCCCCACCCCAGCCACCTTCAGATTCAAATCAGTTAGTACGTATGTTCAACTTCAGGAAATTCTTGCACACCATCACGCAATCTGGAAGTTCCATCTGCAAATCCCAGCCACGGAGCTTTATGGGACAGAAAATCAGCATCTCACTACTGCAGACTGCAGGAGGGCTGAGGTCTCTTTTTAACAGTATGTTCTTTAATAAGCATCAATGACCTTTCAAAACCTGCTGTGCCTTTTTGAGGGGAAAAGGAAGAAAAGGGAGCGTGACAGCTGGTTACCATTTAAAATTGACTTTCTTTAAATTCATTTTGCTTCCTTTCCTTCTTTCCTTGGGATTCACTACTTGATTCTCATATTTCCCGTAGGTGTCAGAAATCTCTCAATGGCTCATCCACTAGCTTCTTTCCAGTTGCAAGTATTAAATCCAGGCATCCACATAATGTCTGTGCTAAAACACTGTCCATAACTGCACTCTGCTAACTTTCTGGACCAAAAGCAACATGTGTACAGATCCCCTAGCACATGCCTCCAAACTTACCATCTATAAATTATTCAGCACTGATTCATGAACTTTTAAAGAATCTGACAGCCAACTGGAGTTTTTGTTCCTGTGCTAGGGCGTTAAAGCAACACAAGGCACTTTCCTAGATGAAAAGGCAGAACATGGACTGCTATTAACAGGGCAAGGCTAGGAAGCAGAGCTGTCTGAAATAAGCGGTTTAAAAAGGTTAATAAAGTGTCAGTAGGTTATGTACACTATCTACTCCAATTTGCAAATTCTGATGTGATAACAGAACTAGCACACTTGTGTCTCTGAAGTCTAGAGAAAGATTATTCTCAAGAGAGAATACTTTTAAAAAATTTCCCAAGATTATCCAGAACTCTACGTTTCAAAGGGAAATCAAGACACAGTGTTTTATATGCCCCCATTTTGCAGCTTTAGTTCGAACAACTAAAGCACAAAAACAGTGTAGCATCCCCATCATCAACGTACATTCAACTCCATGCTCCACCTAATGCAGAGGCCACGTCAGGGACTGGAAGAAAGCACTTTCGGAATTTTTATCAGTCCCCAGTTCCTCTACTTGACAGTTCTGTATGGAGTCCGGGAGCACTCCAGGCTGGCGATGGAGAGGCTTATGCAGGCACAGTGGCTCCTGCTACTACCTTCCATCCCATGTCCCTGCTATCAGGAGCAGTACGACTGTGGCACGTTCCTCAACCTTCCCGGGCCTTACTTGTCTGGTCTATTACAATGGGGAAATTACCTTGCTCTGTTGGAAGGCAGAGAGCTGGATTAGATGATCACTTAAGATTCTGTTCAGCTCTATAATCATTCTACGCTCTGTGTCTCAATTGTTTCTACGCAGTCTGGAATGAACCACTATTGTTATTAACCTCAAGTCACTCTTAATGTAATGGAAAGCTACTTCTAATTTTATTGTCATTGGAGATGGTGGACAGCTAAGCACTACCCCCCTCTAACCCCATGAGCGTTCAGATACACCAAGATAGCTCTTCAGTGACTTCTTGTTTAGACAATGCCAGTCTAGAACCTTGAGTCCTATTGCTTTTATGCACTGAATCGCAATGGCTTGACAAGTGCAGTAGCTATCTTTCCTTTACTTCGGACTCATGCAAAAGACAGTTGGCAGGACTTTGGGGGATTCTCACCAAGTCAGAGTTCTCTGAATAGGTAAGACTAGGGACACATTCCAGGGACCACAGTTAAGTGTTAATCAAGCACAAGGAAACTCTTATTACCACCAAGGTACTGCATTACCTTTTCTAGGAAGCTGTCTTCTTCCTGAGAGCAGAGCAGGAAAAGAAAGTCATTTACAGATAGAAAATGATTAGAATTAATTTACAGAATTAGAAAACAGATCAGTATTATTAGAACTAACTAGCATACTAGACAAATATGCTTTAAACAGCTTTGAATTCTTCAGATAAATTATGATGGCAGAAAACAGAACATATTCTGTATAGGCAAAGTTCTCTATTATGCAATTTTAAGCGGTTTATTGAGAATACTGTTCAAGAAACACACGTGCAGTCATAGACTTTTGTGCCCTCTGCCAGTGCCTGGATGGCTCAGCCAAATGGCCACGGATGCCTCCCCCTCTTCATCTGCTACTTGGAGGCAGTCCTGCTGCTGCCCCGTGCTGCTTCTCCCCTTGCCCTAATGCCGCGATGGAAAGATTTGTTTTGGGGCCTGATGGTGGCCACAGGGAAGGAGATGGTAAGTTTCTTTCCTCTCCACTGCCATTCCTATTTCCCTAGCTGGCCTCCTGAGCAGCATTCCAGATTCCTTTCCATCTCCCCAGACCCAGACCTGGGTCCCACCTCAAAGGCCCACCCAGTCCCTAAGCTTGGAGACCCCTCTGGAATGTACATGAATTTCATTTCAGACCTCTGGACCAGACAATCTATCATTATCCCCACTGTGTTTCCCTATGGGACATAGGAGGGAGTAGGCAGAGGGTAGACACTACCTTTTTATCTTCTGTGTTCTGTGTTACTCTGTTCAATAGTAACAGCAACAATAACTCCACTACCACCTAGCAAGCATCTGAAATGTATCAGGAATTATGCAAAGTACTTCATCTACAGCGATATATAATCTGCACATGTATGCGAAGTAGATATTATTCCCATTTTACAGAAGGAGAAACTGAGATTCTAAAAGATTAAATTAGTTGCCCAAGGTCACTGCCATGGATTGAACTGTGTCCCCTCCCCCCAAATATCTGTCAATTTAGCTGGGCCCTGAGTCCCAGTATTGTGTGACAGTCCACCATTTTATGTGATTTCCCTATGCATGATAAACCTTATCACTTGCTGTAGTTAAAATGGTTTTGCAGCAGTTATACTGATAAGATGTATACAATTAGATAGTGTCTTAAGCAATTCTCTTTTGAGACAGAAAAGAGAGCCGAGTGGAGAGACATGGGAGTGTCATACCACCAAGAAGGCAGTGCTGGGAGCAGAGCACATCCTTTGGATCTGAAGTTCCTATGCTAAGACACTCCCAGCCCAAGGAAAGACTGATGAGAAGGGACCTTCCTCCAGAGTTGAGAAGAGAAAGCCTTCCCCCTGAAACTGACGCCCTGAATTTGGACTTATAAGAGAGACCCAGACCCATCTGTTGTGGTATTTCTGTTATAGCACCACTAGATGACTAAGATAGTCATGCTTACTAGTAAGTAGCAAGTTGCAGAATCAAGATTAGAACCCCAGGTCTGACTGAACCCACAGCTCTCACCACTATGCTCCCTTCGACAACTCAAAAAGAACAAATGTAACTGTTTCCCACACGGAGAGTCAAGGGAAAGCTGTAAAATATATTCTACTGCATAACAGGCTAAAGACAGTGAGACGCTCTCATTTCAAGGTAGCATACCTAATGGAAAGAGTAGAAGCGTTGATGTCAGACAAACCTCGATACAAATCTTGGTTCTTTCTGCCTCTTGTAATTTTGTACAGACCTTAGCTGAGTTACTTAATACTTTATATATCCTCAGTTTCTTCATCTCTAAACAGGGAAAATAATATTTACCTCATAGGGACAAGGAAGCAGCCTAAAACCAAGGGGTGGTAGATAGGCTGGCAGAAGGCCTGAGTCTCTCAACGTTCCTCATCCTTCCAGTGAATACCAACCGAAATCCTCCCAATCCCACTAGAGGCCACTCAAAACTAAAGTACAAATGACATGGGTAATCAGACGGGTAACAGAAGAAATTCCATCTTACTGTCAGAAATTCATGCAGTTGGGGTGATATTCCCAGACACTCTAACTTGTAATGCTGAATACGTTACTCCAAGCTATTGTTAAATATGGCTTTACGTTTTCCAGTATTAGATTATGAATTAAACATGCTTTTGTGACCTTGGAAACCCTGATGGCATAGTGGTTAAGAGCTATGTCTCCTAACAAAAAAAAAGGTTTGAGAACACCTGGTGCTCCTTGAAAATTCTATGGGGCAGTTCCACTCTGTTCTATAGGCTCACTGTGAGTTGGAATTGACTCAACGGGAGTCAAAGATGGGAGTTCACAAAGTGGAGTCTCACTGGCAACAAGAGAATAAATAGGGGTGTACCCTGAGATCTTCAATAAAAGACTGCAATTGATGGTCCAAGTTCTTTGGAGTTCCCCTGGGAGCATGGCCCCTGGCCCTGATGCTGCCCCTGTCCATAAATCATAATGAAGGTCAACTTTTCCGAAAGCAATGAATCGGACTTGACAATGCAGAGTGACCATATCTTGTGGGAATTTTATTGTTCTATGCATCTATAGGATGTCATCCTGCTGACCTCTTGCGGGAGGAAGGGGAGTGGGTAGAAAGAAGGAGATAGGAGACTGCTGGGAGGATAGGACATGTACAGAGCAGAGAGGAGGGGTGTGCTGTCACTGGGCAGGGAGAGCAGTGGGAGCTGCAGATAGGTGAGCATGCGAATTTATATGGGAATGTACATTTCATTAAATCATTAAAAAAAAGATTAAGTTCATCTAGTCTCTTTTGCAAAGACCATTTTTTAATAAGAAGCTTTATGTTTACAGAAAGTAGAGTTCCAATCTCCTCCAATCCTCCCTGTGTTTTGTTTCTCCTGTTATCATCTGCCTTCTTGTGGTGCATCTGGTATAATCAATGGATCAATTATTAATGTGTTACTATTAACTAAAGTCCAACATTAACATACAGTTTACATTAGGGACTAGTTTTTACGTTGTACAGTGGTACAGGTTTGATGAATGCATTGCACAGAACAGTTTCAATGCCCTAAATATGCCCTATACTCCACCTATTAACACCTTTTCCCTCCTCAATTTTATTGACTCTACAATTTTGCTACCTAGACTCTTAAATATCACATGGAAGGTCAAATAAAAAGTAATCAGAGTAGCAGTGCTTTATGAATTATACAGCATTTACAGTGCTGTAGTTATACTACTTTTTAAGGTGAAAGTTAATTCGGAATGCCAAACATCTAATGTACATTTTTCACATACACCCTTTTTTAAAATTAAGGAGTACTTGTTAAGAAATAGAGAAGTTGTCTAGGTCTGACATACTGTTCTATTTTTCATCCTATGAAGGCACAGCACATGATGAGTGAAACAAGGCAGAGTTTGTGTATACTCATCTGTCAGAAGAGGCCCTCGAAGTTTTCTCTGAAAACAGTGATCATGTGCCAGTATAAGTGGCTGTGCTAAGTATCCCCTTTTGGGGGATGGGGAAATAAAGATGTGGATACATAAAGGAAAGCAACAAGGGCCCAGACCCAGGTTTATAACTGAGTCAGGGTGCAGAGTTCCAGAATTTACCCTCTCATATTATTATAACTCACAAATTTAATTCTCAATAAATGCTATTAAAAGAACAGCAACAAACAAACAAGCAGCACAGGGGTCCAGAAAAAGGAGATACTGATTTCAGCTAGGACTCTCAGAGGACTTTTCACAATTGAGGTAGGACCTAAGCAGGCATTAAAAGATTCAAAAGATCTCAAAGGGCAGAAATTGGGAGAAGGCATTACATCAGGGGTGGGGGGGCAGAAATACACCAAGGTAAATCATGAGGTGAGATTAGGGAGAAACTAGGCATCCAGCTTGCACGCAACATGTGACATGTTGAGAAAATAGTGGGAAATAAATCTGAAAAGGTATGCTGAGAGACTTCTGACCAACATGGCACCACAGAGAGAAGCACGATACTGTCCCTTCACAGCAAAGACCCAAAACACTATGTAAAACAGACATGAACGTCAATCACGGAACGCAGGCTGTCATATGAAGAGATAAAGATCTCACTCCAAAACCAAATGGAATAAGAAACTGACAGAAAACAGCCTGAGAAGAGATGTCAGAGAAAGTTCTCTATCAGCTAACATGGCATGGATTCACCATTCTGGACTCTTGTCAGAGACAGAAAGGGATTATGGCATAGCAGATGCATGGAAATCTCAGCAGGAGACAAAGCACCTGGTAATAAGCAAGGCAGGCTTCCCCCCCACCCCCACCCCGCAACTTCTCACTAGTGCTCCACCTCTAATACTTCCTGGCAAGCTGAGGTGGCTCAGCTGGATGGGAAGTACAACATCCATGCTGCCTGGATTCTCTATACATCAGCAGACAGGAATTCCACAAAAGCACCAACACCTGCTGGACCTGACCTTCTGCACCACAGCTGAGTAACTGGCCCTATCTATTGGACAAGGAGGTGAAAAATACCATGAAAAATACCAAAAATACCATCAATAAACAAAGAAAATAACTACTGAATGGCCTGAAGACGGTAGATATCAAAACATATTTAGAAAATAGCACAGGAAGATTCCAGTAGGTGTCCAAATGAAACACCAAATAAGTCTCCAGTAGAAGAAAAGGCACTAGAACTACCTGACGGGGAATTCAAATCTCTAATGTTCAAAGCTATCCAAGAGTTGAAGCAAAAGCAGATAAAAATGAGAAGGAAAAAAAAAAAAGACAAATTTATGGAAAAGGCAGCCAAATTCATGAAACAATTCATGAAAATAACACAGGAACAAAATGCCAAAATAAATTCACAACTAGAAATCATACAAAACAATAATGAGATATCCAAAAGATAAACAATAAGATTTTGACAGTGGACATTGTCCATTGTCCATTGAGGAGGTGGTGTGAAACAATCAAAGGTAGGATCAGCAAAACTGAAGACAAACATTTGGATACAACTCTGAGGAAAAAAAAAATTAGATAAAAGAATGAAGAAACAGTGAGAATGACGTGAGATACAATTAAAAGCAAAAATCTCTGAGTGACAGGAGCTCCAGAACAAGGAGACAAAAAGGGAAAACACAGAGAGGATCACAGAAAACTTGCTGACAGAAAACATCCCTAATATCATGAAACATGAAAAGTTGACCACCCAAAAAGCTGAACAAACCCCATATAAGACAGACACTAAAAGAAAATCGTCAAGACTTATCATAATCACACTTGCTAAAACCAAAGACAGAGAGCAGCTTGAGAAAAACAAAGTCCATACAGAGGGAAAACAATAAGACTAAGCTTACCCTGATTATTCAGCAGAAACCATGTAGACAAGAAGGCAATGGGAAGATATACATAAAACCCTGAAAGAAAAAAACTGCCAACAAAGAATAATATATCCTGTAAAAACTCTGGTTCAAATGTGTCCCTGAAATTAGAATATTTCCAGATAAACACAAATTAAGGCATTATGTGAAAAACAAACCAAAACTTACAAGAATTATTAAAGGAAGTCCTTTGGTCTGAGAACAAACAATATCAGACACAGCCTGAATCTAGGATGCAGGATTGTACAGCCAGATACCAGCCTAGGAAATGAATTCTCAAGGACCACCCAAAACCAAAAGAATTACAACAGGTAACCAGAGAGCTTAATCTGTAAATGACAACCACATGAGAACAACAGATGAGGGAATAAATGATACAGGTACAGGACTTTCTAATGGAGTGGAAAGCAGGGTGACACCAAGTAATAATGGACTGGTTCAAACCTAGGAAGACAAGGGTAAATTTCAAGGTAGCCATAAAGAAAACTAATAAACCTACTCATCAAAATAGAGAAGGAAAGCACAGTCTTAATAAAAACAAAATCTACAAAAAAAAGAAAAATTCACAAATGAAGGAATTCAACACAAGAAAGAGGAACAAAGAAAACAGTAGCAGCACGAAAATAGCCGAACAAAATGACAGCAATAAACTCACATCTATCAACAATTACACTGAATGTAAATAACCTGAATGCACCCATAGACAGAGTGACAGAATTGATAAAAAACAGGATTCACGAGGACACAGCAAATGGTCCCAACTCAGCAGGAACGGATGCTCACCGAGGACCAAAATGACATGCGGTAAAGACAACCGAGAAGACAGAGAAACCCACAAGAATGGGTGCCTACATCGACTTGGGACTGGAAGAACCAGATGGTGCCTGGCCACCACCAGTGATAGCCACGATGGAGTTCACAGAGAGGAGTCTCACTGGCAACACAAGAGTAAAAAGGGGTGCGTCATGAGATCTCCACTAAAAGACCTCAATTGATGGTCCAGTGGTTTTGGGGTTCCTCTGAGAGCATGGCTCCTGGCCCTGATGCTGCCCTTTCCCATAAATTATAACAAAGGTCCACTCTTTGGACAGGAATGGATTGGACTTGGCAATGCAGAGTGACCATATATTGGAAGCACTTTATGGTTCTATACATCTATAGGATATCCTCTTGCTGACCTCTGGCTGGAGGAAGGGGAGTGGACGGAGAGGAGGGGAAAAGAGGCTTTTGGGAGGATGAGACATGTATGGAGCAGAGAGGAATAGTGTGCAGTCACCGGACAGCGAGAGCAGTGGAAGCCGCATATAGGTGGGCATGTAGATTTATACGTGAATGCACATTTTCACTCAGTTATGTTAAATAAAAAAAAAACAAAAAAACAGGATTCATCAATATGCTGTTTACAAGAGACACACCTTAGAAACCAAGTCACCTGGTAGTAACACAATGACAAGATACACTGACCAATGGAACAAAATTAGGAATCCAGAAGTAAATCCATCCACCTAAGGTCACCTGATTTTTAATAAGGGCTCAAAGTCCATCAAATGGGAAAAGAACATTCCTTTTAGCAGATGCTGCTGGCAAAACTGAATGTCATCTCATAACATGGAACAAACTGTAGGGCCTTAGGCTGAGAGAAATGAGTCAGTCACAGAGGGACAGGTGTTGTGTGAGACCATTATTATGAAAAGGTTTACAGATAGAGAGGGAGGGCAGGGGTGGGGATGGAAAACCATGAGAAAAGGTATGTTGAAGTCAGACTATGGGAGACCTTACTGGCAGGCTCAGGAATTTAGATTACATTCAGCAAGCATGGGGTAAGCAAGTAAGTGACAGGCCTCGAAGCAGTATCATAGATTAATCCAATAGCCCAGAATAGGAAACACTGAAGGGTCTTAGTAATGGGAAAAGAGTACTGAATGGATGCAAGAGAATCAAAGGACTTTGATTAGATACTAGTAGAGGGGCAGTGGGTTTGCCTAAAGAGTCTACTCTTGAGGTACATGCACAGAGGAAGAATGTGTCAATTATATTTATTTCAACACTAAGATTGATTCTACAAATAGAAACAGATCACTTAGTCCATCCCCATCAGCATCTTACTCCTCAGGTAGTTCTAACATTAGTACTAATCACTTAGTTCAACTGATGTGCCCACTCTCTGCAAAAGGCTATGTGTTGACCACATAAAAAAAGTGGACCTAGTTCCAGACTGCTCAAATGGGGCACCAAGGGCACACTCTAAATGCAGAGCTAATCATTCTCTACCACATTATTCACCCTCCTAGGCTCTTCTCAATTGTGAATGCATGCTTCAATAATGTAACAGACATTAGAGACCCAAGATTCAATTTAAAAATAAAAGGCAGAAAAATGAGGTACACCAATTGATCCCAACTCATCCCGAACAGATGATCATTAAGGACAAAAACAACAATGGGGAAAGAACCCAGAAGACAGAAAGACCCATTTGAATGGGTGACTACATCAACATGCAACCAGAAGAACCAGACAGTGCCCAGCAACCTCCAGTGATAGCTGTGATGGGGCTCACAAAGTTGAGTCCCAGTGGCAATACGAGAATAAGAAGGGGTGTACCCTGAGAACTCCACTAAAAGCACAATTGATGGTCTGAAGGCCTAGGGGTTCCCCTGGGAGCATGGCCCCTAGACCTGAAGCTTCCCCTAATCATAAATCATTACTGACGTCAACTCCTTGGACAGGAATAGATCAGACTCGGTGACACAAAGTGACCATATCGTGTGTGCACTTCACAGTTCTATGTATCTACAGGATGTCGCCCAACTGGCCTCTTACTAGAGTTGAGTGGAGAGGGTGGAGAAGAGGGGGCAGGGGATTGTTAAGAGGATATGACTTGTATAGAACAGAAAGGAGGAGTGTGCTCTGACCAGGCAAGGAGAGCAGCAGGAGCAGCACATAGGTGGGCATGTGAATTTAAACCAGATTGCACACTTTTTCACTCAATCACAATAAATAAAAGAATTTAATAGAAAAAATAATAAAAGGCAGAAAAAACGGAACAGAACTGGAGTTCTGGTAAGGGTTAGTTCAATGTGGAATAAAAAAGGCAAATTATACACCTAACAAGGTAAGAAACGAGTGCTTAAATCAGTAAGAAAAAGTTAACACTTAGGGATGAGATCACCAGGGATGAATGAATTACTAAGCTGTTTTTCCATACTTTTGGTGTTCGTTCTCCTAACAGGCATGTCCCCAAGCAGTTTTTCCACCCAGCCTTACATTTTTCTCATTTCTCTATTTACAAGCATAACCCTTACCCAGATCTGGCTGGTTCAAGTTTAGTTTCCTTTCCATTAGCCCACTCTACAACCAACACCGGAATGTGTTTAACTTCCAACCTCCTACTAATTATCAAGGCCTTCTCTGGTGGTTGTAGATGTCTCCTGGCTCCACCAGAAGATCATCTGTTGACTTCAAGGCTGTCTATCATTTGCTCCCATTCTATCTACCCAACATCCTATACTTTTCTCTCTACTCCTCACTCTTTCCAGGGAAATTTTTACAGTTTGTCTCATACGGTCTTTTACTTTTACTTTTCATCTTTTCTTTTGTCTTTTCTCTTTCCCTTACGTCTGGAAAAGCCTGTTCACCCACTGCATGAAGACAGATTCCTTACATCCTTGGACTTGCCTCAAAATTCTTCTGTGACTCTTCCCAAGTCATTTTTCTACTCCAGTTTCTTATATGCTGAGTTTATCATTTCTAGTCATGTTAATGTTATAGACATTAAATATTCATTAAAGCCAAAATAGGTTGATTCTGAGATTGATTTTTGTAGAGACGAGCTGGTCAATCAATAAGTTTTTATAGGATATACAGGCTTGGGTAAACAACACACAGAAATCTATTGCTGATGCCAATGGCAAGCTCCATAACATTCATTTTAAATGATTTACCAAAATATTGACTTACCAAACACACTGGGCATTAACAAAACTTCCTATTAACCATGATTTAGAATTTAGCCATATTGTACATACAAATATGCTTAAATCACCACTAAATTACAGGAACCCACATAAATGCCATAGCACTTTGTATCTAGCATGTAAAGAATAAATAATGATTATATGCTATTTAGTTTATAAAACAGAAAAATATATCTTCATTGTGGAAGAGGAAAGATAATTACAAACAATAGATTTTCATCCATTTGTCACTGGTGACAATCCCAACTATTCTAGGGGTCTTAGACATTGGCAAAAGTCACTATCATTGAGAAGGACAGGAAGAATGAGAAGGACTTACGCCAGTTATTTCACTTTGTATTTGGTGGGCAGAGGACGTGGCACAAGAACCATTCTGGAGCAGTGCATGAAGATTCAACATCTACACTGAATTCATTTCTGGTTTCACCAATATTTTAAAGTAAATAACACAGTACAGGTGAAGTACCAATTATTAACAGCATTGCTTTATACCAAACCAAACCCGTTGCCATCAAGTTGATTCTGACTCATCAGCGACCCTACAGGACAGAGGAGAACTGCCTCATACTGTTTTTAAGCAGCACCTGGTGGATTCAAACTGCCGACCTTTTGGGCTAGCAGCCATACATAGCTCTTAGACACTGAGCCACTACGGTTTCCAGCACAGCCTTATAGGATATGAAATTTTATCTTGGGGCTTGGAACAAACATCAGACCTAACAAAGCATTTCAGAAGGCCAAAATCAAGTCAAAACAGGTTGGGAAGATATTAAGAATAGGATACAGGTAATCTTAGAATCCTTGTTTACTGACTCATACTAATATGGGTAATATCTCATTAATGAGATACAGGAATTTAATAATCTTGAAGAAACACAACAGACTGCAGAAAGAATCAGAACTCTAAATCCTACAAAATAAAAGCTTTAAAAGAATAAATGATGACCACACACAATTTAATAAGAGCTCAGCAATTTTCCAATTAAAGAAGAACCAGGGGTTCTATTTCTACCCACAATTATTTGTCCACAAAAAGAAAAAGGGCTCTCTACAGAGCCATTGATTTTGCTAATGATTCTGGCTACTTCCTATTCATGAGCAAACATGGTTGAGTTACCTGATACCATTTTAAAGGAAACCTTTTTAGGCTAGTTGAGCCTCCTTCCACCTATTTCAGAAGTAATATGGGAAAACTGTGGCAAAGGGTGATTAGAATACCTCTCCCAATTTTTACCAAAAAGAAAGCCAGGTTCCAGTTTACGGGACATGTGTGGGGAGAAGGCAATATAAAGGGATAAGCAAAAAAACACTAAAAGCAAAGAATCAGTCAATTTAGGAAACAGCAGACCCTTTAGTCGAGAACTACCATGGACTTTTAAAAAGTTAATGTTGTTAAAGAAAAAACAGAGAACCATAAAAGAGACTAACCAGACCTAGCCAAATACCATGCATGAACCCTGCCTGGATTTTGTTTTTCAAAAGCTATAGAAGGAATCATTGGGACAAGTGATAAAATGTGAATATGGAATGAATATGAGATGACACTGCGAGTTACTATTAGTTTTCTTAGGTGTGACTGTATTGTGCTATAAAAGCAGTTGTCCTTTTTCTTAAGAGATGCGGGCTGAAGTGTTTAGTGGCAAAATGACAGGAAATACCAGCAAATTTCAAATGGTACCAGAAAAAGTGTCTATGTGTATATATGTACGTAAGGTATGTGGGTGCTCGCTGTACTATTGTTTTGATATTTCTGTACATTGCACTGTTTCATAATGAAAAGTCAGCAAAAATAAAGCTGAGAAATGGTGCTTAGGATAGAAGGAAGGAGGTGGGGAAAACCACTGCATGATTTAGAATAACTTGTATTCTGACTGGTTAAAAATTGAATCAGAAAGATGGGAATATGGTGGTAGAAGAAAAAAACGAGTATTCACGAGAAATATCAGAATGTCAGGATATGAGTTTCTGAAGAAAATGGTTCTCTTTCAAACAGAGGTAACACATTCAGCCACGAAGGCTCCAGGGAAACAAGTAAATTCCCTGAAAGAATGCAGGGACTGGACTCCAGGGTTTTAATCTGCTCTCTGAGTCACAGCTGAAACAATTCCATGGCAACAGAGCGGATCCCAGACAAGCCAGCAGCCTGCCTGCTGGTCTAGCCCTCCCCCCTGAGACAAGACAATCGACTCGCCCAGGTTAGGACAGAAAGAGATGGAGAATACTAATGTGAGTGACAACATCTGGAGGGCACCTGACCTACTTTTCTTTTGGGAAAAGACCAAGAATACACTTTTGTAGCCCAAAGAAGTCTACACATAAATCCAACAATCTTGTCATTTAGAAGGATGGACTTGTACTAAATCAATGATGCTACAGAAGATAATACACACTTCCCTCATAAGGACACTGGAACCCGAGCCTGGCTTGGCTGTAGGAAAATCATTCTTTCCTTTCTTAAATGAATCACATTAAACAAACATCAAACCTAAGTGTACATTACAATCATTTGGACCACTGATGAAATGCAGATTACTTAGCCCCACACCCTGAGAATCTAATTCTGTTGCCAGAGGTGGTGGAGGTGGGGAGAAAGACAGACAGGAACCTGTGCTTCTAAGAAGCAACCTGGGGACTCTGCTGCAGGTGTTCCTAGGGTCACTAACAGGCCTGTGCTTCCATAAGTAACCAAGCTTGACTCTGGTTAGATGTAACGCGGTGTAACGAGGAGGGCAGGACTGAGCATCAGAAAATCGGGGTGGCTCTTTGGTCGCTATCTTATTTAATTTGGGGCAAGCTAATGTCTCTATGCCTCAGTTCTCTTACATGTTTAATGGGGACAATACCACCTCTCTCCCCATTACCATACTTCACATGCACACTAATATATACAAAAGTGACCTGAAAGTATGAAGAGATACAAAATAAAAATAAAAATATAGAACTTTATCTTTGAGAAGGGAGTCTTTGCTCTTATTCACCGAGCTTAATATTTTCTATTTTATTCCTGACAACAGCCAACCATAGATGATTGTCTCCTCTGTTCCCTCAGCTTAAGCTACTCCAAGTAATGCCAAAGTGACATTCTTCTTTATGGCCTGACACTCCCAAAGAAAACAGAAAGCACAGAGACAATGAGGACATCACTTCAGTATGGCAAGAATTACATCTAAAGGAGGTCTGTGTCTTACAATGCTTCTTACCAAGTCTATGAGTTTGGTAACAGGAACTTCTCGAATTGGTCTTTTCATTCGGCACAAAGCCTCTAAGGATGTACCAAAGCAACTTGGGAGGTAATTTCCACTGATGGTCAAGAAGTAATCTTTGCCTCGATCCAGGTGAAGGACAAGAATATCTTCGATCTTATCTTCGCCTGAATTCAGGATGGTCACAGAGTCTTTGCTGACATACACATCAAGGGAAATGTCTACTGTCTCATCTGAAACGTAAGAGATGATACCTGGTAATGGAGAAACTTTCAGTGGAAAAGCAAAAACCAGGTAAGAGACCCAACAGAAGTGTCCTGAAAAAACCATCAAGCAAGGAAAGGGAAGAGACTGGGTACACAAAAGAGGTATCACAGACAGAATAACAGTGAAGGTAAGAGACATATGGTTAGAAAACCAGAAGTTAAAAAAAAGGAAGAGGACGGGAGTCAGGAGGCAATGGTACACCGCAAGGAGACATCACGGTCAAGGGAAAACTCACTTGGCTCCAAGTAGCCCTCAAAAGGTTCAGCCCGAAGCCATGGCTTGCAGTATTGGCTGTCATTAAGTTTAGGGATGAAAGAAAAATGGCAGGGAACCTGTCCATTGTTGCTGATCTGGAACTTCTCCTTTTGTAGCTGACGAAACTTCACATTCTCAAACACAAACTGGGGAATAACAGACAGACACAAACATGCATCACTAGTAGGGGAAGTAAGTCAGTTAGATTATTCCATAGAGAATATGAATTAAGAACAGGGGAATTATTCACCAGATGTGCAACTGGGCCAGCTCCACACCACCCACTCTCCTATACTGGTATTCCCACATTGGTGGAGTTGTTTTGTGGTCTTTGCTATGTGTCTGGTTTCTAGATCCTCATCCTGTGATCAATTCCTAGTTCCCGAGACATGAATTACTTACAGACTGAAATATTCAATAAGAGCAGCCAACTTCTGAGGGCTTTCTACACGCCAGGCACTGTTCTAAGAGCCTTGTGTGTAGGAACTCAGGTCATCCTAACCATGGCCCTTTTTCCAGAGAAGGAAATAGCAGCTCTGGGAGGGGAAGCCACTTGCCTGTGGTCACAGGTCTACAACATGGCAGTGTTGGGATGTGAACAGAGGCAGCTGAACTCCAGAGCACACTCTCTGAATGACTTTGCTGAGTAAGAGAGATGATTTCCTTTGTGCTAACCACAAGGGGCAGAAGACAGGGAGGCCATGTATTTTTACTCACCTCCCTCCTGCTGAGTTCTAAAGAAGGAAGGAAGTCATTTTCCATTCTGTCCATGATGCGTACAATATCTTCAAAGACCTTCCGATACCTCCGTTCATCCACAACCTTCACCTGAAAGAAAACAAACGTTTTCAGTCTCACACGCACCTAGCTGATCTCCCTTTGAAACTGTGTAATAATTTAAAAGTGGGCATTATAGCCATCTAAGAGACACTGTCATGGATTGAACTGTGTCCCCCAAAGAATACGTGTAGAAATTTGGTTACATCATGATTACAAGTATTGTGTAACTGTCCTCCATTTTGTGATTTTCCCATGCAGTATGTTAAAGAGGATTATGGTGAGACTGTTCAATTCCTTCCTAAGGTTACCTTCCTGCTCCATTGTAAAGGGAGTTTCCCTGGAGTGTGGCTTGCAACACCCTTTATCCTTTTATCTTACAAGAGATAAAAGGAAAGGGAAGCAAGCAGAAAATTGGGAAACTCATGCCATCAAGAAAGCAGCACCAGGAAAAGAGCGTGTCCTTCAGACCTGAGGTTCCTGCGCCAAGACGCTCGCCAACCAAAGACTCATGCAACACAAGGACTTTCCTCCAGAGCTGACAGAGGGAAAGCCTTTCCCTGGATTGGACACCCTGAATCTGGACTTGTAGCCTACCAGACTATGTGAAAATAAATTTTCCTTTGTTAAAGCCATCCACCTTGTGGTATTTCTGCGAAAGCAGCACTAGCTGACTAAAACAGACAGTGAGGTGTAAGTTAACATTCTTCAATGCTTTCTGACATCTCAGTACACCCACAACTTGCACTAGAAAGAAAATGGACTGTTATTTTAATCTTATGCATTTCCAATTTATATACCTCCAAAATTCTTGAGCAATTTCTAAAAGGTCAGTAAGGCAATCATAAATTATAAACCAGGAACCATACAAGCACACATTTTAAGGTAAAGGTATGTAAGGTTAATTGGCTAACTTCCTGGAAGAGGTAAACCTCTGTGTTAAGAAGCTGGCAATAACAGATACTTGGGAAAAATATTTTTGCTCCATTCTTAAATTAGTTAGTGGTAAGGAAAATCTGAAAATGGTGGCAAAAATGATTTCCTGCATTGTACAGATTAACAATGTGCAACCATACCTGTTAGCTGTTTCTGTTGCTATAAAGTGATGAAACAGCAGAAAACACGATTAAAGGGTTTAACCATATCTGCTATGCCCAATGCCAAGAATCAAATATCAATGCTCAGATTATACAATGGCAAAGGTATGTTCATAAATGGAACCTGTGGCTGTTTTAGATAACAGCCTATACAGAGTGTCTTGCATTAGACTACACTGTCGGTGGGAGCGTAAAATGGGACAACCCCTATGGACATCGATTTGGCACTTTCTTAAAAAAAACTAGAAACAGATTAGAATAAAACCAGCATGACCAACATACAAATCATGTTGACTAACACATCAAAAAATCTGCCTCTGAAATCGAGGCCAACTGGCACAACTAGCATTTTGCTAAGAGGGCTCTCTGTACCCCACATTGGTGAGTGACGTCTGGGGTCTTAAAAGCTGCCAAGCTGCCATCCGAGGGCATGACAAATGGTCCCAACTCAGCAGGAATGGATGCTCACCGAGGACCAAAATGACACGGGGTAAAGACAACCCAGAAGATAGAGAGACCCACATCAATGGGTGCCTACATTGACTTGGGACCGGAAGAACCAGATGGTGCCCGACCACCAGTGATAGCCATGATGGAGCTCACAGAGAGAAGTCTCACTGGCAACACAAGAATAAAAAGGGGTGCATCCTGAGATCTCCACTAAAAGACCTCAATTGATGGTCCAGCGGTTTTGGGGTTCCCCTGAGAGCATGGCCCCTGGCCGTGATGCCACCCTTATCCATAAATCATAACAAAGGTCCACTCTTTGGACATGAATGGATTGGACTTGGCAAGGCAGAGTGACCATATGTTGGATGCACTTTATGGTCCTATACATCTATAGGATATCATCCTGCTGACCTCTGGCTCGAGGAAGGAGAGTGGGTGGAGAGGAGGGGAAAGGAGACTGTTGGGAAGATGAGACATGCATGGAGCAGAGAGGAATACTGTGCTGTCACCGGACAGGGAAAGCAGTGGAAGCTGCATATACGTGGGCATGTAAATTTATACGGGAATGTACATTTTCACTCAGTCATGTTAAATAAAAAATAAAAATAAAAAAAGAATTAAAAAAAAAAATCTGCCTCCTGACCCAGTACGTTAAGATTCTTTATATCACTGCTTCTTTTTATTATCAAAACTCCATACAAACTGGTGCCAAAAATGAACAGAACACCGCACTTTAACTCATTGAGATACCACTTTCTGTTTTGAATAGCAAAGTTCACAAAAACCTATACCGCACACAAAAAGAGAGAGAAATGTATGCTGCAGCTGATTTGCAGCAAATGTGGAATATAAGAACAGCGAAGCTAAGCTAAACATCTGAAAGAGCAGGGAGCCTCTGACATATCTGAACTGTAAATGTGAGAACTGAGGACTGAGCAGCCACTTTAGCACCTCAGGCGCCATACCTGAGTGTTACGTTAAGATGCATTTTACCTCTTAATATTAACAGTGGGGTCTTCTGCTTTTATAAGATTTTGCAACGCTGTATTTCGAAAAAGTATTTTACATATGTCAGTTTATTTTCATAGCAACCATATGAGGCTATCTAAGCAATGATTATTATTTGCCTTCTGTTTGTCGAGACGGTCAAGATACAAGAAAGATCAACTAACTTGCCTACCTGTTACAGTTACTACCAAATATGCTTAATACCAAAGGTGCTAGCTAGACCTTTTCCAAAATACTAGGGGTGATCTGCGGACCATGTGCAACCAAATCAACTTGAGAGTGTCTTCAAAGTGCAGATTCCTGGGCCTACTAATCACCACCTCCAGGGGTGCAGCCCATGTGTCTGCATTCTTAAAAGCTCCCTAGACAATTCTTATGTCCACCAAATACTGAGAATCAATGCAGCAAACCACCTTACTAAGTGCAGGGGTGGGGACACTATCTCCGCTTGATTGCCAGCCCACAGCAAGTCTTCTGAAATTAATTGGCCATTGAGCACTTGGCCCCTCTGTCAACAGTCATCGAGGCCAACTGTGGTAAAAATGTAATGCGGTTTTTAAAGCCTCGATGCCCAAGAGTCCAAAAGAGGGTGGGTACTCAATAAAATCAAACCTAGACGGCACTTGGCTTGGCTTTGCTTGGCTTTGCTCAATGGCTTCTCAAAATCATGGAGCTTAATGGTACAGCAAGGATAACAAGGGAGGGAAAAAAATTCCACAGAATTTTACCACCTGATACAGCCATTTCAGAAAAGGAAATTACAACAAAAATGAGGCATCAACAATTGGCACAACTAGGGTCTTGCTAAGAGAGCCCTCTGCTCCCACACTGGTGAGTGGCATCTGGGGTCTTCAAAGCTGCCAAGCTGCCATCTGAGGGTACAGCAAATGGTCCCAACTCAGCAGGAATAGATGATCACCAAGGACCAAAAAGCATGGGAGAAAGAACCCAGAAGACAGAGAGACCCACATGAGTGGGTGACCACCTCGACTTGTGACCAGAAGAACCAGATGGTGCCCGGCCACCACCAGTGATAGCTGTGATGCAGCTCACAAAGTTGAGTCTCACTGGCAACACAAGAATAAAAAGAGGTGTACCCTGAGATCTCCATTAAAAGACCGCCCCTGTTCATAAATCATAATGGAGGTCAACTCTCGGACAGGAATGGATTGGACCTGGTGACACAGAGTGACCATATGATATGTGCACTTTATGGTTCTATGCATCTATAGGATGTTGTCCTGCTGACCTCTTATTGGAGGAAGGGGAGTGGGTGGAGAGGAGGGGATAGGAAATTGTTGGGGGGATAGGGCATGTATGGAGCAGAGAGGAAAAGCATACTGTCACTGGGCAGGGAGAGCAGTGGGAGCTGCATATAGGTGAGCATGCAAATTTATACGGGAATGTACATTTACATTTAATCATAATAAAAAAAATGAGGCATCAAGGAAAAAAAACAATTAACTAGATCTTATGCAATAACGTGGATAGTTCTCCAAGACAAACTGCTGAATTTTACAAAATAAATTAAAAAGCAAGTTGCAAGCCAACACACACAGTATGAGTCAATTTATAGTATACACATCCACACATGAAACAACATGACAGTGAAACCTGTGAAAGCTGGAACCTGTGTAAGGCAGAAACCTGTCACAGACAGAAAATTCAAATATCTTCCGCTGATAGAGAACAGTGGAAAAAGTGCTAAGACTGTACTCTGCCAAAAGCGGAAACGTTTCAAGCCCCAGAAAAACAAGACAGTCCTGTTGAGCTCCGGCTCTCACAGGTTTACTTTCTACTATTTATGGATAAATACAAAAGCATATACAAAGGTTTCGAACTGTACTGTCTGACAGCCAACAGTAACACATGGCCAATTATATTTCAATTACTTTAAAGTAAGTAAAATTACAAATTCACTTCCTCAGTGGGACTAGCCACACTTCAAGCACTCAAAAGCCACATGCAGCTAGTGCTACAATACTGGAGAGTGCAGCCAGTCTAGAAAAACACACCCTAAACTCAAAAGTGTAGCTGGCCTGGCCAGGGGTGGGTGCGGTTTTGACCGAGATAGGGGTGGAGAACAGAAAAGATATTGAAGAACCTCAGGCTTACGTGTACATTTTCTTTGAAAAAATTCCTTTTAATTATAAGAGAAAGTATTTTTCAATTCCTGTGTGACCTAAAAATCATTCAAAACAAAAAAATGGCAGGCCTTTATTAAAGATACACAAAATTCCACAGGCAACTGGAAAGTTTTTAAAATTCCTTGCTGGAAGCTCTGGATTAATATGTATAGATTACTAAAAAAACAGAATAGCCTACAAATACAAAAAAACCACTCCTACTGCCGTCAAGTCAAATTCTGACTCACAATGACCCTATGGGATGGAACGTAACTGCTTGATGGGGTTTCCAAGGCTGTCATCTTCATGGAAGCAGACCATCACATCTTTCTCCTATGGAACTGCTGGTGGATTCGAGCCACTGACTTTTCAGTTAGCAGTCAAGGAGTTAATTACTATACCATCAGGGCTCCCAGCCCACAAATACAAATTACAAATCAAATGGACTAAAAGTGGTATCTGAAGATACATTTACCCAGTAAGTTCTTCAGATCTATAGAGGCAGTATGGGGTAGCAGAAAAAGCACAGACTTAGGAGTTACACAGGCCTAAGATTTCAATCTCAGCTCTCCTTCTCACTGAATGCTCTCAAACAGAAGCCATTTAAACTTGCTAGTTCTCCATTTGCTTATCTACTAAATGGGAAATATTTAACTTGATGCACGGTTGTGAGGAGCAAATGGATGTGTGCAAACCGCCCAGTACAGTCACTGGCATGTAGCTACTGAAAGAAACAAACAACTTCACTGCTGATGAGTCAATTCTGACTCATAGTGACCCTACAGGACAGAGCAGAACTGCTCTACAGAGTTTCCAAGGCATGCCTGGTGGATTTGAACTGCCGATCTTTTGGTTAGTAGCCGTAGCACTTAACCACTACACCACCAGGGTTTCCACGTAGCTACCAGTTGCTGTGTATCTGATGAAATCTTACTTTATTATTCATTATTATTTTCAAATTTCAAAATGGGCAAAAGTCAAGTCGTGACTATCTCAGCAAAATTTAAAATCTATTCTAAAGCCAAGAACTGATTTTTACTTAAAGACAAAGTCCCAAAGTTATTCCTTTTTAAAACAAGAGAAGACACGCTAGGGGTACCTATCTCAGAAGCCCCAAAAGTCAACATATACACAGAGGAAGGAAATCTACCCTACTACATTTTGTGCATACCTTAACTTACTAATCCTCATAAATAAGTACCATTATTGTCCCCATTTCATAGTGGAGGACACTGAGGTACACAGAGCTTACGTAAGTTGTCCATGGTTACACAGTTAGAAAGAAGCTGAGACGAGACTCAAATTTAAGCAGTCTAATGATAAAGTCCATGCGATAAAGTCCATGCCATTAAGCATGACACTATCCAAATTCTGACATGACATGCCCATAGGTCTGGAAAACCCTAAAGAAACAGTCTAAATGAACTAGCTGTGATAAGTTATATCAGGAAGACTACAGAATATAACCTGCATACCAGCAACACACAGCGAGAAAAAACAACGCAAAATAAAAAATTTTTACTCACACTAGAGACCACAAGAATTAAATAACTGCTATTAGAATAGGCTAAAATATAAAGAGAGTCCAACAAAAAAGAATTAAAGCCTATGACCCGGGATAGGAAGACTCACAGCTAAACGTCACACATTTTGAGGTAATAGATTTAGTTGTAGTTTAACCGGTCTGGGCCTTTGTCCCTGTTGTTTGCTCCCCCTGACCCAGAACCTTTCCCTCACTGCTTCCCCTGCCTATTAATGTTCTGGTGTAAAGCTACTCATCCTCTCAAACCTAACCTCTCATTCTTCTTTATGCGTCATGGTTGTAGAAGGCTAAGGTTACTACCTGGCCATTGTATAGCATGAGAAATACGTGTATCATCAAAAGGCCTGGAAAGGGCAGACCTATATGGACAGTATTTAGGGAGGTTTAAAGCACTAATTTCTTTAATGCTGCAAATGATTATTTGGTTATGGAAACATTTATGGCTCACAGAATTATTGATCTATTCTGAGGCTGAAAATTGTTCTAAGAATAGGTACCTAGGACACAATCAAAAGAATGAACAAAGTATTTACCCCAATATGGAAGAGAGCGCTAACAGGCTTGTGGTCACTGGTTTTCAGTTCCATGTGACTCCGGTAATGAAGCTGATTAACATTTACTCCTCTCCAAAGAATTCGGTCACACCAGGCTGGGACCCGACATTTCCCACTACAAATAAAGAAATGAGTTATAAAGAGAAAACAGACCATGCCCTCAAGCATGTAATGCCCACCATACTGGTTGAGACCTAGGTTAGACGCCCCTGTTAGAGCTCCCAGAGGACCATGTACTTCTCCTTCCCTAACAATGCTTACTGTTCACTTTCCTACCACACTGCAAGCTCTGGGCAGGAACTGTACCTGTCTGTACAGCACTGAATTCCCAGCATCGAGCACAGAATCTCATGGAAAGGAGGTGCTCAGTGACTAGCTATCTAATGAATGAATAAATGGTTCTCCTAAGATTAAGATGCTATCAGCAATGATTTCATCACAGGAGAACATAGAACAGCACCCTCTTGAAACAACCTCTGAAAGTTAGGACTGCGCTCCGAATGCTACATCTTTGTTTGCTCTATGAATTACAAACACGCTTCATTCCAGATGGCTAACAAATAAAATCTAAAATTCCAATCTCATATTCCTAGACTGGGCCTAATCTCTAAAGATGAAAGAGAGTGGAGATCTCTCCTCTAAACCTGGACTCTTGTGGACAAGTCTAGCTTCTCTAATTGAGGTGAAGTAATATCTAGGCTTGCAATCTCTACTTAGAATGATCCACAGCCTACCAAGTGTAGGGAGAAACCTATTGATCAGTCTATGAGAATATGCAACACCTTGCATACCTCATCCAGAACGTGACACAAATATTCAGTACCTCTTCAGCTGGTCTCGAACAGGTGAGGGGAAAAAACAAGGGAACTGTGTACAAGATCTGTGAGTGTCGTTTATCATTTACGGATAAACAGCCTGGGAGCACAGTAATCCAAACAAAACTGTCTTCACTGTACCTCACCCTACCCACCCTAGTGCTCTCAGAGCCTAAAAAAGCAAAAGATTCCGTTTCTATTTTAAACTTCTAGGCTCTGCTTGCTAGGAAACTATCAGAAAGAAAGAAACAGATTATACGTAAAAGACAAACAGTTACCAGGAGCTTACTGAGGGAGGTCCTTTCACGGAGTAATTAGGAAATCAAATGGCCTCTCAGACGGTGGCTGTCAACATTTTCTGGCTGTAGCAGAGGTGGGGCCTAGGTATCAGTATTTTTAAAACTTTCCCAGGAAGATTCGAATGTGTACTCATTCCTGAGCACCACTGTGCTAGAAAAATCCTTGCACAGCTCTTGGAGTATTTTTACCTTCTTGTATCCTGAACTAAAGCAGCAGTTTGGGAAGACCTAAAAACTCTTCTGTTAACCTTTAAACCAAAAATATCCCCTGAAGTCTTCTTAAAACCAAACCAAAGTTTAGCTCAACTAGTAAAGAATGTCTGCCTTGAGCACTGGGCTCTTCTCAGAACTATCCATATGGGATCAAAGCGACAACAGCAAGTCCAGATTAGACAGCAAGCTCAGGAGGCAGTGAGTACAGTTAATGGGCCAAGGTGAAAATGGCTGCACAACTCAAAGAATGTCATCAATGTCACTGACTTGTGCATGTAAAAAATGGTGAACTGTTATATGTTTTGCTGTGTATAATCTCAATAACAACAAAACAAATACAATTAAAGAAAATTAAAAAAAAAAACCTCTTGAGTCATAGCACTTAGCCATTAGGTTTTTATATCTGCTTAGGGTACCACCTAGAAAGTTCCTAGCCCCTTACCAATACGGAAGGACACAAACAGGACCAGTTCTTAGCCTATTCTATGCAAAGGTTCTTGTTACTTTACCTGGAATCCCATCGATCTGTTTTAGAGTCATACTTATAAGTGGGAATAAACTTAATTTCCCCTTCTGTGAAGTCAGCAAAAGCCTTTTTTTGTGTACGTTGAATATTTAACTAGAGACAAAAAGAAGCATCGCATCAGCAGGTTAATCCTCTCGTAAGAGACGTGACTGTCAGGTTGAGCAGGCCCCATTCCCATTTCTAGGTATCCAGTTCCATAGCCCTCACAACCATGAGAGAGTACGTGCATAAGATTTCTGTATCTTATGAATTAAATATTGGCATTCCATTCCCCTGGCATCTGAACTCACCCTCACAGAGGGTCCTCCTCATTAGCACATCACTACTTTTTACTGCCAATGGTAGTCAGGGGTAAAATGGAAAAATCAAATCCGAATAATCATAACTTACCCGACAGCAGGATGGAACCACGTTTTTATTTTTATTTTTTTAATTATGATTGAGTGAAAATGTACAACCCTGTATAAATTTGCATGCTCGCTTATGTGCAGCTCCTACTGTTCTCCCCGCCAAGTGACAGCACACTCTTCCTCTCGATTCTATACATGTCATATCCTCCTAACAATCTCCTGTCTCCTCCTCTCCACCCTCTCCAACATCTCAAGTAAGAGGTCAGCAAGACGACATCCTATAGATGCACAGAACCATAAAGTGCACACACGATATGGTCACTCTGTGTCGCCAAGTCCTATCCACGCTTGTCCGAAGAGCTGACCTCCATTATGATTTATGGACAGGGGCAGCATCAGGACCGGAGGCCATGCTCCCAGGGGAAATACCGAGGCCGCTGGACCATCAACTGCGGTCTTTTAGTGGAGATCTCAGGGTGCAATCTTTTTTTATTCTCATGTTGTCAGTGTGACTCAACTTTGTGAGCCTCAACATGGCTATCACTGGTGGTGGCCGGACACCATCCGGTTCCTCTGGTCACATGTTAATGTAGTCACCCACTCACATGGGTCTCAAGAGTATTCTTTGAAAAGCACACAAATGTTGAATGGGTAAGTATAGAAGCCACACTCAGTGAATAGTTACAAATGGTTGTGAAAATTATCTTCACTCAAGTATTTTACCACAGTTATGTAAGAGTCAGAATTTGTTCCAACTGTACCACTTTTGGTGGCAGGAGGTAAGAAGAAGACCAAAGAAATTAGTTAGCCAACTTCAATGTGAAGCTAGATACAGCCACTAAAGAGTCATCCGACTGCAAAACGTCTGGATTTTTACTACGTCTGAAGGTCAAAAAGATTCGCACAGGGCGGAGAGACTGAATTGCTGGGCTGCAGGGCCCATGGTCTCGGGGAACATCTAGCTCAAGTGGCATAACATAGTTTATAAAGAAAAGGTTCTATGTTCTACCTTGGTGAGTAGTGCCTAGGGTCTTAAAAGGCTGTGAAAAACCACCTTAGGGTACTGCAATGGTATTACCCCTTCAGGACCAAGAGAGAATGAAGAAAATCAAAGACATGAGGGAAAGATTAGCTAAAAGGACTAATGGACCACATCTACCATGGCCTCCACCAGACTGAGTCCAGCACTAGATGGTGCCCGACTACCACCGACTGCTCTAACAGGGATCAAAATGAGGGTCCTGGACAGAGCTGGAGTAAAAAGTAGAACAAAATTCTAACTCAAAAAGAAAGACCAACCTCACTGGCCTGACAGAGACTGCAGAAACCCTGAGATTCACCCTTCGGCTAAAGATCAGGCAGGCCCATAAAACAAAATGAGACTAAAGGGGCACACCACCCCAGGAGCAAAGACTATAAGTCACAGGAAGGAAAAGAAAACCTGGTAATAGGGAACCCCAGGACGAGAAGGGAGAGGCTCAACATATCATGGGATTGGTAAACAATGTCACAAAACAGTATGTGAACTAACTGGTTAATGAGAAGCTTGTTCTGTAAAAAACCTTCATCTAAAGTACAATTAAAAAAAAATTAACAGAAGGATTTAAGGAGATTTGGATTGAGTCAAAACACTGTCTTCCCTCAATAAATGGTCACCTTTAGCAGGCAGTATCCACACACTGAAATACAAAATTTAAGTCACATGCCAGGTTTCAAGGCAAATTTACTGCCTCAAATATATGAAAAGCAGGGCTTTCTCCTCAGGTGTTTGCATCTGTACATCAGCTAGCCCCAACTTAATCAATCAGTTCTCATTAGTGAGGCCATAGCCTGTGCTATTTTTCCCAGACAGACCTCTTTTCTATGTTTCCCAATCTTGTTCTGGGACCTCCCACTTGACCTCCAGGCTGCTGCTCAGCCTGCCAAGTCATCACAGAACAGTGTTCCCTCCTTCAGCAGCTAAACCACGTCAACACAGCCGAAGGCTCACTTCCTCCCAAAGTGTTCCCTGCATTTACCCCACCTATTCTCCAACTTCTTTGAATTTCTTTGAAATTTCTTCTTGAGAAAGGCTTATTGAACAAATAACTGTTTTTTATCATTAATATTCACTCCCCTTCTTCCATCCAAACCCCTAACAGAAGATCTAGACACCCCATATGTGTTCAATGTGTGTGACATCACTAGTCACACTGTTTTCACTGGCCTACAAGACCTTTTTTTCTTTTCCTACAGTAAGACACACTTGCCATGTATCTACCTCATAAACCTAACAGTCTCATCTGCTATCTAGGAAGGTATCTATACAATGAAAAATTCACTTACCTGGTCGAATTTCAAGAGTCTCTGAAGGTCATTCTTACTAATAAGACTTTTCACCTCATTGGCATCGGGCATGCAAAGTCTATAGTTCAAATCTCCCAACCAAATGACAACACTGAGAATCAAGAAATAGACACACAGAAGTAGCCATAATTAGCATTAAAAAAATCAACCAGAGGAGAATGAGGAGAAGACAAATGGGTAATTGATTTATAAGAATTCACTTATCAGTACCTGACAAAGGGTTTAAAGCTGTAACTGATTCTTTGTAGCCTTTATACCTGAGAGACACCATGGATTACAAAATAAGCGGGAGGAGCAGGTGCTCCACACATGAAAACAGAAAGAAGAAAAAGGGGGAAGTACAGTCTATATATGGGGTTCAGAAGCCAAGGAGTTAACTGGTGGAGCAGCATGAAGTTGATTTGCTGGACTAGCTTCCAATGTTGCCTGGCTGCTTGCCAGGCCCTCTGAGGGAGGGGAGTCCGAACAGTCTCTGCCTCTCAGAGCTGAGGCTCCGCAGGCTCTCCACTAAGGTCTGTATGGTCTGAATGACAGCTCTCCCAGGCAGGCCTACGAAGAAAGTAGTCCAGGGCTCTCCAGTGCAGCCAGCCTGTCTGTCTCTGCCCAAGACCTGCAGTCTGCACTGTCCAAGCAAGAAGGAGTCCAGCATGCTGTGGGATCCTTCAGTTCCCAATCACTGTAACAGGCCCCAGATGTGCAGAAGGCCCCACAGGAGAGAGAGAGACCCAGAAATTACCACACCAAAATGGACTCTCCTATTTGTTATGCTCCAAATGGGTCACTTTGCCAATCTCAATTACAACATGAAATTTATGGAATTCCAGAGAAAAAAAATTAAGGAAGTTCAGGGCAACTTTATAATCATAAATTTCAATGACTTGACTTACCACTGTGAAAGAGAATTCCACATGCCATTTCTAGGTGTTGACATAATATGGGAACAGTCCAATGTCACTACCCTTCCCCACCCTTCCTTCAAGTACTTGGCTCTCTAATGATTCTAATAGTCCTACAGGATCATTTGCTTTCCTGTGAATTCCCATCTCAAGCTATGTGTTTCCAATCACCCTCAGAATTTCAATCACTAGCACTAATTTACCTACAACTAATCATTTCCTCCCACCCAATCCACTTCTCAAGTGATCTCTGTCTCTGTCCTTATTAAGTCCCATTCTTCACTGATCACTCACATTGCCCTGTGGCTTCCTTGGTGTCTTTAAATCTCCCCTGCCCCTATTCTTAGTGACTCACAGGCACAAAATAATGTAGATCTCTATATACTGCCTTGGAAAGTAAGTGATCCACAAGAAACACGATAATACAATCCTATATAACAAGTGTGTTTCTATGTACGTGTATTAAAGTTGGAACAGTGCTATTCAACAGAAATAGAATTCAAGTTATATAATTTTAAATTTCCTAATAGCTGCATTTAAGAGGTTTTCTTTTTTAAAACAGTTGAAAATAACTTTATTTAACCCGTACGTCCAAATTATTGTCATTTCAACATATAATCAACACTTTTTAAATAACTAAAATTGTTACACAATTTTCTCCCTATTAAGTCTTTGAAATTCAGTATATAATTCATGCTTAAACCACAGCTTAGAAACCCTGGTATCTCAGTGGTTAAGTGCTATGTCTGCTAACCAAAAGGTCAGCAATTCAAATCTGCCAGGCACTCCTCGGAAACTCTATGGGACAGTTCCACTTTGTCCTATAGGGTCACTATGGGTTGGAATCCACGACGGCAATGAGTTTTTCTGCACAGCTGAATTTGGACTAGCTGTATTTCACATATCCAATAGCCACATGTGGCTCCTGACTGCCATACTGGACAGCACAGATTTAGAAGGATACATACTAAACTGTTAACGGTAGGTTCCTTTGAAGGAAAGGACTTGGCTGGGGAGGGTGGAGAATGAGAAATGAAGGATTTTTACTTTTAATCTTTTATTACATTTGCAGTGTACATCCTATTTTATAACACAAACTGAATGAAACGGACCTCTGCAGCATTACTCGAGATGCCCCACTAATACAACTAGCGCTGTCACATCTCATTTCTCTGCCTCAGTGAGTCTGCTGGTCTTTAGACACCCTCTCTTCTTTGTGATCCCAAGCCCTAAATGCTAATGCCTGACTCCTCACAGCTCTCCAGTTTTGTACCCCATTTAACCTCTTCTTATCCACACTATTCAAACACTAAAGGAGAGTTAACCACTCACTCATGTTTCATGATGTTCAGCTGAGGGACGGTCTGATTTGGGACCACAAAACTCATCCGTGCACAAATGTCCTTATAATCTTGATTCCTTCTCTCAAAATCATCCACATGGGCAGCCAGGTGAGAATTCACAATACAAAACGTGGTGTTGTGAAATACAAACCTTACAGCGACTCCACCTTTGTTTCCCTGGGAGTAAGAGTAAGAATTCACTTAGTACAAAGGCACAAGTAGCAGCTGAACTTCACATGGAATAAGAAACAGTAAAGCTCACTGCCAAAGTAACTTACCATTTTCCCCATAATTCCAGTTCCAACTGTTTCTGTAGTGACATCACGGATATATCGCCACTGGTCCTTTCTGGCATATATAAGGAGCATCATCCCAACAAGGCGGACTAGTTGAACCTATGAGTTCCAGGGAGTCATAAAAGATCAATATTCACACTATTCTTTGCCATGCATCTAACTTCCCACAAATCATTTTCCACCAAGAAGGCATAACAATGCCCAGATATAAATCCAAAATCTCTAATTTCCCAAAGGACACCATAAAGAAGACACAAAAATTCTCTGGGGCAGCTCTAATCTGACTTTTACCAATAAGAGTTAAAAGCCTTCGGGAACACTGAACACATTCAAGCTCTAGATCCATTGTTTTAATCACTTCCTAACCTGCCAGAAGTAGGCAACATTAAAATTTTAATCAAGACAAAGCCCCTATCACAGCTTGCTCCTTCTACCTTTCCTTCTAGTTTCTCATTCCAATTTTCTTTCTAAGCAATATCAATCTGTAAGACAGCAATCCTTTTACTTTCTGTTTGATTGTGGGAAAATACAAGCAATGAAACATTTGCCATTTCAGCCACTTTCACCTGCACAATTTGGTGACATTAATTATGCTTACTATGTGTAACCATCACCACTGTTTTCAAATTTCTTTATCACCCTGTATAAAACCTCAGTAGACCTTAAGCAATACCTCCCCATTTCTTCCTTCCATTGCCTCTTATAAACTTTGGTCTCTACATGTTTGCTTATTCTAGAGATTTCATTTAAGTGGGATCACCAAATATTTGCCCTTTTGTATCTGACTTGTTTTCCTCAGCCTCATGTTTTCAAGGTGATTCAACCATATGGTTGCATGTATCAGAACTTCATTTCTCTCAATGGCTGAATAACATGCCAGTGTATGCATACACCACAATTTATATATCCATCCATTCATCTGCTGATAGCTAACTTATTTTTAATTTGTGAACTAGAACTAGAAACAAGTCTGAAATACATATTAGTCACAGATCTATGTGAGAGCAATATTACCTTCTGGAGTCTTATTACCTAAGTAAACTGTTAGAAAAACCATTTATATTAGTCCTTTAAAAGGGCTTAGTATGGTAGATCTATAATTAAAATAACTATGCTGTTAGCTAAATGCTTCTGCCACATGCCTTCTACAGACCAACAAACTGACCCACCTTGCTAGAATCAACTCTACTGCTCTCAATTTACAACCAATTTTAGAACTCATTTCAATTCCACAAGACTTCTATTCTTGCTCTGATTCCAAAGTATATCCTATTCACCCACAAGCTTCATACTGCTTTTATCTAAAACATCCAATTTTGAACATGTCAGTGAACAATTTCAATCTTAAGCTTTTACTGCATAGATCAGTTGCCTTATATGTAATTATTCTGAGTTAATTATTGATATGAGAACAATCAAAAATTTCTTCCCCTCTTAAAAGCTAAGTAATAAAAATATAGGATGAGAAAGCTTAAGGAAGTATTTTTCTAGGAAAATAGATATAAAGGATTCATATACCCTGTCCCAATATTACTCCTGGGGCAGAATTTAATTAAACTGTTCTGCTGGAAAAAGTTAGACACAGTGGAATAACTCCTAGTGAGCTCTATTCAGTCATCTACTAAAGAAGATGATTAAATGGGGCTTACTTTCTTATACTTGGCTTTAGGATGCAAACCCCTTTCTACAGCCAAGGACCACTCTTGTTCCTTCACAGATTCAAAATAGAAAAAGGCTTCTGTGCTCAAGTCCAGCTCTTGGAATCTGAGAAAACAAGAGGCTGTAAGCACTACACATATCCCATAATTATCTCTGCCTACCTCTTGTCCCATTTTCTGAAACAGTATATGAAAAAAGAATGGTTGGGGAGGTGGAAGAGAATTTTTATACAATTATAGAAATTTTACAGAATTCATCAGGTGATCAGCAAGGACACATAGCTTTCTCTTTTAAAGATTCCCCAGCAGCATATTCAGAGGCTATGCAAAAAAACAAGCAAAATACTTCCACAGGGGATAATGGCAGAGCTTTGCTCTTACAGTTTAGAAACAGTCACTGTTAGCATTAATCTCACGTCTCAGCTTCTATGAAGAACAGTTTCCCGTGGGTTTTAAGAGTACTAGATGTTTCCTGCCATTGTTTTAGTTACTTGTTCTTTTCCAGTCTCACAAATTTGACCCATAAGTTAACTGTCATATGGAGTCTACCACAGGTTTCCATCTAACAGTTAAAAGAGGGGAGGACAGGTAAACATCACGAAAACACCAAGCATACAGCCAAAAGGAAACGCCAGAAGTGTTCTTTACCCAACGCAGTAGATATCAGGAGGATTTGAATCACAGTTGAGCCAAGTTTCTAATCCACTATCTGGAGACTGACCATTCACGTTCCAAGTTCCAACAAAAAATCTAAGACATAATACCAAAAAATATTGAAAATAAAGTTCAGATACAAACCAACAAAGTTACCTCTTCTCACTTCTTCTATACAAGTTAAGTTCATAATAAGATAACATAATTTTTAACATCGCTTTGCCACACAAAAGAAAAATTTGCATCTAGAGTACAAAAGCAGTGGGCTTACTTCCTCAAATGTTACATAAACCTACAGAAAGAAACCAGCTCTCCATTTAAAAGACTCAAACTTAGCTGCTCTCTTAAATGTCCTATCAACTAAACTCCATCGAAATTCATACTTGACAGGGAGAGCTTGTGGATTGCAAAGCATTGTCTTCATGCTATAAGCTAGTCAAATACGAATAACTGTTTCATAAGGTGCTGTAGGTGAAACCAACAACTCACTTCCCAAAGGAGTATAAGGACATCTGTGTAGAAAATTCTTGATGAGGCAGATATGATATTAAGGACGAAAGCAAACAAGAAAACTCATAACTCTCTTAATTGTTTATATACAAACAGAAACATCATGGGGGTTATAGGGAACTGGAGGTTTCAGCACAGAGATACAGCTACGATTGAACTGGAATCAATGAGCCATGACAGGATAGGATAGCAAATGGGATTGGACACCTGGACATGCTCTTCATGAATACGTACCTCTCAATCAAATGGAGACAACTGGTGAAATTGTCCTTAATTTATTAAAGTAAAGTTTAGTTGTGATGACAGACTTTACTTTTCCAGTATTTGCCAGAAAAAAAAAATTTGGCAGGCCAGACAGCCAAACAACACTTGCTTGTGGAACATACCACAGGACCACTGTTTGGTACAACTGAGCCTGATCTGGTTCTTGCAGAGCAGACAGAAACATTAGTAGCTGTGGTTTTATGATTAGTTAGGAAATTCAAGGGATTTGGGATTTGGTTATGTACAATACTGACCAACACAGAAACAAGGGCTTAAATCAGATGGTCATTCCTTCTTATCACGCTTTCTTAATTCAGTTAACAACATGAACGTCAACAGGCTGTTTTCTACCACACCCACTACTCAGGAAGTAGAAAAGAGACTAACTTGAAAGTCTGAATGTTGACATAATCTTTCTCGTGCTTTGCCAGAATATGTTTGATGAGACCCTCCCGCTGCCCCGACTGGTTACTTGGTACAAACAGCTTCCGCATGGTGTTGGTCACTTTGGGCTGCTCCTTGTTAGTGACTTCTTTTTCACGTGGAAGCCTGACAAATAAATAAGGAATTCAAAAGTAAAACTGCCTAAAATATAAGTTTCCTACTTGGGATATGTGGATCTGACATGGCACTTACATTCTATTGACAGAAGATGGTGGAGGTGGGGGCTCCCGATGAGTCCCTGTAGGTGGATTTGGCAAATTTGTTTTCTTGTCCAAATTCATAGATGAAAAATTATCCTCAAATCCAAGAAGCCCTGAAGGACACAGAATCCAAAGTCAAAGAAGCAGCTAACATCCAAGATATCCAGGGTAGATAGGGCTGAAATTTTATCACCAGCATCACTACACAGAAAGGTACCAGACATGTGGTAATAACTGAAATTCGGGGAAAAAGCACATCTGTCCCTAAAACAAGGACATAACCTTCTGGTTAGCAGCCACGTGCTTTAACCACTGTGTGACCAGAGCTCCTTAGGACAATGGTAGGTTACATTATTCTTGGATCCGAGTAACAGCATTTATTGAAGACTTAGCACAACACCATACATCATTATCTCCCTCATCACAAAAACCTAAGAGCTAACATGCCACAAAAAGGCTTAAGAGTCACATGAGTCAGGGGCACGGGCCAGCTAAGACCACCCTGTAGGAGAATGTTCCCAACACTCCCATGAATCTGCATCATTTCATCCATCCAGATAAAAATCGACTGACTCTGCAGCAATCATAGCAACCCTCTAAGAAAAATCCTTTCAGTACCTGAAAACCCAGGTTTGTCTTTAGTGTCTAATTTCTGGTACCAGCTGGATGAGTCTTTTTGCTGTGGAACAAGAAGCTGTAACTGAGCTGGAAAGAGAAAGGTCCTGGTCAGAAACAGGGATTCCTTCGTTGAGTAGAGTTTATCATAATCAAAAGCTATTCACATAATACTCCTTAAAAGCAGAGGCTGGCACCATTCTTGAATGTCAAGGAAGAGCCTAAGAAAATTTATGTGCCATGACACTGAAGAGTCTAGAAATTGGTTCAAACTGTCCTTAAAGCTGAATAGGCTTGTCCCCTAGTCTATCCCTGGGTTCATCCCCTAAAGACAAAAAAAAAAATCCAGTATTAAGGCCTTTCTTAATGGCCACTTGCCTCTGTACCCCCGGGTAAGGACTGCACTCCTATGTAAATTGCAGACAGAAAGTTGCTGAGTCTGAGTTACCTTCCTGAGCAGCGAGAACCTCAGAGAGGAACTTCAAGCAGTGTTCCTCATCAGGGATTTCAAAGCGGCGCTCTCTGGTCCAGTCCCCCTGAATCCGAATTTTGCAGCTACCTAAAAAGAATTGAAATCCATGCACATACAGCTATGAAACAGCACTTTATTGTGAGCGTATCCTCTACTTAGCAGGTTAATTGGAGAAGGTCCAGATCACAAATATTCCGAGTATCTAATGTAAGAAGCATACAAAGTCTGACATTTAAGTTCACAAATTTAATTATTTTAAGTGCTACACACCTCATTGCTTAATATGACTACAGTCACCTTTGAAGTCCTCCCCTTGGGAAGCTATGCACAGACACCAGTGCCTAGTCCACCCTTCAAAGCCATCTTGGAACTCTTTCTGGAATGGTCATTGTACATGGTGACAAGGTGGCAAGTTGGTGAACTTAATTGTACAGTTGTCTGTGAGGGAGTTTTTAGCCAGTCAATAAGAAACTGTATTGGAACCCCCTCCCTACTCACCTGATCTGGCTCCCGTGACTTTTTTCTTTACCCGAAAATAAGGGAAATATTGAAAGGAAGACATTTTGATGACATTCAGAACATCAAGGGTCGTAAGATGATAGCTCTGGTGGCCATTCCAGAAAAAGAGTTCTAAAATAGCTTTGAAGGGTGGACTATGCACTAGTGTTGGTGTATACTTTCCTAAGGGGAGTATGTCAAAAGTGACCACAGTGGTATTCAGCAATGAGGTATGGAACACATTTTCTAGGATGGGTTTGTGAACTTCATTGGCAGTCCTCATATGTACCAGATCCAGGGATTCAGTGAGGTGGAGAGTGTGGGGAGAGCATGCAGGGAGGGAAACCTAGGAGACGATAGCATCCCTACAGGCTGACAAACTGTGTCGATGAGCAACTCAATATAGTGATAGGATGTATATTCAAATCATAGTTTCCTACATTTGATAACACATTCAGATGTAAGTGCAGGGACCTCCAAACTCTAGCAAAAGATGTATTTCCCAACCGTCCCCTACCACCCCCCTGGCTAGAAATTCCTACCATTATAAATCCAGATCACGTATCTGAAGCATAAAAAGAATAAAGGAACAATGGCTTGTTCATAGGTACAGATTCTACTTGGGTTAATGAATTTACAAACTAATCTACAAAATGAATAGTGGGACTGGTCCAAATTATTCTGAAAAGACACCTCTATATCTGTATCTCAAGTGAAAAATTTATGTCTTGAATAAACTTACCAAAGCAATATAATGACTTATGTCCAACAGCTATCTGGTTTGAGTAAACACCCATTGCTGTCAAATTGATTCCGACTCACAGTGACCCTGCAGGACAGGATAGAACTGCCCCCCGCACCCTGAGGGTTTCCAAGGAGTGCTTAGGGGATTCAAAATGTGGACCTTTCAGTTATCAGCCATAGCCCTCAACCACTGCGCCAGCACAGCTCCATGGTTCAAGTACAGTCAAGTGTAAAACAATGTAATTAAAGGCAAAGTTATATAAAACTTTAGTTTTTTATGTGTATAACATACTATCTTCCCCTTTTCCAATGACTTATAGCTATCATCTGTATCAATTGTTTGGACACGGTGATCCAAGAAACCTATGCCCTTGTTTATATTATGACTTCAACTGGTCTATTACATATATCGTGTTCTCATGCCCCATAACACTAGAAACTCTTTGACAGCTAAAGGTAGGCTTGCATATACAGATTATCTAACCCAACAATTTCAATGGTCTAAAATGATCAACTGTTAGAGCTTGTCTGGGACAGGAGGGGTCCCCAGGATACAGGACTTTCAGTGCTAAGACTAGGAAAGTTCCAGGCTAATGGGTGTTTGCTCACTTGACTGGTAACAGTGACGCCAGACTTCAGAGAGGGAAAGCATTTAGTAAGTGCCTGTAGAACTGGGCTCTTAACATTCACAAATAACAAAGAAATGAGAAAGGAAAACAAAAGTCTTAGTTTCTAATGGTGGAAATGCACCTCTGAATCTTTGGCTGTCTTTTTTTCCCTTTGTATTTCCTAATGCTTCCATCTTCATAGATTTGGTTTAAAAAGGAAAATAGAAGTACTGATCAAGAAAAAAAAAAAAAAATCAACCCCACGGCCATCAACTCGATTCAGATTCACAGCAACCTTCAAGGACAGAGTAGAACCACCCCATAAGGTTTCCAAGGAGCAGCTGGTGGTTTTGCACTCCCAGTCTTTTGGTTAGCAACTGTAGCTCGTAAGCACTGCACCACCACAGCTCCGTGAGAGAAAAACAAAAACGAAGGCACCCAAGTGGACGAGCGATAATAAAACAAACGAGAGTGCCACGGTCAGGAGCGAGGGGACGAATCAACTCTGTCAATCAGGAGCAGCCTTGAAAACACAGCGGAAACTCCTTCAGGGTGTAACAAGGCCTCCCTGGCTCCGAAAATTTATACCAAAAGTACCAGAAAAAAGAACAGTTTTCTAGTCGACAGAAATTTAGAGTAAGAATATATCCTCTCTTGCACAATCCTTGAAAGATAAATTTTAGAATATACAAAAATTAAACTGAAACTGACTCAAAGGCCAAAAAATAGAAACCCAGTGCCCTTGAGTTGATTCTGACTCATAGTGACCCTACAGGACAGAGGAGAACTGTCCCACAGAGCTTCCAAGGAGTGTCTGGTGGATCTGAACTGCCAACCTTTTGGTTAGCAACCGTAGCACTTAACCATTATGCCATCAGGGTTTTCAAAGGCCAAAAGATTCCAGAAATTAGTTACAAAGTAATACTGGACACTATCACACCACGTAGCCTAGGAAAGAGGGACAAACTATTCCATGACCCAAACTTCTACTCTTTTTCTACCTTCAACCCCTCTGGGCCTCAAAAATTCTAGACCTCAATTTCTCGGAACACTACTCCCTTCACCGCTCAGCACTTCTCAACTACAGATACACTGAAATCACCAGAGGTGCTTCTAGGATTACTGGCACCTGAGTCAGATCCCAGGCCAATTACAACAATCTCTGGGGAGGAAGCATAGGCCCTGGGAATGTTTAAAACACTCCCCAGGTGATTCTAATGTGTATCCAGGAGGAAAACCAGGGTCAAGTGAAAACGGGCTGGTCCCTGAGAACAGCCCTCTTAGGTGAAGTCTGTTGCTAGTCCCTCACATCCTGTGTAATTGAAGGTCAGTGACCTTAACTGCTCCTAATGCTACCTAACTCCAGACCATTCCCTCTGCTCCTCCCTGAGGAAAATCCTTACTTCTTTGAGGCCTACCCACTGAGCTCTATCATCTTCCTCCCTCCCTTCTTCTTTAATGAGATTAATCATCTACCATACTCCCAAAAAACTTCTGAACCCAGGATTCAACACCTGACTCAAAAATCTTCCCCTCCATGCAGACTCCTCTATTAGCATGGAAAGTCCAGTCACCAGTCATGACTCCTCATTCAACTGCCTTCCCTCCCCACCTCAGCCACTTACTCCTTCAGGTAGGCGCCGGACCTTTCCATCACAGAAACATTACCTCATCAATCTGTAATTCTGATGTCCCGCTCTGACCTGTTATTCTTTCCAGGTTACTTTCTTACTAGCCTTCTAATAACTGTTCTTTAGTTTCATGGGAACCCACTGAGCCTCCACTTTCTCACTATCCATCAGCTCTCTCCTGCGTTTACTTCCCTTTTAATCAAACAGATGCCATTATTACTCTGCTAGAGAAACCCAGAAGAGTGTTACCTGGCTAAATTCCAGTCTTCAGAATCCACCTAACAGCCTTTTCTGTACCTTCACCAGAGCAACAAGAGGGGCTAAACACAGACACGGGCACACAAGCACACCGGCAGAACGCTGTTATTATAAATTCTTGATTGCCAACCTCAGCTGAGCCCTCTATGATAGGAAGTGATTTTCAGTTTCTGCAGCCAACCAGTCTCCTATTATTTGGAACAACTATTTCGCACCTTCTCCTCTTCTCAGTCCCTCTCATTCCAAGCAGCTTACTTCACTTCCTCATTCAGTGAACACAGAAGTCACCACATGACAATGTACCTGTATTTGTACTCATTTCCTTTCCCTTCTGATACAAGGAAGGAAGATTACCCTACTCAAAGGCTACCTTAACTTTGAATTACCACCCCTCCAATTCTCTCAGGAGTCTTACGGCCATTTTCCAGAACCTCCCACTCCCTAATGAACCATGAACTCCCTAATACCATGAACGTTTCCCTTTCAAAGGCTACTTCCTGTCAGCATTAAATCATGCCCTAAATTCGTCCCATTAAAAAAAAAAAAATCCTTCCTAGATTCCATATTTCCCACCAACTCTGGTCCATCTCTATATTATCCTGCTCCACAGTCAAGCTTTAAAAAACACAGTTGTTCACTACTTGCTCACTTCTCATTTCTCTTTTCAATCCTTTCCAATACAATTTTTATTCCTATCACTCCTCTGAAACTGCTTTGCTAAGGTCACCGATAACTTCCATATGAATAAGTCCAGTGGATATTCTTTATTTTACTAGATCTATCAGCAGAAATCAACAGCTGACTACTTCTTGAAATACTCTCATCTGAAGGCTTCTATAATACTATACTCACCTAGTTTGTCCCTCTCTGGTAACTAATTTTTAGTCCCCTTGGAGTCTCATCCTCTAGCTAACTTTTCAAAGTAGACTTCCTTAGAGTTTGATCCTAAATCCTCTTCTCACTCTCTATCAGCACTGATCAATAGACTTTGCGATGATGGAAATACTCTATAACTGTGTCATCCAACACGGTAACCAACAGCTACATGTGTCTAATGAGCGCTTGAAATATGGCCAGTGCAAATGAGGAACTGAATGTCTAATTTCATTATTAATTTAAATAGGTAGATGCAGTTAGTGGCTACCATAAGTAGATAGCACAGCTTTGTATACAATCACATCATCTCTCATGGTTTCAAATCCCATCTAGTGGCCCAGACCTTTCTCCTAAGCTTCAGAAGCAAACATGTAACTGTCAATTTAACATCTACACTTTAATGTCTCAAAGAAATTCAAATTAAACATAGCCAAAACTGAATTAATGACCCCGTTAAAGGACAATGTATTCCTCCTACAAAGTATCTTATTTCTGCAAATGGTATCATCAGCCACTTTCATGCCAGAAACCTGGCCTTCATCTTGAGACCTCAATTCCTCTGAATCCCTATACCCATATCAATTCCTGTTGTTTCTACCTCAAATCTGTCCACTTCTCTCCATTTCTACTGCCACCATACTCTCTAGCATAAAGTGCTGCTGTAGTCGGCTAACTGGGCTCTCTGCTTCCATGTAAATCACATAAAACACCAGCATTAAATCCTTTATGTTATTCCCATTTTTTTAAATCTAAAAATCCAGATTCCTTACCTTGGCTTACAAGATCTTTCCTGATCTGGTCCTGGCCTGCCTTCCCTTGGTGCCCAATCTTATACGTTTCAGGCACTCTGTCATTTCATTTCAGAGAAAGTGCCAAGCTACTTCCCAACACAAGGAACCAGGGTAATACAACAATTACTAACCTAAAGGTTGACAGTTTGAATTCACCAACCGCCTCCGTGGGAAAAAGTTCTGGCAATCTGCTTTCATAAAGATGACAGCCTAGAAAACTGCATGGGGGCAGTTCTACTCCACCACATGGGGTCGCTAGGAGTTGAAATTGACTCAACAGCACCCAGCAACAACTTCCCAACTCTGGGTCTTTGCACACGTGCTTCTCTTCACCTGGAATATTCTTTCCCTCCTTCTTTTTTAACTTAGGCCCCTCTCGCCTCAATTTAAATGTCACTTGCTCAAAGAGGCCTTCCTTGACCACCTTGTCTAATTTAGTTACCCTTCTTGCATACTTTTTGTGCTTCTCCACGGCACTGATCAAAACTGCAATTATGTACGTATCTATACCTTCATTGGTTTAAAGTCCTGGTACTAAGTTTCAACAAGTAGCATGACTGTATTGTTTTCTGATACATCCATACGGCCTAGAACAGTGTGTAGCACATAAAAGGTATTCATATTGTTATAGAATGAATTAGGTGACACAGTTTCCAAACAGACAGAAGCAAGAACCAAAGAAAGAGCAAAAACCTTATCTATGTTGGTCTCCTCGACTCTGCAGCACCCAGGACCAAAACCCAAACCCCAATCCATTGCTGTCTCATAGTGACCCATGGGGTTTCCAATGCTAGCACCTCTCTAGAAGCAGAGTGCCACATCTTTCTCTCATGGAGCCACTGGTGGTTTTGAACCACTGAGCTTTCAGTCAGCAGTCAACTACTTTAACCACTGCGCCACTAGGGCTCCTTAAAACAGTGCCTGACAGACATGTAGAAGGCACTCAATGCATATTTGTTGAATAATGAATAAACTAGGAAAGGCTTAATATTAGGAATTAGTATAGTACAGTTCACGAGCAGGTCAAATAAGGAAGGCCAATATAACCAACTCCCAAATACTGAAAAGATGTGATAAAATTCAACACAGCCATGATTTTAAAAAACATGCAAACTTGAAATAGATGCAACTTCGTAATGTGGTAAAAAACAAGAGCACCTCTCAATTCACAGGCAATAACATCTTTAATGCTGAAGAGTCATTGGAGACTTTCTGACTAAAATCAAGAGCTAAAACAAGGATCCTCACTATTATTTAACCCCCAAAACCAAACCTGCTGCCATTGAGTTGATCCCAACTCATGGCGACCCTATAGGACAGAGTAGAACAGTTCCACAGAGTTTCCAAGGCACACCTGGCTGATATGAACTGCCGACTTTTCAGTTAGCAGATGTAACATTTAACCACTACGCCACCAGGGTTTCATCATTATTTAACAATGGTCCACAAATTCACATTGGTGTAGTGAGACATGAATGAAGCAAAACTAAAGATCAGAGCTACCATAAAGGAGACAAAACTTTTATTGGAAGATGACTAAGGATGTCTCCAAAACCAAAAAACAAACAACAAAAAAAGGACTTAAACATCAAAGGACCAAAGAAAAATAAGTCCAAGAGACAGAAGGACCCATATGACTGGGAGACTACATCAGCATCATGAGACCAGAAGAACCAGTTGGTGCTGGGCCACCACCAAAGACAGCTTTGACAGGGGACACAATGTGGAGGCCCTGACAGAACACAAGAAAAAGAGGTGTGCAGGTCAAGAACTCTACTAAAAGACCAGAACTGATAGTCCGACAACCTGGAGGGTCCCCTGGGAATACTGCCCCTAGACTTGCTGCTGCCCCAGACTGAAACCAGTAGTGAGATCAACTCTACAGACTAAGAATGGCCTGTACTCAGGGACACAGAGTGAGCATGTAATATGTGCACTTTATGGTTTTATACATTTATAGAAGGCTGTCCTACTGGTTTCTCTCTAGAGGGGAGAAGAGAAGACGGAGAGGAGGGAACAGGGGTTCATTGGGAAGGTACTAGAAGTAAAGAGTGAAAAGGAGTAGTGTGTCATCGGAGGATAAGGAGAGCAGATGGAGTTGTAGAGAGGCAGGCACGCAAATTTGATTTGGATCATATACGTTCACTTAATCATAACAATTAAAAAAAGGATTTAAAATGAATTTCAGTGAAGTTGCTGGGTAAAAGATAAATACCCAAAACACAATAGTATTTCTAGAAACTAACACTAAGCAATAGAATATACAACAACAAAAACATTCCACTAAAGATAGCAGCAAGATATAATGAAGATGTATTACTTTTACAAACAGAAAAAATATAATAAACATGTATCACCTTTACAAGCATAAAAAAATTTTTTTAAGCTTTTATTCCCAACATCCAGGCAATGGGAAAACACCAAATTACAGTCACATGAGGCGTGCCACACAAACCCAGGGTCCCCTAGCTACAGCACACTGTGTACTCTGAAGGTTTCCGGAGAAGCCCAAGAATCAAGATCAATCTACTTTCAGTGCCTGACCTGTTGCCATCTTGCCATGGTTGTCAGTGAGTAGATTCAGACTCACAGAGACCTACAGGACAGAGCAGAACTACCCCATTGGATTTTCAAGGCTGTAATCTTTACAGATGCAGACGGCCACATCTTCTCCCATGCAGCACCTGCTGAGTCTGAACCACTGAGCCCTTTAACCACTGCACCACCAGAGCCCCATTTTAGTTTCATTGCAAGTATTACCAAATGAGCAGAAACAACAAAGGATTTTATTCAAGTGGTCACTTAACCATGCTCTCCCTATAATCCAGTATTTTGAACACTGGACACAGCAGTGCATGCTAATTTCGATAATGTAGGAGAGGTTACAATAAAACTAATATTATAAATTAGGTGTTTATAGGAGCAAAGACACAGCTCAGTTCAACTCTTCAGTTTTGGATCAAATACCTATTTCCACACCAAGAACAGAACATGTCTGTATCTTATTACAGCAACAACGTCAGTCGCTGCTGAACTGCCCTTGCTCTAATTTCGCTTTTTCAGTGCTGTTTTTCCTTCTCCTTTCTACACAGAATAGGACAGAGATATTAAGCTTTTTTCTCTCTTGGATATCTGCAATAGAAGCCAGAAGCTGGATTTACTTACCTTTTAGGATCAGCCCTTAAAGCTTCTAAAATCCGTGACCAAAGAAAATAATAATAAAACCAGAACCAGAAAAAGCCTACTTAAACAGGTCAATACAAATTGCTGGTGCTAAGGGCAGGGGTGGTGTTTAAACAGATTCACATCTAGACCACAGCCCCTCGCTAAGTGCCAAGACCCACTCATCCTAGAGCTGGCTGATAAGGCAACCTGTTGGTTCATATTTATGTGGTCAGATTCAGATACTTGTTTCCATAGTAACCTCAAAGTGGTCACAGTAGTTGAGTGCACATTTTTTTCTTCTTCACAACACAGTACAATTAGATGATCAACAAAGAACAGGTTGCACAGAAAAGTCAAAGACAAATGGCTTCAAATAGATAAAAATGAGAGAACAGAGACAGCAAGAAGGAAAATTATGTTCCCATTGATAAAGAACAAGATGAGATGTCTTGAAGAGGCCAGGCATCAGTATAAGATGAAAACAAAAAGTATGCTGAGGACATGCAATGCAACGGACTCTGCAGTCTCCCAAAATGATATAATAAATCATGTAGAAGAAAAATAATAGGGTAAAAAAAAAGCTGAAAACATTAACAGCACTTAAAAAAATAACAAAGCCATAAACCTCATGTGCTATAAACATTTTACTAGCTCTTCCTACCATTATCGATCCCACAACAATAATTTAACTGATAGCAACAATATTGGTAGCTTACAGAAGTTCAGTCTTAGAACAGCAGATCACGTTTTCAGTTTTTACAAGATTCTTGCCAGCTTAAATGTTTTCCTTAGCCTTCCTCCCAGTGCCAATCTGTATGGCTGCTTTAAGAAAATGAAGACTAATACAAGATGGTAAAGTAAAACATGAGCCTAAATAAATAAATAAATAAAAGGAGTCTTAAATACAGTGGATATTCAAGCAAATATTTGTTGAATGAAAATCAACTCCATTCAACAAGATACTCACTGTTTGAAGCTATGTCAATCAAAAGAGTTTCTTCTGCTTCTGAGGGGGAAATAAAAGAACACGATCAGAGAAGAGAAAACCATTCATCGCAACCAAAAGGATCACACGTCTAACTATATAACTGCTTCTCTTACTCACCATTCCTAGGTCTTAGAACACACTGAAATTCTTTGCTTCTTTGTTTAGCTTTTTTTTTTTTAAAGGATCTTAATAATACTGTACTCTAAACACTATGAGCAATTCAACTAAAAGGAAAATGAACTGAACAAAATAATCAAATACTCATTGCCATTGAGTCAATGCCAACTTGTAGCAACCCTATAGGACAGAGCAGAGCTACTCCATAGGGTTTCTAAGGCTGTACATCTGTCTCCCACAGAGTGGCTGTTGGGTTCAAACTAGTGATCTTTTAGTTAGCAGTTCAGTGCTTTAACTGCTGTGCCACCAGTGTCCCTAAAATAATAAGAGAGGACCACTCAAAGTAAATTGAGGAACGACAAATTAATAGCAGGCAACATTAAAAGCATGTTAATAACTCCTCTCAGCTATAACACACCAATTTAAGATGATCGAACCATGTCACTTTAGATACTTCTTACAGAAAGCCATGGAAGTGACCCCAAAGGCCCAAAAGTCAATTATTTTCTTAACTCAGATATAGTCTTTGAAATTTCCCAGTGATCTCAGTATTTATGGTCCTGTCTGGAATCAAAGAAGAGTACCGGTATTCTTGATGTTCTCTGACTGACTTCAGGTTACAGTTAACACTGTTGGACCCAAGACCCACAGTACCCAAAAGGAAGTGCAAAGCAGGACAAAGCACAGTAGCCAAGTTCCGAGTACTCTTATGTCTCAATGGTTCTTTGCACTTGCTTCCTTACCTCTAGTGTCTAGACCCAAGCTACTTCTCTCTGACTTCAAACACCTGCTAAACCTTCCTGGCTAGCTGAACTCTGAATACAACTCCTTTGGATGAGGCAGATCTATTTTAGACAGATGGAGTAGTCTCAGCCCTTTCTAGTTCCCTCACTAGATTGTATGTGTGGCTTCATTATTCAAGTGCAACAGAAGCAGCTGGTAAGTGTTGTGGATTGAATGGTGTCCCCTAAAATACGTCAACTTGGCTAGACTATGACTCCCAGTATTGTACGTCTGTCTACCATTTTATCATCTGATGTGATTTTCCTATGTCTATGATGTTAGGGAACCCTGGTGGCATAGTGGGTTAAGTGCTATGCCTGCTAACCAAAAGTTTGGCAGCTCAAATCCACCAGGCACTCCTGGGCACTCTACTCTGACCTATAGGGTCACTATGAGCCCAAATCAACTCAGAATGGGTAGTGGGTTGGGTTGGCTTTTATGATGTTAATGAAGCAGGATTAGAGGCTGTTATGTTAATGAGACAGGACTCAATCTACAAGATTAAATTGCCTCTTGAGTCAATTTAAATATAAAATATTTATATTTTATATATTCTTAAAATATAAAACAGAAAACTGAGTAGAGACACAGAGAAAACTTAAACCACCAAGAAACAAGAGCTGGGAGAATAGCACACCCTTTGGACCCAACGTCCCTGCACTCAGAAGCTCCTCAATCAGGGAAGATTGATGACAAGGGCCTTTCCCCAGAGCTGACAGAGAAAGAAAGCTTTCTCCTGGAGCTGGCACCCTAAATTTAGACTTCTAGCCTCCTGGACTAGGAGAGAATAAATTTTTCTGTTAAAGCCATCCACTGGTTGGATTTCTATTATAGCAGTACTAGATAAGACAATAAGAAACTGAGCTGGCTAATATAATAGCCTCATTACTACCACTAGCATGAAGCACCAAGGGAAAATTAGTACACCAAGACACAGGTTATTATTATATGATGTTCACCATAAAACCTGAATGCTTACACACAATTTTCAAAATTGCTGTACAGGTTGAGAAAAAGGAGTGATGGGAAAACTCAAAGGACATAACTGTTCCTTTCATCATGGGAACCCACTGTGTGCGTGCACATGTATTTCCCCAGATTCCAAGGAGCAGCATCACCATCTACCAATCTGCTATCTGTTTCTTATTATAAACAATACCCAAAATCATGGTAAACGAGACATTAGAAAGAGCATGAAAAGGCACAGTACTAACAACATGGATGTGAAGCTCAAGTTTTTGTTTTTTCTCTTCCTCAAAGGCCTGGATATGTAACAAAGGGTGCTACAGAAATCAGGTGACCACAGCAACCTAGCAAGGCTTGTAAGTGCCTTAGTATTTCTACTTACAGGAATATATCCTAAAGAAATAAGAGATGTGCAGGAAAATTTATGTACGGAGATGTTCACATTATTTGTACTAGTGAAAAACAAGGGGGGAAAAAAAAAACCCAGTGTCAGACACAGGTGGATAATTAAACTATAGGCCACACATAAAATGGAACACTGAAGGCATCAAGAACAGTTCATAATATGATGGCACATGGAATGGACAAAAAAAACTATATATATGTACAATATAAGGCTCATCTACTCCTAAAGTTACATGTGCAGAAAAAAAGAAAAAACGGTGTTTAGCACTGAAGCAAGGGATTTGGCCACTTTTTTTCTGTATACTTTTCTGCATTTTCCAAACTTTTTTTACAGTATGTATATTACTACTGCAATAAAAAAAGTCAAATACAGTTTAAGAAAAAAATCAATGCAAGATGGGATTTAACTACCGTTTTCCTAAGGCTCTGCCTCAGGTTTTCCAAGAAGCTATAACTAATAAGACAGTGCTGCTGCCTGATGAAGCCAGTTGACCCACTGGAAATATGATGCATTTGTTCTCTAGTAATCAATTTCCTTTCTAGAGCAATTTGAGATGACAGAAGCCACAACTCCTACACAAACTTCCCAAATTTTTGAATTTCATTTTAGCAGATGAAACAACAGATCTTCTGTTCTCAGTCCCCAAATCTGAAGGCAGGAAACCAAATATTTCCTCCCTAGAGTCAATTTTCTTATGATTCACCACTGTCAAGATTTGAGAGTCAGCACAACTGAGTGTAAGGTATTACAATCCGGCAAGGCTTTTTGCCAGATGTTTTCATTTCAAATAGTGTAGGAAGAAAGTGCTGAATGTACATGAATCCCAGTGACCTTGATCCTCTACAATGAGTTGTACGTCAGTTAGGTCCCAAAATGTCATTTAAATCCAGACAGAAGTCAGTCAGCCTAAACAGCTATACGTAGCTAAGAGGCTATATACATTCCTAACCCCGACCACAGAAACAGGTGAGACAACACATAAATAGTTGACTATAACCCTTCTTTGACAAACCATTATCATTTTCTTGATGGTAGATGAGTAATGTTATCTTTTTACGCAAAAAGTAATAATTGCATTCTACTTGCAATGATAAATTTTCGCTATGTATATTACGCAATGCAACGATGACCAAGGAAAACATTATAAAATTAGCTAAGCAGTTACAGCGAGTACCTTGAACACATCTAAAGTGGCTATTTATAGGAATGATATCTTGAACATGCTGTTCCTTTGCGTGCAACTGGATTATTAACCTAGGAAACAGAAGAATGTATCAACGCATAGTTTATTGAAAAACCCAGACATTTAGCAATAAAACACAGTGCTGTCTTGTTATATAAATCTAATCTGTATTTATTAGACTCACTATATTTATTCCTCTGGAACTGAGCATTATGACAGCTAGGTATTGCTCTAGTTTTAAAAAGACGTTAGTGGTGATCAATATCTGAATACCCACAATCCTACAGGCCATTAAAAAATAAATAAATCTAACAGTATATGTCCGAAAAACAACTTATTAATTTTAAAACCATGTATAATAGGTAATAGACCTTCACAGTATGTACACAAGAGTGAACAGCTTGATGTGAACTCCATGAGAGCAGCATCTATGGCTCTCTTCTCACCACAGTATTTCTAGTACCTAGCACACAGTGCCTGGCACACAGCAGGTGTTCATGTTCATTGAATGAATGAGTCAGAAAATTCATACACTAGCTTTCCAGTCACACTGCCATGGCTTTTACCAGAGGACAGTTCTGTTTCTCCAAACAACCATGCAGGTCCACGGAGAAGAGATGCCCAGCCCATCACATCAATCCAAAAAATCCAAGTGACCAGCAAGGTAGTAGGTATCACACCCACACTGACTTCACATCTTTTGTGTTTTTACTTTGGCTTCCAACTTTATGCTATTTCTAAGTGGGGATTACTGAACTTGACTCCCCAGTATGAAATGCAAGACTTGTAAAATCCACATGCACTTCTGAAATATTAATTTTCATTTATTACTTTAGTGATCCAGAACCAAGGTATAAGCTACTGATGGCCAGCCACTCTAAAGGTCTCCTAATCTCCCCCAAGCCAATCACTCTTCAGGTGATCCTTTTTGCCAGAAATTACCCTCTTTTTTTCCCTAGAGAATGTGTACCTACTCATGAAGGCCCAGCTCAAATATCACCTCCTTCGTGAAGCTTTGCCCAGTACTTCCAAGCAGAACCAGTAGCCTTGTCACCTTTTCTTGTCCCTCTAGCACAGCACATTATTTATAGTTGTATTTCACCACTCTGCTATAGATATGTTTATTTCCCTTCACTGACTTGAGCTCCTTCAAAGCAAAAACTGTATTTGTTCAGTTTTGTCTCCTGCCTAGGAGGTATTCAATAAATATTTGTTGAATAAAGGGAACTAGCTTAATTAACTTATAAATAGGGGCTGACGTTTAAATATGACTGTTCAAATTCTCATATTAAAAATATTTGTAAGGTTTTGATCTCTATCCATTGTTTCATGGGGCTTATTATTTTAGCCTTTTGGATTACTTTTTTTCCAAATGTGTTAATTTTGAAGGGGATAGACTGGGGAAAGGATTACTTAGATGTAACTAAAGGAAATAAAAGCACTAATGTTCTTTCTGCTATGATCATGTTTGCCTTATTTGCCTAACTGGCATTTTAAGGTGATCGGAGAAAATGGGGTAGGCTGTTTTCAACTTGGAAAATTCATTATTGGATCAGAGAGTCCTATAAACCCAGACGGAGATCAGAAATTTGATAAAAAAGCTTACAAATCAAGGGTCAAGAAGGAAGAGCTTACCTTGAGGAAAATTAACATAAACCAATCTACATAATCTCAATAAATAATGTAGGCTAGAAATGATGTTGAACATTAGCAGAAGATTTCAACTAGACTGTCATGTTATAAACCATTACCAAACAAAGACAGTGTGGGAATTTAAGTCAACTCCACAAACATTTATTGAGTATCTCCTACATGTTAGTCACTAAACAAATTATGGTTAAAGAGTAGAGTTAAAAGAAAGAACAAAAATTCTACCTCAACGTAATCATTCATTTCAGAACAGAATGAATTTTTTTTTTAAAGGTATATGGCAAAACACTGGAATCAGAATTTGCTAGTTTCAAGCAGAAAAGAGTATTCAACAAAAACTGTCAATGTCAACTCAGTATTCTTCCTAGGAGACAAATGCTCACCTTGATTTGTTCAAGAAAGGTTTAAGGTGAACCAATAGCTTCTATCATAACCTAAGAGCCTTGAAAAAACTGAATCCTCGTGTTTGATTCCTCACTTTTAAAAAAACTACTTTTTAACTGAAATTTTGGCCTCTCAAGTCAAGTTCTCTCAAGCCTGTGAGCAAGAGCTACAGGCCTAAAGATTAACATAGGCTTAAGTTCTGGACAATAAAGCCAAAATTAAAAATTGATACAAAATCTGGATACCCAAGTCAGAGAAAGGCACCCAAAAGACCTAAATTTGAGACTATGGTATTACGGGTCTCCAAGATATGTTCTCCAATAACCTTCTTAGATAACGTGTTTCTGACATAGGTTACTGATTGAGATTGAAGCCTCCCTACCAGTATGAAAGAGTAGTTAAGGACTGGGGCAACAGAGCTATGATGCAGAGGCTCAAAACTCAGTTGCAATCCATCCTGTGAACAAGTGGCTTAACCTCTCGGTACCTCAATTTCTAAACCTATAAAAGGGGGATGACGATGATGGTCACACTGCTATTTCACTGTAATCCTCATATGAGGGCCAAACAAATTGATTGATGAAAAGTGCTTTGTACATACTAAGAACTTAAGTGATGGTTGTTGCTATCATAACATACAGAACTGCAATACAAGAATTTGATTTCTCCGTGAATAGGATACATATAGTAGGAGATTGACCAAAAATGCTTCCAATACAAGAGCTCAATTAGGATGAGGCATTCATTTATCTCAAGGCCAGCTGCTCACTCGCTTATTAGCTCAGCAGAGTTCCCAACCTACAAAACCAAAAGACCAAATTCTGGACTGTGGTCATCTCCACAGGGAGCTATGTGATTTTAATCCTCGTAATTTTGTTTCTACAGAAGAGGAAACTGAGGCACAAAACATTTACTGGCTTGTTCAAAGGTCACATTTCAAAAGTGGCAGAATTGAGAATTGAACTCAGGTCTGTGAGTTCCCCATCCATTGTTGCCTGCACCCCATCTTAGCCTTTGGAAGTGGCAGTGGTATTCCAGGTTTCAATCCATTTTTCTGGTGAATTTCATTTTACTAAAACTGGTCTTCCAGGGTTTGAAGAAATCGGCAAAATAATATGAATTTCCCCGATCAACAGAACGGACCAAGCAGGACCTAGAGAAGAGCTACTTCACAGAACCAGATGATGTCCAGTTAAAGTGGTTCTAAGAGTCTCAGAAAAAAAGCAGGCTAGGCCAGTGGGAATTTTTTCTGTGTAAATTAGATAGACACAGACCAAACCTAGAGATTCTGAAAGTGGGGGCTGAGATGAATCATTTTTAGGTAGAAGTCTATGTGATGCTGGCAGGGTTTAAGGGGTTGACACTTAAACTCAGAAGAAAACTGACATCAAGAAACCAGTGGGCAGCCACAGGAGCTGACTAGGGCACAAAGGGAGAGGGGCCTGTAATACATCGTGGTCACTATGGATACTTCTGAGGCATTAGTGGCAAGGGAGTGAGATTAACAGCTATAGTGATAGCTTATCAAAATAATCTTTTCAACAATCCATCATCAGTATTTACTGAGCTCCTATGTGGAAAGTGCAAAGTGACACACACTGATAAAATGTCAAATGCCATTTAAACTTCTACAGATTTCATTAGCGTTTATCTCTCATAGTCAGATCAATGTGTAAGGCCTCCCCTAAATCACTGCAGAATTAATGACTATGCATGCCTTAGAACAAGCTGAAACCTTTTGAATTTCGTGGAATTGGGGCTGGGGAGACTGGAGGAACCAGATGAGTAAGGTTAAGAAGAGGCAAGTCTGTAACTTTTGCGGTGAAGCATTTCTATGGCACTTTCAGTTTTTGTAGAACACTTTCCCATTTATTATTCCCCCAGTTATAACTCCAAAGGCTATAAGGTAAGGCAGTTCATATTTTTATTTAAGCGATGAGGACACTAAGCAAGCCTTACTGACTTGCCCAAGGTTACACAACACATGTCAGTTGCAGAGGCAGGAACTAAGAACCCAGGCTTCCTGCTTCCCTGCCCATTGGGTCCTCCCACTGAGCCACACTGCCTGGCGCAAACTAGCCGCTTGGAAATTCAGGGCATAGCCCTGTCTTTACACAGCACTCGCGCTCCACAGCTGGACCTGAACCTGTTGCCCGCGTGGCCTCGGTGGGAGGAGGGTGGCAGAGTGGTCTCGGTTTGCATTGGGGTAACGGCAAGCTCCCCTCCTCTGTGGAATCAGGTGGTTACTTACTCATATTGCCCGTTCCTCTGGGCTAGGGTTAGGGAGCAGGGCTCCCGGAGGGGCCCCTTCATCTCCATACCCTCGACAGCATGGGGGCACTGGTTAAGGGTCTCTTATAGAAGCGCGCCCAGGGAGGATAGTGCTGTGCGGAGGGAACCTCCAGCCCCTCTGCCCGACCCCCTGGCTTCGCCTCCTGCGCCACCCCGCACCCCCTGGCATTGCTCGGCCTCTGCGCCGGACCGCCCGCCACCCCGTCCCCAGGATTCCGCAGTCCCGCGGCCCCCACCCTCGGCTCGGCCTCCCCTCCCCCTCCTCTCAGGCGGATACGGCAAGGGGCTGGGCTCCAACCGGGAGCGGCGGCTCCATCAGGGCGGCCTCTGGGCTCAGCGGGGCTGCGGACTGCCGGGGGGATCCGACGACGCTGCCTCCCACGTCCTCTCCCCAACCCACCGCTGCTGCGCGTCGCTTGAGGTACCGCTCCGCGCCAGCAGCCGGGAGCCGGGAGCCGGGAGTCGGGAACCAGGAGCCGGGAGCCGAGAGCCTGACCCGAGAGAGAGCGGCGCCTCGCGCCCCCGCCGGTTTTCCAGTCCGCCGCAGATTCCGCCCCCTGCGGCCAAGCTGCGGAACTACATGGAGAGACCCGACGGACTGGGGGCTTCTCCACCACGTCCAGCAACGAAAGCGTTTTAGATGCTACCTGAGACACCCCGATGGCTCTGGGGACTCTGAAGATGACCACAGAAGCCAAAAATCCAGTCATACCTGTGAAGGAACTCGCAGCATGTTGGGCCAATAGAACCTGTATCATCCAGTCAAAACATCCGTGCTAATGCTATGATGCACCGTCGTGGTTATCCTACATCTGAGATGTTCTTCCTGTCCTCTTCTTTCTTCCACCACTAAGTCAGAAAATTCCCCAAAGCAGAGTTTTGTTCCACCTTTGCGCCCCCTCCAAAGCAACTCTAAGTAGGAACTTCCAAATCTATATCCCTGGCCCAGACCTCTTACTAATAAATTCCACTGTTACCACAACACTATATAACAAAACTCATGATAATTTCACACAGACATCCGGGCTTAAAACTGCAAAGCCATGTGCTTCATTCCTCCTAATTTCTCTGAATCCAATCAGTTAATAAGCTTTATTAGTATTTTCTTTGCAACTGCTCTTACATTCCTTCTTTTTCTCCACCAGTGCCTTACTGTAAGCTCTGTAATAGCCTGAATTACTGTGTTTTTCCCAAATAAATCACGTTGGCTTTCATCTCTCGTTTAACCACTTAATTCTGCTCACAGCCATAAGAATATTCTTCCCAGAGTAATGTTTTCATTGTGTTTTGGTTAGCTACTGCTGCTGTGACACAAATAAAGCGTCTTCCAATAAGGAAGTCCTATTTCTTACAGCTCATGGTGGCCATCGTTGTGAAGCTGTAGCGGCCATGTTTATCACGTTTTTTTGATTAGTCTTGACAAATAGCCATGAAGTTACATGATTCCACAATGTGTAGAAATTACGAAAGTTTATTATCAAAATGGGTGTTCCATTCGCCAAGCATTCCGTGCGTTATAGGAAACTCACGATGGGCATAATCGTCCCACTGAGAACAATTCAACATTCGATCAAAAAATTTGAGACAACCGGGACTGCGGTCAATAAGACAATGGTTGTGCATCAAAGGAATCGCACCATTCCAATGAAAACATCGCCACCGTTCATCAGTGAGTATGCGGGAATCTATCCCAGTTAATCACACCACCTGCCCCCAGCACAAGAACTGGGCCTTTCGTCAACCACAGTTCAGAGGATTTTGCATCTGGACTTAAAGTTTTACCCTTACAAAATTGTTTTAACTCCAGAACTGAAGTCCAATGACCATAGATTGCACTGCACATTTGCTGACTGGACTTTGGAGCAATTGGAAGTTGACCCCGCTTTTGGCTGAAAAATCATCTTCAGCAACAAGGCCCATTTTTGAATGAATGGTTTTGTTAATAAAGAAAACTGTCACATTTGCAGCAATGAGAATCCAATGGAGATTCAAGAACGTCCACTTCATCCCTAAAAAGTTACCGTTTTGTATGGCTTTTGGTCTGGTAGAATCATGGGCCCTTATTTTTTCCAAGTTGACTGAGGAGAGGTTGTGACTGTCAATGGCAAAAGATATCGGGCTACCGGGCTATTATTTTTGCCCCATTTGGAAAGTGCTGTGACATCGATTAACCCAAAGTTCTTTTCCACACATAATGCCATCAAATGTGCTTCAAAGTAAGAAAACAATTAAAGCTATATCATTTACACAACTTGTTTTATTCAAGTTCAAAGACAGGACACCCTTATTGGAAGACTCTTTGTCATAAGTGGGTGGGTTTAAAGAACAGACTTTTTTCTCATAGTTTTGGAGGCTAAAAGTCAAAATCAGAGTCTCAGCGGTAATTTCTTGTACTCCTTTCTCTGTGTCTTAAAACCAACCAATCTGTTGCCTTTGAATTGATTCTGATTCATGGCAACCCCATATGTGCAGAGCAGAACTGCACTCTGTACAGAGTTTTCAAGGCTGTGACCTTTCATAAGCAGATGCCAGGCTTTTTTTCCAAGGTGCTCTGGGTAGGTTTGAACTGCCAACCTTTTAGTTAGTAGCCCAGCACTTAACCATTTACACCACCCAAGCACTCTTTCTCTGTGTCTAATCTGCTCTTTTTATAATCCAGAAGTGATTAGATTTATAACCCATCCTACTCAGCTATGATCTAAATAGTGTAACAAAGAATAGCCTATTCCAAACAAGATTACATGCACGGGTATGGGGGTAGGGTCCAACACATTTTGGGGAGGGCACAATTTAACTCACAACAAACTGTCTTATTGATATGCTCAGAATCCAATGGGTTAGATATCAATGATGTGGAGATAGACCAGTGGGACAGAACACAGACCCACACACAGTAGCAAGTTGACACTAAGCATATGTGACATTTCAAATCACTTGGCAAAGAATAGACTACCCAGTAAAAGGTGCTGATACTACTGATTATCCTAAGTGTAAATTACAAACTTAGAGCCCTACTTCACACCACAGAAGGAAAAAAAAGTCAGTTCCAGGTAGACTAAAGACCTAATTGAGAAAAGAAAAATTTTGCAACATTCAGGAGGAAATAGAATATTTTTATGGCCTTGGCATAGAGAATGAGAATGATTACGTGAGATACTAGGAGGCATAAACTACCAGGAATAAATCAATACATTTAACTTCACTAAATTTTAAAATATACATACCTCAAGACATAAGTTTAAAAAAAAAGTCACAGACAGAGAAATTTTCAAATCATATAACAAAGAATGACCTATGAGGCTCTATACTTAAGGTCATCATCACCTTTCTAACTTCCTTTCCAACCAGTTTTAGTCACACTCACTCCTTGCTGTCCCTAGGACCAGACAGACACACTTTTACATCAGGACTTTTGCACTTCCTGCTGCCTCTACCTGCATTCTCATATCTTTTCAGGTCTTTGCTCAAATGTCACTTTCTCAATGAGGTCTTCCCAGACTATATCTAAAATTGGAACTCAACAATACTTCCTCTTCCCTGTTTGTTTTTCTCCACAGAACTTATTTCTATTATACTACTTTACTTCTCAAACTCATTTATCATTTGCCTTTCCCTACTAGAATGTAACTTCTATGAGGACAAAAATTTTTGTCTGTTTTGTTCATAGATGTATTCTGAGTGCCTCAAACCTTTCTTAGAACAAAGTAGATGCTCAAAAAATACTGATTCAATGAATGAATGAGTAAGTACCCAGAACGTATAAAAACCAAAAACCCACTGCCATCAAGTGGATTTTGATGTATAGTGACCATAAGACAGAGTAGAACTGCCCTATAGAGTTTCCAAGGAGTGCCTGGCAGATCTGAACTGCTGACCTTCTGGTTAGCAACCATAACACTTAACTACTACACCACCAGGGTTTCCAGAATATATAAAGACTCCTATTCGACGGCACTTGGCTTGGCTTTATACATCAGTAAAAGAAAGAAAGACTGGGGTAAAAACAATATCTTCAACAAATGGTGCTGGCGAAGTTGGGTATCCATCTGCAATAAATTAAAACAAGATCCATATCTTACACCTTATACAAAAACCAACTCCAACTGGATAAAAGACTTAAATATAAAATCTAAAATGATAAAGCTCATCCAAGAAAAAGTAGGAAGAACAATGGAAGTTTTAATACACAACATAGACAGACTTCAAAATCTGTCAAACAAACCACAGTCAACACAAGAGAAAATAGATAAATGAGAACTATTAAGAATCAAACACTTTTGCTCATCTAAAGACTTTATTAATAGAATTAAAAGGCCACCTACAGAATGGGAAGAAATATTTGGCAACTATACGTCAGACTGATGCTTGATCCTCATAATCTATAAGTTACTACACAATATCAATAAGAAGAAGATAAATCATCCAATGAAGTGATGGGCAAAGGAGATGGACAGACATTTCTTTAAAGAGGAGATCCAGGCAGCCAAAAAACAGACATGTTCATGATCTTTAGTTATTATGGAAATTCAAATCAAGATGACAATGAGATACCATCTCACCCCAACAAGGTTGGCCATGATCCCCCAAAAGCAAAACAACAAATGCTGGAGAGGTTGTGGAGAAAGTAGAACTCTCCTACACTGTTGATAGGGTTGCAAAATGGTACAGCCTCTTTGGAAAGCAATCTGGTACTTCCTTAAAAAAATGGATATAGATATACCATTCAACTCAGTAATTCCACTGCTTGGAATATATCCTACAGAATCAAGGCCATTCACACCAACTGATACATGCACACAAATATTCGTCACAGCACAGTCCACAATAGCAAAAAGATGGAATCAACCCAGATGCCCAACAACAGAGGAATGGATAGGTAAACTATGGCATATATACTCAATGGAACACTGTGCAATGATAAAGAACAGTGATGGTTTTAGGAAACATCTCATAACCTGGTTTCAATTGGAGGACATTCATTATGTTGAGTGAAAGTAGTCAGCGACAAAAGGACAAATACCGTATGAGACCCCTACGATAAGAACTTAAAAGCAGACTCATGCATAGAAGAAAAGATTCCCTTGACAGCTGCAATGGTGGGGAGAGAGGGAGGGTGAGGGGGGGAGGATTTAGATTAGATAGTTCATAGAAATTTGGTTGGGTGAAATCGGTGACAGCACACATTAGAAAGAAGATCAATATTAACTGGACTTCAACATAACATGATTACTCCTCCCACCTGAATCCAATATTACAAGGACAGAGTAGGTGGGCCGGGGGGCAGGAGGCTGGGGACCATGCTCTCACAGGAAATCAAGGCCAACTGGCACAACTAGGGTCTTGCTAAGAGAGCCCTCTGCACCCCACACTGGTGAGTGGCGCCTGGAGTCTTAAAAGCTGCCAAGCTGCAATCTGAGGATACGGCAAATGGTCCCAACTTAGCAGGAACGGATGATCACCAAGGACCAAAACGACATGGGGGAAAGAGAAGCCAGAAGACAGAGAGACCCATGTGAGTGGGTAACTACCTTGACTTGTGACTGGAAGAACGAGATGGTGCCCGGCCACCACCAGTGATAGCCGTGATGGAACTCACAAAGTTGAGTCTCACTGGCAACACAATAATAAAAAGGGATGCACCCTGAGATCTCCATTAAAAAACCGCAATTGATGGTCCACGGGCCTCGATGTTCCCCTGGGAGTATGGACACTTGCCCTGATGCTGCCCCTGTCCATAAGTCATAATGGAGGTCAACTCTTCAGACAGGAATGGATTGGACTTGGTGACACAGTGTGGCCATATCATGTGTGTACTTTATGGTTCTATGCATTGATAGGATGTCGTCTTGCTGACCTCTTACCAGAGGAAGAGGAGTGGGTGGAGAGGAGGTGATAGGAGACTGTTGAAACGATAAGACATGTATGGAGCAGAGAGGAAGAGTGTGCTGTCACCAGGCAGGGAGAGCAGTGGGAGCTGCATCTAGGTGGGCATGCAAATTTATATGGGAATGTACATTTTCATTCAATCATAACAATAACAACAAAAAAGGATATGAAAGCACGTGCAACTTTTCAGCCAGCCAAGTGCCGTAGAGTCAGATCAACGTGAATTAAAACTATGAGACACTATTTCACAACCATCAGTTCGGCAAAAATTAAAAATTAAGACAGGGCCAAGTGGTGCTGATGATGTAGAACAAATAGAATTTTGATCCATTGCTGTTAGTGTAAATTGATAGAACTGCTTTTAAGAGCAATTTGACCATGTCTAATAAAATTGGCCCCAAGTGTCTGTCAGTTTGCCATAGTGTGGAGGCTTGCATGTTGCTGTGATGCTGGAAGCTATGCCACCCTGTTCAAACACCAGCAGGGTCACCCATGGTAGAAAAATTTCAGCTGAGCTTCCAGACCAACACTGACTAGGAAGAAGGACCTGGTAGTCTACTTCTGAAAGAAATTAGCCAGTAAAAATGTCATGAATAGCAGCAGAACAGTGTCCAATATAGTGCTCAACACAATGCAATCCCACTGGTTGGAAGGCACTCAAAATAAGACAAGGAAAGAGCTGCTTCCTCAAACTGGAGTTCACCTTTAATGATGTAGATAGAGTAAAGCTTCGAGGACCTTTATTCACTGATGTGGCACAACACAAAATGGGAGGAAACAGCTGCAAACACCCATTAATAATCAGAACATGGAATGTTCTAGGACTTCCGGAAACTGTCAAAAATTAAATGGAATGCATAGACATTGATATCCTAGGCATTAGTCAGCTTAAATGGACTGGTATTGACCACTTTGAATCAGACAATCATGTGGTCTACAATGCTGGGAATGACAACTTGAAGAGGAATGGCATTCCAATCATCATCAAAATGAATATTTGAAGATCTATCCTGAAGTGCAATGCTGTCAATGATAGGATAATATCTCTATGCCTACAAAGAAGACCAGTCAATGTGACTATTGTCCAAATTTATGCACCATCCATTAAGGTCAAAGATTCTTACCAACTTCTGCAGTTTGAAATAGACCGAATATACAAGCAGGATGCATAGGTAATTACTGGTGATTGGAATTTAAAAGTTGGAAACAAAGAATTAGGATCAGTAGTTGGAAAATATGGCCTTGGTGATAGAAGCCATGCTGGAGATTGGATCACACCATAGAATTTTACAAGACCAGTGTCTTCTTCATTGTAAATACCTTTGTTCACCATCATAAATGGTGGCTATACATGTGGCCCTCACCAGATTTAATACACAAGAGTTAAATCAACTACACCTCTGGAAAGACGTGGTCGAAAAGCTCAATATCATCAGTCAGAACATGACCAAAAGCTGACTGTAGAACCAACCATCAGTTGCTCATATGCAAGTTCAAGATGAACTGAAGAAAATGAGAAGTCCACAAGAGCCAAAGTATGACCTTAAGTATATTCCACTTGAATTCAGAAAGCATTAGTGTTGCACTGAACACTAATGACTGAAGGCCAGATAAGTTGTGGAATGATATCAAGGACATCATATGTGAAGGAAAGCAAGAGGTCATTAAAAAGGCAGGAAAGAAAGAAGAGACCAAAATGGATGTCACAGGAGACCCTGGAAGTTACTCTTGAACATCGATCAGCTAAAGCCAAAAGAAGAAATAATGAAGTAAAAGAGCTCAACAGAAGATTTCAAAGAGTGGCCTGAGAAGACAAACTTAAGTAGTATCATTACATGCACAAAGACCTGCAGATAGAAAACCCTAAGGGAAGAATACCCTAGGCATTTCTCAGGTTGGAAGAACTGAAGAACAAAATTCAAGCCTCCAGTTGCAATACTGAAGGATGCTATGGGAAACATATCAAATGACACAGGAAGCATCAGAAGAAGATGAGTCTCTATACCAAAACAAAATTGATCTACATTCAATCATTTCAGTAGGTAGCATATGATCAGGTCTGGTACTGATGGAAGAAGTTTAAGCTGCACTGATGGCACTGGAGAAAAAAAGGGTTCCAGGAACTGATGGAATACCAATTGAGATGACTCAACAAATGCATGCAGCACTTGAAGTGCTCATATGTGTACACTGAGAAATTTGAAAGACAGCTGTCTGACCAAACAACTGGAAAACCCACTGCCGTCAAGTTGATTCCTACTCATAGCAACCCTGTAGGACAGAGTAGAACTGCTCCATAGTGTCCAAGGAGCACCTGGTAGATTCGAACTGTCAACCGTCTGGTTAGCAGCTGTAGCACTTAACCACTACGCCACCAGGGTTTCCTCCAAGAAATGGAAAAGGTCCATATTTATATCTTCCTATTCCCAAGCATGGTGATCCAACCAAATGCCCAAATTACTGAACAATATTATTACTATCATATGAAAGTAAAATTTTGCTGAAGATCATTCAAAAGCAGCTGCAGCTGTGTATTAACATGGAACTGCCAGACAGTCAAGCTGGATTCAGAAGAGGATGTGGAACTGAGGATATCACTGCTGATTTCAGATGCAACTTGTCTAAAGGCAGTGAATACCAGAAAGATATTTACCTGTGTTTTATCGACTGTGCAAAGGCATTCGACTGTGTGGATCATAACAAGTTATGGATAACACTGCTGAGAATGCGTATTTCAGAACACTTAACTGTGCTCATGAGGAACCTGTATATATGAAGACTGCCAACTAAGTTCGTGAAATCATCCTAGAAAAAGTGCTACATACCTCGTTCCTGAATATCATTACCAGCCAAGCCAAGTGCCATCGAGTCAGACAGTCACCTTCAAAGTACTCCCCTAGGAAAGCTATGCACTAACACCAGAGCTTAGTCTACCCTTCAAAGCAATTCTGGAACTCTTTTTTTGGAATGGCCATCAGAGCTGTTGTCATATTACCCTTGATGTCCTGAATGTCATCAATATTGTTTTCCTTTCAGGATATGGACAAACACTTCTCCAAAGAAGACATCCAGGCAACCAAAGGACACATGAGGAAATGCTTGTGATCATTAGCCTATAGAGAAATCCATATCAAAACTACAATGAGCTACTGTCTCACCCCAACAAGTTAGCACTAATTCAAAAAACACAAAACAACAAATATTGGAGAGGTTGTGGAAAGACTGGAACTCTTGTACACTGCCAGTGGGAATGTAAAATGGTACAGCCTCTTTGGAAAGCAATTTGGCTCTTTCTTAAAAAGTTAGAAAGAGAAATATCATATGATCCAGCGATCCCACTGCTTGGAATACATCCTACAGAAATAAGGGCCATCACATGGACAGATACACGCACACGAATGTTTACCGCAGCACTGTCCACAATAGCAAAAAGATGCAATCAACCTGGGTACCCATCAACAGATGAACGAATAAACAGACTATGGTATATATATACACACTGGAACACTATGCAATGAGAAAGAACAATGATGATTTTAGGAAGCATAACCTGGCATCAACTGGAAGACATTATGTTGAGTGAAATCAGTCAGCTGCAAAAGGACAAATATTGTATGAGACCATTACTATAAGGTCTTAAGAAATGACTTATGCACAGAAGAAAAGACTCTTTGATGGCTACAAGGGTGAAGAGGGAGGGAGAAGGTTATTCATAGATTAGTTACTCAATAGGAATTCGGTTAGGCGAAGGGAGTGACAGCACGCAGTGGAAGGCAGGTCAGCATAGCTAGACTACACCAGGAGCTAAAAGGTTCTCTAAATTTAACCCAGTATTTCAAAGGATAGAGTAGCAGGTACACAGATATGGGAGCTGTGTTTTCAGGGGACACCCAGGCCGATTGGCATAACTAGTCTTTTGCAAAGAGTCTTCTGCACCCTATATTGGTAAGTAGTGTCTGGGGTCTTAAAAGCCATCAAGCTGTCATTTGAGTAACATCAATTTGTCTCAACCCACCTGGAACAGATAACAATGATATCAGAATTGATGGTCCAAGAACCTGTAGGGTCCCCTAAGAACATGACCCCTGGACTTGCTGCTAGCCCGGAGCTGAAACCAATATTGAAGCCAATACTTCAGACAAAGAATGGACTGGACTTAGGGACACACAGTGATGCATGTGGTATGTGTGCTTTATGGTTTAATATATATATATGAAGCGTCATTCTGGTTTCCTTTTAGAGGGCAGAGAAGATGGTGGAGAGGAGGCAACAGTTTGGACTGAGTGAATAACAGAAGTAAAGAGCAAAAAAGAAGAGTGTGCTGTCACAGGGTGAGGAGAGCAGATAGAGTTGCAGAGATCCGGGTACTTGGGGTTTTATATGGGAAAATTCACTTGGATTGTAAACTTTCACTTAATCATAACAAAAAAAAATTTTTTTAATGTCTTTCTTTCAATATTTCCTTTATCTTTGGGTAAAGAAACAGTCATTGGGGGCTAGATCAGGGGATTCTGGAGGGTGTTCCAATACAGTTATTTGTTTTATTGGCTCAAGTTCTGTTACGGACAACTACAGAATTAAGTTTGTGAACTTGCCACTGTGCCACCATGCACAATGGCCATTCCAGAAAGAGTTCCAAAGTTGCTTTAAAGGGTAGACTAGATGCTGGTGCTAGTGTATAGCTTCCCAAGGGAGTACTTCAAAGATGATCATACTGATATTCAGCAATGAGGTATACAGCGCTCAGAATAATTAAGTTCGCGGACTAACTGTCAAGCCTCATAGACGAAGAAGCAGTTCTTCAAACAAAACAAACAGATACTGTGTGGTCTAAGGTCAGGAAAGGTGTGTTTGAGGGTTGTATCTTTTCACTATACTTATTTAGTTTATATGCTGAGCAAATAATCCGAGAAACTGAGCTGTATGAGGAACAATGGGCCTTCAGGATTGGAGGAACACTTGTTAACAACCTGTGTTTTGTGAATGATGTAGCCTTGCTTGCTGAAAGTGAAAGGACTTGAAGCACTTGCTGATAAAGTTCAAAGATCACAGCCTTCAGTATGGATTACATCTCAACATCAAGAAAACAAAAATCCTTGCAATTAGACCAGTGAGTAATTTCACGATACATGGAAAAAACTTTGAAGTTGTCAAGGATTTCATTTTACTTGGGTCCACAATCAACACCCACGGAAGTAGCAGTCAAGAAATCAAAAGACAGTTTGCATTGGGCAAATCTGCTGCAAAAGACCTCTCAAGTATTGAAAGGCAAAGATGTCATTTTCAAGACTAAGGTGCACCTGAACAAGTGATGGTATTTTTAATCACTTCATGTGCATGTGAAAGCTGGATGATGACTAAGGAAGACCAAATAAGAATTAAGCCCTATGAATTGGGGTGTTGGCAAAGAATATTGAATATACCATGAGCTGTCAAAAGAGCAAACAAATCTGATTTGAAGGAAGTCCAACCACAATGCTCCCTAAAAGCAAGGATGGTAAGACTACATCACACATACTTCGGACGCATTATTAGGAGGGATCAATTCATGGAGAAGGACATCGTGATTAGTAAAGTGGAGGGTCAGCGAAAAAGAGGAAGACCCTCAACCAGATAGACCGACGCAGTGGCTGCAACAACGGGCTCAGACATAACAAGGATTGTGAGGATAGCGCAGGACAGAACAGTGTTTGGTTCTGTTGAACATATGATCGCTATGAGTTGGAGTTGGCAGCATCTAACAATAACAATAACGCTGTATATGCGTGTCATGGGTCGAATTGTGTCCCCCCAAAATACGTGTAGCCCTGTGGTTGGGCCATGATTCCCAATATCTGTGACTGTCCTCCATTTTGTGGTTTTCCTATGCTGTATGCTAAAGGATTAGGGTGGGGCTGTAAATCCCTTCATAGGATTACCTCCCTGCTCCCCTGTAAAGGGAGTTTCCCTGGAGTATGGCTTGCCCCACCCTTAATCCTTTCATCCTACTAGAGATAAAAGGAAAGGGAACCAGGCAGAGAATTGGGAACCTGGTACCATCAAGAAAACGGCACTAGGAGAAGAGCGTGTCCTTCAGATCTGAGGTTCCTGTGCCAAGATGCTCCCTGGACAAAGACTGATGCAATACTGGACTTTCCTGCAGAGCCGACAAGAGGGAAAGCCTTCTCCTGGAGCGGGCACCCTGAACATGGACTTGTAGCCTACCAGATTATGTAAGAATAAACCTTCCTTTGTTAAAACCATCCACTCTGTGGTATTTCTGTTAGAGCAGCCCTAGCGACTAAAACAACGCAATATCCTCCAACTCAGATATTCCACTTCTAGGTATTGTTGTTTGTTTCTGTCAAGTTGGTTCCAACTCAGGATGATTTTACATGTGACAGAATGAAACGTTGCCTGGTCCTGTATCATCTTCGTGATGATATTTGAGTCCGTTGTTTTGGCTGTTGCTTCAATCCATTTCATCAACGGTTTTCTTCATGTTCACTGAGCCTCTACTTTACTAACCTTGATGCTCTTTTCTAGCAATTGGTCTTTCCTGATGACGCGTCCTGGGAGCATTCTAGCTGTATGTCTTCTAAGACTGATCTGTTCTTCCAGTGATTCACGGCATATTCAATATTCTTCACCGACAACAATACCTAGAAGTAGAGTATCTGAGTTGAAGGGCATTGCATATTGAACTTTACTGTTGTTATTGTTTGATGCTATGGAGCCAATCCTGACTCACAGTGACCTTATGTACAACAGAATGAAACACTCCCAGTTCTGCATCATCCTCACAGTCCTTGTCATGGCTTCAGCTCACCGTTGCAGCCATTGTGTCAGTCCATCTCATTAAGGGTCTTCTTTTTCACTCGCCCTCCACTTCACCAAGCATGATGTCCTCCTCCAGGGACTGATCCCTCCTGATAATATATCCAAAGTATGTGAGAAGAAGTCTTGTCATCTTTGTTTCTAAGGAACACTCTGGCTGTACTTCTTCAAAGACAGATTTGTTCATTCTTTTGGAGGTCCATTGTACATTTAATAGTCACCAACACTACAATTCAAAGACATCAATTCTTCTTGTCTTCCTTTTTCATTTTCCAGCTTTCACATGCATATGAGGTGATTAAAAAGACCAGGACTTGGGTCAGGCACACCTTAGTCATCAAAATGACATCTTTGTTTTTTTGGAACATTACATCACAACCGAAAAACCAAATTGATTGCGATTGAGTCAATTCCAACCCACAGTGGCCCTGCAGGACAGAGTAGAACTGTCCTTTGGGATTCATAAGGAGTTGCCAGTAGATTTGAACTGCTGACCTTTTGGTTAGCAGCTGAGTCCTATTTCAACAACACCATCAGGACTCCAAAACATGGTATACACCCCAGCAAAACTCTAGCCTCTATGCACAAAAAGACATGTAATGTCAAAAAAAAAGTCTACTGGCAGGTGAACTGCTAAATACAGTATTCATGAAGTTGATTTTTAAACTAGAGCTACATGTGTTAACACAGTTAAATGTAAACAAACATAATATTGAGCATAAAAAAGCAAATTGTAAAATACACACAGTGTACCGTTTACATAAAGTTTGAAAATCTAACCTGTTGCTTATGTTTACATGAATACACGTTAATAATATACAAATTTGCAAGGAAATGGTCATCTCTAAATTTACAGGACAGAGAGGATTGAGACTGGAGAACAGTGCACAAGGAATATAAACTCTATCTGTAATATTTATGCCTTTAAATACAACCTGAAAATTACTGTTGCAAGATTTAATAGAACTGGGTGGTGGGTACATACAATACCATGTGCTTTCCTGCATTTGAAATCATTTGCAATAAATGAAAACAAAAAGTAAGAATATGTGAGAAAAGGTTAACAGTGTTAAATACTGAGAACCTAAAACCGAACCCATTGCCACTGAGTCAATTTTGACTCATCGCGCCACTACAGGACACAGTAGAACTGCCCCATAGGATTTTCAAGGAGCACCTGGTGGATGTGAACTGCAGATCTTTTGCTTAGCAGTTGTAGCATTTAACTACTATGCCACCAGGGTTTGCGTGCTGACAACAGGACAAGGAATATGAGGAGAGCAATTTTCTTTCGCCACATCAAGGAGTTCACTACCATACCTACAACACCTATTGCCATCAAGTACATCAACCCTACAGGACAGAGTAGAACTGCCCCATAGGGTTTCCCAGGAGCTGGGAAGATTCAAACTGCCTACCTTTGGGTTAGCAGTTGTAGTACTTAACCACTACACCGCTAGGGTTTCCAGGAGTTCACTGGAGACTGCTAATTAGATGTGTGGTTGCAAAAAGCGGTGAGGGTATAAACAACATTACAGTGAGCTGAGGGGGGCTGTTTAAGGAGGGAATGGAGAAGAGAGGCTGCGTATCAAAGAGGTTTAGAAATAAAAAAAACACTGAAATACAATTTTATTCAGTTAGTTAGAAGGGTCAAACGGAAGTTCTTGACAAAGCTAGAAGCCACTTTTAAGCAAAGGGAAGGAGCCAGTGAAAAGGGTGACATTTCAGGTGCTAGAAGAGGGAGGCAGGAAGGTTGGAAGCAAAATCCCTCAGCGATTGGGAAGAAGGATTCAACGTAGAGATCATCCTTAGAGAAAAGGTAAGATACTTCCTCTGAGTCCATATATCCCCCGCATCTAGAACAGTGCGTGATATATGATGGGTATTTAATAGACATTTGTTAAGCAAAGAGTAAGAGGTTGTATAACAATAAAAGTATACTGAGGTGAGGACACTGCAAAATGAAGTCTCTCACGGGGGAAATAATGATTTTCTCAAAAAAAGTAGTAAATGGATGTTGTAATAGTAACAGTAATAGTCCCAATAACTAATGTTGAACATTCACTGTGTCACAGATATCCTGTTCCGGGTTTCACATATATAAACTTCATTTAATCTTACCAATATCGTGTGAAGGAACCTTGGTGGTGCAGCAGTTAAGTGCTCAGTTGACAACTGAAAGGTTGGCATTCAAACTCACCAGCATCTCTGCAGGAGAAAAGTGTGGCAGCCTGCTTCCCTAAAGGGTTATAGCCTTAGAAAATCTACAGGACAGTTCTACTCCGTCCTATGGGGTTGCTATGAATTGGAATCAAATTGATGGCAATGCGTGTGTGCTAGGAGATGAGTCTGTGGACAGTACAAAGATTTAAGGTGCCCAACTGCTAACCAAAAGGTTAGATGTTTGAGTCCACCCAGAGACACCTTGAAAGAAAGGTGTGGTGGTCTAATTCTGAAAAGTCAGCCACTGAAAACCCTATGGAGCATGGTTCTCCTCTAACGTGTATGGGGTCCCAGTGAGTAGAAGGCTGACTCAATGGCAGCTAACAACACATTTGCCAAGCACTATGTGTCTTAAATATTTTGGACAAGTTGTCAGGAGGGATCAGTCCCTGGAGAAGGACATCATGTTTGGTAGAGTGAACGGTCAGCAAGAAAGAGGAAGACCCTCAATGAAATTGATTGACACAGTGGCTGTGATGACGGGCATAAGCATAAAAACGATTGTGGGCATGGTGCAAAAACCACGCTTAGTTTTTGTTTTGTTGTGCATAAGGTTGCTATGAGTCGGAACCAGCTCAACGACACCTAACAACAACATGCAAACTGCGTTTATCTGAATTAGGATGTTCCTCTGGTGAAATTGAAGGAGACAGTAGCGGGTTCCGGGACTCGAATAGGGCAGACAAGGAAGAAACGGTCATTGTTAGAAGAGTAACGATCAATCCAGACAAATTAATAAAGGTTTGTAGAGCAGAAAAGAGAAGCCAGCTGGAGGCAGATTGCTTGCATTTCTATAGTGGGCCAAAACAGCACGGGTCTGTAACTTCCTCTGGCAATAAACTAGCAGACAGAAAGCAAGAACAGAGAAAATATACCAAGCAGGCTCATTAGGATTGGAGATTGATGGATCAAGCACAGCAGAAAGCCATGGAGTGAGAGAGTCTAAAATGGTATTTAGGGTATACTGAAACAGCTAACCCTAGGGTCAAAGCTGTGAACCAGTGGTAGTTCAGTGGTAGAATTTTTGCCTGCCTTGAGGGAGACCCAGGCTTGATTCCCAGCCAATACACCTCATGTGCAGCCATAGCTTGTTTATCCGTGGAGGCTTGTGTGTTACCATGATGTTAAACAGCTTTCAGTGGACCTTTTGAACTAAGAGGGACTAGGAAGAAAGTCCTGATAATCTACTTCCAAAACTTTAGCTCCTGGAAACCCTATCTATGCATTATAATGGTCTGTTGTGCAATGAGTCATGGGGATGGTGCAGGACTACGCAGTGTCTCCTTTGCTGTGCGTGGGGTTGCTGTGAATAAGGAGCAGACTGTATGGAAGTTAACAACAACTGAGTCAAAGCTGGATTGTTGTTATTTGGTGTCATCGACTTGGTTCGGACTCATAGTGTCTCTATGTACAACAGAACAAAAATATTACCCTGTTCCGTGCTATGCCCACGATCGTTTTTACGCTTAACCCGCTGCTGTAGCCACTGTGTCAATCCATCACCTTGAGGGTCTTCCTCTTTTTCGCTGACCATCTACTTTACCAAGAATAACGGCCTTCTCCAGGGACTGGTCCTTCCTGATAACATGTCCAAAGTACATGAGATGAAATATCATCATCCTTGCTTGTAAGAAGCATTCTGCCTGTAAGTCTTCTAAGACTGATTTGGTCATTCTTCAGTCAGTTCATGGTATATTCAATATGCTTTGCCAATACCATAATTAAAAGACATCGATTATTCTTTTGTTGTCCTTATTCATTGTCTAGCTTTTTACATGCATATAAGACAATTGAAAATACCATGAAAGTTGGGTAAGGATATGTATTTTTTCAGTGCAGGACCAGTAGAGGGAGTGAGCACAAGCTGGATTAATTATTTTTCCTAGGCCTGGTTCTGCTGCAAATTGTGGTATTTCCTTTTCTAGGATCACTTCAAAGGGTAATATTAGTTACTTCTTTGTGTTTTAAGTGATTTTTGTGAGTTCCCTAAGATAATTATTTAGTCTGTAGCAGCCTTCTACCCTACCTACGCTTGTTAATGGCACTGTTGTTCAGCATACCTATGGTTCCTGCCTCTCCCTCACCTGTGCCATTCATTAACTCGTAAGTTTTGTCAATTATATAGTAAATTCCTTAATGCATATCTCTGATCATTCTTGTGTATCATCAGATGACATTCTGCTGAAGCCAAATAAACGTCATACTCCCTATACTTGTATTTGCATGCTAGAGACAATAACATTTAAATGGTCACTGAACAAAATTCAAATCAATTGAACTCCAGAATTTCTGCAGTCATCGAGGCTGGATGAATCCCTGAAACTATTACCTTGAGATCATCTTTAAACCTCAAACCAAAAATACCTCATGAAATCTTCTTGAAAACAATCATTTCACTTAATTGGTAAAACTGTCTGCCTTGAGCATTGTGCCCTTTTAAAGCACTATACTGGATAAAACTCACAAGAGCCACTTGAAAGGTTAGAAACTTTAGAAGGCAGAACATTTATGTTAATGAGAGAGGAGCAATTTGAAAAAGGAGAGTGAAAATGGTTGTACAACTTGAAGAATGCGATTAATGTCAGTAAATTGTACAAGTAGAAATTGTTGAATTAATGTACTTTTGGTTGTATGTATCTTCAACAACAAAAAATAAAATAACTTTTAGAAGGTGGCTACAAAATACTTAGAATAAAATGGCAAACAAAGTTAGTAATAATTTAATGGGATGTCTGTAAAATGTAACATTATATCAAGTTTCTTAATTGCTCAATTTTGCATTTATTTAAAAATTCCACTGTATTTAAAGACAGTTTTTGCATTACAGTTTACATTTACAAGTTCCTTAACTGCTCAATTTTGCATTTACTTAAAAAATTCCATTGTATTTAAAGACAATTTTTACATAGGATCTTCTCACCTCCAAAGAATTCCCAAGTACACATATAACGACTATGGAGAAGTATCCCAGCCATTATAAATTAAATTAGTTATGCATAGATAAATAATTTCCAGAGCAGAATGAACAGAAAAAAAACCCTTCAAAACTTATTGCAAAAATATAAATATTTCACGCAGCATGGAGATTCATTTAAATATGTTTAATATGATGCCAGCTGAGCCCTCCACATGTGAGTATGCTTGGGACCGGAAAAGGCCTTAAAACAGGCTTGCCTGACATAGATGAGGCTGGGAAGGAAGATTCTGTGTATATGAGTCAGTAGACAGAGGACAGAGAGCAGGCCCAGCTGAGGCATAAATGATTCATTGATTTTTATATCACCACTAGTTGGAAAACCTCACTTTTGATATATATACACCCAACATAGATATTGCTTTCCATGTGTGGCATTATAAAGAAGTGTACATTTTTCCTTGAGCTACTTCTTATGTATTTCCATTTGTATTTTTCATTTTGTACAGAATTTGGGGTGAGAAGGGCTCATTATCTGAGGCCATGGCCTGTCAACCACACTTCTGATGAGATGGTAACAGGCACGGCCAAAAGAAACAGGCCTCCTTTGGCACAAGACCCTGTCTGGGTCTTCTTACTCCCCTTTTAAGTCACATCTTCCCTTTGTTACTTTCATTCCTACCCCATTAGATTGTTAGTTCCCTTGACTCTCCACCCTATTCCTCCCTCCTTCTCCTAAGCTAGGCCCTCCTTTCTGCTTTGAAAGTTCCACAGTCAGATCTGGTATTGCCCTAGCCTATTCTACCCCTCCCCTCAGAAGATGGAGATGCTCAACTGAAAGGATATGGACTTAATCTGGCATGTAAGGTCCAAGCATCTGTCTTGAATGTAAGTTTCCACAGGTATCTCCTAACACTACTTCGTAAGCCTTGTGCTCTACCCAGGAATTGAATGTGCGGAATGGATAGCGGCAGTCAGATGGTTGTGCTCAAGTACTCAGTTGATCATCCAGCTGAACACTGCTAGCTTACCATCTTTGTCTTGATCTTTATAGAGGGTCAACTTTGAAAGAAATTGGTCATATACAATCACATACATATTCATAAAGAAGCAAAGAGATGCTGATATTGAAATATAGAGCATAAAAGCACTTTAAAAAATTCCACATAATCAAACTCTTCCAGGGACAGAATAGCAGGAGCTGGCATCTGGGGACAATGGTTTCAGGGGACATCTACAACAATTCAAACAACAAAGTTTAATAAGACAATGTTCTGCATCCACTTTGGTAAGTGGCATCTAGGGTCTTAAAAGCTAGCAAGAGGCCATCTAAGATGCATCAGTTCATTGCAACCCATCTGGAGCAAAGGTGCATGAAGAACAGCAAAAGGCATAAGGAAAATATTAGCCCAAGAGACAGAAAGGGCCACATAAACCACGGACTCCATTAGCCTGAGCTCAGAAGAACTAGACGGTGCATGGCTACCACCAATGACTTTCCTGACAGGGAACACAGCAGAAAGTCCCAAATGGAACAGCAGAAAAGTAGGGTGCAGAACTCGAATTCATGCAAGAAGCCCAGACTTAACTGTCTGATTGAGATTAGAGGAACCCCAGAAGACACAGCCCCGAATGCAGAACTGAAACCATTCCTGAAGCCAGCTCTTCAAAAATTACACTAGACTATAAGATATAAAGTAATACTCATAAGAGTGTGTTTTTTAGTTCAAGTAGATACATGAGACTGTCCAGAGGGGAGATAAGAGGGTAGAAAAGAGATAAGAGCTGGTTGAATGGACATGGGAAATCTGGGGTGGAAAGGAGGAATGTGAGGGCACATTAAAGGGAGAGCAACTAGGGTCACATAGCACTGCATGTAAACATTTTTGTATGAGAAACTAACTCATGCTGTAAACTTGCACTTAAAGCACACTTTAAAAAAGGAAAAACAAAAAAAAACCCACATAAAATAGCCTAAAAAAAATTATCCACTAAAATACTAAGAAGTATCTGTGTTTATGCAAAGATCACTGGGAGACATAAACAGTTTTCGTGAGAATGCTAACCTAATGGTTGGTGACTTGAACTTGCCCTGTGGCACTGCAGGAAGGCTCTAGCAATCTGCTTCCTTAAAAATTACAGCCAAGAAAACCCCATGGAGTAGCTGTATTCTGTACCACATGGGGTCACCATGAGTCAGAATCGACTCAAGGGCAAAGACTTGGTTTGGGCTTTATTTATTCAAAGGACTTTTTAAGAAACTGAAGATCAACAGTAAACATTCCTTGTGATACAAATAAATAATGGCACTGATCTTCAGAAAAAAAATAATTCTAGGCAAAAAAAAATTCTACCAATTTGCAAGATTGATACCCATCAGATGCATAAGCTGAGTTTATCTGATCTAAATTCCTAGATAGCACATAAAAATTTTCCCAGTACTTCAAAAACCCTAAAAATGTAGTTATAGCTAGATTTGATTTGCTTTTTCAGAGGCGGAGTCAAGATGATCTGCCTTTTCACTTATTGAGAGTACAAATTTTCCACATCTGTAAAGCAACGCTGTGTCTCTAATCTCATCATTTAGAAATAAAGCACAGAAAATGTTAAAGTAAACAAGTGAAAAAAAATTTTTTTTAAACATATGTAAAATTCAAAAATTCCAAAGGTCAGTCCTAGAGACAGCACTGGAGAAAAATGTAGAACAAAATTGTAAGTAAAAAAAAAAAAAAATACCAGACTTACTTGTCTGACAGAGACTGGAAAAAAACCCTGTGACTATAGCCCACAGGCAGCCTTTTATTTAGCCCAGTAATGAAGTCACTCCTGAGGTTCACCCTCTGGCTAAAGGTTAGACAGCACCATAAAACAAAGTGAGACTAAATGAACACACCAACCCAGGGACAAGGACAAGAGGTGGGAAGGAACAGGAAAGCTGATAACGGGGAACCGGAGGCAGAAAAGGGAGAGTGTTGATACATCACAGGATTGGCAACTAATGTCACAAACAATACGTGTATTGTTTAATGATAAGCTAGTTTGCACTGTAAACCTTCATCTAAAGTATAATTTAAAAAAATGAATTTTTTAAAATTCGGTTGAAAAAAAACAAAACCCCAAAATAGAATTCTAAGCATCAGGTCTTGAAAGTAGCTTTTGTCTCTTTATGAATTCTACAAGACCTAGCTAACCAATATTACTACACTCTGGTGTGTATGGTGGGATCATCAGTGACGATCGTTACGTGAGCTTCCTTCTTCCTTCGACTGTCTGACCCTCCTCACTGCAGACAATGAGACGTGAGGCTGGTATTGCCTCCAGTGTTGGTGTCATGAAGCAATTGGAAAATATATTGTTGGTTTTTAGGTTGGTGTTTTAAGTCTCAGTCCAGGATGTCAAACACGAAGATCTGGGAAGACTACCTGGTGAGAAGACCATGTTATGCTCTTCACCTTCTTTCCCCGCCTCCAATAGATCCAAACTGAGGAGAGGAAGGAGGCGAGTAGGAAACTAAAGGATCTTGTAGTCACAAGGGGAAGCAGCACTGAGTGGCAGTAGGATGATGCCATTAGAGGCGTGCTGGGAAATTGGCCACTTTAGTGGGTAGCAGCAAAGATAGATGACAGGGTGACAGTACACCTCAGGGAAAGCTGGTGCAGAATACAGCAAGATCCCCCCATGAAGTGAACACTTCTTCCCTACTCTCATGCTTTCAGTCTTGCATAAACCCTAGAGTTCAAAGTCAACATCAGGGTCATACAGGAAAGGAGTTTAAACTGAGTTGGAATCAGGAATACCAAAGAACAAGTGAATACAAAAACAACAACAGCAACAAAAAACAACACTGAATTTGACCGAGTTCACATAGCTGAGTCTGGATTGTTTTCTGCTCTCTCACAAACAATAGCAGCACCTCTAGAAGAAAATTAAGTTCAGATATGGGCAGTCTAAACTTCAGAATCTTGTCCGTCCGGCTAATGGATGTAAATCTAGCGCCAGTACAGTAGCTGTTTTACAGGTATCTGCGGAATATATAACTCTCTCAGACAGCAAATGACAGTTTAATTTTTTTCCTAAGGATGTTAGGAAACCCTGGTGGTGTAGTGGGTTAAGTGCTTTGTCTGCTAACCCAAAGGTCAGCAGTTCAAATTCGCCCTGTACTCCCTGGAAACTGTATGGAGCAGCTAGCTGTACTCTGACCTATAGAGCTGCCGTGAGTCTGAACTGACTCGTCGGCCGTGGCTCCTTAGCTCCAAGGATGTTAAGCATCAACACAGATTGGGAAATGCTGCTCTAATCAATTTGACTTACTGGATTTCTTGATCACATGCTACTACTGTTGCTTACTTCCATCTCATTGTTGATGCTTTGTCTTTCCCCAGCTTCATTTACAGCCATACCTGCTGCTGTTCTAGCTCTGCTTCAATGCTTACCTCAAACGGTCGTCCCCCTTTGAAGCTTTTCTCATGTCACTTCTCAGCTGGAAAGGAATGCTCTCTCTTCTGAGCAACAGTGTCTCTGTGTAATTCTGAGAGAACATCTTGGAACTTCTCAAGGTCTGTTTTGTATCATTTTGTTACAGAATGAGTAGGCACATGATGAGCTCTGATTTTTCTCATCTCCTCAGTGCTTTACAGACACATTTTTTAAAAAAGACCATTTATAAAACATGTTTACAGAGTCCTAGGTTGCATCCACCCAACCCTGGTGACACGATGGTTAAAGAGCTCACCCGTTAACTGAAAGTTCAGCAACCAGTCTGTGGGAGAAAGATGTGGCCATTTGCTTCTTTTAGTAAAGATTACAGCCTTAGAAACCCTGTGGGGCGGTTCTGCTTTGTCCTGTAGCATTGCTGTGAGTCAGGCTGGACTCTGCGGCAATGAGTTTGGCTTTGGCATGGTATATCTGGTTTTTCCTTCTTCTAGTGTGCATAAAACAGACACATGTGCTTTAAAAAATAATTATAAACCAAATGCCAGTGTAACCTCTATCCAAGTCAAGAGATTGACCATTGTTAGCAGTTTGGAAGTCACCCCTCAATCAGGTATCCCTCTCTGATCCCCTCTTCTTACTCTGGCCAGGATGAAACCAAGGCTCACAGTGAGCCAGCACACACTGATGAGGTGTCAAGGCTCCTGTCTGTCTGGATTGATCAAGCTTTATGCCATACTAGCCATTAAATATTTTGAAGATCATCCCTCAATGTTTTGACTTCTGTGATAATCATTTCCTTGCTTTGCTTTAGTTCTAGCATGGAAGAATGCAGCCGTCAGTAAAATACATAGTTCGTTTTTGCCTGGTTTTGAACTTCAGATGAATGGCATTATGTAACATGTGCTCCTTTGCTGCTGTTGTTGTCAGAGTAGAAGTATGCCCCGCAGAATTTTTAAGGCTGTAACTGTCTGGGAGCAGATCACCAGGCCTGTCAAGGCACTCCCAGGGAGGCTCAAACCACCAACCTTTCAGCTAGTACTTGGACATTTAACCATTTGTACCACCCAGGGACTCCGCTACACTCTTTTGTATATTGCATATTCCTCTGAGTATTATGTCATATATGTTGTTGTATACAATGGTCATTCATTTCCACTGACATATTACATTCCATTACATAAATATGTCACCATTCATTCCCTTACTGATGTACACTTAGGTAGTTTCCAGTATTTAGCTATTACAAATAGAAGCTGTTACGAGCATTTTTGTACATGTCTTTCAGTGCACATATGAATGATTTTCTTTAGAATATCATTATTGGACGCTGTTGAGTCAATTCCAATTTGTTAACAATTACATGTGACATGCTCATAGTCTTTATAGAAGCAGATTAGCAGATCTTTCACCCATAGAGCCACTGGGTAGATTTGAACCGCCAACCTTTTGGTTAGCAATCAAGCGCTTAACCATGTGATACCAGGGTTCCTTACGGTGTGTATAACCCTAGGACAAAGGTATCACAAGTTCAGCTCTCCAGAAGCAGAAGCTAAGATAGAGCACTGGGTGCACGGTGGAGTGTTGTGTATCAGATCAAATGTTGGGTACAAGATGCTTATTAGGGATTCGTAACTGTAAAAGAAAGGAGGAGTAAGTAGACTGGGCAGAGGGAGAGGATGCATTACAATATAAATTTGGCAAAACTTGAATCATCCTCGCAAGAAACTTCGAAAAAGTAGTATCTATTAGTGCAGTCTGTATCAACCATGGGAAATGATGCTTTATGCCCCTGCTGTGCTTAATCACTTTAAGTAAGAGCGTCACCACCGTTGGCAAAGAAGCTAAGTTCGACTCACAAAGGCTGTCTGCTAACTGTATTCCCCATACCTGGGCAGAATGTCTTTACATGAAAGAAAATCTGGGTGGCACATCTCTGTATCTACTACAAAACAGCGCACACGTGTCCAACTTCAGTAAATAATGCTAAACTGATTTCCTAAGAGATTGTACAATTTATGCTCTTGTCTGTATTGTGTGAGAATTATTTGTCCCCACCCTCACCAACTCTTGGCATTGTCAATCTTTTAAAAATTTTAGATATCCTAGCGTACGTGCAGAAACCCTGGTGGTGTAGTGGTTAAGTGCTACAACTGCTAACCAAAAGGCTGGCAGTTCAGATCTTCCACGCACTCCTTGAAACTTCATGGGGCAGTTCAATTATGTCCTATAGTGTCACTGTGAATCAAAACTGACTCAAATGCAATGGGTTTTTTTGGTTTAGTGGATATGTAGTACTAGCTCATTGTGGTTTTAATTTGCATTTCCCTGATGACTCCTGAAGGAGTGCCTGAGTGGCACAAACATTAAAGTGCTCTACTACTAACTGAAAGGTTGGCAGTTTGAACCCACTCAAACATACCTCTGAAGATAGGCCTGATGATCTGCTTCCAGAAGGTCATGGCCTTGAAAACTATACAGAGTAGTTCTACTCTTACACACATGGGGTTGCCATGAGTTGAAATGGACTCAACAGCAACTAACAGCATTTTTTAACAACAGTGACTATTGAGGTCAAACACCTATTCATGTGCTTATTGCACTGTTATGTCTTTTATTCCCAACTTGTGTTTGTTCTACCTTTCTTCCATGCTGAGTCTCTTTCACACAGGGGCTGACAAACAGCCCACTGCCTATTTTTTGTGTGGTCCTCAAGCTAAGCATGGCCTTCACATCTTTTTAATTGTTGAAAAAATCAAAAGGAGAATAACATTTCATTTATGAAATTCAAATTTCAGCGGCCGTAAAGTTTTTTTGAAACCCAGCCATGCTTATTTGTTTACCTATTGTCTATGGCTGCTTTCCTGTTACAACAGCGGATTTGAGTAGTTGCAACGGAGACCTTACGGCACAAAGCCTCAATATTTACTTTACGGCCCTTTAGAGAAAAACTTTGCAGATTGTAGTTCTAGAACACTGGTTCTCAAAGCCTGGTCGCTGAACCAGCAGCATCTGATCACCTGGGAATTTGTTAGAAATGCAGAATCTTTTTTTTTTTTACTTGTGATTAAGTGAAAATATAAAATCCAAATCAACCTTGCATGCCCACCTATCTGCAGCTCTTTCTGCTTTCCCCACCCAGTGACAGCATAATCCTCGTTTTCACTCTCTATATCTAGTGTCCTCTTAACAAGCATCTCTCCACCGCCCCCCCCCAATCTAGAAAGAGACCAGCAGGACCAGGACTACCTCCTGTAAATGTAGAAATGCAAATTCTTAACTGCACCCCAAACCTACTGATTCAGCAGCTCTGGGGCTAGGCCTAGCCACTTGTGTTTGAAAAACTTCTCCACGGGATGCTGATATGCTAAAGTTTAAGAACAATTTCTAAGAAGTCCCAGGAGGCAGGGGGCAGGGGACCATGCTCTTAGGCAAAATCGAGGCCAATTGGCACAACTAGCGTTTTGCTAAGAGAGCTCTCTGCACCCCACATTGGTGAGTGGTGTCTGGGGTCTTAAGAGCTGCCAAGCTGCCATCCGAGGACACACCAAATGGTCCCAACTCAGCAGGAACGGATGCTCACCGAGGACCAAAATGACATGCGGTAAAGACAACCTAGAAGACAGAGAGACCCGCAAGAGTGGGTGCCTTCATCGACTTGGGACCGGAAGAACCAGATGGTGCCCGGCCACCACCAGTGATAGCCACGATGGAGCTCACTAGGTTGAGTCTCACTGGCAACACAAGAATACAAAGGGGTGCATCCTGAGATCTCCATTAAAAGACCTCAATTGATGATCCAGGGGTTTCGGGGTTCCCCCGAGAGCATGGCCCCCGGCCCTGATGCTGCCCTTACCCATAAATTATAATGAAGGTCTACTCTTTGGACAGGAATGGATTGGACTTGGCAATGCAGAGTGACCATATATTGGTTGCACTTTATGGTTCTATACATCTATAGGATATCATCCTGCTGACCTCTGGCTGGAGGAAGGAGAGTGGGTGAAGAGGAGGGGAAAGGAGGCTGTTGGGAGGATGAGACATGTATGGAGCAGAGGGGAATAGTGTGCTGTCACTGGACAGGGAGAGCGGTGGAAGCTGCATATAGGTGGGCATGTAAATTTGTACGGGAATGTACATTTTCACTCAGTCATGTTAAATAAAAAAATAAAAAAAAAGAAGTCCCAGGAAATTATATTTAATAACCACCTGGGGACACAGAGTGATGCAGGTGGTGTGTGTACTTTATGGTTTTATACATGAAGCTGTTCAACTGGTCTCTTCTTGGAGGGGAGACGAGAGGTTGGAGAAGAGGGGACAGGTTTTGGCTGAGTGAATACTGGAAGTAGAGCGAAGGGGATAAGTGTGTTGTCACAGTGTGAGGAGAGCAGATAGAGTTGCAAAGAGGCAGGTGCTCTGGGGTTTTTCATATGGCAAATTGACTTGAATTGTAAACGTTCACTTAATCACAATACAGAATTAAAAAAAAAAGAACCACTTGGGGATCTTGTTAAAAACATAGATTCTGATTCAGTATATTCTCAGCAGGGAACTTGTTAGAAATGCAAATTCTCAGCAGGAGTTTGAACCAGAACAAACTGGTTAGAAGCCAAGTCTTGGTATCTTGTTCTGTACATAGTGGATAAGCTATACAGTAACCTTAACAGCCATTAAGTAAATACACTTTTATGGATGTGAAATCTGGCAAAAATAGACACCTAGTGCCAAAGTTGAAGGAGAAAAATGAGAGAAACCACAGCGGACAACCTAGAATCTGAAGCTTCCACATGGAGGGTAGCAGATACAGTGTGGCTGGTCAGCCAATCCCTGGATCCCCTTCCCTTCTGCCTCATTTCATTTGCTCTCTTAACAAAGATAAGTCAGATAACATCCCTATGCTCAAGAAAGTTACAGTCTAAATAGGGGAGAATCTTGACTTTCTCCCTAATTAAGTCATTCTTCAGAAATCACCTTAGGGAAAGTACCATGGGGCAAATTCCTGACCTTAATAATTGATAAGGAATACAGAGAAAATTAACTTGGTAAGCAATAAAAAACAAAAACAAAAACGAAAAACATCCCAATCCCTGTTGCCATTCAGTTGATTCTGACTCACAGTGACCTTACATGACAGAGTAGAAATGCCCCATAGGCTTTCCAAGGAGCACTTGGTAGATTTGAACTGCCAACCTTTTGGGTTTGCAGCCAAGCTCTTAATCAGTGTGCCACCAGGGCTCCTGACAAAACACCCCAAAACCCACTGCCATTGAGTCAACTGTGACTGACAGCAATCCTGTAGGACAGAGTAGAACTGTCCCATAGTTTCTAAGGAGTGCTTGGTGGATTTGAACTGCCAACATTTTGGCTAGCATCTACAGCACTTAACTACCATGGTACCAGGATTTGTTCTGCCTTACTCCCACTTTGGTTTTGGACCATCTTCAGACTTAACTCTACCATATCCTGGCTTTATCCTTGGCTTAGTCTAAAGCTCAAAGCATTCACTTCCTTTTTAGCTTTTGTTACGTACCATCCACTGAGTGCATATTACATGGCAAGCTCGTGGTAAATATTCTACATATACTTTTTCTTTAATTCTCATGGAACTCCTTTGAGTTAGGTATTGTTGTCCATTTTACAGATGTAAATCTGAGGCTTAGGGGGGCTAAACCATTTGCTAGAATTTCATTTCCAGGTCTCCAGGACTCTAGAGGCCAAGCTGGTATTTACTGCAAGTTGGCCTTTTATCAAGTTTGGCACAGACAATATTATGCCTTTGGCAAACCAAATTGGGTTTTTTTTTAGCAACTGTTTCATGTTCTAGAGCATGTATCGGTGGGTAGGAAACCATGGTGGTGTAGGGATTAAGTGCTACGGCTGCTAAGCAAAAGGTCAGCAGTTCAAATCTGCCAGGTGCTCCTTGGAAACTCTAAGGGCCAGTTCTACTCTGATCTCTAGGGCCGCTATGAGTGGGACCCGACTCGATGGCAGTGGGTTTGGTTTGGTTTTTATTGGTGGGTAGAATTTCAGGGAAAAGAGTGTTCTTAAAAATCTGCAATATATTTTTCCTGAGCTAGGTTTTGCGTGGTAATTTTTAAAAGTAGAAAAGTCCTTTTACATACAATTTAAAAACATAAAATAAAAGACAGTTCCTCAATCAGGTAACCTTATTGTCAACAGTGCAATAATTTATATTGCATTACATGACACAGTAAACAGCTATACCATGTCTTCAGTATGGAATCGGGCTTTTTCTGACTCACTCTGTACATGCTCCTTCTGCTTATTTCTACCTGTCCAGTTTCCAGCAATATTTTTTGACTCACCTCTTAAGATGTTTATTTATTACTAATGCAACATACATTCACTGAGAAAAATCAGAATAGCAAAGCAAATATAAGAAAAAAATCATTCAGAAATCCACTGCCTCGGTGTAACTACTGCCTCGGTGTAACATTTGGAATAGAACATTCCAGGCTTTTTCTTTTGTGGAGATATATTTACATAAATTATTTATTTTTTCCATGGGATCATTCTATTTTGTTGTCTGTCCTTTTTCACATAATATATGAGAACATATTTTCCATGTCAACTGATATATATTTAGATAATCATTCTTAATGGCCACACAGTATTCCATTTGTGAGTATACCACACAATGTGTTGCAAATCCCTTCTCGGGATTTGTTTCTATTAGGTTTTCTCTTTCCAGTATTGTAATTGGAAACCCTGGTGGTGTAGTGGTTAAGTGCTACAGTTGCTAAACAGAAGACTGGCAGTTCAAATCCAGCAGGCACTCCTTGGAAACTGTGGGACAGTTCTACTCTGTTCTATAGGGAATTAGACCCTGCATTAGGATTGACTTGACAGCAATGGTTTGGTTTTTTGGTTTGGTACTATAACTAAGAAGCCGTGGTGGCACAGTGGTTAAGGTCTCAGCTGCTAACCGAAGGGTTAGCAGGTTGAACCCACCAGTTGCTCTGAGGAAGAAAGATGTGGCAGTCAGCTTCCATAAAGATGATAGCCTTGTAAATCTTATGGGTCAGTTCTACTCTGTTTTACAGGGTTGCTATGAATCAGAATTGACTTGATAGTGATGGGTTTTTGGCACGCTAATCGTCCCAAGTTCCATTACTGTTCTGAAAAATGTATTTTAATACTTGCAAAATTCCCAAATTATTCTCCAACTTTTACCTTACAAACACTTTTGGCCAAGTATGTAGAGCTAAAAAAGTTATCTGAACAAGTACATACTGCCAGATCTGTGGTAGTTAACAGCTATGGCTGCTAACCAAAAGGTTTGCAGTTCAAATCTACCAGGTGCTCCTTGGAAACTCTATGGGGCAGTTCTACTCTGTGTCCTATGGGGTCACTATGAGTCAGAATTGACTTAATGGCAATGGGTTTGGTTTTTTTGGTACCAGAGCTGTAAGACTGACAATGTCTCCTTATAAACCCAGCAACAGGTGGCAGACATATTTCTCAGTCATTTTCTCAATATAGTTTCTACTTTCAAGGAGAAAGCCCTGTGAGGAACAGAGAACTTAATCAAGGTAAAGTGGAAAGATGAGGTCTGGAGCCAGACAGTCCCAGACTGGAATCTGGGTTTTGTCACTTACTAGCTGTGGAACCTTAGATGAGTTATTTGACCCCTCCAAGTCTCAATTTTCTCATCTGGAAAATAGGGGTAGTAACATTTCTTTCATGGAATTCTCATGGGGATTAGTATATATCATACATAAAGAAGCTATAGCAGAGTGCCTAATGTAATAGCAGATGCTCAAAAAATGGTGAAAGTATACTAACTATTACTGTTTCCTTTTTTATTAACATACAGGGCACAAAGAAAATACCAGATTTTGAAAAAGGCCATTATCTATCACAAAAGTCTTCCAGAAGAATGATGAGAAAGCTTACTGATGTGAACAGAATGGTTACTAGGATTTCCAGCAGGACAGTGTGTGATCAGCCAGAATCTTTTGTGCCAGCGCTAAAGACCAGTGACCAGCGGGATAACAATGTGGTTTGAGGTCATACCGTGGTTTGGATGATAAATTTCAGATACAGGATAAAAGAAGGAACACCATGCCCTTGACCTTGCCTTTATGAACTTTACAAAAATATTCAATACCACCAGCAGACATGCGTTTCAGGAGGCAAACAAGTAGGCTGTGTAAAAATGACTACTGGATGACCTCTCCAGCAGACACAATCTGCCAACAGAGATACATTGTCCAGTACACTAGGATGCATTTTGAGGATCCCAAATAATGATCTCATAGTTCTTTTTAAAAATTTGATTTGTTCTCCAACTCCAAAAGAATGGAACAGTTAAAGACCATCCCAAATGAAGAGACATAAAAAGTGGAAAGTAGTAACACAGCAGTGCTGAATAAGATCTGAAGCTAGGAAACTCTTATTGAACAAAGTCTATAGATCATGGATTTTAGGCAAATTTGCAAACAGGGATAGCACATGCTCTGTAAATAGAAGCTGCTGCCACAAGCCAAAGGGCAGTGTTTACATGAATCCTGTGGCAGGGACTATTGACCAAGCCATCGATCTTTACGGCCACATTCATATACTTGGTAGCACTTTCAGTGGGTGCCATCTAGAAAAGGAAGGATCACGTTATATATATGTGAAAAATTCTCTAATGTACAAATAGTTTCAGTCTCCAAATTAATTTCTAGTGTTTTTTTTTTTTTTTGGGAACTTGGAACACAAGTTCCCACAGAAAAAGGTGTTATACAGAGCTGTTTCTCAGATTTCCTCATAAAGGCTTACTGAACCTATGATATAATGACAATGCTGTATATTTTGCCATGGAATTAGAATAGAATACAGGATCCTTGCAAGTAGGGGCCCATAAACTACCCAATGATATTTCTTTTTAAGAATAATATTTTATTGTGTTTTTGGTGAAAGTTTACCCAGTTCCCACTTAACAATTTCTGCACAGATTGTTCAGTGCCATCGGGTACATTTACCCACTACTTCTTGAGTCTTTCTCCTTTGAAGCCCCAGAAAACGAAACAGAATTCTATCCTCCCATTTCTACCAAAACCAAATCCAATGCTGTCAAGTTGATGCCAACTCATAGTGATCTTAAAGGACAGAGTGGAACTGACCCATAAAGCTTCCAAGGAGCACCTGTGGATTCGAACTGCCATCCTTTTGGTTAGCAGATGTAGCACTCAGCCACTACACACAGCTACAGTGTGGTGAAAAAGAAATCCTCTGCCATTACCTTGAAGGACCTTTCTTAAATCAGGTGGATGGGTAAATTACAGCATTGTCTAGTACAGTGCTTTTTGAATTTTCCACCAAAGAACCCTTAAAAATGGAAAGTTGAAAAGGGAGTGGAGAAGGTGAAGATGTCTACCTGGAAGTCTCAAGCTTTCCTTGGGAGACACTTCAAATTCTGCAGTCCACTCCTTAACACACTTTGCACATTTTAACAGAAAAAGTTGTGTTTAAAATGATCAGTCAAGATACTTAATTCCGTCCCATTCTTGGTGCACATGAAGGTTGATGCTCCAGAATACGAGGCACTTTTTCCCTGAGGTTCCCTTTTTCCCCTTGGATAGTACATATGTGGTAAATGAACATAGAAGAGAGAAGAATTGATGCTTTTGAATTTTGGCATTGGAGAAAGATGTTGACTGCATCACGGCCCACCAAAAGAATGAGCAAATCTGTTCTGGAAGAAGTACAACCAGAGTGCTTCTTGGAAGCCAAGATGGCAAGACTGTGTCTTACATACTTTGGACATGTTGTCAGGAAACATCAGTCCCTAGAGAAGGACACCATGCTTGGTAGAGTAGAGGGTCAGCGAAAAAGTGGGAGACCCTCGATGAGATGGATTGACACAGTGGCTGCAACAATGGCCTTAAGCATAGAAACAACTGCAGACGTGGCACATGACTGAGCAGTGTTTCGTTCTGTTGTTCATAGCTCGCTATGAGTCGGAACCCACTCGACAGCTCCTAATAATAACAGTACATATGTGCACTCCAGGCTGAGAAACTTGGGGGGAAAGGGGAGAATGTGGTGGGAATCTAAAGTAAACGAGAGAAACATAATAAAAGTCAAATCAGCAATCCTAGCACCACCAGACTCCCTTTTCCACTTTCAGTGGCACAGCCCTTCAGTCACCAGTGTTGTGCTCTTAGCCTTTTTCTTTCCTCTCTCAAAGCCAGTTCCTGGATAGGATCACAGGCTCCTTCATGCTGAGGTGTAAATGACCAATAAGAGCTGAAAAGGTCACAGGGTTTTTGTATATTAAGGATTCATAGTTTTAAAGCAGAATAGAAGTTAGAGAATAATCCCCAGGGAAAGGGTTATGTTGGTGGGTGTTGGTAACCCTGTGCCTTCCTGCTTTTTTCAGACATCACACCTCCTTTCAGGTTGGTGATTTAGGAGGAAATTTAATGGTGATGTTTTTCGCTTTGAAAGTATTTACTTCATTTTGGAAAGTGTAGATTTTGTGGTTGTCGTTTGCTACATTGTTTTCTATATGTTTTCCTATCTTTTATCCCTAATAACTGAAATTTGAAACCTTGGATGTAAATGTTCCCATTTACGGGTCTAAGAGGAGAAATAGTAACAATATTTAATAGTTCATTTCCATAGTGTTGCACCATTTGCAAAGTGCTTTCATATCCACAATCACTATATTATTAGTGTTCAATTAGTGCTAAATAATAAATAATAATAAGGGGAGTGGGACTAGAACGAGCACCTCCCCCCCCAAATCACAGCGGTTCAATGAATCACACATACTTGGTACCCACCTTATGCTACCTCAGGTTCTGTGGTACCCTTGACCTTGCCTCTCAGGAGTTTCAAAATTCAATGGTTAATGCAAAAGAAAGTCTCTGCAGATGGGCCATCAGGCAGGTGTCAGAGTTGGGGGCTGGGGGGTGGAAGCAAATATGCATTAAAAACCGAAGAGCCAGGCTTTGCCTTGTGAGCGTTTGCAGCTGCAAGGAAGAGATGCAAGGAGTGCTTCTTCTGCCGAATTTAGGAAGGTAAGTACAGCAGAAGTGATTCTTGCTTAGAGACCTGGGAAAGGGCAGTCCCCAGAGGCATTTCGGGCTTTGGAACCGGTAGAAATGACCTGCTAGAGAACAGTTAAAGCCGAGGAAAAGTTCTTTGTGCAAGGAGGGGAGAGCGCCCTGAGGTACAAAGAGCAGATTTAAGGAAAAGAGGATTCCTTCTGCACACTTCTGCAAGGGGAGCTCGGCTGACGATTGGGGGCGTGTGGGGAAGAAGGTTTGTAGGGGGCCGCGGCTGTGGGTTCCCGCCTCCACCCCTGTCCGCGCCCCACACCCAGGCAACAGTTGGTCGCGCGGGGCCCGCCCGAGCGGGGTGGGGAGGGGGAGTCTCGCGATCGTTTAGGGGGGGTGGAGGCAGGGGGGAGGGCGACGGGGGGAGGCCATGACGTAGGGTGGGTGGACGGAAGTGGGGCAGGGTTGAGGGTTATTTAAAGAAGGGGGGGCCGAGCGGAGGGGCTGGAAGCGGAGTGATTCCTCACCCCGGTTCCATCTAGCTCTCTCCAGAGCAGCCACTGCCGCCGCCCCGGAGCCCTCGTCCCCCTTTTTATCCCCTACTCGAACGCCATGGAGCCGGACACCGCCGCAGTGGCAGCCACCGTGGCAGCCGCTGATGCGACCGCCACCATCGTGGTCCTAGAGGACGAGCAGCCGGGGCCGTCCACCTCGAAGGAGGAGGGAGCGGCCGCCGCGGCCACCGAAGCCCCCGCGGCCACGGAGAAGGGCGAGAAGAAGAAGGAGGTAGAGAGGAAGGGGGTGTGTGTGGGGCGGACGGATGCGGGCCTGACCCCGCCGAGGGCCCCAACCCTGACCTTTCGGCACCGACAGGTACCTCCGGAGGCAGCGCCGCAGGGCAGGGGGCGGCGGGCGCGGGTGGGGGGCGACGGCAGGGTTGCCTGGCCTCCCCTCCCCCTCTTCTGTCGCCTCCAGGAGGCGGGGGCGGGGCGCGGCGCGGCGCGGGCCGGAGGGCGCGGGAGCCGGGCCGGGGGCTGCGGAGCCCCGCGACAGCCCCGGCCCCCTCCCCATTCCCGGAACTGGGGGACGACGGGGGGTGGGGCGGTGCAGGAACCCGCCGCCGCCGCTCCCTCTCCCCGCGCCTCCCTTCCCGGCGGCCTCCGCCTGGGAAATCTGGGCCCTTCAATCCCACCCTCGCGCCACTGGGGCTTTGCTGGGGCTGGTTTTTTTCTTTGCATTTCAAGGTGCTGGTGGTTGGAGGGCGCGGAATGAGAGGGAAGACATTTCTTTCTTTGCCTGGCAATGCTGGCCTTTTGGACGACAGGAGAAGAAAACCATCCCTTGTTCTTCCAGTGCTTGCTTGCTGAAGTGGGGTGGGGGGGGTGCCACCCCGAGAAAGCGAGCTCTCCGCGGCGTGCCCCCCAGCCCCAAAGTGAGGAACCACGGACGTTGGCTTAGGAAAATTTCCAATGTCCGCACCCCCGCTCCCTCCCGCCCCGCCCCCAACGGTATAGTGTTTCACTCCAGGGCCACCCAAATGGTCCCCCAATCCGGCCCCAAGCCTCCCAGGCTTCCGCCTCCCTCTCCTAGTGGGCGCTGCTGGCTCCTGGACACACACAGGTTTTTATTTTTTTTCTTTTAAATCAAGCGTCGCCAGGATGAGCTGCTGCTAATCTGCATAAAGGGACATAATGTGCCTAAGGGAACATCATGTGCAGAAGGGACTTGACACCTATTAAAGCTAAACCTAGAAAAAAATGTATCATTTCTATAACCCGTATTTCATGTGGAACCAAGAAATTCAAATGGAACTGTGAAACGTGTTGAAAAATTGAAGTTTAAAGAAAATAGGATGTGGCATGTGGATTTTTGCAGGAAGAATCTTTTGCGGGTGGATTTTTTACATTTATGAGTAGACGTAGCACAATTTACAAAAGGATAGGTAATTAAAATTATGTTATAGAGATCTCATGTAGCTTTGTCTGAAGATGCTATGGTACCAAATGAAAAGCTTTTGAGGGCAGTTAACACCTTTTGCCTTGAATGGAAAAAGAGTAAATTGTAAATTCAGGAGTTGCTTAAGTGAAATTTGTTACAAGGTTGACTCAACAGAAAGACAATTGCTGTTCTGAAGTAAAAACCATAGAAAGCATATATACATGTTTAGATCCAGATGATAGTTGGATCAGTGAGATAATATTGATGATTAAAGCTGGGCCAAGTACCAAATGTCAGTATAAATCACATGTTGGAAAATTAAAAAATACGTTTATTGTAAAGATGCTTTCTACTTAACAGGATTCGGCTGTGTGAAGTGCACAGCTTGCTTTCATGTGGCAGTCAGGGTGGTAGAATTTTCCAGGTAGTGTAAATTTTTTGATTTGTGGAAAGACTGGGAGTCAGAAAAGCTACTATATAGAGAACAGAGTCGATACATGTGAGATACAGTGATTCAAAAACACTATAGCCTCATCAGAGGTTACATTGTCCACTCAGCATAGAGAAATGTGGGTACGCAGTGGGAAGTTTCTGGATATCTGAAGTTTACTGCTTTTGTCACTGTATTTTTAAAAACATTTTTTTCCCCCCTTGGAAATCTGAGTGTATTGCACAGACCTTTAACTTTTTAAACTGTGAATTAAAAATATAGATTAACCTATTCCTCATGACCATCATTTATTTTATCTGACATTGATACAAAGGTAGTTGAAGTCCAGGAGGTTGTATCTCCTAAATTAAATACCTATTTCCCAGACTGTTCCATTATTGTGTTGCTTTTTTAAAAATCCCTTTTCTGTCTCCTCCCTCAAGAGTCAAGCTGCCAGCTACCAGTTTTTAAACACCTCATCCACTTTCCTCAAATGGAACTTAATTAGTTCATGATAAAGGACATAAATGTAACAAAATCATTTGAAACCTCTCTAAAATGGAAAAATTCAGATGACAAAGCAGAGATGAAAATAATGACACCTGAACACCAAGAATAAGAAATGTTGTGGTAGTAGAACACCAGTGTTAGTGCTGTATTTCAGCCATTTCCTGTTGCTGTGGACAGTGTGCTTCTAGACGTCTTTCCCAGGTCCTCTGCTACTTATGTTATTCTCTGTAGTGTGGCAAGCCAGATTGTCAGACTCGCTGGAATTGTGCAGGGAAACCTGTGAAAGCCAGAATCTGTGTAAGGCAGAAACCTGGCAGAAGTAAAATGCACACATTTACACTCAGACAGGGATAGGAGAGCGGTACTGCTGCACCCTGTCAAAAGCTGAGAACTTGCAAGACCTGGAAAAGGAAGCGATCCCTTTGCGTTACAGGTCTCACGGGTTTTCCCATATATCATGTAGAAATAGGCTCTGAATGAGAGCAAGTTCATGGTGAATACAGTGGGTGAGATTTAGTGGGTTGACTTGTGACACCTCCTTAAAGGTATTTGCTTACCCTCTGGTTCTTGAACTTGGTTTAAGTGGTGGTAGTTGGATAATGTAACACTGAAGCAATCGGAGATGGCATTTTTGGTAATGAAAACGTCAAGAAAAAGGATGTAAATGTAACATGATCTTTAGGTTAAGGCATTTTAATGACCTTTGACTGTTCTCATAGCATCTAGACTACCAGGTACAAAAAATCCACACAAAACTCCTTAGAACATCTTAGTTACCATTTATCCTTTCTTTCTTTCTTTTTTTTGTGTATAAGAAAAGGGTTTTTAAAACATGTATACGTGTACAAATGAGAAGGTTTAGAAGGTAGGTATTTTAATTGTTGCTTGTAAGATATTGCCAGTTAAGTAATTATCCTCAGCTTTTAATAGCCCTGCTCATGATTTGGAATTTTAATGAGCACATAATTAATTTTTTATGGTATTATACCCAAGGTGAGCAAAAGAAATGAGTAAAACGTTTTCCTAAGATTGAAGCTTAATTTTCTGTAAGTGAACTTTTACTTCCGACACTACTGGGTGTAGACTTGGGGATAAGCAGCGAAGTAATTTTCACCATTTTGAAAGACAGCTTTTCAAGGAATGATAAAGCTGTGTGTGTTACTCAATTTTTTTTTACTTGTAGTCTTGAAAATATAATAGGATTTACTGTAAACATGACAGTTTGAAAGTGTGGATTTAGAGGGAATCTTTAGCGCTTTTCTAGTCCATCCATCTACGATTACATTGAAAACATCCCAGATGGATGATATGTATGTGTGTGTGTATATTTATATATATGAGATGCTATAAAGTAAGATGGTTGTTATTTAGGTTAGAGCGTCTGAGCAGTATCTGATCAGCACTCCAAAGTAAGACCCTGACCAGGGTCAAATTCCATTATCTTACTTTGGGTTTCCTCCAAATACACATTTTAATAAACCTTCAAAGAGAGATATTTATTAGTTTCTGGAGCATGGTTTTCTTATGCTAAAGGTCACATTCTCTTGCATTTTGATCTATGTTTTCAGGAACCAGTTGAGAAAAAACATGATAAAATCAAAATATTTTCTTCAGTTTTCACAAACAAGTATCTTTTGATTTGCACAAAGCCTGTGTTACAACTGCAATACATTCAGCTTTGGGCATGACAAGTAGATTTATTTTTAATTTTTTTTTCTTGATTTCCTGCAGGGAAGGAGGTGTATTCTGTATGCATATCTATCTTTATAAAGACTAATTTGTTTTTATAAAGCATACAATATGTGTGCTTTATAAAGACAAACTAGTGTTTACTAAAAGGATACAATGTATGTGCGACCTCCCAAAGATTTTCATTATTTTTAAGTAATTGATTGATAGTAGTTCCCAGTAAATTACAATTTTTTAAATGTCCGAGCTTGATAGTTAATGGCCCTGATAAATTGCCTCTATAATATCTATACATGATGTAAGTAGTTGAAAGCAGTTATTTTTCCAGTTTGGAGAAAATAAACAAGCTGTTTGAAAATAAAAGAGTATATTTTGAGACTGTATGGCTTCTTTATTTTTAATATGTGTGATCACCTGGTATTAAAAATAGTTTGAATATTGTAATTAAAGTATGAAAGCAATAAAAAAATAGTGTTTTTTTTCAGGAATAGAAACCACAGTCATATTTTCTGAGAGCCTAGCGTGTTTGCATTTTATGGAGAAATGTTTCTGATAAGTTATATTTGCTTGGAATTCACCGGTTTGTGGTTGATAATATTAACATAGTCCAGATTTTAAATCTCCTATTTAATGATTACATGCTTTCTTACATCTTACATTAAAAAATAGGTGAAATTGCTCTGTGTTTCACTTTTTGCTTTTTGTTTCTATTAGTGTTATTCCTTTGGTTTTCACAATTCCTTCCAGTTTGTTGTTTTTCTTTTTAAATCCATCCTCGGGTGTGCAAAGCTAGATTACTTACACGCCCGGCTTCGTGACTTGCTCTCATCATTGGTCCATGCATGGTGCATGTTTATTTAGTAACTTAATTACTTTTTACTTCCTTTCTGTTATTTTTTTTAATTGCACTTTAAATGAAGATTTTCTGAGCACATTAGTTTCTCATTAAAAAATTAATACACATATTGTTTTGTCACATGGGTTGCCAGCCTTGTCAAGAGTCATCACTCTCTCCCCTTCTCGACCTTGAGTTCCCCATTATCAGCGTTCCTGTCCCTTCCTGCCTTCTCCTCCTCGTGCTTGGGTTGCTGTGCCTATTTAGTCTCCTTGCGTTGTATGGGCCTGTCTAATCCTTGACTGAAGGGTGAACCTCAGGAATGACTGCAGTATTGAATTTTAAAGGGTGTCTGAACTTTTTACTTTCTTCAGTTAGGAATGCTGTGCAATTTTGATGGTTTATTTATTTATTTTTTGAACTTATAGAAAAGTGCTGCTCCATTTCAACTCAAACTTGGTGCTAAAGCTTCTAAATCTGAAAAGGAAATGGACCCGGAATATGAAGAGAAAATGGTAAATACACTTTTGGGTAGAATAGTGAATGCTGTAGTAAAGTTTTATAGTGATGTGAAAAATGAAAAAAACGTGTGTATGTAATGTAACATAGAGTTACAGATTTTAGAATTAGAAAGTAATCATAAAATCCATCATCATAGAGTTTTGTTGATAAATGATCTTATTTTCAGAGGATGAAATGAAAGATCAGAAAGGCTATATGAAGTAGTTGGGACAAAATGAAAGATCAGAAAAGCTATGTGAAATATTCTTTTAGTGCAGCACTCTTTACCCCAAAATAAGGTGTTTTATGCTAGAAATATCTTATCTACCAATGTAAAATATCAGCGGCGTTATAGGTGCCTTTTCCCATTTGCGACCTGCTTTTTTTTCTCCTTCTTGCTTTGGATATATGAGTATATGACTGAATACTACAAATTATAGAACATGTAATACGATAATACCTTTTATGATAGTATGTTTTGTTGAAGGAAGCCTGTTTACCTAGTGCATGAAAATATCACATATTTAAGCAGTGTAATTTTATGTATGCATACATACATTTATTTAAATTATACTCACAAAAACCCATATTTTAGCTTTAATTTTAACTAGACTTTTATGCCCCAGGATTTTTTAACACCACTGAACTTGATTAAAGCAAGTGAGAAGTCACAGCTAGTTGGAGCTGATTCGTTTTTTGTTTTTTTTTTTTCCCCTTCCTGAGGTTGTTTTTGCAGTGATTATATAAATATCAAGTAGAGATGAAGTATATTTGGGGGCTATTGATAACTACTTTACGAAAGTCTGTGCTTTAACGTTAAAGACTATATCTTATGTAGCCATCAAGGAGCCCTGGTGGTGCAACAGTCAGGCATTTGGTTGCTGACCTAAAGGTTGGTGGATCGAATCCATGCAGTGACTCTGGGAAAAAGATCTGGCAGTTCACTCTGATCTGATAAAGATCATAGCCTAGAAAAGCTTATGGTGCAGTTCTGCTCTTTTACATGGCTTTTTTGTGAGTTGGAATTCACTCGAAGGCACCTAACAACAACTCAAAGAACAGCGTTTCATTGAGGGTAACAAAATACGGAAAGTTTATGGCTTCCTTCTAGCTACTGTTCTGAATATTCTTTCTTTAAATAATTGTGTTTATGTTAGTTGACTCTTCTGTAAGTTGTTGGTGTTCTTAATTACACATCCTTCATTAGCAATGAAATTTTCTAAACCCTGTGGTCAGAAAGTTACTTGGAGTTAAAACATCGTCTTCATTTTTTTCCCTTTATCTAGAATGATGTGTGTTTATTGATCCTGTAAGGTGTTTTAATTAAGAAGAGTTTTAGTAAACTCCATGGTATAAGTTACATGCCCTTTTAAAAACTACTGAGAAATGGCAGTGTCAACTTTTAATAGTTAATACTTACGAACTACCTTGTTATCAACTATAGACATGTGCGCACATTCCCATGTGTACTTCTTTTCCCCAAATCCGGCTCCCCTCTGGGGAGAAACTTAGCATAAAATATAATTTTCCAGATTACTATAATTGAAGAGAGAAATGTTTATTACATTATTGTGGTATCACATTGAAAAGATTTCGAGAAAAGATAACAGTGTAGTCTAAGATTTTAATGACTTTCAGATGCAGCCTAAAAATTCTCTAAAGTTTAGTTTATGGTACCTGTATGTCATAATTGATATTTTGCATTTATATTTTTAAGATACATTCTTGTAACACTTAAGTTTGTTACTTTTTAAGGAAAGAAAATGGTTATGGTATGGGAAGGGAATTTACTTTTTGATCTTGACTCTTTAAGGGTACTACATATTGAGGCATTCACTTAAGTCTGCCAGACCGTTTGGCTTTTCTTCAAGGTTTTTGCAAATACCAGTTTCAAATTCTGCTCTACACTAGTTGTGGAAGCTTGGATGAGCTGTGGACCCTGTCTGCCTTAGTTTTATCGTTGTAAAATGGGATGACACTAATACCAACCTTTTCGATTTGTTAAGAGAATTAACTGAGTTAGTATGTTTAAAGTACCTAGAACAGTACATAGTATGAAGTAAGTGCTTATTTAACAAAATATGGTTTTGACATACGCAAACTGAGTAATTTTTCTTTTTTGTTTTGTAAATTAGAAAGCAGACCGGGCTAAGAGATTTGAGTTTCTTCTGAAGCAGACAGAACTTTTTGCACATTTCATTCAACCTGCAGCACAAAAAACTCCCACATCTCCTCTGAACATGAAGTTGGGGCGTCCTCGAATAAAGAAAGATGACAAGCAGAGCTTAATTTCTGCTGGAGAGTATGTTGGCACCTCTCTGTTCCTCCCTCTCTTTTTTTTTCCTCTCTCTGTCCACTCATAACTCTCACTCTTCAGTTATTCGGTGTAGCTTTATCTTAAGAAAAATTAAAATTACTGTCAGTATAACTGTTTTGAACACAATAGCATTTCTTTCTTACTGGAAGCCAATGAGTAAAAATGTAGACTGATTCTATCAAATTTCAAGTAAGGTCTAGATAATTCGTCCTTCCCCCTAGCCAAAGATGATAGGAGAGCCTTCTGACTTGTCACTGGAGCATTTGGATTGAGTGTGCAGGTCCTGTTCCCTTTCTGTTTTCAGCTACCGCCACAGGCGCACAGAGCAGGAGGAAGATGAGGAACTTCTGTCGGAGATTCGAAAAACATCTAACGTGTGTGTTAGATTTGAGGTGTCACCTTCTTGTAAGTACTTCGTTACTTTGGGAATTCTGTTGTAGAAAAGTTTTACTTCATTGGCTCAGCGATAGTATGAGACATAAATTTGTTTTTTTTTTTTTCCTCCCTCAGATGTGAAAGGAGGCCCGCTGAGAGATTATCAGATTCGGGGACTGAACTGGTTGATATCTTTGTATGAAAATGGAGTCAATGGTATTTTGGCTGATGAAATGGTAAGATTGTAGCTCAAAACAAATTCTTGGTTGTCAGTGATTTTTTGCCTGGAGGATAAACTATTTCCTTTAGCCCTTAGGATGAAAAAAGTATCTATCATGTCTAGAATTGTTTTAAGAGCCTATACAACATACAATTTCATGGTCACAAAATTCTTGTTGAGATTTCCTTAAATAGTATCTAAAACCACCTTGTGTTTTTTGTTTTCCTTTACACTTTGACTTCCAGGAAGCTCAGAGCCAAATTAAATATCATAATAGAGATTCTGCATAACCCTTCTTGTTCTTCTCCTTCTCATCTTACTTGCTTTCCTCAGTTTCTCTTTATTTTTATTGTACCATTAATTTATATCCCATGTTTCTATCGTAGGCTACTTGAAATCCTTTTGGGAATGAGGTGGAGGTAATATAAACTGAACAAACGAGAATGAATATAACACGTGGATTTGTGAACAATCCATGTGAATAGGTAGAACAGGGAAAATAAAAGTAAAAAGCAATTACTGAGTCTGGATAGAGTAGAGTGCCAGGTGGGGATTGGGAAATAAACTGAGAAATCATGGACATAAAAAATAAGTTGACCGGAGATGAAAAAAAAAGAAGGCTATGTAAGACACTACTGTAGTGGATCAGGGAAGTATATGAGCATCTAGATGGGTATTTTAAGACCAAGTGAATAGGATTGAGGAGAGGGCAGGGAAGACTCTCAGCCCATACAGCCTAGGGATAGTTGTATTTGCAACCACTGTTACCCAGAAAACCAGTAGGACTATATGCCCCATATCATCTAGTGTAGTAGTTGTACTCATCCCTGGCTGAACAACTACTAGGTGTGTGGTGAAGCTTCCATTGTATTAGGGGTCTGTAGCTCCTGAGACATCCATATTCTGGTTTGGGGCCTATGTCAGCTCAGGGGGACGATAGCTGACCAACAGAAAGACCAGGGTTATTTGCCCCAAGCTCTTCTTGACTGCAGCCTGTCTAGCTAATGAAGAATCTGAAGGTTCTTAGTGTTGAATTTATGCTTATACCAGATGCATTTTTATTACTGAAAAAGGAGGAACACTTTAAGGATTGTAGAAAATTTGGAAAAAGTAAAGAAGAAAATGAAAAGCAAGTTATAATTCTGCTACATGGAAATGAATACATGTAACATTACATGTATGATGCCATCTATTTTTTCGTGTGTGTTTGTATATATATGTAAACAAATACATAATGTTAAATTTGGTATTCTGATTTCTTCACATTTGTACATATTATCCACATAAGTAAAACATATTTTTATGAAAATGACTGTAGCGTAATGATCCTAGGGAAGTATCGTAATTTTACTCACTTCCTCCCCTTATTAACAATTGTTTGGATAGCATGATGTATAGGTAGTGTGATGGTGATAACATTTGGAATTGGAGTTTTCTGCACTGCTCAGTTATTTCCCTAAGATTCCTGGAAGTGAAACTACTTGGTGAAGGATTATGGACATTTTAAAGCTTTGGATGTACAATATTTATATAAAACCATCTTATTCAGTGGAATATGAGATAGGATAGACCTAATACAAAGAGCTCGGAGTTTAGGATTATGAACGGAAATCTAGCATTTGTGTGGAGAAAGCAAAGGCCGTAGTTCCCTTTCCTATGAGGTGGGTCGTGGGCTCGTGGGTGTCCGATACGTTACTTGAAACAGTAGGCCCACTGGACCAGGGCATCTCTTAGATCTTTTCTGGCTGCAGAGTCCTGTTTTATCATTCTTTAGGTTCTTAGGAGCATGAGGTGCAAGGTGCCAAGTATAGAACCCCAAGTCGCTTGAGACACGTAGGCTAAATATTTAATGCCCGGGCTATAATACTGTTTGGGGACAATGGGAAAGAAACATCAACTACCTAAGCAGTTTGAAAAGGGGATTTGTCTTTGTGAAATAAAAAAAAAAAAAAAACTTCATTTTGCTACTAGCAGATAAAGTTGTAGGGTAGATTGCTGTTTCTTTCAGGAATAAAAATACCTCTGTTGAGCAACCGTCTGACTGCAGTAGTTCCTGGTTTCTTTTTGTCCTCAGTAGTAAGTATTGAACTTGAGTGGCTATTCACTTTTAGAAAGGTCTGTTAACTGTTCATTGGCAGAAACAGAATTCCCTATGTGAGCTAGTTGGCAAATATCTTTTGAGCCTTGTTACTAAAAGAAAGCTTCATTCAAGAACCACCATTTATGGTTTGTCCCCTTTTTGTGATGATAATACAGGGTCTTGGTAAGACTTTACAAACGATTGCTTTGCTTGGTTACCTGAAACACTACCGAAACATCCCTGGACCTCACATGGTTTTGGTTCCAAAGTCTACTTTACACAACTGGATGAATGAATTGAAGCGCTGGGTTCCATCTCTCCATGTTATTTGTTACGTTGGAGACAAGGATGCAAGAGTAAGTGCAGAATCAGTTGAGGCACTGAAAAAACGTTTTCTGGAGTTGTTTTAAGTTATATACAATTGCTATAAAAGACGTTTAAGCTGACAATGGCTGCTGCTACTAAATAACACTGAAGTTGTGCTTATTTTAGGCTACGCTATAGTGTTAAGTGCTTTGCGTATATTCGTAACATTCTCATGAGGTAGCTGTGCTACTGTTCATAATGGATGATTCACTGTTACGTTTTATCTGGGTTTACTTGAATTAGTTCATTAACCTAAGCATTTTTGAATTGTGCTTTGAAGTGTCTTCTTATTGAAAAAGATACTGATTTTTTGACAATATGTCTTACTGGTAACACAGTCATTTGTGCTATTTGGAAGCCCAAAATATGTAGATTTGCATGATACACAGTTGCTTTTTTTTAATTGTGATTAAGTGCAAGTATACAGTCCAGATCATTTTTGCATGCCTGCCTTTCTGTAGCTCCTCCAGCTCTCCTGGCCCAGTGACAGCACATTGCTCCTTTTTGTTCTATACTTGCAGTATCCTCTTAACAAGCTCCTGTTCCCTCCTGTCCACTGTCTTCTGTCCCATCAAGAGGAGAGCAATAAGACAGCATTCTGTAAATGCATAGAACCAAAAAGTACACACACCACATGGTCACACTGTGACCCTGAGTCTGGTCCATTTTTGTCCGAAGAGTTGACCTCGGTAGTGTTTTCTGGACAGGGGCAGCCGCAGGTCCAGGGGCCGTGCTCCCAGGGGATCCTCAGGCCGTCGGACCATCAGCTGTGGTCTCTTAGTACAGCCCTCGAGCTGCGTTTCCCTTTTTCTTGTGCTGCCGCAGGGACTCTACGTGGTGTTCCCCATCATGGCTGCCTGACTTACATTTTTTGTTTAAATTTTTTGACTTTCACTTGTGCATGCGCGCACACACACACAAACATGACACCTCTCTTGTATGTACAGAGGGCTTTGTGTTTTTTTGTACATGGTCACTGCTTTCAGGTTTGGTCTTTGAGTAGACAAATACATGTCTGTATACATTCTCATATAATTGTCAGTCCTAGTCTCTTAAATTAACAGTTTGTCGGTCTAGTAGGCTACAATTTTTAGGTCTATAGAACTAATCTAAAAATAATAAATTATGCAAAAATACCAAAATGAATAATCAGCTTAGAAGGCATCTTATTAAACTTTGTCTTTATTTTGCCTCTAGAGAATAGAATTTAAAGATTTATTCTATTTTACATATTTAGGTAGGTTATCAAAAGATACCCTCAGAAGAATAGTAGCATAATGAATTATGCAATTTTATCTTCCTTCTTTTGCTTGAAGAAGAGTTACTTAAATATATTTAAATTTAACTTATAAATAATTTAAATATTGAAATACTGAACTCATGCATTTAGAATTACAGGCTGATTCTTCCCTGTGCCTGGTAGGTCTCAGGAGCAGCTTAGTTAGAACTCTTTCTGGTCACTGTTATTATTTAGTGCCTGTCCTCATGATGCTTTGCAATTTTAAAGTATTGATCTTTTGGTAAAATTAGTTCTTCCAGTTATGAACAACAGAAATATCTAGGCTTGCATTTTCATAATGCTCCAATAAAAATGTAAATCAGTGGCTTTTAATGGTGTTACACAGAATCCAAGGGCTTCATGAAGTATCTCTGGGAATTTTAAAGAATATATTTGTGACTGTCCTATCTTCGTCATGTGGAAGGTTATTGAGATTCTGGTGGCTTGAAAATTAAGTTGGAAAACCAGTCTTCAAAGTTAGTGTTTTTCAAATTGTGAGTTGCCACCCACTGATGGATTGTAAATTCAATTTAGTGAATGCTGATAATTTTTTAAAACAAATAGAATGGAAGTGAAAATAGTAGAGTATTTCATATGTAGTAAGAGTAAATACTGTCTTGAGGAATTTCTAAGTTACCTGTTTCCATATATATGCCCTTCAACTTATATGTGTATACTGAGTTGCAGTATAAAATGTATTAAACATATTTTTACTGTGGGCCATGATCAAAAAGTTTGAAAACTATTGTTCTAAATAGTATCATGATAGTTTAAATAATTAATATGTCAGATACTTAGAGATTGATGTCAGCATATTCACAGAAATTCTAGATCATTATAGACAAATTTGAACCTTGGTTCTCTGTGGGATACACATAGTGAGTTTTTCTGTTTTGTTAGCCTTTTGTAAACATTTCATGAGGTCAGTATTTTAGTAATGAAATATGTGGTATAGAATAGGAAGCATATTTAAATGAGTTGGAAAATTACTAGAGATGCTCTTGATCTTATCTGTTACTAACGCAATCCTAATGTATACAGAGGTGTGATCCCCAAACATGATTGTGTGATTCATTTTGTTCTGTGCCAGAGGGCTCAAAGACTGATGTTGAGTAAATCTTAAAGGACCTAGTTTTGACACGTGTAAAATGAGGGTTTTTGGATTATGTGATCTTTAGTGTGTGTTGAATCTTGGTAAAGTGGTTGGCTGCCAACTGAAAGATCTGGTAGTTGAAACCCAGCTACCGCTTCTCAGGAGAAGGATGCAGCATTTAGCTCCCATAAAGAAGACAGTCTTGGAAACCATCTGGGGAAGTGTTACCCTGTCCTGTTAGGTCGCTATGAGTCAGAATTGACTCACTGGTAACAGGTGGGTTATGTTCCCTCAAGATGCTCTGAATCTGTCATCACAAAAGTTTTAAAACACAGCACATTTAAATGAAAAAGTATGCATATGCTCCATGAAACTTGCAAGTGGAACCATGCATCTGTTTCCGCAAATCAGGCAAGGATTATCTGTTAACAGAAACACCTGGAGTCTGGCACCCGGCTCTCTTTAGCTTGTCTCTTGCTCCCTGGTGTCGTAACTTTAAAATCTGACCCCTTCTCAGGGAGCAGCTGAGATCTCTACAGAGAGCCTTTTTCTGGTGTCTACTTCCGGCCAGAGGATCCTCTTTTCCGTAGTAGACATTTAGTTACTAGCTGTTGAATGAGTCCGCAGTGTGTTTGATTGCATAACTGTGAATTTTTGAAAAAAGACTGTAGTGAATAGTGACTTACATTTAGGCATTGTAATTTCAGGTTTCCCATGCTAATCAGCCCCTTTTCAATAAAGATTTTGATGTTTTCCAGTAACTTTCATGGTTTTATTTTGACCCATAACACCTGGAATTCAGTCTGTAGAAGTTGAGATACTCTTAGTCAGCTTTGGCTACTGTGTTGTCCACTGCCTGTGAAGATTTAAAAATAGTATTAAATGGTCTGACCCAGTTTTAAATAGCCTCCTGGACTGAACAGAGCAGGGCCCTTTTGTAGCCTTAGAACAATGCGAGGAAAGGCACAACAACGTTAATGGACTTTCATGACCCCTCAACAACTTATATGACTCATCTCTGCTAGGAAGAGAAGGAACATAGAAGAAATTTCAAAGGGTTGTGATCACTCATGTATCTACCAAGTACTTTCTAGTTTTGAAACTGTATTAGTTGGTCATGCCTGGATTTTGGTAACACTGTGTTATACAGAAAGCAGTTATTCTGCACAGGTCCTTTTGGGCAGAGCCTCTTAGTTTTGTGATCTTCTGGTGATAGAATTGTTTTCTGGTTGATGGAATATGCTATAATCATGGAAGAGAAGCTTGTAAGAGAAGCCTTTGTTGATGAATATATTAGCATGTCATCCAGAAAATTGACCATCAAACTAAGGTTATCTTTGGGCCTCAGTTTTCTCATCTCTAAAGTGGATGAAACTAAATGATGCTCAGTTTCTACCAAACAAAGCCAACCCACTGAGGTCGAGTCGATTCTGGCTCATAGTGACCCTATAGGACAGAGTGGAATTGCCCCGTACGGTTTCCAAGGCTGTAAATCTTTGTAGAAGCAGACTACCACATAGTTCTCCCACAGAGTGGCTGGTGAGTTTGAACTGCTGATCTTTTGGTTAGCAGCCAAGTGCTTCATCCACCGCACCACCAATTCTCTTACAACTGTTAATACCTTGGCACTTAATTCTGTGATCATCTTCCCAGCCTTTTCTAATATCAGGAACTTTATTTTGTATTAGGCTGCTTTTATTCGTGATGAAATGATGCCAGGAGAGTGGGATGTTTGTGTTACTTCTTATGAGATGGTAATTAAAGAAAAATCTGTATTCAAAAAGTTTCACTGGCGATACGTTGTCATTGATGAAGCTCACAGAATCAAGAATGAAAAATCTAAGGTAAGCCAATTCTCAACATCTTTCAAGTTTTCTTTGAATTACCAGGTCTGTTCCTTTATGTCTCTGTATTCAAAATTAAAAAAGTGATGGAAGGTGTGATTTTACTTGTCAAGTGTGAATGAAAGTCAGGTTTTAAAATGTTTTTGACATTTAAATTGTGTGACTACAAGACAAACAAAAATTGAGCACAATTGTTAATGTAAAGCGACCTAGGTGTTCATTTGCCGTACCTCTTGTTACAGTCTACTACTTTAATGCTACAGTATTTTAATATTGTTGCAAATATTTGGTGTACAGATACCATTTGTTCTGACTGATGTTTTTATTGATGAGCTACCTAATGTGTATTCATATGGACTGGAAACAAAATTTTCTGGAATTATCTAACTTGTGTGAATTAGAGTACAGTGTTAACTTTGAAAAATATCAATATTTCTTGCCATTCAACACCATCAACAGTAGGAAAAGCTTCAGTTATTATGATGAACCTCTCTTTGGATCACTGGGCTACTTTGAGAGAAACAGGGACAGAACTGGAGCAAAACCACCAGGTGGATCATACTAATTTCAGATTGGCACTAATACCTGATAAGAGGACGCATGTTAAAGAATTAATTGTTTAAGAGCATTATGCAGATACATTTTTATTGATAAGGTTACTGCTATTTTATGATTTTTTAATTTTTTTGGATCTTAATTTTTGTGATCTTATACTTCTAAAATTAATCTAAGGTATTGGGGAAAACAAACTCAATTTTGGCACTTAAGCATTGTGAACATGCCGAGTTAGAACTTGGCTAGGCACGCAGATGAACGTAGTTGGTCAGGAGAAGGGAAGGGAATGTTACTGTATAAAGTGAGTGTCCTGGATTCCATGGAGAAGGTCTGGACTGTTTTTGATAGGGCTAAATTGGAGAAAATAATATTTTTTTGCAGTAAAGTGGGAGGATCTCAGGGGGTCTTGGGTATGTAAGTGAACTATGGAGTGTAGCAGTGCCTAGGACGTTTTCCTCAGTTGTGTTTTCACTGTAGCATTGTCACCTGAATTTGGGTGTTTTTCCGTATGAAAATAATTTTTGAGTTTTTATTTTATTTGGAAAAAAATTTTGGTTAGATAAAGTAGAACGAAATTGTCAAGCTTCCTGGTAGTAAGACAATGTTAATATCTAACTTTTTTTTTCCCCCTAGCTTTCAGAGATTGTTCGTGAGTTCAAGTCAACTAACCGTTTGCTTCTCACTGGAACACCTTTGCAGAATAACCTGCATGAACTCTGGGCGTTACTTAACTTTTTATTGCCTGATGTCTTTAATTCGGCAGACGTAAGTTGAAGACATCTGTTTTAAGTACAAAATTCTAATGTTCATGGAGGTTTGTTTTTAAAGCATATGATGTAGATTGAAATTTGTAGTTCATTTTCACTGTAACTCAATGTTCTGGATTACTCAAAAGAGAGTTCTTAAAAGTGCAAAATTAAACAATAGGCATTACTTACAGAAATTTAATTATCTTTGAGAAATAGCCTGTTTGTTAAATTTTTGCTCACAATGCATTGCTACCACAGCTTATGCCGTTGAAATAGGCCAGGTTCAGAGTAGTACATTCAACATTTTTATTATATTTTAAAGATTCGAAATATATTACTGAACACTGGTTTTGCAGGTGGACTGAATACCTTTAAAATGATCTTTGCTTATTGTAGACATTAACATTTGGCAAGTTCAAAGGGCTTGTAGTATGTGATTCACAGAACAAAGTATTTTGTAAATATATGATTTATATTGTTTTCATCATGAACACAAAGTTACGAGGGTAGCTAATTGCATTCAGTGATGCAAGGACTTTGGAGATTGAATCCCCCCCAACTCTTACTAATTGATAATAAAAGTACCAGAGTCAGCCATCTACTGATTTGTATGCCTTAGCTTGCTTTTCTTTTTATTGTTCAGTGATTAACATTCAATGTCTTTAATTACGTAGTCCTGCTCTTCTTTTTAACTAGATGTGTAATAATGTTATGGTATGGGGAAATCTAATAAATGCTTTTTACAAAGAAAAATTTGCTGAGTGAATTCCTGTAAAATGGGTTCAGAAAGTTTTGTTACCTGCTGCAGTATTTTTGAAAGTAACTAATACTGGCCGTCTGAATACTTTTTGAAAATTCATTTACAATTAATTTTTTCTACATTAGTTATATAAAAATCATAGATCTCATAAAAAAAAAAAAAACCCGTGCACTTATTGCAGAATTTCTACTGCCCCTTCCTTCACAGGACTTCGATTCTTGGTTCGATACTAAGAATTGTCTTGGTGATCAAAAACTTGTGGAAAGACTTCATGCAGTAAGTAAAATAGTCAACAAGAAACTGTGGTGATTAAGTATAACTGAGCCCCAAAACAGACTGCTATTGAATTGCTGTATATCCTCAGCCTCTAAATAAAACCAAAAACACACTACCATCTAGTAGATCTGATTCATAGCCACTGTGTGGGACATTGGAGCTGCCCCATAGGGTTTCCAAGGCTATAAATCTTTTTTAAAAAATGTTTTATTGTGCTTTAAGTGAAAGTTTACAATCCAAGTCAATTTGCTGTATAAAACTCCGCACACACACCTCTGTGTAACTCTGGCTGCTCTCCTCACCCCGTGACAGCACACTCCTCGTTTCCATGCTGTACTTTGCTTATCCGTTCAGTCAGCTCCTGTCTTCCTCTGCCCTCTCATCTCAAGAGGCTGTAAATCTTTACAAAAACAGACTGCCATGTTTTTCTCTCTCGGAACAGCTGGTGGATTCAAACTACTGACCTTTTGGTTAGCATCTGAGAGCTTAACAACTGCACCACCAGGGCTCCTTAGTGTGATCACATGGGTCCTTGTAAGTGAAGGAAACCCTGGTGGCATAGTGAGTTAAGTGCTATGTCTGCTAACCAAAAGATAAGCACTTCGAATCTGCCAGCTGCTTCTTGGAAACTGTATGGGGCAGTTGTACTCTGACCTCTAGGGTCGCTATAGGTCAGACCCAACTTGACGACAGTAGGTTTGGTTTTTATACGTGAAAGCTGGAGGTGCAAGGGTCAGATTCAGTGATGCAAGATGAGAAAAGACTAAACTGGCCATTGCTGGCTTTGAAGATGGAAAGAGACAGCAAGCCAAGAGATAATGGGCAACTCGTTAGTTGGTTTGTGTTGCCTTGCCTCTTCTCCATGAATACTCTTAACGGAGGCTGTGCCTTGTCCCTGTCCCACAGGCCTTTGAAATGGGGTCAGTATTCTCCTCTACCCGAATGCCACTCTGAACTACTACTTCTCCACTGTCATGTGTAAAATTCTTTTCCTTTGGAGGTTCAGACTGCCTGGCAGGTGCACCCACTGCCCTTTTTCTTCACTGTCATCCACTCAAGACTTCTTCCCACTCATTGAACACTGGTTTTCCATTCTTTGATGGCAACCTTTTATATCCTTCTGGAGTCCCTGGGTGGTGTAGATGATGAAGTGCTTGGCTGTGGATGAGAGGCTGGAGGTTCCTGTCTGCCCAGAAGACAGGCCTGGTGAACTCCTTCTGAAAATGGAGCCATTGAAGGCCCTGTGGAGTACAGTTCTGCTCTGATGCATATGGGAGTTGCCACGAGTTGGTGTTGACTCAACAACAGCTGGGTTTTATATCCTTCCAGCTCCTTCAGTCATGTTACTTCTTCTATACCTGTTCTTTGACCTTACCAGGCCAAAAACCCACTGCCATCAAGTTGTTGCCAACTCACAGTGATCCTGCCTTACAGAAGCCTAAATGTTTCAGAAGTGATTTAAACTCTGAAGAATCTCAAGCAAGTTGAAGAGTGCAGCACAAGAAACCAAAACCCTTCTCTTGCTCTTTGCTTTTCCTTTGCACATCTGTTGTTACTTTTGCCCATATCCAGCCTCCAGCTCATTTTCCATCACCTGAACCACTCATTAGCCAGTACTCCCAAACTCTTTCTCCCTTGTCCATCTGCCATACTTGTCCTGAAAAATCCTAAGATATAATATAATGGTCTTTCTGTCTTCTGTGCTTGAATTCTCCTTTTACCATTTGCTAGCCCAGTGACCGTGTCTGCACTGGGGCTGCCCAACACTGCTAAAGATTGTACAGATGTGTACATTGGAAGGACTGCTGTTTCGTGGTCTGTGACATAAACTGCTATCTTTACGATGCTCGTTGTTCTTCAGCATGACCTTCTACAGTTTCTCATTTCCTACAACAGCTATTTCAGACCTTCCCCAGTCTCTCCAATCCCAGGTACTTCCTGTCTTTCTCTCTCAGCAGGTAATACCATTCCTTTCTCAAACAGAAAATGATGTTTCAGGAATGCTTTTAGCTTTCTGCCTCATCTTCCAAGGATATCTGCATCGCTGTTACTTTTGGTTTCACTGGAGGAGGAAGCCTTTCTCCTGTTAGTGGCTGATTCTTCCATATAAACCCTGGATCTGCTCTGTTCCTATTTGCCCATGATTTATTATTATTATTATTTTATTGACTGAATTTTCCACCTTTTCCTCCATTTGGAAGATTTTCCTTCAACAGTAAACATGCTCAAATACTTCCCACACCCGTGCCCATCCCTACCCACACAAAAATAGTTTTCCCTCAACAGTGTGTTCTTCTCTAGTTGTGGTTCTTTTACTTCTTTTGACACGCTTTTTGAGAGAATAGATGGTCCTCTTGGTCTCTGTAGTTCAGTCTTCTGTTCATTCGTGAGTCCATTTATGATGGGCTTCTGTCAGTTCCTTATGACTGAAACTTAGAAGGTCTTCGCTGACTCTTTGGTTGCTGTATATGCAACTAGACTTTTGATCAGTGTCTTGACTTCTCTGCAGCATTCAGCACCATTACCTATTCCTCCTGCTTGAAACTCTTTGCTACTTGGCTTCTTGATACCATTCTGTCTTAGATTTTCTTTCACCTCTTTGATTCCCCCTGTCAGTCCACTTTATGGGCTTCTCTTTCTTTGTCCCTTGAGTTGAGTGTGTTACAGGCTGCAGCTCTCGTTTTCATCATGGTCTCCCTGGTATCCGCCAGGGTTTCAGCAACCATCTGTATACTGACAACTCCCAGACTTGTAGATCTAAATGTCTCTTCCAAGATCTACCCCTGCATGTCCCACTGTGCCCTCACTCATTTTACCTACATGTTTCAGAAGTGTTGTAAACTCTAGAGAATCTCAAAACAAGCTGAAGAGACCCAAACCAGCTGAACAGACCCAAACCAGAAACCCAAACCCTTCTCTTACTCTTCCTTTTTCCATACTTCCCATACACCAAACCTGTTTTCGTTGAGTCACTTATGTCTCATAGCAACTCTGTAAGACAAAGCAGAACTGCCCGCATAAGGATTCCAAGGACTGCCTGGGGAATTCAAACTGTTGACCTTTTGGTTAGCAGCTGTAGCTCTTAACCACTCTGCCACCAGGGTTTCTGACTTCTCTTATGTCTCTAATGATAACAGCTACGATTTATGGAATGCTTACTTTGGGTAAGCTCGACATACGTACTACAGCAAATTCCCACAGCAGCCTTAGACCTAGGTACCATTATCCTCCATTTTAAAATTGCTCGGAAGTGGGCTCAGAAAAGTTAAAAAACCTGCCCAGGTTCCTGACAGCTAATTGGGGAATGAGCTGAGTTTTAGAATTAAAACTTACCTTGTGTGAGTTCTGCTTTTATGATTTATTAGCAAAGTGACCTTGGTCAAGTTACTAACACGGGAATAATCATTTCCCGCAAAGATTTATTATCCGAATTCAGTACTCTATGTAAAGTACATAGTGCAGTGTCTGGGACGTTGTAGGTACTGTGAAAATGGTAGCACAATTATTTCCTTGTGATAGGATCTGTCTTCTAGGTATATGCTGATTATTTCATCTTTTTTCCTTGTTCATTCTTAATCTTTCTTAACACTGAACCATTGTCTGCTCATTCATCTATGTAACCATTTTGAAATGGTATGAATTTTGGATTCATTTTTGGAGACCTCCTGGTCCATACTCTTGACTTCAGATCCCTTGTAATGTTTAACAGTCTTGCATTGCAGTAGATTTTTTTTTCCTTTAAAACATCTTTTGTGCTTATTGACTTGTCGGTAGTCTTGTTGGCTTGATTTAGAATGCATTTTGTGTCAACAAATCATGGATATGTAACTTAGGTCTTCTACTCTGATTTTCAAGGAATGTGGTAGCACAGTGGTTAAAGTGCTCTGCTGCAAGCCAGAAGCTTGGCAGATTGACGCCACCAGCTGCTCCCTAGGAGAAAAATGTGGCATTCTGCTGTTGTCAAGATTACACCCTTGGAAACCCTATGGGGCAGTTCTCTGTCCTGTAGGGTTGCTGTGAGTTGGAAGTAACTGAGTGGCAATGGATTTGGTTTGGTATTTTGGTTTTCAGGCTCTTACTTGGTTCTTCTTTACCAAGCAAGTTGGTTACTGGTGTTAGTAGTACTTTTCATACTGTGTAATGGGAAGTAAATTTTACATTACAGTATTAATAAATACATGGCTAATATTAAAAATTCTATAAACTTTTATATAAATGCTCATATTTTAGGTTTTAAAACCATTTTTGTTACGTCGTATAAAAACTGATGTAGAGAAGAGCCTGCCTCCTAAAAAGGAAATTAAGATTTACTTGGGACTCAGTAAGATGCAGCGAGAATGGTGAGCTCTTTTCTTTCCATTGACATTTATTTGTATATAAGGCTTTATTCAAAATTAGCTTTGTGGTGTTACAGTTATACTTTCAGTTCAGAATGTACATTTTGTATTGAAATTGAAAATTAAGTAGTTTAGATACTTTATAGAAAATTGGTAGGTGTTTAGTCTTTGGAAAAGAGTGTGGACTTTGAGGTCCTATAGATCTGTGTGCGAACCCTGTGCTTGGCCTCTGAATTGCTATTGTAGCTTGGGAAAGTTAGGTACCTTCTATTTTCTTTTTGTAAAATAGGGATAATAATATCTACCTTTGGAAGATCAAGTCAGGATTAAAGGGGTGATGAGACTGGCATACTCATTAGTTACTCTTGCTGTTTTGATCAGTGAAAACTATAGTAAGAGTGAAGTTGTTAGTGTGGATATTTCAAAAGTAGAAGTTGGAATGGTTTGATATACAATCAAAGCAGTAAGTGGACAAGGAGAGTCGTAAAGAATCATAAATTGGGTACCGTAGTGAAGTAGTAATGCAGCTAAAGCAAACTATTGCTTAGGTAAATTAGGGCACTTAAAAAATACATAACGATTCCATTACAATAAAAGCCAGTACCAGAGAAACACTTAAGAGTATATTCTTTGGCCTCAGACGTGAGATCTAATCCCGGCTTTTTCCCTTACTGTTAAATTTCTTAAGGTTGCTTATCTGCCTGAATTTCCATTTGTAAAATGGGGATTGACACTAGTACGTTGCTCAGAGTTGTGATGATTTAATGAGGTGAATCAGATAAACCTCTTGACATGACACCAGGCCCTTACACTCAGTACAAGTGGGCTGTTGTTATAATTACTATTACTTATTAGGTGTTTATGTAAGTTTTTATCTGGGGGAAGCTATAGGAAAGAGAAAATTATTTACAGCATAAAAAAAAATGACATGTGAAGACAAGTACGAGAAATCAGGATTGCTTTTAGCTCAGAGAAAAGATGGATGCCACCTATCAGCAAGTGATATGAGTTGTCACGTGTGGAATAATTACCAGCCAATGGCAATTTCTAGTAATGGATAAAGCTGGAGGAAACAGGTTTACAGACAGCATCCAAGTTAAGATGTTCACATCTTCACTAGTTTCTTGTTTTTTTGCTGGTGAGATTTAGTTTCAAATCCGCTGTTTATCTTTAAATGGAAACCTAAGGTGAACACCAAAGAGACAGTTGTTTATGTAATTGAGATTTGTAATAACTGATGATTAATAATAGCTTTAAATTTCAGGTATACAAAAATCTTGATGAAAGACATCGATATATTAAATTCTGCTGGCAAGATGGATAAGATGCGTCTGTTAAACATTCTGATGCAACTTCGCAAATGTTGTAATCATCCGTATCTGTTTGATGGTGCCGAGCCTGGCCCACCTTATACCACTGATGAGCACATTGTCATCAACAGTGGTAAAATGGTAGTTCTCGATAAACTGTTGGCTAAACTCAAAGAACAGGGTAAATAATTTTGTTTTACATTTACATGTGATAAATTCACATTAATGACTTGTGTATGAGCAAAATTATCCTAATTCATCCATTCACTCATTTGTCACACACCGTTGAGTTCTTAGTGTTCACCAGAAATTGTCCTGCAGGGTGGATGTACAGAGATGAATGAGACAGTAGTCTTTGCCTGGAGAAACTCACCAGTGTAGCGAGAGGGACAGATGTGTAAACACAATAGTGGTTGTGCGTTGTGCTAAATACTGTGAGGAGGCAGGTGAAAATGTTAAGAAACTGGGAGTTGGGCAAGTATTCACAGAGGTGACAATTTGAGGTGAGCACTAGACAATGTGTAGGAATCAATCATGTGAAAAAAGAGAGGAAGTGTTGAATCAAATGTGTGAATATGGGAATTAGGGGATCTTAGGCATTTGGGGTAGAGGGGCAGTTGATGAATCTGGCAAGATGGAATGGGGCCAAATAATGAAAGGCCTTTTAACCAAGATAAAAGGAGTTTGTACTTAATACTAAAGATAAAGCAGTTGTCTTTGATGATTTGGCTGTGGAGAGTAACACTATCCGGATGTACATTAGGAACGGAATTCTGGAAGCAGTCATTTAAGGACGAGAGACTAGAAACAGGAGACTAATTGAGATGATCTCAGTGGTCCAGTGAGAAACTGTGTAGACTCATTTCTTATTCTCAGGACAGGGGCAGGGCCACCTTTCAATCATCTCAGTATGTGTAGGGAATTTTGGAGCCCTAAAAAATGCCTGCTTCTACAACTGCGTGATTCTCTGTGGCATCCCTTGAGGGGCAGGTGTGTGTGTGTTGAGTGCTCATCTGCTGTATATCGGATACAACGTTTTAATATTTTTGTAAGCTTCAAGTTAGTTTTATGTAAGTTGTATAACTTTTTTTTTTATCTCGGGAAATATTTCAGGTTCAAGGGTTCTCATTTTTAGCCAGATGACTCGCTTACTGGACATTTTGGAGGACTATTGCATGTGGCGTGGTTATGAGTATTGCCGCCTGGATGGACAAACCCCACATGAGGAAAGAGAGGTAAGAAAGAACATGAAATGAGACTTCAAAAATTAGAGTTCAGTTAAGCACTGTTGTTGCTAGTTAGGTAGCTTTGAACTGTTGTCTTTTCTTTAGCTTGGTGCATTGAATTTCTCACTACCATCTCTCTCTCTCTTAGATCTTCAGTTTGGCTTCCATTCCATCGACTCTATACAAATCATCCTTTCCAAGGTCTTCAGAGGCATCCTCACTTATCTAGAGGATATTCCACTCTTACATCCTTGTCTCTTCTAACGCTGCTAGCTTTAACCTTTTTGATTACTAATTGTTTCTCAGCTTACTCTCTGACCTCTAGTTCTGTGTTCTGTTCTTTTTTTAGTTTGCCTCCGACAGTAGACCCTCGCCATTCGTGGAGTTTTAGCAGTTGAGACTTTGCCAGTGTAGGAGCAAGCCTACAGACACATGACATGTATTAATTTGTAAAGAGCCTAAATCTTGATCCCAAAAAGTTTTTGCAAAAATGAAATGAGCCAGTGTAGATATAGGTCCTTAGCATGGATTTGGAGCTTGGAACCCTAAAAGGTTGGTGTGCAGTTGTGATTCCTTTAGCTGGTGAGTAAGCCTGCTTGCCACCCAGTATCTGTGTCTAATTTGGGGATTCCTTCACGTCTTGGAACTCTCACGAATGTCGTGGGTCGAATGCACCTTAAACCCTTTAAAACCCTTTTATGTTTTTTGAAGGCTTTGCTGTTTACTTTCTGTTTTCTGTGACCTTTCAGGGCTCTGTCCTTGGCTTCTGTCTTAAGTCTGTACTCATGCTCTGGGCAGAGATCATGGTATTATGGTATAGTGGAAAATGCACTGAACTTGGTTTCAGAAGAACAGAATTTTAGCACCAACTGTACTACTTTGTAACACACGCAAGCCATTTAATTCTCTGAGCCTCAGTATCTTAACTGTATTATAGGGTTAATAGTAATACCTATGCTGCTTTTTGGATAATGTTTTTTTAAGGATCAGTGGATGCATTAGGGACGAAGATAGCTTTTAAACTCTATAGTACAGTAACGACTGTGTCATGAAATTGCACAGAGGGCCTTTGATCACTCAGCTTTGGGGCCGAGTCTCAGTCTCTAAGGACTCTTAGCATGTGCCTTCTCCTTCCTTGGCTACAATTGACACTCTGTCCTTTGTGGCACTTTCTACTGGAGCTTAGCTGTAGTATAGGATAGTGTTCACAGCAAGCACACAGGCCCTTTTCTTATAAAGGATTTACTGTTAAACTACCATGGGGAAACAATTGTGATAACAGTTATTACAAATATGGGGACATTTCAGAGCTTACACCAGTTCTCTCCACTATAGTTGTTGTTCTCTCTGAAGTGATGACTTGGAGCTTGCCTGGATTTTCGCTAACTTCTTCCTTGAAGACTGAGTGGTTCTGAATCCACACAGAACAAAGGCCATATAGTAGCATTTGGGGTGACTTTTCTTCCCAGAATGAATTGGATACCAAGGCAGAATAGTGGGTACTTTCTGACCTCAAGGAGCCAGCTTGCATTTTTCACTCATCTCTCTGCTTATGAATGATGTGGACTTGACTAACTGTTGCCCAAGTGACGCAGGATTTAAAAATATCCCACCATGTTCTCTCTTCAGAGACTTTGCATGAAACATCATGTGGATCTTAAAAAAAGGGCAAAATCAGAGCTGTTAATTTTTTCATGAAAATGTGTAGTATTCCCATTGTCATTGATCACACAGTCGTTTCAGCTCTGCTCCATGTGACAAGAAGACCACGTTTGATTCCTTACTCTAATTGCTTCCCAGCTCTTCATAAACCATTCTTTTGCAGTAGCTGGCGGATTTGCCCTTGATGACAAGTAAATTCAGCTCATTCAGTCTCTGATCATCCTCTGTTGCAGTTCCTGTAACCTTGACTTAACTGGCCATCCGTACCTTTGTAGAGAAAGGAACTGAACATTTGCCAAGCACCTGTGAGCTAGGCAACTCACTGAATTCAGCTGAATTCTCTCAGCAGCCCAGGAAAGTATTGGTCTAGTTTTGTCCATTTGAAACTGCGCCTCAGAGAGGTTAAATGCTTGCTCTGAATCACAGACATAATAAATGGTAGAGTTGTGATTGAAGCCCAGGCCGTGTGGAAAGCCTTTCACTCTTTCCTCTGCACCCAGTCGCCTCTCACTACACCATGCTGCTGTCTGTATTGCCCCTCTCCACGCTATCCTGACCGCTGCAGTGAGAGAGAGGCATCTTCTCTGCCTGCAACCTGTGACCATGCTGCTCCATTCATTTTTTTTAAAAAAGAACGTACTGTTTTTTGTGATGATAAAAATGATTGCTGAAGAACATTTTGAAAGTACAGAGTAATAGTTCCTGCCAGTCTTTTTGTGTATAGATATGATAGCTGAGTAGCTGATATACTAGCTAGATGGTTCAGCACCGTGTTATGTTGTACTTAACATGTTGCACTTTTCCTGTGTCAATCAAAAGACATCTAATGAGAATAATTTTAGTGTAATATTTCATCCCATGGATGTGTAATTTATCCCCCTATTGTTGATCATTGAGGTTGTTTCCAGTTTTTCAGTAATAAAAGAATGTGAAAATGAAAGTCACTGTCATAAACCTTTGTGCACATCTCTGATTATTTCCTTAGGATAAATTCCTAGAAGTGGAATTACTGGGTCAAAGGGTATGAACATTTTTAAGACTCTTGATGCATATTGCCAAATTGCTTTCCAGAAAGGTTGTACTACTTTACATTCCCTGCAGCAGTGTATGAGAGTGCCTGTCTCACCGCCCCTCGTCAACATTGAGTATTATCATTTTTTTATCTTCAAAATGTGGTATTTTGTTGTTTTAATTTGATTAGTAGTGAGCTTGAACATTATTCTTGTGTTTATTAGCCATTTGTACTTGTTCTTCGGTGAATTGTCTGTTCATTTTTTTTTCCTCATTTTTTTAGTTGGGGTTTGGGTTTTTCTAATTAATTTGTATGAGATCTCTATATAGTAAGGATGTTAACACTCCTTTAATTTTGAAGACTCTTAACTGAATATTCCTGGAATGCCTTCCTATTTTACTTTAGTACTTACTTTTCTGTTTGCCCCTTTTTCCAAAATACTGACGTAAACCTTCCCATTTTAACTATTACTCTCCTTCCCTTTCTGAAAACTTTTTCTCTCTCACTTGATCTTCTACTGTATACCTTCTTTGCTAATCCTCCATGAGGTAAAGGGAATAGAGACTTCTGGCATCTCACTCTCCCAAACATATGTCAGCTCAGACTTCAAACATTTATACTATTATTGCTGTAAAATCAATGATTTATTATTTGCTTAGTTCTAAATCTGACTGTGATTGTGCTAAATTTGTTTCTACTGAACTAAGCTTTTAATGGTTAGGAGTATCATGTAATAAACCTTCTACAGTAATTCATACAGTACAATATATAGGTAAAGGGATGTTTAAATAGTTTTGAAGATGACTGTTTACAGTGGAGTTTTGTGTGTGCATGTTAAAATTTTTCATTGGTTTCTTAACTGGTCTGTGGTAGTATCATTTGATTTTTCTCTATTTTTCTCCTATTCCCGTTGATAATTAAAAAAAAGGAAGCAATAGAGGCCTTTAATGCTCCTAATAGTTGCAAATTCATCTTCATGCTGAGTACCAGGGCTGGAGGGCTCGGAATCAACTTGGCCAGTGCTGACGTGGTTATACTTTATGATTCAGACTGGAACCCACAGGTGGATCTCCAAGCTATGGTTAGTAATCTTTAAAGATGTCTGACATTTATCTTAGGTCCAAATGCAGTTGTTGTTTACACTATACAGAGGAAATTTAAGACAAAATGGTAAGAATAATTTGGGGGAGGTTTTGTTGTTAAAGTAGTTTTATCATGGAAAACAGAGTTAATGTGCTAATGGTAAGACGCAAATGAAACGGAAACAGACAAACACATCCCAAGTACAACTACAACATTTATGTGTCAGTTCTTCAACTTTTATCAGGAACAAGAATGTCTTATTTTTTCCCTCACTCCTGAAAAGTGAAGAAGATACACATACTTGTTTCAAAGAACAGGATTGAAAAGTCTGTTTTATATAACAGTTAATATCTTAAAATGCAGGAAGGTAAAAAGGGGTGGGAAAACTAGACAAATGGACACAGGGAATCCAGGGTGAAAAGGGAAAGGAGGAGGGTGATGACACATTATAGGGATTGCAACCAGTGTCACAAAGCAATCTGTGTATAAGATTTTCAGTGACAAACTTATTTGTGCTGTAAACTTACACCTAGAGCACGATAAAACTAAAACACCGGTTAAGTCATCACCACCAAATACTTTGAAATTTTTTTCAAATTTTTTCAGTGTCATCAGGCTCAACCTAATGAAATGATCAGTTAGTTAGTCATTCACTGCTGTGGAGTTGATTCCAACTCATAACGACCCTATAGGACAGATAGAACTGCCCCGTAAAGTTTCCAAGGAGGGCCTGGCAGATTTGGACTGCTGACTTTTTGGTTAGCAGACACACAGCACTTAACAACTACACCACTAGGGTTTCCATAATGAAATAATAGATTCTCAAAAGGATGAATGGCTAAAGTGTGGGAACCTTAGTCTCTTTTAAACAATATAGATTATTATGTGATATTTTGGTGCATGTGAAGGAATGTATGTAGCATATGCAGAAGTTATACAAGCACAAATAGTTAAATGAACATTTCTAAAACCACCGCCAAGAAAGAAAATCTTAAAATCCTAAGTATAGGCACTCTCTGAATTACGAATGAGTTCCATTCCTAAATCCATCTTTAGTCGAATTTGTACAGAAATCTGAACACATAGGTATGATTCCTGTATAATGTCAGTCAAGTTTGTGTTACTGTAGAGTATATAGTATGGTTTTCTTGGATAAAAACATTGCTCACTTCCAGATACACTGAAAGAACTTTAACATAATAATATAGTAATACTAGCAATAACGTTTTGATGTGGGTTGGTAATACCTGTTCTGTTTGTTATTGCTAATTGTTGTATGTATCTCAGAATTTTAATTAATTAATTTATTTATTATGACTGAGTGAAAATGTACATTCCCATATAAATTTGCATGCCCACCTATATGCAGCTTCCACTGCTCTCCCTGCCTGGTGATAGCACACTATTCCTCTGCTCCATACATGACTCATCCTCCCAATAGTCTCCTTTTGCCTCCTCTCCACCCAGAGGTCAGCAGGATATCCTATAGATGCATAGAACCATAAAGTGCATCACTCTGCGTCGCCAAGTCCAGTGCATTCCTGTCCGAAGAGTGGACCTTCGTTATGATTTATGGGCAAGGGCAGCATCAGGGCCAGGGGCCATGCTCCCAGGGGAACCCTGAAACCGCTGGACCATCAATTGAGGTCTTTTAGTGGAGATATCAGGGTGCACCCCTTTTTATTCTTGTGTTGCCAGTGAGACTCAACTTAATGAGCTCCATCGCAGCTATCACTGGTGGCGGCCGGGCACCATGCGGTTCTTCTGGTCCGAAGATGATGTAGGCACCCACTCATGTGGGTCTCTCTATCTTCTGGGTTGTCTTTCCCCCATGTCATTTTGGTCCTTGGTGAGCATCCGTTCCTGCAGAGTTGGGACCATTTGCTGTGCCCTTGGATGGCAGCTTGGCAGCTTTTAAGACCCCAGACGCCACTAACCAATGTGGGCTGCAGAGAGCCCTCTTAGCAAAATGCTAGTTGTGCCAGTTGGCCTCGATTTTGCCTAAGAGCATGGTCTCCTGCCCCCTGCCCCAGCTACTCTGTCCTTGCAATACTGGGTTAAGATGGAAAGAATACTCTTGAAGTCCACTTAATATTGTTCTTGTTTCTAATGTGTGCTATCACATTTCTATCAACTATCTAATCTAAACCCTCCCCCACCACCCTCCCTCCCTCCTCTCCTTGCAGCTGTCAAAGAGTCTTTTCTTCTATGCATAAGTCTGTTTTTGAGTTCTTTTTGTAGGGGTCTCATAAAATATTTGTCCTTTTGTCACTGACTACTTGCACTCAACATAATGTCTTCCAGTTGAAACCAGGTCATGAGATGTTTCCTGGAATCATCATTGTTCTTTATCAATGCACAGTGCTCCATTGAGCATATGTACCATAGTTTACCTATCTGTTCTTCTGTTGTTGGGCATCTGGGTTGAGTTCATCTTTTTGCTATCGTGGACTGTGCTGTGATAAACATTCTTGTGCATGTGTCTGTTGGTGTGAATGGCCTTGATTCTGTAGGATATATTCCAAGTAGTGAAATTACTGGGTCAAGTGGTATATCTATATCTATTTTTTTAAGGAAGCGCCAGATTGCTTTCCAAAGAGGCTGGACCATTTTGCAACCCCACCAACAGTGTAGGAGAGTTCCAATCTCTCCACAACCTCTCCAGCATTTGCTGTTTTGTGTTTTTTGGATCATGGCCAATCTTGTTGGGGTGAGATGGTATCTCATTGTAGTTTTTATTTGAATTTCTTTAGTAACTAAAGATCGTGAACATGTCCGCATGTGTTTTTTGGCTGCCTGGATCTCCTTTTTAGAGAAATGTCCATCTATCACCTTTGCCCATCGCTTAATTGGATGATTTATCTTCTTATTGATATTTTATAGTACCTTATAGATTATGGAGATCAGGTGTCGGCCTGACATAGAGTTGCCAGATATTTTTTCCCATTCTGTAGGTGGCCTTTTAATTCCATTAATAAAGTCTTTGGATGAGCAAAAGTGTTTGATTCTTAATAGTTCCCATTTATCTATTTTCTCTTGTGTTGACCGTGATTTGTTTGACAGATTTTGAAGTCTGTCTATGTTGTGTATTAAAACTTCCGTTGTTCTTCCTACTTTTTCTTGGATGAGCTTTATCGTTTTAGATTTGATATATAGGTCTCTTACCCAGTTTGAGTTGGTTTTTGTATAAGGTGTAAGATGTGGATCTTGTTTCAATTTATTGCAGATGGATATCCAATTTTGCCACACCATTTGTTGAAAAGATTGTTTTTACCCCAGTTTAGTGTCTTAGGGCCTTTGTCGAATATCAACTGTTCATAGACAGATGGTGTCATCTTTGGGGTCTCAGTTCTTTTCCATTTATCAGTCTGTCTGTTCTTGTACCAGTACCAGGCTGTTTTGACCAGTGTGACAGTGTAACAGGTTCTGAAGTCAGGTAATGAGAGGCCTCCCAGTGTGTTCTTCTTCTTTAGTAGTACTTACTTATCTGGGGTTTCTTCCCTTTCCAAACAGAATTGGTGATTGGTTTCCCCATCTCATTAAAAAATGACACTGGAACTTGTATTGGGATTGCATTATATAAGTAGATTGCTTTGGGTAAAATAGACATTTTCATAATGTCAAAGTCTTCGTATCCGTGAGCAGGGTAGGTTTCTCCTTTTATCTAAGTCTCTCTTAGTTTCTTGTAGTAAGGGCTTATAGTTCTCTTTGTAAAGGTCTGTTATTTCTCTGGTTAGGTTAATTCCTAGGTACTTTGTTTTCTTAGAGGCTGTAATAAATGGTATTGATTTGATGGTTTTTTCATTAACAGTCTCGTTGTTGGTATGTACCTCAGAATTTTTAATATTCTTCCCCAGGGTTGATTTGTAACTATGAGCTTTAAATACATTAAACATTTGTAACCAAGGAACTGCTGGTACTGAAATTGAAAGAAGGAGAGATTTTCACTTTTGTAATAGTATAGTTGGGAAGAGTAGGTAAAAGGTAAGAAGGGAATGTTTTCCAGGAAAACATTTGCTGCTTAAGGACACCATCAGAAATTGTCCCATCCCCCCTTTTTAAAAAATTTCTGTGGTGAGAAAAAGTGATGTGCAGATAGAGAACTCTGTTAAAAGATCAGACTTGCTGGTCTGACAACCTGGAGGGTCCCCTGAGAAGCTGGCCCTTAGCCTTGTGGCAAGCCCAGAGCTGACTCCAATACTGAAGTCAGCACTTCAGACAGAGAATGGACTGGATTTGGGGACACAGAACGATGCAGGTGATGTGTGTACTTTATGGTTCAATGTATGTCTATATGAAGCTGTCCTACTGGTTTCTTTTTAGAGGGGAGAGGAGAGCGTTGAGTGGATATGGGAGGTAAAGAGTGGAAAAGAAAACGTGCTGTCACAGAGTGAGGGGAGCAAGTATAGGTGCAGAGAGGCGGGTACTCAGGGTTTTATGTGAAAAAATTGAGTTGGGTTGTAAACTTGCACTTAATCACAATAAAAAAATTAAGAAAATTTCTGTGGATTTATTTCTCTAACTTTTCAATATAGTAGGTTATCCCATGAAATTTGGTGTCATTTCTTGAACTACAACTTTTTACAGTGTGACTCACATTTTCTGATGAGGAACATAATTTGCAAAGTAAAAAGATCCAAAGGCATAAGCAGTTGTCTTTTTGGAACGAGAGAAAAGTTGTGTGCCAGTAAGGCATAGCTTAGAAGACCTTACCTTTCTTTACTGATAGGAAGCCAAACCAAACCTGCTGCTGTCAAGTTGATGCCGACTCATAGTGACCCTACAGGACAGAGTAGAAAAGCCCCGTGGAGTTTCCAAGGAGCACCTGGTGGATTTGAACTGCCAAACTTTTGGTTAGCAGATGTAGTGATTAACCACTAGGCCACCACAGTTTCCTCCTTTTATGATAGAGAAATTAAAATACTGACACTGGGACATTTTTAAGTCAATACAATGTGACATAGTCATCACTGCTTTGGCATGGTACTGGCATGGTATCACTCTTGTCTGTCTAAAGAGGAGTAAGCCTCAGTAAATTAGGTTGTTGCTGAAAGTGTGTTAAAAACAGTTACAGTGTTGCTGAAAAGTGTTAAAAATCCAGCTGACTTGTAGAATTTACTGCTTTGAGTTTGAAGTTCCAAGTATGTTTAGTGTGTTATAGGTTCTTTGCATGGGTTGTATTGAAAGTTTGTCACAGGGCTCTTGTGATTTTATGTTTAGTACAAGGTTGTTTTGAACCTCCCGCCTCCCCTCTTTGGCTCTAGCAGCTTGAACCTTGAAACATTAGGCTGAGTGACATTTGTCAGTCATGAAAGGGCAAATATTGTATGATCTCACTTATATCAAATAAGCAAATATGTAGAAGCCTAAGATTCTTAGTGGTTACCAGGGTGGAGAGGAAGTTGATGCTTAAGGGGTGTGGTAATTATGGTGGTATTTCTGGTAATTATGGTGGAATTATTTGGAAAGGGATAATGAGACTGCTTGTACAACTAAAAAAACTTAATTGGTGTCACTGAATTATGCACTGAGAAAATGGTTGGATTGGTGTATGTTTTCACCACACACACACAGAAATTCCTCCAGTTGGTTTTATGTTATCAGAGCTTGCCACGTGTCACCTTTGCCAACTATAAACTATAGACTCAGTTCTAGACCACTATCTAGTAAGGATATTCATATTTTCTTAATTTTTAGGACCCTGTACTAATATCGGAAGCCCTGGTGGTATAGTGGTTAAGTGCTGTGGTTAAGTGCTATCTGTGCTAACCAAAAGGTCGGCAGTTCAAATCCGCATAGTTTGCCTTAGAAACTGTATGGGGAAGTTTTCCTGTGTCCTGTAGGGTTGCCATGAGTCAGCACTGACTCAGTGGCACTGGGATTTTTGGTTTTGGTTTACTACTTGTCTGGAAATTGCCTAACTAAGCAGAGGGCACTTTTTGATAATGAGATAAAGCAGACTTCTGGTACCATAGCAACCCTTGCTAACCGCTTTGCCCCATGTAAAACTCCTGGCTGGTTTGCAAGATGTTTGTATTTAGTGGTGTAAGTTACTTAGTAACCTAATCTAGAAGTTTGCAAACTTCTTGTAGTCATCAAGGGGCTTTGTCATTTGTTCTTCTGGAAATTGCCCAGTAATGATACAGTGTGTAGTATTTGTGGATTTATCTGTTATCAAGGGTCTTTGGATATTCTTAATGCTCATCATCATTCTTTGAAAGTGGTATGTCTAGTCAGATAAAGAACTACTTTTATTTTTAGACTTCTATAGCGTATTTTGCGTATATTGTAAATTTTACTGAGAGTATCTTATGTTAGGATTTTTTTCTACTAGGATCGAGCACATCGCATTGGTCAGAAGAAACCAGTCCGTGTATTCCGTCTCATCACTGATAACACTGTTGAAGAGAGGATTGTAGAAAGAGCAGAGATAAAACTGAGACTTGACTCAATCGTTATTCAACAAGGTATTCATACATACAAACATAATGAGATGGTTTTTACAAAAAAATGCACATAGTTTTTTTCAAAAGAGGTTACCTTTAATAAAGGTTGACCAAATTTGCAAATTTAGTGAGAAGAAAAGGTCCCTTTTGAAAGAAGGCTAATTATTTAAAGCTTCCTTGCTTAAATTGTTGCCTTCAACGTATTGATAGCTGAGCCTCACTGGTTTGTAGGTGACTGTCAGTGGTATGTCTTTTGCAATAAAAGGCAACATGTAATGCTGGATTTGATCCTCAACCTAGTGAGACTGGGGGAAATGGTAGCAAAAAGGGATGTTACAGGGAAAATGGACAGAATTTTAAACTTGGATTATGTATGAATCAGGTTAATTTTTTAAATCAATACTAAATTTGATTATTGTGTTTATATAAGAAAATATCCTTGTTTGAAGGATATGAAGGACAGAGAAGGAAAGAGAAAATGATAGAGCAACAGTGATAAAATGTAAAGGATGTATGGGAGTTTCTTGTTTTATTCTCTCAACTTTTTCTGTGAATTTAAAATCATATCCAAAGAAAGCATTACCTCCTTCACTCCAAATAGTTTCTTTTGAAGTACCTGCTGTTACCAGATAAAATGTCAAGCTTAAAATTTTTTAAAAAATATATATATACTGAAAAAGATATATATACATACTGAAAAATATATTTGTTTATATATGTAATATAAACATTAAAAATATATGTTGTAGAGGAATTTGATCTGAAAAACATCTGCCCTTTTGGGTTTTAACTGTATTGTACTGAAGGAAATTAATATTAAAATAAAAAACGTGGTAGAAAAAACCCTGTAGGGGTGCTCGTTAAAAAAGTACCTTGTAAAGCTCACTATTGTTTCTCTTCTTATGAAGCTGTACTTATGATTTAATAGGGTAGCGTTAGATTTGAATTATGCTGTGATTCTTTAGACTATAACTGAATATTTGAATTTAAAATTTGCATTATTAGGAAGGCTCATTGACCAACAATCTAACAAACTGGCAAAAGAGGAAATGTTGCAAATGATACGTCATGGAGCCACCCATGTTTTTGCTTCTAAAGAAAGTGAGCTGACAGATGAAGACATTACAACTATTCTGGAAAGAGGAGAAAAGAAGGTTGGTTAATGTAGCTTTTAATTTCCGTGGTGAGAAAGAGTAAGAATCAGCAGTTTCAAATTGAATAACCTTATACTTCATACTTATTGAAAATATTGTTAGTACTTATAGACTTAAAAAGTCAAATAGGCGTTGTGTTTAGCAGCGTGTATCAGGGCTGCACTTTTCATGACCTGTTTTTTGTTGTGGATTAGAAATCATTTACTGATGCCTGATGTTGACCTGCCAATCTTTTGTGAAAGTGGCATGAAATATCACAGCACTACTTGTTAAAGTATAATTAGCTGTTTCAGAATATGTGGGATTTTGTGTTGAATTTACCTTTTTCAGAAATCATTATGTATAATTTCAAACATAAGGCAAATAGTATAGTATAATGAGTCCCCCTGTAGTTTTATCACCTGGTACTTGTCTACATCCCCAATCCATTTTGCCGTTTTCTTTATTATTTTATTTATTTACTTTGTTTTCTGGATCATTTTGAAGCAAATATTATACATAACCTTATAGACACAAATATAAAGACTTTTTTTAGAAAAATCATTATAGCGTTGTGACACTTGAAAAAAACAGTAATTCTTTAATAGTATCACATATTCAGGTAGTATTCAAATTTCCAATGGTCTCATAGTTTTTTTTAAATAACTTAAAAGAAAAGTGAAGATTAACATAAGGTCTGTACATTGTAATTGGTTGATATGTCATCTAAATCTCAATCTATAGGTTCTCCTGTGATTTACGTATTTTTTTTCCTTCTGATACATTTGGCAAAGAAATTGGGTTGTTTGCCTTTAGAGTTGCCCATAGTCTGCATTTTACAGATTCCATTCCCATGGTGCATTTCAACATGTTCATTTATTCACTATATTCCTTTAAATTAGCTGAATTTATTGGTCAAAAGCCTAAGTGACAATACTTGGAAACAACTGTTTAGGTATTTAAAGTGCTTGATACAATTTAAGTCTATATTCAAGCTTTTTCTTAGCATTGCTTTCTTACCTTGTGAATGAACAGACTGAATATTTCATGTCAAAACTTGGTCTTTAGTCCTCGACAGAGCAGGAGAAAAATGTAGAACAGAACCGAAATGCACATACAAAGACTAGCCTTAATGGTGTGACAGAGACTGGAGGGATCCCTGAAACTGTGCCCCACAGATGCATGGAACCATGAAACCATTCCTAGAACTGAAACCATTCCGTAAACCCACTTTTCAGACAAAGATTTAAAGGAAAAATAAAACCCACACATGTCAAGTTGACTCCAACATGGTGACCCTGGAGGACAGAGTAGAACTGCCTCATAGGTTCTAAGGAGCACTTGGTGGATTCATCTGGCAGCCTTCTGGTTAGCAGCGGTAGCTTTTAACCACTACGCCATGAAGGTTTCCATGCAAACAATAGACAGGACAGTAAAACACAATCATACATGTGAAGAAGTGCCTCTTAGTCAGATACAAGAGACCAAATGTACAGCTCCTGTCCAAAAGGGCTAGAAGCTAGTCAGAGGGACACAGGAAACTTGGGGTGGAGAGGGGGAATGTCACCAAACTATGTGTTTAAATTTCTGTAGGAGAGATTAACTTGTGTTGTCAACTTTCACCTAAAGGACAATTAAAAAAGGACTCTTAAAAAGGTAGAAAGTTAAGAGATTTTTATGAGTTATTCAGTGATTCTAATTTCATTGCACTGAACTCTAGACTGCAGAAATGAATGAACGCCTGCAGAAAATGGGAGAGTCTTCTCTGAGAAACTTTAGAATGGACACTGAACAAAGCTTGTACAAATTTGAAGGAGAAGACTACAGAGAAAAACAGAAGGTAACTTTTGCTCTTTAACCATTAGGCTCAGCTTAGCGTTTCTCGCCGTAATAGAACACTGGCACTTACCTTTTCCAGCTACACAGTGAAATTGGATTTGCATCTCAAAGATCTCATGCTATCACCAATGTGTTTTGCTAGTTTATTATTATCACTAAGACATCATTATCATTTTTGCAGCTGCCTCTGCTGCTTCTACTACTGATCTTGTTACTGAGAAGTAGTGGTGAGTGATGACTGAGTTCCTGGACTCTAGAGCTGAAATCCCAACTCTGTCACTAATTATGGGATCTGAAATGTTTGGTTTTCATCAAATGGAGATTATAGTAGTTGGAAATCACAGAGTTTTTGTTAGGATTAAATGAGTTACTACTCAAGGAGTAATTAGCTCTTACTGGACGCGGAGGAGAGGGTGGAGAGGAGGGGATAGGAGATTGTTAGGAGGACGTGACATGTATAGAGTGGAGAGGTGGAGTGTGCTGTCACTGGGTAGGGAGAGCAGTGGGAGCTGCTCCTTGGAGGGTAGGCAAATTGATAGGGGTTTGTATATGTTCACTCAGTCATCATCATAATAATAAAAACAAGAAGTTATTAGGACAGTACTTGGCACTTAGTTATTTTAAGTGCCAGAAGGGCTTGGTTACAGTCCCTTATGTATGGACAAATGGATTTTGTTCTTTCCACCTGGTGTCTTTTAACATGTTTGTTTATTCGTGCACGAACAGCCAGCATCCATTGATAAAATGGAGAGCTCAGTAATTTTTTTAATTTAAACTGAAATTAAAGCTGCAGTTATGAAAACTTTTCATTTTGAAATGACTTTAGGATTACAGAAAAGTTGCAGAACTAGTACAAAACTGAAACCAAACTGACTGCCATCGAGTCAATTCCGACTCATAGCAACCCTATAGAACAAAGTAGAACTGCTCCATAGAGTTCTAGGGAGCGCCTGGCAGATTCAAACTGCCGCCCTTTGGTTAGCAGACGTATCACTTAACCGTTACGCCACCTCGTTTCCAGAACAAGTACAGAATTCCTTCTGTTCCTTTCCCTCAGCTTCCTCCCATGTTAACAACCTGTGGAGTCATAGGACAGTGATCAAAAATGGAGTATTAATGCCAGTTTTTCTCCTTAATGTCCTTTCTTTTTCATTCCAGGGGACCCATTTCAGGATCCCACATTGCATTTTTGCTGTTGTGTCTCCTTGGTCTCTTCCAGGCTGTGACAGTTCTTCCAGGCTGTGACAGTTCCTCAGTCTTTCCTCTCTTTAATAACCTTGACACTTTTGAAGACAACTGGTCAGTTATTTAGTAGTTTTTCTGTGGGTTTATGTGATACTGTCTCATGATTTGATGGAGATGATGCTTGCTTTTTTTTTATTTTGGAAAGGTACCACAGAAGGGATGCTGTGCCTTTTTCAATGCATCCTGTCAGGCTGTCCATGGTGTCAGTGTGTCTCGTTACTGGTGATGTTAACCTTCATCACTTGGTTGAGCTGTTGTTTGCCGGGTTTGTTCATTGTAAAGGTGCCATTTTCCCGTTGGTAATTGCTAAATACCTCGGAGGAGATGTTCTTCAAACTTTCTCCCGCAGATTTTAGCACCTTTTGGTGGAACTTGCCTGCTACAGCTAGGGTAGTCTTTGCCTAACGGCAATTTTGTGTTTCCCTTGTTCAGCTACATTTGTTGACTGGAATCTTTCCGTAAGAGCTGTCCCTTCTCCTCATTTATCAGTTACTCATTTATATTAGTACGGACTCATGGGTGTTTATTTTTGAATTATAATCCAAGTCTATCATTATTTTATTGCTCCAGCTTGTTGCTTTTATTCCATAAAGCTGTTTTTTTTTAACTTCCCCAAATGAATTTTATTAAAAAAGCTAATTCTATTAGGTGTTGATTTTTATTGAAGATGAGAGGTGAGCTGTTTGCAGCTAGTATGCCGACAATATGTTATTGCTTCTGATGGTTTTTAGTTTCTTGGTTTATATCTGGTTAGTCTATCTATAACCTTGACGCAGACTGCTTTACATTTTTTCTTGATGAGGTAGAGGTGCTGGTCTACATGCAGAGCTGTAAAATGTCTTCCTACTATACTTTTAACATCTCACTATGTGCTGTGATCTTTATTAATTTTTATAATGATTTCCAGGAGACTTATCGGTATTAGGAGTGTTTTATAAAGTAGACAAATAATAAACAATGAAGAATCTAAATATCAGTGGAGCTGTTTGGCAGTCTTAGAGGAAAGTTCAACTTAGTAAATACTTGTCTATTTTACATATAACAGTGCCTCTAATTCTACCAAAATGATGCACAGGTATAGAGAAGTTTTAATAATAATAATTACGATGACTTGGATTTTGATAGTTGAATGTTTGTCAGTCATTGTTCTGTCCCAAATCAGATTTTTTCCTGAATATTCTGAGCTGAGATCATATTTTATTTCTGTTTCCTCGTCTTTCATAGCTAGGTTCTCAAAATAGGTTCAGACTATTTTTGAAGAAAATTGAAAACCTGAGAGAACATTTTCTGAATTTAAGTCATGGATATAACTATGCACTGAGGTAGATTTTCATATAGTTTGTCCCATTAGTTTCATTATTTTACAACCAGATCGGTAAATGAAGTCATCATGTCTGATATGGATTCTGAGCAAATTAACTTAAATAAATTTGTATTAATATATCTTGGCTTGGCACTTGGCTAAAACAACTAAGTATGATTTCTTCGGTTTTTAAAAGTTCAGGAATTAGCCTTTAATGCTTACTGCGAATTTAAATACCTGTACTTTCAAACAAGTATATGGTAATTGGCTAAACACAATACTTTCAGAGAGCTAATTTAAACTATCATTATTTCACTTTTTCTCAACTCAAGACAGATAAAACATTGATTTTTAAAACATTTTTCTGTTACTGTCCTCTCATGTCAATCCATCTGATAAAAAGCAAAAATCGCTTCACTACTGTGGGCATTTCTCATTTCAGTTAAGCCTCATGTTATAATGTTCATATCTCGTAGACTCTTAAGATATTTTGTATTATAATATTCATAGATCCATAAGATACTTTAAACGTCATTTATTCTAAGCTTTCTTGTAATTAAAAAGTCCTGTCATGAGCATCAAGGATAGTTATTCAGTCTCTGAACACAGCAGTTTGGGGAATTTGAATTCTCTCAAGGTATATTTTACTATTTTATATTCTCTAATTCTCAGAAAATTTCTCATTTGGCTTATGAGTTCCTTAAGGGGGAGGGATTATTTTATTCATAGTTGTATCCCCAATGCTGACTTACACATACTACATTTGTTAGGTATTACAGAGTGGCAGACTACCTCCTTGTCACTCTTCCTAGTGATTTTCATCTTGTGGATCAACGGAGAACTGTGTTTTGTTTTTTGGGGTATGTGATTAGTGGTGTGTGCTGTTGAGTTGATTCCAACTCACAGTGACCCTATAGGACAGAATAGAACTGCCCGATAGGGTTTCCAGGAGTGTAAATCTTTATGGAAACAGACTGCCACATCTTTTTCTCATGGAGTGGCTGGTGAGTTCGAACCGTTGGCGTTCCGTTAGCAGCCAAGTGCTTACCCATTGTGCCACCAGAACTCCTTTTTCTATATGACAGACTTTCACATATGGAAATATCATCATGTCTCTTTTAAATCTTTACTTTTCTAGAAACTGAGAATTAGTAGATCTTTAACCATCTTAATCATCCTAGTTTATCATGGACTTGAAATACGATGTCAAGGTCAATCTTATCTACTCTTAAATAATATCAGATAGAGTTGGAACATTAGTTGTACAATGCTCTGGAAACTCTGTTACAGACTGTACATTTTCACAAATAATGCATGCCTTCTACATTTGTCTGCCAACCATGCCTTCTCCCTGTGAGGTATTTTCATGAGGGCTGCTGTGCCAGTTTTTTTTTCCACTTAGTGCTATAAAAACAAAATTAGAATAGCGTGCTTATGAAAATACGTCATGGGGGAGGGCACAGTGACAAACCAACATAGAAGATGTGCATTACTTGTGTAAAAATACGATAGTTGAGTGGTGGAAATGCAAAAAATTACGTTATTTTCTTCTCATTGATGTCATCCAGCCATCCTACAAATATTTATTTATGAACCTGTTTTATATAAGGCATTGTGAAATCAAGAAAATGATCTGAACTAGAAAACCATTTCTGTAGGCTCCAGAATCTTGTCTTGTCAGTGGTATCTGCTCACTGTTAAACTGTATTTTCTAGCTGATAACTGGGATAAAATTTTGTAATGTTCTCAAATCATTGTTCATATAGCTTTCAATGTTTAATAATTCCTTATGTTTAACTCTTGGCAGTTTATCTAATGTTTTTACACCCGTGACAACATTTAATCATCAAGATAGGTAATACTATTCCCAGTTTACAGGTGGAGAAAATCATTTCTCCAGAGTTAGGCAACTGCTCAGATGACATAGCCAGCGTTCAAAACCAAATCTTTCTGATTCCACTGCCTTTTCCTACTATACCACAGCTATCTTACCAAAAAGACTTCATTTAAAAATTTCTCTTGGCTTGAAGAGATAGGTGACATATTTCTGTCATATTGGTAATTCTCATTTACCTCTTTCACCTATTTCATAATTCACATGGTTACCACAGTCACCGAAATTAGTGTTACTCTTCCTTTTGTATTAGCCAATACTTGTTTCTTTTATTTGGTGTAAATACTAACCAGATCATTCAAACTCTTTTCAGTTAACTAGGGAAGAACTAACTTTTAAACCTGTCTTCCCAGAAACAGAAAGAAAACCATCCTTGTGCCTACACGTTGATATATAGTCCAAAGTTTTGGAACTTTGGAGGTTTAATTGTGATTTTATAAAGCAAGTTTTGGTTCTTTCTAGTGGCTTTGGTCTTCTCACATTTCTGAAACCTGCTTTACTTTTATGAAACAGTTTGGAGTAATTAAACCCTTTGTTCTTGTTTGTTGTGTGTAGCTTGGTATGGTAGAGTGGATTGAACCTCCGAAGCGAGAACGCAAAGCGAATTATGCAGTGGATGCCTACTTTAGAGAGGCTTTGCGTGTCAGTGAGCCAAAGGCCCCCAAGGTAAAACAATATGAGGCCAGTTTCTATGTCCTACAACAGAATTCTCTTGTAATATGGTCTGGGATTCAGATTTACGTGCTGTCATTACTAAATCATTGAAAAAGAAAAAAGAAGAGAAGAGAAAAAGTTTCTGTCAATTCTGATTCATAGCCACCCCGTAGGACACAGTAGAACTGCCCCATAGGGTTTCCAGGAAGCGCATGGTAGATTCAGATAGCTCACTTTTTGGTTAACAAGCCTGAGTTCTTAACTGCTGTGTCACTAGGGCTTCTTGCCAAGTCATAGTCCCTAAAATTTAGCAGCAACATAGAAAAGTACTTCAGATAGCCCAGCTGTATAAATGGATTTCATTGTATTTATTTCTGTGTATGTAAAGTAAACAAGAAAATGTAAGCACTCTTATTACTTCATGCACGAAAAACAAACCTGTGTGATGCCTTTTTCCCCCACAGGCCCCACGACCTCCAAAACAGCCAAACGTTCAAGATTTTCAGTTTTTCCCACCACGTCTGTTCGAACTCCTGGAGAAGGAAATTCTGTATTATCGGAAGACAATAGGTTATAAGGTAATTTACAAAAATCTTAGGTTAGTATAAGACAGTCTTAAACTATTGTGATCTATTAAAGTAGACTAGAAGGTGCTCCGTTTTAATGAAAGAGTAAATCAAACTAGTGGTGTTTTTAAAACCAAAGAGGAAGTTTAATCAGAAGTAAAGCAGTAAACTGCTAAGTCACCAATAGAATGTCACTAAATGGAATTAATGTAGAGTTATTCAAAATAGTACTAATAACTTACAGGACTTTAATAATGCTAGTACCTAAGCAGTTCAAGTATACATAGGAAGAAGAATCTGTATGTGCTAAAGTGGAAGTGAATGGGTGACATACGGTAGGAAATTTGTGAACTTTTTCTTCACTATGATCAGGAAGTAGTATTTTTGGGGAAGATTAGAACTCTTGTACACTGCTAATGGGAATGTAAATTGTACCATTATGGAAAACAATATGGAACTTCCTTAGAAAGTTAGAATAGAAATACCGTACAGTCTCGCAATCCCACTGATAGGTACATACTCAAAGGAGCTCTGACACAGACAGATATACATTCGTTCATGCTCATTGCAGCATTGTTCACAACAGCACAAAGAGACAATCTAGATGCCTATGAATAGATGAATGGGTAAACAAACTATAGTGCATGCACACAATGGAGTACGACCCAGCAATAAAGAATAATGAATGTTAGAAACAAGAACAATATTAAGTGGACTTCAGCATAACTTGAATACTCCTTCCATCTTAACCCAATATTACAAGGACAGAGTAGCTTGGGCAGGGGGCAGGAGACCATGCTCTTAGGTAAAATTGACGCCAAATGGCACAATTAGCGTTTCGCTAAGAGGGCTCTCTGCACCCCACGTTGGTGAGTGGTGTCTGAGGTCTTAAAAGCTGCCAAGCTGCCAGCCGAGGGCACAGCAAATGGTCCCATCTCAGCAGGAATGGATGCTCACTGAGGACCAAAATGACATGGGGTAAAGACATCCCAGAAGATAGAGAGACCCACATGAGTGGGTGCCTACATCGACTTGGGACCGGAAGAACCGGATGGTGCCCGGCCACCACCAGTGATAGTCACGATGGAGCTCACTAAGTTGAGTCTCACTGGCAAACAAGAATAAAAAGGGGTGCACCCTGAGATCTCCACTAAAAGACTGCAGTTGACGGCCCAGCGGCTTCAGGGTTCCCCTGGGGGCATGGTCCCTGGCCCTGATGCTGCCCTTGCCCATAAATCATAACAAAGGTCCATTCTTTGGACATGAATAGATTGGACTTGGCGATGCTTAATGACCATATATTGGATGCACTTTATGGTTCTGTGCATGTATAGGATATCATCCTGCTGAGCTCTGGTTGGAGGAAGGAGAGTGGGTGGAGAGGAGGGGAAAGGAGGCTGTTGGGAGGATGAGACATGTATGGAGCAGAGAGGAATAGTGTGTTGTCACCGGGCAGGGAGAGCAGTGGAAGCTGCATATAGGTGGGCATGTAAATTTATATGGGAATGTACATTTTCACTCAGTTACAATAAAATAATAATAATAAAGAATAATGATGAATCCATGAAACATCTCACAGCATGGATCAATTTTGATGGCATTATGCTGAGTGAAATAAGTCAATTACAGAAGGAAAAATATTGTACCAGGCCACTATTGTAAAGTAACAATGGAAGGTTTATACATAGAAAAAGAGAAAGAGAAAGGCGTTCTTTGATGGTTACCAAGGATCGGAGGAGGAAGGAGAAAAAAATATCAAATAAAAGACACACGTTAATACTGGTGAAGGGAAAGGCAGTACACAGCATGGGGGACGTCAGCACAACATGACCCAGGCAAGAGATGACACTGATAGGAACACAGAAGAAAGGGCAACTATGGCACTACCATAGCATAGACAATCCTGCCACAGTAGTACTAACAAACATTAATTTACAAATGAATACATAGTTAGATAAAGTGAAAAGGTGTGGAGGGTGTAAGGGAGCATAGCGACCAGTAGACAAATGTTTGGTGGTGGATATTTCAACAGACATGACTGTACTGGCTTCTCACGTGTTACAGGCAGTAGAGCACACAAGGGGCACAGTCACGGAAACATTGTAGATATAACCAAACAACTTGCAGGATGAAGTTCCAAGGCTTGAAGGCAAAGGACCATAGATCTGGGGTATGTTTATGTCATTTGGCACAACGTGGTTCAGAAAGGCAGCATTCTGCATCCTACATTGGAGTAGCGTCGGGGTTTTTAAAAGTTTGCCTATGGTCATCTGATATACAGCTATTGGCATCTTACTGTTTGGAGCAAAGGAGAATGAAGAAAATCAGAGACTCAAGAGAGCAATTAGCCTGGAAGACTAATGGACCACATGAACCATGGTCTACCTGATCCTGAGACAAGAAGATCTAGATAGTGCCCAGCTGCCACTACAACCACTATGACTGGGATCACAGCAGAGGGTCTTGGACAGAGTGAGAAAAAAATGTAGAACAAAAAATCAAGTTCATGAGAAAGACCAGGCTTACTGGTCTGACAGAGACTGGAAGAACCCCTGAGACCATGCCCTGAAGACACTGTTCTGATCTGCAGCCATTCTGGGGGACCACCTTCCAGCCAAATAATAGACAAGTCCATAAAATAGTAACACCTCAGAGGAAATGCTCTTTAGAGCAATTAATTATACGAGATCAGAAGGCACTATTTGTCCAAAAGTAAAGATGAGAAGACAAGAAGGGGTAGAAAATCTAGATGAAAGGAAACAACCGGGAACCCAGGACAGAGATGGGGTGACTGGTGATACATTGTGAGTAGTGAAACCAATGTCATGAAACACTTCAAGTACAAACTATCAACTGAGAATCTGATTTACTGTGTAAACTCTCTAATATGCAATAAAAAAAGACAGAACAGTATTTTTGTGTTTTTTGCTCATAGGTTGATGAAAGCCTTGTGGGTAGATAAGGAGATTGTGGTCACTTAGGTGTTAACAGATAATGGTAAACGTGATTGTTGTATAATTTTTAAAATGATCTTTTGGAATTCACAATTCTTGTGTATGTAAGGTATCTAGGATCCCATTTTTTAGTGAGTAAAATTTAATATTTGTTACACTTAGTTACATGAAGATACTAAACGTATAAAATTTATTTCTGTATGTTGAAATTGTCTTCCTAGTGAATGCAGAGAAAGAGAAGTGACTATAGTAATCAGTAGTATAAGCAAATATGTGTATGTGTATGTATATGCAAAACTATAAGAATATTGGAAACACTGGTGGCATACTGGTTAAGTGATAACATTTGCTAACCATAAGGTTGGCAGTCTGAACCTGCCAGGCACTCCTTGAAAACTCTGTGGGGCAGTTCTGCTCTGTCCTACAAGGTCACTGTGAATAAGAAGCAACTTTGCTGCAGTGGATTTCCTAAGAATACTAACTGCTTCCGATTTTATAAAGTTTTCCTTTTTATGAATTGAAAGCAGTATTTTTGAAACTTGGTAAACCTTTATCACAGTTGGAACTGTGTATGACCAGTTGCCACTTTGTTTAGTAGCTATAATATGCCTGGAAAAGCACTGTGTATATAATTCATGTGTATTTTGCAAACTACAGTTGGCTCTTTAGCGTCTTTCTGCTACCTCCGGAATGGGGGCACTGCTGTTTGAATTGGAGCAAACAACCTTGCTTGCTATTTATGTATCAAAGCTAAAAAACATAAGTAAGAACAGAAACTTCAGGTGAATATGAAGCGATTAATGATAGTGTAGTTAGTGATTAAATGTGAATGTATTTAAACCAGCAGGAGGCGATGAAATGCCTTCTTAGGAAGTTGTAGAAGAATAACGTAACTATGGTTGAACATTCAGACCAGACATTAAACCAGTTTCAGAGAAAGTGAAAATAGTGGTAATACCAGAAGAAACAAGCAAGTTACAGGTTCCTGTTGCAAAGTAAAACTAATAAAAATTTTTAAGAACTTAATGAGATTTCACGTGGTAAACAAGAAAAAATTATTAACGTTTATAATAATGATGGCACTTGGGTGGCATAATAACTTGAGGTTCAGTGAGATTTGAAAGAAGTAATTGAAATCTTAGACCTCAGATAGTAATAAAGCAAATATTTGTATAGAGCATTTTATAACTTGGAGATTGCTTTCATGTATACTCCACTTGGTTCCTAGCAACCCTGTGAGGTAGATAGTGTTTTCACCTCTATATAGTAGTTGAAGAAACAAGTTCAGAGAGGTTCAATGACTTGTTCGGCGTCATGGCTAACAGGGTTGCTCCACGTACTGATCTTGAACTGAGTTTCTCAGTATTCAGATATTAACACTCTTTCTACTCAGACATCCTGTGCTGTTTCTGCATGTGACACAGCCCTACCTTTTTGGCAGTCCTAAATAATGACTGTATTGACAATGGTGTGATATGCTATTTGGGATGTGGGCCAAGTGGTAGTCAAGTAGCAGCAATGTCCTCTGAGGATACCGCTGTTTTTGCTCCCTCGCTGGAGGTACTGAGATTTTGTCCCGATGATAATTACCATGCCCACCACATCCTGGCCGCAGCTCTGGGCTTAATGTACACACTGCCTTTCATTACAGGCAGTTTGTGGTTAGGGGTGAGATCTTCCAGTGGCTGATTGGGTGGTGGCCAACTGGAAGGAGGTGGAGAGAAAACCTCAGAAGAAGGAGGAATGAAGGTGCTGTTGTGAAGGGTGATAGGAAGGAAGACAGAGAAGGAAGCAGATGTGAAGAGGGGAGGACCAGGGAGAGTGAAGATGGCTCGGACTTCTTGGTGGTATCGTACCTTACTGTTCTCACTTCTTGCCAAGAAAGAAGGGAAAAGAAAGGGGGACTGAGGGAAGGGAGAACATTTTTCAGTTACTGCCGATTTACTGAGCACTCCTCTGTGTCATGTCTGTGTGCGGAACTGGAGATACAGCGATAAGTAATACAGAAAACAAACAAACAAACGAGACCCACTGTCATTGAGTCATAGCGACCCTAACGGTCAGACTAGAACTCTCTCATAGAGTTTCCAGGGAGTGCCTGGCAGATTGGAACCGCTTACCTTTTGGTTAGCAGATGTAACACTTAACCCACTATGCCACCAGGATTTCCAAGTAAGACAGAGAAGGTCCTGTATCTTGTGGAACTTCCATTCTAATGCTGGAGACAGACATTAAACAGCACAATGTATTATGCCTGTATTTGCGAGGCTATGTGCTGATTAAGGGTGCCCTGAGAGAGTAGAACATGGCTGTCTAATGTGGACTGGTGAGATTAGAAAGTGTCCCCAGGGAACTGTCATTTAAGTTGAGGTCACAGAGATGAGTAGGAATCAGCCAACGGAGATAGGGAGAGAGAAACCCAGGCAGAAGGAACCACATATATGCAAAGGTCCTGAGGTAGAAAGGAGGAGGACCCCTCAGGGTGTGGGAGAATAGTAGCTTGAGATGAGGTGTGGGAGTGGGTAGAGACAGATCATGTGGAGCCTTTATAGGAACAGACCCACTGCCCTCAAGTCCATTCTCACCCGTGGCAGCCCCGTGGGTTACAGACTAACATTGTCCCTAGGGTTTCCTCAACTGTAGTTCTTTTTTTTTTTTTTTTTATGGTTGAAATGACTGTAACTCTCTTGGAAGCAGACTGCCAGGCCTTTTTTCTATTTTTCTGGTAACCTTTTGGTTAAGTGCAGTGTATACCACCCAACGACCTTAGAGCCTTGGTTAATGAGGTTGAAGAAACCCTGGTGGCATAGTGCTTAAGTGTTATGGCTGCAGATAAAAAGGCTGCCAGTTTGAATCCACCAGGCAATCCTGGTGGACTCTTATGTGGTAGTTCTGCTCTGTCCTGCAGGTTCACTATGAGTTGCAATTGACTCAACGACAGTGGGTTTGGTTTGATTTTTAATGAGGTTGAATTTTATCTTTAGTGCAAAGGAGAAGCAATGACATGTTTTTAAGGCAGAGGGCTGAGTGGGTGATGAAATGATAATAATAGCAGTTGCCTATTTAGTCCTTAACGTGTTAAGTTCTTTACAAATAATTACCTTATTGTCTTCTTAACAGTCCTAAGGTGGCAGACATCCTGTTTTACAGAAGAGGACACTCAGGCACAGAGAGGTTGAGTGCTTTGCTGCGAGTACTTTGCTGAAAGTCATACAGCTGAGTAGAGTATGGTCAAATTTTCATTCACTCTGGCCACTGTGCAGAGAATGGAAGGCGTTTATCCAGGGCAACCAACCGCAAGTCTGTTAAATATCTGAGCTAGTGAAGACGGTAGAGCCCTGGACGATGGTGTTGATGGCAGTAGGTGAATTGATCCCCTCTACCTCCACTCCTGTTCTTGTCCTTGTCCATCGAGGGTGGCTTTTGTATTGTCTTGAGACTTGCCTTGATCCTCACTAAGCATATTTACCTGAGAATTTACAACACAAAAAACAGTGCCTCTGGTTGGGTCTCTCTGCACCATATGGTTTTCATTCTTTATCAGGAACTTAAGGACCTGAGCCAAGTTGAGGCCAGAGTATAAACAGGTCAACATGGCATGCTAGTTAATCATCTGCAAAGCTTGCTTTCAGGGATGCTGTGATACAGACCTGTTAGATGGATCTTCTCAAGGCATATCTAGCATTGGTTTATTATTTTTTACTACTTTGCCTGTACCTTTGGAATACTCACCAGACCCAGAAAGCAAATAGAACTAGTTTATTCTCACATCAAGAAACCTGTAGTAATGGAGTTACCTGTACCCCCTACGTATGAGGTCCGACAATTAAGTCTGAGTGCTACAAGGAGCTACATAGCTCGTTGCTGACTATCGCTGTGGTCACCTTCGAAGTACTCGTCTTGGGAAGCAATGTATCGATGCCAGCGCCTACTTGACCCTTCAGGCAATTTTGGAACTCTTTGTTTAATGGCCGTTGTGCACGGTGGCATGGTGGCAGGTTTGTGAACTTAATTGTATACTTGTTTGCAAGGGAGTTCTTAGCCAGTAAAAAAATAACTGTATTGGAGGATGTCATCCTGCTGACTTCTGGCCGGAGGAAGGAGAGTGGGTGAAGAGGAGGGAAAAAAGAGACTATTGGGAGAATGAGACATGTATGGAGCAGAGAGGAATAGTGTGCTGTCACCGGGCAGGGAGAGCAGTGGAAGCTGCATATAGGTGGGTATGTAAATTTATACAGGAATGTACATTTTCATTCAGTTATGTTAAATAAAAAAAAAAAAATAACTGTATTGGAACACCTTCCCTCCTCACTTGATCTGGCCTCCAATGACTATTTTCTTTAATGGAAGATAAAGGAAATAATGAAGGGAAAACATTTTGATGACTTTCAAGACATCAAGGGTAATACTGATGACAGCTCTGACGGCCATTCCGGAAAAAGAGTTTGAAAATTTCTTTGAAGGGTGGACAGGGCACTGGCCTTGGTGCATAGCTTTCCAAGGGTAATATCTTGAAGGTGACCATAGTGATACTCAGCAGTGAGGTATGGAGCACTTCTTCTAGAATGAGTTCGTAAACTTAATTGTCAGACCTCGCTTAGTCTCTCTCTCTCTCTCAGAAACAGATTCCTTTCCCCCTTTCTGGCTAAATGGTTATTTGTCAAAGGGAGCAAGATGTTGGCTGTAGCTGGGATCACTGTTGTACGTAGGAATACTTCGAGCCCCTATTGTCTTTTTCTGTAAATGACTTTGAAACTACTGTGAGGCTCAGTAGTTTTGAAGCAGTTAGTAAAGAACATTTTTCTTAGGGCATGCATGTTTGCTTTTTTCTGTTTTGTCTCCTCACCCATATTCATCACAAGGACATGGCAGCATCACTGATAATATCTGGAGTTAAAGGGCTTTGTTTGAGGGTGAGGGAAGCATTTGTTTTACAAATTATTCACTGTAGCTAAGCTTTGCCCTTGCCCATATTTAGACGTATTCAGAAGCTTCCTTGCTCTTGCAGATCAAATGAGTTGCTATTAAATGAGTTGTGCACTACAGTCGTTACACTGTAAGAGAATGACTTAACTGAAATTTCAGTTGCAGAACTAACAAAAATCTAGACATGAATCTAAGACATGGAATCAGAGTTAAGCCATATTCAGTGCTGAAGAAGGCTGTAGAACAGTCAGACATTTTTTGCCCCAGTAAAACACTTTTTTTTATTGTGATTAAGTGAAAGTATACAATCCAAATTGATGTTGCATGCCCACCTATCTGCAGCTCCATCTGCTCTCACCCAGTGATAACACATTCTTTCTTTTCACGCTATACCTTTAGTATTAATGAGCACCTGACCCCTCCTCTCCACCCTCTTCTCTCAAATCTAGAAGGAAACCAGTAGGACAACCTTCTATAAATGTATAAAACCATTAAGTACACACACCATATGTTCACACTGTATTGCCAAGACCAGTCCATTCTTGTCTCAGGAGTTCACATGAGTCGTGATCTGTTCAGGGCCAGCAGTGGGTCTAGGAGTCATGTTGCCTTGGGATGTTTCAGGCGGTTGGACCATCAGTTCTGGTTTTTCAGTAGAGTTCTTGAACTTTGCACCTCTTTTTCTAGTGTTGCCTCAGGAACTCTACATTGTGTCCCCTGTCATGGCTGCCTTTGGTGGTGGCCAGGCACCATCTGCTTCTTCTGGTTTCATGTAGCTACAGTCTCCTATTCATGCCCCAGTAAAACATTCTTGAAGGACAGACAGAAATGTTTGACAAATGAGAGAAGTCGCATAATCTCTGAGAGTTTTAGTGTTAGGTAGGCCACCTAGTTTAAAGTGGTAGAACTAAAATTAAGTGAGCTGATTCCAACTTATTGCTTTCATTTTGTGTGCCGTCACATTTAATTCACTGTTCCATGTTTCTGTGAAACACTTGAGAAAACGCCATTTAAGAAACAAGGGCAAAACAGGTTTTTACTTCTGTATGGAACAGAGCTCTTAATCACATGTTGCTTAGGGTCTGACCAGAAATCCAAATAACAGAGAATTTTCCCTTGGAAGCTAGTTTTTTTTTTTTTTTAAATGTATTGTGGCTTTATTATATGTTTCCAGGGAACATGCTAGGACGTCGAATACCTGATATATCTTCTAGATACCTGTTGAATACTGTTGGTCTGTAAGTGTCTTACATACTCTGCACGTGTCAGGAAGGACCAGTCGGTTACAAACCTGAAAACCTAACCCATTGCTCTCGAGTTGATTCCAACTTGGAGGGGCCCTGTAGGTCAGAGTAGTACTTCCTCGTAGACGTTCCAAGGAGCACTTGGTTGACTCGAACCTACTTTTTGGTTAGCAGCCGTGGCACTTAATCACTATACCACCAGGGTTTCCATGGTCAAGTAGAGGGTTGGCAAAAAAAAACAGACCCTTGATGAAATGGATTGACACAGTGGTTGCAACCGTGGACTTACACGTGGCAAGGATTGTGAGGATGGCACAGGACTGGGCAGTGTTTCATTCTGTTGTTCATGGGGTTGCTGTGTGTCAGAACCGCCTGGGTCATATGTAACAGTAATAACTGTTGGCCTATAATTTATTTACTTGATTCTTAAATAGCACTTTGAACTCACTCTGTTAAGCTTAATGCTGATGAGAACCTCAGGAGGTAAAAAATAATGATTACCTCTTTAAAATGGTAAATATCAAGAAGCTCTGTTTGTGATTCTAAAAATCTTAGCAGCTGTGTGTTTGAGTGATTTCTAGAATTAAAATATTAAATGTAAGACTGATGAAGTCATTTTACAGTTTTACTGTGTTAATATGACCAGTGGCTGTGGAAGGTAGTTTGCAGTGGATCTTAAAATCTGATGTTATGATACAATATTCAGATTTTGTTTTCTGGTTTTTGGCTGTGATGAATAAAGCTGCTATGAACGTTCCTGGAATAGCCTTTGCACAGGTAGATACAGAGTCAGTATCAGTCCAACTTGACTTGATTACAGCAGGTTTAGATACGGTTTCATTCACCTGGGTAAAGAAATGGAATTACTGGTGTGCCTATAGTTTTAATTTTGAATTTATCTGTTGGGGGAAAAGCTATTTTTAATAATGCCTACCACTGGACTATATTTTTAATTTATGCTTTGTTTTTCATTTTCGTTTGCCACTGTCCCAGGCCAAGTGATCATAACCTCATTTCTGGACTATGGAAGCTTAGTTGATTCTCTTGCCTCTAGTCAGTTTCCCACTTCAGTCCATCCTGCACAAGACTGATAGGTGACACTACTTTATGACGCTTAACAAAGCATCCCTTGTTCAAAAGGCCCTCTAAATCTGTCTCCACCTGCTCTTATTATCCCTTCTCAATTTAAGCTCTGTATGCTCTTTCCTATACTCATTGGCCTTCGTGTTTTTGCTCATATTACTCCAGCCTAGATTACCATTCTTTTCCTCTCCATCTTGTCACATCCTTAGAGTTCTTAAGTATAGCTCAGAATTCCACAGCAAGGGCCTATGTACTACTTTTATAATCCTGGCAATACCTATCACAGTGCTATAGATACAATAGACATTTTGTCAGTACTAAATGGTCTTGATACTGATGATTACAAATGAATCTTTTTTCAGTATATCTTTTTGTTGCCCGATTAGTAGGTTTTTATATTTGAGAAACTATTACACACAATTAAAACAAAAACAGAAACAAACCTGGTGGTGTCAAGTTGATTGCAACTCACAGTGACTCTCTAAGACAAAGTAGAACTGCCCCACATGGGTTTCAAGGAGTGGCTGGTGGATTTGACCTGCCGACCTTTTGGCTAGCAACCCTGGCTCTTAGCCATTGTGCAGCCAGGGTTCCTATACTGTGTTACATCGTGGTAAAATCATAATTATACCCCCAAGAGAAGGATTCATTTATGACAGATGTGCATTCCAAATAATTGAAGGCTTACTGCCCACTGTTTTATTTTCTTGCTTAATGGAATGCTTTAAAATGTGTGCTATGTGTTACATATTTACCCCCTTAAATGAATGGACTGCACTGTCACTCTAGAGGCATCAAGAGATAGGCTTAGGCTTTGTGCCAAGGGACTTAGCTTATCATTCTCTACAAGGAATGCTGCTCCATACTGCTGAACTGTGCTGGTTGTATATGTTCAACTGTGACACACTGAGACTTCTGGGATACAGTGTTTTAGCAACAGTTTGCAGTCCAAGTAAATTTGCCGTACAAAACCCCGAGTACCCGTGGGGCTGCAGTTTTGTGACACAGGTGACTGCTTGCATTCTGGGAGAGCATAGCTTTTGTTCTTAGTATTCTGAATTTTAGTTTTCTTTTCAGTTGTCAGGGGCTCTGGTGGCTGAGTGGTTAAGAGCTGTGGCTGGTACCTAAAAGGTCAGCAGTTCGAACCTACCGGATGCTGCTTTGAAATCCCATGGGGGCACTTCTACCCTGTCCCATAGGGTTGCTGTGAGTCGGAATCAATTCGATGGCAATAGGTTGATCTTGCTTCTCAGTTGTCAGTTTACTTGACAGCTCTGGACTAAACAGCTTTTATCCCTTCTGTTGGTCACTGCTCTGTTTTTCCCGTGACTGCTGATCCCATCACAGCTGTTGGCATACTCCAGTACTCCCTTGAGTCTTATATTATCAGCTGTTCTTTGGGAACCCTGTGGGTACAGTTTGGCTGTATCCTATAGGGTCGCTATGAGTTAGAATTGACTCGATGGCATTGGGTTTGGTTTCTGGGTTTGTATGCTTATTGATACTACTGTTACAATTTGTTTTTTTCATTACCCTCTCACTTCTTGTAGGCTTTCCAGTTTTCATATGAAGATAACTGTCTCTTTACATACTTCAGCAGGCAGCAAAAGCTCTCCCTTTTTAACACACTGAAGTTACTGGAAATTCGGGTGTCATTTTTGGGTGTGTTCCCACTTGTGCTTCCCTCATTTGTACTATTGGGTGGATTTTTTCCTTTTAGCTGCCAACCTTTTTGTTTGTTTATCCTGGGCTTAGATTATTGTATTATATTGGTATTAGGTTATAGTGATTTTATTGTTATTACTATATGTTAAGATATTTTACAGATGTATTTTGTTTCACAGTGTAATCAAATCTAAGATACACTGAAATTTACTAAAGAGGTTTAATTCTACAGCGCTGTATGGTCCATTTAAGAATGGGTTTTATTTTGTTGACCTCCTGGTAGCAGAAATGTGGAGAGGACCGTATGTCAATTCTGGTATGATGTTATGGTTGAAATAACACTGAAGATTGATGTGTATGTACACTTTTCATAATTAAATTTTCTTAACAATTTATTCATAACTCCTCTACTGATTTATAGGTCCCAAAGAATCCTGACATCCCGAATCCAGTTCTGGCTCAGAAAGAGGAGCAAAAAAAGATTGATGGAGCGGAACCTCTTACAGTGGAAGAGACTGATGAAAAGGAAAAACTGCTCACACAGGTAAAATATTTTCAGTGGCTAAAATGTTTCTGGGTAACCAGTGGCTAAAAGAAAATACAGATGACACTTAAACTTGAAATTATTTTTTTCATTTTTGAGTGTAAAATACCTATAACGAAACATTTGCCAATTAAATAGTTTTTACATTGATACTTCAAAGATTATACTTAACTTTTTAAATGTGTAAGCCTAGAATAATGATTTGACACTGCAACAAAATTCAGGGCTGTTTTGTAAACACATATTTAGGCCAAATCTCTATTGTTTACCACTTGTATAGTATAAGCTCAGTTGGAAATAATGGAAAATACACACACGTAAAACATAAGCATCGATTAATAGGAATACAGCATGCTTTGTAACAACTGTAGTGTGGTCAGTCTATATTTGAGCCTGGGTAGACAATAGTTACTAACATATTCCTGGATATTTAAAATTTAATTGCTTTTATCAAGATATGTGAACTGTTCCCTGAAATTGTGGTCTACTCATCTCTTACTTGGTGAATAATTTTTGGGTCTCATATTGTCCTTTCTTGTTTCATGGTAAGAACTTTAATATAACTGAAGATTTGTTAGTTTCTAAAGTGGTTATGATACATAATTGTATGAAGGCACTCCACTGTATGGATCATAACAAATTATGGATAATGTGAAGAATGAGAATTCCGAAACAATTGTGCTCTTGAGGAACATGTACACATATCAAGAGGCAATCATTTGAGTAGAACAAGGAGATACTGCGTGGTTTAAAGTCAGGAAAGGTGTGCTTCAGGGTTGTGTCCTTTCGCTGTACTTAATCTGTATGCTGAGCAAATAATTTGAGAAGCTGGACTATATGAAGATGAATGCAGCATCAGGATTGGAGGAAGACTCATTAACCACCTTTGATATGCAGATGACCCAGCCTTGCGTGCTGCAAGTAAAGAAGACTTCAAGTACTTACTGATAAAGATCAAAAACTTCAGCCTTTAATAGGAGTTACACCTCAACATCAAGAAACCAAAAATCCTCACAAATGAATCATTAAGCAACATTATGGTAAATGAATAAATGACTGAGGTTATCAAGGATTTCATTTTACTTGGTTCCACAATCAATGCCCATGGAAGTAGCAGTCTGAAAACGAAATGACACCTTGCATGGGGACAATCTGCTGCAAAAGACCTATTGGAAGTGTTGAAAAATAAAGATGTCTAACAATGACTCCATAGTATAGTTAAAAGCTGTTGTTACGTGTCATTCAATGATTTTAGACTCATAGTGACCCTGTGTGTTACTAGAGTAGAAGTACTACATAGGATGTAATCTTTTCAGAAGCAGATTGCCAGGCCTTCTGCGGTTCTGGCTGGGAATGAATTGCCAGTCTTTTAAGTTAGCTGAGTGCAAAGCGTTTTTGCTACATAGGGATCTATAATTAAAACTTAATAGTTATTAAATAGATAGTATTTCCATTTGAACACAATATTAATGTCTTGAGGTCCTTGTTCCGTTAATGAGGTCTATGAGTGTAATTCTTTCAAAATAAACTATATAAGATAAAGTTTCAGCATAAAAAGTCCTTGCAAAATGATAAATGTGTATGTACTGTATGACACCTTAGTACAAAAAATTTCTAGTTGCTCCCAGGGGACATCGAGGCCAATTGGCATAACTAGCTTATTGCTACACCCCATATTGGTGAGTGGCGTTTGGGGTCTTAAAAGCTAGCAAGCTGCCATCTGAGGTAAAGCAAAGGCTCCCAACTCAGCCAGAACAGATGATCACCAAGGAGCAAAACTACATGGGGGAAAGAGAATCCAGAAGACAGAGAGACCCACATGAGTGGGTGACTACATTGACATGTGACCAGAGGAACCAGATGGTGCCCGGCCACCACCAGTGATAGCCGTGAGGGGGTTCACAAAGTTGAGCCTAACTGGCAACATGAGAATAAAAAGGGGTGCACCCTGAGAACTCCACTAAAAGACCACGATTGATGGTCTAGGGGCCTTGAGGTTCCCCTGGGAACATGGCCCGTAGCCCTGATGCTGCTCCTGTCGATAAACCATTACTCAGGTCAGCTCTTTGGACAGGGATGGATTGGACTCGGTGACACAGAGTGACCATATCGTGTGTGCATTTGATGGTTCTGTGCATCTATAGGGTGTTGTCCTACTGGCCTCTTAGTAGAATGGTGGGAGAGGGTGGAGAAGAGGGGTCAGGAGATTGTTAAAAGGATATGACATATACAGAACAAATGGGAGGAGTGTGGTGCTACTGGACAAGGAGAGCAGTAGGAGCTGCAAATAGGTAGGCATGCAAACTTAAACTGGAGTGTACACTTTCACTCAGTTGCAGTAAATAATGTTGCTAGTAAGGTTTACTTATTCAACACTTTTTTGAGCAATGTGCAAAGCACAGTGCTATGAAATTTTCAGTGTTAATTATTTAAATGTTGCTTTTATATTAATATTTATTCTGTAGGTCTTTGTTACAACATTTAATTTTGGTTGAATGAATTTTTAAAAAGTACATTCACAGTTTTTTGAGCCAAATGTCTGGAAGTCATAAAGTTTAGCTTGTAAATATAATTACATTTGGTTGAATGTTAGGATTTATTCTGTATAAAATAAAACATTTAAATATTCATGTTTTATTTTCAAATTAATTTCCTGAACACAAAAATAAAGTTATGGTGTTTGCTACTTGACTTGCATTATATTGAGAAAGTGTAGTGTATTATGAATACATAGTCTTTACTCAGAAATTAGTTTGCTGTTAGAAGTATAATTTTTTTGTACCTTTTAGTAGTTGAATTAAAAATCATTAGAAATAATCTTTCTTTAATCCCCTAAATAATCTTTTTAAAACTCATGCCAGTACCAAGGGTCATCTGCAGTCTTGAGCAGGTAAAGGACAAGGATTGAATTTTGCAGTTTCTAGGGCATCACATTTTATGTGGGTTGTGGCATGAATGTGGACAACATATTCTTTCTTTTGTGGCTTCATAGACATTCTGGTAATGCCACATATCTGAAAATGTTGATTGGTTAAACTCTGCCATTGTTCAGTGAAAAAAATTGGGCCATTAAAATTCTTTTTTTTAGAAATTCTACTTATGAATACACTTTTGATCAGAAATTATTCACGGTAGTTTGGAATGATATAAAGAGTTATGTGTATGTTTTTCTTTCTCTTTTGAGTATTTCTCAGTGATTTATTTATTTTGATTTCTTATGACTAACTAATACCGGGATATGTGAACTTTAGCACTTAAGTTAGCATTTTATTTTAATATATTTGTATTTTAGTGTACTTGTAGGCATTTGTAAAATACCCAATTAAAAACCATAGTATATCTCAGAACTGTAAATCAGGTTTTTGTGTTTGGAGAGAAATACATTCTACTCATGATGGAAAACCAGTTATTTCTATGACTCACTGAACTTTGGATTCCAACGTGAATAGTCTGGGATTTTACATGGAGAAACATTTTAAGTCTTTTAAACCGGAATGTTTCTTAGAAGCAAGGTTGTCGAGACTACATCTCATAGACTTTGGACATGTCAGGAGGGACCAGTCCCTGGTGAAAGACAGCATGTTTGGTAGAGTGTCAGTGAAAAGGAGATGGATTGACACAGTGGCTCCAACAGTGGGCACAAGCATAACAATAATCGTGAGGATGGCACAGGGCCAGGCTTTTTTTTGCTTCTGTTATACATAGGGTTGTTATGAATCACAACCAACTTGAAGGCACTTAACAATAGCGATATAAGACATCATTGTATGGAAGTAAACAGAAAAATACTTGGATTTATTTAACCTCTATTAATGATGCTTAATTTTGTTCACAGGGATTTACAAACTGGACTAAGCGAGATTTTAACCAGTTTATTAAGGCTAATGAGAAGTATGGGAGAGATGACATTGATAATATAGCTCGAGAGGTAGAGGGTAAATCCCCTGAGGAGGTCATGGAGTATTCAGGTTTGTATGTCCTTTGAAACAATGTTTTGTTTTAGCTTTCTTCATCTCTTTAATGTCACTTTCGTTGTACCATTGTTCAGAGGTGTTTTAAACTTCTGTGAGTGAAATTTAGGTGAAAGCATAAAATATACTTGTATTTCTGTGAAGAGATTATAGAATGTATCAAAATACGGTGACTTGCATGGTTTCTAGTTGTTAGCCAATAGAGCCAAGTACAGCAGTGTTATCCTAGAAAACAGTGGTAGCTGTTGGATGAGCATTGAAAACATTAATTTCCCATCCCGTCTCTGGAACTTGGCCCTCTTTTAGTCTGGTTGTCATACTCTTGGTTCAGCAGATTACATGAGTCTCTTTCTTGATTGTCCTTGAAGTAGCGAATGATGTCAGGCCCTATTAGATCACCGAGTACACTCAGGGTTCTAGTCTGTTCTGGAGAGGTCGTGTGGATTCCAATAACTTGGGACAGACTGGAAAATACCTAAAAAGGTTGCTTGAACAAATCTTTAAAGCAATGATGTTCTCAAAATCATCTCCTTTTCTTATTTAGCCATGTCTTTGGACTTGGCCGGGAGTAGATTAGCCAATGAAACATACAGAAATAATATTAATGCTGATGTCATCGTATATGTAATTTCAGGCTTCTGAAAGGAAATCTTAATTTCTGGCATAACAAAGTTTATTAAGAAAATGTTCTGAGACCTACTTTTGTGAGTGGTGCCTGGGTTCTTAAAAGCTAGTGCATGGCCGTCTAAGATGCATCAATTGTTAACAACCCACCTGGAACAGAGGAAAATGAAGAACACCAAAAACATAAGGAAAAATAATGAGCCGAAGAGACAGAAAGGGCCACGTAAACCAGAGAGGCCATCAGTCTGAGAACAGAAGAACTAGGTGGTACATGTCCACCACCAGTGACTGCCCTAACAGAGAATACACCAGAGTCCCTGATGGAATGATAGAAAAGTGGCATACAGAAGTCAGATTTTAGTAGAAAGATCAGACTTCATGGTCTGACTAAGACTTGGAGGGACCTCAGAAGACATGGCCCCCAGACTGTCTGTTAACTCAGAACCAAAACCATTCCGGAAGCCAACTCCTCAGATAAAGATTGAAGTGGTCTCTGACATAAAATGATACTGGCAAAGAGTGCATTACTTGGCTTAAGTAGATATATGAGAGTAAATGGGCAGCTCCTGTCCAGAGGTGAGATAAGAAGGCAGAAGGGGACAGGGGCTGGTGGAATGGACACAGGAAATAACAGGGTGGAGAGGAGGAGTCTTGTCACAGGGTGGGTAGAACAGCTAGAGTTACAAAGCAGTGTGTGTATAACTTTTTGTATGAGAAACTTGAGTTGTAAACTCTCACAGCATGATTTTAAAAAAAAATTGCATGAGAATTCTAGCATGTTGTCTATATGTGAAACATACAGAGTCTCTAACTTGCCAAAAGCTTGAACTCTTACCTTAGTCTGAATATCAGTTCCATAGGAAACCCTGGTGGCGGAGTGCTTTAAGAGCTATGGCTGTTAACCCGAAAGGTCGGTGGTTGGAATCTACCAGGTGCTCCTTGGAACCTCTGTGGGGCATTTCTGCTCTGTTCTATAGGGTTGCCATGAATCATCTAGACTCGATGATAATGTTTTTTTTTTTTTGTCAGCTCTTTGCAATCTAGAGCTTTGTTGTCTTTCTCATAGAAGCAGTCTTACAAAGTAGCCTAGCCCGCCCCAACCATGCTTGTTGAATCTAGCAACTGATATTCTATGTTTTTGCAATGAAAAAAAGAAAGAAACATTTACACTGCCAGTAAATCAGACTAGTAGTAACTGCAAGTGAACAACTTTTAATTTATCTAGACTACTAGTGCTCGAGGGAATCCAGGTTTAATTAGAGAATAGGTGGGGACTTCTTTTTTGGAAATTTGAGTGAGTCTTCTGGTGATTACTAGTGACTTGAGAGGTCTCTTGCACTGAGTGTGTATTTTGTGACATCAAGTTTATGAATTTCCTTTCCATTGATCCCTGCATAATGCTACCATTACTTTTAAGGTTAATAACATAAGTTTATGGCATTTGGGGGGCTTAGAGAGGATGAAACAGGTGGAAGAGAGAAACATTAGCAGCCAGAAGGTAAGTGCAAAGTGCAAGGAGTATGCAAGGATATGTCCAGATTTGATGAAGTAAGATTGTCTTTAAAAGGTAGGTGGGCTTGACATTTCAGAAAAAAGGTGATTCAGAACATTAATGCCGGATGTTCTATCAAAGCAGACACCTGGCCAAGTGTCAGGACTAGTTCAAGACAGCTTAATTGCTGTCCACCAGGTTTGAGTGGCTTTATTAAATTGGTTGGCAATTAAAGAAGAAACGTGTACGACTGGCTATTCATAAGGATGCAGTACTTTATGCATAGCAGACACCCCAGTATGTGTTCAATGGATAAGCATGTGAATAAATGAACACAGGTGCTTATACTACTCAGGAGGTGCTAACATACATTTCTTGACAGGCCCTAAAAGTCCACAATTTAAGAAGGTAGAGTATGTTGTTAAAAGGCCTTCACTGAAGTCATAAAATGTAACATATTAAAACTGCCAGGTTATATGGCTTATTTATAAAACTTCATTAGATGACTTGATAGTTTGAATGTTCTTCTATGTGTGTGTCATTTCATGTGCCATTGGCTGTGTGTGTACTGAGGGGGCTGTTGAAGAGAAAAGGCTATCTCAAGTAAGTTTAAAAACAAACTATAGGCCTTTGGAAATAGTGTTAAGATTAGTGAGTAGTTCTAAAAGCAAAGTTGTGGTTTCAGTTGAAATCACTGTTTCACGGGAAGGTTTTGAACAGCCTTTTGAGAGTGGTTTTGTTTTTGTTTTGCTTGGTAGGAAGATACATAAAATTTGTATGATACCACTCTCCTGTCTATGTGTTTGGTCCATTCTGTATCATGTTTGGATAGAATAAAGCATAGCTTAAATCAGGGTGCAACATTTTTTGCAATTCTAGTCATTTGGGATGGATAATTAAGCATTCTGTAGTAGGTCTTGAAAACTTGTTAAAATCTTTTTAAACGAAAATTTAGGGGGACTTTACTAATGGAACATGGTAAATAAACAGATGCATGTGAATCTTTAAAAAGTATAAGTTCATCATGCTCTTTCGTGTTAATTCTGTATTCTAGAAGCTTTTGGAGTCAGTAGCCCAAGATGATAATAATTTGAAGTAATAATAACTTTTTCAGCTGTATTTTGGGAACGCTGCAATGAACTACAGGACATTGAGAAAATTATGGCTCAAATCGAACGTGGAGAAGCAAGAATTCAACGAAGGATCAGTATCAAGAAGGCCTTGGATGCCAAGGTTCTTACTCATTTGTTTTAATTGGTAAGGTGATTAGCTTTGAGTTAGTGTTACGGTACATTCAGTTAAAAGCACTTTTTGGTTTAAATACACAGATTGCTAGATACAAGGCTCCATTTCATCAGCTGCGTATTCAGTATGGAACCAGCAAAGGCAAGAACTACACTGAGGAAGAAGATAGATTCTTGATTTGCATGTTACACAAGATGGGCTTTGATAGAGAAAACGTGTATGAAGAATTAAGACAATGTGTGCGGAATGCTCCCCAGTTTAGATTTGACTGGTTTATCAAGTCTAGAACCGCCATGGTAGGTATTTGTTTCCAAAGGATTTATTTATCTCCTCCAATTTTTTTATTTTGAAAACTTGTAAGCCTAAAGAAAAGTTGAGAGAATGATACAGCAAATGCTGTGTATTCTTAACTGAATTCTCCAGTTAACTTTTTACCACATTTCTTTGTCTCTCTCTTCTTCTCTCCTGGCCTGTGTGTGTGTGTGGTATGGTGTGTAGTGTGTGTGTGTGTGTGTGCGTGTGTGTGTGTAAAGATAGAGCCCTAGTGGCACATCAAACTTACTGGCTGCTTTGCAGGAGAAAAGACTTTGTGATTATCTCCCATGAAGATTACAGCCTAGGAAACCCTATGGAGTGCCTCTTCTCTGTCATATAGAGTCATTGTGAGTCTGAATTGGCTCCATGGCACATAACAAGATACACACATAAGCGTATATATAAAAACCCAGTGCTGTTGAGTCAGTTATGACTCATAACGATCCTATAGCACAGAGTAGAACTGTCCCGTAGACTTTCCAAGGAGTGCCTGGCGGATTTGAACTGCTGACCTTTCAGTTAGCAGACATAGCAATTAACGACTACGTCACCAGGGTTTCCATGCATATATATGTATATACATATGCGTATGTATATGAGCACGTGCATATGGAACCTGTGCGGGGTTAAGCATTTGGCTGCTAACCAAGAGGTCGACAGTCCTGATCCACCAGGCGCTCCTTGGAATCCCTGTGGAGCAGTTCTGCTCTGTCCTGTAGGGTCACTATGAGTCATAATTGGCTCAACGGCAATGGGTCATTTATAGTTTACATTTAGAAATGAATATCTGTAGTTCATAAATCTTTAAATGTCTACATTTCTGAATAGTTGCAGATGTCATGAGTGTTTTATCTCTAATGCTTCAGCATATATCTCCTAATAGAGATGTTCTGTATAACCAGAATACAACCACCCACCTAAATATCTTAAAATTGACTAAGTGATGTCATCTAATATACGCCTAATATACACTTCATACACAGAAAGTTTCATTTGTTCCAAAATGTGTGTCGCTTTTAGCTCTTTTTTTTCTTTGATTGATAATCTTTTTTCTTGATTGATAATCAAGGTACACACATTGCATTTGGCGGTTGTATCTCTTTAGGTTCTTTTAATCCAGAGTTGTTGGTCTGTTCCCTTTTGTTTTTCATGACAGGGCCTTTCTTGAAGTGTTCAGGCTAGCTGTCTTGTACAGTGTCCTACACTGTTGCATACACAGTGGTAGGAACATTTTTAGCACCACTGCTGTGTATGGGTTCTTGTGCACCTCTCATTGCATCACATTAGACACCTGGTGTCGCGTTGTGACAGTTACTGGTGATGCTTTTTTCGCTCTTTTGATAAGTAGGGTGACTTCCAGAGTTGTCTACTTTAAAGGTACGTTTTTCTCCTTTGTAATTAGACAAGAAATACGTGAGACACTGAATAACTTAAGTCTTTATTTTTAATGAGAAGGCCATTGTTGCCTGCATTGACTCTTTATAAGAATATTGTGAGGGAGAATAATTAAGCAGAAGAGATACTGTATTTTAGCTTCATGCAGTTTATTCCATCAGTTTCTAATATGAATTGGGCTGCTGTTAAGTTCTAGCACTACTTAGCAGTGGTTCTCATGCTACTGAAATAAGTGTAACAAATTTTAAATTTTGGTGTGGTCAGACTTTTGCCAGCCAAGGTAGTTAAGGCTGTAAGATTTATACAACCTTAAAAATTAAAAGTTAATCAAAAACCATTGTTCAAAACAGTGATTTTTGTGGCTAGTTATCAAATAGGACACATCTTTCTTAAGTACTACTTGCTATCTACCATAAATGTATTCTTGACCAAAAGTTCATAGGCATGTAAAACAATGTTGTGTAATTTATTTGACCCATTTTTATATTCTCAGTTCCAGTTGAATAAAAAGAAAAAAATCTGAGGTCCTATGCTGAAGATGTTACTGTTGGTGGATACTTTAGATCAGATATTTATTAAAACATTAGCACAAATTTAGAGTGTTTGTGGATTATACCATTAGATTGTGCCCATCAAGTTTATGGATTACTTAATGCTGATAGCAGATACTTGGGATTTAGCCAGGACTCGAAAGGAGCGGAAGCAATTGGAGAGAATCTAGCAACATGACATTTAATAGGGAAAAGAAAAGTGCTGTGCTTGTACAAAATGCTAGTGTTAAGAACAGAATAAACAGAAAAGAAAGTTAATCTGTAGCATAAGGACTGAGGTTAGATGTAGGAAAGAATTGTTTGACAGGGCTGTTTGTATCACTTAAATAGATTATCAAAGAAGAATATAGAATAGCTTTTCTATTGGCTTTTGCAGAGGAGATTCTGTTTTGACCATCTGGAGGCTTTGGCAGTGAGTTAGTGGGCCTTTTTAAGGTAGTTCAATGTCTCTGTCATTATGTTCAGCAGAAAACTCTTCTCAAAAGCCACAGATTTTAAATTTTAGCCATTTGGGGTTTTATGTATGCAATAATATAATTTAGGGCAGCACCAGCAGCTTGTAAAAGTCATGCCTACTTGCATTTGTCATCGAATTGTATTTGACATTATATATTTTCCGCTATGTAGTGCAACATTGTTTAAATTTAGAGTTTTATTTCAGTGATATTTGACTAATGTTTTAAAAAGGTTGAGAGTTTAATGGTGTTTCTGGTTTTGGAATCATTATACTAAAGCAACCAAGAAACAAAACCAAACCTGCTGCCATGGAGTCGATTCCAACTCATAGCGACCTATAGGTCAGAGTAGAACTGCTCCATAGAGTTTCCAAGGAGTGCCTGGCAGACTGGAACTGCCGACCTTCTGACTAACAGACATAGCCCTTAACCACTATGCCACCATGTTTCCCTGCTGGAGTAGTAGGATGAAAATGTTTCCAGACTGCAAGGAAAACCAACTATTTGTGATATCAGTATGGGTCTGTATTATCAACAACCACTAGATGTCTCTGAACACCCTTGTAAAAGAAGCTGCTTTTCTTCCATCTTGTTGCTAGGGCACACACTTTCTTTACCAGGAGATTTAATTTAAATCTCTGAGGTATATTCCAAAGAGCAAATAGGAACTGTCTGTGCAGTTGCAAATTGCAACCTTATTTTGTCTGTTAGAAATGAAGACACCTCTGTTTTAATTACCTTCTGTAAGGTGGAATTCATGATTTTTAAAAGAATCTTCAAAGCCATATAATCATTTATTTCCTATTTCAGTATTTTAATTGAAAGTATTTTTGTTTGTAAATTTTTCTGTTGTTTTCAGTTCTGATTTCCCTCCTAGTTGATGGCTAATATTTGCTTCTATTTCTGGATTTGATATGTAGGTGATGTCTTGTAAAATCTGAATTTATTTGGATCGTGTTTTTGGAGAATTAGAATTTACTGATAATTATCATTAGGGACTTAAAGAAATGAATTGTTTATGTTTGTAAATCGTTGTTTCCATATAGTTAATCGTTTCACAGTCTAGAAAGACAAACTGTCCCCTTCAAAGAAGCAGTTGTGATTTCTGAAATAAAAATAATTTGTTTCATTGAAGAAACCTCATCTTGGTAATACAGTAGATGTAATTTGATTCGTTATTTGAGTTTGTCGCTGCATCGAAATGAAAATCTTTCCAAAGATTATTGAACTTCAACCGAGCTTACAAAAGGAGCCATTTAATAAAAATACAGTCTTGCTCAAAGATGACTTTATTTTCTTTCCCAGAGACACCAGTAAATAGTATGAAACTCTTCTTAGGAAAAAGCGTGAAACCTCAGTAGTGAGGTTTTTTCCCAAAGATCTCAAAGTACTGAATTCCAGGCTTTTGACATCGCTAAGTCTAAAGGCATGCACCGCTCCATCTAAATAGGTCACACTTTTGAAAGCGTTCATTCACCTAAAGGTTGGAGATGTCTTTGAGGTTCTTTCCACTTAAAAATGCTGGCTCTACAAAAGAGATAATGAGTTTCAGTTCCATTTCTCTGTCTTAACAAAGATTGTGATTTCTTTCCCTGAGAACTTATGTAGTCTTTCAGTAAGTAATCAGTGTCTATTGAACTGCATAAACAAGTAGGACGGATATGATCAACGGTTAGCTTTTTAGGCCCAGAGCGTATGAATGTCTTCATCCTTTCCCTTCTTGGAAAAATAGCTTAGAGTCATGGAGTCATGGTCTCAGGATATTCAAGAACTGTATCAGAATCAAAAGAACTTTTACCAAATGACTGCAGCTCATTCATTTTCATGCCATTAGTTTTAGGGAATGGATGTCAGAGTCCTATCTCTGTTCCTTTAGTGACAGACTAAATGTGACTGAGGAATTTGACAAGAATCAGAGAGGCCCTGAAAATCCAGCATGGTAGTTAGTTTATTGGAAAGGACGTCCTTCTAAATACTTAAAGGCAAAAAAGCAAACTTGAACTCTCTGAAGTTAAGAACATTTCTTGATATAATCACTTACTGCACATCTGCTGCAACTATTCTGTTTTCTTAATTTTGATTAAAAAAAAAAATCTGTGCCTCTTAACATCTGAGGAACTTGGTTCTTTATTGAGGAGCTCCAGAAGCTGCGTGGGTGTGGCCTGTGCCCTGTGGCACTGTGCGTAGGAGTTGACTCAAAGTAAGAATTAGTCATTATGATTACCCTGTCTTTTGTAGCAGTTTAAATGATTTTTTCTGATGGAATTTCAGAGGGAGAATTGCACACTGTTGTATACAGTGTAATAAAAATTTCATGTTATTACTGTTTTCAAGTCACAATTGTATTATTAATGAACATCTTCCTTATTTAAAATTAAGAAAATGACATTTCCCATTAGAACTGTAGGAGAAAAAGTACTTTTACAACACATTGCTGTGGCTTTTTATTAACTTGTGTCATGGCTGATCAGTGTATTAAAAAAAAAAAAAAAAAACTGCCACTGAGTCGATTCCCACTCATAGTGACCCTGTAGGACAGAGAAGAACTGCCCCATACAGTTTCCAAGGAGCACCTGGTAGATCCAGGCTGCCTAGCTTTTGGTTAGCAGACTTAACCACTATGCCACCAGGGTTTCCAATCAGTGTATAGTAAATGTTAATTAGGTTATTAGTTCACCAAAGGATATTTTATAAATCAGCTGTCCAGTAAGAGAAGAACTTTCTTGAGAGATATTTTAGAAAAATGAAAGCCAAATTCAAAAGTTAGAACTTTTTTCATAGTCACGGTAACAATTCTGTTTGTTGCTTATGAAATGCAATTAGGAAATTTTAATAAGGAAATAAGGCTATTCATGGTCTTTTGATTTTGTATCTTCTAGTACTTAATGGTATAACAACAGCTAACATAGATATTTCAGAACATTACATCCTGAACAAAATGTGAACAGTAAGAATATAGTTTTGGTGAAATTGATACTGTAAAATATATTGGTGAAGTCTTCTTGGCTATAGAATGAAACTGTTAAAAGCCAACTATATGTCTGCATATAGGTATATGTTATTACTTGCACTTCTGAAGACTACAATGTCTCTGCAACCTTAATTTTGAAAATGGTCTGATAATAGAGGTAGGTACAGAGGAAGCCCTGTTTAACTTTACGTTGAAGGTTGGGTCACAGGAGTTGCTTTACAGAAGAGGTCCAACTTGGAACTGAGTCGTGAAAAGAGTAGTAGGAGTTGGCCATGTCCCACGTTGTGTAAAAAGCAGATGCAGAGGTATAAACAAGCACAGAGTATTCAGAAACGCCAGGAGCTTGGTATAGTAGGGTGTGTGTAGGGAAGTTCTGGAAGAGGAGGCTGGGAACGTAGCTGGTAGCCAAATCATGAAGGGCCTTGTATGTTGTATTCAGTTTTACTTATTATCTATAGGAAGAGTCGCGTGATCAGATTGACATTTTAACGACACTATTCTGGCAGCAAATGGGCAAATATCTACCTCAACTACCAAGTAGGCTGTTAATCCTCAAATTGGTATATCTCTTACTTTGTTTCTCATCTTTTTGTTCCTTTCTTGGATTATCTATAGGGTTGCTATGAGCTGGAATTGACTCAATGGCAGTGGGTTTGGCTTGGTTTTGATTCCCTGGGTTAATGTGTTAAACCATCTGCCCTGAGTCACTGTTACAACTGCCCTCCTGACCTTCACCTGTAACTGGTTATAGCTAAGTGTCTGCATAGTACGGATATAAAGTATGCATACAGTGAATAAATGGGCATGGAACTTTGTATTCTGTTTGCTGTGGGGTCGCTGTGAGGCAGAACTGACTTGACGGCAGTAGTTTTTTTTGGTTGGTTTTTATAATGATAGACGTGGTTTGGCTGTCTTCCCTGCAGCTTTTATTTATTCGTAAGTCTGAATAGCCAGTTGTAAATTTAGTGTGTTTCATTGTGCATCTCTAGTACTTGATTTAAGACCCTGAACTGTTCTAACAATCTGAAATACTATAAATGTACTAACGTAAGCCAGTTTTAGGTATTTATACTTACGCATCATCTTGTGAGGTGGTGACCTAATATTTTATGTATAACAGTATTTAAGTAGCAGCAGTGAAATAAAAGCATCATGACATTTGTGTGTGAGGCATGTAGGATTTATTTATATGACTGTTAACTCCCAGTTATCAGCTCGTTTGCTTGGGCCCTGAGGTTCTAGTGTAGAAAGTTATTGCTTCTTGTTAGTGTAGATAAAACACGAAACCAAAAAAACTCCAAGTCTGATTCTGACTCATAGCAATGCTATAGGACGGAATGGAACTACCCTACAGGGTTTCCAACGAGTGGGTAGTGGATTCGAACCAACCTTTAGGTTCACAGCTGAACTCTTTAACCACTGGGCCACCAGAGATTCTTTAGTATGGGTAAAAGGGTCAGACTAGACTAGCAACCTGGGAAACATCATGGAGTGTATAGTTCTCAGGGTATGGATTAAAAAACACTTTGCTGAGGTGAAATATAGGGTGTGTGTAAAAGAGCAAGGGGATAGAATACCCATTTTGCCTTGCTAAACAACTGTGGAAGAATGTTCTGACTTTATAGAACTTGACCTCCAAACTCTTATGCACAAATGAGGAGTGCAGGTGTTTATGCCCTTGCTCACTCGTCTGGTTTTCGCTTTGACTCTTAACTGGCGCAGACCTTCTGGCATTCAGACCTAAGTAGTGTCTAGAATTTTAGTACACGGCAAGTGTAATGTGAAGACTCTTCTGGTTCCACTCTTAACATTCCAGAACGATTTTCTGTTTGTCACTTTCCTGTTCTGTTGTCTCTATTGTTTTGCATGCTTCTCCTTTTCTTCTGTGCTGTTTTCCTCCCCTCAACTTCCTTCCTAACTCCAGTGTGTGGTGAGAGAAGATTTAATAGACAGCAGCCCTGTGGAGGCCCTGGTGAACCATTCCCTTAGGAAGACAAAGGTGTACAGGAATATGGCAGAATATCTAAAAGGAAAAATGATAGAAAATGAAAGTGCTTTTGACATGAAATTTCTCATAGTCCTTTAGTTATTCAAAAAGTGACTCACTATTTTATTGGTAATCTGGCCTTGCTCCTCGAAATTTCTGGTTTCAGCCGAGTGTTCAGTTTGTGACACCATCTGTTCAGTTATGCGGTGTTTAAGCATAGGGATCTAAAACAGGATTAGTACCTATGGAGAAAGTGCTATTACATATGCGAAGAAAGTAACATTTGTACTCCCCTCATTACTTGGACCATTCTCTAGAGAGTTAGATTCTTTTTCTGTGTCTGGAGTAGCTAGTGACAGGTTAAAAGCAGTGAAGGTAAGAGCTTACTATGCAGTCTATTTATGATCATCTTGAAACCTCCTTCCCTGTGTACGAGGCTTTCAGAAAACCACTATTAGTTTTTTCCCTGAATCACTCATAGGAACTATGTATATGTATCTAAAAATATCTGCAGTCACAGGCAACTATTACTTATTGAGAATAACAATAGCCAGAGGGGATAGCTTAATGATTCAAGAATCAGCTTCAAATAAAGACACTGTCTACTCTCCCTAGAAACCAAGGATCAAATCTCATCAGGGCCAACTTAGCCTTTCTGTAATAGATAAATTGAATAACATGCTGTTTAATTTGTGTGTGTGTTATTGAATGAAACTATGAGGAGTATTTGGTCTGCATATTAAAGCTATCACCATTGTTGGGATAAGTAAGGAAAATTCCAGTGTTATTTTTCTGAAATTATTTAACTTTGGGTAACTGAGGATGCTGAAGCAACTTGAAGGCACTGGTGTTTTGGAATGTTATTTTTAATAAGTGAACAGTGATTTATTAATAGTATTTTATTTCCCCAGGTTGGAATATCTGGTTTTCTTCTACTTTAAAGAAAACTTAGAAAATAAAGAGTAGCATAAAGAAGAAAACAAAAATTACAATTGATGCTGCGTGGAGAGATAGCTACCATTAACCACTAGTAATGTTGTAGTCAATATTCTTTCAGCTGTTTCTGTGTACATATATGTATATAATAAAATGGTTCTGTGGATCTTGTTTCCAAATTACCAAAAGTTTAATTAGCTCTCAGTATTTCCCTGTTAAGAATAATGCTGCTTTATAAATACTTGTGTACATCCCTTTGGCTTGGCTGGATTTTTTTCCTTAAAGTAAGTTTCTAAGAGTGGAATTGGTGGGTCAGAGGGTATGAACATTTTTAAAATGCTTCACTGGTATTTACAAGCTGCCTTATAGACATGTAGTAAAACTGACATGCCACCATCAGTGAATGCGAGTTCCATTTCATTCATTGCCAACACCAGAGACAGATACATGTGCAATATCAGCGTTTGATGAAGAAGGGATGGCTTTACTTTGCATTTTTTCTTTGCTCATTAATTTGAATGGAATTTTTCTTTTTTAATATTTGGGTATTTTTTTTTGGTAATTTTTCTGTTTCTGTACTTAGACCATTTTTTGGTTGGGATTCTTGACTGCCAATAAACCTACATTTTCATTTGAGTGTTTAGCTGTTTTGCCAGACTTTTTCACTTACACAGAGAAGGGATTCTCTATAATTTTTAATATTTAATTTGCCCTTTGATATTAAAGTGTTATTTACCTTTGAAAAGACAGCAAAGTGTAGAGTTTAATGAGTTTCCATATTAATGAGTCATGTGTTTAATGCTCACCAAACATTTATAAAAGCTGTTTATAGCTTAGATGTATTGATTTGCTGCCAGTGAAATATAGATAGTGGCAAGGTTAATGCAAAGTCTTTTCAGATATTTTTTGCCCTGAGTTAATAGTACAGCAGTGTTTCCTGAAGTTGCCCCTCAGAACACTGGTCTCACAGGGTGTCCTGTGAGGAAAGAGCTCTCTTGGTGAAATAGCTTGGTTCACCGAGCTCATCAGGAGTTTAGAGGCTCTGAGTAGCTCTGCAGTAAAGGAGTCTCTTCAACTTTTGTAAACCTACTACTTGCAAAAGCAAAATATATTTTGATTTGTAGGATACCTTCTTAATATTTATTCCTTTGAAATTGTGATTTTTTTCTTTTAACTTTTTATTTTGAAATAATTCTAAATTACAGGACGTTACAAAGAAATGTACAGGGAGGTCCCATGTAACTGCTGCCTCTTCCCAGTTTTCCTCGATGGCAACATCTTGCATAACAGTAGTACAAGTTGCGTTGAGAAACTTGACATTGTTACAGAGCTTATTCAGATTTTGTCAGTTATACATGCACTGTTTTATGTCTTTGTGTGCGTGTGTGTGTGTGTGTGTAGTTCAGTGCACTTTTATCCCATGTGTAGAGTCATATAACCATCACTGCCACAAGTCACCCTCCTGTTAGCCCTTCAAGAGACACCCTACCCTCCTTCTACCTGTCTTGACAGCCATTTACTTTTTTTTTCCATTTTTATAGTTTTGTCATCTCAACCAGTGGTATGTAAATGATGTGGAACCATTTTGTGATGGTTTTGTTTTCTTCCAGTTAGCATAATTCCCTTGAGGTTTACTCAGGTTCGTTCATTCATGAATGAAATATATCCATAGTTATTTCACTTTATTGCTAAGTAGTATTCTCTGGTATGGATGTACCACCGTTTGTCTCCCTCGTGACCCACACAGTGACCTGTACTCCTCCCCCTTAACTTTCAGTGCATCTGTTAATACCCTGTATGAAAACTGTTCTGAAGAATGCAAGTTTGGGACATGCCGTACCAGATGAATGATACAGTGAAAGCCACTGTCATTTTGTATAGATCATGACCGGGCTGCAGAATTTAAGCCTTTTTTCTGATTTGGTTTAGGAATTCCAGAGACGCTGTAATACTCTCATTTCATTGATTGAGAAAGAAAACATGGAAATTGAGGAAAGAGAGAGAGCAGAAAAGAAGAAACGGGCAGCTAAAACTCCAATGGTAAAATTTTCAGCATTTTCCTAACTTTTAGGTAGATCTCATTTTTTTACATAATTAAAATGCCTCTATTATGTTTAATGCCATAGTGATATATATTATAAAGACTGGTTTTATGAAATGCTAATTTGTTTTAGACAGAGTAAGAGTAAGAATACAACCACATGCTTTTTATTTGCTTGTAGAACGTATGGTTAGGAATTCCCTAGCAACAGGACTTAGTGCTGACAGAAAATTCCTCCTGAGTTTAAACAGAAGTGTAATGCAAGCAGAATCCTTCAAAATGAGACTAGAGATATTGTTGGGGGTAGGCGAGGGGTGGGGATGGGTGGGATGGGGCTGAGGTTGAAATTGGGAGTTCTGATTTGATGACAGAAGTTTTCTGACCTTTGTGGAACCATGAGTGCAAGCAGGAATTTTGAGCAACCAGTGAAGCTCTATTTGATAATAAGTTAAATGTTTAATTAATAAGAATACCTGGATTTTAATCCAGTCAGGTTGCCTTGTATAGTGACAATTATAAACTATTCTTCGTAGATGATATTGAGTGTGGTTAAAAAAAAATAGCATATTTCATCACATCTGAGATGCCTTCCATTGTAAGACACAGCATTATTTTATGTACCACTGAGAAAAAATGCTGTCAAAGATGCATCTTGACTTTAGAGACGTTAAAATGTGAAAGAAGTGTGCATCACAGAGTATATGGAAGTTTCTAAAAGATAAGACACTCATAAGTCAAACGTTGTCCAGAAAACCTTCAGCATGAAGTAGTTCTTTTAAGACAGGAGTACATTTATAGTGTCATTTATAAGATCTGTATAAGACACTTAATGACTATTTTTGGTGGGTGTTTTGTGTCTTTAAAAAGAAGCATCTTTGAAGGTTATTTTACATTGGGTTATATAGTTTGTTGGGCTATCTAGAGCATTAACTGTGAGTATAACATTTAAGTGAATATTCATGTTAAAAAAATTTTTTTAATGCATTTGCATCCTAGATTTAACATTGTTGGGCCATTTAAAAATGTGCATATTGGAGCAGAACATTAAATCTGTTTCCATTTTAGTCACAGAAAAGAAAAGCAGAGTCAGCTACTGAGAGCTCTGGAAAGAAGGATGTCAAGAAGGTGAAATCCTAAAGCCTAGAAATAAAGTTTTAAATGGGAAACTGCTCTTTTCTTGTTTCCATTCTTCAAATGCTAATTGCCAGTTCCAGTGTGTTCATGGTACTCTTAAGAAAAAATCTCTTTGGTTTTGATTTCTTGCATATTTTATATATTTTACAATGCTTTCTACCTGAAATGTGTAGCTTTCTATTTTATGCATTCTAGTATTTTTGTGTACTGTATTTTGTGCATTTCATGTCTTCATCCAAATCCTCTCAGTCCTTGTTCTTTATGAAGCTTGTGCTGAGGTTTTAGCTTTTCTATGTTTTATATGCCGCTGCTTTGAAAGAGAACCTAGATTCTATAGCTGTATTATTGTTGTTTCATACTTTAAATTTATATGGCTGTGGAAAAATGAATTAAAATGATTTGAGGAGAAAGACTTTTCACTTCTTTGTTGCTTTCTTTTCTATTGAGTATGGGCTTGTATGTGTTACTGCATACTGTGATTAGCATAATAATTGTTTCTTTGAGGTCATCTAAATATTTTTTCCTAAAGGAATAAAGGGTGAGAAAAGAAAAAAATATTAAAAAACCCTAATATTTGATACTGTGCTTGCTGTCAGTATGCATTACATTTAAATTATTCTCTAAATATTCAAGTGGGAAAATATAATAAAGAAATGTCTATAAGAAATTTAATTATTTCCTGTTTTTTGTGCAGTGGAAAAGAGTTGTGCTTGTTGAATTGCAGTGCTCACTCTTGTATCTGGTAGAATGTTAAAGCTGTGCTTGGTGACTTGTGTGTGATTTTCTGTCCCATGGTGCCAGTTCAGAGAAGTCTGGGTGAAACATGGAGCTTTATTAGCAACTAATGAACTTATTAGTTCATTAAGTATGAATGCAATGTTGTGTGCGCAGAAGGGGCTGCATTCATTAGGAATACAGTTGTTGCTCAGGCAACAAACAAATCCCAAAGTGTCCTGCGTGTTTACATACCCAAAGTTAGTTTCTTGCTCACACTACAGATCCCTAGTAGGACCAGGGAAGGTGGGGATGTGCTCCACCTGGTCACTCAGGGACCACACCATTTGTGACATGCGACCTTTTCAGTTGCCACTGTAGGGAAAAAGAGGCTGGAGAATCTTAGGTAGGCTTTTTATTGCTTGAGCTCAGAAGTGCCACATGTCACATCCACTTATGTTTCACTGTCCAGTACTAGTCATATAGCCCTATGCACCTATAAGACCAAACCCCAACCAAACCCCGTGCCATTGAGTCTATTCCGACTCATAGTGACCCTATAGGACAGAGTAGAATTGCCCCATAGAGTTCCCAGGGAGCACCTGGTAGATATGAATTGACAACCTTTTGGTGGGCAGCAGTGGCACTTAACCATTACGCCACCAGGGTTCCTGCACCTACAAGAGGGCTGGCAAATGTTAAAAGATTTAGGGACTACTTTGTATTACTGCAGCTACCTCAGGGGCAGTTGGAGGAGAGAACCTGGATCTATCACATCAGACTGTTCATGTGTGATTCATCAGAGTCAAGGTCAGGTTAGAACGGAACAGGAAAGCTGATAAGAGTCTAGTGTGAAACACTGCAAAGTAGCAAAACTGGGAATGCAGGATAATGGTGTCAGTTATGAAAACAAACTTCAGGATGCTAAAAAGTTGCCCTTCCCAAGCTTAGTGGTGTAGTGTTGAAGCACTGTGTCTGCTAACCATAAGGTTAGCAGTTCAGATACGCCAGGTGCTCTGTGGAAACCCTGTGGAGCAGTTCTGCTCTGCCCTGTACAGTCACTATGAGTCAGAACTGACTTGATGGCAGTGAGTTTGGTTTCTGGTTGCAAAGGTCTTGGACATTTCCTATGAGACTCCATTTAGTGTATCATTCATTGGCAAGCTCTGGATCACCCCTTTGTCCAAGGTCAGCATCGTTCACATCCTCAGTCTTCTGACACAAGTTCTGTCATGTAGGAATAGATCTTCCCAAATGACAACCCACTGTCTTTGGGAGTCTTTCAGGTCTTAATTCATTGCCCAGATTACCTGTTTCTTACTACTGCTCTCCGTGTTGGCTTCCTTTCGCTGTTTCTAGCATTGAACTGAGACACTCGTACCTTCTTGGGGTTGGGGTGAAATTGGAGTGCTCTTAAGAGACAGAGTTACAGTGATATTAGATCCTGATAGCCAGAAATACTAGAATCTATCCTTGGCTTAGCTGGTCTTTCTGTAGGATCCACACAGGAGGTGCAAATAAGTAAAGTAATACTTCATTAATTGAGGCCTTAGCTCAAAACCCCAATACAAAGCTCTTAGATCTACAATCACGTCTTGGAATTTCACATTCCAGTGAGAAGTTGCAGTCACCTGAGCTGGAGAAAATTATAGCTAAGAGGATCTTAACCTGATAACCCCTGTTCCCTGCGTAGGGACCCTAGTGGTACAGTAGTTAAGTGCTTGGCTGAGAACTGAAAGTTTGACAGTTTGATTCCCCAAGCTGCTCCATGGGAGAAAAAAACCTGGCCATTTACTCATATAAAGATTATAGCCTAGGAATCCCCACGGGGCAGTTCTGCTGTGTCCTGCAAGGTCACTATGAGTTGAAGTCAACTGACAGCACACAACCACAGTTCCATGCACTAGAAAACAACCCAACAAGGTTCTTGGATTCTGATTATTCATTTCAACATGTCTTTTCTTAGGGAAGAATAAAGATGGAGCGGGTACAGTTCAAGTCTTTGAACCGCTTTCCTGGAAACTTAGCAATCTCTACTTCTTGTTTTTTCTTTGTTAACCCCAAAGGGTTAAGAGCTGAACTGTATGTGCCTTACGGGAGAAGATCTGCAGGTAAGTTCCTCTAGCTCTTTCATGAGGACATGTCCTTGATCCATATTATGGCTCTTTCTCGGACCCAAAAAAAAACAAACCAAAAAAAAAACCCAAACCAAACCCAGCGCCATCGGACGGATTCCAACTCATAGTAACCCTGTAGGACAAGGTAGAACTGTCCCATAGAGTTCCCAGAGAGCACCTGGTGGATTTGAACTGCTGACCTTTCATTAGCAGCTGTACCTTTTAATTACTACACCACCAGAATTTTGTTCTTAGACCAAAGACATGTGAAATTCATCTTCCTGAGGCATTTAATGAATGCCTCTGATGTCATCTCCAGAAACCAGTGAAATAGTTTTGTTCCTGACATTATCTTAAAGACCTCTATATGTTTAGTGAAAAGTTAACCCCCTGTTTTATTTCTCATCTTAAATTACATATGTTACATCGTTGAACCTACCTAGCCTACCAAGGAGAACTAGGTGATAGAATGATTCAAATAATACAGTATTGGGGCTACAAAATGCCCACGTCTGACTGTGAAACTCCTCTAAATCTCTCATTTCCAGAGAAATTAAAGTCTCGTAGACTTGAATAGTCACGCCAGAGAAGTTTCATTTGAGACATGAACGTGTCTGTGATGAGCTAGTAGATTTGGGATAGCTTACCACCTAAGGTGTTGAGAGGCCACAGGAAGTAGGAGGGTGGACTGCTTCCAGAAACACAAATTTTTATCACTATGATAACCCTGTTCACCAGTAAAAATGGCCCAGTGAATTTGCTGTAATCTGACCAACCTGAATCCTTGTTTGGAGAAGGTGTGAGGAGTAATTTTAGTAGACGGTCTCTATTAGCTATAGAAGACAAGGGTTCAGTATATTTTGTAACAACCCTAGGGCTTCTCTGGGAATCCTGGTGGCGTGGGTGAAGCGCAGTGTCTGCTAACCAAGAGGTTGACGGTTCAAATCCAGCAGGTGCTCCTTTAGAAACTCTATGGGGAAGTTCTGCTGTGAGCTTTAGAGTGGCTGTAAGTTGGAACTCACCTAGTGGTATCTGGCAACAGCAACAGGGCTTCTCCAGAGGTCCTCAGGAAGCGAGGATCTTCCGTCATTAGGTACTTAGATTTCTTTCTGGCTAGGGACTGTTGAGTTGACTCTGACTCTGGGCAATCAGTATACCATCATCTCCTTCGAAGGTGGTGAGCTTGGTAATCGCTCATTTTCATCATAGTTGTGTGTATCTCAGGGTTTATTACAGAGTTCTTGCTTTTTTCCTGGCTCCCTGGCTTATGAGTGTTAGGCTATGTGGAAAACCTGAGTACTCGTTAGGTTACAAAATAGGCCTCCAAATTGGGGCATTTGTCAGAGACCTTCCACTTACAGCAAAGTTACTGAACTATGGAAACCCTGGTGGCATAGTGGGTTAAGTGCTACGTCTGCTAACCAAAAGGTTGGCAGTTCAAATCCACCAGGTGCTCCTTGGAAACTGTGGGCAGTTCTACTTCGGCTTGTAAGGTCGCTGGTAGTTGGACTCCACTTGATGGCAGTGGGTTTAGGTGTTACACTCGAGTCTTTTCAGCTCTTTTAGCTGCTAGGTATTTAGTTGGAAAAGCCCCTTTCCATGTGAAACCATCCACTGTCACCAAAAATGCTGTTACTTTCCATTGACTGACCAAGGTCCCTGTTGTGATTTACTGTCTCCTTTTTGGTGCAGTACTTAAGGCAGGTACTGCAGATTCCTGGGCCAGTTTCAAGGCCCATGATAATGCTGCTGTCCTCATTGCTTTCTTCCCAGGGGTGCCAACCTTACCAACTCCTGAAATCTTGAAGCTGCCATCCAATTCCAAAGCATCAGTATTTCATCCTGCATCTCCTTTAGTCTGCCTAACCTACCCTTCACAATAGACAAGGGGTAGGATTTTCCTAGAGTTCAAATACATGAGCCGATGCTGGCTGTGTTGTCTGTCTCCCTCGGCCATTTTCGTGTGCTCCAGCAGATTTCAAGCTGCCAGCATCTTTTAAGGGTCTTTTCAGAGTCGTTGCATGATACACTAGAAGGGCTATAGTTTAACACCTCTGGGAGCAGCTGTCAACTAAAACTTGATGGGAGTGGGTGTATAAATACCCCAGCTCTCTCATTCCTTGAGGAAGACATCTCTAATATAAGCCATTTTTATGGTTCCTAGAGTTGTACCAGTAAGTTCAGTGGTGGGTGTTTCCTGAGATCAATTTGTAAATAAACTGCTTAGATTAGAACGTTTGTCTTGAGTCTGCTGCTGAGGGAACCCAGATTAACACACTCACCTTGTATACATAGCTGCTTGTAGCCCTTAGTTAATTCCTAAAAAAGATGCGGGGTGTTGAAGGAGAATTGTGACTAGACAGTTGGCATTGATGTGTATTCTTACAGGACCGATGTGTTTTTGAGCAGTCATTGGGTGGAATGACTGGATCAGGATATTCTACTGGGTTCTGACTTCTCTCCGTTAACAAATAGGGTGTTCTCATCCCGCCAATGACCATGGTCCTGAGAATTCACACTGTTGCTGTTCGTTGCTGTCAGTTGATTCCAAATCATGGTGACTCTGTGTATATCAGGATAGAAAGGAGCTTCACAGAGTTTGCAAGGCTGTGACCTATTAGAAACAGATTGCCAGTCCTGTCTTCTGAGGCATTTCTGTGTGAGTTCAGACTGCCAGCCTAGAGGTTGAAAGATTAAGTGTTGGGTAAGGCCAAAGCTAGTGCCCAGACTACTGCGTCTTGAAGTATTCTCCATCCTAGCTGGTGTTCCTTGCCCTCTTTTAGGAAACTGCACCAGTTGTTGGCCTCTCTCACTGTTTCTGTGGCACAGGACCGGTACAGAAACTTTGGGACACCATGCTTTTTTTCATGTGACGTGATCATCTGTCATTTTCCTTCTCCGTAGCTTTCCTGCAGAAGAAACTTCATCTAGGCTACTGTAGTCAGAGCCAAGCTGTATCTTTCCAATGACTTTCAGCCCTGTTTTCCTTCGCTTAGGAAACCTGGTGTTGTAGTGGTTAAAAGCTATGGCTGTTAACCGAAAAGTTGGCAGTTGGAATCTTCCAGGTACTCCTTGGAAACCATATGGGGCAGTTCTCCTTTGTCCTGTACTGTTGCTCTGAATCAGAATCAACTTGACAACAGTAGATTTGGGTAATTTCTGACCTTCCTCTCATACAGACAATAAAATTCATCAGTACATTAGACTGCTGTATTTTGTGGTCTGTTTTTAAGGATCTCCATATATCTGCGGTATAGTGCGTTAAGTGCTGTGTCTGCTAACCAAAGGTCAGCAGTTCGAGTCTTTCAGGCGCTCCTTGGAAACTGTGTGGGTCAGTTCTACTCTGACCTCTAGAGTCACTATGCATCAGGCCCAAATCGATGGCAGTGAGTGTTTTGGGGTATATATCTGTGGAGATGGATGGTTAGTATGATTGTTTTCCATCCTTACCCTCCATCATGAATACAGTTTTGCGATAACATGTCTGCATCAGAGGTAGAGACAAAGCTTATTTGCTGTATCTAAGACAGAGTCTTTGCTAAAATATGTCCTATGTGGTCGTCATCACCCATTGGAACAACTTTTTTCCTGCCATAATCAACCTGAGTCTGGAAAAAATTGTTTGGTTTTCATACTGGTTTGTATCAGAGCATTGCAGAGTACAGAAATAAATGTTTCCCTTTTTACTGAGTTTGCTGTAGTATTCTGTCAGCTGTTTCCTAGTGTGAGTTAAAAGTCTTAAATATTTATTAGAGCTGATTGTAGTTAGGGTCTGTGTTTAGCTATGTGTTTATAGGCATAGCCCTTTTATTTTTGTGTATCCTAGTTTCTAAGATCTCAAGCTTGCTTCTTTTCTTTCCTTTTGTAATTCTCTTAGTTTGCATCTTAACCACTTATAAAACTAAAACTGTCTCCTGGTCAAGAGTTGTTAGTTTATTTAAAATATGCCATAGTCCCTCTACTTGCTGACCAAGAGTTTTTGCTGCTTCCAGGCCAGCCTGATTCTCAGCGTGAAGGCATTTTTGGGTTCAGGCGTTATATACTGACTTAAAAAAAAAAAAAGCCCATTGCCCTTGAGTTGATTCTCACTTGTAGTAACCCTATAGATCAGAGTAGAATTGCCCTGTAGAGTTTCCAAGGAGCACTTGATGGATTTGAACTTTTGGTAAAGAGACATAGCACTTAACCACTATGCCACTAGGATCTCCTTTTCTCACCACTTTAGTCCAAGAAGCTACTTTCTCCATGTAGTAAAGGGTCCTGTTCCTTTTTTGTTAGTGAATGCTACCTCCCTTCAGTGAATCCACAATTGTGATTACTGGGTTAGCCAATGTTTCTGGAAGCTTCCTGATTAGCAAAGCAGTTCCAAGGAAAAGAATGTCTCCTGATTGGACGCTGTAGGACTATTTCTTGCTACTTTATCCCTTTCTCCTGTCTCCACAAATTCCTGAGATTAGAATTTATGGAATGTCCAAATTAGAATTGATATATGAGAACATATGATGGAGAAGGAACTCAGAAATAGAGCAGGTACTTGACACCCCAGAATTCTGTTTATCTCTGGATACAAGTTAAAACAACGTGAAGAAAAACAAGATGAAGAAGAACAAATGTGGGCCTCCCGCCTCATTAACTGTCTGTATGTGGATCTAACAGCCCACTAGAGCAAAATGTCACCAGCGTTTGTTCCGGGGACACCTAGTTGATGTGGAACTTCGCTGCTCCTATAGTTTGAAGTCATGAACAAGGCTATGAATATGGATATTTGCATGAATACCAGTGGCTGCCTGCTACACGTGGGAGACTTTCTAGTAGGCTTACCGCAGCAGTGCTTGTAGTTGGAGGACTGAAACAATCACATTTTGTTGGAATGTGCCCCTCTAGTGTTGCCTCCCAGGGCATATATTTGCTCTGTATGCTGAGACTATGTCTGTGCTAGGAGTGAAGGTTAGATTCAGGTATTATTAGGCAAAGAATTGTGGTAAACGGCCAGGGGACTTACGGGTACTCAAATTTTTGCTGTACAACTCTTACTACCTGTGTGTTATGAAAGGGATGCACATACATAGAGTGGCAAAGGGAAGCAAAATAGCATTTTTTTATTAACTGGGACGGCACTTGGCTTGGCTTGGTGGGGCATTGACACCATACCACAAGGAAGCTTAGGATAGAGACAGCTTGGAACTCAGAACTGCGAAGAGATGAATGAGCATTTCCATTAATCCAAAATCACGTGAACAGATTGCCCTCCTGAACGTGTGTCAGTATTGAAGACTTTTCTTCAAAACCCAAAGATTGTCGTGTATTTCAGGAAGACAGCCGGGTGCAAAAAATACCTGCTTTTCCCTCTGCTGATGGATCATTATTAATACTCGATGTGGGCTATATTTGACTGTTTAGCACCTTTTTCCTAGCTACTGTTTACGAGAAGTGAGTTCCAATGGTTATCTTCACAATCAACAGTCTGGATGACTCCACTGGAGGGCGTTCTGACCCTTTGATGCTACCAATGATTACATCAAATACAAGGCAAACTCATTATCGTCAAGTTCTGACTCCTAGCGATCCTGTAAGGACAGAGTAGAACTGTCCTACATGGGCTTCCCAGGAGTGGCTGGTGGATCACACTGCCAACTTTTTGGTTAGCAGCCGAGCTCTTAAATGACTGTGCCACCAGGGCTCCAGCAATGACAGAGCACCAGGTAAAGGCCGAGTCCTGACTCTTGTTAGAAATTTGCAGTGTTGTCCCGAACCAAGCCTTCTCTGTAACCTGTGAAACACCCAAAACTTGGGAAAAAGTGTCCCCACTGTCCACTTTGTCACCTGTCAGCTGATGGGGGGAATGTGGGCTACCAGCCTCCCTTGGCGAGGCTGAATAGGCGTTGCGGGTGGTTGGTACATACGGTTCCCATAGGAAAGACCAGCTGCTGTGCATTCAGGTGGCTTTTGGTAATCTTTCCATCCGCTTCCAAGGCCCCACTAGACAGTTCCTGGAATTCTTTCGGGGGGTGTGGGGATGGGGTGGGATGGGGCAGCTGCTTCGGTGGATGGGACACGTAGACACCGGACTTCCAGATCCGCTAGTTACTTTTTTGAATTTTACCTTTTAAGGTAAACTCTCTGCATCTCGGCGCCAACCTTTCTTTCACAGATTTGAGCTCTTGAAAGTCTAATGTTTAGCGTCATTAAGGTAAATTGCTCCTGATTGTTTGGTGTGCGGAACCATTTGCACGGGGCGTTCTTTCCACCAGTCCCGCCTGCCGCGGGAGCTCGCTGGTCTCTCCTTGGGTCTCCTGGCTGCGCCCCGACGACGGATGGAAGAATCCGAGACGACAGCCCGCTAGTCAAAGCTAAGTGGTTTCCCCACCCCACTCCTGGACCAAAGGGAACGCGCCTCGAGGGTTTCGGGTGACGGGTCGCAAGTCGGGGCCCGGTGGGCCTGGAGAGGTCTCTGTAGGATTCAGCAGGGAAAAAGGGTGCACAGTGACAAGAGACAAAGCTCCCTGCCATGTCGGTTTGCTCCCTGCTCCACTTTCCGTTAGGTGCCCCTCTGACTGGTTTCTGGATTTTTGAGTTCGATGGTTCAACCACATTGTTCATTTTATAATTCGTTTAATTTTCTCCGTAGTTGTGAGAGGGTTGGGAGTTCAGTGGCCTACGCAGCAGTCTTGACGCAGCTCCCCCTCAATCAAAAATCGAATCTCTGAGTTAGCCATTTCAGTGAAACAGTCACACCTTCCAGCTCCAGAAGGATGAATCCAGAAAGAGGTTTTTCGATACGAGATTGTTCATATTCCCTAGTCACCATCCACTAATGCCCAGGAAAATGTACAGCAGCAGTTCTGCAATCCTTCATTGTTTAGGTAGCTGGATGGGAGAGGACCACAGAGGAGCTTTGAACCCTTTTGCCTGCAGGCCAATCTGAACGCTGCTTTTACTGCTCAGATGCTCAGCTTCTGTACCCAGGCCGGTTTCCTCCAGGCTCTGGTTGATTATATGTTATGTGGCTACAGCAGAAACCCTGGTGGTGTAGTGATTAAGTGATATGGCTGCTACCTAAAAGGCTGGCAGTTCGAATCCACCAGCCACTTCTTGGAAATCCTACAGGGAAGTTCTACTCTGCTCTGTAGGGTTGGTGTGAGCCAGAATTGACTCTCTGGCAATGGCTTTTTTGTATGTAGCTAGAGCATCGAGTGGTACAGAAGGTATCACAAAGAGGTACCATACAGAATAGAAACTTGATGGCTTTGGTGACAGTCATATTTCCTATGTGGGATTTCTTATTTACTGTATTTTGTGGTTATAGGTGAGGCGATTTGTAAGTGACAAATGTGCCCTCGAGGGCATCGAAACCACCATTATCATATTTTGGGGAAATGACAACTGCATTGATGAACATACTGGTAGAAAAAAGCAATGCTTTTGTATGCCCATTCACTGCTGAAATTTGAATTTGGGTGGACTATGTTTTTAAAGGTTTGCTTTTGCTTTGTATTTTTTGTAAAAGCAATTTGAACTGTGTGCAAATAGTTTACATGCCACAATTTTCCACTGGTGGACATCTTCAGTCATATCAGGTAGGTGCTGGCACAAGACAAATAGCGCTGCCCAAGCCTTCTGGAACCCTAACTAGTGATTATATCTCCTGTGATTCAGGGATTTGGATTCAGTATGATGAAGAAAAACAGTTCAGTGTTGTGTTCAAAATTGTCAGCTTCAGGCTTTGACAATAACTAAGCATGATATGGCTTTGTTTTCAGTGAGGCTCCGTATCAGTTAGCTTTTGTTGGACGTTAAACCACCTTAAGCCTTTGTGGCCATAAGACACCCAGTTATTTAGCTCACAGTTCTGTTGGTTGGCAGTTTGGGTTGGGGTCACGTCAGTGGTTCTTGTGATCTTCGCTGGGCTCACTCATTTCTCTGACAAACTGTACTGGTCATCTAGGTGACTGGTTCTGACTGTTGGTGCCCTCCCCCCCCCCGATTTATTTTGGCTGTAAGACCCTTTGGGCTCCCACTTTCTGAGTATGTTACAATTATGCTAACAGAGGCAGAGACTACTAGTTCCTTCCCAACATCCATCTTTCAACATCTTAGTAATTATGTTGTTATTAGATGCCATCAAGTTGATTTCAACTTACGGTGACCCCAGGCGACAGAGCAGAACTGTCCCATAGGATTTTCTTGGCTGTAATCTTGACCAAAGTAGATGGCCCAGTCTGCTTCGTGAGTTGGAACTACCAACCGTTTGGTTAGCAGTGAGCGCATAGATTTGTGCCACCACTGTTCACTAATAAGAACATCTATTCTTCAGTTGCACACTTGGTCACTAGACTGCATTACTCAGCTCTCTTTGCAGCTAGCCAAGCCAGCCAAGTGTAGACGTGGCCATATACGAAGTTTTGGCCGATGAGTTATAAACAGAAGTGACACTGCAACTTCTAGGACGTGTTTTCAACAGGTGAGGTTTTCTTCATCCTTTCCTCATTCCTGCTGCCTGGGATTGGGGACCTGAGTTTCTTAAAAAACCGACTTAAACTGTGTGGCTGGTGGAGCAGCTGGATAGAAGGAGCCTGGGTCCCTAGTGATGACGGAGGCAGAAATACTTTTCTGCTTGTTTAAACCACTATTGTTAATTTGGTTTTCATTGGTTTATGCAGCTGTATCCTAACTGATAGACCAGCAGTGATGAATTTTTATTGAGCAAATTTTTATTGAACTCCATTGAGCCAATTAAAGCCCTTGATCAATTTTAAACTGTACAGATGAACCATTTCCATGTTTGTATTTTACTGCAAGTATTTTCACTGAAATTGATTTGTTTCATTTTTAACTCTTTATGGGGAATTTGATTTTCCAACACATTCTTTCCATGTTAAAATTTACTTTGCCATTGTAAATTTTTACTTGTGGATGTAATTGTTACCAAGGTGTGTGTTTCTAGGTCAGATTATACATATCTAGATTTTGCAACTACGTGTGATTTCTCTAAAATTTTAGTTGATAACAAATTGTATCTCACCATCTTTTCCCTGTATGGTGGTGATTTCCATCAAGTCTGAACTTTCTCAGGTCGGCTTTTCCAGTTTCTGGTGTTAAAAAGAACATGCAGTTTGTCAGTTTTTTGTTTCTAGTAAATTTTTCCTTATGCAGTTTTAGGCATTGATCATTTTTTGGGGGGGGTTGGTTTTTATTATCAGTATCTTTTTTTTTTTTAGACTGTAAAATTGTTCTTTTTTTATTTTTTATTTTTTTATTTGATATGACTGAGTGAAAATGTACATTCACGTATAAATTTACATGCCCACCTCTATGCAGCCTCCACTGCTCTCCCTGTCCGGTGACAGCACACTATTCCTCTCTGCTCCATACATGTTTCATCCTCCCAACAGTCTCCTTTCCCCACCAGAGGTCAGCAGGCTGATATCCTATAGATGCATAGAACCATAAAGTGCAAACAATATATGGTCACTCTGCATTGCCAAGTCCAGTTCATTCGTGTCCAAAGAGTGTATCTTCGTTGTGATTTATGGGCAAGGGCAGCATCAGGGCCAGGGGCCATGCTCTCAGGGGAACCCCGAAACCGTTGGACCATCAATTGAGGTCTTTTAGTGGAGATCTCAGGATGCACCCCTTTTTATTCTTGTGTTGCCAGTGAGACTCAACTTTGTGAGCTCCATCGTGGCTATCACTGGTGGTGGCTGGGTACCATCCGGTTCTTCCGGTCCCAAGTCGATGTAGGCACCCACTCATGTGGGTCTCTGTCTTCTCGGTTGTCTTTACCGCATGTCATTTTGGTCCTCGGTAAGCACCCGTTCCAGCTGAGTTGGGACCATTTGCTGTGCCCTCGGATGGCAGCTTGGCAGCTTTTAAGACCCCAGACGCCACTCACCAATGTGGGGTGCAGAGAGCTCTCTTAGCAAAATGCTAGTTGTGTCAATTGGCCTCGATTTCTAGGCACTGATCATTTTATGTTGTGCTGACTAGTTCTACTAGTTATTTGCTATGGTTTGGAAAGTTGCTAATAGTTTATTGGTGATTCCAGCAGGAAATTGTTAGCAATTCCACTTAAAAGTTCCAGAATTGTCCCATGCTTCAGAATAAGTTTATGCTATTGCACATCCAGTACTACTTCTGACTGTGGTCTTTTCCCTAAGTGATTTGTTCCTGGCAGTCTCCTGTAATGCATAGTCTAAGTCAGAGTTGTAAACTACATTACCCAGTAACAACCTCGTTTCCTTCTAGCTGATTCAACCATATAGTGACTATATAGGACAGAGTAAAACTGCCTCATAGGATTTGCAAGGGATCCTTGGTTGCGTAGTGGTTAGCAGCTGAGCTTCTAACCAAAAAGTCTGCAGTTCAAATCCATCAGCCAGTCTGGAAACCCTATGGGACAGTTCTGCTCAGTCCCATAGAGTCTCGGAATTGGAATTGACTCAGGCAGCAGGGTTTTTTTTTTTTAAGTTTTAAATCTTTATGGAAGCAGACCACCACATCTTTCTCCTGTGCAGCAGCTGGTGGGTTCAAACCTCAGACCTTTCTGATAGCAGCCAAATGTGTAACCACTGTGCAACCCAGGCTCCTCACAACTACTTTAAGAGGGAGAAAATGATACACATTTCTGAGTCCCCAAACTGACACTCGTTTTGTTAAAGCACCATCAGCTTGGTAGTAAATAGGGCTCAAGTGATTTAATAATTATTGTAATGCAGTCTAACTAGGTAGTTTTCCCTAATTATGACTGTTTACCAGCTCTTAAACTCCTTGTAGCTAATACACATTTAGCACATAAAACTATGTTGCCCTCCCCCAAAACATTAATATGCTGCTGGGAGTTTATGTCCTTCCATGTATAATGCAAAACACACATACCGAAAAACAAAATAAATAAATTAAAATAATATATTTTAGGTACATGTCAATGCCCTTTGGCTACAGAGCATCAGGAACACTGCTCTGATTGAACAAGTTGAGTTTCTTGCTCATTGCAGTGAGGGAGAACACGTGAGGAACAGGGGTTGGGGAGGGATGTTTCAATTAGTACAGCATTTGAGCTTTGCTTCAGTGACTTGGGGAAGGTCTAAGGAAGTGGGGGTACATTCGGTCAAAAAACAGGGACAGGACTTGAGGACACAGTGATGTAGGTGTTTCATGTACTTTATGGTTTCATACATGTATGAGGCCTACTGGTTTCTTTTTAGAGGGGAGAGGAGAGGGTGAAGAGGAAGGGGCAGGTTTGGGTGAGATGATACTGGAAGAAAAGAGTGAGAAAGAGGAGTGTGTTGCCACAGGGTGAGGTGAGTAGACAGAGAGTTGTGCAGTCAGGTACTTGGGGTTTTATATGCAAATTGACCTGTATTGTAAACTTGCACTTAATCTCACACACACACACGCACCCGCACAAGCACACGCACACGAAAGACCAAAAAAAAAAAAAAGAAAAGGTCAGGGGCGCCACGGATGATTGTCCTGACAAGGAACACAACGCAGTCTGTGTCGGAGCAGAAGGAAAATGGGATTTGGAACTCAGAGTCTGTAGAGGACCAGACTTCATAGTCTGAACTGGGACTGGAGGAACCCTGGAAAACATGGCCACCACACTGTTAGCCCCAAACTAACACATTTTCTGAAGCTAACTCTTCCGGCAAAGATTAGTCTAGACTTGTAAGACATAAGATGGTACATGTGAATGGAGTGCTGCTTAGCTCAATCAGATTCGGGAGACTAAATGGGCAGCTCTTGTCCAGAGGCGAGATAGAGGGTGGAAGGGGACAGGGGCTGGTTGAATGGACATGGGTAATCTGGGGTGGGCAGGAGGAGTATGCTGTCACATCATAGGGAGGGCAACTGGGGTCACATAATAATTTGTGTATAAGTTTTTGTGTGAGACGCTGACTTGAACTGTAAACTTAAAGCACAATAAAAAGAGAAGGCAAGCAAGCAAGCAGGGATGATTCTGTTACTAGGTATCTTAATCCTATCTACACTGAGTACAGGAGGCCTGGTGGCACAGTGGTTAAGTTCTGTGGCTGCTAACTAAGAAGTCAGCAGTTCAGAATCCACCAGATACTCTTTGGAAACCCTGTGAGGCAGTTCTACTCTGTCCTATATGGTTGCTGTGACTCAGAATTGGCTTGACCACAGCAGGTACCATACAGATCCAGAAAGAACAGAGGTGTAATTTGTAAAGAAGTAGCAGTCAGCAGTTTGTGGTAGGGAGGTATTTGGTAATTTGCGGGAGCATGGTAACCTTATTTTGTCTCACAGTCTTGTGGTCTCATTGTCTGGAGTAGATATTCGCTGAGTGTGTTTCTGTCCAATAGGAGACTACCACAGTCCAGCTGTGAGCACTGTGCCAGCTTTCTGATTTCAGGGACTGCTTTTTTTAAGCCCTTCGTCACGATGCTTCAGGTTTCATTATTAACTGGTAAACCGGAAGTAATCTGAGTAGAGATCCTAATTTGACATGTGCCAAGTTTTTTTTTTTTTTAATTTATTTGTTTATTTAGTATGACTGAGTGAAAATGTACATTCCCGTATAAATTTACATCCCCACCTATATGCAGCTTCCACTGCTCTCCCTGTCCTGTGACAGCACACTATTCCTCTCTGCTCCATACATGTCTCATCCTCCCAGCAGCCTCCTTTCCCCTCCTCTCCACCCACTCTCCTTCCTCCAGACAGAGGTCAGCAGGATGATATCTTATAGATGTATAGAACCATAAAGTGCATCCAATATATGGTCACTCTGCATCGCCAAGTCCAATCCATTCCTGTCCGAAGAGTGGACCTTCGTTATGATTTATGGACAAGGGCAGCATCAGGGCCAGGGGCCATGCTCCCAGGGGAACCCTAAAACCACTGGACCATCAATTGAGGTCTTTTAGTGGGCATCTCATGGTGCACCCCTTTTTATTTTTGTGTTGCCTGTGAGACTCAACTTAGTGAGCTCCATCACGGCTATCACTGGTAGTAGCCAGGCACCATTCGTTCTTCCGGTCCCCAGTTGATGTAGGCACCCACTCATGTGGGTCTCTATCTTCTGGGTTGTCTTTACCCCATGTCATTTTGGTCCTTGGTGAGCATCTGTTCCTGCTGAGTTGGGACCATTTGCTGTGCCCTCGGATGGCAACTTATGTGCCAAGTTTGTAACTGGGAAAATCAGTACATACTGTATTTCATCTTATGACCTCAGCTGCTTTCAAGGTGTCTGAATACCGGATTCCTATATATACATTCATAGAACTTTCTTGTACGTTATATGTTGGAGAAGTGGTAGTAAATCAAATTTAGAAAGTCAAAACTTTATAACCAATACAGCCTATATTCTTGAGTGGAGGAAAGAGCGAGCAAAATGCAGAACAAAAATGTCCTTGTGTCCAAATGGCAGGGTCAAGAGAAGCAGTGAGATCAAAATGACCTGTCTTGTCTGACAATGCCTCAAGGTCTAACATGTTTACTGAGGTCCCAAGGCTGCTCTCCACTGCTGTCTGGGCACTGGGCAAGCCCTCCCAAGAATGAAGACCTTGGCCTTTGCTATCCAAAGCTGTTGGCTTCAGAACAGGCCTTCAGACCACTTTTTAGGTTTTTTTTTGACGTTGTGTCTTTGTTGGTAGTTGCCAGCAAGTAGGGTCTGACTCATGGTGACCTTAAATATGACAGAACTAAATGTTGTCTGCTCCTGCTTCGTCTTCATCATCATTGGTATGCTTAAGGCGTTGTGGCCTCTGTCTATTTTAAGAGCTTCCCAATCTAGGGGACTCATCTCCTGGCGCTGGATCAGGCAAGGTTCTTTTGTGAACCATAAGGTTTTCATTGGCAAGTTTTTAGGAATAGATCACTTGGCGTTTCTTCCTGGTCTAAATCTGGAAGCACTCCTGAAACATGTCCAGGATGGGTGACCCTACTGGTCACCAGCATTACAGCAACACAGAAGCCACCGCAGTTCAGCAAACTGACAGTGGGTAGTGGTTTGAGGTGATAGTTTGCAATTACTATATTCCAACAAATAATACCATAACCAATGCATTCCTTATGAAAATATCAGATTCCTTTTTGCAGGATCCCTGGTTTTCCATCCTAGCCATTCGTAGACAACACTCTCCAGTCCTGAGTTAGAGAGAAATTTCTAGGTGGAACCTCCACATTCGTCTTGGCTTTGGGGTTGGGATCATTTCTCTGCCAGAGGGAGACTTACTGCCTGGGCAGCTGGATGCAAAGATGAGCTTTTGGCTGCAGACCCTCTGCAGGGAAGGGCAGAGTGGGATCAGGGCTTCTAACTGGCTGTCTGGTTCTATTTTGTGCTGAGAATGTAGTTTTAACAAGTTACCAGGTGATTCTAATGCTACTAGTTAGGGTCAAGTTCTGAGAATCACTAGCACAGAAGTCATTGGAAAAATTTACTATACATCTATCCTGGCCCCTAGTGTTGCCATGAGTCGGATCCGACTCGACGGCACTTGGCTTCGCAAGAATCACTTGGGGATTCTGATTCAGTGTATCTGGGATGGAAAAGCAAATTCTCAGCAAGGTTTCAAATCAGAACTGGATGAGACCAGTCTGGCACAGTTTACCATGAGGTCGAGGCAGTGCCTAGGTGCCTGGGAAGTGGCCTTTCTATCCACTACATTCTCCTCATCCTGTTTCTGACCTTGCATGCTTCATTCAGCTAGAGTGTTTCTTCGCTTTTTTTTAATTTTATTTTTATTTAACATAACTGAGTGAAAATGTGCATTCACATGTAAATTTACATGCCCCCCTATATGCAGCTTCCACTGCTCTCCCTGTCTGGTGACAGCACACTATTCCTCTCTGCTCCATACCTGTCTCATCCTCCCAATAGTCTCCTTTCCCCTCCTCTCCGTCCACTCCCCTTCCTCCAGCCAGAGGTCAGCAAGATGATATCCTATACATGTATAGAACCATAAAGTGCTTCCAATATATGGTCACTCTGCCTTGCCAAGTCCAATCCATTCCTGTCCAAAGAGTAGAACTTTGTTATAATTTATGGGAGAGGGCAGCATCAGGGAAGGGGGCCATGCTCTCAGAGTAACCCCAAAACCGCTGGACCATCAATTGAGGTCTTTTAGTGGAGATCTCAGGATGCACCTCTTTTTATTCTTGTGTTGCCAGTGAGGCTCTTCTCTGTGAGCTCCATCGTGGCTATCACTGGTGGTGGCCAGGCACCATCCGGTTCTTCCGGTCCCAAGTCGATGTAGGCACCCACTCTTGTGGGTCTCTCTGTCTTCTCGGTTGTCTTTACCGCATGCCGTTTTGGCCCTCGGTGAGCATCTGTTCCTGCTGAGTTGGGACCATTTGCTGTGTCCTCCGATGGCAGCTTGGCAGCTTTTAAGACCCCAGACGCCACTCACCAATGTGGGGTGCAGAGAGCTGTCTTAGCAAAACGCTAGTTGTGCCAATTGGCCTGGAATTCGCCTAAGAGAATGGTCCCCCGCCCCCCGCCCCAGCTACTCCATCCTTGCAGTATTGAGTTAAGATGGAAGGAGTACTCAAGTTATGCTGAAGTCCACTTAATGTTGTTCTTGTTCCTAATGTGTGCTATCACCGCTTTCTCCCAACTAGATTGCTAGTAACTATCTAAACTAAACCCTCCCCCCCTCATCCTCCCTCTCTCCCCTCCCTGGCAGCTGTCAAAGAGTCTTTTCTTCTATACACAAGTCTGTTTTTGAGATCTTATCGTAGAGGTCTCATACAGTATTTGTCCTTTTGTCGCTGACTACTTTCACTCAACATAATGTCTTCCAGTTGAAACCAGGTTAGGAGATGTTTCCTGGAATCATCGTTATTCTTTATCATTGCGTAGTCCTCCATTGAGTATATGTACCATAGTTTACCTATCCATTCTTCTATTGTTGGGCATCTGGGTTGATTCCATCTTTTTGCTATTGTGGACTGTGCCACGATAAACATTCTGGTGCATGTGTCCGTTGGTGTGAAAGGCCTTGAATCTGTAGGATATATTCCAAGTAGTGGAATTACTGGGTCAAATGGTATATCAATATCCATTTTTTTAAGGAAGCGCCAGATTGCTTTCCAAAGAGGCTGGACCATTTTGCAACCCCACCAACAGTATAGGATAGCTCCACTTTCTCCATAGCCTCTCCAGCATTTGTTGTTTTGTGTTTTCTGGATCATGGCCAATCTTGTTGGGGTGAGATGGTATCTCATTGTTGTCTTGATTTGAATTTCTTTAATAACTAAAGATCGTGAACATGTCCGCATGTGTTTTTTGGCTGCCTGGATCTCCTCTTTAGTGAAGTGTCTGTCCATCTCCTTTGCCCATCACTTAATTGGATGGTTTATCTTCTTCTTCTTGATATTTTGTAGTATCCTATAGATTATGGAGATCAGGCGTCGATCTGACATAGAGTTACCAAATATTTTTTCCCATTCTGTGGGTGTTCTTTTACTTCTATTAATAAAGTCTTTGGATGAGCAAAAGTGTTTGATTCTTAATAGTTCCCATTTATCTATTTTCTCTTCTGTTGATTGAGGTTTGTTTGACAGATTTTGGAGTCTGTCCTCATTGTGTATTAAAACTTCCATTGTTGTTCCTACCTTTTCTTGGATGAGCTTTATCGTTTTAGGTTTGATATTTAGGTCTTTTATCCAGTTGGAGTTGGTTTTTGTATAAGGTGTAAGATATGGATCTTGATTCAGTTTATTGCAGATGGATAACCAATTTTGCCAGCACCATTTGTTGAAGATACTGTTTTTACCCCAGTTTAATATCTTAGGGCCTTTGTCGAATATCAACTGTTCATAGGCAGATGGTGTCATCTCTGGGGTCTCAATTCTGTTCCATTGATCGATCTGTCAGTTCTTGTACCAGTACCAGGCTGTTTTGACCACTGTGGCAGTGTAGTATGTTCTAAGGTCGGGTAATGAGAGGCCTCCCAATGTGTTCTTCTTCTTTAGTAGTACCTTACTTATCTGCGGCTTCTTCCCTTTCCAAACAAAATTGGTGATTTGTTTCTCCATCTCATTAAAAAATGATGCTGGAACTTGTATTGGGATTGCATTATATAAATAAATTGCTTTGGGTGAAATAGAAATTTTCATAATGTTAAGTCTTCCTATCCATGAGCAGGGTAGGTTTTTCCATTTATCTAAGTCTCTCTTAGTTTCTTGTAGTAAGGGCTTGTAGTTCTCTTTGTAAAGGTCTGTTATTTCTCTGGTTAGATTAATCCCTAGGTACTTTATCTTCTTAGGGGCTATCGTAAATGGTATTGATTTCATAATTTCCTCCTTAACAGTCTCGTTGATGGTATAAAGGAAACCTACTGATTTACTTATGTTTATCTTGTATCCTGAAACTTTGCTGAACTCTTCTATCAGTTTGAGTAGCTTACTTATACATTCCTTGGCGTTCTCTGCATATACAATCATATCCTCTGCGAACAGGGAGATTTTAACTTCCTCTTTGCCGATGCAGATGCCCTTTATTTCTTTGTCTTGTCGAATTGCTCTGGCTAGAACTTCTAGCACAATGTTGAATAGGAGAGGTGAGAGTGGGCATCCTTGTCTAGTTCCTGATCTCAGGGGAAAGTCTTTCATTCTCTCTCCATTCAGGATGATGTGGGCAATTGGCTTTGTATAAATGGCCCTTACTGTGTTGAGGAATTTCCCGTCTATGCCCATTTTGCTAAGAGTTTTTAGCATGAATGGATGTTGGACTTTATCAAATGCCTTTTCGGCATCAATGGACAAAATCAGGTGATCTTTGTCTTTTGTGTTATTTATGTGGTTAATCACATTAATTGTTTTCCTGATGTTGAACCAGCCTTGCATCCCTGATATGAATCCCACTTGGTCATGATGGATTATTTTCTTGATATGTTGTTGTATTCTGTTGGCAAGAATTTTGTTGAAGATTTTTGCATCTAGATTCATGAGTGATATCAGTCTATAGTTCTCTGTCTTTGTTGGATCTTTCCCTGGCTTAGGTATCAGGGTTATGCTGGCTTCATAGAATGAGTTTGGGAGTACTCCATCCCTTTCTATACTGTGAAATAGTTTCAGTAGTATTGGGGATAACTCTTCTCTAAATGCTTGGTAGAATTCTGCCCTGAAGCCATCTGGGCCCGGACTTTTTTTGGTTGGCAGTGTTTTGATGACCTTTTCAATCTCTTCCTTTGTGATGGGTTTATTAAGTTGTTCTGCTTCACATTGTGATAATTTAGGTAGGTGGTATGAGTCAAGGAATTTGTCCATTTCCCCTAGGTTTTCAAATTTGTTAGAGTACAGTCTTTCATAGTATTCTGTTATGATATTTTTGATTTGTGTTGTATATGTGGTGACAACTCCCTTCTCATTTCTAATTTGGGTTATTTGTTTCCTTTCCTGCTTTTCTTTAGTAAGTTTAGCCAGTGGTTTATCAATTTTGTTGATCTTTTCAAAAAATCAGCTTTTGGTCTTTTCAATTTTTTCCATTGTTTTTCTATTCTCTAATTCATTTAGCTCTGCTCTAATCTTTATGATCTCCTTTCTTCCAGTGCCTGAGGGGTTCCTCTGTTGTTCTCTTTCTACTTGTTGAAGCTGTAGAGTTAGTTCCTTGATTTGGTTTCTTTCTTCCTTCCAGATGTGTGCATTTATGGAGATAAACAGACCTCTGAGCACTGCTTTGGCTGTATCCCATAGGTTCTGGTAGGAAGTGTTTTCGTTCTCATTGGAATCCATGAATTTCTTTAATTCATCCCTGATTTCCTCTATAACCCATGTTTTTTTGAGCAAGATGTTGTTCAGTTTCCAAGAGTTCCACTTTCTATCCCTGTTTTTTCTGCTATTGATTTCAACTTTTATGGCTTTATGATCTGAGAAGATGCTTTGCAGTAATTCAACGGTATGGATTTTGTTGAGCATTGCATTATGGCTTATCACATGGTCAATTCTGGAGAATGTTCCATGTGCACTGGAGAAGAAGGTGTAGTTGTCTGCTGATGGGTGGAAAGTTGTGTATATATCAATGAGGTTTAGTTGGTTAATTGTGTCAATGAAGTCTTTTGTATCTTTACTGAGCTTTTTTCTAGATGATCTGTCTAGTAATGAGAGTGGAGTATTAAAGTCTCCCACTATTATTGTAGAGTCATCTAACTCTCTTTTGAGCATAGTCAGTGTTTCTTCGACATATTTAGGTGCTCTGACATTAGGTACATAAATGTTTAATATAGTTAAGTCTTGCTTGTGTACTGAACCTTTCAGCAATAAATAGTGTCCATCTTTGTCCACGATGGTGGATTTGACATTAAAATTGATTTTGTCTGAGATTAGAATTGCCAGCCCTGCTCTTCTTTGTTCATTGTTAGCTTGATATATATTCTTCCATCCTTTAATTTTCAGTTTGTTCCTGTCTTTAGGTCTCAAGTGAGTTTCTTGTAGACAACATATGGATGGGTCATGTCTTTTGATCCAATATGACAGTCGGTGTCTCTTTACTGGAGCATTCAGTCCATTCACATTCAATGTAATTATTGATAGGTATGTGTTCACTGCTGCCATTGTGATATGTTTATTTTTATGTTGATGTTTTCTCTGTTGTTCTTATTAGTCTGTTCTGAGACACTCTTTTTTGTGAGTTGATTTTTCACCTTTTTCAGAGCTGGTTTTATAGTTGCTGAGACTCATGTGTTAGATTTCTTGAAATGGTATAATACATCTTTGTTGTGCTTTACAGCTGCCCCTATGAACCCCCTTAATAAACTATTTATAAACCCAATTTTAATTACTACCAGTCTTGTCATCTTCCTCTCCATCTGGAAGGACTATAACGATTGTAGTACATCCCTCTTTTTATTATGATGACACCATAGTTTTCATGATGATCACTGGATTGCTTCTTTCCAAATCAAAGCTGTGATTTACTTTGGAGCCTTCCCTAAATGAGTATTGAGTAGTGTGTCGTTCTGAAATATAAAGTTAGTGGTTTCGTTCTTCTAAGCCAAAGCCAAGAACTTCTTTCAGTATTTCTTGTAGTTTGGGTTTGGTTTTTACAAAGTCTCTGAGTTTCTGTTTATCTGGGAATGTCTTAATTTCATTTTCGTATTTGAAAGATAGTTTTGCAGGATATAGAATTCTTGGTTGGAAGTTCTTCTCCTTCAAGACTTTGAATGTGTCGTGCCACTGTCTCCGTGCCAGCATGGTTTCTGCTGAGAAATCTGACGAGAGCCTACAGGGTTTCCCTCTGAATGTTAGCTTTGCCTTGAGTCTTGCTGCCTTTAAGAGTTGCTGCTTATGTTTTATTTTGTTAAGCTTGATTATAATATGTCTTGGAGTCTTTCTTTTGAGATCTATGTTGGGTGGCGTACGATATGCATCTGAGATGTCTATATTCTCTTCCTTCATGATTTCTGGGAAGTTTTCTTTCAGCAGCTCAGCAACAATACTCTCTGTGTTCTCAGATGTCTCACCCTGTTCAGGGACTCCGATTAATCGAAGGTTGTTCCTCTTAATAGAGTCCCAAATGCTTCTTAATGTTTCTTCATTTTTCTTGCTTCTTTTTTCTGATTTCTGCTCATAGACACTGGCATCAGTAGCTCTGTCTTCCAAGTCAGAAATTCTTTTTTCCATGTGTTCCATTCTGTTTTCTTGGCTTTGCATGGAAGTTTCTATGTCTTTGATTTTCTTCTTGATCTGTTGGATTTCGGAATACTGGTGTTCCATCAGGTCGAACAACTTGCTTAATTTTTCATTTTGTTCTGCTGCATTTTGTATAAGGTCTAGAAGGGCTCTGTATATAATCAATTTGTATTCACTTCCTGATGCTTTCATAAAAGTTTCTTCATCTGGAAAACTCCTTGGTTGCTTTGTTTGGGAGCCTTCTGAAGCCATGAGTGATTGCTTGTATGCCACAATTGTCTGTTGCTTTTTGGGTCCCATGTGAGTATATAGAGGCTGGAAGAGGTACTGTTAGGATGGATTGCAAATGTTTCTCTAGGCTGTCTTCAAATGTTAAGCAAAAGGTATCTGACCGGTTCAAAAGTCAGTTAAGTTTTCAGGTGTAGAGGTCCCTCTTGTCATCTGACGAAGTAAGCGCCACTGTATCCCACCCCAGATGATAACAAACTAGTTCAGAATACAGCACTGCTACTGCCCTGGTGGCCTCTGCTGACAGGGCCTAGCCTTGTCCAACACTGCGTCGAGTACTGGTTTTGTGATAGAAAAGCGCTCTCTGGTGGGCAGGCTCTGGCTCCCAATCTAAGAATTAGGTCCAGCTGCGGCCACTGTACCCAAGATGGCGTCCTCCACACAGGCAGCAGACAGAGGGGCTAAAGGTGCCGAGAGGCAGCGATTCCTCTGCTTCTGTTGCAGGGCCCCCAACGTAGATAGCACTGTGCAAAATCACTACTTTTCTGATGGAGAAGCGCTGTCCCGTTCGCAGGCGCTGGCTCCCAGGCTAAGAACGAGGTCCCGCTAAAATCTCGATACCAACATGGCGTCCTGCACACTGACCGCGGAGCTCCCCGCAAACCCCACTGAGGCAGCTACAAAACACAAGGCTCAAAGTGTCTAGATTAACAGAGTCCCGAGCCTTGCTCTCAGAGTATGGGAATTTCGCCTGCCTATCCCCCCAGCAGCGCGTCTGAGTCCAGCCACCAGGCAAGGCCCAGCTCCGCCCGCCAGCTGAGACCGAGGAAATAAAAAGTCAAAACTGTGCGTTTACCTTCCGTCCGTGAGAGCCGGGGCTAGCCAGGAGCGGGAGTTAGCGAAAGAGAGGAGGTTTTTCGCTGAGTGGTATGAAGTCCCAATTAACAGCTCTGTGCTGTGTCCTGAGGCTGATTAGGTGATTAGAAGGCTCTGTTTGATTGTCAATTCAGGTCTTGGTTTCCAGAGGGATATAAGGAGACATGTGCTTAGTTGGCCATCTTGACTCCGCCCCCCGTTTCTTTGCTTTTGAGGCCTCATCTAGGGTCTGAAATAATTGTTGCTTGACCACAGAGGGTCCCAGTTAGCCAGCAGAGTTAGTATTGGGCCTAGCTGAAAAGAAAACAAACAAAAAAAACTCCTTTGCCATCGAGTCAATTTTTACTCATAGCGATCCGATAGACAGAGTAGAATTGCCCCAGAAAGCTTCCAAGGAGTACTTGGTGGATTTGAACTGTTTACCTTTGGGTTGGTAGCTGCAATGCTTAACCACTACCCCAGCAGGGTTAGAAAAGAGGCAGTGCAGCAGTCCTGGCATGTTATTGTCAGGAAAGCTGGCAGACTCCTGGCATTAGTTCTGGAGGTCTTGCTTCCCTGCTTGGCTCCCAGCCTCCCAAGCATTGAGCATCCTGTTCGTCCTCTGGGGATCAAAGCTCCCTAGTTTCAGGCCTTTAGCAAAACAAAACTGAGGAAGGCATTGGCCTGTGCTGCCCAAAGTACAGATCTTTATCTCATGGACCTTTGGCCTGTGGTGTTTTTAAAGTGCTTTTTTGAGGTGAAATTCACATAAGTTTATACATTTAAAATGAACGAACAATTTGGTAGCATTTAGTACATTCACAACATTGTGGAAGTATCTCATTGTAGTTCTAAAACATTTCCATGACTCCAGAATACAGCTCTGGACCAGTTAAATGGAAACCCTCATGGCATAGTAGTTAGTGCTGCATTACCGTAGGCAACCTTTTGTGCCTAATTTGTTGCACTCAACATAGTGTTTTCGAGGTTCGTTCTCACCCTCTGCCATCGAGTCCGGTTCAACTCATGGCAGATTGAAACTGCCAACCTTTTGGTAAGCATCAGGACTTCATTCTTTTTTTTTTTTTATTATGGAGTAATATTCCATTGTTTGGCTATACTACATTTTATTGATCTATTCATCAGTTGATGGGCATTAGGGTTTTTTCCCATTTTTTGGTTTATGTGAATAGTGCTTTGAAACATTGAACACTAGTTACAGAAGACCAGAAGAGCTGTGGAATCACATCAAAGCCATCATACGTGAAGAAAGCAAGAGGTTATTAAAAAGACAGAAAAGAAAGAAAAGACCCAAATGGGTGTTGGAAGAGACTCCAAAAGTTACTGTGGAAGGTTGAGTTGCTAAAGCAAAAAGTAAGAAATGATGAAGTAAAAGAACTGAACAGAAGATTTCAAAGGGCAGCACAAGAAGAAAAAGAAAGTATTGTAACGACATGTGTAAAGGGCTGGAAATGGAAAACCAAAAGGGAACACATTTGGCATTTCTCAAGCTAAAAGATCTGAAGAAAATAATTAAGGCTCAAGTTGTGATAGTGAGGGATTCTGTGGGAAAATATTAAAGAATGCAGGAAGCATCAAAAGAAGATGGAAGAAATACAAAGAGTCAATATACTGAAAAGAATTGGTTCAGCTATTTGAAGAGGTAGCAGATGATCAAGAACCAGTGATACTGAAAGGGGAAAGAAGTCCAGACTGCCTGAAGGTATTGGTAAAAATCAAGACTCCCGGAATTGACAAAATATTGAGGTGTTTGAACAAACTTTGGAAGTGGCCCTTGAAGTGCTCACTCATATAGGCCAAGACACTTGGAGGACAGTGACCTGATAGAGATCCATATTTATGTCTCTTCCCAAGAAAGATGATCGAACTGAATGTGGGAATTATCTAACAGTGTTATTAATAGCACACAAGTAAAATTATGATGAAGATATTCAAAAGCAGCTGCAACAGTATATTGATAGGGAACTGCCAAAAATTCAGGCCAGATTCAGAAGACGATATAGAATCCAGGATATCATTGCAGTGTCAGATGAAGCTTGACTGGGAAGAGAGAATGCCAGAAAGATATTTTATTGAGTATGCAAAGGCATTCTACTGTGTAGATAAATTATGGATAACATTACAGAGAATGGAAATTCCAAAACACTTATTTGTGCTCGTGAGGAATCTGTACATGAATCAGACGGCAGTTTATTTGACCAGCACAAGGGGTCAGTGCATGGTTTAAAGTCAGGAAAGGTGTGTGTCAGGATTGTAACCTTTCACCATACCTTTGCAATCTATATGCCAAACAGGTAATCTGAGAAGCTGGAGTATATGAAGAAGAATAGGACATCAGGATTGAAGGAGGACTCATTAACAACCTGCATTATGCATATGACACAACCTTGCTTGCCGAAAGTGAAAAGGACTTGAAATATTTACTGATGAAGATCAAAGACCACAGCCTTCAGTATGGATTACACCTCAACATAAAGAAAAAAATTCTCACAACTGGACTGATAAATAACATCTTGATAATTGGAGAAAAGATTGAGGTTGCCAAGGATTTTGTTTACTCGGATTCATAGTCAACACCCATGGAAACAAGTCAAGAAATCGAAAGATGAATTGCATTGGGCAAATCTGCTGCAAAAGAGCTCTTTAAAGTGTTGAAAAGCAAAAGATGTGACCTTGAAGACCAAGGTGCACCTGACCCATTATGGTTTTTTAAACAGTCACATCATTTGCATGTGAAAGCTGGAAAATGAGTAAGGAAGATAGAAGAATTGACACCTTTGGTTGTGTTATTGGAGGAAAATATTGGATATATCATGGACTACCAAAAGATGAAATACAAGCATAGTGTGCCTAGAAGCAAGGATGGCAAGCATATGTGTTAGATACTTTGGGCATGTTGTCAGGAGGGATCAGTTCCTGGAGAGGGCTTCATGCTTGGTAAAGTAGAGGGTCAGAAAAAGAGGAAGACCCTCAATGAGACGGATTGACACAGTGACTACAACAGTGGCCTCAAGCATAACAGTGATTGTGGGCATGGCACAGGTCCAGGCAGTGTTTCCTTATCATGTACGCAGGGTCTACAAGAGTTGGAACCAACTCAGTAGCACCTCATAACACAACAAGTATAAAGTGGTGTCCCATTGCAGTTGTCCCATTTTTTAAATTAACTGTGTTTTCTTTATTATTGTAAAATATATATAACATAAAATTTGCCATTTTAACTATTTTGACCTGTGGAGTCCAAACTTTAAATTGCTGGGGGTATATATCTAGGAGTGGAATTGTTAGATCATATGGCGATTCTATGTTTAACTTTGTGAGAAACCACAAAAGTGTTTCTACAGCAGCTGTACCATGTTTTATTCTTACCAACAATATACAAGTGTTCCAGTTCCTGCACATGCTGCCAACACTTGGTATTTTTGGAAGCCCTGCTGGCATAGTGGGTTAAGTGCTATATATGCTAACCAAAAGGTCAGCAGTTCAAATCCTCCAAGTGCTCCTCAGAAACTCTTTGGGCAAGTTCTGCTCTGACCTCTAAGGTTGCCATGAGTTGGACCTGACTTGACAGCAGTGGGTTTGGTTTTTGGAATCATCCTTTCAGTTAGCAGATGAGTGCTTGACCACTGCACCACTGGGGCTGTTTCTGTGATTTAGTGGCTCTAAAATTTGAGCTTGTATTAGAATTGCATGGAGGGATTATTAAAGTGACCATGTTGTGAGTCACCCACAGAATTTTTGATACAGTAAGAATTTGCATTTCTAACAACCCTCCCCCCCAAAACAAGCCAGAAAAATCCCATGATTCAAGGTCGTGGCAACCCTACAGGTCAGAGTATAACCGTCCCATACAGTCTCTAAAGAGTGGGTGGTGGATTTGAACTGCTGACTTGTTGGTTAGCAGCTGAACTCTTAACCACTGTGCCACTGGGGTTCCAACAAATGCCCACGTGATTCTGATATTGCTGATCGGGGACTCACAGTTTGAGACCTGCTGTTCTGGGGGGTCAGCTTGCATGAAGCCTTGGTGGTTGAGCAGAAGTGAAGCTTTGTAGTTGCCTTGGTGGTGGTTTCAATGCAGAAGAATTTCTCCAGGCCATCTGCCAGTTGTGTCTGTAGGAACTCCTTGATTTGCAAACCTGTAACAGGTCTCTGTGTTCCATATCTCCTCGCACCTGGGTTATCACAATCCCTGCTTGCTGATGGTGGTGTCCACACACATTTCTGTGATTAACTGCTGCCACTGTGTCCAGCCCTAGTTTCACCTATCCTCTGCATACTTAACCATATTGTTGCTATCACCTATTCTGTTCTTATTTCTTGCCTGGGAAGAACTAACAACTACTTTGATCCATTGTCTCATGTTTCTTAACTCAGATTCTCAAGACTTCAGTTACTCATTGCCTGAACAAGGTATCTTTTTATGCCAGGTTATGTCAAGGTTTGCTGCCTAGCCTATGGATTTTCAGCTCTGAGCCCAAGTGCCCCACTGCCACCACCCTAGCTGGTCCGATTCTTCCTTGGGACTCACAAGACCTTCTGACTACTTGGAAACTGTTGTTGTTACTGCTGTTGAGTTGCTCCCCCCTGCAATCACTCATAGCAATGGCATCTACCATGAGATCTGATGGTTGTCATCCTAAGAGTTTTTATTGGTTGATTTTTGGAAGTAGATCTCCAGGCCTTTCTAGTCTGTCTTAGTCTAGAAAACCCGTAAACTTGTGGCTGTCGAGTTGATTCTGACTCATAGCGACCCTATAGGACAGAGTAGAACTGCCCTATAGAGTTTCCAGGGAGTGCCTGGTGGATTGGAACTACCGAACTTTTGGTTAGCAGCTGTAGCTCTTACCTACTACACCATGGTGCTGCTAAAACCTATAGAAAATCATAGCAACACACAGGCCTCCACTGCCAGACATGTAAGTTGTAGTTATGCTAGAGCTGTACTGGCTGGTAATTGAACCCCGGTCTTACAGGAGGGGAGAATTCTATCACTGAACCACCAGTGCGGTTAACCAGAAATTAACGGGTTAATTTGCTTTAGGAGCTGGTTCAGCTCTGTTCTGAATGCCTGATGCCTGAGCCATCCTCAAAGCCACTGTCCGCTAGTCGGTTCTAACTCACAGCAACTCTGGTTGTTCAATATTTTGATTATTAACCCCACAGCATGTCTGAAAAGAGGATCAAAACCTTTTATTACAAACCACTTATATACAATATTTTCTAGGTGTACTCATAAATAATGTATTTAATAGTTTGGTTGTTTTGTTCCATACCAATTTCAACATGTCTTCCTGTAAAGTTTGCATTTTGTAAACATTCACAATTCATTTCTGTAAAAACAGAAGAAATTGTATCTTTAAAAAAACTTTTTTTATTTTTAGCTGTCAGTTTTTCCTTAAATTTGCTTTTTTATTACCAGGAAAATAGATTTGGCTCACAAATCAGAATGATTTGATTGCTTTTAGGTTAGTATTGTATCCCAGTAAAACAAACCCAGGCAAACAAATCCCCTTTCCTTTACAGTGGAAAAACTGCTTTCATAGTAGAAACAAATTTATTAGAATCCCCTACAGGGCTGTAACGGAAAACAACCTCAAAGCAAAGCAAGCACTGTTGACTATTTTCATTCCTAGTAGGGATTTGGCGTGAGATAGAGTGTCTGGCCGTAGTACCATGCAATGGGTGATCCAAGAAGTGAGTAAATAACAGTCTCCTGAAATGAACATATGTTCAGGGAACATATGGACATCTTGAAATAAGTTAGAATTTGTCAACCCGTAGTAAACATTTCTAGGATGTAAAGTATAGCTTCGAACGTTCACAGAACAAAATTACTTTTGTATATTCTTCAGCAGTTGAAGTGTCTTTGCCAAAAGGAACTGCATTTTATGTGGTTCCAATTTAAAGAATAAAGACTTTAGAGAATGCAAAGGAAGCCAGAAGCAGTATTCAGAGTTGTCTCCTTTTGCTAACCCCTTCAATGTATGAAGTAATAAAGCTGTACCATTCAGATTTACTAAGGCATGAAGCATGACTGTAAAATAAAATGACTAGTTTTTGTGTGTGACTTGTGGAATTAGGGTCATTACTTTAGAGTCACAAATTACAGTTATTCTTCTTGGGGCATGCAAAGTGCTGTAGTAAATAGACTTTGGACTAGATGTCAGGAAATGTAGACCCATGTCCCCACACTCCTTACAGATGAGACAGAGGCATCATGGAATGGTAGAGAGAGCACAGGTTTTAGGAATCAGATGCATCCTGGGTCTAGTCCACCTTGTAAACTATGTAAACTCAACACATTATCTAAGTTCTAGAAGCCTTCACCCCTATATGTAATGTAAACCAATCCTGCTGCCATAGAGGTGATTTTGAGTCATTAGTGATCCCATAGGGCACATTTTAGAACTGGTCCATAGGCTTTGCAAAGCCATAATTAAAAACAAAAATTGTACTGTGGGTGAAAGTTTAAAGGACAAATTTGTTTCTCCTACAAAAGTTCATACACAAATTATGGCATTTGTTGCAATCCCCTCAATGTGTCAAGAGTCTCCCATTTCCTTTTACAACCTGGGTCTCCCATCTGCTTTTCCTGCCCTTCCTGCCTTGTTGTATTTTATCTTGGACAGATGTTGCCCATTTGGTCTGGTATACTTGATTGAAATAAGCTGCACACCCGTCACACGTGGTGTTTTTTGCCTAAACCAAAAACCAAACTGAACTCAGTGCTGTCGATTCGATCCTGACTCATGGTATGGGCCTGTCTAATATTTGGCTAAAAGGCGATCTTCTGGAGTTCTGAGTTAGCAGGGTGTCTGGGGGCCATAGTCTCAGGGATTCCTCTAGATTCTGTCATACTAGTTAAGTCTGCAATTTTTTTTTCTGTGAATTTGAATTTTTTTCTACATACTTCTTTTTGTCTGCGACCTTCTTTTGTCGTCTCTGTCAGTAGCAGGGTGAAATGTAGTTGTTCAGGGGTCAGGTTTGTGGAGGCTGTGGTTCATGTGATCCATTAGTCCTTTGGACGAAGATTTTGCCTTTGTCTTTGGTTTTCTTCGTTCTCCTTTGTTCCAGATGGGATGAGACCAACAGATTATTTTAGATGGCTGCTTGCAAGCTTTTAAGACCCCACACACTACTTACCAAAGGAGAATGTAGAATGTTTTCTTTATGAATGTTGTTGTGCCTGTGGACCTAGATGTCCACTAAGACCATGGTCTCCATCCTTAACTACCAGTAACTTGGTCCCTTGAGGTGTTTGGATGTGTTTAGGAAGCTTGTATGACTATTGTCTTGTTCAAGTTGTGCTGATTTCCCTGTATTGTGTACTGTCTTTGTAGTCATCAAAGTTAATTCTTGTCTACTATCTACTTAATAATTTTCCCTCCCCTGTAATCATCTATTGCTTCTTTCTGTGAATAAACCTTTTCTTTTGATTGACTTATTTCACTCAGCTAATGCCCTTCAGATTCATCCATGTTGTGAGATTCATCATTGTTCTTTATGGGAGAACTGCCCTATACACTACAGTTGCCCCATAGAGTTTCCAAGGACTGCTTGGTGGATTCGAACTGCTGACTTTCTGGTTAGCAGTCATAGCTCTTAACCATTATGCCATCAGGGTTTCCATTTTATTATCATTTTATTGAGAATTTTAATCAGGAATGAGTGTTAGACTTTATCAAATGCTTTTTCTTTGTTAATTGAGATGATCATGTGATTCTTCTGTTTATGTGGTGGATTCCATTAATTGATTTTCTAATGTTGAACCATCCTTGCATACCTGATACAAATTCCACTTGGTTGTGGTATATTAGTTTTTTATATGATGCTGAGTTGTATTGGCTAGAATTTTGTTGAGAATTTTTACATCTGTGTTTGTTTGAGATAATTGGTCTATGATTTTTTTTTGTGGTGTTTTTGCCTCACTTTGAAATCAGAGTTTTCTGGCTTCACAGAATGAATTTGAGAGTGTTCTTTTCGTTTTTATGCTCTGAAATAGTTTTGAATAGTACTAGTGTCAGCTCTTCTGTGAATGTTTAGTAGTCTCCAGCGAAGCCATCCAAGACACAGATTTTTTATTTTTATTAATTTTATTATTGTCATTAAGTGAAAGTATGCAATCCAAATCAATTTTGCATGTGAGCCTATTTGCAGCTCCGTCTGCTCTCCTGATCCAGTGACAGCATTTTCCTCCTTTTTCACTATATTTCTAGTATCCTCTTAATAAGCACCTGTTCCCTCCTGTCCTCCTTCTTTTCTCCCATCTAGAAAGAAACCAGTGGGACAGCCTCCTATAAATGTGTAGAACGATAAAGTACACACACCATATGGTCACATTGTGTCCTTGAGTCCAGTCCGTTATTGCAGGACAGGGATTTTTTTTGTTGTTGGGAGTTTTTTTTTTTTTTTACCCCTTCAATCTCTTCTTGTTACTATTTTTTTTATAGCATCTTGTGTTATTTTAGGTAGGTAATGTGTTTCTAGAAATTTGCCCATTTGCTCTAGTTTCTCAAATTTTTTGAAGTACAGATTTTCGTAGTGTTTCGTTATGATTCTTTTTATTCCAGTTGAGTCTGTTGTAATGTCTGGCATTTCATTTCTTTTTTGGGTTATTTGCTTCCTTGTGTTTTTGTTTTGTAGTCTGGCCAACTGGTTGTCAACTTTGTTGATCTTTTCAAAAAAGTAACTTTGGTTTTGTTGATTGTATTGTTTTTCTATTCTATATTTTGGTTATTTCTCCTCTGATCTATGTTATTTGCTTTCTTCTAGGGGCTGTGGGCTTCTCATACAGTTCTCTTTCTAACTGTTGGAGTTGTAGGACTAACGTTTGATTTTGAGCAATCCTTCTTTCCTATGTGTAATTTATACTGCTACTCAGTTGTTTTTAAGCAAGGTGGTTTTCTCTTTCCATGTGCTTGTTTTTTCTTCCATGCGCTTCCTGTTATTAATTTGTACTTTTACAGCCTAGTGATTAGCAAAAATACGTTTTTATTTTGATATTTTGGATGTCATTGAGGTGCTTTGCATCTTAATAGGTGGTCTGTTTTGGAGATTGTTTCCTGTGCTGCCACTGGGTTGAATGTTCTGAATATTTCCATGAGATGAAGTTGGTTGATTGTCGCCTTTAGATCTTGTCTGTCTTCATTGATTTTCTTTCTAGATATTCTGTCCTTCACAAAAACTGGTACGTTGAAGTCTACTGCTATTATTGTGGAACTGTTTCTCTTTTCAGTGCTGTCAGTGTTTGCTATATGTATTTTGGAGCTCTGTTGTTGGGTGCATAGATATTTATTAAAGTTATATTTTCTTGGTGGATTGTCCCTTTAATCACTATATACTGTCTCTTTTGTCTTTATGGTAGATACTGCCTTAAAGTCTCTTTTATCTGAGATTAGTATTGTCCCTCCTCTTTGTTTTTTAGTCACTATTTACTGGATGGGTTTCTTAGTGGTTAAGTGCTGTGGCTGCTAATCAAAAGATTGGCAGTTCAAATCCACCAGGCATTCCTTGGAAACTATAGGGCAGTTTTACTCTGTCTTATGGGATTGCTATGAGTCAGAATTGACTGGATGGCAATGGTTTTTTTTTTCATTTGCCTCACTTGATGTATTTTCCCCATCTTTTGATTTTTACATATATTTATGTCTTTGTGTCTAAAATATGTCTCTTGTAGACAGAATATTGTAGTATTGTTTTGCCATTCTCTGTCTATATGAGTGCTTTTAATCTTTTTGTATTTAATGTGATTATCAGTAGGTGTGTGTTTATTGTTGTCATATGTTTAAGGCTTTGCATGTGTGTGTGTGTGTGTGCATGCTTCTGTTTTCTTTATTCCTTTTACCTTAATGTGTTGAGTTCTTTTCGTTTGTAGATTTTTTTTCATATCCTTGATTATACTAGATTTTGATTTTTTTATTTTATTTTTTATTTAACATGACTGAGTGAAAATGTACATTCCCGTATAAATTTACATGCCCACCTATATGTAGCTTCCACTGCTCTCCCTGTCCAGTGACAGCACACTATTCCTCTCTGCTCCATACATGTCTCATCCTCCCAACAGCCTCCTTTCCCCTCCTCTCCATCCACTTTCCCTCCTCCAGACAGAGGTCAGCAGGATGATATCCTATAGATGTATAGAACCATAAAGTGCATGCAATATATGGTCACTCTGCATTGCCAAGTCCAATCCATTCCTGTCCAAAGAGTGGGCCTTCGTTATAATTTATGGGTAAGGGCAGTATCAGGGCCGGGGGCCATGCTCTCAGGGGAACCCCGAAACTGCTGGACCATCAATTGAGGTCTTTTAGTGGAGATCTCAGGATGCACCCCTTTCTATTCTTGTTTTGCCAGTGAAACTCAACCTAGTGAGCTCCATCGCGACTATCACTGGTGGTGGCTGGGCACCATCCGGTTCTTCCGGTTCCAAGTCGATGTAGGCACCCACTCTTGCGGGTCTCTCTGTCTTCTAGGTTGTCTTTACCGCATGTCATTTTGGTCCTCAGTGAGCATCCATTCCTGCTGAGTTGGGACCATTTGCTGTGTCCTCGGATGGCAGCTTGGCAGCTCTTAAGACCCCAGACGCCACTCACCAATGTGGGGTGCAGAGAGCTCTCTTAGCAAAACGCTAGTTATGCCAATTGGCCTCAATTTTGCCTAAGAGCATGGTCCCCTGCCCCCTGCCCCAGCTACTCTATCCTTGCAATATTGGATTAAGATGGAAGGAGTACTCAGGTTATGCTGAAGTCCACTTAATGTTGTTCTTGTTTCTAATGTGTGCTATCACCACTTTCTCCCAACCAGATTTCTAGCAACTATCTAAACTAAACTCTGCCCCCCTCAACCTCCCTCCCTCCCCTCCCTTGCAGCTGTCAAAGAGTCTTTTCTTCTATACACAAGTCTGTTTTTGAGTTCTTATCGTAGGGGTTTCGTACAATCTTTGTCCTTTTGTCGTTGACTACTTTTACTTGACATAATGTCTTCCAGTTGAAACCAGGTTAGGAGATGTTTCCTGGAATCATCATTGTTCTTTATCATTGCATAGTGCTCCATTGAGTATATATACCATAGTTTACCTATCCATTCCTCTGTTGTTGGGCATCTGGGTTGATTCCATTAGATTTTGATTTTTTTATGTTTCTTATTTTGGTGAATCCGTTTGTTGCCTTTCAAAGCAATTACCTTGAAGTTTACCTATTTCTTTCTAAGTTTGAACCAGACTTTAGTTATATTTCTTTGACTTCCTTCCCTATTTGAAAGCTCTATACCTACACTGTTTATTCCCTTTTTTATTGTTCTGACTTTGTTTTCATTTACAGATTAATGTCTCTGGTTCCCTGTTTTAAGTTTTAGCTTTGTTTTTTATTGTTGAGAGTTCTTGATGCTGTGCTGTGTCATAGACTCAGATCGTCTGATGTTACTGGTTTTCCAAATGAAGGGCTGCCTTTAATATTTCATGTGAGTGTTTAGTTTTCTTTTTACTAATTCCCTAAGTCCTGTTTGTCTGGAGATGTCCTAGTTTTGCCATCACATTTGAGAATTTTGCAGGATATATTATTGTTGGTTAGCATATTTTTGCTTTTGATGTTTTGTATATGCTACTCCACTGCCTTTTTGACTACATAGTTTCTGTGGAGCTAGCTGAGCTTAGTCTTATTGTTTCCCCTCTGTAAGTGTCTTTGTTTTTATTGAACTATTCTCAGTGATCTTTTCTGTTTTTTTGTGTTTGCATGTGTGATTCAAGTATGTCTTGGTAACTTTCTTTTGGAGTCTGTCCTATAGTGGGGTTTGTTGCGTTTCTTGAATGGGCAGCTTTTTGTCTTTCATGATATTTGGAGAGTTTTCTGCCAGCAAATCTTCAGCTTTGTGCTTTCCCTTTTCTTCTTTGTTCGAAATCCCTTCATGTGCAGATTTTGGTTCCTGATTGTGTCTGACATAATTCTTTGGTTTTCTTCATTTTTTTTTGCATTCTTTTCTCTGACATTTTCCTCAGAGTAGTGTCTATGGATTTGTTTACAATCTTGCTGCTTCTGTTTTCCATTGTTTTAGATTTCGTGCTAAAACCATCTGTTCAGTTGTCCATTTCTGAAATTTTGTTGTTTATCTTTTGGATTTCTGGTTGGTGTTTTGGTATGATTTCTAATTGTTTTATTTTTATAATTTTTATATTATTTTCATGAATCTTTCTATTGCTTTGTCTCTAGTTGTTTGTGAGGTGGCATACAGGTCTAGGTGGGAGGGAGAAAGAAAAGAAGGAAAGAAGGACAAAAAAACTAGGTAAGGAAGCTTCAGGAAGGGGAAGAGATGGCCTATTGAGCTTGGTGGGAGGGTTAAATAAAAGGAAGAAGGAAAATCAAAGTCAGTATGGTGGGAAAGGGCAGGTGGGTCCAGGGTGGGGTTCATATTGTGGAACCTTGCTGTGGGTGCTGTCAGGGTGGGAAGTTCTTGCTTCTTCTTACCAGAAGAGTGAAGGCTGGAAAAGCATGTTTCTCCTATTAATATATGCCCTGTCTTCTGTTGGAATTCTGTGAAGTTACCTTCCCTTATTCCCTTTGCATGGTTGTTGCTGACTGTTTCAACATGGCTATGCTGTGCCATGCCAGCTGACAGAGAACCTTCACTTTGTGTCTCTCCTTGGTCTCTGTTTCCCATGAATTTCATCTTCTATTCAGTGTTTGATCTGGTTCTTTTGGTACTTAGGGTTCTAGGATTGCCTTTTGTATTGGTTTTAGTTAGTTTTTCAGATCTTTGCTGGAGAGTGATGGTGTGGTGCATCTGTCTAGGATGCCATGTTCGGAAATATCTGTGGGCGTAATCTGTACAGAAGTAGACTGCCACATCTTTCTGATGTGCAGTGGTTGGTGGGTCTGAACTGCTGAACTTTTGATTAACAGCAGAGTGCTTAACTACACCTCATGTGTAATGTGGTGATGGTAGGCTCCTGGCTGATAATTAGCTGATACTTATCAGAATTGGTGGAGCAGGTTTTGTTGTTTAAAGCTGAGTTCTGTACTGACTGGACCAGTAACCATTCTTGTTGGTGGTGTTCATGTGTTGATTGTTAAATATCTTGACTATGAGTCATAATAATACCTAAAAGGCAGTGTTATTGGGATAACACACACACACACTGGACGCTATTGAGTCAATTCTGACTTATAGCAACCTTGTAGGCCAGAGTAGAATTGCTCCATAGAGTTTCCAAGGAACACCTGCCACGTTTAGACTGCTGACCTTTCTGTTGGCAGACGTAGCATGTAACCACTGTACCACCAGGGTTTCCACTGGGAAAATAGAGTGTGATAATATATAGGATGTGCCTGGCATACAGTTTCTACTTACTAAAGAATTGGTTTTATTTCTTCCTTTTTTTCTTGTACAGTTACAGAATATGTTTTTCTACCTAAATAGGAGAAAAAAATACACTTTCTGTTTTCACTGTGATGCCAAGAGGTTAAGGGAATTCTATCTTACACTTATTCAGTATTCTCCAAATAAATACTAAGGTCTTGCTTTGTACTAGGCACTGAGGAATGTTGGTGGTAAAATGATTAACAGTGTAGAATACTAAACCCTTGATGAGCTCATAGTCTAGAAGGTGCAGTAGATGGGTAAACCTAAACCCACCAGTTCAAATGGATACTGGTCCAGTCAGAACAGAGTCTAGTTGTAAATGACAACAACGTAAAGTGTCTCATTTGAATGCTCTTTTACAGTGCACAACCTGCACAGTTATGCATGGTGGCTCTGAGAAGCATTATAATGGAAATATAGATCAAGTGGTATAGTCCTGTGGAATTAGGAGTAACTGAATTTTGTGGGTTAAATGGAATTTGGCCAAGTATACATGAATTGTAAAGCATTAGAATGTATGCAAAGATGAAGAGGTAGAAGAGAACTGGGAGATTAGGGAACTCATAAATGTTCCTACCAGATAATGTACACAGCCTCTGCTTTGAAGAAAGGGATGACAGTGTAGCTTATATTTATAACCTCTTTAAATAGACAGCTTATCATCATTATAATTAAATACTAAAACTAATGTATAAATTTATGTTTTTCCATTGTTGGATTACATAGCATGCTTTTTTGAGAAAAACTTCATTTACATTTGAAAAAATTGCTTTTGACTGATGAGAACACACTGTCTTCTAAGGTTAAGTATCAGAGGTTATCAACTGCTTTTTTAAAGGGCCTTGAGTCTAGCCAAAGATCAGTGATCAAAGATGACTAGTTAACTCAGTGAGACAATATCGAAAAAATAATGTGGAGGCTTTTATCACTGAATCATGGATCATTGTTTTCTTCGTACAACTTTAAATCATAGAGCTTGGAGATCTTTGTAGACTTTAAATTTAATCCTTTCATTTTAAAATGACTGTTGCTGCTTTTAAAATGATACATACTGCTTATAAAAAGTTCAAGTAATACAAACTAAGAAGTTGAGAGCTGATACCACCTGAAGCCCACTAACCTGATACAGTCACCGTTAACACGAATTTCACGGTGTTCTGTACACTCTTTACATACATAGATCAGTGGTGGGTGGACATATCCAAGTTTTAATAAAACTTAAATTATATTATACCAAAAAATTCATGCCCACTGTCATTGAGTCAATTGTGACTCATAGCAACCCTATAGGACAGAGTAGAACTGCCCAATAGTTTCCAAGGAGCAGATATGTAAACTGCCAACCTTTTGGTTAGCAGATGTAACACTTAACCAGTATACTACCAGTATTATATTAAACATCTGTTAAATCATAAGTATTCAACTGCTTTTATTAGAATTTAGCAGAATAAGGAAGATATGATATAAAATGGAAGAAACTATATACTTTGGAAAAATATTTGTTTATCACGGGATACCAGTTTCTAACAAATACCTCTGAGGTTGAGGGGGAAAAATGATGAAAGAAACATGGAGAGGATGGTGCTTTTGTGTTTATTTTTTCCTTCTTGTTTCAATTTTAAATAGTATTGATTGCCTGCTTTGAAAGATGAGGAAATTATAGCATTATAAATTTTCCCTTTCCCAATTTTTTATTTTATATAATAATATATTACATTGTCAAGGTTTATAATATTTACTGCATGCCCTTGGAATCAGTTAAAAATTGTGTTTGACTGCCAGTTAAATAAAACTTGATTATAGCAGCTTAAACACCTAAGAGTTTGATCTCTCAGCTGAAGAAAACTGGAGTTATGAACAAGTCATTGCCAGGTCTTCACCACGAAGTTATCAGGGACCCAGACTTCTTTTTTAATTGTGGTTAAGTGAAAGTACACAATCCAAATCAGTTTTGTATGCCTGCCTATCTGCAGCTCCATCTGCTTTCCCCGCCCATGGACAGCACACTGCTCCCTTTTACTCAGCATTTCTACCGTCCTTCTAAGGAGCACCTGTTCCCTCCTCCCTACCCTCCTCCCTCTCATCCAGGAAATGAGTAGCAGAGCGTCACATAAATGTATATACAACTGTAAAGTATACATACCACGTGGTGACCCAGGCACTTTTTATTTTCCTGTTTTGCTATGTTTCGTGTATGATTTTCATTTTCAAGGTCATAAGGTGGCTTTTGGAGCTCTATTCATCATGTTTACATTCCAGGCAAGAAACAGGGAAAGAGGAGAAAACTCAAAAAGACTTTCTCAGAAGCCCTGATTTCCATTTATATTTCATTGACTCCCTCCATTTGTAGGAGAGGCTGAGGAATGTAGCTTTCCACTGAGCTTAGTGTTTATAAGGTTCTGTTACTAGGGTGAAACTCATTGCTGTGGGTTGAATTCTCACTTACAATGACCCTATAGCATGCAGTAGAACTTCCCCATTGGCTTTCCAAGGAACAGCTGGTGGATTCCAACTGCAGACATTTTAGTTAGCAGCCAAGCTCTTAACTTTTGCACCACAAGGGCTCGGTTACTAGGATACTCCTTGTAATCTCCAGTTCCATAGTTGCTTAATTTTAAGATTTATCTTTACAGTTCTGTTTTAATGCTTGGAATGCCAGTCTCTTTTTAAACAAATAGTCTTCATTTATTAGAATTTTATTTTTCACATCTCTTGCTTAGGTAAATTGCATCCGTAAGTAGTTCTTTCCAGAATTGTCTGAAAATATCATATTACCTGAATTATTGCCAAATTGGTTACTTTCCTAATTCACATGTATTGTTTGCCTTATGACTTCCTTGTTATTGTGACTAGGTGCTGTTGAGTCAGTTCTGACATGTAGCAGCCTTATGTACAACACAACAAAACACTGCCCAACCCTTCACCATCTTCACAGTCATTGCTGTGTTTGAACCCATTGTTGTAGCTACTGTCATTCCATATTTTTGATGGTATTCCTCTTTTTTGCTGACCCTCTATTTTATGAAGGATGTTGTCCTCCACAGACTGGTCCCTCCTGATGACATGTCTAAAGTGTGTTAGACAAAGTCTTGCCATCCTTGCTGCTAAGGAACACTCTGGCTGTACTTGCAAGACAGATCTATTGTTTCTTCTGGCAGTCCATGGTGTATTCAGCATTCTTCTGCAATGCCATAATTGCAATGTATCAAATTTTTTTTTTCTTTTGGTCTTCCTTATTCACTGTCCAGCTTTAACCAGGCATCTGAGGCGATTGAAAACATTAAGGCTTGGGTAAGGTGTACCTTAGTCTTCAATGCAATATCTAGGCTTTCAATACTTTAAACAGGTCATTTGCAGTGGATTGGACCAATGCAACACATTATTTAATTTCTTAGCTGCTACCTCTATGGTCATTGATTGTAGATTTGAGTAAAATGAAGTCTCTGACAATGTCAGTATTTTCCCCATTTATCAAGATGTTGCTTATTGGTCCAGTTGTGAGGATTCTTGTTTTCTTTATGTTGAAGAGTAATCCATGCTGTAAGCTGTGGTCTGTAATTTTCATTGGTAAGTGCTTCAAGTCCTTTTCACTTTCAGCAAGTGGGGTTGTATCATTTATGTAATGCAGGTTGTTAAGGAGTCTTCCTGCAATCTGCATACCTGTTTTTGAATGATTTACTCAGCATACAAATCAAGTAAGTATAGTCAAAGGATACAATTCTGAAACATGCCTTTTCTAATTTAAAAACACTTAGAAGTCCCTTGTTCTGTTCAAATATCTGCCTCTTGGTCTGTGTACAGACTCTACATGAAGAAAATTAAATGTTCTCGTGTTCCCTTTCTTGGCAGTGTTATCCATAATTTGTTATGATTCACATAGTTAAATGCCTTTACATTGTCATTAAAACACAGGTAAACAACTTTCTCTCGTTTTCTGCTGTCAGCCAGGATCCAGCTGACATCAACAATATCATTCATTCCACGTCTCTTCCAAATCCAGCTTGAATTTCTGGCAGTCCTATGTTGGCGTACTGCTTGCAAGCATCATAAAATTTTCTTTAGCAGAATTATATTTGCATGTGATAGTAGGTTGTTCCAGGTTTTTAAGGATCGAATAAAATTCGTTGAATCTTGTTGTTTTTGCTGGATAGGTCACTCCTGGAGCCTTCCGTTGCCTTGCTCCTTATACTGCCTACCTGATTTTTCTCTTGTCCTAGTGAACAGGAGTCATCCTGGGATTTTGCTTTGCTGCAGTTTGTGGTAGGAGACTCTGGTCCTAGGATCTTAGTGTTGTCTGTTTTGCTGTCATCTCCATTTCCTGAGGTTGCCCAAACAAAACATTGGAAAATGGGTGGCTTTAAAGAGCATACAGTAATTTTCTCCTGTTCTAGAGTTTAAAAGTACAAAATCAAAGAGTTGAGGGGCTTTTCTTTCTTGGTCTGCTCTATGGGAAGATCCTCTTTGTCTCTTAGCTTTGGCCTATAGATGAATCCTCACATGATACATTCCCCTTGTGTATCTGGCTGTTCCTGTGTCTGTACTTCTCTGTACTTCTAAGATGCCTTTGAGAAGTGACTGGGACTAGGACCGATCCTACTCCAATATGGCGTTGTTAACTGGTAACATTTGCAAAGAAAATCTCTATTTTCCCAAACAAGTTCATGCCCACTAGGTACAATGGTTAGAAATCTAGTGTATTTTGGGGGAGCATTTCAATCCATAACCGTTTTACTACCTTTTCCAGCTGGAATGGATGTTTCTGTCAGTTCCCTAGGGCTGCCTTAGAAAGCTCTGCAAGTTGTGTGACTTATAAGAACAGAAATTTATTGTCTCATAGTTCTGGAGCCTACACGTCTAGAATCAGGGTGTCAGGAGGGCCATGCTCCCTTTCTGAGGGCTCCAAGGAGTAGATCCTTTCTTGTTTCTTTCAGCTTCTGGTAGTGCCTGATGTTCCTTGGATCGTAGGGCATAGAGTAACTCCCCACTCTGCCTCCATCTTTCCTTGGCCATCTCCTCTGTGTCTGTGTCTCTTCTCTATTATAAGGTCACTGCTCATAATAAATTAGGACCCACTCTACTCCAGTATGACATCATGTTTACTGATAACATGTTCAAAAACACATTACATTCACAAGCACTGGGGGTTAGGACTTCAGCATGTCCTCTTGGAGATGCAATTCAGTTCATATAAATCTTTGAATAACTTGGTCAGAAAGAATGTGTGAGAAACAACTTTTCTGAGTCTTCAAGTGTTTGAAATATCTTGATTGTATTAATCGTACTTTATTGGTAGGATTGCTTGGTATGTAATTCTTGTTTGAAAGCACTTTTGTTTTAGAAATAGAAGGTATGGCTCAGTTGTATTTTGGCCTATAATATTCTTGATTTGAAATATGGCATCATTCTGATTCCTATACCTTTGTAGGTGTTTTAGTCAGCTAGGGCTGCTCTAAGAGAAATACCACAGAGTGGATGGGTTTAACAAAGGAAGGTATATTCTTACACAGTCTGGTAGGCTACAAGTCCAAATTCAGGATATCTGCTTTAGGGGAAGGTTTCCCCCTTGTCGGCTCTGAAGGAAAGTCCGATATTGCATCAGTCTTTGTCCAGGGAGCATTTGGCGCAGGAACCTCAGGTCTGAAGGACACGCTCTTCTCCTGGTGCTGCTTGCTTGATGGTATGAGCTTCCCCATTCTCTGCCTGCTTCCCTTTCCTTTTCTCTCTTGTGGGATACAAGGATTAAGGGTGCGGTGAGCCACACTCCAGGGAAGCTCCCTTTACAGTGGCGATGATCCTCTGAAGGGATTTACAGCCCCACCCTAATCCTTTAACATACAGTATAGGAAAACCACAGAATGGAGGAAAACCACAGAATGGAGGACAGTCACAAGATACTGGGAATCATGGCCCAGCCACATGGCTACACATATTTTTTATTTTTATTTTTATTTTTATTTAACATAACTGAGTGAAAATGTACATTCACATGTAAATTTACATGCCCCCCTATATGCAGCTTCCACTTCTCTCCCTGTCCGGTGACTGCACACTATTCCTCTCTGCTCCATACATGTCTCATCCTCCCAACAGTCTCCTTTCCCCTCCTCTCCGTCCACTCCCCTTCCTCCAGCCAGAGGTCAGCAAGATAATATCCTATAGATGTATAGAACCATAAAGTGCTTCCAACATATGGTTACTCTGCATTGCCAAGTCCATTCCATTCCTGTCCAGAGAGTGGACCTTTGTTATAATTTATGGGAACGGGCAGCATCAGGGCCGGGGGCCATGCTCTCAGAGGAACCCCAAAACCGCTGGACCATCAATTGAGGTCTTTTAGTGGAGATCTCATGATGCACCTCTCTTTATTCTTGGCTACACATATTTTTGAGGGGGACACAATTCAATCCATGACAGTAAATAACCGTTTTTTTTTTTTTTTTTTTCCTTTGAAAGCTTTTAGCACCTGCTTTGATTTTTGAATTCTGGAATATCATAATGATGTGACTTGTTGCAGAAATGTGCTTGATTCATTGAACTGGGCACCGAGAGGCCAGTGCCCAGATGATGCAGAAACTGTTTGGTATAGGAACTGTTTCCTTCATGAAACTGTATTTTTTTGTGATAATTTCTTCCCTATCTGTTTTCTCTATTCTGTTTCGAGAAACTCATGTTGAGAATTTCTGAATTGATCCTTTGTCTCACATTTTTGCTCAGATTTTCCATCTTTTCCTCCTCATTCTAGTTTCAGGGAAGTCTCCTAAATTTTTTCTTTTTTTTTAAAATTTTTATTTAATATAACTGAGTGAAAATGTACATTCCCATATAAATTTACATACCCACGTATATGCAGCTTCCACTGCTCTCCCTGCCCGGTGACAGCACACTATTCCTCTCAGCTCCATACATGTCTCGTTCTCCCAACAGTCTCTTTTTTCGCTCCTCTCCATCCACTCTCCTTCCTCCAGCAAGAGGTCAGCAGGATGACATCCTATAGATGTATAGAACCACAAAGTGCATCCAATATATGGTCAGTGCATTGCCAAGTCCAATCCATTCCAGTCCGAAGCGTGGACCTTCATTATGATTTATGGTCAAGGGCAGCATCAGGGCGAGGGGCCATGCTCCCAGGGGAACCCCCAAATCACTGGACCATTAATTGAGGTCTGTTAGTCGGGATCTCAGGGTGCACCCCTTTTTATTCTTGTATTGCCAGTGAGACTCAACTTAGTGAGCTCCATCGTGGCTATCACTGGTGGTGGCCGGGCACCATCCAGTTCTTCTGGTCCCAAGTCGATGTAGGCACCCACTGATGTGGGTCTCTTTGTCTTCTGGGTTGTCTTTCCCCCATGTCATTTTCGTCCTCAGTGAGCATCCATTCATGCTGAGTTGGGGCCATTTGCTGTGCCCTCGGATGGCAGCTTGGCAGCTTTTAAGACCCCAGACGCCACTCACCAATGTGGGGTGCAGAGAGCCCTCTTAGCAAAACGCTAGTTGTGCCAGTTGATTTCCCTTTCGCCTAAGAGCATGGTCCCCCGCCCCCTGCTCCAGCTACTCTATCCTTGCAATATTGGGTTAAGATGGAAGGAGTACTCATGTTTAAGTCCACTTAATATTGTTCTTGTTTCTAATGTGTGCTATCACCAATTTCACCCAACCAGATACCTAGCAACTATCTAATCTAAAGCCTCCCCCCTCCCTCCCGTCCTCCCCTCCCTTGCAGCTGTCAAAGAGTCTTCTTCTATACACGAGTCTGTTTGTGAGATCTTATCGTAGAGGTCTCATACAATCTTTGTCTTTTTGTCGCTGACTACTTTCACTCAACATAATGTCTTCCAGTTGAAACCAGGTCATGAGATGTTTCCTGAAGTCATCGTTGTTCTTTATCATTGCGTAGTGCTCCATTGAGTATATATACCATAGTTTACCTATCCATTCTTCTGTTGTTGGGCATCTGGGTTGATTCCATCTTTTTGCTATTGTGGACTGTGCTGCAATAAACATTCTGGTGCATGTGTCCGTTGGTGTGAAAGGCCTTGATTCTGTAGGATATATTCCAAGTAATGGAATTACTGGGTCAAATGGTATATCTATATCCCTTTTTTTAAGGAAGCGCCAGATTGCTTTCCAAAGAGGCTGGACCATTTTGCAACCCCACCAACAGTATAGGATAGCTCCACTTTCTCCATAGCCTCTCCAGCATTTGTTGTTTTGTGTTTTTTGGATCATGGCCAACCTTGTTGGGGTGAGATGGTATCTCATTGTCGTCTTGATTTGAGTTTCTTTGATTACTAAAGATCGGGAACATGTCCGCATGTGTTTTTTGGCTGCCTAGATATCTTCTTTAGTGAAATGTCTGTCCATCTCCTTTGCCCATCGCTTAATTGGATGGTTTATCTTCTTCTTGTTGATATTTTGTAGTATCTTATAGATTATGGAAATTAGCCGTTGGTCTGACATAGAGTTGCCAAATATTTTTTCCCATTCTATAGGTGTTCTTTTAATTCTATTAATAAAGTCTTCAGATGACCAAAGGTGTTTAATTCTTAATAGATCCCATTTATCTATTTTCTCTTCTGATGTTTGTTTGACAGATTCCATATTGTGTATTAAAACTTCCATTGTTGTTGCTACCTTTTCTTGGATGAGTTTTATCATTTTAAGTTTGATATTTAGGTCTTTTATCCAGTTGGAGTTGGTTTTTGTATAAGGTGTAAGATATGGATCTTGTTTCAGTTTCTTGCAGATGGATATCAAATTTTGCCAGCACCATTTGTTGAAGATACTGTTTTTACCCCAGTTTAATGTCTTAGGGCCTTTGTCAAATATCAATTGTTCATAGGCAGATGGTGTCATCTCTGGGGTCTCAGTTCTGTTCCACTGATCAATCTGTCTGTGAAGCCTCCTAAATTTTATGTTCTACCTTGTCACAGACTATTTTTGAAATCACATTTTAAATTTACATACTCAAGGAACACAATTTCATATTATCATGGAATCCAGAGTTTCTGGGGTTAGTAAGGCTGGATGGCTCCCAGAAATTATTACTCTCAGATACTTTTTAAACCTTAAACTGAAACTACCCCTTGAAGTCATCTTTAAACCAAACAATTGTTTAGCTTCATTAGAAAATGATAGCTGAAAGACTGATACATATACTCAGTGGGACACTATGCAATGATAAAGAACAAGGATGCTTTTAGGAAGCATCTCACAACCTGGTTTCAATTGGAAAACATTATGCTGAATGAAATCAGTCAGCAGGACAAGGACAAATATTGCATGAGACCCCTACTATAAGGACTTCAAAACAGATTTATGTACAGAAGAAAAGACTCTTTGACGGCTGCCAGGATTGGGAGGGAGGGAAGGAGAGGGCTGGTCATAGATTAGTAAGCTGATGGAAATTTGGTTTGCTGCAAGCAGTGACAGCACACAGAACAAAGAAGATCGACTTAACTTGACTTCAACATAAATGGAAAAGTCTTATAATCTTAACCCAATATTGCAAGGATAGAGTAGAAGGAGTGGGGGTCTGGGGACCATGTTGTTGGTGGACATGGAGTCAATTGGCATAACTAGCATATTGCTATAAAAGAGTCTTCTGCACTCCATGTTGGTGAGTGGTGTTTGGGGGGTCTTAAAAGCTGCCATCTGAGATACACCAAATTACCCCAACTCACCTGGACCAGACAGTCACTGAGCACAACAAAGACAGGGAAAAAGAGCGCAGGAGACAGAAGGACCCATGTGAATGGGTGACTGTATCACCATATGACCAGAAGAACCAGATGGTGCCCAGCCACAACTAAAGACAGCTGTGATGTGGCACACAATGTCAGTGGCAACATGAAAAAAAGGGGTGCACCTCAAGAACTCCACTAAAAGACCACAGCTGATGGTCCAGCAGCCTGGAGGTTCTCATGGGAGCATGGGTCCTAGACCTGCTGCTGCCCCTGACCAGAAAACATTCCTGAGGTCAATTCTTTAGACAGAAATGGACTGGACTTGGGGACACAGTGTGACCATATTGTATGTGTGCTTTATGGTTCTGTGCGTATATAGGATGCTGTCGTGGATTGAATTGTGTCCCTTCAAAAATATGTGTAGCCACGTGGCTGAGCCATGATTCCCAGTATTTTGTGATTGTCCTTGATTTTGTGATTTTCCCTGATTTTGTGATTTTTCCCGTGCTGTATGTTACACAATTAGGGTGGGATTGTAAATCCCTTCATAGGATTACCTCCAGGGTAAAGGGAGTTTTCCTGAAGTGTGGCTTGCACCACCTTTAATCCTTTCAGCCTGGAAGAGATTTAAGGAAAGGGAAGCAAGTAGAGAATTGGGAACCTCACACCATCAAGAAAGTAGCATCTGGAGAAGAGCGCGTCCTTCAGATCTGAGGTTCCTACACCAAGATGCTGCCTGGGCAAAGACTCATGCAATATTGGGCTTTCCTCCAGAGCCGACAAGGGGGAAAGCCTTTCCCTGGAGTGGACATCCTGAATTTGGACTTGTAGCCTAACGGATGGTGTAAGAATAAACTTTCCTTTGCTAAAGCCGTCCATTCTGTATTCTTTCTGTTAGAGCAGCACTAGCTGACTAAAACACTGTCCTACTAGCCTCTTACTAGAAGGGAGAGGACAGGGTGGAGAGGAGGAGACAGGAGATTGTTAAGAATATAGGAAATGTATAGAACAGAAAGGAAGGGTTTGCTGTCATGGGGCAAGGAGAGCAGAAGAAGCTGCAGATAAGCTGGTATGCAAATTTAATTTGGATTGTATACTTTCACTTAAATCACAGTTGAAAAGAAAAGAAAATATCTGCCAAGGACATTGTATTCTTTTAAGTAATTAAGTGTATTCAAATTGACAGCAGTAACTTGAAAGGTTAGATGAGAAATTTAGAGGGTAGGGAGTTTATCTTAGTGTGATTGGAAAAGGATGACAAGAATGGTTATACAACTGGAATATAACCAGTGTTACTGAATCGTGTAAGTAGCAATTGTTGGTGTGGTTTTTATGTTTCACTGTGTGTATTTTCAGCCCCCATAAAATACTTAAAAAATAATAGTAATTCAAAAAGCATACACAATTTATCTTGGGCTCTGATTGCCCTTTATGATAGGATCTTATTCTGTAGAGATGCACTGTTTAAAATTTTTTTGTTCTTGTTGCTGTTAAAGTTGTCTTTATTCCCTGAACTCTTACTGTTTCTCTTAGGGCCATTTTTCAGTTTATTATTGATTTCTTTTCTGTTGCTAAAGTTGTTCAAATGCCAGATGGTCCCTGGGGTCTGTTCACATATGAGAATAGCACAGTAAAGTAAAACAACTGCCTGGGAACTCTGTGCTTTGGTAAAGTTTGTCAACTGGTGTGATGATGGAGGGAAATCCCAAGTGTCAGTAGGCCTGGCTCTATGGCTCTGTAACAGCTGAATTTCTCCTGAGAAGAACTTCCCTTCTTTTACCTAAGGATAAAGCTGAAGCAATGGGAAGTATCAATGATTTGGTAAATTGGAAACTGTCGTTAAAGGACAGTTTGAAAAATCTCAGGCAATGACATCTGAATTCTCTGAAGTTCCTGTTGTCAAAATTGTGTCAAATCACTGGATTAACTCAGAATTTAAGGTGTTGCACTGACAGCATTGACTGGCGATGAGGACAACACTCCTCTTCCATTAGGTCCTTGTGGTTTATTTTATAACATATCTGTCATAGTCATACAGTGCTGCTGTAACAGAAATACCACAAACGGATAGCATTAACAAAGAGAACTATTTCTCATTCCCTAGTAGGCTTCTTTGTGCAGGAACCCCGGGTCCAAATGATGCACTGTGCTCCTAAATGAGGTCCTCTGTCTCTGCTTTCTTCCCCTTCCTTTTCTCTTTTGTAAGATAAAAGGTGGTACAGTCTATGCCCCAGGAAAACTCTCTTGACACTGGATCAGAGATGTGACCTGTGTAAGGGTATTGTATCCCACACTAATCCTCTTTAACCACAGGTAGAGATTACGGTTTATAATGCACAGGAAAATGACACAATGGAAGACAACTACATAATATTGGGAATCATGGCTCAACCAAATTCATGTATTTTGGGGGGACATAATTCAATCCTTCATAATGTCTCTGTGGATCAGACTCTAATAAAAGCAGCTAAAGTAAGGCACTTGGGCTTTGCTGTCAGATACTCACTAGCTATAAATTACTCATGGTTTTGGAGTTTTTCCCTCCAAAAAAGGAACTAATAATATTTACCTCAAAGAGTTGTTATGAAGATTTGTAGACTTGGCACATAGTAAGTCCTTAATAAATATTACCTGGTTAAGCATAAACTAATAATGAGAAAAAAGGATTATTATTCATGTGATGCCAGTTGATACTTGTTGCCTTGAAACATTTTTCTCAGAGAAGACAATATGTAAGTATTTTTACAATGCTATGTTTTCTTTTACTATTTGGAAGTGAAAACTGTTGTGCTCTGGAAAACTGTGTTAGCAGATGCAAGAAGTGATCTAGTGAAATGAAAGCAGTGATTTGGCTTTCATGAAGTGAGAATGAAACTGATCACCATGAGAGTAGAAGTAATCAACCTGCGTGTATGTCAATTAATAAATTAAATGATGTACAATAGACCCCATGTATATTATTATTTTAGCAATTACATCTTTAAGTCCTATGTTCTTTCTTTTCTTTCCCAAAAGCAATTGACTTGCGCTGCCAGGATTATAGACAGAAAAAATTATCATGCCTCCTGAGAAAAAAAGCACAACTTTTAATGCATATGTATTTTTTATGTTTAGGGGATTAATACAGCATAATGTCTTGCTGTATTTATTGCACCACAATTCTTAGACAGCTTTGCTGAGATATAATTTAAATATAAATTTCACCATTTTAAGTATACTATCAACATAATCCAATTTTTGAAGATTTCCATCATCTCAAAGAGTTCCTCTGTGGCCATTGGTAGTCACTACCTGCTTCTATTATCTGCTGAGGCAACCACTGATTTACTTTGTCCTCTATAAATTTTGCCTTTACAGATAATTTGTTGAAAGAAACAAAATGTGACACTATAGAATTAAAAATGTATTCCACCTCCAGCCACCATGTCATGCCCTTCCCTCCTCCCTTTAGAGGTAACCTTTACTTGAAGGTTGGTGTTTGTCCTCCTTATCCATGTTTTTAGGAGCCTTGGTGGCACAGTGGCTAAGGTGCTGGACTGCTAACTGACTGGTAGGTGGTTCCAACTCACTAGCTGCTCCAAGGGAGAGAGTTATAGCAGTCTGTTTCTCTAGAGATTGCAGCCTAGGAAACCCTGTGGGGCAGTTTTACATGGTGCTGTAAGGTTTTTAGGAGTCCAAATCGACTAAATGGCAATGGAGATTATTCATGTTTTTATGCTTTTTCAACATTGTATTGCTGAGATTTACCTGTGTGTTTTAGTCATCTGATACTGTTCTACAGAAATACAACAAAGTGGCTGGCTTTAGGAAACAAACGTTTATTCTGACATAATCCAGTAAACTGCAAGTCTGCAATCAGGGTTTCTGCTCCAGGGGAACGCTTTCTGTCTAGCAGCTTTGGGGGAAAGTCCTTGTGTTGCTTTGATTTTTGGTTGGGGAGCATCTTGGTGCAGGAACCTCAGGTCTGAAGTTCTCCCACTGCTGCTTTCTTCATGGTATGAGGTTCCCAATTCTCTGCTTACTTCCCTTTCCTTTTGTCTCTTGTAGGATGAAAGGATAAAGGGTGGTGCAAGCCATACTCCAGGTAAACTCCTTTACAGTGAAGCAGAGAGGTGGTGGTCTTCTGAAGGGATTTACAGTCCCACCCCAATCCTGTAACATACAGCATAGGAAAACCACAAAATAGAGAACAATCATAAAATATTTGGAATCATGGCCCAGCCACAAGGCTATACACATTTTTGGAGGGACACATTTCAATCCATGACACCTGTTTATACATGCATATCTAGTTTTTCATTTTCACTATAGTATTCCAATGGATGAAAACCTTGGTGGTGTAGTGGTTAAAGAGCTATGCTTGCCAAGCAAAAGATAATTTGAATCTACTAGGCACTCCTTGGAAACAAGAGTGAGTCATTATGAGTCAGAATCAGCTTGACCACAAAGGATTTCATTTGTTTGTTTGTTACTCCAGTGTTTAGAGATTCCATTTTATTTAACCATTTCCATTTTGGTGGATGTTTACATTGCTTCCAAAGTTTTACAGCACAAACTACTGTTTTTTCATTATAGACTGTAATGAACATTTGTGGCAGAGAAAATGCTAGCTGTTTTCCATATCCTGTTTCGTATTCCTGCTGTCTGAAAACAGGAAATTATAGTTTCCTGTCCTTTTTCAGGGTGATAAGACAAGTTCTGGCCAGTGTAATGTGAGCAGAAGAGATGTAGGTTACTTCCTGGCTAAGGCAGTGAAAGGCTCAGTGGTGCTGTGGTTCTCTCTCCACCTCTTGGATCATGAGGATGGAGATTGAATGTAAAGATTATAGAGCCGTGTGATCATAACAACATTAGAATAGAACTGCCCATAGGATTTCCAAGGCTGTAATCTTTATGGAAGCAGACTGCCACATCTCTGTCTGTTAGAGCGGATGGAGAGTTTGTGTTGCCAACCTTTTGGTTAGCAGTTAAAGTGCTTAACCACTGCACCACCAAGGCTCCTTCTTCGTGATGGCCAGCTGCCTCAGAGAGCTGCCTGATCTGCACTTGTCTTTTCATGAGTAAGAAATAAACTTATGTGTTAAGCCACTGAAGTTTGAGAATGATCTGTTCCTGCAGCATAAACCCAGCTTACCTTGACCAACAGAATATTCTTATATGTTCTTGTTCGTATTTCTTATATTAGCTATTTGGATTTCCTGTTCGGAAAACTGTTTATGTAGTCCATGTCTAATGTTTTCTTTCGATTTTGCTGTTTCTCTTGTTATTGATTAGTAGGAGTTAAAAAATCAGTTCTCTGTGTTAAATCCATTACTGGTTGTGAATATGGAAGACTGAAAAAGAATTGATGCCTTTGAAGTATGCTGTTAGGAAGTGTCTTGATCAGCTGGTACTGCTCTAACAGAAATATCACAAGTGGATGGCTTTAAAAAGAGAAATTTTGTTGAGTCACACTCTGATAGGCTAAGAGTCAAAATTCAATATGAGAGTATCTTTGCGCAGGAGCCTCAGGTCCAGAAGATAGTGTTCTCTTGGAGGTGCTTTCTTGGTGGTGTGAGGTTTCTGACACTGTACTCACTTTCTGTTCCTTTTCTCTGTCAGGAGATGACCTCAACACAATCCAAGCTTGTATACTGAGTTGTGCCTCACTGCTGCCCATTCATCCTCATTATCATCATAGAGGCAGCATTCACAATGCTTGGGAGAAATCGTACTGGGCCTCATGCTCTATACTAATTGATACACACATTTTTGGAGGACACAATACAATCCATGATATTCGACCCCTTGCTGCCCTCCCCAAGAACTTACTCTTTAACAACATCCTAATCATACTCATTTCATAGCAGGAATTTCAAAGTCCAAGTCAAAAATCCAGAAATTCCTTTTCAACTGGGAAATGCAGAACACTGGACAAATGTTTCCAAAATACGGTTGCAGAGCACGAGGGCACAGATTAGATATTTTCATTGCAAATGGAAGAAATTGCAAGGAAAGGCATAACAGGCACCAAGCCAATTAACAGAATACATTACATCAGCCCTCATGGTTTTGAAAACAATAGTCCAAACTGAGCAATTTTAAACAAAAACTCTACAGACTCTAGATATTGGCCACAATCTCAGGATTTTGAGTGGAAGCTCCTGGGCTCTAGGATTCAGCTGCACCCTCCAGGCCCACTAGGACAGTAACTGTGCTCTTTCAGCTTTAATTTTCTCAGCCTTTGAAGCTCTGGAGGCCATGGCTCCACCCTTAGAAACCTTGAAGTCATGGCCATACTGTTTGAGAGGGAGGCAGCTCAGCATCTCTTCTTGTCTCTTCAACTTCTGCTTCTTAGGGCCTTATGGCCACATCTATACCTTTGAGACCAAGGCAGTTCAGTTTCTAATACTCATTGTCTCTTGAGCTTCTGCTTCCTGTGGCCGTAAGGCCTGGGTCTCAAGCCCACATCTGCCCTGCAGGGAAAAGTATTCAATAGCTCTGTAGCTCCACCCATTGAAGAGCCTGGAGGCATCCATTATCTGTCATAAGGAAAGTTCTCATATATATATATATGACTATTTTGGGGCTCTCTAATCCGAAACATCTATTTCAGGGGTCATATATGTCCTGAAGTCCCAGTTTGACCCACAGTGCCATGCCTTCCTCACTGCCATTTTTTTGTATAATCCGTGTGCCGTGTTCAAGCAGGCTGGTACTATAAGTCATGGTGACGCAGCCTCGGCATCCTTCTCTACCCTAGTTCCCCTATCTGTTCCCACTGGGTGCTTCCCCTGCAGGCAGTTGTGCCTTGCTGTTATAGCCCAGTGTTGGGCTGGTCTCTATTTATCCACCAAGGGCTGTGCTGTTGACACCTGAAGGCATGAAACACAGTGGGATCTATTGTCTTGATGAATTCATGACTTGCTGTGTCTCTGGCCACTTCCTCAAATTAAGATGACCAGCTCTGGGGGCAGAGTCAAAATGGTGGACTAGATATGTCTCCTTAACTCACACCAAAAACTAAGGTCAGGATTGATAATCAAACACAGCTTTCTGGACACCCAGTGAGCCCTAGGACATGGCATAGGGCTCTCATTTTGGACTACATGCCACTGTACAGGAAACTTCTCTTTCTCTGATTTCCACACTCGTTGACTGGCTGGCTCTTATGGACTGAAGGTAACTACCAGCTTTAACTTTTTTCCTTTTTGTTATCAACTTCTACTACAGTTCTTATTAGGCAACACCAGAGAAACTAAACAACCTCTAGATGCCCAAAAAGCAACAGATCTTGGCCTGGCACTTAAAGGAAAAATCCAACCATGGCTCCAGAAAGCTCCAAAAGGAGAGAACCAAAGAACTTCCCAGAGGAAGAAGCCTTTCTGAAACTTCCGGAGGTTGAGTACAAAAAATTATATAGAGAGCCCTCCTAGACATTATACAGAATTTAGCAGACCAAAATGAAAAATTAAGCAAGCTGTTCAAACTGATAGAATTCCAGCATTCTGAAATCCAACACGCCAAAGCCAAGTGCCGTCGAGTCGGATCCGACTCATGGCGACCAACACATCAATAACAAAATTAAAGGATCAGAAAACTCAATTCAACGCCAAGAGAACAGAAGTGAGTAAATGGAAAACAGATTTCCTGATTTGGGAGACAGAACTACTGACATCAGCATCTTTGAGGAGAAATCAGAGAAAAGACACAAGAAAAAGGAAGGAGCATTAAGAAACATGTGGGACTCTATCAAGAGGAACAATCTACGATTAATTGGAGTTCCCGAACAGGAAGGGACACCTGAAAACACAAAGAGGATTGTTGTTGACTTGCTGACAGAAAGCTTCCTAGAAATTAGGAAAGATGAGAACATAGATATCCAAGATGCATATAGATCGCCATAATCAAGCTTAACAAAATAAAACATAAGCAGAAACAAAAATGAAATCAGGACATTTGCAGATAAATAGAAACTCAGAGACTTCATAAAAACCAAACGAAAGCTACAAGAAATACAGAAAGAAGCTCTTGCCTTAGAAGAACAAAACCATTAACTCTATATTTTAAGAGGAAATACAGGACACATCATCCAGAAACCTACTCAGTTAGGGAAGGCACAAAACCCCAGCCAAAGCTATAATAATAAAAGAAGTGATCAAATGATCATATCATGGAAACTATGACATCATCACATTAAAAAAGAGGGATATATTACAGTAGTTATAGTCTGTCCAGATGGAGGGGAAGTTAATAAGATATTTAGAAGTTAAAATCAGGTTTAAACATGCATTATTAAGGGGGATCATAAGGGTAGCCACAAAGCACAACAAAGAAGCAATATATTAAACTAAGAAATGCAATACAGGTGTCTCAACAAACACAAAATCAACACTGAAGAGTGAAAAATCAACCCATAAAGAAGAATGTCCCAGAACAGAATAGTAAGAGCAACAGAGAAAATATCAACCCAACAATAAATACAACAAAATGACAGAACTAAACACCTATCAGTAATTATGTTGAAGGTAAATGGACAGAGACGAGTGACACCTTGGATCAAAAGACACAATCCATCTGTATGCTGCTTACAAGAAACGCACCTTGGACTTTAAAGATATGAACAAACTGAAAATTGAAAGATGCAATAATATATCCCTAGCTAACAATATATAAAGAGAAGCAGGTGTGGCAATACTAATCTCAGATAAAATAGATTATAGTGTAAAAAAAAAAAACAAACTTAAAGACACAGAAGACCTTATGGTGACAATTAACCAACTAGACCTGATTGATATATACAGAACTTTCTGTCCATCATGTTGAGTGAAATTAGTCAGCAGCACAAGGACAAATATGCTATGTGACCCCTACTTTACCAAGTGCCGTCGAGCCAGATCCGACTCATGGTGACCCTACTTTAAGGACTTGAAAACTGACTAGTATGGAAGAAAAGACTCGTTGATGGCTCCAAGGGAGGGTAGGGAAGGAGAGGGCTGGTTATAGATTAGACAGTTGATAGAAATTTGGTTGGGCGAAATCAGTGACAGCACATATTAGAAAGAAGATCAGCACAGTCCACAATAGCAGAAAGATGGAATCAACCCAGATGCCCAGCAACAGAAGAATGGATAGGTAAACTATGGTATATATACTCAATGGAGCACTACACAATGATAAAGAACAACGATGACTTCAGGAAACATCTCATGACCTGGTTTCAACTGGAAGACATTATGTTGAGTGAAAGTAGTCAGCGACAAAAAGACAAAGATTGTATGAGACCTCTACGATAAGATCTCACAAACAGACTCGTGTATAGAAGAAGACTCTTTGACAGCTGCAAGGGAGGGGAGGATGGGAGGGAGGGGGGAAGCTTTAGATTAGATAGTTGCTAGGTATCTGGTTGGGTGAAATTGGTGATAGCACACACTAGAAACAAGAACAATATTAAGTGGACTTAAACATAACATGAGTACTCCTTCCATCTTAACCCAATATTGCAAGGATAGAGTAGCTGGGGCGGGGGGTGGGGGACCATGCTCTTAGGCAAAAGCGAGGCCAATTGGCACAACTAGCGTTTTGCTAAGAGGGCTCTTCGCACCCCACATTGGTGAGTGGCGTCTGGGGTCTTAAAAGCTGCCAAGCTGCCATCCAAGAGCACAGCAAATGGTCCCAACTCAGCAGGAATGGATGCTCACCAAGGACCAAAATGACATGGGGGAAAGACAACCCAGAAGACAAAGAGACCCACATCAGTGGGTGCCTACATTGACTTGGGACTGGAAGAACCGGATGATGCCCGGCCACCACCAGTGATAGCCATGATGGAGCTCACTAAGTTGAGTTTCACTGGCAACACAAGAATAAAAAGGGGTGCACCCTGAGATCCCCACTAAAAGACCTCAGTTGATGGTCCAGTGGTTTCGGGGTTCCCCTGGGAGCATGGCCCCTCACCCTGATGCTGCCCTTGACCATAAATCATAACTAAGGTCCACCCTTTGGACAGGAATGGATTGGACTTGGCAATGCAGAGTGACCATATATTCAATGCACTTTATTGTTCTGTACATCTATAGGATGTCATCCTGTTGACCTCTGGCTGGAGGAAGGAGAGTGGGTGAAGAGGAGGGAAAAAAGAGACTGTTGGGAGAATGAGACATTTATGGAGCAGAGAGGAACAGTGTGCTTTCACTGGGCAGGGAGAGCAGTGGAAGCTGCATATAGGTGGGTATGTAAATTTACACAGGAATGTACATTTTCACTCAGTTATATTAAATAAAAAATTAAAAAAAAAAAAAAGAAGATCAGTTTAACTGGACATCAACATAACCTGAAAACTGTTCTAATCTTAACCCAGTCAGTAAGGCAGAGTAGCAGCGGTGGGGGGCTGGGGATGATGCTGTCAGAGAACATAGAGGCCAGTTGGTATAAGTAGCATATTGCTAGAAGAGTCCTTTCCACCCCATATTGGTGAATGGCATCTGGGGTCTTGAAAGCTAGTAAGCTGCCGTATGTGGTACACCACCTGGTCCCAGCTTATCTGGAACAGATGATCGCCAAGGACAAAATGACACAGGGGAAAGAGAACCCAGGAGACACAAAGACCCGTGTAAATGGGTGACTACATCAAGATGGTGCCCGGCCACCTCTTTTGACAGCTGTGATGAGGCTCTCAAAGTTCAGTCCCAGTGGGAATTCGAGAATAAGAAGGGGTGCATCTTCAGAACTCCACTAAAAGACTGCAACTGAGGGCCCAGAAGCCTAGTGGTTCCCCTCAGAGCATGGTCCCCCGACCTGAAGCTACCCCTAACCATAAGTGTTTACTGAGGTCAACTCCTCAGACAGCTATGGATTGTACTCGGCGACACAGTGTGACCATACTGTGTGTGCACTTTATGATTCTATGTATCTATAGGTTGTCGTCCAAGTGGCCTCTTACTAGAGGGGATTGGAGATGGTCTAGAAGAGGGGGCAGGAGATTGCTAAGAGGATTTGATTTGTATAGAACAGAAAGGAGGAGTGGGCTGTTACCAGGCAAGGAGAACAGTAGGAGCTGCTCATAGGCGGGCATGTGAATTTAAACCACATTGTACACTTTCACCGAATAACAATAAAGACAAAACAAAAAAAAGACGACCAACTCTCTGGGAGAAGATGGGTGTGCTAGGGTCTAGGTGTCCCTAGACACCTTAAAAAAAACCCTAGGTGTTTTCTTTTTTTTTTATATATATGATTGAAAAATGTGCATTCCCATATAAATTTGCATCCCCACCTATGTACACTTCCCACTGCTCTCCCTGCCCGGTGACAGCACACTCTTCCGCTTCATTCTATACATGTCGTATCCTCCTAACAATCTCCTATCCCCTCCTTTCCACCATCACCCCTGCCTCTGGTAAGAGGTCAGTAGGACGACATCTTACAGACGAATAGAACCATAAAATGCACTCAAGATATGGTCCCTTTGTGTCGCCAAGTCCAACCCATTCCTGTCCAAGGAGTTGACCTCCATTATGATTTGTGGACAAGGGCAGTGTTAGGGCCAGGGACCATGCTCCCAGGGGAATTCTGAGGCCCCTGGACCATCAGTTGCAGTCTTTTAGTGGAGATCTCAGGGTGCAACCCTTTTTACTCTTGTGTTGCCAGTGAGATTCCACTTTGTGAGCCCCATCATGGCTTTCACTTGGTGGTGACTCGGCACCATCTTGTTCTTCTGGTGACATGTTGATGTAGTCACACAGTCACGTTGGTCTCTGTCTTCTGGGTAATGTTTCCCCCGTGTCGTTTTGGTCCTTGGTAATCATCTGCTCCTGCTGAGTTGGGACCATTTTGTGTACCTCAGATGGCAGCTTGGCAGCCTTTAAGATCCCAGATGCAACTCACCAATGTGGGGTGCAGAAGACTCTTAGCAAAATGCTAGTTATGCCAGCTGGCCTTGATGTCACCTTAGAGGATGGTCCCTGAACCCCCACCCCAGCTACTCTGTCCTTGCAATATTGGGTTAAGATGGGAGGAGTAATCATGTTATGTTGAAATCCAGTTATGTCGATCTTCTTTGTACTTTGTGTTGTCATTGATTTCACCCAACCACATTTCTATCAAATATCTAATCTATACCTCCACACTCATCTACTCTCCCTCCCCCTCCCCATCCTTGCAGCCATCAGAGTCTTTTATTCTATTCATGAGTCTGTTTTTAAGTTCTTATTGTAGGGATCTCATGCGAGATTTGTCCTTTGGCTGCTAACTACTTCCACTCCGCATAATGCCCTCCAATTGAAACCAGGTTATGAGATGCTTCCTAAAATCATCATTGTTCTTTATCATTGCATAGTGTTCCATTGAGTGTATATACCATAGTTTTCCTATCCATTCCTCTGTTGTTGGGCATCTGGATTGATTCCATCTTTTTGCTATTGTAGACTGTGATACAATAAACATTCTTGTGCATGTATCAGTTGATGTGAATTCCCTTGATTCTGTAGGACATATTCCAAGCAGTGGAATCACTGGGTCAGATGGTATATGTATCCAGTTTTTTAAGGGTGCACCAGATTGCTTTCCTAAGAGGTTGCACCATTTTGCAATCCCACCAACAGTGTAGGAGGGTTCCAATTTCTCAACAGCCTCTCCAACATTTGTTTTGCATTTTTTGGATCATGGCCAATGTTGTTTGGGTGAAATGGTATCTCATTGTAGTTTTGATTTGAATTTCTTTAATAGCTAGTGATCATGAGCATTTCCTCATGTGTTTTTTGGCTGCCTGGATCTCCTTGTTAGAGAAGTGTCTGTCCATCTCCTTTGCTCATGGCTTAATTCGATTATTTATCTTTTTCTTACTGATATTTTGTAGTACCTGAAATTATGAAAGGAGAGAATATAGATATTTGAGATTCATATCGAATGCCACTCAGTACAGATCCCAAAGACTCCAAGACATATTATAATCAAGTGTAACAAAATGAAACAGAAACTCTTAAAGGCGACGAGACTCCTTTAATTTTGCTAATGTATGTTTCAGTTTTTGTGTTCACTTCTGTTGTGTCATACTCCTTGTCTCCGAAATTGCTTGTTTTCTTACTGAAGTACATACTTTAGTTGTCTTTCAATGAGATTCAGTGAGTAGAAAGCGTTCTTAGTCTTATTTATCTCGAAAGGCTGTGTATTTACTTTCCTTAATGACAGTTTAGCCAGGCATAGTATTTATCGTAGGAAATTCTTTCTTACATCAGTGGGAGGGTACCATTCCATTTATTCGAGCTTCTGTTGTCAATTGAATTGTCATTCTTTTGTAATTGTTGTTTTTCTTTTTCTTTATTATTCTTTAGTTTTACTTGATTTATTTAGATGTGCATTTGCTTTAACTAATCCTGCCTAAGTCTCAGTGATTCTTTAATCTGAGAACAAATTTGTTACTTCAGCCCTACAAAATTCTCAGCCATTATGTCTTCAAATATTGTCTCTTCCAGTTTCTTCTGGAACTCAGTTTGAATGTATTGTCAATGAAGTCTTTAAGAAACAAAATAAACAAAACATCACTAGCATTTTCTCATTATCTATGTTGATGATTTCCTCAGCTACATTTTTTCTGTTTATGAAGTCTCTCTTAAGCTGTATCTCATTTATAGATTTACTTCCATATTCAGTTTTTAATTTCAAGGATTATATTTTTCATTTCTAGAAGTTGTTTTTGATTCTTCTTCAATTTCATCTCCCCCTCCCCAGAGGTCCTCCTCTTTAATCTTTATTTTAAATATTTTATGATGTCTCCAGATCATTTTGTTTTATGCAGTTTTTTTATTGGTTTTGACAGCTGGCTCTTCCCTAGAATGGTTATTTTCCTTAGATAGTTCCTCATTTTTATTTTAAACTTAGGATTCTTTCTTCTCTGGGTGGTCTATGCACCATAGGATGTGGAAATTCGTATAAAGAATTGTTTTTTGGTTTTTTTGTGTGTATTTAAGTGAGAGTTTACGATTACTGTCAGTTTCTCATACAAAAACTTATACCCTGCTATGTGTCACTAGTTACTGAGTTGAAACTGTGATAGCACACTCCTCCACTCCAGTTCATATTTCTCATGTACATTTGACCAGCTCCTGTATCCTTCCAATATTCTCAATCTCCTCCAAGCAGGAGCTTTCCATTTAGTCTCCTGTATGTGCCCAAGCTATGAAGCACACTCTTCATCAGTATCATTTTATATCCAGTGTATCAGTTCAGTATTTGTCTGACGAATTGGCTTCTAGAATGGTTTCAAGTTCTAGGTTTAGAGAGAGTTTGGGGACCATGTATTCCAGGGATCCTCTAGTCTGTCAGACCACTAAGTCTTGTGGTTCTACTAGATTTCCAGTTCAGCATCCCACATTTCTTCTGCTCCCTCAGGTACTCTGTTGAATTTCCTATAAGGGCAGTCTTTGGTGCTGGCCACTAACATCTAGTTATTTAGGTCTCATGTTGATATGTCTCTGTTGTTGTGTGTTGCCCTTTTTGTCTCATGGGCTCACACTTTCCTCCTGTCATTGATTCTTTTCTTTCTCCTTTGCTTCAGGTAAGTTGAGACAGATTAGTGTTTTATAGATGGCCTCCTCCCAGCTTTTAAGACCCCAGACAGCACTCACCAAAGTGGGATGCAGAACGCTTGTTTAAAAAACTTTGTTATGCCAGTTGACCTAAATATACCCTGAAGCCATGGTCTCCAGATCTCTGACCCTGGTATCCTGTCCCTAGAAGTTTTTTTATTTTATTTTTTATTATGGTTAAGTGAAAGTATACAATCCAAGTCATTTCTGCATACCCTCCTCTCTACAACTCTGTTTGCTTTCCTCACCCTGTGACAGTACTGTTTTGATTTATTTAGAATACTTCTAAGCTTCAGATCTAGTCCATTTGTGGTGACTTCTCTTCTGCTATGTTTTGCCTCTCTTTTCTCCTAAAATAGTTCTTGCCTGTTATCAAATTAGTGAATTCCCTTCTCTTTCCTATCATTCTCCATTTTAATGATCAAAGCATGTTTTCTTCTGTTTTTAAACAAATTGTGGATTCCTTATAGTGGTCTCATGCAGTATCTGTTCTTTGCAGGTAACTAATGTCGCTCAGCACAATATCCTCCAGATTCTTCCATTTCATGAGATGTTTCCCAAAGTTACCATAGTTATTTATCATTGCATAGTATTCCATTATTTCAGTATACCATGGTTTGTCTATGTATTCTTCTGTCAAAGGGCACCTACGTTGATTCCATTGTTTTTCTATTGTGAACAGTGGTATGATGAAAATGGGTGTACATGTGTCTATTCTTGTGGTAGCTCTCATTTCCTAAGATGTGTTCCAGGACGTAGGATTGTTGATTGTATTTTTTTTCTCTTTCTAGCTTTTTAAGAAAGTGCCAAATTGCTTTCCCGATAGGTTGTACCATGTAGCATTCCCACCAACAGTGTAGAAAAGTTCAAATCTCGAACATTTGCTGTTTTGTGTCTTTTGGATTAGTGCCATCCTTATTGGGGTGAGATAGTATCTCACTGCGGTTTTGATTCAGATTTCTCTAATAGATAATGATAGTGAGCATTTCCTCATGTATTAGTGTGTTGGTTCGTGAATTGTGTGTTCATTCCCTTTGCCCATTTTTTTATTGTGACTGAGTGAAAGTGTACAATCCAGTTTAAATTTGCCTCCCTATCTGCAGCTCGTTCTGCTCTCCTTGCCTGTGACAGCACACTCCTCTTTTTCGTTCTATATATGTCATATGTTCTTAGGAATCTCCTTTCCCCTCGTACCTTCCCTCTCTTCTGCCTTGTAGTTATAGGCCAGTAGGACAGCATCCTATAGATGTGTAGAACCATAAAGTACACACACCGTATGGTCACACTGTGTCCCTGAGTCCAGTCCATTCCTGTCTGAAGAGTTGCCCTCAGTGATGTTTTTTGGTCAGGGGCAGCAGCAGGTCTAGGGGCCATTCTCCCAGGGGAATGGACCATCCCCAGGCTAATGGACTATCAACTGCAGTCTTTTAGTGGAGTTATTGAGGTGCACCTGTCTTTTTCTCATGTTGCCACTGGGTCTCGACATAGTGTGCCCCATCATGGCTGTCTTGGGTGGTGGCCAGACACCATCTGGTTCTTCTGGTCAAATGTTGATATAGTTACCTGTTAACATGGGTCCTTCTGTTTCCTGGGTTTTTTTTCCCTCATGTCTTTGCTCTTGGTGATTGTTCCAGATGAGTTGGGGCCATTTGGTGTAGCTCAGATGGCAGCTTGCTGGCTTTTAAGACCATGGACGCCACTCAACAATAAGGGTGCGGAAGACTCCTCTTAGCAATAGGCTAATTATGCCACTTGGCCTCAGTGTCCCTTGAGAGCATGTCTCCTAGACCCCCTGCCCTGCTACTCTGTGCTGGCAATATTAGGTTAAGATTAGAAGAGTTTTTGGTTTATGTTGGAGTCTAGTTATGTCGATCTTCTTTGTACTGTGTGCTGGCACTGCTTTCACTCAACCAAATTTCTATTAACTATCCAATGTATGACAAGCCTTTTCCCTCCTTGCCCTCCCTTGCAGCTTTGAAAGAGTCTTTTTTCCTATACATGAGTCTATTTTTGAGTCCTTACAGTTGGAGTGTCATACAGTATTTGTCCTTGTGCTGCTACCTGATTTCACTCAGCATACAAGTCTTTCAGTTGAAACCAGGTTATGAGATGCTTCCTAAAATCATCCTTGGTTTTTTTTGTTTTATCATTGCATGGTGTTCCATTGAGTATATGTACCATAGTTTGTTTATCAATTGATCTGTTGTTGGGCATCTGGGTTGATTCCATCTTTTAACTATCGTGGACTGTGCTGCAATAAATATTCGTGTGCATGTATCTGTTTGTGTGATTGCCATTGATTCTGTAGGATATATTCTGAGCAGTGAGATTAGTGGATCAAATGGTACATCTATTTCTAGATGTTGAAGGAAGTGCCAGATTGCTTTCAGGAGAAGTTTTAAGGATTCCAGTTTTAAAATGCAGTTTCATTTCTAGCCTTCTGTCTCCTGTGAGTCCAAGAGCATCTTTCCTGCCTGTTTAGGAGAATCACCATTCAATATCTGTTCAAGTAAATGGATCCCGGTTTCTTGTAAATACAATGGAACACACGTTAAATTGAAGATATCTTTTTTTTATGAAGATTGTTTAGTTTACAAAAGGATTTAATCTACATTTCTTCTAAACAGCCCCTCACACTGAAATGTGGTTTAGTTTGTAAAAATGTAATTGTTCTGATGCTCTAGATTAGATAGTTAACAAATGCTTACTGAAGGAATGAATGAGTGAATGGAAAACTACTGTAGCAGGATTCTTACAAAATTTTGCAGGGTCAAAAGTTTGATACAAACTGGCAGTAATAAGTTGGAAAATCTTCAGTGCAGTGGACAGATTATTGAATTGAAAGTGTGATGAATTACCAAAAAACCAATGATTAACACTTACAAGAGTTCTTTACTTTGAACTGAAATTTCAAACTGGTTCCTCAGTATACAGCCTGTGAAAAGCATTCTGCTGGTCTGTGGCGATCTGGGAAGTTAATTTAAAATTTCATGTGGGGCTATGTATTAAAGAAAAGACGTCTTTATGTTATATGCAGTATTCAGCAATTGATATTTCCTCCATTTCTTCAGCTACAACGGAATTAGACAGTGTCAAGAGGGTCAAGTGACTTTTCTTACAGAGAATCAACTTCAGGTAAGATAAAAGGAAAGTTCAAAAATGAAGAAATGAACCATAAATAAAAAGGATAATGTTCTAAATCTTAAACACTAGGGATCTAGTCATTTTGAGCACTTGCTGTATCATGCAACAGTGTGCTATACACTTTTAATGAGAAACAGGAAATCAGCTTAAGATTTCTTTAATGTGTATAAAAACCAATGGTTTACAAGCTGCATGAAAGTGTCACTGAATGCAAGGCAGAGCAAGAACTAGGACAACGTTACCTTGTTTCTTGAGTAAAGTGAGACTTAGCTGTTGGTATTGTATAGGTTTTATATTAAAACACTGCTAAGAAGGAAGTCCCAAAGGTAACGGAATAAGGACAAACAGAGTTTAATTCCCAACCACACTGTTTGTCAGCAGTAATGTTATGTCCTAGTTACTAATTAGTCCCCACAAAGCTTGGAGGAATCAATTCATGTTCCAAGTAGTAACCAAGAAGAAATGATTGTAATTTCAAGATTATCAAAATAGTTTCAAGGTGGAAGGATTAATTTGACTCTAAGATGTTTTGCTACTTGTTATTGGTGTCATTTAACTGTGAAGCTCAGTGCTAACATTTTCAGAATGGTAAAATAAATAATTTCTACTAAGGGTAGTTAATGTCTTTCACGCAGGCACCTTAGTGACCCTGGAAGGGAATCTTTGCATTTGTAAGTAAGAAAACAGTTAAAGAGTGCTAGTGACTTGCCCAATGTCATACAGTGAGACAGGAGCGAGTTGGGACAAAAAATTAGATAGCTTAACTGGTCCAGTGTTATATTTGATGCATCAAAGAAACTGGAACTTTGGTTTAAAAAAAAAAAAACGAAGGCTATTAAAATATAATTTACGTACTAACCAATTTATCCATTTAGAATATATACAGTTCAGTGATTTTTGGTATACTCACAGGGTCATTAAACTATCACCATGGTGTGATTTTAGAACATGTCCTTTTTGTTTCCCTGAGATGGTGGAGACATATGTTTATCTCTCTGAAGAGAAACCCATACCCATTAGTAGCTACTTCTCATTTCTCCATTCTTGCCCTATCCCTGAACAACAACTAATCTACTTTCTGTCTCTGGAAATGGAAATCCTTCAATATGTGGTCTGTTATGAGTTGCTTCTTTCTTTCAACAAAATGTTTTCAAGGTCTGTTCATATTGTAGCCTGTATCAAACAATACTCGTTCCATTTTATGACTGCATAATATTCAACTGTATGTATGTGCCATGTGTGTAAAACTGGCTTCTTTATTGACAATAGCAAATAAATGGAAACGACTGAAGTGCCCATCAGTGCAAGAAAGAACTAGCAAGCCATGGTTCTTGCACATGGAGGAACACTGTGCAATCACAGAAATCGGTGATGAGGTTTTAAAACATACCACAACATTGATAGACCTGAAGGGCATAATGCTAAGTGAAATAAGTCAGCTACATATGGACAAATACTGTGTGATCCTTCTTTAATAAGAAGACAGGAATAGCTATACAGAGAGAGAGAAACTAATATCCACTGGTGGTTACTAGGGAGAGGAGAGGAGGAGAGGACAGTATGCTTTAGATTGTAGAGGCTTGTTATTTTTGGTGACAGAAAAAGTGACACCAAAAGTGGATTTAGTGAGCATAGCCCATCAAAAGTAAAATCGAGTGTTTGAGGACATATGGCTATGTACAGGCGCATTGGTATACAGGTAGCTGTAGGGGTATACATAGGTGAGAACAGACAGAAGTAGCTATAGAAGTGCCTATAAAACTAAACCCATTGCCGTTGAGTTAATAAAGACCCGCAGGGACTGTACAAGACAGAAGTAGATTGCCACATTTGTGTTCTGCAGAGCAGTTGGTAGATTCGAAGTGCTGACTTCAATTAGCAGCCCAATGTTAACCATCGCACCACCAGGACTCCTTGAAGTATCTATAGGTGTGTATAAATATAAATATGTGGATGCAGACACATATATTGATTGAAGACTGAATGAATAATTTCTTTTAAAAGGATCAAAGCAAAACTAGTTCCTATGAGGCGGAGTTTAAAGATGTCTCAAATGTCCAACTTTCCATTTCCAAGTAGCTGTATGACACTATCATTTATAGTATCAAGTACTCCACCTCTGTCTTATGTCTTTGGGTTCTGTAATTCATTGCAGTGCCCCAGACACACTCAGATTGTCTCAAGGAGATGGCTGACATGTTTGGCAAAGATGGCAAATCCCCAATCTGTAAATCATGTGTAAAGTTCTCCCCATCTAGTTGGCTACAGGGGCTGATGAACCCAAAGCAATTTTTCAGTTTACAGGCTGATGGCTCACAAGGTTTTGGAAGCTTAAAAATCAGGTTGGACAATAGGGTACTGACCCATGGGACTGAACTGGTGCATCCTAGAATTGGCAGGTTAGTTGGCAGGCTGATGGCTGAGGTTCAAAGACCTGGAGGTTAGACAGTGATGAGCCTGATGCAGGATCTAGTCGCAGGAAGAGAGAGAGAGCCCTGCCAAAGCACTCACATGTTTACATTGGATACAGGCCACACCGTGGGAAAGGTTGGGACTTGAGTGAGGGTAGGTTTGGAGTGACACCCTTGTGCATGGAAAGCTGTGTGACTCAAGATAACATCCTGCACTAATCTTGCTTCATTAACATGTAAATATTAGAATTTTGCAGTGCATGACATGGAGGATAATTATATTAGATCACAAAATGGAGAATAGTTATACAATACTGGGAACCATGGTTTAGCCAACCTGACACATAACCCGAAACAGTACTGGTTTCCATATACCTTATTTGCATAGTATATATATCACACTATATACATATCACACTATATATATATATATCACATTTTATCCATTCCTTCATCAGTATATTTGAGTTTCTACTTTGAGGTTTGTACGATTATGTTAGTATTCATGTACCAGCATTAGTATGAATACATGTTTTCATTTCTCTTGGGTGCATATCTCAGAGTGGAATTGCTGAGTCATATGGTGCCCCTATATTTAACTTCAGAGGATCTGACAGATGGTTTTCCAAAGCAGCTGCCCCATTTTATATTCCAAGCAGCTATGTATCAGTTTTGCTACATCCATTTTAACACTTGTTATTGTTCATCTTTTTGATTATGGACTTTGTTGGCATAGCGGTTAAGAGCTATGGATTGTAACTATAAAATTAGTTCAAATCCATTAGGTGCTCCTTGGAAAGTATGGGGTGGTTCTACTCTGTCTTACAGGGCTGCTGTGAGTTGGAATGGACTCAATGGCAAGAGGTTTGGCTTTTTGTTTAGTGGATGTGAAATGTATCTCATTGTGATGTTAACTTCTTTCCATGTGATTATTGGCCGTTTGTATGTCTTCTTTAGAGAAATGTATATTTAGATCTTTTGCTCCTATTTTTAATTGAGATATTTGACTTTTTATTGTTGAATTGCTAGATTTCTTAATATATTCTGGGTATGGGTCTCTTATCAGATATATAATATGCAGATACTCTCTCCATTCTGTGGGTTGTCTTTTTACTTTCTTGATGGAATCCTTTGAAGTATAACCTTTTTTAATTTTATGGAGTCCCTTCTGCCTATTGTTCTTCATTTGTTGCTTCTAGTACAGGTGTCATATTTAAGAAACAACAGCTTAATCCAAGGCCACAAAGATTTAATGTCATGAAGATTTATGCTTGTATTTTCTTCTAAGAATTAAAGTTTTAGCTCTTATGTTAAGGTCTTTGATCCATTTTCAGTTAATTATTTTATGTTTTATAAGGTAAGAGACAGACTTCATTCTTTTGGAGGTAATTAACAGCAGTGGGTATCAGTGGTCCAGTACCATTGATTGAAAGAGTAGTCTTTCCTCAGTGAGTGATCTTGTTACCTTTGTCAAAAACTAACTGACTGTAGATACCTAGTCTTACTTCTGTACTTTCAGTTCTATTCCACTGGTCTATATGTCTGTTCTTGTGCCAGTGTGACATTATCTGGATTACTGTTGCTTCATATTATTTTTTTCTTTTTCTTACAATTGTGGTTTAGACAAGCATTTACAAAGCAATATATTCCATTTATCAATTTCTATACAACTTGTTCCATGGCACTGGTTACATTTTTCACAATGTGCCAATATTCTCATTATTTCCATTCTTTTTGTTGTGTTTCCATTAATCTAACTTAGCTGCCCTGCTTCTCTTTAGCTTCTGTCTTTTGTTTTAAGGTAAATGTCAACCATTTGGCCTTATATGGTTGATTAGTTTAAGGGAACACAGTATTTATGGTTAATATTGTTTATTTTATAAGGTAATCTCTTATTTTAATGAAAGGTAACCACCAGGAGTAGCTTCAGTTCCAAATTCAAAGGTGTCTTAGTGCAGTATATAGCAAGTTTTGAAATAGAGAAGTATGGGTACTTTTATATTTTTCTTCTGTTTCAAGATTGTTTTGTCTATTTTGGGTCCCTTGAAATTCCATATAAATTTTAGAATTAGCTTACCAATTTCTACAAAGAAGGCAGCTAGGATTCTGGTTGGTATTGTATTGAATATGTAGGTCAATTTGGGGAGTATTGTCATCTTAACAATATTCTGCCTCCTAATTCATTAACATATGATGCTTTTCCAGTTTTCTAGATCTTTCTAACTTTTTTCAGCAGCATTTATAGTGTTCTACTCCTTTTGTTAAATTTATTCCTAAATAGTTTATTCATATTGATGCTTTTGTAAATGGACTTGCTTTTCTTTTCTTTTTAAATTATGGTTGAGTGAAAATGTACATTCCCATATAAATTTACATGCCCACCTACATGCAGCTTCCACTGCTCTCCCTGCCCGGTGACAGCACACCATTCCTCTCTGCTCCATACATGTCTCATCCTGACAACAGTCTCCTTTCCCCTCCTCTCCACCCACTCTCCTTCCTCCAACCAGAGGTCAGCAAGATGATATCCTATAGATGCATAGAACCATAAAGTGCATCCAGTATACAGTCACTCTGCATGACCAAGTCCAATCCATTCGTGTCTGAAGAGTAGACCTTCGTTATGATTTATGGGCAAGGGCAGCATCAGGGCCAGGGGCCATGCTCCCAGGGCAACCCCGAAGCCGCTGAACCATCAATGGCGGTCTTTTAGTGGAGATCTCAGGGTGCACCCCTTTTTATTCTTGTATTGAAAGTGAGACTTAACTTTGTGAGCTCCATTGCGGCTATCACTGGTGGTGGCCGGGCACCATCTGATTCTTCTGATCCCCAGTTGATGTAGGTACCCACTCATGTGGGTCTCTCTATCTTCTGGGTTGTCTTTACCCCATGTCATTTTGGTCCTCGGTGAGCACCCGTTCTGGCTGAGTTGGGACGATTTGGTGTGCCCCAGGGTGGCAGCTTGGCAGCTTATAGGACCCCAGACGCCACTCACCAATGTGGGGTGCAGAGAGCCCTCTTGGCAAAATGCTAATTGTGTCAGTTGGCCTCGATTTGGCCTAAGAGCATGGTCTCCTGCCCCCTGCCCTATCTACTCTGTCCTTGCAATATTAGGTTAAGATGGAAGGAGTATTGAAGTTATGCTGAAGTCCACTTAATATTGTTCTTGTTTCTAATGTGTGCTATCACCAATTTCACCCAACCAGAGTTCTACCAACTATCTAATCTAAACTCTTCCCTCCCGCCCTCCCTTTCTCCCCTCCCTTGTAGCCATCAAAGAGTCTTTTCTTACAGAAGTCTGTTTTTGAGATCTTATCGTACGGGTCTCGTACATTATTTGTCCTTTTGTCGCGGACTTCTTTCACTCAACATAATGTCTTCCAGTTGAAATCAGGTTGTGAGATGTTTCCTGCTGTCATCGTTGTTCTTTATCAATGCATAGTGCTCCATTGAGTATATATACCAAAGCTTACGCATCCGTTCTTCTGTTGTTGGGCATCTGGGTTGATTCCACCTTTTTGCTATTGTGGACTGTGCTGTGATAAACATTCTTGTGCATGTGTCAGTTGGTGTGAGAAGCCTTGATTCTGTAGGATATCGTCCAAGTAGTGGAATTACTGGGTCAAATGGTATATCTATATCCATTTTTTTAAGGAAGCGCCAGATTGCTTTGACTTGTTGTCTTAAGCTCATTTTTACTTGTTCATTGGTGTTATATAAAAATACAGTTGGCTTTTTATATATTGATCATGTATCTTGCAACCTTGCTGAATTTATTTATTATTTCTGTCAGTATTCTTTAGTGTATTCTTTAATATTTTCCAGATTATACCATTTGTGAATGTAGTTTTTTTTCCTTTTCCAATCTGGATGTCTTTTATTTGTTTTTATTCCCTAATTGCCTTGACTAGACATTACAGTACAATGTTGAATGGAAATGGTGCGAAGGGACATCCTTGTCTTGTCCCAGATCGTAGGGAAAATGCTTTCAGTCTTTTAACATTGAGTATGATGTTAATTGTGGTTTCAGGGTGATTTTTGATGGTATGTGTCATCTAGTTTAAAATGATTTATTCAGTTTTTTCCCACTGTTGGTCTGTTGCCCAACTCTTCACCTACTCTTGTTCACAAAGACTGACTCACTGAAATAGCCTCATAGTTTTATTGTGTTTCTCACATGCCCCGTTTATTTTTGCACCATTTGCTCCTAAAGTTACAGAGAATGCTCCCTTTTCTTCTTTGTTCCAGCCCATACATTTCCTTAACATGTACCTCTACTTCCTAGATTATTGCACTCACGACATAGACACAAGTGGACACACACATACGTGTGGAGAGACAGTGTCATGTGATTGTCTCACTTCTCGTTTCCTGGATGTTTGAAGGTAATTTATACTTTATTTCAGCTCATACCACTTTGCAATTATTCTTTTGTTAATTGAGAGGTTTTTTTTTTTGTGATTGAGTGAAAAGTAGAGTTCTTAATCTTGACTTTACCAGCTATCTTGTAAGCTTCTGCAGAGCATGGACCAGGAACTCTATTTTTACTTTATTCCCCTTGGGATCAAATACAGAGGCTTATAGGATAGGAGTAAGATTAGATTAGATAGATAAATACGATAGATTAGATGGATGGATGGATAGATAGCTGCCATCAAAGCCAGTCCAACTCATGGTGTCCTTGTGTATAACAGTACAAAACATTGCCCGGTCCTGCACTGTCCTCGTGATCACTGCATGTTCAGTTCGTGGTTCAAGCTGTTGTACCAGTCCATCTCACTGAGCGTCTCCCACACCCTCTCTGGGCCTCTGTTTAACCAAACATGATGTCTTCCTCCAGGGATTGATACCTCCTCATATGGTTTCCAAGGCAAATGAGCCAGACAGTGTTCTACTGTGGTCTGTAAAGTTTTCAGTGGATAATTTTTTGAAGTAGATTGCCAGGCCTTTCTAGTCTGTCTTAGTCTGGAAGCTTGTCTGAAACCTCTCTGCCACAGATGACCCTTCTGGTGTTTGAAATACTGGCAACATTACTTTCACCATCATAGCAATATGCAAGCAGCCACGGTATAACAAACTGACAGACGGGTGGCTGTTAGAGTAGTAACCAAAAAAATCAAGCCCACTGCCACTGAGTCGATTCTGACTCATAGCAACCCTCTAGAGCAGTAGAAATGCCCCATAGGGTTTCCAAGGAGTGCCTGGTGGATTTGAACTGCTGACCTTTTGATTAGCAGCCTTAGCACTTAACCACTCCATCAACAGTAGATGGTGCTTAATAAAGGCTCATTGATTTCAGTCCAACTTTGGTCTTCCAGAGGAAACCTTTCTTTGTGGGTCACTGTCAAAATCCTAGGTTGTTGCAGGATTTCCAAGATGTTTGTTTTCTCATTGTCCTTCTGTTGGTTGAGTTTCAGGAGGAAGAAAATTGGCTTCACCAATTTTTACAGCTTAATAAAAGTCTCAACCATACTTACCTGCTTTCCTTGTAGAGTAAATGCCTCAAAGCCTAGGCAATGTCATCCCCACAGTCCTTGTTTGAGAAATGCATGCTTTTTGTATCGTCCCCATTAAAGTAGTATGCTCTACTCTCTATGACCTTGTCCGTGATCTTGTTTTCAGCTGTGTATGAAATGCTCATTCCCAAGGCCTGGCCCATGCTGGGGTTTGAGGGTTTGTAACAAAGGTCCCAGATTCCTGAGCACAGTGACTGTTGTAGCTTTGCTTCCGCTGCGTTTGCCTGTGTTTTGTGCTTTACTGAAAGACAAATGTTGACATCTCTGCCCCCACCCCACTAACCATGGCAAATGCCATAGAATGACAAGTCCTGTGCAGTAAGCACACTACAAATAATGGAGCATAGGGCTTGGTTTTTGCTGCTATAGCAACTAAAAAATCAGGCTGTATTCTCGTTTCAGAAACCCTGGTGGCATGGTGGTTAAGTGCTATATCTGCTAACCAGAAGGTGGGCAGTTTAAATCCACCAGGTGCTCCTTGGAAACTCTACAGGGCAGTTCTACTCTGACGTATAGGGTTGCTATGAGTTGGAGTCGACTTGAAAGCAGTGGGGTGTTGGTTTTATACCAGTTTCAGCACTTGCTGAGCATGGAGTTTGCGTCAAGCATAATGGGAGGTACTGGTAGGTCAGTGAATGGCTGCTGATTTAGGAGAGTTTATAACCTCACTGGGGTGATAAGAACCCCCATTCCTCAAACAGAAGTATTAACTCAGAAGTAATAAAAAATGGAACACACTGCCATGGAGTCAATTCTGACCCATGGCAACCCCATAGGGCAGGGTAGAACTGCCCCATAGGGTCCCCAAGGCTGTAAATCTTTATGGAAGCATACTGCCATGACTTTCTCCCGTTGAGCAGCTGGTGAGTTCGTGGGTTCGAATCACCACCACCAAACTTTTTGGTTTGCAGTCAACTGCTTTAACCACTATGCCACTGGGGATCCTAACTTGTGATGTTTGGTAAGACAAGTTTAGAGGAGCCAGTGGTCACTGGGAGTTGGAGTCAAGAAAGGTATTTGTGAGATGAAGTCTTAGCTTGATTTGAAAGAATGTGAGTGGACAGAGCCATGAGGGGTCAGAAGTAAACAGGAGGAGCTTTATGTGTTTAAGGAGAATGAACTGATAGTGTTGAAGGTTTGCATTAAGAACCTTTTAGAAATAATATTGGTAAAGGAGCATAAATATTGACTGGTGTGTATGTTGAGTAGGTAGAATCACAGATTGTTAGAGGCTGAAGAAGTTTATTGTTGATATTCCAGCAGGAGCTGGAATATCTAGTGTCTACTCACTGTGGGTTTTATTAGAATTTTTTTCTTTTCTAAGATACACAGAACTTTTCCTTCAAATGGAATGTTATGTAAAGAAGCCTAATATGTAAAGGACAAAAGCAAATGTACTTTGGTTAAATTTGGGCCGGATCCAGATCTCTCCTCTTACCTGACCTCCTTCCTGTGCTCATTGGTGGGGGACCCCTGACGTGCCTCTGGGAGCCCCTTGGGCTCTGAGAACTACAGTTTGAAAACTGTGATCTAACCAAACACCTACATTTTAAGAACGAGAATGCTGAGATCCAGGAACAGAAACTGATTTTCCATGCCATTAAATACGGTGGACTCTTCTCAGTCCCCTTTTGCCTGGCTTCTCAGTCCCATACCACATTACTGACTACGCTCTCTTTCTCCACCCACTCCCTTTCCACATCTTCCATGATTTAACTATCCTGGCTTTCCTCTAACTTCTTTGGCCTCTCCCTTTCAGTTTTATTGGAATTCTCCCTTCTCTTACATTGAGACTATAATGTTGGATTTCTCAAGCCTAGGCAATCTTAACTGAATGGGTTCAAGTATAATCTCTATAATGATGACTCAACTTTTATTTCCTCCTCCAGCCTTCCCTCAACTACTGACGAGACATTTCTATCTGAATACACTACATATACTGTAAACTCAAAATTCCCCCAAACTAAAGCTACCTACTCCGTCCCCTAGCAGACCCCCGAGGTTGCTCCTTTTCCTGTGCTCCTGACCTCAGTGAAGAGCGTGACCATTAACCTACATTCTTACGTTGTCAAAGTGTGACTCAACTTGAACCTTGTTTTCTCTCCTCACACACACTGAATCACTGGATCCTGCTTATGTTATCTCCTAAATATCTCTGGAAATTGTTCTCCATTGCTGTCATCACTATGTGGACCACCCCCCCCCTGCAGGCTGCCTTCTGTCTGTGGGCTCACCTGCTGCACCAGCCTAGGTGATCCCTATGCCCTCACTCTCGCCGTGTCCTACAGTCTGTTCTCTACATTGCTACGACTGTTTTCTTTTTAAAGCATAAATTTGATTATGTCGCTTTACTGCTCAAAATCCTTCAGTGACTTCCTGTTGCCCAAAGAACACGTCTAAATGCTTTTAAATGCCCAGAATTAAAAAATATATGTATTTATTGTGCCTTAAGTCAAAGTTTTCAGTTCATCATACAAAAACTTACGCACACTGCTATATGACCCTAGTTGTTCTCTCTACAATGTGATAGCACAGTCCTTCTCTCTACCCTTTATTTCCTGTGATCATTCAATGAGTTACTGTCTTTTTTCACCCTCTAATTTTGCTTCCAGACAGAAGCTGCCAATTTGTTCTCATGTATCTATTTAAGCCGAGAAGCATACTCTTTGCCAATATGACTTCGTCTTATAGTCCAGTCCAATCTTTGTCTGAAGAGTTAGTTTCGGAAATGGGTCTAGTTCTAGGCTCACAGTAAGTCCAGGCACAATGTCTTCTGGGATCCCTCCCGTCTCAGTCAGACCAAGTCTGATCTTTTTGCTGGAGTTTGAGTAGTGAGCCCTACTTTACTCCTGCTCCATCAGGTAGTCTCTGTCGTAGTCCCGGTCAGTGCTGTCACTGGTGGTAGCTGGGTACCAGCTAGTACTTCTGCCCTCATGCTGCTGTAATCTCGGGCTTATGTGGCTCTTTCTGTTTCTTGGGCTCATAGTATCCTTATGGCTTTCATGTTCTGTGTTCTCTTTTGCTGCAGGTGAGTTGGGACCAATCAATGCTTTTTAGGTAGTTGCTTGCCGCTTTTTTTTTTTTTTTTATTTAACATAACTGAGTGAAAATGTACATTCACATGTAAATTTACATGCCCCCTCTATATGCAGCTTCCACTGCTCTCCCTGTCCGGTGACTGCACACTATTCCTCTCTGCTCCATACATGTCTCATCCTCCCAACAGTCTCCTTTCCCCTCCTCTCCGTCCACTCCCCTTCCTCCAGCCAGAGGTCAGCAAGATGATATCCTATAGATGTATAGAACCATAAAGTGCTTCCAATATATGGTTACTCTGCATTGCCAAGTCCATTCCATTCCTGTCCAAAGAGTGGACCTTTGTTATAATTTACGGGAATGGGCAGCATCAGGGCCGGGGGCCATGCTCTCAGAGGAACCCCAAAACCGCTGGACCATCAATTGAGGTCTTTTAGTGGAGATCTCATGATGCACCTCTTTTTATTCTTGTGTTGCCACTGAGGCTCCTCTCTGTGAGCTCCGTCATGGCTATCACTGGTGGTGGCCGGGCACCATCCGGTTCTTCCGGTCCCAGGTCGATGTAGGCATCCACTCTTGTGGGTCTCTCTGTCTTCTCGGTTGTCTTTACCGCATGCCATTTTGGCCCTCGGTGAGCATCCGTTTCTGCTGAGTTGGGACCATTTGCTGTGTCCTCGGATGGCAGCTTGGCAGCTTTTAAGACCCCAGACGCCACTCACCAATGTGGTGTGCAGAGAGCTCTCTTAGCAAAATGCTAGTTGTGCCAATTGGCCTGGAATTCGCCTAAGAGCATGGTCCCCCGCCCCCCGCCCCAGCTACTCTATCCTTGCAGTATTGAGTTAAGATGGAAGGAGTACTCAAGTTATGCTGAAGTCCACTTAATGTTGTTCTTGTTCCTAATGTGTGCTGTCACCACTTTCTCCCAACTAGATTTCTAGTAACTACCTAAACTAAACCCTCCCCCCCTCGCCCTCCCTCCCTCCCTCCCCTCCCTTGCAGCTGTCAAAGAGTCTTTTCTTCTATACACAAGTCTATTTTTGAGATCTTATCGTAGAGGTCTCATACAGTATTTGTCCTTTTGTCGCTGACTACTTTCACTCAACATAAGGTCTTCCAGTTGAAACCAGGTTAGGAGATGTTTCCTGGAATCATCATTATTCTTTATCATTGCGTAGTGCTCCATTGAGTATATGTACCACAGTTTACCTATCCATTCTTCTATTGTTGGGCATCTGGGTTGATTCCACCTTTTTGCTATTGTGGACTGTGCCGCGATAAACATTCTGGTGCATGTGTCCGTTGGTGTGAAAGGCCTTGAATCTGTAGGATATATTCCAAGTAGTGGAATTACTGGGTCAAATGGTGTATCAATATCCATTTTTTAAGGAAGCGCCAGATTGCCTTCCAAAGAGGCTGGACCATTTTGCAACCCCACCAACAGTGTAGGAGGGTTCCACTTTCTCGACAGCCTCTCCAGCATTTGTTGTTTTGTGTTTTCTGGATCATGGCCAATCTTGTTGGGGTGAGATGGTATCTCATTGTTGTCTTGATTTGAATTTCTTTAATAACTAAAGATCGTGAACATGTCCGCATGTGTTTTTTGGCTGCCTGGATCTCCTCTTTAGTGAAATATCTGTCCATCTCCTTTGCCCATCACTTAATTGGATGGTTTATCTTCTTCTTATTGATATTTTGTAGTATCTTATAGATTATGGAGATCAGGCGTCGATCTGACATAGAGTTGCCAAATATTTTTTCCCACTCTGTGGGTGTTCTTTTAATTCTATTAATAAAGTCTTTGGATGAGCAAAAGTGTCTGATTCTTAATAGTTCCCATTTATCTACTTTCTCTTCTGTTGATTGAGTTTTCTTTGACAGATTTTGGAGTCTGTCCTCATTGTGTATTAAAACTTCCATTGTTGTTCCTACCTTTTCTTGTATGAGCTTTATCGTTTTAGGTTTGATATTTAGGTCTTTTATCCAGTTGGAGTTGGTTTTTGTATAAGGTGTAAGATATGGATCTTGATTCAGTTTATTGCAGATGGATAACCAATTTTTGCCAGCACCATTTGTTGAAGATGCTGTTTTTACCCCAGTTTAATGTCTTAGGGCCTTTGTTGAATATCAACTGTTCATAGGCAGATGGTGTCATCTCTGGGGTCTCAATTCTGTTTCATTGATCAATCTTGCCAGCTTTTAAGACCCCAGTATATGTCTACAAATTTTAACGTGGCTTAGAAAATGTTTCATGACCTGGCATGTGTCTGCTTGTCCAATCTTGTTTTGTTTTGTTTTTTTTTTAGTAACCAGTTCTCTCTCTGTTACACTGATACTCGAACCATAATGAAGTGGCCCAGTTCCTCGTCTGTGCCATACATGAGCCTTCAGCCTGTTGTACGTGCTTCTTTCGACTGGAACTCTCATCAGCCTCTTATCCCCTACTCCTCCTCATCTTAGCTACCTTATTCTTCTGGTCTCAGCTGAAATTTCACTACTTCGATAAAGTCTTCTTAAGTTCACTCCTACTCCTAAGTGCAGAGTAAATATCCCTCCATCTACTCTCATGGCCTCTTGAGAGATTATCCTCTTACAGAATGTAATTGTTAGTTTAATGATGTATCATCCCTATTAGGCTATAAATTCAGTTAGGATAGAGCCTATGTTGTCCACCACCATATTCTCAGTGCCAAGCATGGTGACTAGGGTGTTCCTTAAAAGCTTCTTTTCAAAAAAAGTTCTTAAAAATTTGTATTGAATGAGTGAATGAGTCCCACCATACTTTGAAGCTTACGGTACTTTCCAAAATACTGACAAAATATAGTAAAAGCACTAAACTTGCTGTAATTTCCCCCGGTTTTCTTTTTTATGTGATAAGCTTTCTTGAGGGGATACATTGTTTAGATCTTGGAAATTCTTTTGCAGATGCCAAGGGCATGATTGCATATGATGATTACACATTTGGTCAAGATGATTATGACTAAAAACTGTTGCCAATTATCCTGTAGGGATGGCCTTCCTTTTGACTTGTAATTATGGTTATCTAACTTTTACAAAGATTTACTGGAGAAATTAAAAAAAAAGAGAGAGAATCACAAAGAGATGACACATATTAAATCTCGGCAGCCAGCTAAGGCACAAACTCTCTTCCTTTTGCCTACTTGTTATTTATGAATCTCAAGGTATTTTGCTTAGTAGGGGCTATTTACCTTGTGTTATGGGCACTCTGGCAGGAGGGTGGAACAGAGGAAGCCACAGATGAGACGTGAGAGACCATTAAAGGCCAATCCAGTAAGTGAATGTTCAAACCTCATGAACTTTTAAATTCTGTGAATCTCATTTTTTAATGGAAAGGGGAAGCCAATTTCAAGCCCCAGAGAGAGACTCCTGCTTTTTCAACTATTAGGCAGGTCAGCAGGGTTACAGGGTAGCTTTCTGGTCAGGCTTCTGTGGTCTTAATCCCGTCTCTTAGGCAACAGCTGCTGGTGGAAAGATCTTGGATTCCTGAGCCCATGGTCTGTAGAACAGAAATCACACCCAAGCTGAGAGGGAAGTAGTCCCTGCCTCCAGCTTTTCTGGGAAGGAGAGATTGAATATCCTAATGCATTCCAGATGCCATGTGTTCAGAGACCTTTCACAAATACTCCGACCAGTCTGCTGGATTTTACAAGACACAAAGCACCCTTCAAGTAAGAACGTGTGAGCTGGACACTAAGCAGTGCTTCACAAAGCCAGGCTTAGGTACTCAGAAATGGGAGAGCCTGCTGCCCTCAAATGGTTCCCTTCAAGTGAATTTACCTTTCTGCTTCAAGAGGACCTCTGTTTTCAGTAGCAAGCAATAGTACCCACAAGGGAGAAGTTGTGAGTCGTGGGGCACTAGGGAACCATCAGGTACTCCAGAAAACGTGTCAGAACTTTAGGGGAAAGTCATTGTGCAGGCCTCGTTTTTATAGGCGTTCTGTGTCCTCCAGGGGTGTGGACTTTTTAGTGTTCCTTACTCTCCATGACCACCAACATACGACGTATACCTAAGCTGACCCTCCAGTGAAGTGCCCTCTATACTCTGTAAGTTGATACCCAGAGCAATAGAAAACTAACGGACCTCCCCAACTCTCCACTGCCCTTCTTGAAAGAATATTTTATTGTGCTTCTGATGAAAGTTTACACAACAATTTAGGTTCCCATTCAACAGCCTCAACATCAATTGTTCAGTGACATTGATTACATCTTTACAGTGTGTGAACCTTCTTAACATTTCCATGCTGGTTGTTCTCCATTGCTCTTCTTTTGGTCTGAGTTGCAGTTGGTAAAGTTTCTCAGTATTTGTATGTCTGAAAATGTCTTTTTGTCTAAGTTTTGATTGATAGAATTCTCGTTCCAGAATAATTTTTCTTTAGTAATGTGAAATAATACATCGAATATTACAGATAGATATCTAATGTTAACTAGATTCTCATTCCTTTCTGGTCCTTTTGACCTTTCTGTACATTGGTAGCTTTTAGTACTTCTTCTTTAACCTTGATGGTCCCTGGGTGATGGAGATGGTTTCAGCTTGGCTCCTAACCTAAAGGTTGACTTTTCAGTTCCATGGAGCATTTCAGAGGAAAGGCCTGCTGATCTGCTTATGTAGAGATTACAGCCAACAAAACCCTATGGAGCAGTTCTGTTATGTAATGCATGATGCCCCCCGTGAGTGGGAGTGTACTAGATGACATTGGGTGTGATTTTTGGTTTCTTTAATCTTGTTTGCTGAAAATGCACTACAATGTTTCTATAGGTAAAGTGTGTGCATATGTTTAATCTACCCTGTTTGGTAATTGATGGACCTTTTCCATCAAGGTCTCATTATCAGTCTTCTATTCTGTGAAATTTTTGGCTGTTATTTCTTGAAATGTTGCCCACTTTCTGCTGTATCTATTCTCTTCTTTTGGAACTCCTATTGTTGGGTGGTACTGAGTTGATTGGGACTCATAGTGACATAGTAGAACTGTCCCATAGGTTTTCTTAGGCTGTAATCTTTATGAGAATAGGTTGCCAAGTCTTTCCTCCCACAGAGTGGCTGATGGGTTTGAATCTTTGACCTTTTGGTTAATAGCACTGTTGTGCTATTAGGGTTCTTGTCATATATTGTTGCTGTTGGGTGCTGTTGAGTTGGTTCTGACTCTTAGTGATCCTGTAGGTCAGAGTAAAGCTGTCCTATAGGGTTTCTAAGGGGTGGCTGATAGAGCCCAACTGCTGACCTTTGCATTGGCGACTAAGCTGTTAACAACTGTGCCACCAGGACTCCCCTTTCATTCATATATAGATATATATACTGGTGTATGTATATGTGTATATATGGAAATTATGAATTAAAACATTCTATCATCTTACAGTAGTCTCAGTTTGGAACCTGCATTATCTTGGACCGTTTCCCAACCTCTGTTCCTATCAGATCCTCTGCTGATGGCTTCCTGTCCCATTCAGCGCATTGTGAATCATCTGAATTCAACTTTTAGCAGCAATAGCAAAATTCTTGCACTCCCATCCTTTACTTTGCTGCTGTTGTTGTTGTGTGCCTTCGAGTCTATTCTGACTTGTGGTAACACTGCAGGACAGAGTGGAACTGCTCCATAGGGTTTCTTGGGCTCCAATCCTGACAGCATCACGTTGTTAGGGTCTTACTGTCATGGAACTACCAATTGGTTTGAGCTACTGACCTTTCCATAGCAGCTTAGTTCTTACCTACTATGCTACCCCACTTTGTATTTTGTTAATTCTTGGAATTCTTCTGGAGAAGTCCTCAGGCTACTCTGGGATCTCACTTATTTGCTCTTCACCTGAGTCTAGTCTTTTTAGCTTTTCAGTTGATGTATTTATTTAAATAATCATTGTTATAATTTTCAAGATGTCTAATGATCTTCTTTTAAAATAGCCCTCAGTTATTGTTGAAAACAAATTATTCTTGTTTCACGGATGGGATATTCTCCTGTAGCTCTCTGAAGAGGTGACTCAAACTTACTTAGAAGTCTGATTCTGATCTCTCTGTTTCCTTTCCTCTGACCTGAATTCTTTGAGTTCCTTCTTTCTCTTCAATAATGTTAAAAGCCACTGTCTTTGAGTCTCTTCTGATGCATAGTGACCCTAGAGGTGAGAGTAGAACTGCCCCATAGAGTTTCTAAAGAGCACCTGGTGGATTTGAACTGCCAACCTTTTGGTTAGTAGACATAGCAGTTACCCTATTTTGCCACCAAGGTTTCCTTGGTGGTGTTAGGTTATCTTAAATGTTTGATAGTTCTTACCTCTTTTTGCAAAGTCTGCTTGGGGAAATAGAAGGAAGCCACTGCTGTTTCTTGTGGCTGTGTTCTGAGAGGGTAGGACATATTTGCTTGCTTAGGTATATGGGATGCCCAGTTAAGTTGTAGGTAAACACCAAATAGTTTTCTTTAGTATCAGTATATCCCATACAATATTTGGTACAGAAACAAATAAAGAAAAAGCCCAAACCAAGTCTGTTGCTGTAGAGTCAATTCAGAAACAGGGCAGAGTAGAATGGCCTATAGCATTTCCCAGGTTAAAGTTTTTATGGAGGCAAACTACCTCATCTTTCTCTCATATAGCTCTTCTGGTGAGTTTGAACTATTGACCTTTTGGTTAGCAGCCATGCATTTAACCACTGCACCACCAGGGCCACCTATTTGGGACCTTCTGGTGACAAAGTGGCCAAGTGCTCTGGCTGTTAACTGAAATATCAGCAATTGGAATACATCATCAGGTTGCTGGAAATCTTATGAGCCAGTTGTATGGTGTCCTGTAAGGTTGCTTATGAGTTGGAATCGACTTGATGGAAACTAGTTTTCTTTTTGTTTTTGTTAGCAAAAGTATGATTACTAAGTATAAGGAACTGTATTAGTCACTTTGTGGGCAGGTGACCAATCAGGAACAACCGCCCTGACTATGGTCTGTCGATCTTTTTCATTAACAATGCAGAGATATTTGCCTAGGAAGGGAAGCTGAGAATGACCATGTTTGAGTTCTTTTCAATAGTTGACTTTTGAACCATTAGGGGATCACATAAGCCCTTGAGCTCAGTGCAGGTGTGTTTGGGATTTATCTGTATGGCATAGAGCCTACAGTGTCAAGAATGATTGGTTTCCCTTCAGCTTTGTGTGGTTCCAATCAATAATTACACCTATTGATCAAAGGCATACATTCAAAACATTAATTTACATCGAGCACCTTAACTTCATAAAATGGCAACAACTGAATTGGCTGAAATTGATTTCTCTTTTGTTTTCAAAAGAAAAATTCTCCTTGCTGTGGATCTCTTCAGTGTGTTTCGGAGCTCAAAGGTGGTTAATTTTCTGCCAATATTCCTGAAAAGAAAGCTCTGCAAACATTAGTGTGCAAATTAGAATTGTTCTGGCCGTTTTCCTGTCCTCTCTAAACTTCACCTTCAGAGTTCAGGACCTCTTTCTGACCTTGGAGGAGGTTGAACTGGAGAACTGGTGCCATGGTAACTCAGGATGACACCTTGGCTCCACAAAATGCTTGAACCTGGAGGATGACTTCCCCACATTCACATTTAGTCGTCTTTCTGAGTACTGGTGTTGTATAACATCCACAAAGAAGCCTTTTGCAGATGCCTTAGTGATGGTAGTTCACAAAGCAATGGAAAGAATCTGTCTGTGAAGGCTTATAGGGACCTCAGACCTTTCAACTTGGCATACAACCAAAGGCTAAACCCACTGCCATCGAGTCAGTTGGGACTGACAGTGATCCCACAGGACAGAGTAGAAATGCCCATCGTGTTTCCGTGGAGTGCATGGTGGATTTGCGCTGCCTATCTTTGGTTAGCAGATGTAGCACTTAACCACTCTCTTACCATGGTTTCATCTTGGTATAGGTTGTCATAAAGTCTTCTTTCTCACTCCTTCCTGCCGTTCTAAACCCAGACTTTTTTCTGAGTCCAGCTCAGACATGACTTTCTCAAGAAAGTCTTCATATCTACTCCAGCTTCTACTGGTCTCTTTCTCTTCCTAAAACTCATTCAGCTAAAAGCAATACATTGGACTTTTTTCCCTTTCATGTCTTATCTTGTTGATAGTACTATTTTCCAGAAAGTAGAGGGAATTTACAAGAAAAAAAAATGTTCCTCTGGTACAAACTCTGCCCATCAAAGAGGACCTTGATAAAGTGAAAGCTCGGGGATCATTGGGAGAAAGCCATAGCTTACGAACTGAACACTGGGAATTCTCTAAAATGCAATTCTGACAGTAAAACTAATCTGGTGTTGGTAGATACAGAGGAGGATCTAAGAGACATTTCAGGAAGGTTTCTGGTGAGGGCGGTTGGGTAGGATAGGAGAATATAGTATCCACTTTAAATAAAAGGAATCCTGTGCTGCAAGCTCTTAAGAGCTTATCTGTTAACTGGAAGGTCAGTAGTTGAACCCCTGAGCTGCCGTGTCGTGGAAAGAGCTGGTAACAGGCTTCTGTAAAGACTACAGCCAAGAAAGCCCCCTGGGGCAGTTCTCCTACACCACCTGGGGTTGGAGGAGTTCACTGTATCAGTGGGGTTGCTCCTGTATCACATGGGGATTCTGTGGATGGCACCTAAGAAAGACAGCAATGTAAAGAATATAGTCAAGAGCAGAAAGCAAAGAATCCATTATTGCACTTTGCCTAAGAAGAGTAATAGGGAACCGTGGTATCTCAGTGGGTAAGCGCTGTGGCTGCTGATCAAAAGGGTGGCAATTGGAATCCACCAGGTCCTCCTTGCAAATTCTATGGGGCAGTTCTGCTTTATCTTGTAGTGTCTCTATGAATTGGAAATGACTCGACAGCAATTTTTTTTTTTTTTTTTTAAGATAGGAAAGAGAGACAGGATGGGCCTGCTGCTGGCGCCAAGGATAACATGCAGCTGTTTACCAGCTGTATCTGGGATACCTGATACTTCATGTTCTGTGGCTGAGCCCCGGGAGCTTCTAGGGGTGCAGGTGAAGGAAGCTGAGTAAATGGAACACTCAGCTCTGTCAGTATATGAAATGGTTAATCTGTGTTGTCTTTGTGAGCATTGCCCAGAAATAAGCTCACGGTTACAGCCCTGTCTGGTCTGATCCTTGCGGATACCACGATCCCTTCAGACACACACACATACAATCTGTTTGGCTCTCTGTCTCTCTTTGCTGTTATTGTTAGATGCCTTTCAGTCGGTTCTAACTCTTAGCTACAATATATACAACAGAAAAAGACACTGCAAGGTCGTTCGTCATCGTTGCTGTGTTTGACCTCATTGTAGCCACTGTGTCAATCCATTTCATTGTGGTTACTCCTCTTTTCCGCTGACCCTTTACTTGACCAAACATGATGCCCTTCTGATAATGTTTTCAAAGTATGTTAGATGAAGTCTCACCATCCCTGCTTCTAAGGAGCATTCTGGTTGTACTTCTTACAAGACAGATTTGTTGGTTCTTCTGAAAGTGTGTGGTCAATTTGGTACTCTTGGCTAGCACCATAATACAGAGGCACCAATTCTTCCTCAGTCTTCCTTTTTCATTGTCTGGCTTTCACATGCATGTGAGGCGACTACAGTAATCCCACTCTCACCCACCCTGATGCATACCTTTCCTAACAGGAAACCATGCAGTGTCCTCATGAGTCTGCTCTAGCCAGCCACAATGCCCTCCTTTCCTCAACTTGCAGCTCTGAAGCCTGCCTGTGATTGACTGATTGCATCAATGGTCCTAAGTCTTTACTTTTTCAATTGCGTGTGGTGGTTCTGCCCCATCCTTGGACTTAGGGCTCAGTCATGTGCCATGCATGTTTTGACCAACAGGACGTTAGCAAGCTTGCTAATACCACACCAGCCTTCACTCCAGTCGAGGCCACACTACATCAGACAACAGCCAGCTGATCTCTGGATGAAGACCAGTCAGTTGGTTGAGCAAGTCCAATCTTTGTCATCTGAACTGCCCAGCAACAATAAAGAAATTGTTGTCGTTTTGAGCCACTGAGTTTTGGGTGTTACGTTACATGCTACTTATGTGGTGAGAGAGAACAGACACGCTACCCAGACTTTGAGACTTGGCCCAAACCAGTGCACAATTTTCCATAGCAGCTCTTACAGAACAGAACAGAATGCTTCTCTCTCAACTCCTGTGACAAATTGCTGCTTGTGCTGCCAGGTCGGGCTTTTTGATTCTCTGCATTAGATTGGTACTATATTCCATTGAGTCCACAATGGCTATTGGTTGAAAAGCACAGCATTGTTTTATGAATCATTAAAGAAATAGAAACACCACCAAATACACTTTGGAAGACACACGCTAATTTCAGAAATTGTAAAATTTGAAATATTGTAACTAATTCTTCAGAACTTTATGTCTTAGTTCTCCAGTCACATTTTCCGTAAGTACTAGGTTTTCGTTTTCTTGGGGAACAGGATAATGTTGCTTTGGAGTGAGACAATCCCTTGTTCAGATTTTATTCTGTCACCTAGCTATCACGTAGCTTCAAATTTCTCTCCATGAAATAGAGATGATAATAATACTTATCTCAGAGGTCATTGTGATTATTTATTAGGTCATGCAAAGAACTTGGTGGGCGGTTTTAAAAATGTTTAATTCATTTATTAGGTAATACAGGTGCATGGTACAGAATTCAAAATGTATATAAGTGAATATTATGCAAAATAAGCTTCCTTCCCATCTCAGTACCTGAGCTACTCATTTACTCTCTAAGGAGATAACCACAGTCACCAGTTTCTTGAGTTCCCTTTTGGATGTTTCCTTAAACAAAGAGCCAAAGTCACCGTCCTAGAATGGATTTTGACTCAGCAACCTTAATGGAACAGAGTAGAACTGCACCACAGTTTACAAGGAGCACTTGTTGAATTTGAATTGCCAGGTTTTGGTTAGCAGCCTTAGCAGCTAACCATTAGGCAACCAGGGTTTCTGAGGTTGTCATAGAGGGGAATCACAGAGCCAAACCCATTGTCACAGAGTTGATTCTAACTCATAATGACCCTATAAGATAGAGGAGAACAGCCCCCTCAAGTCTATAAGGAGTGGCTGGTGCATCCAAACTGCTGACCCTTTGGTTGGCAGCTATAGCTGTTAACCACTATGTCACCAGCCTTCCAGTGTATCCCTGGTAGCTGTTTAATGAAATGTTGGTACCTTTCTGCCCCATTTTGAACCCCATGGGACCTGGGAGAGCTATGCCCTTTGCAAGAACAATTGTTTTCTAGAACTCTGAAAGAGAATATAGTTTTATCAACAGATGAGGCTGTATAGACCAGTGTGAGGCATTTCTGGGGAAAAAGTTTTACTCCATCTTTGCATAATTGCTGGCTTTTTTTTTTTCTTGAAAGCTAAGTGCAGAACATTTTCAATTAACAGACAGCTCATTACTTGGGTGCCACTTAATACAACTTTTAGTGTAACTGCCACTTCTTCAAAAGTGCTGAGACAGGGAATACAGGCTTCACTTACCCCAACTGAAAAGCTAGCCTAGCAGAGGAACCCAAACTAATAATGTGGCTGATATTGTCAACTGCTATACATACGCAGATAGAGGAAACCTGTATTGACATAATACTAATAAATATGTAAAGAAAGCTCGTGGTTTACCAATAAAATCATTTACCATGTTGCTGACTTTACTGGAAAATGATGTTTTATGACCAGTCTCTCTATTTGATTGATACCTAATTAAAAAACTCACTAGGCTAAACTTCAAGCACCTCAAGCTATATTAAACTCACTGCTATACTAGTGGAGGCATAATATCATTTAAAACCAAAGCAAGCATGATCATTTATTTAAAGCTTAGAAATAGTTTTGAAAATTGCAAAGTTGCATAAAATCTGTGGCCATGTACAAATACAAAGCAATGTGGTTTACTGGAGAGAGCTAGGGCCTTAGGAGTACCTGGTCTTAGTCTTGGCTCTGTCTTTGTGGTTTTGGTTAAGTACTTCTTTATGGCTCCTAGTTTCATCCCCCATACGATGGTTATAATAGTACCAGGGATTTTTTTGTTTTGTTTTTTATTTTACCTCTTCAGAGTTTTGTGAGACTCAGTGGGGAGATGTATGGAAGCCAGTGTGAGTGGGCTCTTATCATCCTAGGTATACACATATGAACAATCTGAAACCCCTTACCTCAAGGAACTCATAAACTTGCTGTCAGACAGAAATACTAGTGTGGTGTGTCACTAGTATCACCAGGTAAAATATAAGGTGCCTGGTTAAGTGTGAATTTGATATAAACAAACAAACAAACTCACTGCTGTTGAGTCAGGTCTGATTTACAGTGACCCTAGAGGTCAGAATAGTACTGCCCTATAGAGTTACCAAAGAGCACCTCCTGGATTTGAGCTGCTAGTATTTCATTTAGCAGACGTAGTGCTTAACCCACTAAGCCACCAGGATTTCCTTGAATTTGATATAAACAATAAATAATTTTTTGGTGTACATATGTCCCAGATTTTTAAAATGACATACACTAAAAATTATTCATGGTTTATCTGAAATTCCAATTCAGCTAGGTGTCCTATATTTCTGTTTTCTACATCTGGCAACCCTATGTGTCATACAAGTGAAGTATGTACCTGGTAAACTGGTCATGTATTTGAGAAGTTAATGAACCATGTCTTCAGGTATCAGTGAAGTCTTCATGGAGGAGGTAAAGGCCGAGTAGAATTTTGATAGGTGAACAAACATTTGACAGCTAAACATGATTGTGTGGTGTCGGGAAAGGTGGAGAGGGCATGTGAGACAGAGGGAACAGGAGCCCAAGGAAACAAGAGCCAAAGAATCACAAAATATGAAACTGGAGGGGGACTAGATTATGAAGGTTCTTATGTGGCCTTTCAAATATTAAAAAAAGAACATGTATGTATATCAATTAAAGCAAGACATGTGTCTTTTCAGAAGTACATTTGTGTTAAACTACTTAAAAACGTTAGTCCGATACCCCTACCCCTCAGTTATCCTGCTCCCCAGTCATACTCCATTTAGCACAGTATTTATGCATTTACTTAAAATAATTTTTATTATGAATTAAGAACAATTTAACAATCTATATCAATTTGTCATATAAGTCCTGGAACTTTCACTGCTACTCTATTGTTTACCCTCCCCCACCACCTCATGATAGCATGCGTACCCCTTACACCCAGAACTTCCTGTGACCCTTTGATCATGCTCTGACCACCCTCACCTTATCATCGCGGCGCTGGCGATGGCCCTGTAGAACAGCCCGGTGTATATATTTATAGTCCGAAGGTCTGTTCCTTGCCAGTGCGTTCTTTTTTTATAGTCCAGTGAAGTCTCTCGAGAGCTGTCCCCGGTGCTGAATGTAGTTTGGAGTTAGAGACAGGCTCCCGGGCCTCTGCAGACCAAAGGACTATTAAATGTGGTCTTTTGGAAGAGTTCTAGCTAAGCCCTCTAACCTTTCTCTTACTATGTCCAGGGTTCCACACCTTGCATCCCCTCCATGCAGTTAACTGATTGTGGCCGGGAACCATCTAGTTCTTTTGGTCCCTTACTGAAGCAGGCACTGGCTTTATGGCCCCTTCCATCTGATGGGCTCCTATGTTCTCCCGTCCTCTGATGTCCATGATTTACCTCTAGTTCAGGTGGGTTCAGACCAGCTGATGTTACTTAGATGGCAGCTTGCTAGCTTTTAAAACCCCAGATGCTGCTACTCACCCAGGTGGTATGCAGAACATTTTCTTAAGAGAAAAGCAAAAGAATGCTTGGGTATGCCAATTAGTCTGGATGTCCCCTCAAAGTGTGATCCCCTGATATGTGACGCTGTTACTCTGTCTTTCCAAAGAGGAGATCACATGTAGGGAACAGTTGAGTTTTGGAGTACAGCAGTTACCGGCACTTCTTTTCTGGTACATGCTGTCACAGCTTACATTCAACCGGAATCCTAAGCATCATCTCATTTACATAAATCCCTTTCCATCCCTCATCACCCTTGTAACCCTCAGAGATTGATTTATTCTTTGCTTAAATGGTTTGTTGCAGTCTTATAATAATGATCGGACACAACATTTGTCCTTTTGTTTCCAGCTAATTTCCCTCAGCGCAATGTCCTCCAGATGGTCTCCCGTTTTGGGGTATTTCCCTAAGCCAGTGTTGGTTCTTGTCCTTGCATAGCATTCCGTTGTAGGAATATACCATGGTTTGTTTAACCATTCTTCTGTTGAAGGCCATCTATGTTGCTTCCGTCTTTTAGCTATTGGGGAGAGAGCTGCAATAAACATGGGGGTACATGTATCTGTTTGAGTGGTGGCCCTTCTTTCTCTAGGAGAATGTATTTATTTTTGAAAATATATTTGATTGTGTTTTCAGTGAAAGATGACACACACAATGCATTGCTAAATAATTCACTTATCTATAGTTATTTCTTGATCTTTTGATTTTAGGCATTGTCTATTGACTTCCTGCCATGTTGGTGACAACTTAGTTCTCTCCCATGATCCCTGCACTTTCGTTCCTATGTGCACCCCCTCAACAAAGTTCCATCATGATTTTTATTGAAGTCAGCAGTGTTTACATTATTATGACTGTGGGACTTTCATTCACTGCTGAATTAAGGGTACATCACTGTCCCATCTTCCTTTTTGCATAATCCTTTGATTTTCTTGAGTTAATAGTTATTTTCTTTTGCTTTTTTTTTTTTAATAACTCTATTGTTTGTGAGGATATATTTATTTCCTTCTTTCCCTGAAGATCCCCTTCCTTGATCTCTGTAGGGCTTTTCTTCTGTAAGGACGTGTTGGGTTCTAGCATTTCACCACAGTTGTCATTTTGAGGTTTCTTTCACTGTCATCTTGTGATTTTATTGTGCTGCTTCTTTGGGTTGGATTCGTTGTTTCCTAATGTTCATTTTTGTGGAGATGACAGATTGGTAGTTATTGTTCATTCTCACCTGTAATTTCTAGTATGCTTTCCTGTACTGCAGAGATAAAAATCTTACTTTCAAGCCTCCTTTGCAGCTATGCTTCTGTATGTAAATTAGGTTCCATGAAATAGGCATTCATGAGAAAGTTTTGCGAGTAGGAAGTGAGGTGGAGGCCATATTCTGCTATCTTCAGTATTAGCAAGGAGTGCCAGTGACAATTTTTTTCTGCAGCAGTGATCTAGAGTTCAGTTAACGGTTTTATGGGTATAGGGAGACAGAAACAGTGGTGTTGGCTGTTGTACTCGTTGGTCTACTGTCCTGACCTTAATATCTTGGAGATTTCTGCAACTCTATTGTCCATTCCTTTCACTGAATTGTTTGGCAGACATACTTTTTTTTTTTTAATTTTTTTATTTAATATAACTGAGTGAAAATGTAAATTTACATACCCACCTATATGCAGCTTCCACTGCTCTCCCTACCCGGTGACAGCACACTATTCCTCTCTGCTCCATACATGTCTCATCCTCCCAACAGCCTCCTTTCCCCTCCTCTCCATCCACTCCCCTTCCTCCAGCCAGAGGTCAGCAAGATGACATCCTATAGATGTATAGAACCATAAAGTACGTCCAAATATATGGTCACTGCATCGCCAAGTCCAATCCATTTCTGTGGCAGATATACTTTTAATTTCTGGAAGTCTTTTTTTTCTTTTCTTGTAAAAGTTTAACATTTATTCTCTGTTTTTTTTTCATGGCTGCAGTATGTAATCATACAGCTCAGCATATCATTTATACTATTTTCTAAACATTTTCCGTTTGTGTTTCCTCTGAGTCTGTGTTGTCTGTTTTTATGTTTGTTTTAACATAAGTTAAAGATTTTCCTTCAGCATCTGGTAATTCGTATGTTTGTTTCTATTTAATCCTGAAATACTGTCTAGAAGCTCTGTGAGCATGAATGGAGTTCATTTCTATGTTGGCTTTATGACAGGATGACTGGGTATAGAGACTGCTTTTTTAGTAAAGACCTCCAAAGGTCAGTATCTGGAGGTCTTTTGACAGGGGCCATTTAGTTTCTATAAAAATTTCCAGTATCTTTCTGAATGTCACTAATCTAGAAGTAGGGTAAAATAAGAGGGTTTAGAGGAATACTCTACAGCTTCTCATTTAACCTTCCTATTTTCACTCATTTCCGATACCACCACTCATGTACCCTGGATCTAGATACAGCCTCTCTATCTCATTTGCTTTGGAGATTAAAGAGCTCCTCTCCCACATCAGGAAGGGATAGTTGACTGGAGTGCATCAGGTTGTACCTGAAAGTCAAACCATTCCATAGTTGGTCTTTTACCTGGTCCCCATTTTCAGCTCCATGTCTCATTCCCAGTTTCTCTGGAGTCTTTGATGCATCCAAGCCCCGAATATTTTAAAAATAGAATTTTTTTGTGTGTCATTAAGTGCAAGTTCACTATCGAATTCAAGTTTCCATATAAAACCCTGAGTACCTGCCACTCTCTTTCTGCAACTCTGTCTGCTCTCGTCACCCTGTGACAGTATGTTCTTCTTTTCCATTCTTTACTTCCAGTATCCACTCATCTGACGCCTGTCCACTCCTCTTAACCCTCTCCTCTCCCCTCTAAAAAGAAACCAGTAGGACAGCCTCATATATGTATTAAACCATAAAGTACGCACACTACCTGCCTCCCTCTGTGTCCCTGAGTCCAGTCCATTCTTTGTGTAAAGTGTTGGCTCTGGTACTGGTTTCAGCTCTGGTGAGCCCTGAATATTTTTGAAGCTCTGTAGGGTAAATTGGGTCCTTACTAAATTTTTATTGTTTGAGGTAGCTGCCTCTATTAAATCATCACCATTCTCTGTCAGCTTCTTTTAATTTTTTGAAACAATTTCTAAAGTATAGAAGAGTTTTAAGAACAGCACAGAGCTCTTGTATACCCTCCATGCAGTGAAAACATTTATGTTTCATCACTTATCCCAATAAAATCTTTTAGAGCAAAAAGATCCAATTCAGAACATTTCATTGTATGCAGCTGTCATACCTCTTTAGTCCTATCGATTACAGAGAGCTTCCTCAGTTTTTTTTTTTTAAATTATAGGCCAGTCATTTTCATAGAATATTTCTTAATTTGCATTTGTCCAGTGTTTCTTCACAGATAAACTCTTTTGTGAATTTCTGTAAGGGATACCACCAAGACAAATACTCGTTATATATTTATTTGTGTTTTCTTTTTCCAATAGCTTTATTGAGACATAATTTCATGTATATGCTATATAATCCACTCATTTGAAATATACAAGTCACTGATTTTAGTATATTCATAGAATTTTCAGTATACAAAATAAGTATGCCACAACCTTCAGAATATTTTCATCATTCTTTTTTTATTTTTAAGAAAGAAAATGAGTCTCCCCTCCATTCCTGTCTTCTGTTTTCTGAGTCCATTCAAAACCCTGGTAACTCATGTTACTTGTTGTTTCTATTTCCTTCTAGAATTGCTTCTTCTTGTTTTTTTTATGAAGACTAAATGAAACCATAAATACCAATGATGGATTAAAAATGTGATTGTTTTAAGATCCTTGGAGCAGGGGTAGAATTCTTACTTTCTGTGCAGAAGATGCAGATTTGATTCCCAGACAAGGTACCTTGTGCACAGCCCCCTCTGGTCTGTCAGTTTTAGGCTTGTGTGTTGCTATGATGCTCAACAGGTTTCTGCAGTTTCTAGAGCAAGGCAGTCTGGGAGGAAATGTCTGGTGATCGATCTCTGAACATTATATGTATTTTAATCTACATATATTAATGAACATGGATTGCAATGATACCTCAGTTCTAATGCACCACCGCAGTGTTAATTCTAGCCTTTTCCTGTTTCATATTTGTTACTTCTGTTCTCTAATATACGATTGAGAAATCTGACTCCAGTTACCCTCCATACAGTTACTTAATTCCTCAGTTCTTCTATATTTTGACAGTCTTTCAACCATTCTGAGAAACTGCCCTTCTTCGATGTCCTCCTTGGGCAGCCCCCAGTCCTTAGAGGGCAGCTGCTTTGCTTGGATGCTTTCTTGCATAGGCGTGGACCCTCCACTGGGTGTCTTTCTGTCTTTATCCAATAGCTGATTCCTGGGAGCCCTTCTGCTGTGTTGGACTCTTTGCATGTTTATTGGTAGCTGTCAGGAATCTTCTGGGCACTGCTTGAGTCTGTGTAATGCTTTTTGGCTGCAGAAGAAGGAAAGAAAGTAAAGAAATAAAGAAAAAACAAGGAACCGTCTTCATTTTTCTAGCTTCCACGAGAAGTTTTTTTTTTTTAAATAAAATGTGTGTGTGTGTGTGTGTGTGTGTGTGTGTGTTTTAGATGAACATTTGCAGCTCAAGTCAGTTTCTCATACAAAAATTTATACACACGTTGTGAATGTGACCCTACTTGCTCTCCCTGTAAGGTCACTGAACATTCCTACTTTCCAGCCCAGCTAGCTGCTATCCCTTTCTGGCTTCTCATCTTTTCTCTGGCCAGGAGCTGCCCATTTACTCTTGTGTATCTACTTGAAGTTAGAATGACAGTCTTCACAAGTATTATTTTATGTCGTATAGTCCAATTTATTCTTTGAAGAGTTGGCTTCAGGGAAGATTTTAGTTCCTGGTTAAAAGAGAGTCCTAGGACTGTGTCTTCTGGAGTTCTTCCAGTCTCATTCAGAGTCTCATCTTTTTTCCTAGAATTTTAGTTCTGTGTCCCTGGTCTGTTAAGGGCTCCTTGTTGTGTTCCCTGTCAGGGTGGACATTGGTGGTAGCCAAGCACTGTCTAGTTCTTCTAGTCTCAGGCAGATGGAGCCTCTGGTTTGTGTGACCAGTTGTGTCTCTTGGACAGATATTTTCCTTGTGTCTTTGGCGTTCTTCATCCTCCTTTGTTTCAGGTAGACTGAGACTGATTGATGCATCTTAGATAGTAGCTTGATAACTTTTAAGACTCCAGATGCAACTCAGCAAAGAAGGATGTAGAACATTTTCTTAATAAATTTTGTTTTGCCAGTTGACCTGAGTGTCCGCTGGAACTGTTGTCCCCAGGCCCTTCACCTTGCAGCACTGTCTCTCAAAGTGTTTTTGTTCGGGATATTTCTTAGTTTTTGGCTTAGCCCATTGGTGCTAACTTTATCTACGTTGTGTGTTGTCTATTCCCTCACCTAAGATAATTCCTATCTCCTCTCTAGTTAGTAAATTTCCTTCTTTGTCCCTCCCAAACCTCAAAACCATCAAAGAATGTTTTTTTCTGTGTTAAAACCTTTTCTTGAGTCCTTACAATAGTGGCCTCATGCAGCATTTGTCCTTTTATGTATGTATGTATTATGTCCTTTTATGTCTAATTTTACTCAGCATAATGCCTTGCAGATTCATCCATATGATGAAATATTTTGCTGATACATTGTTGTTCTTTATCATTGCTTAACACTAAGTTGTGTGAATATACTGTAATTTGTTTAACAATTGAGGAGTACCCAGGTTGTTTCTATGTTTTTGGAATTGTGGACAGTGCTGAATGGACATGGGTGTGCATATATATGGCTCTTTGTGTGAGGGCTCTTACTTCTCTAGAATATATTCCCAGATGTGGGATTGTTGGATCATATGATATTTCTATTTCTAGCTTTTTTAGGAAGCTCCAAATCAATTTCCAAAGTGGTTTTTGCATTTTGCATTGTCAACAGCAGTGTATAAGTGTTGCAGTCTCTCCACAACTTCTCAACATTTATTATTTTGTGTTTTTTTGGATCAATACTAGCCTTTTTGAGGTGAGATAGTTATCTCATTGTAGTTTTGATTTTGATTTCTCTAATGGTTAATGATCATGAGCATTTATTATGTATTTGTGAGCCGCCTGGATGCCTTCTTTGATGAAGAGTTTGCATATAGGCTTTGTCTGTTTTTAATTGGGTTAAATGTCATTTGTTGTTGATGTTTTGTAGTGTCTTGTAGATTTTAGAGATTAGACCCTGATCACGTATGTCCTAGCCCTAACTTAGAAAAATTTGTTGTAACATCTCATATGTTGTTACAATTCCTCATCTATTCTCTTTGTCTGTGTAGACTTATTCCAGAAGTCAGTATAGTTTTTCTTTAAAGGGTCAGAGAGTATACATTTTAGTCTTATGCATCATACAGTGCGTGTCAAAACTACTTCCTTCTGTAGCTATAATGTGAGAGCAGACAGAAAAAACAAAAGCAAACTTGGCCCTGTAGGGACTGATGGCACTCCTTGCTAATACTGAAGATAGCAGAAGGTGACCTCCACCTCACTTCCTACTCCCAAAACTTTCTCATGAATGCCTATTTCATGGAACCTAATTCACATACAGAAACGAATCCAACCCAAAGAAGCAGCACAATAAAATCACAAGATGACAGTGAAGGAAACCTCAAAATGACAACTGTGGTGAAATGCTAGAGTCCAACGCGTCCTTATTGAAGAGAAGCCCTACAGAGCTCAAGGAAGGGCATCTTCAGGGAAAGAAGGAAATAAATATATCCTCACAAATAACAGAGTTATTAAAAAAACAAAGCAAAAAAAGAGAAAGAATTATTAACTTAAGAAAATCAAAGGATTATGCAAAAAGGAAGATGGGACAGTGATGTACCCTTAATTCAGCAGTGAACGAAAGTCCCACAGTCATAATAATGTAAACACTGCTGATTTCAATAAAAATCATGATGGAACTTTGTTGAGGGGGTGCACGTAGAAACAAAAGTGCAGGGATCATGGGAGAGAACTAAGTTGTCACCAACATGGCAGGAAGTCAATAGATAACGTCTAAAATTGAAAGATCAAGAAATAACTATAGATAAGTGAATTATTTAGCAATGCATTGTGTGTGTCATCTTTCACTGAAAACACAATCAAATATATTTTCAAAAATAAATACATTCTCCTAGAGAAAGAAGGGCCACCACTCAGATACATGTACTTCCGTGTTTATTGCAGCTCTCTCCCCAATAGCTAAAAGACAGAAGAAACCTAGATGGCCTTCAACAGAAGAATGGTTAAACAAACTATGGTATATTCCTACAATAGAATACTATGCAAGGACAAGAAACAACAGTGGCTTAGGGAAATACCCCAAAACGGGAGACCATCTGGAGGACATTGCGCTGAGGGAAATTAGCTGGAAACAAAAGGACAAATGTTGTATGAGACCATTACTATAAGACTGCAACAAACCATTTAAACAAAGAAGGAATAAATCTCTGAGGGTTACAAGGGTGATGAGGGATGGAAAGGGATTTATGTAAATGATATAGCGCTTAGGATTTGGGTTGAATGTAAGCTGTGACAGCAGGTACTAGAAAAGAAGTGCCCACAACTGCTGTACTCCAAAACTCAGCTGTTCCCTAAATGTGGGCTTCTTCTTAGGAAAGACAGAGTAACAGGGTCTTGGATCTTAAGGTTTTCTAAACGTGGTTGGTGGATTGGAAATTCCAGCTGGAGGATCAGGATCTGGCTAAGCCTCAATAAACACTCCAAGGGAACACTGCTAAACTTCCCCCCCTCCCCACATTTTGCCACAATTACAAAAGTAGGGAATCAGAAGCCTCCCACTAGCATGGTTACATTCAAAAACATACCACCAGCACTAGAGTACAGGGGTCAGGAAGTTTTTACTACTGCCTCAACAAATGCCTCTTGACCCCCAGGATGGTAAGGTCAGGACAATAGACCAACGAGTGCAACAGCCACCACCACTGTTTCTGCCTCTCTATACGCATGAGACTGTTAACTGAACTTGAGATCACTGTAGCGAATAAATCGATCAATATGCGAATAGAACATCATTTACAAAAAATAGTTGAGGAGTTCACTCACATTTGGCTTCACGTTGTATTTTGTTAATCCTTGGTTTAGGAAACTACAAAAATCCCATTATTGTAATTTTAGTGAGATTTCAGGAAGGATAAGAAATAGACATGTTGAGTAAGCTGGCCAAATTTACTCTAAAGCTGATTCTTGGATTTGGACAACAGAATCAAGAGAGGATTTTAAATATGAGAGTGATAGGGTCTGATGTACTAGATATTTCCTCTGGTGATTATTAGGTATGACTATTACACAGTTTTTATTAGTCTGTTCTGAGACACTCTTTTTTGTGAGTTGATTTTTCACCTTTTTCAGAGCTGGTTTTATAGTTGTTGAGACTCGTGTGTTAGATTTCTTGAAATGGTATGATACATCTTTGTTGTGCTTTACAGCTGACCCTATGAACCCCCTTAATAAACTATTTATAAACCCAATTTTAATTACTACCAGTCTGGTCATCTTCCTCTCCATCTGGAAGGACTATAACGACTGTAGTACATCCCTCTTTTATTATGATGACACCATAGTTTTCATGATGATCACTGGATTGCTTCTTTCCAAATCAAAGCTGTGATTTACTTTGGAGCCTTCCCTAAATGAGTATTGAGTAGTGTGTCGTTCTAAAATATAAAGTTAGTGGTTTCGTTCTTCTAAACCAAAGCCAAGAGCTTCTTTCAGTATTTCTTGTAGTTTGGGTTTGGTTTTTACAAAGTCTCTGAGTTTGTGTTTATCTGGGAATGTCTTGATTTCATTTTCGTATTTGAAAGACAGTTTTGCAGGATATATAATTCTTAGGTTGGAAGTTCTTCTCCTTCAAGACTTTGAATATGTCGTGCCACTGTCTCCGTGCCAGCATGCTGAGAAATCTGACGAGAGCCTACAGGGTTTCCCTCTGAATGTTAGCTTTGCCTTGAGTCTTGCTGCCTTTAAGAGTTGCTGCTTATGTTTCATTTTGTTAAGCTTGATTATAATATGTCTTGGAGTCTTTCTTTTGAGATCTATATTGGGTGGCGTACGATATGCATCTGAGATGTCTATATTCTCTTCCTTCATGATTTCTGGGAAGTTTTCTTTCAGCAGCTCTGCAATGATACTCTCTGTGTTCTCAGATGTCTCACCCTGTTCAGGGACTCCAATTAATCGAAGGTTGTTCCTCTTAATAGAGTCCCAAATGCTTCTTAATGTTTCTTCATTTTTCTTGCTTCTTTTTTCTGATTTCTGCTCATAGACACTGGCATCAGTAGCTCTGTCTTCCAAGTCAGAGATTCTTTTTTCCATTTGTTCTATTCTGTTTTCTTGGCTTTGCATGGAAGTTTCTATGTCTTTGATTTTCTTCTTGATCTGTTGGATTTCAGAGTACTGGTGTTCCATCAGATCAAACAACTTGCTTAATTTTTCATTTTGTTCTGCTGCATTTTGTATAAGGTCTAGAAGGGCCCTGTATATAATCAATTTGTATTCACTTCCTGATGCTTTCATAGAAGTTTCTTCATCTGGAAAGCTCCTTGGTTGCTTTGTTTGGGAGCCTTCTGAAGCCATGAGTGATTGCTTGTATGCCACAATTGTCTGTTGCTTTTTGGGTCCCATGTGAGTATATAGAGGCTGGAAGAGGTACTGTTAGGATGGATTGCAAATGTTTCTCTAGGCTGTCTTCAAATGTAAAGCAAAAGGTATCTGACTGGTTCACAAGTCAGTTAAGTTTTCAGGTATAGAGGTCCCTCTTCTCATCTGACAAAGTAAGCGCCACTGTATCCAACCCCAGATGATAACAAACTAGTTCAGAATACAGCACTGCTACTGCCCTGGAGGCCTCTGCTGACAGGGCCTAGCCTTATCCAACATTGCATCGAGTACTGGTTTTGTGATAGAAAAGCGCTCTCTTGTGGGCAGGCTCTGGCTCCCACGCTAAGAATTAGGTCCAGCTGCGGCCACCGTACCCAAGATGGCGTCCTCCACACAGGCAGCAGACAGAGGGGCTAAAGGTGCCCAGAGGCAGCGATTCCTCTGCTTCTGTTGCAGGGCCCCCAATGTAGGCAGCACGGTGCAAAATCACTACTTTTCTGATGGAGAAGCGCTGTCCCACCTGCAGGCGCTGGCTCCCAGGCTAAGAACGAGGTCCCGCTAAAATCTCGGTACCAACATGGCGTCCCGCACCCTGACCACGGAGTTCCGCACAAACCCCACTGAGGCAGCTACAAAACGAAAGGCTCAAAGTGTCTAGATTAACAGAGTCCCGAGCCTGGCTCTCAGAATATGGGAATTTCGCCTGCCTATCCCCCCAGCAGTGCGTCTGAGTCCAGCCGCCAGGCAAGGCCCAGCTCCACCCGCCAGCCAAGACCGAGGAAAAAATGTCACAGTGGTGCATTTACCTTCCGTCCCTGAGAGCCGGGGCTAGTGAGGAGCGGGAGTTAGCGAAAGAGAGGAGGTTTTTCGCTGAGTGGTTTGAAGTCCCAATTAACAGCTCTGTGCTGTGTCCTGAGGCTGATTAGGTGATCAGAAGGCTCTGTTTGATTGTCAATTCAGGTCTTGGTTTCCAGAGGGATACAAGGAGACGTGGGCTTAGTCGGCCATCTTGACTCTGCCCCCCTCTATTACACAGTTTTTAAATTCAGTAAAATTAAAATTAAAATTAAATGTGAGAGTTTGTCATGGAATCAACTGTGTTCCCCCCAACATGTGTGTAGGCATTTGGTTGGGCCATCATTCCCAGTGTTTGTGATTGTCCTCGGCTTTGTGATTTTCATATGCTATAAATTCTAATCTGCCTGTAGTTAATGGTTCGAATTATGCTAGAGAGGATTATGGTGGGAGTGTAATACCCTTCCTAAGGCCACCTCCCAGCTTAAATGTAAAGGGACTTTCCCTGGAGTGTACCTTGTACCACCTTTTATCCTTTTGTCTTACAAGAGGTAAAAGGAAAGGGAAGCAAGCTGGGAGTCTGAAACCTCACACTATCAAGAAAGCAGCACCGGGAGTAGAGCACATCCTCGAGACCTGAGGTTCCTACTACAAGATGCTCTGTGTTCAAAGACTGATGCAACAGAAGGACCTTCTTCCAGAGCCTTCGAAGAGGAAAAACCTTCCCATGGAGCAGACACCCTGAATTTGAACATGTAGCCTACTGGACTGTGTAAGAATCAACTTATCTCTGTTAAAGCTATCCACTCATGGTATTTCTGTTAGAGCAGCATTAGCTGACTAAAACAGACTTTTATAAATGTCTTACTGGTTATCAGTGTGACCTACAAAGGTATGGCAATTTAAATAGAATGGTTTTCATTCAGAATAAACTAATCAATGAAATGCAGTGAAGTGTTCAGAAACTGACTAATGTATATACAGAAATTTACTGTATAAAACTAGCATTTCTAATCACTGAGGAAAAAGTTGCTTTTCCACTTGCCGGGAAAATTTACTTTCTGGGGAAAAAAATAAAGTTAGACATTTATTTTGTACTACATAGAAAAATAAATTTCACATAAATATTTAAGTATAAAAATAAAATTATGTATGTACCCGCAGACAATACAAAATTATGATTTAAATTATTTAGATGAGAAAAGACTTTATGAGCATTAGAAAAATTCAGAAGCCGGGAAGGAAAAGATTGATAGATTTGATTAGATAAAAATTTAAAAATGCTTTATAGCAAAAGATAGCATGAATAATGTAAAAGAAATCACAGACTGAAAGGTTATATTTGTAGCATGTTATGGGCAAAGGGTTAATATGCATAATAGATTTGTCAGTAGGGTTCTCTTGGAAGCAGACACTGATGGGAACACTAGAGTTAGTAATGCAAACATTTTCTTGTAGGGTTATGCCTGTGAAGTAGTTGAGAGCGAGAATTCTTACCTTCCCCACAGCAAACCTGTGTAGCCACCGGCAATGTGTCAGTAGAGGCTACTGTGTTACTGTGATGCTGAGAACTTTTCCCTGGTGCTCGCAGACTTAGATGGACTAGAAAGAAAGGGCTGGTGAACTATTTCCAAAAAATCATCTCATAGGAATTGTCTGTACCATACTGGTCAGCTCTACAGCCAATCATGAGGTTAGTATAGGAATGAGCAGCGTTTTGCTCCATTGTGAATGGGATTGCTGTGAATAGGGCTTCCTGAAGGGCAGCTAACAAAACCAAAGATGAGAGTTACATATCCCCAGAAATGATAAATGTGGTGACAAGGGGAATCGGGGAGGAAGAACTACGTGCTGTGATGTGGAGCTCGTTAAACTCTCTGCCAGTCTAGTGAGAAGCCCTGGACAAAGATTCACTGTCAGAGGTGTACCAAGTTGGGCAGAAATGGTCAGGGCCCTGTCCCTTCAGTATTCTCACATGTTTCTTTGGGCTGTGTTGGAAGAGGGTGGCATGAAGCTGAAGGTTGTAACAGAGCCTAAAAATGTTGCAAGAGTTGCCTGCCAGCCACTTACACTTCTTGTAGTGAAATGGCAAGTTCACAACAATGCACATTTTTCCATTAGGACTCACCGACAATAAAAACACATTTTACCCTTTGATAGCAGTTTCAGTTCTTAGAATATGTACTACAGAATTACACACAAGGACAGTCAATATAGCATTGTGTGTAATAGTAAAGTATTTTCAACAGCCTTATTTTCCATTTTAGGGAATTGGATGAGTAAGTATTCATGTGTCCATAAAATGAAACAGTGTGCCGTGACTGAAAGCATGAAGTAGATCTGTAGTGACTGACTTGGAAATTTGTCAAAAAAACAAAAAACAAACCACAAAGTAGAAAAATACGGTCCCAATTTTGTATTTCAGAAGTCCTCTCTTTGTGTGTATGTTGGCATCTGTATATCCATAGGTAAAATGAGTTTTCACTGTTACCATTGGTTACCTTTGGGGCTTGGAATTAGGAGTTGGGCTTCACTTCATCTAGTCTTCCATTATATTATTTTACAGAAAGCATCTGTTACTGCTGTTTTAAAAATAATAAAGAATGAATCTATATTTTATAATGATCGTGGTAAGTCTAGCCAAGGAGAAAATCGGAATGAATTCTGATCCAAAGATTGAGGTTAGAGAAGAAAGAGACATATAAAAACATCAAGAATGTTCTGCACCCAAATCGCAGAGAAAACTTATGGAATCTGTTCATCTGAAAACTTCTGGAAAGAGTGTATGAAGCTGTTCCTAGGCCAGAGTTGTGTTTAGTTAATTCTAGAAGGGTCAAAGATGGCCACACTAATATGGGCTGGAGAAGCTCAGAGATAACTTAGCTCTTTGATGTTCTACTTATTCTAAAAATACCCATTTTTCTATGAAATGTTAAGATAGCAGATGAGCTTACTTTGGTAACAGAGTTGGGATCCACCAGCTCAGTGTGGAAATAATGCTAGAATGTGCAGGAAAACATATTGTGGTAGATTTACTCTCATTTAGATTTTTGGAGTATTCTTTCTGAACTAATGTCAAAGTCCTAGAGAAAGGGGGCTCCCATGTAGTGCTGGCATGTACCACAACAATTCAGTGTAGTATTTCTGTATGAAATGGGGAGTGCCAATACAGAGGAGGCCTTCAGCTGCAGTGGTGGTAAATGGCGCTAGCAGTGTCATGGAGGAGGAGTGCTATGACAGCTAATCACAGTAGCTATTTATGGGCAGTGACAATATGCTGGACCTCTGAGAGATTGGTCAGGACCCAGCATCCCAGAGCTCTGTGGAAATAAGACCTGAGACGGAAGTTACAAGACACCCTAAGGCTCCTTCTTTGTCTGTCTTCCAGCCTACCTGACTGGAGCGCAAAGGAGAGATTTGGTTGGCAGTAGAGTGCCTTGGTGGGAAACCTGGTTGTGGAGTGGTCAGATGCTCTACTGCTAAGCAAAAGATTAGTCATTCAAAACCACCAGCTGGTCTGAGGCAGAAATCTGTGGTAATCTACTTGCATAAAAATTACAGCCTTGGAAACCCTATGGAGCAGGTGTACTATGTCCTATAGGGTCACTGAGTTGGAATTAATTTGATGGCAATGGGTCTAGAGTACCTCCAGTTTTACAAGTGGAAATTGAGGCAGAGAAGGACTGTTTTGTTACTGTTTCTTTGTACGTGACTATGTTCTTCCGCAGATTGGTGGTATGGGAAACACACCTGCAGCTTATAAATCCAGGAGTAACAATCTGAAAATTAATGACAGGAATCAAAATGTTTATGGGGACCCATAATCTTGGACCTAAAGGGCATGTGGAGTAATTTCTACACCACCAGTGTGTTAAAGAGGTCCCTGCCTTCCCATGTGGTATTGTGATATAATGGATTCACTGAGGAGTATAAAGTCAAAAGAGGCATTAACATGTGGTGGTGTTGGTTGACTGTGCAGTCGATTTTGACTCATGGTGACCCCATGTGTGTAGAGTACAACTGCCACACAGGAGTTTCAAGGCTCTGACCTTTTGGAAGTAGATTGTCAGCTGTATCTTCCAAGGTTCCTCTGGGTGTGTTTGAAACGCCAGTCTTTTGACTTGTAGTTGAGTGCTTCACTGGAGCACACCACACCCGTGCCCCCTCCGGCATCTCTGATTAACATGTAAAGGTTTCATTAATTTTTTGAAAACGTTTAGTCCTACCTTGTGTTGTCAGATTCCTCTTTCCTATTCATTAACCTTCTAATCCCTTTAAATTTAGTTCATTAAAAAACAATGTTGTAACTGATGGAAAGATCTCTTCTTATCCTGTTACTGCATAGATGGGTCGGTAGGGGAAGGAGGAGTAGCCGCTCAGCTGTGATTCCCTCTTCCCTTCTCCTTCCTTCCTTCTGATTCACCTCTGTGTTGTGTCCTGGTGGCGAGTCATGGCTGCTATCTTACTCACCTAGTGCTGCTATAACAGAAATACCGGAAGTAGATGGCTTTAACAAAGAGAAAGGTATTTACTCATAGTAAAGTAAGCCACAAGTCCAAATTCAGGGTGTTAGATCCAGGGATGGCTTTCTCTCCTTATTGGCTCTAGAGGAAGGTCCTTGTCATGAGTCTTCTTTTGGTCTGGTAGTATCTCAGCAGAGGACCCTCAGGTTCAAAGGAGGGGCTCTGCTTCTGGCACTGCTTTCTCACTGACATAAGGTCCCCAACTCTCCACTTTCTTCCCTTATTTATTTATTTATTATGACTGAGTCAAAATGTACATTCCCATATAAATTTACATGCCCACCTATATGCAGCTTCCACTGCTCTCCCTGCCCAGTGACAGCACACTATTCCTCTCTGCTCCATACATGTCTCATTCTCCCAACAGTCTCCTTTCCCCTCCTCTCTACCCACTCTCCATCCTCCAGCTAGAGGTCAGCAGGATGATATCCTATAGATGCATAAAACCATAAAGTGCATCCAATATATGGTCACTCTGCATCGCCAAGTCCAATCCATTCGTGTCTGAAGAGTGGACCTTCATTATGATTTATGGGCAAGGGCGGCATCAGGACCAGGGGCATGCTCCCAGGGGAACCCTGAAACTGCTGGACCATCAATTGAGGTCTTTTAGTGGAGATCTCAGGGTGCACCCCTTTTTATTGTTGTGTTGCCAGTGAGACTCAACTTAGTGAACTCCGTGGAGCTCCATCGCAGCTATCACTGGTGGTGGCCAGGCACCATCTGGTTCTTCCGGTCCCAAGTCGATGTAGGCACCCACTCTTGTGGGTCTCTCTATCTTCTGGGTTGTCTTTACCCCATGTCGTTTTGGTCCTCGGTAAGCATCCATTCTTGCTGAGTTGGGACCTTTTGCTGTGCCCTCGGATGGCAGCTTGGCAGGTTTTAAGACCCCACATGCCACTCTCCAATGTGGGGTGCAGAGAGCCCTCTTAGCAAAACACTTGTTGTGCCAATTGGCCTCAATTTCACCTAAGAGCATGGTCCCCTGCCCCCTGCCCCAGCTACCACTTTCTTCCCTTTTTAACTCATGAGAGACACCGTACCCAAGGGAAATTTCTTTTGCGCTGGATCAGGGATGTGGCCTGGGTAAGAGTGTTAAAATGCCACCCTAATCCTCTTTAACGTAAAATTACAGTCACAAAAATGGAGGACAAATACACAATAGTGGGAATCATGGCCCAGACAAATTGGTAGATTGAGGGGGGCCATAACTCATTCCATGACAGCAGCTAACACAGAGGTCAGCAGTTTGAATCCACCAGCGACTCCTTGCAAACCCTTTGTGGGGCAGTTATACTCTGTCTTATAAGGGCACAGTGATTGGAATCGACTCGATAGCAATGAGTAATTTGTTGTGTTGTGCTCTGGCTCACTCTGATCAGGTTTACTGCCTGCTCTTTGTGGTAGTGTCTGCTGCTGGGCTGTCCTCAGTCTACAGAGATGGCATATGTGGCTTTTAAGAGAGTGATGGTTAGCTTCACTGTGGCCTCTTATGTTACTGAGACTCTGAGATGGGGCAGCCTGTTTCTCAGTCATTCCCAGAAATCCATGTCCTCAGTCTCCGTTCACTAGATGGATTATCACAAGTGTTGGGCCTGAGGCTGTCTTAGCTAGCACTAAGGCTTCTTCCTTCTCTTCTATCCCGTGTTCTTTTGTATGGAATCACAGAGCTGCTGGGCTTCTTTTCTTGGACCTCCAAGGGCAGCAGGGAGTGGGGGTTCGGGTATCTTCCTGTTTCTGTCTTCCAGCTTACGTTATGCTGCCGTCCTTTCGTGTTCGGTTGGCGTCTTATACTCCAGTGGGTTTCCTGCCTGTGGACATCTCTAGGTCAGAAGCAGGCCCCAGCCTCTATAGTCACGTAACCATCTTCACTCAGAGACTGTAGACCATGGTGTTTTAAGGGTTCTCACCTTGTTCCACCCAAAGGTGTCAGTGATTCTGCACATGGTGTCCTGCTGGGGGAGTGAGATGCCAGTTCTCTCTTTTCGAAGGCTCTCCTCAAATCTACGAGAGATTCTCCTGCACTCCCATCCTCCCCATCACTCGGTGTCTTTCACCCAGTGCTGTTAAAACAGAAATACCACAGATGGATGGCTTTAATAAAAACCTGTTGCTGTTCAGTTGATTCTGACTCATAGCAATCCTAGAGGACAGACTCGAACTGCTCCACATAGTTGCCAAGGTGCACTTGGTAGATTCAGACTGTCAACCTTTTGCTTTGCTGCTGCAGAACTTTAATCACTACTACTCTGCCGTGGTTTTCAGCTTTGATGACAAAGATAAGTTTATTCTCTCACACTTTGGGAGGCTAGATGTCTGCATTCACATTGCTGGTTTCAGGAGAAGGCGTTCTCTGCTCTGTGGGAGGTCTTTGACATCAGCTTTCCATGGTGGAGCAGCTTCTCAGGCCAGGGACTCCCGGTCCATAAGATACACTATGCTTTCTCGGTGATGTGACCTCCCTATGCCTCTCTGCTGGCTTCTCTCTTTTATATCTGAAAAGAGATTGGTTTAAGATGCAAACTAATCTTATGAATTGAGCCATGCCTAATCAACGTAACTGGCCCTATACCATCTCATTAGCCACATAGAGGTAGGGTTTATAACGCATAAGAACCTCACATCAGGTGACAGATCAGTGGACCCTCCCAAAATATTGGGAATCGTGGTGTAGCCAAGTTGACAGATGTGTTGTGGAGACACAATTCAATCCATGACACTTGGCTTCGTTGAAGGGAAGAGTAAAGCCTCTTGCAGTTTCCACCGTGCTAAAAAACTCCAGTGATTTGCTCTCCTTCCTCCCTTCAGTCCTGAGGGTAGTGGACAGGAGGGCGAAAGCGGTGTAGAATGGATGGTAGATGATAGGGGTACAGTAAGTTCTGGGGACATCATCTGATCTCATTTGTGACCCTCTTTAGAATGTGAGAGAGTCTAGGCTACAAGGGACTTCAAGTCTACAGCTACCATACCTGTTTTGCAATCCTGGTTTCAGAAACTCTGTGTAACTTGGCAATTTGAGTAATTTCTCTGTGTCTCAGTTTTCTCATATGTAAAACATGAGTAATAACAGTATCTGTGTGACAGAATTATTTTCAGGACTGATTGGATTAAAGTTTATATAGTGTTTAACACAGTGCCTGGCCCATTATCTGTGTCACGTAATTGTTCATTGCTATTGGTAATTATAACTGGCACTTCTTTGTCTTCAGCTTGGGACCATAATCACCAATTTGGGGAAAAGAAGAGAAACCTCCTTCAACACTGTTTGATGGATGGATAGTAAATTTAAGCTAGGAACAAGGAAAAACATTATATTGGCAATCGTTGTTGGTGCATTTCTAGTTAACCTGGAGCTGAGCAAAGCAACAAACTGACTAGGTCTACTTGAATGCGTCACTAGAAATATCAGGGAAATAATCCTTGGTGGGTCGATACTGTGTCAGAGGAATGGACTCATTCAAATTAGAGACCAACTCATTCTGAATTGCAAAGATATTCATTACCATGCTGCATAAACTCTAGATTTCTCTAACTTTACACTGGATAGAAAAGCTTGCATTCTGTAAACAACTCATACTTTTTAGATTTCTTCCTGTTAAAGAATGCTGTACTTAAGTACTTGAAATTGACACTTGAAAATGAAACACACTGGCAAATAATAGGGGAAATTGTAGATGTGTTTCATACCTCTCTTTCCCAAATCAAAAGGTCTCATACATATACTCTCTAGAAGTGTCGGTGGGGGACTTAACATAACTGTACAAGCAATAAGCCTGACCTTTCAATGTAATTTATTTTCGATTCGCTCAATCCTTTTTTATTAAAACTAGCACATCTGAAGCAGAATTAAATCCTATTATAAGAGGTGTGTGATCATATCAGGTTCTCCCTGCCACAGGCCCACTTTATTAAAAGTTACTCTGTTTCTAAGAGGATAACCTGATCAGAGCAGTGGGATGCCTTTGGAAGGCTGGGGGCAGATCGGGAGGGATGGTTTTATTTTCTTTGAGCAACTGCTGTTACCAGTGAAATCAAAGAATATTTATGAGCATTCCTTTTTGTGTTTGAAAAGCTGTGGTGGGATGCAATCTCTCTTTTGGTGTTTAGAAAGGTTATCTCTTCCTGGGTCTTTTAGACTAAGTGACAAGGTGGGTCATCAAGCTATTTTGTATCATGATCTACACATTGCTGATCTGTTATTATTTTCTTGAGCATCCTTCTTATTCAAGTAACCATTGCAGAATGGGGGACAACTTTGAGATATAATATACAGAAATCCACCGACTAGTAACCAGCTTGCAGTATTTGGCCTGTCTCAGGAGGCCTTTTCTCTTCCATCCTTGCAGAAGATTTAGCATTAAAAAAAAAAAATCACTTCATTGATTGGTGGTTTGACCTGTGTTCTTCTAGTTTCATTGTTTGGTTTTATGTCCTTTTCTCTGCCTAGCCATCTGGATCTAAACCAAAAACTAAATCTACTGCGATTTGTAGACCAGAGCTACTCCTAGGATAATAAATCAGAAAACACAAACTTGCTGCTATCGAGTTAATTCTGAATTGTTGTGAACCCTATAGCACTGAGTACATCTTGCCCCATAGGGTTTCCACTGAGCAAGTAGTAGATTCGAATGGCCAACCTTTGGGTTAACGGCTTAAGCTTTTAACCACAATAATGTTACTGGACAAAACTCCAGGTTTTTGCTACCTGCTGTGAATCCAGTCTCTGAGACAGGAGCTTAGGTGGGCAATCAAAAGTTTTATTTGTGTGCCAGCTATGGAAAGGTGGCAGAGTGCATTTTTCCTCCAAAATCTGCTTGCCTCTGGTCAGACTGGAAAAGGAAAGTTTCATGCAGGTGCAAGGGTGAGATAATCATCAGGAACGTGGGAGAAGTGGTCAGCAAAACAGTGTTTCAGGGTCTTCTTTTTTGAGTCCTTTTCAGGGCAGGAGGGTCAATGCCTTGCGTCATCGTCCGGTATACATTAGAGACCTGAAAAAAAACCCAAACACTAAAAACCAAGCAGTTAGGAGACCTTTCTTGACTGTTCTGTTGTTGTTTTTTCCCAGGGCATTTCTAAGTCATATATTTAAAGTATAACACTGTTGAAACAAAGAGGAAAGTTGTTTCCTCAGGATGGAGTCCCGATGCTAGTGTTAGGTTTCTCCTGGGGGCCTGGGATGATGGCTCTGGAACAAAGGCCTTCAGGCCTCTGGCCTCAGTTTCTCCCTGTTGCTAGAGAAAATGGTGCTTTTCAGTCCTCAGACTTCAATAAGACCTTTTAATTTTAGCATACAGAACCCAGCACACTCGTTTACAATCAGGGAGCACTCAGTAAGCACTTGTTGAGTAAGTGAGCAGCATACCTGTAGCATTTGAGAACCCACTGACCACTGCTCTCTCTAGTGCCAAAGCTTCCTTCTTGGGTTTAAGTGTAAAAAGAATAGTAACATTTATCACATGTACTAAGGTCCCCAGGAAACCCTGCTGGTGCAGTGGTTAAGTGTTGTGGCTGCTAAGAAAAAAGTTGGCAGTTGAAATATGTCAGGTGGTCTTTGGAAACTCTGTGGAGCATTTCTACTCTGTCCTGTAGGGTTGTTATAAGTCAGAATTGAGTCAGTGGCCTTGGGCTTGGTTTAAGGTCCCTAGGTGTCACAAATGGTTTGTGCTCTGCTGCTAATGTCAAGTTTGGCGGTTCCCTACCCGTTTGTACCTCGGAAGAAAAGCACTAGATATTGGCTACCATAATGTTTATAGATAAGAAAGCTTGATGGGGAGCAGTTCTACTTTAATGCATGGCCTTGCCACAGTCAGAATGGTCTTGAAAATACTTGGACTTTATTTTCAAACAACACTCTTTCACATCCATTATGTGACTTGGTCCTCCCTTGACCCGTTTTAGGCTGGCTGTTACCTCCATTTATAAATGAGAAAGTGAAGTGTCCGAGGCTACACAGTGTTGAGTCTTGTACTCCACGTTTGATGTCTCCTTTTAACGGGAGGTGTTTCGCCGTGAGAGCAGAGGTCTCCACATGGTGTGCGCCGGTGGAGACTCTTAAGTCTGGGACAGGGCCTTGCATGACCAAAGTCCTGGCTAATTGTCTGACTGTAAGAAGCTGTATCATTTCTCCCAGTGGACCAACAAACATTTTCTTTGTGCATCCTGTTGTGCACATGTGAGGCTGTATGGATTCTACAGAACTGTCCATGCGATTATAACACGTTACAACGGAGTGGCATGTGAGTGCTTACAAAGCACTTCCCTGTATGCCATGGCCTCGTAGCATCATCATAGTGCCTGTTATGTCGGCGGTACAGTGCAAGGTGTTATTTAAACCTACATTAACAACAAAAAAAAAAATCCAAAGAACAGACAATTTGAAAAAAGGTCAAAACCCCTTAATTTCTTTGTCTCAAACAGTTGCTCTTACCATGTTGATATTTTTCTTACACTAGCACATGCTTCAAAAATAAAATCTTTCTATATATACCGTACCATCTACTTGTAGTATCATCATTTTCTTCGCGTTAGAGTATCACCTTTATTAATATCAGTTTTTCAAAGTGCAGTAACTACACACACACACACACGTAACTGAAAGAAGACATTTGCCATTTCAACATTGTTTGCTTGTACAACTCAGTGACATGGAGCACGTTCTTCCTGCTGTGCATGCATGCATCACCGTGATATTTTGTCCATATATGCCCATCATTCTTATATGACTTTCATTTTTAGTGGCTGCAAATATTCCATTCAATAGATACACCATAATTTACTTAATAGTTTTCCTATTGTGGCTTCCATCCTGCTGTTACTATAAATTCTTTCAGAGTGACTTTATCTCTTCTTACTTTAAAAAAATAAAAAAAGAAAAACTGTTGTGCATTAAGTGCAAGTTTACCAAGAAATTAGCTTCCCATTTGATAGTTTGTACGTAAAGTGTTCCACGAAATTGTTTTAATTCCCCACAGTGTGTTAGCAGTCTTACCATTTCTATCCTCTTTTCTGTGTTGCCTTTTATCCAAATTTTCTATCTCTTCCTGCCTTCTCATCTTTGCTTTTGGGCAAATGTTCTCTATTTGATTTTGCATAATTAATTATTCTAACGAGCATGTTCGTCTTGGGTGTTCTTGTTTATTTTATGGGTCTGTCATTGGTTTGGTTGAAAAGCAGTTTTTCACAGTGACTTTAATGTGGAAAAAGTGTACCCTCCTACCATGTTTTGGCTTTACTTCTAAAGTTGTAAAACAAAAAAATATTGTTCTTTAAGTGAAAGTTTGTAGTTGAAGTCAGCTTGTCGTACAAAAACTTACACATCGCTATGTAACTCTAGCTGCATTCTCTACTCTGTGACAGGCGGCAGACTCCTCCTTTCCACCTTGAGTGTCCTGTGTTCAGTCAACCAACCCCTGTCCTCCTCTGCCTTCTCATCTCACTTGGGGGTGGGAGCTGTCAGCTTAGCCTCATATTTCTACTTAAGAAGCATATTTTTCACCAGCATCATATTATGTTTCAGAGTCTAGTCCAATCTTTGTCTGAAGAGTTGGCTTTGAGAGTAGATTTGAGTCCTGGGCCAACAAGAGTCTAGGGGCCATTTCTTCTGGGGTCCCTCCCAGTCTGTCACGCTGTCAAGTGTGGTCTTTTAGTAGAGTTCCAGTTCTGTACCCTCATTTTTCTCCCACTGCATCAAGGACTTTATGTTGTATTCCTTGTCAGGGCACTCATTGGTGGCGGCCAAACGTCAGCTACCTCTCTTGGTCTCGTGCTGATGTAGTCTCTGAATTACGTGGTCCTTTCTCTCTTTGTGGCTCATATTTTCCTTATGTCTTTTTTTTTTTTTTTTAAATTTACTGTGATTGAGTGAAAGTGCACTATCCAGTGTAAATTTACGTGCCTGCCTATGTGCAGCTCCCACTGCTTTCCCTGCCTGGTGACAGCACACTCCTCCTATCCATTCTATACATGTCATACCCTCCTAACAATCTCCTGTCCTGTCATCTCCACCGTCTTCCCACTCCAGTAAGTGGGCAGCAGGACGATATCCTATAGACGCATAGAACCATAGTGTGCAAACATGATATGGTCACTCTGTGTCGCCGAGTCCAGTCCATTCCTGTCCAAAGAGTTGACCTCAGTAATGATTTATCGACAGGGGCAGCATCAAGACCAGGGACCAGGCTCCCAGGGGAACCCTGAGGCCCCTGGCATTCTGTCTTTGATGTCCTTCATTCTCCACTGCTGAGGTGGGTTTGTAACCAGTTCATGTTACTTTGATGGCTGGTGGCTAACTTTTAAGATGCTAGACATCACTCACAAAAGTGGCATGCAGAACATTTTCTCAAAAAATGTTGTTATACTTACTGACCTATGTATTTTCTGAAACTGTGGTCCCCAGATCCCTGCCCCTGCTACTTGGGCCTTGGATGTGTTGGGTTGTATTTAGGGAACTTTTTAGCTGTTGAATTAGTTCGGTTGTGCTAACTTTTCCTCTGCTATGTGTTGTTTATCCCTTTACCTCACTTACTTCTTATCTACTATGTCGTTAATAAGTACTTCTCTCCGTTCCTCCCCACCCTTGTAACTATCAGACTGTTTTCGTCTGTTTGAACTGTTGTTTAAGTCCTTATAATATGTCTCATACCGTATTTGTCCTTTTGCATCTAATTTCTCTGATCATAATGCCTTCCAGATTCATTGATGTTATATTTTCTAAATATATTGTTTTTTATCATTTCATAGTATTCCATTGTGTGACTATGCCATGATTTGTTTATACATTCATCCATTGATGGGCACCTAGGTTGATTCCATGTTTTTCCTGTTGTGACCAGTGCTACAGTTGACATTGGTGTGCATGTATTTGTTTGTTTGACAACCTTTGTTTCTCTAGGATATATCCCAAGAAGTAGGATTGCTGCAGAGTATGGTATTTCTATTTCTACCTTTTTAAGAAAGCACCCAATCAATTTCCAAAGTGGTTTTACCATTTTACACTCCCACCAGCAGTGAATAAGTGTTCCAGTCTCTCTACAGTGTCTTACCCTTTTTGGGGAGAGTTGGTATCTGATTTTAATTTTGATTTGTATTTCTCTAATGGCGATGAGCTTTTTATCATGTGTCTGCTACGCAACTGAATGTCTTCTTTGGAAAAGTGCCTATTCATATATTTTACTCATTTTTTAATTAGATTGTTTTCTTGGTTTTTGAGGTTTTTGAAGTATCTTCTAGGTTATGGAGATTTGATGCTGATGGGAATTTCTTATAGCCACAGTTTTCTGACAGTCTGTAGGTTGTCTTTTATTCTCGATGAAGTCTTTGATTGAACATTAGTTTTAGATTTTTAACAGTTCCCATCTATTTTCTCTTCTAGTGTTTGTGCTTTCACAGTAATGTTTTGTAGTCTGTTCATGCTGTATATGTTGGTTCCCAGCATTGTCCCTGTTTTTTCAATGATCTTTATCATTTTAGCTTTTATATTTAGTTCTTTCATCAATTTTGAGTATTTTTGTGCAGTATGAGATATGGATCTTGTTTCATTTTTTGCACATAGATACCCTTTTATGCCAACACCATTTGTTAAAGAGACTATCTTTTCCCCAATTTATCAATTTTGGACCTTTGTGAAATATTAGCTGTTCATAGATGGATGATTTTGTGTGTAGGTTTCATTGGTTTGTGTATGTTTTTGTACCAATACTAGGTTGTTTAGACTATGGTGGTAGTGTAATAGGTTCCAGAGTCATGTAGTACGAGGCATCCCGCTTTGTTCTTCTTCACTGATGCTTTACTTACCTGGAACCTCTTCCCCTTCCACATGAATTTGGTTATTTGTTTCTCCATCTCATTAAAAAATAGCGTCGGAACTTGTATCAGGATGGCATTGTATTTACGCATCACTTTGGGTAGAATAGACATTTCCATAATGTTACAGTCTTCCTGTCCATGGGCAAGGTAGGTTTCTCCATTTATGTAACTCTCTTGCACTAGTGCGTTAGGATTTTTCTAGTATAGGTTTTACACTTCTGGTTAGATGTATTCTAAGTATTTTATCTTTTTGGGAGTATTAGAACTGGTATTGGTTCAGTCATATCTTCTTTTATGTTCTGTTTTTTAGTGTCAAGGGAACCAATTGAATTTTTTGCCTGTAATCTTGTATTCACCTGAGTTTTGTATGTTTATCTTGTATTGTGGTGCTTTGCTGAAGTCTTCTATACTAGTAGCTTTTCTTCTTTTGGTGAATGCTTTAGGGTTTTCTGTGTATAAGATCATATCATCTGTAAATGGAGATACTTACACTTCTTTCTTATCGATTTGATGGCTTTTATTTCTTTTGCAGAAACTCTCGTGACATAGTGGGTTAAGTGTTATGGCTGCTAACCCAAAGGTCGACAGTTCAAATCTGCGAGGCACTCCTTACAAACTCTATGGGGCAGTTCTACTCTGATCTCTAGGGTTGCTATGAGTCGGGGATGGTACTTGTCGGCAGTAGGTTTTTTTTTTTTTTTTTTTTAATTTAATTCTTTATCTAGCCTAATTGTTCTGGAAAGAACCTCCAGCACCTTGTTGGATAGAAGTGATTCCTATTCTCACGGTGTATGCTTTCAGAGTCTCTTCATTTAGTATGATTTTGGCGATTGGCTTTGTATAAATGCCCTTTATTATGCTGAGAAGTTTCCATTCTATTACTGTTTTCCTGAGAGTTTGTAACATAAATGGGTGTTGGACTTTGTCCAGTGCTTTTTCTGTTTCAATGGATAAACTCAAGAGGTTCTTGTTTTTTATCTCTGTGGTTCATTCATTGTTTTCTAGTTCTGAGCCTTCCCTGCATCCCTGGTATGAATCACACTTGGTCATGGTACATTATTTTTCTATATGTTAAATTCTTTAGGCTAGAGTTTTGTTGAAGATTTTTAGATCTAAGATCATCAGAGATATTGGTGTGTAACTTTCCTTTTCTGTGCTGTCTTCATATGGTTTTGGTATCAGGGCTGTTTTCATAGAATGAATTTGGCATAATCTCTCCTTTCTGTGATTGAAATACCTTTAATAATAGTGATGTGAAGTCTTCTGACAAAGTCTGGTAGAATTCACCAGTGAAGCTATTAGGGCCAGGGCTTTTGTTGTTGTTGTTGGAATTTTTTAAAATCTGTTTTTCAGTTTCCTCTTTTGTTTTGGGTTTATTCATTTGTTCTCCCTATGTTTGTATTGGTTTAATAGGTAGGGTGTTTCTAGAAATTTGTCCATTTTCTCTGGGTTTTCAGATTTGTTAGAGGACAATTTTTCTTCGTGTTATGATAATATTTTTAATTTCAGTTGGGTCTATTATAATATCACCCATCCCATTTTTTAAATTCTGGTTATTTGCTTTTCTCCTGTTTTTCTTTTCTCAGCTTTTTCCCATGGTTTATCAATTTTGTTGATCCTTTGAAAGAACCTTCTTTTTGTCCTCTTTAGTTTTTCAGTCATTTTTCTGTTCTGTAATTTATTTAGTTCTGCTCTAATTTTTATGATTTGCTTTCTTCTACTGCCTGAGGAGTTGTTGTGGTGCCGTGTTTTTAACTGTCCAAATTGTAGGGTTAATGCTATGATTTGGGCTGTTTCTTCATATTGGATATGGGCATGTATTGAGATAAATTGTCTTCTGAGCACTACTTTTGTTTCTTACAAAGGTTTTGGTAGGATATGTTTCCACTGTCATTTGATTCTGTGAATTTCTTTGTTCTGTGATTGATTTATTCTGTAACCCAATAGTTTTTGACCAAGGTGTTGTTCAGTTTCCTTGTGTTTGGCTTTTATCCCGCCCCTCTATTTTCAGATGTTGATTCCACTTTTATGGCTTTATAGTGTGAAAAGTTTTTTTTTTTTTTTGGTTACTTTCCTTTTTTCAGTTTTGTTAGGGCATCCTTTATGGACTAGTTTGTAGTTTGTTCTGGTGAATGTTCTGTGTTCTTTGGAAAAGAAAGTATACTTGTCTGCTGTTGGGTATAGTATCCTGTTTATGTATATGAGGTCAAGTTGATCTACTGTGATATTTAAATCTTCCATGTATTTATTGAGCTTTTTTTTTTTTTTTTTTATGTTCTGTTCTTTACTGAAAGTGTTGGGTTGAGGTCCCCTACTATTATTGTGGAGCTGTCAGTTTCTGTATTTAATGCAGTTAGAACTTGTTTTATGTACTTTGGAGGCCTCTTGTTGGGTGCTTGAGTTTTTAATGTGGTTATGTCCTCTTGGAGTATTTACTCTTGGATCATTATGCAGTGTCCTGCCTTTTCCAATATGGTGGATTTTATTTAAAAGTCTATTTTGGCAGAAATTATTATAGGTACGCCTACTCTTTTTTCTGAGTGTTGTTTTCTTGATAATAGTTTTTCCATCCTTTGAGTTGTAGTTTGTGTTGTTAAGTCTAATGTGTATCTTTTTTAGGCAGCCTATAGATAAGAGTGTTTTCAATCTGCCACTCTCCATCTCTTTATTGGCACATGTAGTTCGTGTATCTCCAGCATAATTATTGGTAGGTGTAATTTTAGTGCTGTCATTTAGATATCTTTTTTTGTGCATTGTATAGACAATTCCTTTGTTCCACTTAATTTTCAGTCCTTTGTCTTTTTTTTATGTGTTTTCTTTTCATCTTTTTTATTGTTGCTTTTCTATCTGCTGATACTTTATGATTTTCTTGTTTTCTAATTTGTTGTGTAGGATTGTTAATTTCCTTTGAGTTATGTTAATAATCACCCTTATTTTTCAAAATTTAAACCAAGTCTTTTTGTATCATCTTGACTTCCTGTCCATTTCATGTATGTTTCCCTTTTTTCAGCATTTTGCCCATGATTTCTCTTTATGATTTCCCTTTCTGGGTTGTTATCTGTTTGGTCTGTTCCTGAAATACGTTGATCTCACATGCTTTATCTCCCATCTCACTAATTTTGCCTTTCCATTGCCTAAGTTCTGCCCCTTTGACTTTAATGTTGTGTTGTGTGCTTTTGTAATTTTATTATTAACTGTCTGGCAGCTTGTTCAATTTGCCATCATGCTTTGCTGTATTTTCACCTCATCTCTGTCTTGGTAACTTCAAGAATTGTAAATGTTAATCTTTTTTGTTCTACCTCCGATAATTAAAGGAGGTTTTCTTTATGTGGAAAATTTCTTTATTCTTTGCTTTGGAAACTTTCTGAAGGCATTGTGGTCTGCTATTTTAGGTTATATAATATTGAGTATTGGCCGTTAGTCATCAGTAAATTACATTCATTTCTTTTGTTTGCTTACTGCGTTCTTGCTTCTTGGTTTGTTTTGTTTTGAAATGTCCAAACAGGCTGATCATGTGTGCTAGTTTAGTTATCAGTGCCTTTAAATCTCCAAGATTTTGTCACTAGGCATTTAGAGCTGCTACTAGACTTGTGAGCCCAGGAGACCATTTAGTTTTCTTGTGTGGACTCAACTTACTGTCCAGGTAATCAGTTATCAAATGTGTGGTGCATGTTCTCCCCTAGTGTGCTAGACGTGCTTGGGCGACTGGTATAGGCACAGGCATCTGAGTGTAAGCACTGAGAAAGGCAAGGGGGCTGAGAGCAATCCTTGAGTGTTTTCGAGGAAGGTGTGTGCCTTGTGTGTCTATTCTAGGTGAAGGAACTGTTTTTGTCATGGATTTCCGGCTCAGGGGAATCAGCAGAGTTTTTTTTCCCTTCCCTTGTTTGTTTAATTTTTCCCTCTCTGAGTCTAGAGAGTGGGTCAGAGATCTTGTAAATAGTCTTACTTACAACTGAAATAATGGTGTCAGAGTGCAGAGAAGTGAAATGGGGGTGCTGGGAAAAGGGAGAGAGGTTTATCCATACAAAAAGGTTTAGATTCATGCACGGAAAGTTAGATACAAGCCACTTAGCATTTCAAAATTGAGTGCTGGTTTTCACTAGTTCTGGAGGCACGAGTATAGTCTTGTTGTTTCATCTCTTCCGCTTCAGGGGATGCTCTCTGAAAGCCACTGCTCTATTCACCATGCTGGTTGCTATGTGAGGTCTGTCCAGTCCTAGGTACCTCTGCACCTACTCTTCCTTCCCCATCACTGCTGATAATATTGCATTGTGGAGTGTATTGCACATAAAAACAAAGGAGGTGATAGGGAGTTATACTAGAGCAAAGAAATAACAATAGGTAGTAATGCAAACCTACAGGAATAAAGAAGGAGTACTAGAAATGATAAATACGTAGGTGATTACAAAAAGACTCCATAAATGATCTGTTGTTTTTGGTGCCTTTAAGTATTTTCCCACTGATAGCAACCCTACAGGACAGAGCAGAACTGTGCCAATAGGTTTCCAAGGAATCGCTTGGTGGTGTTGAACTGCCGACTTTTTGATTAACAGCTGAGCTCTTAACTTATATACCACTGGGGCTCCTAGAAGTATGTTTTTCTCCTAATTTCTCTATAGGACAGTTTGTTAAAGCAACAGTTACATAGTGGGTTAAATAGAACCAAGATGGCAGAGGAGTAACGTGTACACTCCCAGAGAAAATTTAAAAAGTACAAAAGAAGAAAAGAAATAAAGAAAGCAGAAAATTACATTTCTAACCCTGTGTTTTTGGAAACGCTCATGACATAGTGGATAACTGCTATGACTGACCAAAAGGTCAGCAGTTTGAATCGGCCAGATGTTCCTTGGAAACTCTGTGGAGCAGTTCTACTCTGCCCTGCAGGGTCGCTATCAGTCACAATGGACTCCACAGCACTGGAGGCTTTCACAAGTGGATGGCTTTAACAAAGAGAAATTTATTCTCTCCAAGTTTAGGATGCTGGGAGTCCCAATAGAGAGTGCTCGCTCCAAGGGAAGGCTCTATCTGTGTCCTCTGGGAAAAAGTTCTTTCATTAGTGTTCTTCTGGCCTAGGAGCTTTTCCCCACTGGAACCCAGGGTCTAAAGTACATGCCTTCCAGCTCTTGTTTCTTGGTGCTAAGGAGGGCCCTTGTCTCTCTGCTCACTTCTCTCTCTCTGACTTAAAACACAGCCATATCTTGTTGATTGAGTCTTGTCTCATTAAGGTAACAGCTGTTAATACTATCTCATTAACATCATAGAGGTTAGATTTACAACATATTGGAAAATCGTATCAGATGGTAAAATGCTGGATAATCGCACTATACTGAGACTCATGTATTAGCCAAGATGACAGTTTTGGGGGGAATACAGTTCAGACCATTACACCCTGGTAGAGCTGTGGTGAAAAGGTGGTGAGTCTGAATTTCAAAATGGAATACCTTTGACTAGAGTGATTTCAGAAATGCCTGAGGACTGCTTATTGTTGGGTAGAGGGTGGCCCCAAATAGAGGCAGAGACACACCAGTCCAAGGGGCCAGGGAAGTTTATTGGAAGAGAAAGAGAGTGGGGTCTGAGCCAAGTGGCTCAGCCCACGCCTCCCTAGTAGGGCAGCTTTTTTAATATCAGTGAGGTGAGGAGATTTATGGTTTGATAAGGAAAGAAAGAGGGGCGCTGAGAAATTCTGTTTAGGGGACTTACGGTCTCAACAAGGAAGAAGTGTTGATTAGGAGGGGAAGGGCTAAGGTTTGTTTATGGTCAAGATTTTGGTAAGGGAAGAGCTTTCAATTAGGAAGGCGGGGAAGACAGGCTTAAAGTTATTAATGGTTATACTGGGTGAGGCCTACCAGGCTGTTTTCAGCTGATGGCAGTTCTGATCATTGGATAAGATGACCACTTTGAAGGACAGAGTCCTCTCCATGACCACCTTGAAATTTAGGGCAAGAGTTCCCTCACATACTATATGTCATTCATAGCCAGGATCAAAATTCAAATGGGCTTCTGTGGTTGGCATGTATGAGAATAAATCCCTTTGAAAAAGCCTTTGTTCAACTGGATTTCTACAGAAGCAGACCCTGAGGAAAAAATTTGACAACAAGTAATTTATTTGAGTGGTCATTCTAAGAAGTGCCTGTGAGGGAGTGGCCAAGTGTCAGGGAGAAGGGAAGGAAGTCAATTAAAATTTTACTGTTAAAGAGGTTACTGCTGTGAGCAACTGGTGCTCAGACTCACTGGGGAAGTCTTGGGGAACAGTGTAGAGCATGCTTCAGAATTAGCCCTCTCAGGGAAGCTCGGATACTTATTTTCCATCTTCATCAGTCATTGTGTGGGGGATACTCACCCAGACTTTAAGTTAAGAAAAAGCTCTTATGCTGACAATCAAAGGTATTTGAAGCAGGACACAGACCCATGTAACAGAACGGTGGGTACTCAGGATATGCCAAAAACCTCACTACCATTGAGTGGATTCTGACTCATACTGACCCTGTAGGACAGAGTAGACCTGCCCCATAGAGTTTCTGAGGAAGTTGCCTGGCAGATTTGAAGTGCCAACCTTTTGGTTAGCATTTGTCACACTCAACCACTTCGCCACTAGGGTTTCCACGTGGGGTATAGGGTTGGAGCAATAGCAATATTGTTGTGGGTCCCCCACTGTCTTAGATCCAGAGCCAGATTATCGCACTGGTTGGTAGCCTTGAAGAAAATTACGATTCCAGATCTTTCCCTGAAGTTCCCTGCTTCTTGTGGGATCCTGGGCTAGTGGGAAGTGTCCCTGAAAATGACTGAGTTTGGGTTTCCTGTAAGCCCTTGCAAGTGGGTTAATGGTCAAGCCATATGTAATTTATTTTGAAAAAATCGAAAATGTGCTGTTTCAAACACCCCAGTGTTATGCAGCAGATCAGGTATGTTACACATGCAGTGTTTGTGGTAGACCTGGAGGTGTACAACCTGGCTCTCCATATCCAAGGAAGGCCTTCCTGCCTAGGTCTGGGGCATGAGGTCTGTAGACAGCATCTATCGGTGAGCTTCCTTAGAGTCTTTCCTCAGCTTTGGAGAGCCACCCTACCCAAGGTTGAGCCCTTCCAGGGTAGCCCACCTTAGGTGAGTGAGACATTTGGGGGTATAAAGGCCCAGACTTTTTGGTTTAGTGTGCAACAATTTTATTGACCAATGCCAACTGCAGGTTCTCTTTGCTCCCAACATTTAAGTGGCCAAGGTATTGTTGGATGTGTGTTGCAGTGTGACTTTTTCCTCTGTCCTGTTCTTCCAAGGCTGTCTGTATTGGTATCAATATTGATGCTGATTCTTGTTACTATCTCTGTGTCTCACACTCCTGAAATAATCTGGACATTCACAGTATTTTTAGCATATAGCATAGCTACAGTTTTCAGGGTTTTGTGACACTGGAAGTGCTTGGTTCTGTGTACATACGGCTGCGATGAGTTCAAACCGATTCCATGTTATGTAACAACAAGACCATAGTATATCTAAATGTGTTCCATTTACTGTGAGTAGTGCTGAATGAGAGATAATTTGTGTAATAGGGGAAATAGTATGAAAAATATTAAGGTACTTTTCTCATTTGCGTATTTGGGTACTTGGTTTTTTAAATCTTTCCTTAGTTCAAGGCATCCGTCAACTGCTAAGGAAATAAGATTGAGAATGAAAAATGAAAACTGATGGTGAGAGACTGGTGGGAAACAGAGGCAGAGACACACCAGTCCAAGGGTCCAGTGAAGTTTATTTGAAGAGAAAGAGAGCAGGGTCTCTGAGCCTAGGGTGGCTCAGCCTGTCCCTGGCCAGTAGGGCAAGTTTTTTATAGTTTTAAAGTTTCAGTGAGATAGTGTGGGGTGAGGGCATTTATGGTTTAATAAGGGAATAATTTTTTTTTAAGAGAGGAGAAGGGGTTGCATGCAACTCCAGTAAGGGGATTTATGGTCTGATAAGGAACAAGTGTTGATCAGAAGGGAAAGGATGTTTAAAGTTTATGGTCTCTGATAAAGAAAGAGCTTTGCTTAGGTGGGTGGGGGTGACAGGCCTAAAGTTTTGTTTGTGGTCACAGTGGATGGCTTGTGCTAAAGTCCCTCTGAAATCCAGGGACATGACAGGAAAAGATGGCTTATGTTAAACCTCTCTGAAAGCCCAGGGACAGAGTCCCCTCAAAAACATTAACTTTTGGCTTCTGACATTTGAAATAGAATCTTTGAGCAGAAAAATAGCTGGAATGTTAAACCTAATTCCAAGTAGATTTTTGTGAATTCCCATACCTCTTATTTAACATCTAAAAAGCCAACCTTGGCAGACCAGATACTAGAGAATTATGTAATAAAAGTTCTTCGGACAGGAAGTGCAAGGAGGAAAACCTTCTGTGTCAGAGAAAAATTTAGAGGGGTAGGAGAAGCCATCCAAGTGACCTGATTTCTATCCATCACTGTGCAATGGGTTCTGTGCCAGTTTGAAGTGTCTTAGTACGTGTATGTTGGTGGCAAGTGTAGTAAGACAGGGAGATTTACTCCCTGAGTTCCTTCTGGTATAGACACTGAGTGTGGACCCGGTACACCTGTAGTCAGGCACTTTTATAGTGGAATGGAAGTCTGCAGTTCAATGAAGGATATGCAAGGTACTCAGAGGAGTCTATCTGAGAAGGAGCTGCTGGGAGTGTTATTTATCCTGCAGGTGTCAGGGGCTCTTTGTTCTAAAGCGTAATGATTTGCTGCTGTGATTTCGGCGCAGGTTGACTGTCTAGTAAGCTATTAGAAGATTCTAGAAGAAGCAGAGTATTCATGATTTCAGACTGGCTTATAGAAAGTTGAAGTTTGATTTTCAAAGTGACTTAAGAGTATATAGAATTTAAGGCAAGAAAGGTTTCAGGTTGTCAGCAAGTGTTTTTATGCAGCTGTTTTGGGTTTCTTGGTTCATGTGCAAAATGGGCTTAATTGGAGGCTTTAGGTTATTTTATACTACGGCGTTGTCAAACATCTTGTAGTCCAGTAACATCAACTTTCTAACCAAAACTTTAGGGATAGTTTGTCCTTAATCCAGTGAGTCCAAAGAGCCAGAGGCTTTACAGCCAGCCAGGAGACTGAAGGCCTGGTGTCTAGTGGGAGCATGCCTCTTTCAGATGCTGACTGTGAGACCATGCTAGTGTGTTAAATTGTACAGGAGGGTCATTAACGCAAATGAAATGTTACGTGCACAAGAGGCCTCCTGCCCTTCTTGACTCTTACTCCATTTTTAGACAGCTGCAATTAATTGAAAATTAATTTAATTTTTTTTTTAAATTGGGTTGAAATCTTGTCTTTTTAAAAAAATTCTCAAATTTTCCAGTAGTCTCATTTTGTTTTATGGAGCCACCCATTACAAATGATAACCGTTCCATGGTCTGAAGACACCACCAATGATATCCCAGTAATCCAAGTAGAAAAGACGTAGTCTTCTCCTGGCTGAATATCCTTAGGTACTTCAACTAGTACTTAAAATGTATGAATTCACGTCCTTTTATCATATTGTTTGCAGTTTTCTGCGCGCACTACAATTTTCATGGTTTCTTGTTCTATATGGTACTCAAAAATAAAGACAGATACTTTGGATGTGGTCATCTGGGCAGGGCAGTTATCATCCCCTTTGTGTCTTGACTCTACTGTGTCCCACTGAGTTGATTCTGACTCACAGCAACCAGATAGAACAGAGTAGAACTGCCCCATAGGGTTTCCCTAGGCTGTAATCTGTGTATCAGCAGACAGCCCGGTCTTTCCTCCCATGGATCTTCTGGTGGATTTGAACCGCAGCCCTTGCCCTCAGCAGCCAAGCACTTGACCATTGTACCACCAATGCTTCTATGTCAACACTAGTTTTCTGTTAAGGTAGTCTAGGGAAGCAGAACAAGCTAGCTCTTCTTAAGCAGTGACAAGTGATAATGACATTTTAGGCAGCCTTTGAGCATGGGTAGGGTAGAAGATAGGGGACCGTGGTAGGGGTTGAGGGACATACATATTTTTTCAACCCATGGTTTACTTTTTTTTTTTTTTTATTTAACATAACTGAGTGAAAATGTACATTCACGTATAAATTTACATGCCCACCTACATGCAGATTCCACTGCTCTCCCTGTCCAGTGACTGCACACTATTCCTCTCTGCTCCATACATGTCTCATCCTCCCAACAGCCTCCTTTCCCCTCCTCTCCATCCACTCCCCTTCCTCCAGTCAGAGGTCAGCAAGATGATATCCTATAGATGTATAGAACCATAAAGTGCTTCCAATATATGGTCACTCTGCATTGCCAAGTCCAATCCCCCATGGTTTACTTTTATGTGTGAGTACCGTCTGTTCCAGTTTTGAAAAGATCTACATTTTTTCTGGACAAATTCTTTGAAAATAATAAGCACAAGTAGATTTTTCATTTGTTCTGTACATGCTCCTAATTTTCTGGTCAGGTTTAATGTCTTTAAACTCAATTAACTTTCTTGCTCTCGAAACAGATTATTATTCTTATCCAGATTCCCTACAGATGCAAGATGGTCTAGCTATACTTTGAGGTCCTTCTTAGTACTTTGGATAGCACTTCCAGCTCCCCTTACTCTTTCTGTAATTCTACTGCTATGCAAACTGAGAGGGACCAAATGCATTCTTAGACACAGTAAGTAGTGTTATTTATGGGACTTCTGAGTCCTGGAGGAAGCAGTGACCTCGAGACAAATTACTAAAAAGAGAACTGTGACTCCTTAGATGGCTTCACCAAGTAGTCAATTAGAATGGGTATTACCCTTAAACTCCCAGTTTTGGTTATGATTCTTGCCTTGTGGCCTGTTTAGTCATCTATATTTCACGGTTCCACAGATTTTCTCTCTTTGTCTGAAACGATTTAGTCAGGGACCCTCTGAAAATGCCAGGCATTAAGTGTATTATATCACAACGGTAATTCTTTTGTCTGAAGCCTGATTTGATTCACTTGAAAATGACTTCAGTGTATTGGATTTCCAGTTCATTTAACAAGTGCCGTGGATGTCAATACATGAGTGTAAATGTGGTACAGGTAGTAATTTGGTTTCTAATGAGGTTTCCAACTGGCATCCTACCATGAAAAGTGGAACTTCGTTCAATGGCAACAAAATACACCTGTCTTACCAGACCTAAAGAAATAGAATAGTTGTGTTTCAAGATGAAGTAGGACCACTTGACTTCTCTGGAACTCAATCTCTGTATGTCTAAAACAGGCATGTTGGAGAAAGACTCTTACAACTCTGAATGGTTTAGCCTTTAATTTGTCGTTGTAGGATATTCACCATTTTTGACCTATGCTTTGTAATGAAGATGGATTTGCACGAGGATTTTGTGCTGTGATCTCTGCTGTCTACCGCAGAGATGACTGCATGAAACCTTGCCTGGCTGCTGACTCTCTTCTGTTTCTGTACCTCTTACAAAGGAGGATCGGACTCGGCACAGTTCTGGGATATTTTCTCAAGGATGTGTATGTGGAAGAGCCATGCAACATAGAGGTGACGTCTCCCTCTAGAGGAAAGGGTAGGCATGCTTATTGCCTGTTATCAAAGATTCCTAATCTAAAATTTCTAATTTCAGATTCCTCTCCTGTAATGCAACCGAAACCATGTGCAGGCATCATTTTGCCCTCTTCATATTGCCCTATTGGGATTGGGACTTGGGAAAAAATGCTGATTACTCTGGTTATTGCTCTTGCTGTGAATAGTAAATTGTTCTTGATTTCTGTTTGGGAGTCCCATGTCTTCAGCCAGCATCCATAAGGCTGTGATAAGGCTAACTCGGTAGTTTGAGAACAGAAGACATCTCCGATCCTTCACAGTGCTTGGTACCAGTCCCCTTCCTCATTTACTTTCCTCTTTCCTTAGCACTCGTAGCACCTGCCCTCGGAACAGGCGGAATGACCACAATTACAGTCTTTTACCTAATTGTTTTTTGTTTTAATTTTGTCCTCTGACTAAATTGTAAACATTTGCAATCAGGCACCATGCCAGTAATTTTTCTGTATACCCTATGTCAGCTGTTGTAAGGTTAAGTGTGCAGTAAGGGTTCACTGTATGTTTGTTGCTTGACTTTGACGCTGTGCATTCCAACTGAGCTACAAGAAAAGACTGCATACATTTTACCATTGAACTTCTTGGCTTGGATGTCTTAGTATGGTTGGAAATTATGGATTCACCCATGGAAATAGCAATGCTCTGATGAGATAGCAAGAAGCTGTTGTTTTTCAGGCATTTGGGAAGCAAGGCAGAGGCATTTCTTAGTCAACTGGAGATTATAAAGTAAGGGGTGAGTTCTAAAGATGTTTTGAGTCTCACATTTCCAAATATTTGAGGGACAGTTTGTTTTGCTTGGCTGCCAATGATTACCATGTTTTGGGTTCTGAGGACTTAAAATATAGATTCTGTGTTCTTGTACAACTGAAGATACACCCTAGGTCATATGTGTCAGCCCTGTAACTCCAGAATTACTGGGAACTCATTTTACATTTGATACCACTCCCAGAAGAGGATTTGAATCCATATACCTGCTGCTTGTATTCTTGTAAGCGTCCTCTTAGTAATTGCCCATTTTACCTGGAAGAAAAATCTCCATATATACATATTCATTTGGTTTATCATCGTTTCCACTGTTGTTGCTGTGTGCTGCCCAGCCAATTCCAACTCCTCAGAAGCCCAGCCATCCTATATGACGCTTCCCTGCCCCATTCCATTCCTAGGCTGTGATCTTTTTTTTTTTAATTTTTTAACTTTTTAATTTTTATTTAATATGACTGAGTGAAAATGTACATTCCCGTATAAATTTACATGCCCACCTATATGCAGCTTCCACTGCTCTCCCTGTACGGTGACTGCACACTATTCCTCTCTGCTTCATACATGTCTCATCCTCCCAACAGCTTCCTTTCCCCTCCTGTGCACCTACTCTCCTTCCTCCAGCCTGATAGGCTGTGATCTTGATGAGAGCAGGTATCCAGGTATCTTTTCCCAGTGAGCTGCTGGTGATTAAAGACTGCTGACCTTTTGTTTAGTAGCCAGGCACTTTTAACCATTGTTGTACTAGGGTTCCTGTAAGTCTAGATTATTCTATTAGTTTTTTTCTGGGGAAGTATAGAGACACAACAGGTTGTCTGCCTCTAGTGCTAAAATGTTAGGACGTGGCCTTTTCTTGTGGCTATGGACCTAAAGATTCAACCTCCCCCCCATAAAAACATGCATAATAAATTTTGTTCTCTGTCTTTGTCTCTGTCTCTTGCTCTTTTTTTCTTTGCTGTTTCAAGACTGCAGCACAGTCTCAGTTCAGTTTTTCTAAATGCAACTGATACTACTTTACAGCTGTAACATGGTTATCATTTTCCAACCTTTGCTTTGCGACCAGCCAGCCAAGTATATGGCTTTTTCTAGCTTTCAGTTTCTGAATTCAGTCTGTTCCTTTTCACTATAGAAGTATCTACTGATTTTGAATTTGGGTATGCTGCCACCAAGTGGTTGCCAGTTCTGTCATTCAACACAGTTTAATAATTCAAACTGAATTGTTTAATAGTCGATATCCCTGGTGTTGTTGTTGGTGGTGTGTATGTTAGGACTGGGGTAGTGTAATGACTGTAGAGAGGTGAAGGTTTTAGGTATTGACAGGTGTTGGGTCATTCAACAGGGTGGTGTGTGTCTTAGTCATCTGGTACTGCTATAACAGAGATACCACAAGTGGATGGCTTTACCAAAGAGAAGTTTATTCTTGCACAGTCCAGTAGGCTGGCTGCCCCAATGCTGGCTCCAAGAGAATACTTTCCCTGTTGGCTCTGGAGGGAGGTCCTTGCGTTGTAACAGTCTTTGGTCTGAGAACTTCATGGCTCAGAAATCTGAGGTCTGAAGCATGTGCTGTACTCCCAGTGTTGCTTTCTTGATGGCATGAGGTTTCCAACTCTGAGCTTACTTCCCTTTATTTTTATGTTATTCAGGATAAAAGGTGTAGCAAGCCACATCCAGGGGAAATCTCTTTACATTGGAGAAAGGAGATAACCTTAGGAAGAGTGTTACTGTCCCATGCCAGTTCTCCTGAACATCATCCCATCTATTACTGACAGGCAGAGATTAGGATTTACAGCATACGAAAGTCTCCGAATGGAGGGCAATCACACAACGCTGGGAATTATGGCCCAGCCAAATTACTACAGACATATTTTTGGAGGACACAATTCAGTCCTTAAAATTACTGAAAAATTAAAAAAGGAGCTATATAGGGTCGTTATGAGTTGGAATTGACTCAGCGGCAGTGGCTCGCTGGCTGAACTTCAGCAAAGTTGGAGTCACGGCAGCGAGAGGTTCAAAGGAGAAGATTAAAGACTGAATACTTACAGGCTAGAGATGATAGGTTGCTTGCAGGAAGAAATAAAAGAAAATGACCCATTGTTAAGGGGAACTTGCATGCCTTTCAGTTACTGATTTATACTGTTATGGTTTATGGTCTGAAAAGATGCTTTGTCGTATTTCAGTACTTTGAATTTTGTTAACTATTGTTCTGTTACATAATTTATGGCCAGTTTTGCAGAAAGTTCCACGTGCATTGGAAAAGAAAATATATTTGCCTGCTGTTGGTGAAGTGTCCTGTATATGTCTGTGAGGTCATGTTGGTTGATTGTGGCATTTTGACTTCCCTTGTCGTTATTGAGCTTCTTTCTGGATGTTTCTGCCCTTCACTGAAAGTGGTGTGTTAAAGTCTCTTACTGTTATTGTGGAACTATCTGCTTCTCATTTTAATGCAGTTAGAGTTTGTTTTATGTGTATTTTAGAGCCCTGTCCAATGATGTGTGCAAATATTTAATATGATTATGTCCACTTGGAGTACTGAACCTTGCATCATTATGTAGTATCCTTCCTTATCTTATGTGGTAGATTTTACTTTAATATCTATTTTATACGCTATTAGATGGAGGGTCCTTGGAAAGCATGGCCCCTCAATTCCTTGTTTGTCCAGTACTGAAACCATTCCTGAAGCCAACTCTTCAGACAAAGATTGGACTGGATTATATGACATAAAAGGAAACAGGTGAAGAGTGTGCTTCTTGGCTTCAGTAGATACATGAGACTCACCAGACAGCTGCTTTGCAGAGGTGAGATGAGAGGACAGAGGGCGCCAGGTGCTAGTTGAACAAGCATGGGAAATACTGGGTGGAAAGGAGAGGACTGCTGTCACAGTGTGTGTAGAGCAATAGAGTTACATAGTAATGTGTGTGTAAGTTCTTGTATCATAAATTAACCTGACTTGTTAACTATTTCTTTTAGCACAATAAAATACTTAAAAAAAAAATAATATTGCTGTTCCTGCTCGTTTCTGAATGTTGTTTGCTTCATAATTTTTTTCATCCTTTGAGTTTTAGTTTGTTTGTATCTTTAATTCTCCAGTAGGCAGCATATAGATGGATCATGTCTTTTTTTCATCTAATCTGCCACTCTCCGTGTCTTTAGTGGTGCATTTAATCCATTTATATTCAGCATAATTATTGATATAAGTTTAGTGCTGTCCTGTCATTTTGATGCCTTTTTTTTATTTGAAAGTTTCTTTGTTCCACTTAATATTCTGTTTCTAGTATTTTCTTTCTTTCTTTCTTTCTTTTTTTTTAAGGGATGTAAGCCTTTATTTCTCTGTTTCACAAAGCTGGCACAGCTAGTTGCTTTTTGGTGACAAGTCAAAGAGACCAAATCCCATATCTTCATGCGACTCCTCCGACTCTTCCTTGGCTTCAACTTTGGCTGAGGCCGAAGCAGCAGCAGGAGCAGCAGCAGCGGTGGCGGCAGCCACAAATGAAGATGCATCAGCCAAGAAGGCCTTGACCTTTGCAGCCAGTAGGAAGGTGTAATCAGTCTCCACAGACAAAGCCAGAAGCTGCTTGTACCCACTGATGATAGAGTGGGGTACTGAGGCAACAGTTGGGTAACCAGTCTGCAGACATATGATGGCAATATTGCGGGCACCCTCCAGGAAGCGAGAATGCGGAGTTTCTTCGGTGATGTCAAGCACTTCCGGGTTGTAGATGCTGCCATTGTCAAACACCTGCTGGATGACCAGCCCGAGGGAGAACAGGGAGATGTTCTGCGTGTTAAGGAGGGTGGCCTCACCGGCTCCCGCCTTGTCTCCAGTTTTAATTAGCTGCACATCACTCAGGATTTCAATGGTTCCTCTGGGGATCTTTGTGGTGATGTCCAAAGCCCGGAGGAAGGAGGTCTTCTTGGGACCCAGGCCAGTGTTCTGGGATGGCATAGTAACCTCACACGGGGAAATGGCAGTAGCACGGATGGCAGCTGGCACCTTGTTAGCCAGCAGCATGTCCCTGATCTCTGTAAGGTCCTCCTTACACAAAGCCCACATTACCCCGGATGTGAGGCAACAGTTTCTGCAGAGCTGGGTTGTTTTCCAGGTGCCCTCGGATGGCCTTGAGTATCATGGTGTTCTTGCCCATCAGGACCACAGCTTTCCCACGGAGGGACATGCGGATCTGCTGCATCTGCTTGGAGCCCACGTTGTCTGCTCCCACAATGAAGGATTTGGGATAATCATCTAAAAGTGGGATGATCTTAAAGAAGTAGTTGGACTTCCTGGTTGCCCTGTCTTCCCTGGGCATCACGGCAGTGCGTCAGGATTGTCACACAGGCTTTAAAGACGGTATCACTCTCACGAGGATGCCTGGCGAGAGCTTGAGTATTTTCTTCATGTGGTTTCTTTCTATCTTTTTCATTGTTGTTGATTTTGTGTTTGCTAAGACTTCACGTTACCGTTTTTTTATTTTGAAGTATAGGACTGTTAATTCCTTTTCCATTACCTTAGTATTTACCACTGTTTTTGTAAATTGAAATTAATCTTTAATTTCTTTGTATTACTGTAACTTCCTCTCCATGTAAATGATCTGTAGCTACATGTAAGTCCCTCCTTTTTGTTACAGTGCTGTCATCCTTTGCATGATGACATCTGTTTACCAATTTTCAGTGCTTTGCCTTTAATTATTTTTTTCATTTCCCTATCTAACTTTGATAACCACTTGCTCAGTTCTGCCTTCTAGTCTAGCTCTTTGATGTTACTGATTTTCTAACTGGAGTCCCTTTAATATTTCTTACAATTTTGTTTTCTGTTTTGCAAATTTTCTAAATTTCCGCTTATCAGGAAATGTCCTAATTTTCCTATGATATCTGAGACAGTTTTGCTTCATGTATAATTCTTGGCTGGTAATCGTTTTCCCTCAAGGCTTTTGATATGTCATCCTGCTGCTTTCTTGCCTGTACGGTTTCTGCTGAGTAGTCAGAAGTTAATCAGATAGACTCACCTTTGTATATTATTTTTTATTATCCTTTGTCACTTTTAAAATTTTCCCTTTGTCTTTAGTTTTGGCCAGTTTGACTATAATACGCTATGGTGGTTGTCTTTCGACATCTACGTTGTATGGAGTTTGATGGCTTTTTTGGATAGATGTTTTCTCTCTTTCACGATATCATGGAAATTTTCTGTTAATAAATCCTAAGCAGATTTCTCTGTATTTTCTGTTATTACTGCATGTACTAGTATTTCAGTCATTTGTAGATTATTCCTTTTGATAGGGTCCTAGATGCTTCTTAGTGTTTCTTCATCATAAAAAATTCTTTTAAGTCATTTTTCCTCAAATATGTTGGTGTAATGTGCTATATCTTTCATCTCACTGATTTAGCATTGCATTATCTCAATTCTGCTCATTTGATTTTATAGTGAGTTGTCAAATTCTCTAATTTTATTATTAATCTTCTGAATTTCTACTTCCTGTCTATATGCTTTTTTGCACCTTGTTCAATTTATTATTATGGTCTGCTGCATTTTGCCTCATCTCCTTCGTGATCTCTAGAAGAGTGAGTTGTTGTTATTGTTAGGTTGTCTTCAGTCACTTCCAAATAATTGTGACTGTGGTGATGAAGATCGTGTAAAATTTGCACCTCCATGTTTTGCAGCTGTATCAAGTGGCAAGGGTAGGGCCTGTCGTGGCTTCCCTCCTCTCAGCTCTCATCTTTCTGCCTTCCACGACCTACTTCCTGTCTGCTTACTTAGCGAGCAGTTCCTGCTATCTTTTGCACCTGGTTCCTGGTCTTGAACTAGCAGCTGTTGGATTGATCATTCCTTACAGCCTGAGAGTGAGAGTCCTCTTCCCTGACCTGATGATCCTCGGCCAGTACCTGCAGCTCCACGAGTCTGCAGAGACCTCTCAGTCTCTCCACCAGCTTGGGATCTGCTCACCTACACAGCCAGTGATCTAGAACTCTGGTCTGTGACCTGCTGACTGGTTTCACCAGCTCCCAAAGCCACGAGAGGCTTGGGACGTTTAGCTTCTACAACTGTTTGAGCTGTACCCTTTCTATATAAATCTGCCCTGTACAATATGCATCTTACTGGTTTTGCTTCCTTAGGAAACCCAGTCTAAGACAGTGACCTTATGTACAACAGAATGAAAAACTGCCCTTTCCTGTGCCATGACAACAATCTTTGCCGTGCTTGAGCCCATTGTGGCACTCATTCTATCAATCACACTGTTGAGGGTCTTCCTCTGTTTCACTGACCATCAAGTTTATCAAGTGTGGTATCCTTCTCCAGGGATTGATACTTCCTGGCACATGTCCAGAGTATATAAGACAAAGTCTCACCAGCTTTACTTCTAAAGAGCAGTCTGGTTGGACTTGTTCCAGGACAGATCTGATTGTTGTCTTGGCCATCGATGGTGTAGTCAACATTTTTTTCGAACACCATAATTCAGAGGTGCCAATTCTTTTCCTGTCATCTTTATTCAATTCATTGTCCAGGTTTTGCGTAAGCAAGATGTGATTGAAGACGGTAACGCTTGCATCACCTTAGTGTTCAAGGTGATGTCTTTGCTTTTCAGAACTCTAAAGAGGTCTTTTATAGCACATTTGCCCAATGTAATGCATGTTTTGATTTCTTTTTTTCTTTTTTATTTAACATGACTGAGTGAAAATGTGCATTCCCGTATAAATTTACATGCCCACCTATATGCGGCTTCCACTGCTCTCCCTGTCCAGTGACAGCACACTATTCCTCTCTGCTCCATACACATCTCATCCTCCAAACAGGCTCCTTTCCGCTCCTCTCCACCCACTCTCCTTCCTCCAGTCAGAGGTCAGCAGGATGATATCCTATAGATGTATAGAACCATAAAGTACAACCAATATATGTTCACTCTGCATTGCCAAGTACAATCCATTCCTGTCCAAAGAGTGGACCTTTGTTATAGTTTATCAGTAAGGGCAGCATCAGGGCCGGGGGCCATGCTCTCTGGGGAACCCTGAAACTGCTGGACCGTCAATTGACTTCTTCTAGTGGAGATCTCAGGATGTACCTCTTTTTATTCTTATGTTGCTAGTGAGACTCAACCTAGTGAGCTCCATCGTGGCTGTCACTGGTGGTGACCGGGCACCATCCGGTTCTTCAAGTCCCAGTTGGAAGAAGGCACCCACTCTTGCGGGTCTCTCTGTCTTCTAGGTTGTCTTTACCACATGTCATTTTAGTCCTCGGTGAGCATCCGTTCCTGCTGAGTTGGGACCATTTGCTTTGTCCTTGGATGGCAGCTTGGCAGCTTTTAAGACCCCAGACGCCACTCACCAATGTGGGGTGCAGAGAGCTCTCTTAGCTAAACGCTAGTTGTGCCAATTGGCCTCGATTTCACCTAAGAGCATGGTCCCCTGCCCCCTGCCCCAGCTACTCTATCCTTGCAATATTGGGTTAAGATGGAAGGAGTACTCAGGTTATGCTGAAGTCCACTTAATGTTGTTCTTGTTTCTAATGTGTGCTATCACCGCTTACTCCCAACCAGATTTCTAGCAAGTATCTAAACTAAACCCTCCCTCCCTCACCCTCCCTCCCTCTCTCACCTTGCAGCTGTCAAAGAGTCTTTTCTTCTATACACAAGTCTGTTTTTGAGATCTTATCATAGAGGTCTCATACAGTATTTGTCCCTTAGTCGCTGACTACTTTCACTCAACATAATGTCTTCCAGTTGAAACCAGGTTAGGAGATGTTTCCTGGAATCATCGTTATTCTTTATCATTGCGTAGTGCTCCATTGAGTATATGTACCATAGTTTACCTACCCATTCTTCTATTGTTGGGCATCTGGGTTGATTCCATCGTTTTGCTATCGTGGAATGTGCTGCGATAAACATTCTGGTTCATGTGTCCGTTGGTGTGAAAGGCCTTGATTCTGTAGGATATATTCCAAGTAGTGGAATTACTGGGTCAAAGGGTGTTATCTGTATCCATTTTTTTAAGGAAGTGCCAGATTGCCTTCCAAAGAGGCTGGACCATTTTGCAACCCCACCAACAGTGTAGGAGGGTTCCACTTTCTCCACAGCCTCTCCAGCATTTGTTGTTTTGTGTTTTCTGGATCATGGCCAATCTTGTTGGGGTGAGATGGTATCTCATTGTTGTCTTGGTTTGAATTTCTTTAATAACTAAAGATCGTGAACATGTCTGCATGTGTTTTTTGGCTGCCTGGATCTCGTCTTTAGTGAAATGTCTGTCCATCTCCTTTGCCCATCGCTTAATTGGATGGCTTATCTTTTCCTTATTGATATTTTCTAGTATCTTATAGATAATGGAGATCAGGCATTGGTCTGACATAAAGTTGCCAAATATTTTTTCCGATTCTGTGGGTGTTCTTTTAAATCTATTAATAAAGTCTTTGGATGAGCAAAAGTGTTTGATTCTTAATGGTTCCCATTTATCTATTTTCTCTTCTGTTGATTGTGGTTTCTGTGACAGATTTTGGAGTCTGTCCTCATTGTGTATTAAAACTTCCATTGTTCCTACCTTTTCTTGGATGAGCTTTATCATTTTAGGTTTGATATTTAGGTCTTTTATCCAGTTGGGGTTGGTTTTTGTGTAAGGTGTAAGATACGGATCTTGATTCAGTTTATTGCAGATGGATAACCAATTTTGCCAGCACCATTTATTGAAGAGATAGTTTTTACCCCAGTTTAATATCTTAGGGCCTTTGTCGAATATCAACTGTTCATAGGCAGATGATGTCATCTCTGGGGTCTCAATTCTGTTCCATTGATCCATCTGTCTGTTCTTGTACCAGTACCAGGCTGTTTTGACCACTGTGGCAGTGTAGTATGTTCTAAGGTCAGGTAATGATAGGCTTCCCAGTGTGTTCTTCTTCTTTAGTAGTACCTTACTTATCTGGGGCTTTTTCCCTTTCCAAACAAAATTGGTAATTTGTTTCTCCATCTCATTGAAAAATGATGCTGGGACTTGTTTTGGGATCGCATTATATAAATAAATTGCTTTGGGTAAAATAGACATTGTCACAATGTTAAGTCTTCCTATCTATGAGCAGGGTAGGTTTTTCCATTTATCTAAGTCTCTCTTAGTTTCTTGTAGTAAGGGCATGTAAGTTCTCTTTGTAAAGGTCTGTTGTTTCTCTGGTTAGATTAATTCCTAGGTACCTTATCTTCTTATGGCCTATCGTAAATGGTATTGATTTGATAATTTCTTCCTCAACAGTCTTGTTGTTGGTATAAAGGAATCCTACTGATTTACTTATGTTTATCTTGTATCCTGAGACTTTTCTGAACTCTTTTATCAGTCTGAGTAGCTTACTTACAGATTCCTTGGGGTTCTCTGCATATACAGTCATATCATCTGCAAACAGGGAGATTTTAACTTCCTCTTTGCCAATGCAGATGCCCTTTATTTCTTGGTCTTGTCTAATTGCTCTGGCTAGAACTTCTAGCACAATGTTGAATAGGAGAGGTGACAGTGGGCATCCTTGTCTAGTTCCTGATCTCAAGGGAAAGTCTTTCAGTGTCTCTCCATTGAGGATGATGTGGGTAATTGGCTTGGTATAAATGGCCCTTACTGTGTTGAAGAATTTGCCATCTATGCCCATTTTGCTAAGAGTTTTTAGCATGAATGGGTGTGACTTTATCAAATGCCTTTTCTGCATCAATGGACAAAATCAGGTGATCCTTGTCTTTTGTGTTATTTATGTAGTTAATCACATTAATTGTTTTTCTGATGTTAAACCAGCCTTGCATCCCTGGTATGAATCCCACTTGGTCATAATGGATTATTTTCGTGATATGTTGTTGTATTCTATTGGCAAGAATTTTGTTGAAGATTTTTGCATCTAGATTCGTGAGTGACATCGGTCTGTAGTTCTCTTTCTTTGTTGGGTCTTTCCCTGGCTTAGGTATCAGGGTTATGCTGGCTTCATAGAATGAGTTTGGGAGTACTCCATCCCTTTCTATACTGTGAAATAGTCTCAGTAGTATTGGAGATAACTCTTCTCTAAATGCTTGGTAGTATTCTGCAGTGAAGCCATCTGGGCCCGGGCCTTTTTTGGTTGGCAGTGTTTTGATCACCTTTTCAATCTCTTCCTTTGTGATGGGTTTATTAAGTTGTTCTGCTTCATGTTGTGATAATTTGGGCAGGTGGTATAAGTCAAGGAATTTGTCCATTTCCCCTAGGTTTTCAAATTTGTTACAGTACCGTGTTTCATAGTTTTCTGTTATGATATTTTTGATTTCTGTTGCATCTGTGGTGATAACTCTCCTCTCATTTCTAATTTGGGTTATTTGTTTCCTTTCCTGCTTTTGTTTAGTAAGTTTGGCCAGTGGTTTGTCAATTTTGTTGATCTTTTCAGAAAACCAGCTTTTGGTCTTTGGAATTTTTCCAATTGTTTTTCTATTCTCTAATTCGTTTAGCTCTGCTCTAATCTTTATGATCTCGTTTCTTCTGGTGCCTGACGGGTTCCTCTGTTGTTCTCTTTCTACTTGTTCAAGCTGTAGAGTCAGCTCTTTGATTTGGGTTCTTTCTTCCTTCCAGATGTGTGCATTTATGGAGATAAACAGACCTCTGAGCACTGCTTTGGCTGTATCCCATAGGTTCTGGTAGGAAGTGTTTTCGTTCTCATTGGAATCCATGAATTTCTTTATTTCATCCTTGATTTCCTCTATAACCCATGGTTTTTTCACCAAGGTGTTGTTCAGTTTCCAAGAGTTCCACTTTCTATGTATGTTTCTTCTGCTATTGATTTCAACTTTCATGGCTTTGTGATCTGAGAAGATGCTTTGCAGTAATTCAATGGTATGGATTTTGTTGAGCATTGCATTATGGCCTATCACATGGTCAATTCTGGAGAGTGTTCCATGTGCACTGGAGAAGAAGATGTAGTTGTCTGCTGATGGGTGGAAAGTTGTGTATATATCAATGAGGTTTAGTTGGTTAATTGTGTCAATGAGGTCTTCTGTATCTTTACTGAGCTTTTTTCTAGATGATCTGTCTAGTAATGAGAGTGGAGTGTTAAAGTCTCCCACTATTATTGTGGAGTCATCTAACTCTCTTTTGAGTGTAGTCAGTGTTTCTTCTATGTATTTAGGTGCTCTGATATTAGCCAAGCCAAGTGCCGCCGAGTCTTAGGTGCATAAATGTTTAATATAGTTAAGTCTTGCTTGTGTACTGAACCTTTGAGCAATAAATAGTGTCCATCTTTGTCCACGATGGTGGATTTGACATTAAAATTGATTTTGTCTGACATTAGAATTGCCACTCCTGCTCTTCTTTGTTCATTGTTAGCTTGATATATATTCTTCCATCTTTCAATTTTCAGTTTGTTCCTGTCTTTAGCTCTCAAGTGAGTTTCTTGTAGACAACATATGGATGGGTCATGTCTTTTGATCCAAGATGACACTCAGTGTCTCTTTACTGTAGCATTCAGTCCATTCACATTCAATGTAATTATTGATAGGTATGTGTTCACTGCTGCCATTGTGATATGTTTATTTTTATATTTATGTTTTCTCTGTTGTTCTTATTAGTCTGTTTTGGGACATTCTTTTTTGTGAGTTGATTTTTCACCTTTTTTAGAGCTGGTTTTGTGGTTGTTGAGCCTCATGTGTTACATTTCTTGAAATGGTATGATACATATTTGTTGTACTTTACAGCTACACTTATGATCCCCCTTAATAAACTATATGTAAACCCAATTTTAATTGCTACCAGTCTTGTCATCTTTCTCTCCATCTGGAAGGACTGTAACAACTGTAGTACATCCCTCTTTTTATTATGATCACACCATAGTTTTCATGATGATCACTGCATTGCTTATTTCCGTATCAAAGGTGTGATTAACTTTGGAGCCTTCTCTAAAAGAGTAGAGTATTGAGTAGTGTGTCGTTCTAAAATATCAAGTTAGTGGTTTCGTTCTTCTAAGCCAAAGCCAAGAACTTCTTTCAGTATTTCTTGTAGTTTGGGTTTGGTTTTTACAAAGTCTCTGAATTTCTGTTTATCTGGGAATGTCTTAATTTCATTTTCGTATTTGAAAGATAGTTTTGCAGGATATATAATTCTTGGTTGGAAGTTCTTCTCCTTCAAGGCTTTGAATGTGTCCTGCCACTGTCTCCATACCAGCATGGTTTCTGCTGAGAAATCTGACGAGAGCCTACAGGGTTTCCCCTGAATGTCAGCTTTGCCTTGAGTCTTGCTGCCTTTAAGAGTTGCTGCTTATGTTTCATTTTGTTGAGCTTGATTATAATATGTCTTGGAGTCTTTTATGATCTATGTTGAGTGGCGTACGATATGCATCTGAGATGTCTATATTCTCTTCATGATTTCTGGGACGTTTTCTTTCAGCAGCTGAACAATGATACTCTCTGTGTTCTCAGATGTCTCACCCTGTTCAGGGACTCCAATTAATTAAAGGTTGTTCCTTTTAATAGAGTCCTACATGCTTCTTGATGTTTCTTTATTTTTCTTGTTTCTTTTTTCTGATTTCTGCTCATAGATGCTGGCATCAGTAGCTCTGTCTTCCAAGTCAGAAATTATTTTTTCTATTTGTTCCATTCTGTTTTGTTGGCTTTGCATGGAAGTGTGTATGTCTTTGATTTTGTTCTTGATCTGTTGGATTTGAGAGTACTGGTGTTCCATCAGATCAAACAGCTTGCTTAATTTTTCATTTTGTTCTGCTGCATTTTGTATAAGGTCTATAAGGGTTCCGTATATAATCAATTTGTATTCACTTCCTGATGCTTTCATAAAAGTTTCTTCATCTGAAAAACTCCTTGGTTGCTTTGTTTGGGAGCCTTCTGAAACCGGGGTGATTGCTTGTATGCCACAATTGTCTGTTGCTTTTTGGGTCCCATGTGAGTATGTAGAGGCTGGAAGAGGTACTGTTAGGACGGATTGCAAATGTTTCTGTAGGCTGTCTTCAAATGTAAAACAAAAGGTATCTGACCACGTTACATGTCAGTTAGGTTTTCAGGTGTAGAGGTTCCTCTTCCCAATTCACAAAGTAAGTGCCACTATATCCAACCCCAGATGATAACAAACTACTTCAGTATACAGCAATGCTACTGCCTTGTTGGCCTCTGCAGACAGGGCCTAGCCTTAGCCAACAATGCATCGAGTACTGCTTTTGTGATAGAAAAGCACTCTCCTTTGGGCAGGCTCTGGCTCCCAAGCTAAGAATTAGGTCCAGCTGCGGCCACCGTATCCAAGATGGCATCCTCCACACAGGCAGCAGAGAGAGGGCCTAAAGGAGCCGAGAGGTAGTGATTCCTCTGCTTCTGTTGCAGGGGCTGCAACGTAGGTGGCACTGGGAAAATTACTGCTTTTCTGTCAGAGAAACGTTGTCCTTTTTGCAGGCACTGGCTCCCAGGCTAAGAATTAGGTCCCGCTAAAATCTCGGTACCAACATGGCGTCCCGTACACTCACTGCGGAATTCCGTTTAAACCCCGCTGAGGCAGATAGAAAATGAAAGGGTCAAAGTGGCTAGATTAACAGTCTTAAGCCTGGCTCTCAGAATATGGGAATTTCGCCTGCCTGTGCCCCCAGCAGTGCGTCTGAGTCTAGCCGCTAGGCAAGACCCAGCTCTGCCCACCAGCCAAGACAAAGAAAAAAAAAGTCTAAATGGTGTGTTTGCCTTCTGTCGGTGAGAGCCAGGGCTAGCCAGGAGGCGTTGTCAGCGAAAGAGAGGAGGTTTTTCACTCAGTGGTATCAAGTCCCGATTAACAGCCCTGTGCTGTGTCCTCAGGCTGATTAGATGATCAGGAGGCTCCGTTTGATTATCAGTTCAGGTCTTGGTTTCCAGAGGGACATAATGAGACGTGTGCTTAGTCTTCCATCTTGACTCCACCCGCCCCCATGTTTTGATTTCTTGACTGCTGTGTCCATGACTGTTGATTGTGGATCCAAATAAGAGGAAATGGTTGACAACTCCAGTCTTTTCTCCATTCATCATGATATTGGTTACTGGTCTAGTTGTCAGGATTATTATTTTCTTGTTGTGAAGATGTAATCCATACTGAAGGTTTGGTCTTTGATCTTCTTCAGCACGTCTTTCCATTTCTCTTAAGTTTCAGCAAGAAAGGGTATGTCGTCTGCATAATGCAGTGTTAGTGAGTCTTCTTACCATCCTCATGTCACATTTCTCTTCGTATAGTCCAGCTTCTCAGACTTTTTGCTAGGCATAGAGATTGAATAGGTATGGCGAAAGTATACAACCATGAAGCACACCTTTGTTGACTTTAAACTGTACACTCACCCCTTATTGTGTTTGAACGACTGCCTGTTGATTCTTGGAGAGTTTGGTGATGGGCACAATTAAGTTTTGTCGAATTCCCATTCTTCATGATGTTATCCATAATGTATTATGAGCTACCCAGTTGAATGTGTTTGCATCCTCACTAAAACACAAGTAGGGGTCTGGGCTAAGGTAGTGAAGTAGATGGATGCCTCTTGTGACCCCTCTAACAAAGACTTCAAAGAACAAATGAATCCACTATATATGACATCCTAGGAGCTCTGGATGTCAAAGAAACTAGACTGAGTAATAGGACAAGGATTGCACTATCAGAATCACAGGAGACTTACTATACCTGACCTGTGGTTGGCACCCACAGCCACAGCATTGAGGTTTGTGGCCCGTTTCTTCCCCTCAGTGGAGGTGATTGTCTGGAAAATCCATGTGCACCTCCAGAGCCAGTGGGGGACAGCACCAGATCATCGACAGCTAAATCTTTGTGTGTAATATGCCATGTGAGGATGTGAATCTTTTCTTCAATATCAGCCTGTCTCTTTATTCTTGGCCCTTTTTCTTTCCTCTGAACTGCACCTGAAGCTGGAGGAGGAACTCGTGAATCCTGCTCTGGGCCACTGTTGCCTTCCCTTTTCTACACTGGGCTCGGCTCTGGAATCTGATGCCGTTAACTGAACTGGAAGTAGGGCTCCATCATCCTCCCCTGAGCTGTTCCCCAAGACATAGGGGAGGAAGTACTTTAGCACACTTCAGGGGAGGGGGAACAAGGATATATATATATATATATACATATATATATATTTTCTCTGCTGACTCCCCTAAGCTGGAAAATCAGGGCAGAGAATGTGCGTTCACTTAAATTCAGACATAAGGGGAGGTATATCAATCTGTTGGACACTCAGAGAGAGCCATTATGCTTCTGTGCTATTAGCACCTGCAGCCTGATGCCTGTGCTTGTAACGAATCACTGCCACCTGTCTAGTACAGTGGGCAAAAGCCTGTACCACAGACTTGGTGACTGAGCACCTGGACACCTGAGCTAAATTCATAACTACAAGTTACTGATGGCTCAGAAGCAATATTGCATGTCACAGCACTTAAAGGAGTAGACCATGATCTCTTCAGAAAACTTTCAAAACAAGGAATCCAATATTCAAGAGGAAGAGAACTTCCTCGAATGATCAGAGGTAGAATCCAAAAGACTAATATTTAGAAGTATTAAAGAGATAAGGAACAATAGAATCCAAAATGCAGTAGACCATCGTGACAAATACAACGATTTGCAAGAAAGCATTGAGGCATAAAAAATTAGAAATTCAGAAAAGTCATAATAAAATTAGAGAATTGGCCAAGTCAGTAGAAAGTCAAAGAAGCAGAATTGATGCAATGGAAGCCCAAATCAGTGATACTGAATATAAAGTATGTGACATCAACATGTTTGAGGAAAAATCCGATAAAAGAATTCAAAGAAATCAAGAAGCACCAAGGATTATAAGGGAGCTTGTGAAGAAAAATAATCTATGAGTAACTGCAGTACTAGAACAGCAGGGGTTAACTGAAAATACAGGGAGAATTGTGGAAGATTTGATATTGGAAAACTTCCTTGTATCATGAAAAATGCAAAGATACCTGTCTTAGTCATCTAGTGCTGCTCTGAGAGAAATACCACAAATGAATGGCTTTAAAAGCGAAAATTTTATTTGTTACATTCCAGTAGGTTAAAAGCCCAAATTCTGTATTTCAGCTACATGGGAAGAGTTTCTTTGGTGACTCTCAGAAAGATCCTTTTTGATAATCTACCACTGGGTTGAAACCTTCTGAAGCGAAGATATCCCAGTCCTTTCTAAAGGGTGCACTTTACTCCTGTCACTGCTTTCTTTATTGATGATACGAGTTCTGCACGTCTCTCTGGTAGTCTTTATATATCAAGGGAGTGCCACAAGGCACAAAACAGTCTTCCATATTGAGCTCTGCCTGACCAACATAACTGTCACCATGCATCATCATTAACATCATACAGGAAGGATTTATAACACATAGGAACATCACACAATACAGGGAATTATGGTCCCGCCAAACAGCCACACACATTTTCCGGGGAGCACAGTTGATTGTATGACAGTACCTTTCTAAGGTGTTCATCAAAGTCCACACTTGGTAGATCCTAAAAGGAAGACACCAAGGCATATTTTAATAAGGCTTGCTAAAGCTAAAGAAAAGATACTTTTAAAAGTGGCTTGAGATAAATCAAAATTAACCTGCAGAGGAGAATCAATAAAACTTAGGTTGGACTAGAAACCATGCAAACAAGAAGGCAGTGGGTATGATGTATATAAAGACTTGAAGGAAAATAGTTGCTAACCAAGAAGCATATATCCAGCAAATTGTGTCTCAAATAGGATGGCTAAATTAAGACGTTTCCAGATAAACACAAATTTAGGAAATTTGCAAAAACACATCCAAATTTACAGGAATATTAAAGGAAGTCTGTAGGTGAGAAAACCGATGACACTACTCAGTAACCCAATACCAGAACATGGAACATGGCAACTGGATATCAGCCCGAATCGAGCAATCATAAAAATAAATCATGGACAAAGCACTAAAGTAGGGAAACAGAGATGTCACTATGTAAATGTTATAACAAAAAATAGGGACTGGAAATGTAGTCATTAGTGTTCTATATGGGGAAGAAGTTAAGGGAATATAAAGAAATTAAAGACTGTTTTAAATTAAAAAATTAAGGAAGTAAATATTAAGGTAACCACAAAGGAAACTATCAATCCTGTGCATCAAAATTAAAAAAAAAAGAGAAGAAAAAGTGTCAACAAATAGAAAACCATGAACATTGAGAAAGATGAAAAGGCAACACATAAATAAATAGAAAATTAAATGGAACAAAGATTCTATCTGGAATGCACATAAAAAAGACATCAAAATGACAGTGTTAAGCTCATACCTATACAAAGACTGTCACAGGAACAGATACATGCACACCAGTGTTTCTTGCAGAACTGTACAACTGTACAATAGCAAAAGGATGGAATCAGCCTAGGCTCTCATCATCAGATGAGTGGATAAACAAACTGGTATATTCACACAATTGAATACTAAGCAATGGCGAAGAACAATGATAGTTTTTGCAAACATTTTGTAACAGATACGCATTTCGAAGACATTATGCTGAGTGAAATTATTCAGTTACAAAAGTACAAATATTGTATGAAAGCACTACTGGAAATATTTAACAAAAGGTGTAAACGCAGAAGAAAACAATCTTATATTTACAGAAGTAGGGAGGTAAGGAAAGAGGTATTCATAGAGTTGATAGTAGATAGGAGTAGAGTTAAGGTGAAGTCAGTGACTGTACACAGTAGTGTTACTGGGGGTCTCTGAAGACCCTCAGGAGTTCATGTCAGACACATGAGAAGGAATTACTCACAGAGGAGCTTTGAGAGAAATCTTTTTTTATTTTATTATGAGTGAGTAAGTGAAAATGTACATTCCTGTATAAATTTACATGACCACCTCTATGCAGCTTCCACTGCTCTCCCTGCCTGGTGACAGCACACTATTCCTCTCTGCTCCATACATGTCTCATCCTCCCAACAGCCTCCTTTCCCCTCCTCTCCACCCACTGTCCTTCCTCCAGCCAGAAGTCAGTAGGATGATATCCTATAGATGCACAGAACCATAAAGTGCATCCAGTATATGGTCACTCTGCATCACCAAGTCCAATCCACTTGTGTCTGAAGAGTGGACCTGTGTTACGATTTATGGGCAAGGGTAGCATCAGGGCCAGGGATCATGCTCCCAGGGCAACCCTGAAACTGCTAGACCATCACTTGAGGTCTTTCAGTGAGATCTCAGGGTGCACCCCTTTTTATTCTTGTGTTGCCAGTGAGACTGAACTCAGCGAGCTCCATCATGGCTATTCCTGTTGGTGGTCGGGCACCATCCGGTGCTTCCGGTCCCCATCCGGTGCTTCCGTTCCCAAGTCTATGTAGGCACCCACTCATGTGGGTCTTTGAGAGAAGTCTTGATTGTAAAATCAAAGCACTTTGAAGTGAGGCAACAGCAGAGCGTATAGCACTCCAGCAGGCTGTGCCACTGAGCAGTTTCTGGACTGGGTTTTACAGCTCGTCTGTGTCCATGGTATAACTGAGGACAACAAATGAGACACGAGGATCGGAAGTATGTCCTTTTTGCTGTTTGTCTCTTGGAAACAGGGGTGTAGTGGACAAGTGCTTCCGCTGCTAACTAAAAGATTGGCATTGAAATCTGTCAGATGCTCCTTAGAAACTCCTTCGGGTTGTTCTACTCTGTCCTTTAGGGTCATTGCCAAGCAAAGTGCTGTTGAGTTGGATCTGACTCATGGCGACCCAGGGTCATTACGAATCATAATTGACTTGACTACAGTGGTTTTTTTTTTTTGTGACTTGTCCCTTGACTGAATGTGCTTGCTCAGTTCAAGATGGTTCCTTCCATGGGATCTTCTGGTACTCATAGCAGGACTTGTTATGTGGTGTTGTGCATATTTGGTGTCTTGTTTCCTTTATTTGATTCCCTATTTTTGACTTTACCTGTCTTGTGCTCCCTGTTGGAAGGATACATAGAAGTTACCTCTACCTTGTCTTGGCATGGGTCTGAATTGGGTCTCAACTGGCTTCTCTGAAAAACAACTTTAAGGAAGTTTACACAGTTGTTTTGGGGAATTATCTCAGTGTCCCAGGATGTAGGTAACCATTGGATCTTTTAATGTCTTTTTGCTTGTTGATCGTTTCAGTTACATTATTTATAGAGTCCCTCAGGCACTCATGCTGTCTGACTCCCAACTGTTGACTCAAAAGAGCTACTGCTTTTTCCATAACCTTTCTGTCGTATGTCTCCCCACAGACTATTCTGCCTACCTCAGTAGAAGGGAGGTTAGTATAAGTGGATTATAGCTAAAGTTAAAATGTTTTCTAAATACAACACAGCATGTTGAGGGACAGAGTAGGAGCAACAGGGGTCTAGAAACCAGAGTTTCAGGAGACATATAGGATAACGGACATACCTATGTTTAATGAAGAAAACGTTCTACATTCTAGTTTCATGAGCATCCTCTCAGGTCTTAAAAAGGTAGCATGTGGCTGTCTAAGTAGCATCAATTGGTCCCAGCGCACCTGGAACAGAGGAGAATGAACATCAAAGACATGAGGAAAATGATGTGCCTGACAGATAGTGCCATCCGATCCAGATAGTACATCAGCTTGAAAACAGAGGAACTAGATGGTGCCCAGCCACCACCAATAACTCCTCTGAGAGGGAACACAACAAACATACAGTCCCTGACATAGCATGAGGAAAATGAGTGTGCAATACTGGAACTCTGTGTATTAAAGAGCATACTTGATGGTCCAGTGGAGTGGAAAGTCCCCTGTTTACATGGCCTCTCAACTCTCTGTTAGTTCAAAGCTGAAACCAGTACTGAAGCCCACTCTTCAGATGATGATGGGACTATACTATATAGTACATTGAGTTCTGCTGGTAAAGAATATCCTTCTTGGATTAACTAGTTTCATGATATTGCCTAATCAGTTCCTCTCTAAAAGAGAGATAAGAGGGTATGTGGGAGGACAGAAGTTGGCTGAATGGATATGGAATGTAAAGCAGTGTGCTGTCCTAGAGTAGTGAATTGAGGGAGATCAGTCAGAGTAGCCTAGTTGTGTGTGTGTTTGTGGAGGGGAGTTCTGTGTGGTAAACTGATTTGCATTGTAAACTTTCACTTAAAGAACAATACAATTTAAGGGAGGAAACCCCCCACGAGTAAACATCTTCCTGCTGTCAGTCATGATAATCTCATAGCAGCAGCAGCAGCAGCATGCCTGGGTCCATGTCCTCTTCTGCATCAGGCCTGAATTTCTGGCATTGTCTTGTCGGTATAATGCTGCAGACATTTTGAATTATCCTTAATAAAAATTTTCTTGCCTTTGATATTAGTGTTATTGTTCAATAATTGGTACGTTTTGTTTGATCAAATGTTTTGGAAATAAGTGTAAATATGGATGTCTTCTCTGTTTGGCCAGGTAGCTGTCCTCCAAATTTCTTGGCATAGATGAGGGAGCCCTTCAAGTAGTGCATTCATTTGTTGAAACCTCTCAATTGCTCTTCTGTCAGTTCCCGAAGCCTTGTTTTTGTATTGTGTCTTCGTTACATTTTGGAATTCTTCCTTCAGTAACAGTAGTATCTGATGATGTGCTAGCTCTTCAAATGGATGAACATGGACCAAATCTTTTTGGTATATTGAATGTGTGTTCTTTCCTTCTTCTTTTGATTTTTCCTGGGTCTTTTAGTGTTTTCTCTGTAGAATCTGTTGCTGTGAAACTTGAGATTTCAATTTTTAAAAAATTCTTTCAGCTTAAGAAATGCAGAGTGTATTCTTTCCTTCCCCCCCAACCCCTTGGTCTTTGCACATGTGGTTGTAATACTTTGTGTTCTCCAGCTGCCTTTTGAAATCTTTTCTTTAGTTGTTTTATTGCATCATTTAGCTTTAGGTATTCAATGTTAAAGAGCAAGGTGCAGAGTTTCTTTTGACTTCCAATTTGGTCCTTTCCTTCTTTCCTGTCCTTTTTAAGTGTCACTTCCTTACATGGTGTGTTATGTCTTTGATGATATTCCATAACTAATCTGCAGTCATTAGTGTGCAGTGCATGAAACTAATTCTTTAGATGGTCTCTAAACTCAGTTGGGATATACTGAAGGTTGTACTTTGACTGTTAGGGACTTTATTCCAGTTTTCTTCAGTTTCCATTTCAACTTGCATATGAGTGATTGATGTTCTGTGCTGAAATTGGCACTTGGCCTTTTTTTCACTGATAATATTGAGCTTATCTGTCATCTGTTTCCATGGATGTAAGCAATTTGATTTGTGCTTATTTCATCTGGTGAGGTCCCTGTGTGCAGTCACCGTTTATGGTAGTGAAAAAAGGTATTTTCAGTGAAGATGTCATTGGTTTTAGTAAATTCTGTGATGTGTTCTCTGGCATCACTGTGGTCATCAAGGCCTTATTTTGCAATTATGGATCCTTTGTCTTTGTTTCTAAGTTTTACATTCCAGTCACTAGTAATTACCAAGGCAGCCTGATTCCATGTTCAGTCAGTTTCAGATTGCACGAGCTAGTAAAAATCTTGAATTTCTTCATCTTTGGTCTTAGTGGTTTGTGTGTATATCTGAATAACAGACGCATTTACTGGTCTTCCTTGTGGTGATATGGATGTTACTGTATCACTGACAGCATCACACTTGAGGATGTATCTTCAAATTCTGTTTTCAATGATGAATGCAGCACCACTCCTCTCACTTTGTCATTTCGGGAATAGTAGACCATGTAATTGTTTGATGCAGAATGTGCCATACCAGTCCATTTCAGCTCACGAACGCCCAGGACATCGATATTTGTGTGTCTTATGTCATTTTTGATGATTTACAATTTTCCTAGATTTGGACTGTGGTGGTCAGGATTATGTCAACTTGGCTACTACCTATTTGGCTGCTGTATTAAGTGGCAGGGCGGGGTTTGTGGTGGCTCCCTGCCCCTCGGCTCTCATCTTGTGACCCTGGACTACGGCTGCTGATCGCTCACGTGGCAGGAGCTCCTGCTCTCTTGTTCCAGCGTCTGGTTCCAGGACTTGAGCTAGAAGCTGTTGGGCTCATCAGTCCTTACAGTCGGCACTCGAGAGTCCTGCTCCCTGACCTGCCAATCCTGCGCTTGCCAGCCTCTGCCCAGTCCTGCTCCCTGACCTGCCGATCCTGGGTTCACCAGCCTCTGTCGCTTCGTCTCGCCACCAGCTTGGGATCCACTGACCTACACAACCGGTGATCTAGAACTCTGGTCTCTGACTTGCTGACTTTGGGTTCCTCAGCTTCTGTGGCCACGTGAGTCTTGTGCCAGAGCTTGGGACATTCAGCTTTTGTGATTACGTGAGCTGTTTCCTATATTTGTATCTATCTATCTGTCTATATATATATATTATAAATCTTTCCTTGTACCTACACGTGTTACTGGTTTTGCTTCCCTAGAAAACCCAGCCTAAGACATGGACTTTGTATGTTCCTTGCTGTAGTTATTAATGGATGTTTATAGCTTTTTGTTCTCATTTTGCATTGTGCCATATCAAGAAATGAAGGTCCTGAAAGTTTGACTTCATGGTCATCGTTGAGGTTGACTCACATTGAGGAGGCAGCTCTTCCCAAGTCGTCTTCAGAGTGCCTTCCAACTTGAGGACTCATCTTCTGACACTCTGTCAGACAGTGTTCTGCTGCTATTCATAAAGTTTTTAAATTCTTTTCAGAAGTAGACTGCTGGGTCCTTCTTCCTAGTTTGTCTCAGTCCAGGAACTCACCTGAATCCTGTCTTGTATGGTTGACTCTGTGGGTGTCTGAATATTGGTGACGTAGCTTCCATTATCACAGCAACACCCATGCCCCCCCACAATATGATGAACTGACAGACGCATCAGTGAAGAATCAATTACGGGAAGTTAATCACTGAAATAATTTTCATCTCTTATATTGGATCTTTTCTGTGGCATGTGTACTAGAGATTCTTCTGTTCATGAGATATGTAGAGAATGACTGGATAGAAGATATTTAATTTGGATGAAGTGAACATTAAGGATAGTTTCAATGTAACTTGTTGAGTGCAAATAACACAGTTCAGAATAGGTGTATTTTGTGTCTAGAAGGGGGTTGACCATTGTGTTATGGTATCTGTCCAGTTATCTTTATTCTTGGTAGTATATGATCACGTACATGGTTTTTAAATATAAATGTGTTGATCTTACCCTCTACCCCAGTGTTAAAAGTTGTAACAGTCTGGTGAAGGTGACCTCACTTCTGCTTCCCTTGCAGAAATTAAATCCTTAGGGACAATTGTTTTTGGTCAGTAGACATGATGACCTATTTAGCACCATAAACCTCCACATCTCTGACATAGAATTGTGTAGAGAAAATTGCATGTGGAACAGCATTACACAGTATATGGATAAGAGTGTGGGCTTTAGAATAAAACACATACCTGGCTTAAAATTTTTCCTCTGCTATGTAGGAGCTGTTCATCGTTGGGCAGGTCACTTAATGTCTCTGAGCTTCAGGTTACTAACCTGTGAAATAGAGTAATCTATTAAATTAATCATTAAATTAATAAAATAATAAAGGTGGTGTGCTTAATACACCTTTTAACATACAGTAAGCAGAGAACTGATGGCACGGTTTATATCTTTTCTTCTAGAACCCAAGTTTGGAAGCCCTCCAAAATGGTTTAGGCATGCCTGACAGGAACAAGGCCAGTATATTCATTGTATAGCATCCCAATCCTTTGTTCTTTAGGTACTTACCCTAGTAGGACAGTGTTGCCAACTATGCCACTTTGAATGTGCGTCATTATTCAGTTTTTGTTTGCTGTGTGGTACATATGCTGACTTTGTTTCCATTGGCCATGAGTTGTTTCTATAGAGTCTGGTTGTTTCTATAGAGTCCCTGGACACAGTGACTTAGGCTAACTCCCGCCCCATGGATTGTTGAATGGTGTAGCTTATAAGCTACGTAGTATGTTATTTTGAGTCACTGTTCCTATAATTTCTTTAGACATGTCAGAAGAACAATTGGTTTCCCTTCAGTTTCAATTTCCCTTCCTTCTGAGATAAATTATCCAAATGTCCACTTCTTATTTTGTTGATCAAGGCCAGAGTCAAAGGCAGCTGGCCTTCAATGTCCAACAAGGCTGAGAGTATCATTCCAGCTGAGCAGTAAAGTGTATTGGAAAAGCAGAAGAATCAGTGAAATGAAGTGACTTGAAATGAGGCTTTAAATGAAAGAACAAAGCAGAAACTGGTACTAATTGGCGGTGAAGTTTCTAAGAGGCCAGTTCCAGATGGCTCGGAGCACAACTTTTGTAACCTGCTGCTCCTTCTCTGATTTTGTGGTACAACCACTTCCTTCCAACCACACAGCCTTAGGAAGATGATGAGCGGTGAACAATTTCAAATTTATTTCTCTAATCCATGAGGTGTGTGCAGGCATAGTAAGTATCTGTCCATTGCTGTGATATGAAATACTCGCTCTCATACCCAGAACAATGGCTGCCCAAATGTGTCTCCTTCCTAATTCCTTGAGCTTTGAATACATAACCTTATATGGCGACAGGGATTTTGCAGATATGTGATAAAGTTAAGGATGTTGACTTGAGGAAATGATCCCAGATTGCATATGTGGGCCTCATGTAATCACAAGGTTTCCTATAAGAGGAATGAGGGAGGAGTCAGAGGCAGAGGACAGGGCGATGTGATGAAGAAAGCAGAAATTATAGTGATGCATTTAGAAGCTGGAGAAAGTGGCCACAAGCCAAAGAATACAGACAGCCGCTACAGGAGATAAGGGTAGAAAGTGGACTTTCCCGTCAGAGCCTATAGAAGGAACCAGCTCTGCTGAATGTTGACTTCATACCTGCAATACCAATTTCAGACTTTTAACCTCCAGAATCATAAGAGAATAGATTTGTATTGTTTTAAGCCACTGAATTTATGGCAAATTGTTATGGTAAATTGTCATTGCCTCCCCCCCACAGTATATGCTTTTTTTTTTTTAAATCTTATAAATAGACCATTTGAGTTTATACATTTGTTCATCATGATCATCATTATCTGACTCCCACAATCCTTCAAAGTCTTAAGTCCTCGTCACTGTCACTGTCACTGCCACTGAGCTGCCTCACAGCTGCCTGCAGATGCTCTTCTTTGCCTGCTGAACTGAGACCTTCAGCATCGGCGTCACTGCCTTCAGCGTCCGCAGCTTTCATCATCAGTAATCGGTTGGTGTTCAGGCCCAGACTTTGTGAAGCCGTTGCAGATGGTTTCTGGGCTTCTTTCCCCTCAAGCAGAAGCTACCTGCTTGCTGACTTCGATGACCGCCACCTATGTCAGCTGTCGGGGTGTTGGGAACTCGTCAATCCCAGGCAGCATCCGTTAATTTGATTGTTTTCTCAAAGATCTTTAGTGAGTAGCTGAGTTCTGTGTCTAGTGTCTACAGATGGAGATAAGGCCACTAGGTATATGGACATGTTTTGAATTAATATAATCGAGATCCTTTCTTTGTTCTTAGGGCAGCCATGGTGTCCAAAATTATTAGAGACCTCTTTCAAAAGAATCCCTCCTGCAGGTGAGGACTGTGGGGAGCACAATCCTCTCCTGCCCTGTGGTTGTAACGGCTACAGTTTGGATACCAGTCCTGCAAACACACTGTATTCTTCTGCCAGTTACAGTGGGAAGCCAGCGATTCCCACTATCAGAAGTATCGTATTACTTTGGGCGTTATTACCGAGGGTCACAACTGTTTAAAACTGCTCCTGAAATGTACAGGAGATACATAGTATTCAGTATTAACTCTGTTATGCCTTGATGTAATTGGCTGGCAGAGAACCGGGAGTGGGATCCGGGATGCAGCCGTATCTGCGTCTTGGGCCACAGAGAGGAGATTGACCTGGCTGTGTGATAGCTGTGGGGCTTGGTGCACAAAGTGATGCCCGCGGTGAGAACCCTTGAAAATGGAAGAAGGTGGGCCAGCAAATGCAATCCTATTCATCATGCTTTTTCCTGGGCTACCCAGCAAAAAGCTGAACACTTTGGATATGAGCATCATCTGTGTGTCTAATCCAGCTTTAAGCTCTCCTAGAGGGCTTAATGAAAGAAGTAACTTTTGTACGTGCCTTGTCCTGCCAACTCTGAAGCCTTGGGGCTGCTCTTGAGTTTACCCTGTTGGTTTTGCTTTCTCTGTGATTGTTGACTTCTAGTGTGTGGTAACTTCAGCTGTTTGGGCTGTCTACCAAACACTGTTCTATTCTTTCTGGGATACTTGAATTTCCTGGTCCCAAGAATTCTTTGCTGTAACCTGTAAACTCTTGACACCATCTCCTACCACCAAAGCCACCATCAGACCCTAATTAGGAGAATTCTCAGATTCTCTGTGGCAGGATGACCTTTTTTCTGAGACAGAATCTCCCTGCCTACTCTGATACAATCCTTTACAATAAGAAACGACAACTTCACGTGTGGAAGACTTTAGGTCCAACAAAGCTGTACTAGGCGTCTGCACCCAACCCTCTCATATGTCGTCCTGGCCTCTGATACCACTACTGGAGCAAAAGTTCTAGAAAACTGGCAGTTCTTTAACACAGTAGTAGATTCTCTTCTGTCTCCATTTGTAGTTGGATGACTTGAATATGAGAAGCATAGGTACGATTAGTTGAGCCTTAACCTACAGCTTCGGAGTTGCCTGTTGGAGCTGCACAGTCCATATGGTCTTCTGGGAACGCAGGAAAGAGAGGTTTCCAGTTTCTTAGGACTGTTGACTCAGTAAATATAAAGGTTCTGTAGTCTAGTGTGTGTAACAGGCTCTCTTAATGGGCTACAAAGGCCTCAGGCACTTGTGAGCGGTGACTTCCCAGAACATGTGAGCCCAGGTATTGTGAATGAGCACTGTGACTAATCCAGGAGGCTTAAATTGCACAATGATTTAAGACCAAGAATACAAAACAGCTTGCATCCAGTTCTCAGACTGCAAGATCTGCTGTGGTCTGAGCCGCAGGCTATGTTCATTATTGAGTAGTGTTCTGACTCTCTGAGATGTGTGCTAGGAGAACCAGGACTTTGATGATCGTAGACTAGGCCTGACTTGGGAACTCAGGGCAACTTACTAGGTCGAGGAAAGGATGGTGTGGGATCAAGGATGAAATCTCAGGGTTAATAATTTGAATATTACACAACGGTGTTCTGTTGAATCTTGAGATCCCTACTCTCTCAAAATTGTTGTATGTGCAAAGATATCTTCTTGGAGTGTTCACCACCTCTGAGATTAGACAACTAAGTTTGTGAACTCCTCCTAGGAAAAGTACTGAAGACCTCATCACTGAATATCACTTGGGTTACCTTCGAAGGACTCCCCTTGGGAAGCTGTGCATTGATGCCAGCGCCTAGTATACTGTTCCCAGCAATTGTAGAGCTCTTTTTCTGGACTGTCCATCAGAGCTGTCATCAGATGAGATATGACTTTTAAGTTACCTAACTCATCCTAGAAAAAGTGATTTGAAGGGTGGGCTAGGTGCTGGCATTGGTGTGTACCTTCCCAAGGGGAGGACTTAGAAGGTGACTGGGGTAATACTCAACTATGAGGGATGTAGCACTTTCTCTAGGAGGAGTTTGCAGACTTCATTGTCTGTCCTCACGTGTCTTTATCCTTCATCAAGTGAAATGCCACTGTATCAGGAAGACGGACTCATTATTTGTTTGTCTCTAATGTTCTCTGAGACTCTTGGTAGTGTAGTGGTTAATTAAATACTACGGCTGCTAAACGAAAATGTCGGCAGTTTGAATCCACCATGTGCTCTTTGAAAACTCTATAAGGCAATCTACTCTGTCTTATAGGGTAACTATAAGCCACAATCAATTCAGTCGTGGTCGATATGGGTAGAGTGTCTTCTTGATTTTTTTATACTGGTTCTGTCTCCACCATTAGTTAGACTTATAAGTGACGTCCGTCAGCTTTTCTGCCATGAACAGCAAACCTATCACTTCCCATCTACTGGCTCGACCATGCTTTCCCTCTCCCGCGTCCTCCATCATCCCACCTCTCCTGGTCAGTGTCATGCTCACGGTTCCCAACCCCCTGCATCACCCGTACCTGCTAGCCTTAACCATTACCAGGAGACTCGCCCAGCCCTTCTGTTACTCATAACCTCTCTTTGCCCTGTCTCCCTGTCATTCCCTGTCAGCCCCACTCATTATCCTCATAAATCAGCCAAATTATCTCCTGTCTGTGGAGCTGCTCCAAACTCCGGCTGCCTCCCCATCCCCATGTCACGACCGATATAGGAAGCAAGTGCCCTGCTTTTTACAGGCCAGATACCAGCCTCATTTTCAATACTTCACTAATATCTTTTCTAGTAGTTCAGACTGGATTATGTTTTACTGTTTTCTTCCTTAATAGCGTTCTGCCCTCCTTCTTCACAGTATAATCACAATGGTAATTACATGGTGTTTTTTGTGATTGTTTACAACCTGGTTGCCCCGTGGTTAGGTCCTACATCTTTTAAGCCAAAGTTGGGCAGTTCAGTCCACCAAGTGCTCCTTGGAAACTCTATAGGGCAGTTCTACTCTGTCCTATAGGGTTGCTAGGTGTCAGCATGGATTCAGTGGCAGTCGATTTTTTGGGGGGCAGGCATGGCTTGTGATGGTTTTTAATGGTTGTCACTCCCACACAGTGTCTTTGTCTATCTTGCTGGCTGTAGATCTCAGAACATATTTGCTGTATCCCTTGTTTTATGAAATGTAACAAATGTTCCAGGTAATAAAACACAGACTATGGGCAGCTATATAGGTACTCAGTTGCAGAGCTAGTAAGTGGTGACCTGATATTGTTTTGAATGTCTATATATCCTGCAGACTCTTAGACACTGTGTCAGTGGTTTCTGCCAAAGTGGCAGCATCAGTATCACTTTGGGACTTGTTAATCAAAATCTCAGGTCCGTATCCGCTGAATCAAGAACTCTGTGCCTGGGGTCCAGCAGTTGGTGTTGTAAGAACTGCAGGAGCTGTAGGAAGTGTTAGATGCTACCATCTACTTGCCCCTGCCTCGTCTATGGTTCCCACTTTGTAGAAGATCCAGGTTGTTCCCTGTCGATGCCAATAGACGTGATAGGCTCTAAGCTAGAACTTGGCATCCATTTGTTGTTTGCTGCCCTTGAGAATGAGCCTCCGAGGGATGCCATGCACAAAGAAATGTTGCCTGGTCCTGTGCCGTCTCCTAGAAATGCTTGTCAGACCTCATCATACAGTCAGCATATTGTAGTTGGTTAGTAAGTTTGTGTTAGATAAATAAGGAAAGTTCCTTTGGGACATGATATTTTGATAGATTTTAATAGGATTATTTTCTCTCTCATCAAAACCCCAGGAGAACATTGAAAGTATCATAATATGCTGATTATTAGGGGCATAACCCTTGCCTGGAGAAAAAATTTCAGCATGAAATTTCTCATTTATTACCTCCTGCTTTCAACCTCTTTCCTTTGAAGCTAACTGGTTCTATGAAACTATCTCTGACCTCTATTCCTCCTGTTAATAATTCCTTTCTCTGGCTTCTTCATAACATTTACAGCATCATTCAGTGTATTCCTGGATTATATGCAATAATTCATCGTTTAAGTGTTTCATGTTTTTAAATCATGGTCTGTATAATGAAACTGTAATTTCTGCAGCATATAGACTTTGCTTTCTTTTTTGTTTCCTCTAATTTCTACCATGGTCTTAAACATAGAGCAGCATGGCAGGGAAATATTTTAATAAATTTCCCCATGTGCACATGTGTGTATATCATGTGTATATGGGGTGTGTGTGTGTGTGTGTGTGTGTGTGTGTGTTTACTTAATACCTATTGCATCCTACATTTGTTACAGTTGAAGAGGAGAAAACAAAAAACTACTTTCTTGGCTTTTAAGTTTTAAAAGTGTTTTTAGAGTTACAGGAACCTGGACTTTGGAGATTCAAAAACTGAAGTGCTAAAGAAGCTGGAACAGTAATCTTATGACATAGACAATAGATTTGAAAGAGTGTAGAATCAATCAAAGCTAGTTTTTCTTTCCTCAGATTAGAAGAAGATTCCCCATAGCATGAGAGGAGCAAGAGAACAAAAGATTGAGTCCTTGCTAAGTCTTTTAACCAGTAAACCAGTTGCTGTCACATCTGACTAATGGAGATCCGCCTGTGTTTGATTCATAGTAGAAGTATGTTCCATAGGGTTTTCAATGGCTGTGGTCTTTTGAAAGTATATTGCCAGGCCTTTCTTCCAAGGTGCCTCTGGGTGTGTTTGAAGTACCATCTTTACAGTTAATAGTCAAACACTTGATCGTGTACACAACCCAGTGATGTCTAAGGCCTTTAACTGAGGTTCTGTAACCTGCTTTTGAGGGCCAAGTCCCTGGCTGAATAAACATATGATCCTCAGATGGGATATAGGCAGAGAAATCTGAGAGCGGATGAAACCCTACCTTGACTCCTGCATTGGGAAAGGCATCAAGCCTTGAAGAAGGGCTTTGGACCCACACTGGCACCAGGCTGTAGAGATGATTGCGTGTGTTATCTCGATACATAGGGCTTGAGACAGACTTAAGAATTCCCTGTTTTTTGTGGAGTTATTGGAAAAACCAATGTTTTTCTGAAATCCGAGAGTGAGCCCTGAGGCCTGAGAGATCTTGAATTCCGGGGGCACAGCAAAGATCTGAGTGCACCTGTGCTGGAGACCTAGGTAGAATTTGGATATTCCTGCAACATGTGTGTAGAGCCAACTTAGACCCCTGATGACAGTGTGCTTATCAGTGCATTTTAAGGTGGACAGTAGGAGACAACTGAAGAGCAAATATTTCCTCCTTGTGTTAGCTGTAAGCTGAGAGATTGTATAGAAAGCTTGAATTGAGTGAAAGTAAGTTTTATTCTGCTTCGACGAATGGTGACTTAAGATAAAGCATGAATTACAGATGAAAAATATTGTTCCTCTGAGTTTGTGTGTTGATACTTATATCAACCCTATGAAGATACTCTCTATGTGGCCCTTTGGATTGGATTAATACACCACAGCTTTGCAGGATAAAAGTGAATCAGAAGAAAAGGTACCCCGTGGGCTGGGGACTGTTGGATCCATGGTCTTGGGGAATTTTCAGCACAATTGGCATAACATAATTTATAAACTAAATACTCTACGTTCTGCTTAGGTGAGTAGCATCTGGGGTCTTTAAAGCCTATGAGCAGCCATATAAGATACTTCGCTTGTCTCACCCTTTCAGGAGCAAGGGAGAACGAAGAAAACTAAAGACATAAGGCAGAGATTAACCCAAATGATTAATGGACCACGACTCTTAACGGCCTTCACCAGACGGAATTCAGCATAACTAGATGCCGCCTGGCCACTGCCATTGACTTCTCTGACGGGGATCACAAAATTGAGTTCTGAACAGAGATGGAGAACAATGTAGAACAAAATTCTAACTGACAAGAAAGTCTAGACTTAGTGGCCTAAATAAGACAGAAACTCCCTGGAGTGTGTCCCCTGCACACCCTTTTCACTCAGTAATGCACTCACTCCTGAGTTTCACTTTTCAGCCAGATTGGACGGGTCCATAAAACAAAATGAGACCCGAAGGGAGACCCAGCCCAGGGGCAAGGCTGAGAAGGCACGAGGCAACAGGAAAGCTGGTAATGAGGGACTGAAGGTTTAGAAAGGGACAGTGTTGACATCTTATGGGGTAGTTAACCAATGTCATAAAATAATATGCTTCTTAAGTGTTCAGTGAAAAATGAATTTATTCCGTAAATCTTCATCTAAAGTACAGGGTTTTTTTTTTTTTTTTTTTTAAAAGACAAGCTTCTCCTGCTGGGGTGCAGTTAGTTAGTAAGTGTGAAGTGGTCCCTGTGCTGTCCTCCCCTTAGTATGCTTTCACTCTAACATTCTTCAGCTTCTCTACCCCCAGTAGTAACAATGGTGTTCCAGATAATAGTGCAATGCCTTTAGTTAGATAAAGCAGATTCTAACTAAAGTCATTCAACTACTTTCTACGGTAGAAGGTCCGCCCCGGGGATTTCCGAGATTTCACCCATACCCTAAACCACCAAACCCTCGGCTGTTGAGTTAAGTCTCATTCATAGTGACCCTGTAAACAGAGTAGAACTGCTCCATAGAGTTTCCAAGGAGCACCTGGCGGATTTGAACTACTGACCTTTTGGCTAGCAGACATGTCACTTAACAGCCACACCACAAGGGTTTCCTTCACTCATACACACAGATTGAAATAAGGATGGATTTGGAAATAAGCCTCAAATATCCAAGTTAAGTATAGTTACAAATTCTTGACTTGATCACTGATTTTCAGGAGGTAAATGGAACTAGACTGGTTGACATTTTTTAACTGAGCTGTAGCCTGAGTACTGTGAAAGGCCACATCACTTGTGACATTCTGTATGGCTGATGTGATGGTGCTATAGATAGAGGTCTCCAGAGTCATTTGGGGTTGTCTAATCATGTTCGATGAATGTCCTAGCATCTCAACTGAAGAAGTCTACTACTGGGGGACACCTCTGAAGTAACCAATTAAAAGCAATAGTGTTAAGCAGCTAATGGTACTAAGAAATCAGTACTAGAATGGAGAAGAAATAATTCCCTGCAATGATTTGTGTGCACTTTTTGTTCGTGTACCTAATGACATTAGGGTTCTCTAATGACACATAACCCAAGGAGGTGCCTATTTCCCAGGTAAGTGCAAAGCACATTTTGGCCCCAATAACCTTTGAAACCACGTGGGAGGTCCTTTATGAATGGGATGCAGTAGATTAGGATATGGCAGCTGAGTTATATGTATCCCTCGTATGACAGAGATGGACGTCAGATAGAAGTCCTATCAATGACACCTGTAACTCAGCCCAAATGCCTTGAGATTCTCTTTGGATTCTGCTACTTCCCTCCATTATTAAATCCCACAGTGGCAATGCCTTTTACTCCAAAATATGGAGTGGAAGAAATATTTTCTCTTATATTGTAAATATAATTTAATTTTCTCAGAGAAACCCTCTTCCCCAATTGGTAGAAAACTCAATCTCAGTTGTTACTGACACCTCAAGGGTCACAGTAGGTACTGAATGTCTTAGATAATCACAGCGAGTCCTCAGATCTTGAGTCTATGCATTGGTCATTATTTATTACGCCCATTGTTCAGTCTTACGTGGTCTACTGAAGGCTAACAGATCTGAGATTCCGGGGTAAGTTGAGGCACAAAGTTTTGTGACCCTGCTGGCAATGATGTAGTAGCTTGTCGTCTAGCCTGGGGTCTCATTTTGGGGGCACTGTCTTGAAACTCTAGTTACCTCTTTATCTCGTGGTTCCCAAATCTCAGAGTTTTTATTTCAGAGTAGCTTAGCACTTTACTTTTGCTTTGTTTTGGAACACAGCATGTGCTTAACTTCTACCCAGAACAACTGAAGCTTCACCATTCCAGATCACAAAACTCATATTGCCCTGGGCAGTATGTATGTGTGTGGGGGTAGGAGAACAGGGAGCGGTGGTGGGAGGCTGGGAGGACTGTAATTCTTTCCAATACGTCCTTTTCTTATCCTCGTTCCTCCCTCATTCTGCTTTACCTAGCAAACACACAACCGTCCTTGAAGCATGAGCTTAAATGTAATTCTTTCAGATAAGTGTTTCATACCTTACTTGGCTAGTTAGGGCCCGACTGTACACATGCTTAATATCACACTCTAGTTTTTCTGTAAAGCTCTCTCTACAGAGGTAATGAATTATTAGGATAACTTTAAAATGTTTTTTTCTCCCGTTGATACATAAACCTCATGCTCCCCAAAGCCCCCAAACCCATTGCTCTCTAGTCAATTCCGATTCACAGTGGTGCTATAGGACATAGTAGAACTGCCCCCATAGTTTCAGATGTACTCCAGGTGAATTTGAACCATTGACCTTTTGGTTAGCAGCCATAGCACTTCATTAGCATTCCTTTAGGGTTTCCTATGAAGGTAAGAAGTGATCTGTTTCATTCATTGGTGTATCCCCTGGAATGTCACATCTGATATTTAGTAGTTTTGAAAAAATTGTGAATAATGGAATTCATTTTTGCATATTTGATTAGTAACAGCCCAGAGTATATAATCTAATATTTTACTGTTTATGTTTTTATAGCATTGGTAGTTTATAAGGAAACAATAGAAAATTCATGAATTTATTGTGACAAAAGAATTGACATAAAGTTATTTATAATATACTTTTTTTTAAGTGAATGTTATGCTCTGTAGTGGTGTCTCTTTTTTTCATTTCTTATATTTGGAGTTTGTACACTCTGAGACTCAACATGAGGAAAACAAAAACATAATTCTCCAATAAGTAACACTGTGATATAAAGAGAAAATAATATAGATGTCAATGATTGCAGTTTTCGTGGATCCACAATCAACACACATGAAAGGAGAGTCAAGAAATTACATGACGTATTGCTGTTGGCAAATCTGCTGTTAAGAACCTCTTTAAAGTATTAAAAAGCAAATATTTCATTCTGAGAGCAGAGGTGTGCCTGATGCAAGTAATAGTGTTTTCACTCACAACCTATAGGGTCACAATGAGATAGAGTTGACTTCCTAGCAATCGGTTTGGTTGTTTATTTTCATGTGCGTTTTAGTGGTGGGCAGTGATTAAGGAAGACTGAAGAGTAATTGATGATTTTGAATTATAGTGCTGACACTTAAAATTGAATGGACTACCACAAGGATGAACAAAACTGTCTCTGATGAAGTATTGCTATAATGGTCCTTAGAGGTAAGGATGATTAGATTTTCTCTCAGGCACTTTGGACATGCTATTAGGATGAACCAGTCCCTGCTAGGTATGGTGGATGGTCAGTGAGAAAGAGGAAAATTATCAGGAAGATAGATTGATACAATGACTACAGCAGTGAGTTGAAATAAAACAATGATTGTGAAAAAGGTACAGGATTGGGCACTGTTTCGTTCTATTGTAGCTCAGGTTACTGTGAGTCAGAACCAATTCAATTGCACACAAAAACTGGAACAAAAACAGCAGATTTTATTGTAATGAAGAATTTATTCATCAAAAACCACGCCATTACTGGAGTAATAAGAGACGAAAGTAGGAGAGAATGGTTTCAATTTATGAAATTGTTAAAGGAGTTGTACCCGGAATACATAAATCTTACACATCAATAAGAAAAAACAAATAACTCAATTAAAAAAAAAAGAAAATTTAAATGCTTGAATAAATATTACATGAAATAGTATTTCAAAATGGTTACTAAGCAGCATTAGTCATCAGAAAAATACAAATTCAAACCACAGGAAGCTACCATTATAGATGTATCAGAATAGCCACATTAAAAACCAAGTACTATAGACAATATGGAGGTGTGGGAATGTTCATAAAATATTAATTTGAATGTAAATTGGTATAGCCACTTAGAAAGATTATTTTTCAGTATGTACTGAAGTTGTATATACATATGTGCACCAAATAATAGAACAATTCTCACATGCATTGTAAACAAATACAACTTTTGCCACTGAGTACAATTCCAAATCCTCATAAATATATAGGAGAATAAAGAACTGACCAAGGGGGTCTTCAAGGAAGAGCTCCTGGATTGAGAATGCTAACCTTTTAGCTAATACTGAAGAGCTTAACCACTGCGTGTACATGTGTGCACCTAAAGAGGATTGCAAATTTCCATCTGAGCAACATCAAACTAAAAACAACCTAAATGTTAATTTCCCATTTTACTGGTTGCCGTCAGGTCAGTTTAAACTCATTGTGCTGCCATCTGTGTCAACTGTAACACTGTGTTACATAGAGTTTCGAGTGTCTGAATTTTTTGTTTTTATTATGACAGTGAAAATGTACATTGCCATATAAATTTACATGCCCACCTATATGCAGCTTCCACTGCTGTCCATGCCCGGTGACAGCACACTATTCCTCTCTGCTCCATACGTGTCTCATCCTCCCAATAGCCTCCTTTCCCCTCCTCTCCACCCACTCTCCTTCCTCCAACCAGAGGTCAGCAGGATGATATCCTATAGATGCACAGAATCATAAAGGGCATACAATATATGGTCACTCTGCATCACCAAGTCCAATCCATTCGTGTCTGAAGAATGGACCTTCGTTATGCTTTATGGGCAAGAGCAGCATCAGGGCCAGGAGCCATGCTCCCGGGGAACCCCGAAGTGGCTGGACCATCAACTGTGGTCTTTTAGTGGAGATCTCAGGGTGCACCCCTTTTTATTCCCGTGTTGCCAGTGAGACTCAACTTAGTGAGCTCCATTGCGGCTATCACTGGTGGTGGCCGGGCACCATCTGGTTCTTCGAGTCCGAAGTCAATGTAGGTACCCACTCATCTGGGTCTCTATCTTCTGGGTTATCTTTACCCCATGTCATTTTGGTCCTCGGTGAGCACCCGTTCCGGCTGAGTTGGGACCATTTGCTGTGCCCTTGGATGGCAGCTTGGCAGCTTTTTAAGACCCCAGACGCCACTCACCAATGTGGGGTGCAGAGAGCCCTCTTAGCCAAACATTAGTTGTGCAAACTGGCCTCAATTTCGCCTAAGAGTATGGTCCCCTGCCCCGTACCCCAGCTACTCTATACTTGCAATATTCGGTTAACATGGAAGGAGTACTGAAGTTATGCTGAAGTCCACTTAATGTTGTTTTTGTTTCTAATGTGTGCTATCACCAATTTCACCCAACCAGTTTTCTAGCAACTATCTAATCTAAACCCTTTCCCCTCGCTCTCCCCCCCTTCCCTCCCTTGCAGTTGTCAGAGAGTCTATTCCTCTATACAGAAGTCTGTTTTTGAGATCTTATCATAGGGGTCTCATACAATATTTGTCCTTTTGTCTCTGGCCACTTTCACTCAACATAATGTCCTCCAGTTGAAACCAGGTCATGAGATGTTTCCTGGAATCATCATTATTCTTTTTTTTTTTTTCTTTTTCATCATTATTCTTTATCATTGCGTAGTGCTCCATTGAGTATATATACCATAGTTTACCTATCCATTCCTCTGTTATTGGCATCTAGCTTGATTCCATCTTTTTGCTGTCATGGAGTGTGCTGCGATAAACATTCTTGTGAATGTGTCTGTTGGTGTGAAAGGCCTTGATTCTGTAGGATACATTCCAAGTAGTGCAATTTCTGGGTCAAATGGTATATGTATATCCATTTTTTTAAGGAAGTACCAGATTTGTTTCCAAAGAGGCTGGACCATTTTGCAACCCCACAAACAGTGTAGAAGAGTTCCACTTTCTCCACAGCCTCTCCAGCATTTGTTGTTTTGTGTTTCTTGGATCATGGCCAACCTTGTTGGGGTGAGATGGTATTTCATTTTAGTTTTGATTTGAATTTCTTTAATAACTAAAGATCTTCAGCATGACTGCATGTGTTTTTTGGCTGCCTGGATCTCCTCTTTAAAGAAATGTCTGTCCATCTCCTTTGCCCATCACTTAATTGGATCATTTATATTCTTCTTATTGATATTTTTTAGTATCTTGTAGATTATCGGTCTGACATAGACTTGCCAAATATTCTTTCCCATTGTGTAGGTGGCCTTTTAATTCTATTAATAAAGTCTTTGGTTGAGCAAAATTGTTTGTTAATAGTTTCCATTTATCTATTTTGTCTTCTGTTGAGTGTGGTTTGTTTAACAGATTTTGAAGTCTGTCTACATTGTGTATTAAAACTTCCATTGTTGTTCCTACCTTTTCTTGGATGAGCTTTATCATTTTAGGTTTCACATTTAGGTCTTTTATCCAGTTGGAGTTGCTTTTGTATAAGGTGTAAGATATGTTTCAATTTATTGCAGATGGATATCCAATTTTGCCAGCACCGTGTGTTGAAGATAGTGTTTTTACCCCGGTTTAATGTCTTAGGGCCTTTGTTGAATATCAACTGTTCATAGGCAGATGGTGTCATTTCTGGGGTCTCAATTCTGTTCCATTGATCTATCTGTCTGTTCTTATACCAGTACCAGACTGTTTTGACCACTGTGGCCTGTAATATGTTCTAAGGTCAGGTAATGAGTGGCCTCCCAGTCTGTTCTTCTTCTTTAGTAGTACCTTGCTTATCTGAGGCTTCTTCCCTTTCCAAACAAATTTGGTGATTTGTTTCTTCATCTCATTAAAAGATGACGCTGGAACTTGTATTGGGATTGCATTCTATAAGTAGATTGCTTTGGGTAAAATAGACATTTTCACAATGTTACGTCTTCCTATCCATGAGCAGGGTAGGTTTTTCCATTTGTCTAAGTTTTAGTTTCTTGTAGTAAGGTCTTGTAGTTCTCTTTGTAAAAGTCTGTTATTTCTCTGGTTAGATTAATTCCTAGGTACTTTATCTTCTTAGGGGCTATCGTAAATGGTATTGATTTCATCATTTCTTCATTAACAGTCTCGTTGTTGGCATAAAGGAATCCTACTGATTTCCTTATGTTTATCTTGTATCCTGAGATTTTGCTGAAGTCTTCTATTAATTTGAGTAGTTTACTTATAGATTCTTTTGGATTCTCTGCATATACAATCATATCATCTGCAAACAGGGAGATTTTGACTTCTTCTTTGCCTATGCAGATGCCCTTTATTTCTTGGTCTTGTGTAATTGCTCTGGCTAGAACTTATAGTACAATGTTGAATAAGAGAAGTGAGAGTGGGCAACCTTGTCTAGTTCCTGTTTTCAAAGGAAAGTCTTTGAGTGTCCCTCCATTGAGGATGACATAAGCAGTTGGCTTTGTATAAATAGCCCTTATTGTGTTCAGGAATTTTCCATCTATGCCTATTTTCCTAAGAGTTTTTAGCATGAATGGGTGTTGAACATTATCAAATGCCTTTTCCGCATCAGTGGACAAAATCAGGTCATTCTTGTCTTTTGTGATATTCATGTGGTTAATCACATTAATTGTTTTTCTGATGTTGAACCAGGCTTACATCCCTGGTATGAATCCAACTTGGTTATGATGGGTTATTTTTTTAATGTGTTGTTGTATTCTATTGGCAAAAATTTGTTGAAGATTTTTACATCTAGATTCATGAGTCATATGAGTCTGTAGTTCTGCTTTTTGGTTGGGTCTTTCCCTCGTTTTGGTATCAGGGCTATGCTGGCTTTGTAGAATGAGTTTGGGGGTACTCCATCCCTTTCTGTACTGTGAAATACTCTGAGTAGTATTGGAGATAACTCTTCTCTAAAAGCTTGGTAGAAGAATTCTGCAGTGAAGCCATCTGGGCCTAGGCTTTTTTTGATTGGTAGCTTTTTGATGACATTTTCAATCTCTTCCTTTGTGATGGGTTTATTAAGTTGTTCTGTTTCAGCTTGTGATGATTTAGGTAGATGATATGAATCAAGGAATTTGTCAATTTCCTCTAGGTTTTCAAATTTGTTCTAGTACAGTCTTTCATAACATTCTGTTATGACATTTTTGATTTCTGTTCTATCTGTTTTGACACCTCCTCTCTCACTTCTAATTTGGGTTATTTGTTTCCTTTCCTGTTTTTCTTTAGTAAGTTTAGCCAGTGGTTTGTCAATTTTGTTGATCATTTTAAAAAACCAGCTTTTGGTCTTTTCAATTTTTTCAATTGTTTTTCTATTCTCTAATTCATTTAGCTCTGTTCTAATCCTTATGATCTGGTTTCTTCTGGTTTCTGAGGGGTTCCTCTGTTGTTCTCTCTCTAGTTTTTCAAGCTTTAGGGTTAGTTCCTTTATTTGGTTTCTTCCATCGAGATGTGTGCATTTATGGAGGTAAACAGATGTGTGAGCACTGTTTTGGCTGTATCCCATTGATTCTGGTCAGAACCATGAATTTTCTTTATTTCTCATTGGAATCACATTGGAATCCATAAATTTTTTTATTTGATCCTTGATTTCTTCTATAATGTATGGTTTTTTGAGCAAGGTGTTGTTGAGTTTCCAAGAGTGCCACTTTCTATCAGTGTTTTTTCTGCCACTGATTTTGAGTTTTATGGCTTTATGATCTGAGAAGATGCTTTGTAGTAATTCAGTGGAATGGATTTTGTTGAGAATTGCTTTATACCCTAACACGTGGTCAATTCTGCAGAATGTTCCATGTTCACTGGAGAAGAAGGTGTAGTTGTCTGCTGATGGGTAGAAAGTTCAGTGTACATCGACCAGGTTTATTTAGGCAATAAGGTCTTCTGTATCTTGATTTAACTTTCATCTAAATGACCCGTCCAGTATTGATAGTGCAGTGTTGAATTCTCCCACTATTACTGTGGAGTAATCTAACTCTTTTTTGAGGGTAGTCATTGTTTCTTTGACGTATTTAGGTGCTTTGATATTAGGTGCCTAAATATTTCAACCTTTTCAGCAATAAATAGTGTCGATCTTTGTTCTAGATGGTGATTTTACATAAAAATTGATTTTGTCTGAGATTAGAATTGCCACACCTGCTCTTCTTTGTTCACTGTTAGCTTGATATACTTCCATCCTTTGATTTTCAGTTTGTTTCTATCTTTAGATCTGAAGTGAGTTTCTTGTAGACAACATATGGAAGGGTCATGTCTTTTGATCCAAGATGCCACTCGATGTCTCTTTACTGGAGCATTCGGTGCATTCACATTCAATGTAATTACTGATACGTATGTGTTCAGTGTTGTTATTGTGATATGTTTATTTTTTGTGTTGATGTTTTCTCTGTTCTTATTAGCCTGTTCTGGTGCATTCTTTTTTGTGAGTTCATTTTTCACCCTTTTCAGAGCTGTTTTTGTAGTTGTTGAGACTCCTGTGTTACATTTCGTGAAATCGTATGTTACATCCTTTTGTGCTTAATGACTGTCCCTATGATCCCCCTTCATAACGTATATATAAACCCAATTTTAATTACTACCAGACTTTTCAACTTCCTCTCCATCTGGAGGGAGTATAATGACTGTAGTACATCCCTCTTTTTAATATGATGGCACCATAGTTTTCATGATAATCACTGGATTGTTTCTTTCAGTATTAAAGCTGTGATTGAATTTGGAGCCTTTCCTCACTAAGTAGAATTCTGAATGATGTGTTGTTCTAAAGTATAAAGTTAGTGGTCTTGTTCTTCTAAGCCAGATCCATGAACTTCTTTCAGTATTTCTTCTCATTTTGGTTTTGTTTTTACAAAATCTCTGAGTTTCTGTTCATCTGGGAATGTTTTAATTTCATTTTCATATTTTAAAGATAGTTTTGCAGGATATCTAATTCTTGGTTGGAAGTTCTTCTCCTTCAAGACTTTGAATGTGTCATGCCACTGTCTCCGTGCCAGCATTGTTTCTGCTGAGAAATTTGATGAAAGCCTACAGGATTTCCCTCTCAATGTTAGCTTTGCTTTGAGTCTTGCTGCCTTTAAGAGTTGCTGCTTATGTTTCATTTTGTTAAGGTTGATTATAATATGTCTTGGAGTCTTTCTTTTGAGATCTATATTGGGTGGTGTACGATATGTATCCCGGATATCTATATTCTCTTCCTTCATGATTTCTGGTAAGTTTTCTGTCAGCAGCCCATCCACGATACTGTCTGTGTTCCAGGTGTGTCTTCCTGTTCAGGGACTCCAGTTAATCATAGGTTGTTCCTCTTAGTAGAGTCCCACATGGTTCCTAATGCTTCTTCATTTTTCTTGTTTCTTTTTTCTGATTTCTCCTCATAGATGCTGGCATCAGGAGCTCTGTCTTCCAAGTCAGAAATTCTTTTTTCCATTTGTTTGATTCTGTTTTCTTGGCTTTGTATGGAAGTTTCTATGTCTTTAATTTTGTTCTTGATCTGTTGGATTTCAGAGTACTGGTGTTCCATCTGATCAAACAGCTTGCTTAGTTTTCCCTTTTGTTGTGCTGAATTTTTTATAAGGTGTACAAAGGCTCTGTATATAATCCTTTTGTGTTCACCTTCTGATGATTTCGGAAAGGTTTCTTCATCTGGAAAACTCCTTGGTTGTTTTGTTTGTGAGTCTTGTGAAGCCATGGGTGATTTCTTGTATTCCTGAAGTGTTTGTTGGTTTTTGGGTTTCATGTCAGTAAGTAAAGGCTTTGGGAGATACTGTGATGACGGACTACTGATGTTTCTGTAGTCTGTCTTGAAATGCAATACAAAAAGTATCTGACTAGTTCCCAAGTCAGTCAGATTTTCAGGTGTAGAGGTTCCTTTTCCCAACTGGCAAAGTAAGCACCTCTATATCCAACCCCAGTTGATACGAACTAGTTCAGAATACAGCAATGTAACTACCCTGTTGGCTTCTTTGACAGGGCCAAGCCTGAGGTGACACTGTGTAAACTACTGCTTTTCTCCTAGAAAAGCACTCTCCTGTGGGGCAGGCTGTGGCTCCCAAGCTAAGAATTAGGTCCAGCTGTGGTCATTGTATCCAAGTGGGCGCCCTCCACATGGTCAGGAGATGGGAGGCTAAAGTTGGCGAGAGGTAGTGATTCCTCTGCCTCTGTTGCCGGGCCCCCACTGTAAGCGACACTGTGTAAACTACTGCTTTTTTGTTTGAGAAGCGCTGTCCTGTTTGCTGGCACTGTCTCCCAGGCTAACAATTAGGTCTCACTAAAATCTCCGTATCCAATATGGCATCCTACACACAGGCACTGTGGTTCCATACAGACCACGCTGTGGCAGTCATAAAAAGACAGGCCCAAAGTGCGTAGATCAACAGAGTCCTAAGCCTGGCTCTGAAAATATGGCAATTTTGCCTGCCTATGCCATCAGCAGTGCTTCTGAGACTAGTTGCTAGGCAAGACCCAGCTTTACGCGCTTGCCAAGACAGAGAAAAAAAAAGTCAAAATGGTGCGTTACCTTCAGTCTGTGAGAGCCAGGGCGAGTCCGGAACAGGAGTCAGCGAAAGAGAGGAGGTTTTTCGTTTGGTGGTATGAAGTCCAAATTAACAGCCCTGTGCCATGTCCTGGGGGCTCACTAGGTGACCGGAAGGCTCTGTTTGATTATCAGTTCAGGTCTTCGTTTCCAGACTGATATAAGGAGACATGTGCTTAGTCTGCTATCTTGACTGCACTCCCTATACCATAGTGTTTTTTATCCATTTCATCTTTTTCATGTTGTAGACTGTGTTGCAGTATACATTGCATGTGCATGTATCTCTCTATGTGACTGCCTTTGATTATGTAGGATATATTCTTAGCAGTGAGATTACTAGGTTAAACCATATATCTATCTTGAGGTTTTTAAGGAAGCACCAAATTACTTTCCAAAGGGGCTGTACCATTTTGTATTTCCACCAGTAGTGTAGGAGAGTTCCAGTGTCTCCACAGCCTTTCCAGGATTTGTTGTTTTGTGTTTTTCGGGTTACTGACAAGTTTGTTGGAGTCAGATGCTTATCTCATTGTAGTTTTGATTTGAATTTCTCTAATAGATTTCGATCACGAGCATTGCTTCATTTATCTTTTTGCTGTGAAGATGTCTTTTGTGTGTTCATCTCCTTTGCCTATTGCTTCATTGGGTTATTTACCTTTTTATTGTTGACGTTTTGCAGTAGATTATTGAAATCAGACTTCGATCTGACGTGCAGTTTCCAAATATTTTATCCCATTTTGTAGTTAGTGTTTTAATTCTCTTGATAGTCTTTTGATGAACATAACTGTTTGATTGTTAGTAGTTCCCATTTATCTATTTTCTCTTTGTTGTTTGTCATTGCTTGTCTACTTACGCCATGTGTTAAAACTTCCATTGTTCACTCTGTTTTTTTTTTCCATGATCTTTATCATTTTAGGTTTGATACTTAGGTCTTTGATCTATTTTGGGTTAGTTTTTGTGTAAGGTGTGAGATATTGATACTGTTTCAGTTTTTTGCAGCTGGATATGCACCATTTGTTAAAAAGACTGTTTTTACCCCAGTTTACAATCTTAGGGCCTTTGTCGAATATAAGCTGTTCATAGGAGAATGATGGCATCTCTTGGATCTAAACTCTGTTCTGTTGGTCTATATGTCTCTGTTTGTACCAGTCCGAGGCTGTTTTGACTTCTTTGGAAGTGTAATGATTTCTAAGGTGGGGTAGGATGAGCCCTCTCACTGTGATTCTCTTATTCAGTAGTGCTGTCCTTATCCAGGGTTTGTCCTTTTCCAGAGTAAGTTTGTGATTTGTTTCTCCATCTCCTCAAAAGAATGACAGTGGAATTTGTGTTGAGATTGCATTGTATATGTACGTTACTTTGGGTAAAATAGCCATTTTCACAATGTTAAGTCTTCCTATCCATGGACAGGGTTCGGTTTTCTCCACTTATGTTAAGTCTCTTTTCGTTTCTTGCAGTAAGGTCTTGTAATTTTCTCAGTGGAAGTCTCTTATTTCTGTAGTTAAATTTATTCCTACTTGTTTTACCTTGTTGCTTGCTGTAGTAAATTATATTGATTTGATGATTTCCTCTTTGATCATTTCTTTGTTGGTGTAAAGAATCCTACTGATTTACTTATGATTATCTTATATCCTGATAGTTTGCTCATCTCTTCTAGTAGTTCCAGTAGTTTACTTATGGATTCCTTAGGTTTGTCTATGTATTAGATCATATTATTATCTGTAAATAGGAATGTTTTTACTTCTTTGGTGATATGGATGCCCTTTATTTCTTTCTCTTTCCTAATTACTCTGGCTAGAACATCGAGCCGAATTTTGAATAGAAGTGGTGAGCGTGGGCCTCCTTGTCTAATTCCTGTTCTCAAAGGGAATTGTTTCAATCTGTCTCCATTCAGGATGATGTAGGCATTGGATTGTGAAGAGATGCCCCTTAGTGCATTTAAGAATTTCCCCTCAGTTCCTATTTTGCTGACAGTTTTTAGCGTGAATGGGTGTTAGACTTTGTCCAATGCCTTTGCTGCATCAGTTGACAGTATTAGGTGATTCTTATGTTTTGTACGTTTTATGTGGTTCATTACAATTTAATTGTTTCTCTGATGTTGAACCAGCCTTGCATCCCTGGGATAAATCCAGCTTGTTGAAGATTTTTTTTTTAAATATGTTTTTGAATTCTTCTGGCTTGGATCGTGTTGAAGATATTTGCAGCTAGGTTCCTGCGTGATATGGGTCTGTAGTTTCTTTTTTTAAAGGGATCTCTCCAAAGCTTTCATATCAGCTTTATGATGGTTTCAAAGAATCAATTTGGGAGTATTCCGTCATTTTCTTTCCTGTGAATTAGACTCAGTAGCAGTGGAATAAACTCTTCTCTACAAGTTTTGTGGAATTCTCCGGTGAAGCCATTTGGGCCAAGATATTTTAGGTTGGTAATTTTTTTTATTACTTTTTCAGTTTGTTGTTTTGTGATCAGTTTATTAAGTTGTTCTTCTCCTTTGGATAATTTTGGTAGACAATATGAATCTAGAAATTTATCCATCTCCACTAGGTTTTGAAATATTTTAGAGACAGTCTTTTGTAGTATTCTGTTATGATACTTTTGATTTTACCATTTCTTATTCTGGTTATTTGTTTCCTCTCCTGTTTTTCTTTTGAAGTTTAGTGAATGCTTTATCAATTTTGTTCATCTTTTAGAAAAGCAGTTTTTTGTAGTGTTTTTCTGTTCTGTAATTCTTTTTTTATTATCCTTTGATTGTTTTTGTTTTGTTTTAAATTTTATTATGTCTTCTGGTGCTTGAGGGCTTCTTTTGTTGTTGTCTTGCTGCTTATTCAAGTTATATAGTTAGTTTATTGATTTGGGTCCTTTCCTCATTCTGAACGTGTGCATTTATAGAGTTAAATTGACCTCAGCACTGCTTTTGCTGTATCCCATAGGTTCTTGTAGTATTTTTCATTCTCATGTGATCATATTAGTTTCTTTCTTGCATCTTTTATTCCTTCTATAACCCGTGGATTTTTGAGCAAGGGGTTATTAAGTTTACATGAGTTCAAATTTCTACCTACAATTTTTGTATTTTTCTCCACTTTTATGAATTCATGCTCCTAAAAAATGCTTTGTAGTAATTCAGTGTTTTGAATTTTGTTGAGACTTGCTTTATGACCTGATATGTGTTCTATTCTGGAGAGTGTTCCATGTGTATTGGAAAGGAAGTTTTACTTGTCTGTGGTTCAATAAGGAATTCTGTAAATGTTGGTTAGTTCTTGTTGGTTGATCATTGTAACAAGATCGTCTGTATCTTGACTCAGCTTTTTTTCTGGATAATCTGTCCATTACTGAACGTGGAGTGTTGAAGTGTGGAACTATTATTGTGGTGTGATCTATCTCAGTTTTCAATGTTGTCAGCAGTTGTTTGATGTATTTAACTGCTCTAATATTAGGTGTGTAAATATGTAATATTGTTATATCCTGCTTGTGTATTGAACCTTTCAACAATAGTCACCATCTTTGTGCTTGATGGTGTATTTTACATTACAATCTATTTTATCTGTCATTAATATTACCACTCCTTCTCTTCTTTGAATGTTGTTAGCTTGGTATGTATTTTTCCAACCTTTCATTTTTAGTGTGTTCATACCTTTGAGTCTAAGGTGTGTTTGTCAGCAACATGTAGCCGGATTGAGTTTTTTGATCTAAGCTGTTACTTTTTGCCTCTTTAATGGAGCGTTCAGTCCATTTACATTCAGTTTAATAATTTATAGGTATGTGTTTAGTGCTGTCATTTAAATGTCTTTATTTTTGTGTTGCTGATGTTTTCTTTGTTCCTCTTAATATTCTGTTCTGGGTTATTTTTCTTTGTGGGTGCACTTTTCATGTATTTCAGTGCTGGTTTTGTGTTTTTTGAGACTCCTGTATTGTTTTTAGTTTTGATATGTCAGATTGCCATTATCTGCTATAATAAGTATCTGTTTTTGTAAGATTTTTAATCAGTTTTTTGTGAGTTTTTTTGTAAGTTACGTATAAGTAACAATGTTGTTAATTATAAGTAACATCACTGATGTTATTTAATTTTGGGAGTACCCCTTGTAGCCCCTCAGTGTTCTAAGTTTAGATCAGTCTTTGCCTCATGTATACATTCTTGATTTCCTCTCCATCTGAAAGGGTTATATCTACTGTACTACGTCACTCTTTATAGATGATGTCATAATTTTCATGTTAACATTACTAATTCTCTTCTTTTACTATTTTAGCTTAGTCAGTTGCCTAACTGGTTATGTCTCTGGATGCTGTGTCCTTCATTGCATCCTTAAGTATACATTTGATAGTAATTGTTTTTTAAATATACAGCTCTTTCAGTATTTTTTGTAGTTTTGATTTCATTTTTGCAAATCTCTAAGCTTCTGTTTATCTGTGAATTTCTCAATTTCACCATCATATTTGAGATACAGTTTTGTAGTGTACGTTTGTGTTGGTTGAAAGTTTTCCTTCTTCGATGCTTTTGATGTATCATTCCATTGTCATTGTGCCAACATGGTTTTTGCCAAGGAATCATATTTAAACATATAGGGCTTCCCTTGTGTATTAGGTTTGCTTTAATACTGGCAGCTTTTTAGAGGGTCTCTTTATGTTACATTTCATTTAGCTTGATTATAGTACGTCTTGGTTTCTTTCTTTTGGGTTCGAGTTTTTGTCATGTTTGATAAGCGTCTTACAATCTATGTTCTATTCAGGGAAGTTTTCTGTAAGCAAGTCTTCTACAGTTTTCTCTCTGTTTTCTGCTATCCCTCCTTGTTCAAGAACTCTGGTTATTTGTAAGTTATTCCTCTTGATAGATTTCCTCATTGTTATTTACATTTCTTCATTTTTCTTGTTTCTTTAATTTCTCCTCTTACATGCTTGTGTCAGTTGCTTTGTCTTCAGTCTTGTGAATTCTGTATTCCTTTTCCTTAGTCTTGCTTTTTTAGCTTTCCATTGAATTATCTAACTGTGCAACTTTATTATTCATCTGATGGATTTCAGATTATTGATATTCTAGCAGCTTATGTAGCTTATTTAATTTTTCATTTTGTTCTGCATTTTGTTTAATTTCTAGAAGGGTTCTGTACATAATTCTCTTGTATTCCACCTCTGATAATTTTTGAAAGATTTCTTCATTTGGGAAGTTCTTTGATTGTTCCTTCTTAGAGTCTTCCAGAGCCATGCTGATGTGTTTCTGTAAATCATTATGTTTCCAGAATCTGTTCTGTTTCTCCGGTGCTACACCAATGGTTGCTGTGGCATAGTTCTAAGCAGCAATTGGGTGAGGTAATTGCAAAATTTGGTTGCAAGTCACCATTCTGTTTTGTTATGTGCAGGTGAATTACATATAGCTTCTCCTTCAGTATAGACACTGTAAAGCCCTGTGATGCTGCTCAGTTTAGTGGCTTGCCCCAGCTCTGCCCTCAGCTTTCGCAGATGCCTAGCCCTGGCTGCTGAAGGTTGTAAGCTACTTGTGCCGAGTATCCATCTTCATGGCAGTTGAGAGTATGGTGTAGCTCACGGAAGGGAGTACAAATGTATGCCACCACACTTGGCTGCCTGTGACCACTGCATTCGGTAGATTTGTTTATTGTAGAAATTGCTGTTTTCTGAGATGGTTGCTATCCATTAGCTACCTGAAGCATCTGGACGGTTAGAGGTGTCAGGCCCCACCTCGTCGTTGGTAAAGAGAGCTCCCTGCTTATGCAGTGTTTTGGGGGCCATCTGCTGATGCTATGATGTGACTCACTGAAGATTGATGAAAGCAGCACCACTGATGAAAGCAGCACCACTACACTTAGGCACCAGTCACCACTGCATTCTCTAGCTGCTCTTAACATAAAAGCTGTCTTTCTACTTGGAGAGGCATTAACCACCTTCGCCTCAAAGGAAGCTGGCACCTCAGGAGTGGCAAATGATGCATCCTGGCTTATATAGGTGGTATGTTGTAGATTGTCCCCTAACAGTATGACGTGTCTTAAGGAGGGGGAGGGTTTAGGGCACTGCTGCACTCTCCTGTTAACCCCTACTCTATGATCCCTGGGTATCATCATCTTTTAAACAGCTTTTCTGCTGGGAGAAGCACTATCTCACAGGCACTGTTGCTCAGCATGAGAATTAGCCAAAGTTGTTTCCTCAGGTTTGGGTAACTTGGCCTCTCAGCTGACCAATATGTTGTCCTGCATCAGCTGTCTTTCCTGCACTCAGTGAGCAGTATCTGTGGCACAGTTCAAAGAAGAGAGGGGGAGGGACACTTGTACCCTTTGTTAACAGCCACAGCTGAGTTCTTTAGATGTGGCTGTGTGAAGCACAGTTGATGCGTTGGGAGATAGGCTGTTTACCCAAGTACTATAGTTCAGCATAGTAGTCAGCTTGTACCAGGATCCCAGGCTCTGAAATCCCATTCCCTTCCTTCCAGTTAACAGAGAAGTTGTCATCTTCCCAAATGATGCACCAGCAGAAGCAGGTGTCAGTGCACTGCTTCTTCGCCTCCAACAGTGGTAATTTCCCCCTTGGTTTCACCCAGTCCGATCTCACAACCGTACTTCAGATCTTGAGGAAATTTAGGAGATGTATGTCTAGTCTGATATCTTGGCACCCCACCTTTTATATGCTATGATTTTTTTGTCAAAATGCTTTGAGATTAACAAAATCGTCTACCAATATAAAGTCTTTTGTTATTTATCAGTGGTAGTTGACTTTGAATAGTTAGTAATTTCTTAATGAATTGGAGGTAATATGTTTCAAGTCTTATATATTTATCTATCACTTGAAAATCTATGTTACTTCTGGTTATTTTTTCAGTTGTTTGAAGTTAATCTTTACAGACTGTGAATGAGGCGCCATAGGGAAATGTCATGAATAGGGTAGTGCAGAATGCTCTGGAATTTGTATTTGACAAGAAACACTGGGAAATTATCTACATTAAAGGTCTAAAGTTCTATGAGAATGTTTCTTGGTTCCTGATTCTTTTGAGTCAGCTGTGGATTTTGGTTCTTCAGGGTAGGCTTGGGATCCCTGATGGCAAGGATGTTAGTTAATATTATAGCTGCTAACTAAAAGATCAGCAGTGGAAATCCTCCAGTTGCTCTTTGGAAACTGGACACAGCAGTTCTGCTCTGTTTTATGGGGCCTCAGCATGTCCCAGTCTTCTTGATGCCAATGGGTTTGGTTTTGGTGTAGTTTTAAGTTCTGTGTCTAAATGCATAATGTGGTTGTGAAAATAATAATGTCTCCCTGAATCATTTGACTTCTGTTAGGATTCCATAATTACCATGTGAGGTAAAGTTAATGTTATGAAAAATAGTAAGATACATTTCAATGGATTTTAAAAATGTCATTAAAATTGTCATCTTTATCATTGTCATCAGTTTCTCTTTTGTCTTATTTTTGTCTGTAAACTTACTGTAGGTATGTAATTGTAAGCATGGTTCATAAAGTAATTGACATTCTGAGATGAAGCTATGGCATCATTGAGGTCACGGAACTTTTTGAAGATGCAATCTACAGCTTTTTCTTCCTTGGAAGTTTTTTTATCTTTTAGATGTTCATTAAGAACTCAACTTCTCTAGTGTCTGAAAGTTTCCTTTAACCATATATCACTTTTGTAATTCTTGGCCTGGGAAAAAATGTCAGAAAATTCTGTAAACCTATTTTGTGAAGTATTTTAAAAGCTCATCTTGCAGTTTTGACTGAAGTGTAATTTACATTTCATAAAATTAGAAGCAGAGCAGCAAGCTGTAAGTAATTATAATATAATTAAATGTCTACTATGAAGGGAAAGAAAACGTGAGTTCCTTCTCACTTTCCGTGACTGGGTTATGCAATGACAAATTAAATTACAGCTCTTTATCTCAGGGAGGCTCCAGGGGACCTACTCAGAGTTTGAAGAAATACCTCTGAGTTGCCAGTCTAGTTTGATTTGGAAGCCAAAGGGATAATTTGCCCTCCAAGCAGTCCATATGGAAATCAGTTGTGTATCTTTGGTTTTAGAAATGGAAACCAAAGTGACTACTTTTCTCCTTGATATCAAAACCCCTTTTTCCTGTGTTAACATTTGTAAATGCATAACACCAGCAAGATAATTAACACTTAATTATCACCTGGTTGAGTTTTATTTTTTTCAAATTCACAAAGCATTGAGCTTTGGGGATGCTAATTATATTATAAATGCATTTGTAATTATGTGAAATCCTCCTCCTAATCTGATTTTGTTAAATATTCGTTTTAAATAATGCTTTCAAGGGCCTGGGAAGTTCAACATACAATTTTGAGTCATCAGTAACTGAAGTTGTAAAAACGCAGGTAACATTGAATGGATGAGTCCACCTGGGGCTAATGTGTGCTTAAGACAAAGAGAGGCCCTGAACACAGGCCCAAGGGTGTTACAGTTAAAAAACAATAATGAAATTGGTAAACATGCCAGAGTCCTGTACAAGTTGGATGAAACTTTAGGCAGCCAGTTTTCCACCCTTCATTTAGGTTGCAACTAGTCATTAGAGTGAATATAGAATTTAGTGAATATAGAATGTAGTGTGGAATACAGAAGGTAATCAAGTATAAATTCTGACATAGGACTCAACTTCAGAGGGGTAATATAAGGGTCAGGCAGATTGTCATAAGTCAGGGAGGAAGGAAGGGAGTGAAGGAAAGAGGGAGGAAATAGTTGGAACAAACCTGAGCTTGGTGTCCAGGGAACCACAGAAAGAAAGAATTTTCAGGCAACAAATGATCAAATGTGTTAAATGTTAAAGATGTACGGAGGGACTAGAAACTTTACAACGGCATTTGCACAATGCAGATGGTTGCTAAGTGGGACTGAAGGCATTTCAGTGCTGTGGTCAGGGTTCAAGCCAGAATGCACTGTGTAAGGATATTTTTAGTTACTACATTTTAGATGAAGGTTTAGAGAACAGAGTAGCTTCTTGTTAAAAAACTAGTATACATATTGCTTTGTGACCTTGGTTACCAACCTTTGGAAATGCCAACATTTTCCCTTCTTAACCTTCAGTTCTCAGTTACCAGCTTTCTTATCCTTTAGTGACTTCTGATCCTTGCCCTTGGGCTAGTTTCCCCCTGTAGTCTCCTTTTGTTTGATAGCATGTCTATCATTAGCTAAAGGGAGAACCTCAGGAGTTTTTTCATCACTGAGCTAAAAAGAGTGTCTGGGCTACATACTCTTGGAGTTTCTTCCCTCTTGGTCAGGCCAGTAAGTCTGTTCTTTTGTTTTGAGTTAGAATTTTCTTCCACGTTTTGTCCAACTCTATACAGAGCTATGATTTTGATTCCTGTCAGGTGAGTCAGTCCTGTTAGTTTGACACTGTTGAACTCATCCAATGCTGCTTTAATGGAAACACCACAAGTACATGATTTTAGATCAAAACAAATTTATTTTACGACAGTCTGGTAGGGTAAAAGTCCAAATTTGGGGTGTAAGATCCAGAGGAAGGCTTTCTCTGCTGGCTCTGGAGGAAGGTCCTTGTTGGTGGTCTTCCCCTGGAATGGAAGCTTGTCAGGTGCAGTGACCCTAGTCCTTTCCAAAGGACAAGCTCAGCTTCTAGCACTACTCCTTGGTCCCATGATGTCCCCAACTCTTTGCTTGCTTGTTTCATCTTTTGTAGGAGAAAAGAATAAAAGGTGACATAAGTGATATTCCTTAGAATCTCCCTTTATATTGGAGCAGGGAGGTGGTTAACCTTAGGCAGGGTGTTCCAGTCCCACCCTAACCCATCACAAATAATCCAGTCTATTAACCACAGGCAAAGATTAGTTATTACAGCATAGGAAAATCACAAAATGGAGGACAATTACATAATATTGGGAATCATGTCTGAGCCAAATTGCAACACATGTTTTTTGTGGGACATAGTTCAGTCCATGTCAAGTACCATGTCATACTGGCCTCAGAAGCTGTGTAGGTTGTGGTCCATTAGTCCTTTTAACTCATCTTTCTTGTATGTCTTTTTTTTCCTGCATTCTCCCTTGCTCCTTACTTGGTGAGAATAGTGGAGTATCTTACATTGTCACCCATAAGGTACACACACACACATGCTCACTGTGTTTCCCTGAGTATACTCCATTCTTTGAAGTATTGACCTCAGTACTGGTTTTAGGTCTGGGGCAGCAGAAAGTTTAGCATCAGTGTTCCAAGAGGACCCTTCAGGTTGTCTGACCATCAGTTCTGGTCTTTCATTAGAGTTCTTGATGTGCACACCTCTTTTTCTCGTGTTATGTGAAGGACTCTACATTGTGGTCCTCTATGAAGGCTGTCTCTGATCGTGGCTGGGCAGTCTTGTTCTGCTGGTTTCATGCTGATGCAGTCTCTCAATTTCATGGGTCTTTTCTGTCTCCTGGGCCCACTTTTTGTAATGACTTTGATGTTTTCCATTTTAATCTGTTTCAGGTATTTTGGGACCACTTGACGTTCTTAGATGGCAGCTTGCTTGCTTGCTTTGAAGACACGGGCACCACTCATCAACATGGGTTGCAGAAGACTGTTAGAAAAAGACTAGTTATGCCAATTGACCTCCATATGTGTTGGGGCTGTTTTTGTCAGTAGTCATTTGTGTTTCTGGTTTGCTGACTCCGGTAGGCCCAAGCCTGAAACAGCTGAGTCAGGAAAAACTCAGAACAACTTATTGAAACCAAGTACTCAGGGAAATAACTAGTCCAGAAGAGTAATGTATTCGAGGATCCCTAGCCTCCACTAACTTGAGACCAGAGAAACTAGATTGACTCTTGCTATCACTACTGACAGCTCTGACCAGGATCACAAATGGAAGGTATCAGTTAGAGCCAAGGAGAAAATAATGTATATAAAAAATTTGAATTCATAAAAAATTTCAAATTTACTCATCTGAGAGAAACCAAAGAAATACCTGAGAGTAGGACCTTGGAAAACTTTCTAAATTTGAATTGAAGCCATTCTAGGAGATTATCATTCAGTCAAATAGTAGATTTCACCTCCCCCCACCCATTGTTACTGAATCGATTGAGATTTATAGCGAACCTAGAGTACAGAGTAGAAGTACGACAGGAATATAGAAAAATGCCCCTTTTAACAGTCATCTATATGGGACCAAAAGAGCAAGATCTGCCAGACAGAAAGGGGCAGGAGAAGCAGATGATTGGAAGTGGGTGCTCAAGGTGGTAATGGAGAAAGTGTTGATGCATTGTGGGATTATGGACAACATCATGAGAGAATTCTAATATTGAAAAGAGAACTAATTTGCTGTGTCAACCTTCACCTAAAAGAGAAATTTCTAAAAAGGAACCTCAGGAACTCTCTGTAGTATCATTTTCTAACTCTGGGGTCTCTAGCTGGCATGCCTTTTTTCCAATTATAACACTTCCTATATTTGTTTTATATATATTTGCTAGAATTTTTAATTGCTGTTAGTTGAAAAAGGGAAAACATAGGTACTATATCATGTTAGAAGTCAAAGTCATGTGTTAGTTATTCTTTTTCATCAGAATAACATGTTTTCATAGTTTAAAATGTGAAGACACTTAGACTTAAGACAAAACCCTCCAGCTGCTTGCCTGTCCCTTCCTCATTCCTGGGTCCCCTTCTCTGCAAGCAGCCACTTTCAACACCTTCGGCCATTTGTTTTGTTCTTTACTTCCATGTTTGTACATAATATGCTTACTCTGCTGCTTATGGAGTTTAAATTTAGTGTATGTTGATTTTTTTTTGTGATGACAGATAGGCATTTAGCTTTCTCATGTATTTCACCAAATTTTTGTCATTCTCTAAATACATAAGCCACTATTTTTTGTAGTATCATCACTACTTTCATTAAGGTTCTATCAGTGTTTGTGTTCTTTCAATAACATAAAATGATTCTTTTTTGTTTGTTGTCCCATCAGGTATTCCTCATGCTAGTTCTTTTTTGTCCTCTGAAATATTTCATTACATAAACTGATCTATCCTTACGACATTTTTTTGCATAAAATTTCCCTAGCTTAAGGTCCTTTTTTCTCTTCTGCTTTCAGGACTGGTACACTGTTGCTGTCCGGGGACACTTTCTTGTTCTCTTGTATTGTTTCTGCCTTCCTGACTACAAGGTGCCAATGAGTTGGAATCAACTTGATCTCAAGAGATTTTGGTTACCTGCCTGTATTGAGTCAAGTGAATGTGGTACAATATCAACAATTGATGAAATCTGTGGGAATGATTTGTATCTCTTATAGTTGCCTTCTGACTGTTCTAGAGGCTTAAAAATCTGAAAAGAAAATTTGAGGCAAATTGTCCCATGCCATATTTTTTGTTTTTCCTTTGAATGGGATGTCCTTCCCCTTCCATTATGAAGATTTTAGAATATTCTTTTTTACCCAGGTAAACTCTCTTGTATTGTTTCTTTGATAATTTCCTTCTTCATTTTCTCTTTGTTTTAGCACCTTTCATCCTGTAATTAATTTGTCAAAATATAGATCTCCTGGGTTGAATATCTGAGGTTACAATTTTCTTTTCTATTTTCTGACTTGTAATCAGTTTTGTATACTTTTTGGAAGTTTTCTGAAAGTTTATTTTCTCAGTTTTAGATAAATTTTGATTCAGTAAAATGATAACATTGATTCAATGATATGTAACACTGTAACAATGATTAGTATATTCAATAACATGTTACATTGAGCCGTTATGTGCTGGGACCTCTTCTATTAACTTGATGTCTATTATGGGATAAGTTCCTCACTACATTGCTGTGTGGCAGATATTATCATTATCTTCATTTTACAGTTTCCAGACACTGAAATGTGAGCTTCCTGAATGTTGACTCTCTTGTTTCAGACAGTTGTCGCATTGGCTCCCATCAAGGTGACTGTTCATCAAAACTGCTTGTCTAGTGTGAGGGGTGGAACCACCGTGTGCTAAGCAGTTTGACCTTTACCCTTGGTTCCTGACAACATTACCAGCCTTGTGGCCAGTGAGTCAGTGATTATCAGACCAAGTGGGACCATCTGGTGGCCTCATGCTGATTAAGGCTCAGGAGTTACGAAGTAATGTATCATAGGCTCATTCTGAGGCCGCTGATGTCATTGGAGGTTCAGTGGAACTTCTTGGAGAGAGAGAGAGAATATCTGTTCTTGGAAGTTAAGCCTGTTCTCAGAGGCCTTGGACCTTCTGTGCTAAGGTCCCTTACGAACCTCAAGCTGTGTGTTTGTATCTTTTTTTTCCCCCTGCTAGATTAAAGATAACCCTTTCTCTGTAAATTGTGAGTTGAAATTTTAGACCAAAGAAACAGAAAAAGTGTCAATGCCTGCTGGGTCCATGGAGAGACAAGAAAAGGATGACAGGGAACACCTGGGCTCTGGACTGACCAGTTAAGGGAGGTTGAGATTTCTGTGCATTCCAGATGGCATGTCAAGTGGTATATATTATCCACTTATGTGTCCTAAAAAGTGGCTAATCTCAGACTTCTTGCACTGATTTGCATCAGTGGTGCTGAGTAGGGTAGCTGGAAGGAACCATGAGAGTATACCTATCTTGCCCTCCGTTGTAGTACCTTCCAAGCTCTGTACATTTATTTTTTGCTGAGTTTTATTTTCATTTCCCAAATTCTTCCTGTGTCTTCTTTCCCTTAGAATAGATGCCAAGAAATTTCACCACTTTCACTTTTTGCCACTAGCATATATTCTTTTGGCTTCTATATTTGTAACTTTTCAGTTTGTCTTCCTCTAGCTTCTCTGGCCTTCTGTGCATATATCAAATCTGTGTATTCGTTCTACTCGTTCCAGAGTGATCTCATTTGTAAAACATGTGACTTGCTACATGTAACGAGTCCCTTTTCATTTTTAAACCCCTTTGTCTCAGAGATGGCTTTGGTTTTGAAACAACAAGTGTGTCTGAGTATGTATTCAAGGGTAACCTTTCCTTACTCTGCTGTCATTTCCATTTCTTTCCTTACCACTCGCTGCTATATGCCATCTTCTTGAATTTCATCTATGTCTTTGTTGTCAGGTACCACTGAGTCAGTTCGGATTCACTGTAGCCCTGTGCCCAAAAGAACAAAACACTGCAGTCCTGCACCATCCTCCCAATAGTTGCTATCATTTAACCCACTGATGTAGCCACAATGGGTTAACATAGTGAATCAGTCACATTGAGGGCTGCCTTCTTTTTTGCTTTCTGTATACTTCACCAAACATAATATTCTTTTCCTGGGACTGGTCCACCCAAATAACATGTCCAAAGTACCAGAGTACACCCTCCTTTCGAAGGAGCATTGTGAGAGTACTTTTTCCAATAGAAATTTGTCCTCACAGCAAATGGTCCCAACTCAGCAGGAACGGATGCTCACCAAAGACCAAAATCACATGTGGTAAAGACAACCTAGAAGACAGAGAGACCTGCAAGAGTGGGTGCCTTCATCGACTTGGGACCAGAAGAACCGGATGGTGCCGGGCCACCACCAGCGATAGCCACGATGGAGCTCACTAGGTTGAGTCTCACTGGCAACACAAGAATAAAAAGGGGTGCATCCTGAGATCTCCACTAAAAGTCCTCAATTGATGGTCCAGTGGTTTCGGGGTTCCCCTGAGAGCATGGCCCCCAGCCCTGATGCTGCCCTTACCCATAAATTATAACAAAGGTCCACTCTTTGGACAGGAATGGAATGGACTTGGCAATGCAGAGTAACCATATGTTGGAAGCACTTTATGGTTCTATACATCTATAGGATATCATCCTGCTGACCTCTGGCTGGAGGAAGGAGAGTGGGTGGAGAGGAGGGGAAAGGAGGCTGTTGGGAGGATGAGACATGTATGGAGCAGAGACGAATAGTGTGCTGTCACCAGACAGGGAGAGCAGTGGAAGCTGCATATAGGTGGGCATGTAAATTTATATGGGAATGTACATTTTCACTCAGTCATGTTAAATAAAAAAGAAAAAAAAGAAATTTGTTTGTCCTACTTTCATTCCATGATATCTTCAGTATTTTTTGTGAGCACTGTAATTCAAGGGCATCCATTCTTTAATATTCCTTGTTGATTATTGAGTTATTCATGGGTATGAGAATATTAAAATTACTGTGGCTTGGGTTAGGCGCACCGTAGTACTGACAGTGACATCGTTGCTTTTCACTACTCTAAAGAGATCTTTTGCAGCAGACTTGCAAAGTGCAGTGTGTTTTTTAATTTCTTGACTGCTGCTTTCGTGGGTATTACGTATGGATGCAACTAAACTGAAACCCTTGACAATTTTGTCTTTTCTCTGTTTATCATGATGGTCCTTATTGGTCCAGTGTTAAGGATTTTTGCTTTCTTTGTGTTGATGTGTCGTCCATACACAAGGCTGTAGTCTTTAATTATCATCATCAAATGCTGCAGGCCCTCTTGGCATTCAGCAGAGTTGTGTTGTCTGCATATTGCAGGCCAGTGATGAGTTTTTCTCCCATCCTGATGCAGTGTTCTGTCTGTATCCTGTGCTGCTCACTTGGGCAGCTGTTGTGTCCACTCTACTAACAGCTGCCTCTTCCTTCTTTGATTGGTGCTGCAGCATGAGGTCATGGCCTCCCCCTTCTGTCTGCTCCTAAACAGCTCTCAAAATAACTCCATGATTGAGATTTTTCATATTGTTATTTCAGTCTGTCCAATTTGTGCAGTAAGGGCACCACCAGTCAGTATTTTTGTCTTCCACATGTGTTCTCAGATGTTCATAGGCCTTGCCTTTAACTTTTCTTTAGCTTTCTCTCCTCTCGTCTTCTTTATTCTCTGTATACTAATTCTTTTTGTTGATTTTTGTTCTTTCTCTGTTCTTCATTAAAAATTACAAATTTGTAACTACAGATGCAAATTATGCTTTCCATTTGGAATTTATGACTGGATCTATGAATCCTGTTGCTTGAAATTTGCCCTTGGGGGCTTTCCCTGGAACACTGTTTTGCAGATAAGTTGTGTCCCATCGGAAACTCTGGTGGTGTAGTGGTTAAGTGCTACTGTTGCAAACGAAAAGGCCAGCAGTTCAACTCTACCAGGTGCTCCGTTGAACTCTACTGGCAGTTCTACTCTATCCAACAGGGTCTCTGAGAGTCAGGTTTATCTTGGTGACAGAAGGTTTGTGTCCCATCTTGAAAGTATCATATAGCTTTTTAGAATTTATTCTGAGGCATTATTTTCATGCCTACAAGAGAAGAGTATATTCATACAATATTTTTAATATAGTACTGTTTAAATTCTTTTTTTAAATTTAATTTTATTTTTTATTATGACAGTGAAAATGTACATTCCCATATAAATTTACATGCCCACCTATATGCAGCTTCCACTGCTCTCTGTGCCCGGTGACAGCACACTATTCCTCTCTGCTCCATACATGTCTCATCCTCCCAACAGCCTCCTTTCCCCTCCTCTCCACCCACTCTCCTTCCTCCAGCCAGAGGTCAGCAGGATGATATCCTATAGATGCATAGAACCATAAACTGCATCCAATATATGGTCACTCTGCATCGTCAAGTCCAATCCACTCGTGTCTGAAGAGTGGACCTTCGTTATGCTTCATGGGCAAGGGCAGCATCAGGGCCAGGGGTCATGCTCCCAGGGGAACCCCCAAACCACTGGACCATCAATTGAGGTCTTTTGGTGGATATCTCAGGGTGCACCCCTTTTTATTCTTGTGTTGCCAGTGAGACTCAACTTTGTGAGCTCCGTCACGGCTATCACTGGTGGTAGCCAGGCACCATCCAGTTCTTTTGGTCCCAAGTTGATGTAGGCACCCAGTCATATGGGTCTCTCTTATCTTCTGGGTTGTCTTTGCCCCATATTCATTTTGATCATCCATTCCTGCCAAGTTGGGACCACTTGCCGTGCCCTCGGATGGCAGCTTGGCAGCTTTTAAGACCCCAAATGCCACTCACCAATGTAGGGTGCAGAGACAGTACTGTTTAAATTCTGAAAAACTAGGTATAGCGAGCGTTTCTATCACTGAGAAAAGAAATTTTGGTACAAAATTATATTCTAATATAACTGTGCTAAAATTTCATTTCCTATTGGTAGAAATTTTAGTACAACTGTATAGTTTAATATTAAAGATGCAGTTTAAATGATGATGTTGGGATATATTAACTGATTTCTACGCAGTCTTTTGAACCTGAGTGAAAAAAACAGGGTACAAAATGTAAATATCCTACAATTTTTATATTTATATGATATTTAAATAGTACTCACTCCAGTGCCGGGCAAATTTGAGTTTAAATAAATTTCAGATCCATGATTTACTAGCTGTCTTACTTAGGAGAAATTGTTTATTGTCACTTTGTCTTGATTTGCTAATCTTTAAAATGAGAACAATATAGCTATTACCCTGTGTGGTTCTTCCTTAATTTATTTTGTTGTAATTGTTTAGAATACACACGGCAAAATCATACATTGGTTAAACAGTTCCTACATGTAAAATGCATTGACATTCTTCAAGTTGTGCAACCATCTTCAGTCTCCATTTCTGAGTTGTTCATCCCCCATTATTGTAAACTCACTTCACCCTAAGGTTCCCATTTATTCTTTTAAGCTGCTGCTGTTAGTTTGATCTCATACAACAGTTCTTGTAAGATCACAAAACTTTTATATATACATATATTGTGCTTTAAGTGAATGTTTACAATCTATTATCAATTTTCCATATGAAACCCCGTGCCCATAGCATACAAAATACCACCCCACCCCCCAAGTATGCTCTTCTTTTCCACTCTATACTTCTCATATTCATTTAACCAAATCCTATCCCCTTCCACAGTCTGTCCTCACCTCTGGACAGGACCTCCTCAGACTTCGTCTTGTATGTATTTAAGCGAAGCAGCAGACTCTCCACCAGCATTTTTCCTTGTCTTAAAGTCCATTCCAATCTTTGTATTAAGAGTTGGCTTGAGTATTGGTTTTTACCTGTGGGCCAACACTGAGGCTGGGGGCCATGTCCTCAGGGGATCCTCTTGTGTTTGACAGATCAGCAAGTCTAGTCTTTTAATACAGTTCTAGTTTTGTACACCCATTTTTCTCCCTATACATCAGGAACATCACACTGTGTTCCCTGTCTTAGCAGTCATTGGTGGTGGCCGGGCATCATCTAGTTCTTCTTCTAGGTCACTCACACTGATGTGGTTTCTTGACTACACGGTACCTTCTCAATAGAAAATAATACTTAAGATTGATATTTTTCACTAGTTAATCTAAACTACTGTTCGATTTAAGAAAACTTCAGCAAACAGTTTTTTGTTTAAGGTTTAAAGATTATCTTAGGGCAATAGTTTCAGGGGCTTATCCATCCCCTGTGGCTCTAGAAACTCTGGAATTGATTAGAAATTGAAATTTTGTTTTATATTCTGCCTGTTTTGATCAGGATTCTTCTCTGCCAGTCTGCAATCTTTGCTTAAAATTTTCAGTAGTGGTAGTTGGGCACCATCCAGTTTTTCTCATCTTGTCACAGAGGATGCGATTGTTCACTGAGTGGTGTGCTGTGTGTATGTGCATGTTTCTGTGTATATAAAGTATAATTCCTTCATGTTAGGTGCTCAGGTCAGTTACTGATCTTTTATGAATGTTCTTTATGGAGTGATAAGTCACTGAAAGGTGGTTGATAAATATTGAAATGTGTTATATCTCTGTACTAAAAAAAGAAAGTTATAAAATGTAGACGTGAAAGGGAAATATTGTAACACTGAAGTTATTTATGTGGTTAAAATTCTTAAAATATACTTTTGAAGGAAAGAACATAAAAAGTTTTGGAAATGAAAACAAAGCTCATCAGTAGCTCTAGAGGCTAAGGCTGGGTAACTAGTTTTGGTATATAATTGTCCTCTTACATAAAAAGTCTGCCACTTGTAAGAAAGAACAGATTTCTTTATCTTGTAAGACATCATGAACAGAACCAGGGCCCGTATAACTAGTGAAGAAGTTTTGGGACAATATAATAACAAAGAATATGCTTACGTGGAAAAACACTGTGCTATTCCTCTTAGCAATTAACAGATGTTATTGGAATGAATGGCTTGGGGATGCGGAGTGTTTACCTCCTGCCAGAATAAGCCAATAATAGATCAAGAATAATATATTGAGAATGTTGCCCAGAGGATTACAAGTAATCAGTAGATGGCTGGATCAGCTGATTTTTGAATTGAGATTCTTTGATATCATGGTTACGGAAAGTTATAGTAATTAAAACTGAAAAAGCCTTCTTTTCTCAATTGTGATGAAATTAAAGATGTTGGTTAAATTGTGGAGCAAGTTTATTTGTAAGGACAGTCTATCTTCCCAGTGTGTGTGATAGTGAATTTGAAAAGTGAGAACTAAGGAAGATGTTCACCAGTGACTGAGAACCATACTGAGAGAAGAATGGTGTCACTTCAGATTCAGTCCCTATTGTTGTCTAAAGTCATTCCTTAAAACTGAACAGTTACTGTTTAGTTGATTGGCAGTGGTTGTGATTCCATGCGTGTCAGACAAGAACTATGTTCAGGGGATTTTCAGTGGCTGATTTTTCAACAGTGAATCAGCTGGTCTTTCTTTCCAGGTGCCCTTGGGTGGACTTGAACCTCTAACTGAATGTGTGTACCAACAAGGGATTCCAAAGTCAAATGAAATTGATCATTGTTGTGTTTGGCTGCTTTTTAGTTGATTTAGTTTTGAGTCAGAGCAATACCATAGATAGGATAGAATAGAATTGACTCATTGAGTTTTCCAGACTTTAATATTTACGGGAGCAGATCGACAATTCTTTCTGCTTTGTAGCTCCTTAGGTGGGTTTTTGGTTAGCAGCCAAGAGCTTAATCATTGTGCCACTGGGGTTCTTTATTCCATCTAGTAAGAAGGGCGAAAAAGTGAAGAAACTAAGGATTATAAAGTGATTTCAGTGCTTTGGGACTTTCTTTTGCGGATGTTTCAGTAGCTTCTCACAGGAATAGGAGGGTCAAACGCCACTGACTCAGGCAGCAGAGGTAGAAAAAATGCAGATATATCTCCGCAGCAAAGAACCTGGTTACCCTCTAACAAACAGTATGCAAAGCGTGGACTACAGTAGATCACCAGGCGGTAGAATACTTGGCTGCCTTTGCGCCACTCCTCATTGGATTGCCCGTGTCAACTCTTCACCTTTGAATATGGCACGAGTTAGTACACACTTTTTCATTTGCCTCGGGTCCTACCCTTAAGCTGGGAGTTGCCCTACCTTCTTCTGACCTCAAAAAATGGTCAAAATCATAACAGTCTTCTTTATGGGAGTAATCTGCAGCTTGGTTCATGGACCTTTGTGGAGCCAACATGGTAAATTGGTTTAATCTCTTGGGCCAATTATCAGTGAGTGGTAGTGGCTATGTAGGGCACCGTGGTGAGACATCACTTCGTGCCTCATCTGAACATGGTCACAGAGAAGGCTGTGATCAGTTAAGAATGTCTGCTGTGTAGGTAGGGGAGAAGAGATTCACAGTGTGCATGCCTGAAAAACCTGCTATCCTTGTGGTGGAAAATTTTGTGTGTTCCCACCCCAAATTCTATTATCTATGCCTTACTAGGTGTAGGGTTTGGAAACACAATTACTAATCCGAATCCTCACTTACTTCCTGGCCATTGGTATCAAATAGGGATGAAATCCCCAATAAGTACAATGCAGGCACACTTGATTGTGATTATTACTTAGCCTCCGCAGCACACAATTGTAGCTGAGAGAGGTGAAATTGTGTACTATGGATTCATAAATAAATACAACCTGTAGTGCACTAGTTTAACTGAGACAGCTGAAACTGTACACTGTTGATTCATAAGTAAATACAGTCTGTGCTTATCTTCCTTCCTGGTTGTCATCAGCTATATTGTGTTCCCCGAAAATTGTGTGTAGCCATTTGGCCCGGCCATGAGTCCTGATATCGGGTGGTGTTCCTATATGCTTTTAACTGTACCTCGATGGTGTTAATGAGGGAAGACAGAAGGCAGTTGTAGTAGATGCGGCAGGACTCTGTGTAAGACTGTGTTGTACCTTACGGTAATCTTCGAGATATAAAAGAAAGAAGCTAGCAGAGATGTAGCGGGGAGCTCGTATCAGCAAGAAGCAGTGCTGGGAGCGCATCAGGTACTTTGGATTGGAACCCAGTTCCCTGCACGTCAGAAGCTCCTAGTTTGTGGGAAGGCTAACGTAAAGGACCTTCTTCCAAGGCCAACAGAGAAAGACTTCCTGCTGAATTTGAACTTGTAGCCTACCGAACTGTGCCAGAATAAAAATTCTCTTTCTAAAGCCATCTGCTTGTGACAGGAAACCCTGGTGGCACAGCTGTTAAGTATTCTGGCTGCTAACCTATATGTCGGCAGTTCACATCCTCCAGGTGCTCCTTCGGAAGTCTAGAAGGCTGTACTACTTTCTCCTGCAGGGTCACTATGAGTCAGAATTGACTCAGCGGCAGTCGGTTTGGTTTTGAGTTTTATTTGTGAGTTTCTGTTATAGGAAATGTAGATGACTAAGACAGTGGTTAATGTACCAGTGGTATCAGATATGACTCGAGTCTTCATTCTGGTTGCAGACTTTTGTCCTAATTATAAAGTAGAGGCCTGGCTCTGGCCACAGAGGGAGTTACCACTTGGACATGAATGGAGATCAAGCTAACTATAGGTGGAGCCTCAGTGGGGCCACACATGGAGTCCCTGCTCTACAGAGCGTGACACCAAATGCTCATCCTCAGATGGATTAAAGTCAATGCCATTCTTACCAATGGAGACGCAGTTCAAGGCCTGTGTTTTAGTAGAGTAGTGTCGGTAGCTGTGCTTTTTCTCTGTGAAGGACAGTGTAGTATTGATACAGCAATATGCCTGTCAGTATTTCTTCTTTAATTATCTAGCTGCAGAGAGCACACATGCTTTATTGCCTTGGTAGACAGTTCTTTTCTTAAGTAGAAAAAGAAGGGGAAAAAGAAATGGAAAGAAAGAAATGAAACATGCGAAAGAAATAACTTCCTGTGACTGAGAGAACATAAAAGAACTACCTGGACATGATTATAAATGGTCCTGTGAATGTGGCTGATGGCAGGAAGCTTTCTTGGAGAGGATGTGCACTGTTCGTGCTGCTGGGTACGGAGCATATTAAGGGGCAAGGATGCCAGGCAGCGTGTGCTGAAAGTCAGTTTGTATTAGATGAATAGACTTCATATAGCTACTAAACCCACTCTGGATAAATGGGTTTGTAGAATAATAATTTTTTAAAAATCATGAAGTGACTTGATAAGGCAGTAATAAAACTGTCAGAATCTCCACTTTGATGGAAATGGTGTAATAGGGGATTTATTTCAATATCTAAATCTTTTCAGGCTGTGAGGTAGCAGGCGGTCGGGTTGCAATAAAGAAGCTGAAGAATTAGGGCTCCATTTGAATCTCCGTACAGAGGAGGGGGAGGGTGGAACGGGGTGGGCCTGCTCTGTCCAGTAGAACTTGCCTTGGTGATGCAGATAATTGTGTATTTGTGGCTATGCTATACAGTGGCCACTAGCCACGCGTGGCTAGTCCCAGTTAGAAACTGAAGCTTTTAAATCTTATTTAATTGTCATTAATTTAAAACTAAGTTGAGGCAGCGTGATGCTACAGTTTATGTCAGGCATCAAACCAAGGAGCAACAAAATCGTAAAGAACTGGGAGAGAGCAAGGACCAAATCTGCATGTCGATGCTGGTTTGTACAACTACTGAGAGGAATAGCCTTTTGTTACGGTGAGAAACGCCAGCATGTTGATAGACCATGGGCCATGCAGTCCGTCTAAGAAGGTGGAATGTTCAAACACGTTATCCTTTACTGCTGGCATTAAGGGCCCTTGTGATACAGAGGTTAAGAGCTGGGCTGCCAGCCACAAGGTTTGCAGTTGGAATCTACCAGCTACTCCTTGAAAGCCCTTTGGTGTAAGTTCTGCTCTGTTCTTGAGGATTACTATGAGTCAGAATTGATGGGATGTCAATTTTTTGTTTTTTAGTAATGGCGTTAGTGATTTAAATTAAACCAGTCCATCTTGTTTGAAGGTGATAAATGAATAAAAATAAAAATATAAACAAGATGTTTATTGAATAGCTTGCTAATGTTTCTTCTTTAGATATAATGATGAATATAGTCTTTGCATGGAACATTTACAGTGTGGTCATAGCTAAAAACTTTAAGATCTGTTTCAACTTCAAACTGCTGGTGTCTTGAAATTTAGGCAATAAAAAAGAAAAATGAAAAATGGCATATAATAAACCAAATAAATTTCTTGGAGCCTAGTTTGGTTATAATGAAGCAGATCTTGTACTTGACCTGAGTTCCATTTATCCCACTCCTCTGCTAATGACCATAGTTTTGAGATATAGTTCTTTAAGCCCCAACACTTACTCTATGTGCTATCGTAGTGATTTTAATATTTCTCACTTATCATAGTGCATTTATTAAAAAAAAACTTGAACTGCAGTGTATCTAGTGTATTGAGTAAAATTGGAAATGTCTAACGATAACCCTAAGATAAGATCATGAAGGAGTTTGAGGACTTGTTAAACTATTTTGAGTTTTTTCGAGAAGATGATAGAGTGACGTCAGTTTTTAAGAAGGCTCAGTTGTTGTAGTGTGGGAAATAGATTGGAGAATAGGGATGATTAAACTTTGGTAAATTAGAAGGCTAGTACAGTGGTCGTTGAAAGATGATTACCTTTGGTGATGGTGTCAGTAAAAATAGAAAGAGATATACAGATTCAAGAAATACTTAAGAAAAAGAAATAGGCTAGTACTTGATGGTTAGAACTCACTGAGAGGTACCTCAGAACAAACCCTGGTTATCTATGTCTGCAAAAGCAGACATTGAAAAGTCTACTGAGCCATCCTCTTTGACGTGCATAGTGTTGCCATGAGTTGGAGACCAACAACAGCATTGATCGAGCTTCGTAAGTTATTTCATGAAGTAGTAACACACTGTATAGCTTTTGTGTAGCCTGTGCTCTTGTGACATGACTTTCTTTAGACAAAACATTGCACTCTTCACTCATCTCTTAAAACAAATTCATTTTCCAAAGCATTGATGGGGGAAAAGTGTGCGTTTTGTTGAATATTTCATGAGAGAATGGTTCAAATCCCTGACCTTTCATTTCAGAAGATGTCCTGACCATTACACTGTATACAACAGGGTCAGATAAAATCTAATTACCTCCTTGGATGTATCTTTCCCAATGTCTCTGTCTTATCTCACTTTCCCCTATTTTTCTCCTCCTTTTCCTCTTCCTCTACTATTCAGTCTACCCAGCATCTCCAGCCTCTCCCGCCTCTCCCAGGTTTTATTCTACTTCTACCCCCTGTCTTATATAGAGAAATTGACTTTTCTGTTCTTACATCTGTATACAATAACCAGCCTGGCCTTTTGCGTGGAATCCATTGTATGTAGAAGGCAAAGGATAGTATAGATAATAGTTATCAGTACATATTTTTTTCCCTTTTCACCGAAGCTTCAGTATGGCTAGACATAATGCTGTTACTGACCCTGTATTTATTTTAATTGTTGCTGTTTTGTTTATTTAATATTCCACTGTTATTTATTTTTTAAAACATTGCATTGTTGTTATTTTACTTGATTCTGAGCTTCTTGGCACCTTGTTACTTTTTATGCCCTAAAGGACCTGGTTTTTGTTGACCTGTATGAATTTTAGAAATAAACTATGTAGTGTATAGGAGTATAATTTTCATCAAATAAATCTTTTCATGGGACACCTAGTCTGTCCCAGTCTTTCTACCTGTGAGATCTAGATTGCAATGACGAGTTCATTTTTACGAGTTTGACAAACATTATTTCTACTCCTATTTCATACCAGGTACTGTGTGATGATTGGAGCAGTGCTGGCACAGTGGTTAAATGCTTGGCTGTTAACTGAAAGGTCAGCGATTGAAACCCAGCAGCTGCTCTGTGGGTGAAAGATGTGACAGTCAGCTTCTGTAATGATTACAGCATTGGAAATCCTATGGATCGGTTCTGCTCTGTCCGATAGGGCTATTAGTAGTTACTATCAACTTGCCAGCAGTGATGTGATAACTTGGGCTTACAGTGTTCAGCAAGACCTTTTCAGTGAGAGAGATAGAGAGGAATGCAGTAAATAGGCAGGAAATTACTTACACCCAATCGTTTTTGGAAAGGTAGCCATGAATTACCAACTATGGTAAATGTTGGGGTTGTTATGTTTCTGGCCATATGCAGCTCATATTGTGATAGGGGAATGGGTGGTCAGAAAAAGATCCAAGGCAAAAGGATAAGGAAGACTGGCAGTGATTGGTATTATTGCATGCCATTGAATCCATGTGGACTCATAGCAACATTATGTAACAGAATTGTCCCGTAGGGTTTCTTAGGGTGAAATGTTTATGAGAATATGTTGCTACCTTTGTTCTCCTGCAGAGCTTCTGGTTGATTCAAACTACTGACCATTCAGTTACAGTAAGAGATGGTAGCAAATGTGTTTGCAGTACACAGCAGGGAATGGAATGTCAAGCATTGATATTACTCCAGAATATGAAAGGTTCTTATATTGTTGGAATCGTTTTGTGTTCAACTGCTAATCTAAAGGTTTGCAATTTCAATCTACCAGGCATTACTGCAGAAGATCTGTCTGGTAATTTGCTTTTGAAGATCTCATCGAAGAAAACCCTATAGAGCAGTTCTTCGCTAATACAGAGTCACCATGACTTAGAATTGCCTTAACACAAGTAACAACAACACACAAGGCAGATGGCTGGGTACACAAATCTGGGTGGTAACAGATTAAACTCATGAAATATGTGAAGCAGACACAGAAGTATTAGATGGCAGTAGAATGGGCCAGGAGAAGAGAAATTGGGCACTTGAAATTCAGTCATCATGTTGGGGTAATCTGGACTGATTGGTAGACTCAACACAGTGTCCAGCAAATATGTATATAGGCGATGGAAAGCTGTTGATTTATGTAGATGGCCGGCATCCGGGAGAGCTCTCCTGGACACAGCTGTTGTAGATCGGTGGGGGATAGCACAGCAGACTTCAGTAAGCAGAGATAAAGGAACACACTTGGTAAGAAGGAAAGTTGGCGGTTGGGTTGTTGGTTTTAAAACTTAGAGGAAGCTCCTACTTTGAACTTATACACAGTGAACATCAGAGCTCAGCGGGGCTGACCAGGAGGGTCACAGATGTGCAGCTCGCCATCTTGGCCAACATGGTTGGCATGTCAACCTTCTTGCTGTGTCATTGTCTATCTGCTAAGTGGCCATCAACAATCCCAAGAAGCAGGAATGAGAGGTCTGTTGCTAACCCCCACTGTGTTCTCAACACAGAGTCTGAGGCAGAATGGAGGCAGGGTGTGAAGGGCCTTTACTGGTCATTTCACCTTTTCCCCCGTCACTGTATGCGAAGTAACTACATCTAGAATATTCTAAACAGCAATTCTTTCCCGAAAATCTCCTTTAACTGTATGGCAAAAGAAGCTGCCACTGAATAGTGTCCAGTGTAGGGATGCTTTCTTTTCTACTTCCCCAATTTAAATATGTATGTATTGTTTTATGGCTTCTGTCAACTTCCACCAAAAATAAAGGAGAAAACGCAGATTGGGGATAATCAGTGGTCTTTGCTACTCGTAGTTGAAGCAAGGCAGACTGGCAGCTGAGCCACTCAACAAATCATGCTCCAGCAGTTCCCTTCCTGATAAAGAGCAATTTGGTCCCAGAGATTATGATATGGTTCCCGCTACAGGGGGCAGAGTACTGGGAGAGGACCAGAACCAGGCCAGATCATTATAGATAATAATGGGAGAGTATGTAAAATGCCTTCCCTGTGCTGTGGAAGCTGAGAAACAGAAGGATTTTAAAAGCCGTTCTTTCACGATGATGATGATAAGTTGATTTAAATGTAACATTACTTCGAGAAAAGCATCCAAAATACTGCTTTGCTTTTATCATTAGAAAAATGGTTTTCTTCTAAAGCTTAACTCAATTAATGTCTCACCTCCCTCGATGTGCTAGCACTACAAATCCTGCAGGATGTTAGTTATGCATTAAATTCACCTTCTGATACTGACGATGGCTAAATCATTTTTACTTTTACATTGCCTTCTTCTTGATATTTTGCCAAATGCACATATGCACAGGGAGAAAGTTGATATTTTCTCTCTGTTAGCATGAGATGCTTTATTGCTGAACTCAATGGCACAGCATTAATTCAAAGGGAGAGAGGCCAATGAGGCTGGAAATCAAGCCCTTCAATTTTGAATTTCCACATTTATTGCATTTGAGGATGCCAAGCCAAAATGATAAAGGATTCCAGCAGGCGGAACTCACGGTTTTAAACCTATTTACTCTGCTGTAGCTGAGTGTTGCTGCCTATGACAAATGTTGTGAATGAGAGCGTTTCAGGGCCAAAGAGCTCTATGTGAAATCCCATCATTCTACACATCACAAAGTCATTTCAGAATTGAACAATATTACAGCAGTTTAATAGAAAATTTGAATCTTCTGTCTCTACCATGTCAAAAGGCCTTTAAACATCCGGTGGTGGGTGGTGTGTGCGCAGCCTCCGGTATTCCTGTGTTCTGCACCTGCCAGAACAGAGACTTCACCTTCTCCCAAGAAGCAAATGACCTCACTTGTTGGTAACCAACCAAGTAGTCAGGTTTTTTAGGCTGGAAGAGCTTAGGAACTCAGGCTTCGCTAGTGCCCGAGACTCATTTCAGTTGAATAGCTGACCCATCATACAGCTGGAAGGAACTGCTGTGGCTTCAGACCTGTAGAATTTATATCCTTCATGTAAACTGTAATCACCTTAGAAGCAGTAGCTGTCTTCTTTCCGGAAAGGCTTAAATGTGTTGAAAGAAGTGCCAAGAAATCCCTGTTGTTGTGTATGTGGACATCATCTCTATGTCCTGAATTTTATGGAGTGAGATTTTTTTTTTTAAAGTTTGTATTTTTAGGTGTATGAACTCCTGACATTTCCAAAGCATTCTAACATTTTCTCAGAGACACAGTATCTCCCTGACCGCCCTTCAGGTTCTCAGATGGCACAACAATCTTTTATAAGACAGCATCAGGTAAAGCTGGTACTGGCTTTGTTTACTGTTAGTGGCATTTTTGGTTTGAGAAAATATTAAATCAGTGCTTTGTAGCTTCTCTGTGAGACTCACTGCAAATCCACTGCCATCTGGCGATTCCGACTCAGAGTGCATCTGTAGGTTAGAAAAGGACTGCCCTAGAGAGTTTCCATGGAGTGCCTGGTAGATTTCAAATACCGACCTTATGGTTAGCCAATGTAGTACTTAACCACTACTGTGCCTGGGGTTTCCTGAGAGGAAATCAGACAGAAGGTAAATCCACAGTTACTTGCATTCCTCAGAACTGTCTGGGTCAGAAGGGAATAGCATTGAAATCTCGTTTTGGGGAGTATAATAGGAGGCAAAAAAACATTTGGGGAAAGATATGGCCATATATATGTGCTTGAATAAAGAAATCTGGTGTATATACCTCAGTTGAGTTGTTGACTTCCTGTTTCCACATTCTGTAAAGCTTCTTTGGGATTCTCAGTCCTACTTTTTAACCCACTGATAATCAAATTTCCCCTGAGCCCAATCTGATCTGCATTGTTAAAGCATATCGGTATTGCTGTTTGGTTTGCACAAACCCTAACTGAACTGCTAACATACCCTGAAATCTCAGCAGGATTCACTTTTTCACAGTTTGAGTGATTTTTTATCAGATTAATTACCATCTCCTGTTTTCCAACCTGCCCAGCTTCTGCCAACCCTCCCCAAGAATGTGTATCTGTTTCTGGAGCTCTGAGAAACTCAGCCGGCATGATGCGCTTTGCTAAATTCAGTTTGGGTTTTTCATATTTATTTTTTTTTGTGGGGGGGCAGGGTAATTAGATTCCTGAAACAGTCCTAGCAGGGCTCGTTGTCAAAAAATAGAAGTTCACATGTAAATAGCAAACAGTAGATTGCTTTTGTTTGGATTTTGGGTTTATTACCACATGTAAATACATTTAACGGGCATTATGTCTAGTATAAACCAGAATGTACCATCAGGTCTTATTGTAGGTTTGCTAGCTGTTGTTTTTAAGCTCTGGGTACTCATGCCTTGTTATTCTGTTACAAAAACCAAAATCCTTGTGTATATACTTGGAACTTTTGTAGGCTACTGCCATGGTATTTTGGCTAATCTCTATGTGAATGGTGAGTGTTGATGGGTGGCACAAACGATTAACATGCTAGCTGTTAATGAAAAGGTTGGAGGTTCAAATCTAAGCAGAGAGATACTTTGGAATTAAGGTCTGACATCGGACTTCTGAAAAAGAAGCTGTTGAAAACCCGTGGGAGAATACTTCTGCTTTGACACTTTTGGGGTCACTATGAATCAGAGTAGACTCAAGGGCAGTTAACTTTTTTAAGTGAATGTCAGACCAAGGTGTTGGAATCATTAAAGTGCACACCAACAATAAAGAAAGAAATTACAGGGAGGAAGAGGGATGCTCTTCCTTAAGGTAGAATACTGAGTGATGTATGAGGAGGGAGTGGTGGAGCTGGACAAATCCTTTCAGCTGTCATGGTGTAGATGAGTTCAGGTTGGAATCATCAGTGCCGGCAATATTTAGGGGGGTGGGTGTTGATGAGAAACTACATATATGCGTGGTCTTAATGTGTTTCTTCATAGATTGCTTTTTAGTTTAAAAGTGAGAAAGTATCGATACAGTGGAAAAACTGAATGATGCCTTGGCGGGGTGATGAAAATCAACATCAGCAGTGAGAGATGAATAGACATTGTGTTTTGTAAATGTGATGAACCGAATCACACACACATCACTTATGAAGTTTTCTGGCTAGGAATGTGTAACCTAAATCCCTTCGTAAGGAAACACTGAATACCCCGCAATTGCTGAGTAGTCTGTAAAATAGCTGGCCTTTCTTCTTGAAAAATGTCAATCTCATAAAAGACAAAGGCTGAGGAACTCTTCCAGACAGACACTAAAAGGGACAGGACCCTGATGGCACAGTCGTTAAAGTGCTCATTTGTAATCCAAAACCCTGTGGCAGCTTGCGTCCATAATGTTTACAGCCTTGGAAAGCTTGTGAGGCAGTTCTAGTCTGTCCTATAGATACTCTGTGAGACACAGTCCACTCAATGTAAATGGATAAATGGACTTGACAAATAAACACAATCCATGAAGCTGGCTTGATTCTCCTACTGGAGGAACCCAAAAGTCCTAAATGACATTATTGGGACAGTTAGTGAAACTGATCTGTAGTTGCCATGAAATTCATGTCAGATTGTTAAATTTCCTGAATTTGATTACTGTGGTTATTTAAGAGAACATCCTTGTCCTTAAGAGACACAGTTGGAAGGATTCAGGGGTAAAGGGAAGTGATGTATGTAATCTACCTTGAAATCATTCAGTAGAAATTAAATTATGCAGAAATATATAAAGTGCATGAAATAAATTTTTGGTATATGCTACTGTGTAATATATACAAATTAATTATATATAATAAATTGTATGCATATGTGTGTATTTGTATGTAGTCTCCATTTAGCCACTATGTTGTCTGCATTCGAAAAAAAAATACATATATATATATATGCATGGAATCCCTGGTTGCATAGTGGTTAAGTGCAATGTCTGCTAACCAAAATGTAAGCAGTTGAAATCCATCAGGCACTGCTTGGAAACTCTGTCGGGCAGTTCTACTGTGATTTACAGGGTCACTGTGAGTTGGAATCAACTCGACAGCAGTGGATTCTTTTCTTGGATATACACACAGAGTGGAAGAGAGAGAAGAACTCTGGTAGTAAAGTTTTTAAGCCCTTAACTGTTAACCCAAAGGGTGATAGTTTGAACCCACCCAGCTCCTCTGCAGGAAAAAGATGTGATCTGCTCCGTTAAAGATCATAGCCTAGAAAATGCTATGGGTAGTTGTGCTCTGTCTTATAGAGTCACTTGGAGTTTGAATTGACTTGACAATACCTAACAGCAACAAATATATAAATATGTATTACAGAGGGAATTCAAGGAAATTCTCATTGCTAGTCTTGCAACTTTAAGTTCTAAATGATTTTTTTTTTTTAAAGAAAATTCTCACCAATCCCTCAGTATCCCATATGCATTCCTATCTCTGTTCCTTCACGGAAATCATCCCACTGACAACCTGACCCTGCCGAAACCTGGCAATTTACCTTCCTTGGATCGTACCTGGGTCTGCCAGTTCCTGCTCACAGTGGTATAGTTTTCTGTTCTCAACATGTGTTTGGCATTGAGACTAATCCTGTTAATCAGCTTGGTTTTGGTACGTAGATAAACCAAACACAGTGCCACTGAGTTAATTTTGACCCATAATGACTCTGTAGGACACAGTAGAACTGCTCCATGGAGTTTCCAAGGAGCGCCTGGCAGATTCGAACTGTTGACATTTTCTTTGGTTGGTAGTCAGAGCACTTAACCACTGCGCCACCACGGTTTCATGCTACATAGATAGCATAGCTCAATGTACAGACTGGAATCAGAACGTTCATTCAAACCTCTGCTTTGTCACTTGCAATCTGTGTGACCTTGAAGGGAGTTCCTTACTGTCTCTGTGTACCACTTCCTTTAACAGGCAGCAATATTGCATGAAGGGAGAAAGAGCACTAACTGGGATTTCGGGGATTTGCCACACTGTGTGTGACTCTGGATAAAGCACTTGACCTCTGTGAATCTTAGTTTAGTTCTATATAATAAGGGAGTTGGACTGGAAAAGTCCATCTCCCCCCGGCTGCATGTTAGAATCACCTGGGATTCTATGAAAATATGTACAAAAAGTATAATGTGCAGCACATCCTGTCCCCCCAAATTCTGATTTAATTGGTGTTTGGTGAGTTCTAGTCATGATATTTTTAAAAGTTCCCAAGTTAATTTAATGTGTAGCCACTAGGGAGAAACTCTGCGGCAGCTGATTTCCAGCTTTATGATTCTATGCAAAAGTATAGCAGTGAATTCCCTGTTCTTGAGCCCACTTCTATCTCCTCCACAATGTATGGCCTAGGGCCTGGTCCTGTGGTAAGGACACACGGTGCTGATATGCCAGCTAAAATAATGATCAGCTAAATGTTTTTGTTCCTCTGCTAGAAAGACGTCTTGGTTGATCTCAGCATCTTGACAAAACGATTATTGCCTTCTTGAAGCCTCTACTAGCCATAGGAAATCAGCTGGAGCCATGTAGGTTCTTAGTGGGAGACTGGCACGTCACTCGGCTATTTCTGTCATTGTGGGTTAGCCAGATATTCCAATATGCCCCTGCTGCTTTTCATGATACTTAACAAAAAAAAGAAGAGGCAATGGTTCTCCGTGGGTTCACATTTGACCAACTGCTATGCTTTAGGCCACCACAAAGCATCATAGGTGTAGAATATGATTAGGGACAATTAAGAGAGTGGGGCCTCCAAGGAAGAAGACACTATCAAGGCTTTGATCTCCCGAACGCACAGGTTGTGTGTGTCTGCAGTAGCAATTATCTAAAAATATCGGATACTTAATTACTTCCAAACTGTCAGTCTTCATAACCGGGTATTAGAATGTTCTAATTGATAGCACAGCTGCAGTGTCTCTCCCTGCCTCCAGCATAAGGCACGCTACAGTACAGTCTTCCACCTTGATCAGTATACTTTTCTCATGGAGCTCGCTTGCAGATTGCAGATATCTCACTGGGATTGGAATTGTGGTCCCCTCCCCACCAGTTAGCATTTCCTGCTTTGAGGGTGAAGGGAAAACACACAGATACACAAGCTCACCAAAGTAAACAAAAAGTAGTTCAAAAGCCAATGACAACCTACCTATGCTGCAGAACTTCCTAGTCACTGTTGGTTCTGTATTGTTATGTTAAAGTGTTGTAGTGTATTTGGTAGTGTTTCATTAATATTTTTATGTGTAGAAATGTATAGTACATGCTATATATTATGGGAAACATTTGACTAACTGACTTTAGACACCTACTCTACCTAACTGTTCTGACTTAACATACAAATTCAAATTAAAAGCACCCTGAGGAACTGGTCTTCACCCCAGGGACTGCCTATATGTGTATAATCCAGATGTCATAAGCAGTGTCATTATTCAGAGACTGTCAAAAGTCCAAAGCCGTCTTCATGGTACTAATGCTCTTGGGGTCACCTCTAGGTCTGAGCTGTTATGATTGCCAAGGCTTTTCTGTGAAAGGGTCTTCTCACTGTGCTGTACCTGCTGTTTCTGTTCTGTTCTGTGTTGCCTTAGAACACAGCCACTCTCCTTCCATTTCAACAGAACCTACTCACAGAGGAATGTGAATGTAGCAAGAGCTCACGAAGCTTTGGGGACACAGAGGGAATTTTAAGGATAGGCTCACATAGCTTCCTGTGCAGTGGTCAACATCACTGTCTTTCAAAATTCCCGAGTCATTTCCATGGCCTGAGTGCCAGTCTCTCCATGTTGCTCAGCCTACTTCCTCTTTCTTTGTGACATCCTCAGTGTTATGTATTACAAATTTTCTTTAGAAGTCAGCTCTTTGCCATGCCAACCCTAGAACTTAGCTCTGAGCCTTCTTTTTTGTATTAAAAGCTGTGCAGCTACTGCTTAAATGAGCCTGTCTGACTGGATTTCTTTTCCAGTGCATATACAAAAGGTGTGTATTCCAAACTTAAAAAAATTATTAGGTATATTAATTACAACTTTTTCAAAATTGACGTAACAGAATTTTCTATAAAAATGGCTCCCATATGGTTAGCAGGGCTCTAGCCTTTTTCTAGTCTCAATCTACTTTCCACACAGCTGTCAAAAGAATTTTCTGGAAACTGTTTTTAAACTGTTATTTCTACACATATTGCCTTATTAATATTATGATTCTAATAAATATGTAGAACTTAATTGTTGATAATGTATTAGCATATTACCTCCATTTTATCAGACATTTGTCTTGAGCTTAGGAGGTAAGTCATAACTGTATGGTGTGCCTTCAATATATCCTGGAATGTGAGAAGTGATCAGTAAAGGATTAAAAAAAAAAGAAGAAAACCTGTTGCTGTTGAGTTGATTCCAGCTCAGTAGAGCTGCCCCATAAGGTTTTCAAGGAGCGCCTGCTGGGTCTGAACTCAAGTTACCTCAAATAGGGATTCTTATTTGGAATTGAGAGTTAGGCTATAGTCTACCTGAGAGTTGTTAGTATGGAGCTCTTTGGAATTTGAGGAGTTAAATTAGGCAATGTTAAAGACACCCCTTCTTACGTGGTCAGTGGAAAAGAAGAAGACCCTCAATAGGATTAATTGACACAGTACCTACAATAATGGGCATAACAACAACTCTGGGCTTGGCGCTGAGCTGTTTTGGTACGTTGTGCATAGAGTGGTTGTGAGTCAGAACTTATTCAGTGGCACAAAACAACAGCAACAAAGACATCAGTTACTGGATATTTCTTGTGTTCTAGATGGAATCCCCGGTTGCATAGTGGTTATGTGCAATGGCTGCTAACCAGTAGGTTGGCAATTGGAATCCACCAGGCACTACTTGGAAACTCTTTGAGATAGCTCTACTCTGTCTTATGGTGTGGCTGAATCTGAATTAACTCAAGGGCAGTGGTTTGGTTTTGGAGGTATTCTGCATAGGACCACATGGTGATCATCTGCATTTTCCTTTTCTTCTCATTAAGTTCCAAATTTCTCAAACTTAAAGACCAAAAGTATTTTCTGAATTCCATTGGTACCTTGCTGGATCATCATGCTGGGTTGTTTCCTTCTGCTGTTTCTTGAGTCTCTTCTTTATGGGTGGTGCTCGTCATTAGGGTAATACAATGTTCACACAGTATTTCATACTGATTTGTTGAGATTTTGATCCTCTGATACTTTGCATTTCTGTCCGAGATATTGTGAATCAGAAACTACATTTTAACAAGATCCCCAGGTGCTTCTTATGTATCATAAAATTTTAGAATCAGTGATCCAGTAGTGTTTCACAGCGTTGTTCTCAGCAGGGATTCAAACTTTATGGAACCATTTTTAATCCTTGTTTTTTTTTGGGCTAGAGGCAAGTTGGAACATCTTTAGCAGAACCAACAGAGAGGCAAGGCCTTCTGGGAAGGTCTCCTCTTACCAGCAGATGGGAGGTGGAGAATCTAGGCATGCTTCTGTAGACTGTGTCTCTACCTGAAATTTGTTGCAGGGCTAGTTACTCACCAGAGAAGTTTGTTTCATTTGATGGTTAACAGTTTAATGAATGCTTTCAATCAGAAAGTGTCCTGTTTGTCCACAACAGAGTTTATTATTGACTTCGGGGAATGGTTTCTTGGGTTGTCTGGTCCTCAGATGGAATTCCCTATTGGAGATCATATTGAAGACACTGTTTTTTTGTTTTGTTTTTGTAAGATTGTAAAGTTGGCTCATTTGTTTACTCTCCCTCCTTACCTACAGACATGGAAGTGGTTAGACTTGCCGTTTATCATGGTACAGACTGGTTCCAGTGCAATACACAGGCTAGAGAATGTGTCCTCATTTATCTCTGGAGAGTGTTACTTCTTACAAGGAAACGAATAGACTGCTTTGAGAAAAGGTCAGAGACTAATCACAGTGGTTTGGCCAACCAGACCCAGCTGAGAACAGAGTGTAAGGCTGGGAAGTCTGGATGTTGAGCAGAAGAACAGATGCCTGGGGAGTTTGGTCAGCTAAGGGCTTGTTTATAGCCTCAGTGTCACTGTCTGGCTGTCTTAAAGGGGAAAGAACAGCATCTAAAGAGCTCTGCTTATACTGCTGAAGGGCGAGCTGGCAAAGGCATTTTCCTCAATACTTCCCCCAATCCTGGCTCAAGTATGAAATAGTTTTCTGATCTTTATGAACACCTTCCTGTGGAAACTCCACAGGGTGTTTGTGAAAATTACGGAGATAAAGATCATGAAAGTCTTTGCACATGGAAAAATGATGCAGAAATATAGAAACTTGGCTAGAAAACTGTAGAATGTTAGGATTTGGTGAGATGGTAAAGGTTAGTCCTGTCAGTTGCTGCTTGCTTGAAGACTATGCTTGCACTACTTACTTGAAGATTTACAGTGATGAGCGGCAATTAGGAGGTATCTGAGTGATGCAGCAAAAATTTAACCTGTATTTATTACACATTTATTGTACTCCAGACACTGTTCTAGGTGTTAAAGATAGAACAGTCAGCGAAACTGAAGGTGTCTGCCTTCATACAGCTTATATTTGAGTCGAGAGATCCATACAATCAGTAAACAAAACAATACAGGTAATTTCTGAGAGAGAGAAATGAGGTAGGGATTTAATATATGGTTATGTGTTCATAGAGATTGATGGGGAGAAACGTTAAAGTACGTAGCAAGAAAAACTTTTTTTTTTTAATCACAAGAAGATCACAGACTGCAAACTCAAGGTGAACAACATCTACGTTGAGGTGACAGCAAGTGATGAGAAAGGTATGTTTGAGGATCTTGGTGCAGGCGCAGATTTTGTGAGAGAGCCTTGAGATGATCCACAGAGGTCAGCCCGGGCCCGATTATCAAGGGAGTTTTAAGCATTAAAGTGTTTCTATGTGATTCTGAATGTCATGGGAAACCATTAAAGAGCTTTCAGTGAGGGAATTTCAAAATCAGTTTTAGGTTCTAATAGTAGTTCCTGGGCTGCTAAGTGTTGAGAGAACAATAAGCGGTTTAAGGGTGGAAACCAGGAGAGCTATTAGAACACGGTGGTCAGGGAGGGGTTAACCCATAAGCAAGGCTCCTGTGGGTTTAGTTGGTTTAGTTACTAATCTATAGTGTACAGTTTCACTTGGGTTTCATCACATCTTTGATGAAACACGGCAGCCTGTGCATACCTTTCTTATTGGGTAATCTGTCCTTGGCTGTGCAGTTGTATAGTTGTTACATGTTTTTGATTTCTTCCTTGCTGGGGTTTCTTGTACGCTGAGTACATTTTCCTTCCTTATTAAGTTTGGACTTGGTCATGTGACTTAATTTGGTCAATGAAATGTGAGATGATGTACTCTATATACTTCATAGCAGAAGCTTCATGTATACCTATAACGGTTTCTCACTGCTGCTCTTGAGAATAACATGGTGTTCAGGAAGGTCATGCCAGCAGACCCAGCAGAGAGTCTAATGGAACTGCATCCTTTGGGTAACCTGAGCAAGAAATAAATACCTGTTTTTTGGAAGCCTTAGAGATTTTAGGATAATCTGAGTCAAACAAACACATAAAACTCTTGAATAATGGAGAGACTATTGAAATAATCTTGGAAAGATGTGGGAATGAGTTGGAGTAGAATGGTAGCAGTTGGGATGGAGCCCAATGGTTAGATTTTACATGTATTTTATTTCTTTAATTGTGATTGAGTGAAAGCGTGCGATGCAATTCAAGTTTACATGCCTACCTATGTATAGTTCCCTCTGCTCTCCTTGCCCTGTGATAGCACCCTCCTCCTTTCTGTTCCATACATGTCATATCCTCTTAATAATCTCCTGTCCCCTCCTCTCCATCCTTTCCACTCCCCACTAGTAAGAGGCTGGTAGGACAACATCCTATAGATGCATACGATCATAAAATGCACACACGATATGGTCACTGTGTTTCCCTGAGTCCATTCCATTCCTATCTGAAGAGTTGACCTCAGTAATGAGCTGTGATCAGGGACAGCCAGAGTTTACATGGATTTTAAAGATAAAACTAGAAAAGATTTGCTGATGTTGGAAAGATGTGTGATGAAAGAGGGATAGGAGTCACAGATGGCTTTGGAGCAGCTCAATGAATGGTGAAGACTTGGGTATAACAAATGTGGGGGCCAGAAGCAGGAGTTGAATTTTGGCTATTTTAAATGTGAAATGAATGTTAGAGATCTGTATATTGTTTTTTTTTTTGTTCCTCCCAACACACCTTTGGAAACCCTGGTAGCATAGTGGTTAAGTGCCATGTCTGTCAAGCATTGGCCATTTGAATTTGCCAGGCTCTCCTTGGAAACTGTATAGAGAAGTTGTACTGTTACCTATAGGCTCGCTATGAGTTAGAATTTACTCAAGGGCAGTCAGTTTTTGGGGTAACAAACTGTTATTTAATTTATTTATTTCCTTGTTTTATATTACTTTATTGGCAGAAAGGTTATGTGGTAGTTATTTGCAGTAAAGGCACTGGTAAAACCATTAAGTCAAGAGGATCGGAGAGAAAACTGTATCAGGAAATTCTGGCACAGGGCAGCTACTACGAGTTTGTTTTGAACAACTTTTTAACAAGCGTTAAGAGTCAAAAGCAGTGAATTATAAATTCACTTTTTGGGTCTATGCTTCCCAATCTTATGTGCAGAGTATAATCCTGGTACTTGGCCAAGCACATTGTTAAAGCTGACGTCTGGAGCTGTGCAGCTCAGCCGCCCTCTCCAGGCCTCACGCTAAGAAATTCTAATGGAACTCTTGTAGGGTGAGGCTGGCACTGGAGTATTGTTAGCATTAGGTGCTTCTAATGTGAGGCCGGAATTGAGAAGCTGTAGTTCTGTATAAAGAAATACTTGTTCCTGGGCTCTAATTAAATTTTTTTGTAGTTGTCTTTATGTATGGGGCCTTGAACTTCGAGGACTCCCAGTTAAGTACGTGCTAGAACAAGTGCTGCATACCTCATTGCTGACTATCAGTAGGGTGACCTTCGAAGTACTCCCTTAGGGAAGCTGTGCACCGATGCCAGTGCCTAGTCTACCCTTCAAAGCAATTTTGGAACTTTTTTTCCGGAGTGGCCATCAGAGCTGCCGTCCTATTACCCTTGTTGTCCTGGATGTCATCCAAATGTTTTCCTTTCATTATTTCCTTTCACTTGAGGTCAGGAAAAAAGCCATTGGGGGCCAGATCAGGTGAGTAGGGAAGGTGTTCCAATACAGTTACTTGTTTACTGCCTAAAACCTCCCTCACAAACTGCTATGCAATTAAGTTTTCGAACTTGACACCGTCTGACCATGTGCAGTGCCCATTCCAGAAAGAGTTCTAGAATTGCTGTGAAGTGGGAAGAGGCACTGGCATGGGTGCATAAGTTCCTAAGGGGAGTACTTTGAAGGTGACCTCAGTGCTGTTCACCAATGAGGTATGGAGCACGCAGAACACTTAAGTTCGCAGACTTAAAATTGTCAGACCTGGTATGTCTTGAATGATGCTAGGGATTACAATTTCACAGAAGACCCAGAACTCTCCCTCCTTCACTACTAATTATATGTACCTTTGGTGACAGTTGAGGTTTCAATGTTTAAGTTACAGTTGTGTAAACACAGAGCTTTAAGGTACAGAACGGTAGTTAAGCGGCATTGGGACCGTTTGGCTAGTAGAGTACTAAACCTTGGAGTATCTTATCTGTCTGTCTGTCTGTCTGTCTATCATGATTGAGTGAAAATGTATATCCTGTATAAATTTCCATGCCCACCTATGTGCAGCTCCCGCTGCTCTCCCTGCCTGGTGACAGCACACTCCTCCTATCCATTCTATACATGTCATATCCTCCTAACAATCTCCTGTCCTCTCCTCTTCATGCTGTCCCCCCACTCCATTAAGTGGCCAGCTGCACGATATCCTATAGATGCATAGAACCATCAAGTGCACAAATGATCTGGTCACTCTTGTGTCGTCGAGTCCAATCAATTCCTGTTCGAAGAGCTGACCTCAGTAATGATTTATGGATAGGGGCAGCATCAGGACCAGGGGCCGTGCTGCCAGGGGAACCCCAAGGCCCCTGGGCCATCAATTGCAGTCTTTTAGTGGAGTTCTCAGGGTGCACCCCTTTTTATTTTGGTGTTGCCAGTGAGACTCAACGTTGTCAGCCCCATCACGGCTATCCCTGGTGGTGGCCAGGCACTCTTCAGTTCCTCCAGTTACAGGTCGATGAAGTCACCTACTCCCGTGGGTCTCTAAACCTTGGAGAATCTTGTAGAAGGAGGGTTAGTGGAATCTTCAGGAAAGGCTTTGAGTTTCAGCAAGACTTTGCACAGTCTGGCCATCGGGCTGTTTTGGAAGATTCCTGAGGGTGCTCATGCTTTGTGTCTTCCCTTTCTCCCTGACCAAGGCCTGTCTGTGGTTGGACAGCAGCCGGTTTGAGTCCTCTTTCCTTTTGTTTTTGTCGCTATCATGCTTTCTAATGCCAAACAGGTTTTTCCTTTGGGGGAAGACACTTAAGCACAGAATCAAATTAAGAAACAATGTAATGAGGATGGTTGGCAATTCTTTCCAGAGCCTAAGAGCAGTTGGCTGCTAATTGTGGAGTGGTAATAAGGGCGCCCTGGGCCATAAGGTTTGCGTTTGGAACACCTGTAGTTTTCGTTTAACACCATGGATCATTAAACCGCCGCTCAGAATGCCCTTACTAAAACAAACACAGTTGCACTGTTTTATGCATGTGTTACATTGCAGTGAACAGATCAGATGTAAAGAGATCCTGTTACACACACAGAAAAGAAAACCCCTAAAAATGTCATCCTAAGCATATTCTTAAAGCTCTTGTCTCTCCAAGGCAAACCCACCAGGGTGTTTTTCTGTCTTTGTGAAGTTCACAATGGTTCAGCTTGGTGGATTTTTCATATAGCCCTCCTGCTGTGACTAACAGGCATGTCAAGCCTAGGTGATGGGAGTCTTCTATAGGGGAGGCCTTAAATGACACCACTGTCAGGCTCTGCAATTGGCCTTTAAGAGGGATTTCTTTTCCTGTAACAAAGCAAAATGCACTGTCTCCTATAACGTGAAGATGGATTTTTGGAGAAAAGAACTTTCTGGAGTTTTCAAGCGTTGCTATTGCTCTGTCACATGCACACTCTCATACTGATTTCCCCTTAATATTTCATCCCACGTTGGTAAGATGGCTAATTAAAATTAAGTAGTTAGTTTGTGTCTAGGGTAAGAGTGTAGACTCAGGGTGGAATGTTGTTTTCTTGGTTTAAAAATAATTGGCCTTTTGGTGGAGAGTTTCTAATTACTTGTTCAAGGATTTCTTGGGGTTCATCTCGATAGAAGAGTCTGGTAGATGTAGTTTGGATAAGGGCATGTGACTATTTTTACGTATTTTTTATTGGTCTTTAAAGAATCACTTGGAAGAATGTGTAAGAGAGCAATGAAGACTTTGATTCATTACTACTAAGTTCTGAGTGTCGGTTAGTCTTTTTTATGTTGTTAGCTGCTGTCGAGTTGACTCTGACTCGTAGCTTCCTTATGCACAACGGAACGAAACACTGCCCGGTGTTGTGCCATGTGCACAATCTTTTTATGCTTAAGCCCATTGTTGCGGTGACTGTTAATCCATCTCCTTGAGGTTCTTCCTCTTTTTTGCTGACCCTCCACTCTGTTAAGCATAATGTCTTTCTCCAAGGACTGATGTTTCCCAACATCGTGTCCAAAGTATGTAAGAGGCAATCTTGCCATCTTTGATTCTAAGGACCACTCTGGTTGCACGTCTTCCAGAACAGATCTGTTGGTTCGTTTGGCGGTCCATGGTACATTCAACATTGTTCTCCAACAGCACAATGCAAAGGCATCACTTCTCCTGTCTTTGTTCATTGTCCAACTTTCACCAAAGTTTGGGCCAGGTGTACTAGTCTTCAAGGTGATGTCTTTACTTTTCAGTACTTTAAAGAGATCCTTTACAGCGGATTTTCCCAGTGCAATGCGTGGTTTGATTTATTGCGTGCTCCTTCTGTTGGCGTTGACTGTGGACCCAAGTAAAATGAAATCCTTGATGACCTCAATCCTTTCTTCACGTATGATGATGTTGTTTATTCGTCCAGTTGTGAGGACTTTCATTTTCTTGATGTTGAGGTGCAATTGATAGTGAAGGCTGTGGTACTTGATCTTTATAAGTGTTTCAAATCTTCTTCACTTCTGCAAGGTAAGGTGGTATCATCTGTGTAACCCAGGTTGTTAATGAATCGTGCTTCAATCCTCGTGCCTCGTTCTTTGTAGAATGCAGCCTAGCTCCTTATTTCCTTGGCATACACATTGAAAAGATATGGTGAATGGATACTACCCTCTTGCAGAACTTTTCTGTCTTTAAATTGTGCAGTTTCCTCTTGTTCTGTTTACACGACTGCCTCATGATCTACATACAGATTCTGCAAGAGTAAGATTAAGTGTTCTGGAATTCTGATTCTCTGCAGTGTAGCTGTCATTTATTATTTATTATGAACCAAACAGTCGAAAATGCCTTTGCAGTCAATGAAACGCAAGTAAACATCTTTCTGGTATTCTCTGCTTTGGAGGAAGATCCATCTAACATCAGGAGTGATATCCCTGGTTACATGTCCTCTTCTGAATCCCGCTTGAATTTCTGTCAGTTCCTGTTCAATATACTGTCGCATTCACTTTTGAATGATCTTGATTAAAATTTTACTGGCATCTGCCATTAAGGATGTTTTTCAGTAATTTCTGCGTTTGGTTTGATCACCTTTCTTTGGAATGGGTATAAATATGGATCTTTTCTGGTCGGTTGGCCGTGTTGCTATCCTCCAAATTTCTTGGCATAGTTGAAGGAGTACTTCCAGTGGTGCATCTGTTTGTTGAAATATCTCAATTGCTATTCCATGAATTCCTGGGGCCTTGTTTTGCCGTGTTTTCAATGCGGCTTCAACATCCTCCTTCAGTATCATCAATCCCTGATCATATGTCACCTCTTCATGTGGCTGACCACTGACCAGTTCACTGTGGTATAATGACTTGGTGTACTCCTTCCATCTCATTTTGATGCTCCCTGACTTGTTTAATAGTTTAGCCATGGAATCTTTACGTATTGCAACTTTAGGCTTGAAATTTTTCTTCAGTTCTTTCAGCTCGAGGAATGCAGAGCGTGTTCCTCCCTCTGGTTTTCCATTTGCAGCTCTTTGCACATGTCATTATAGTACATTATTTTGTCTTCTCATGCTGCCCTTTGAAATCTCCTTATGTCTTTACTTTGCCATTCCTTCCTTTTCCTTTAGCTGCTCCACTTTCGAGAGCAAGTTTCACAGTTCTTCTGACAAAAAATTTGGTCTTTTCTTTTTTTGTATGTCTTTTCAGTGACCTCTTAAATTCTTCAGAGATGATGTTTTTGGTGTAATTCCCCAATTGGTCCGGTCTTAGGTCATTAGTGGTAAACACATGAAATCTGTTCTTGAGATGGTCTTTAAATTTAGAATGGATGTACTCAAGGTCATACTTTGGCTCTTGAAGACTTGTCCTAATATTTTTCATTGTCAATTTGAATTTACATATGAACAGTTGGTGATCTGTGCAAGAGTCAGCACTTGGTCTTCTGACTGGTGATTTGGAGCTTTTCCGTTGTCTTTTTCCACAGATGTTATCAGTTTGGTCTTGTGTGTTCCATCTGGTGAGGCCCTTGTGTATAGTCACCGATTGTGTTGGTTCAAAAAGGTACCTGCAATGAAGAAGTCATTAGTCTTGCAAAATTCTATCATGCAATCTCCGGCATTGTTTGTGCCACTGAGGCTGTATTTTTCCAATACCGATCCTTCTTCTTTCTTTGCAGCTTTTGCATTGCAGTCACCAGTAATTATCAATGCATCTTGATTACATGTGCGATCAGTTTCAGACTGTGGCATCTGGTAAAAATCTTCAATCTCTTCATCTTTGGCCTTAGTGGTTGGTGCGTAAGTTTGAATAATAGTCATATTAACTGTTGGTCCTTGTAGGCATGTAGATGTTATCTTATCACTGACAGCATTGTACTTCAGGACAGATCTTGAAATGTTCCTTTTGATGAGGAAAAAAGCAGTGTTCTGCTCCTTTTCGAAGACCGAGCGAAATGGCAGAAGTGGAGCAAAAGAAGAAGTGGACCTTCCGCAAGTTCACCTACCGCGGCGTGGACCTCGACCAGCTGCTGGACATGTCCTACCAGCAGCTGATGCAGCTGTATAGCTCGCCAGCGGCGGCGGCTGAACCGGGGGCTTCGGGGGAAGCAGCACTCGCTGCTGACGCGCCTGCGCAAAGCCAAGAAGGAGGCACCGCCCATGGAGAAGCCGGAAGTGGTGAAGACGCACCTGCGCTACATGATCGTCCTGCCCGAGATGATGGGCGGCATGGTGGGCGTGTACAACGGCAAGACCTTCAGCCAGGTGGAGATCAAGCCCGAGATGATCGGCCACTACCTGGGCGAGTTCTCCATCACCTACAAGCCGGTAAGGCAGGGCTGACCCGGCATCGGCGCCACCCACTCCTCCCGCTTCATCCCCCTCAGGTAGGCCTGCAGCCGCGTCCAAAAAAAAGCAGTGTTCCAAGTTTTCGGTCCCAGTAGACAATATGATTGTTGGATTCAAAATGGCCAAATGCTGTCCATTTCAGCTCACTAATGCCTAAAATATCAGTGTTTATCGATTGCACTTTGTTTTTAATAATTTTAAATTTTCCTATATGCATACTTTGTATATTGATAGACTTCATACATTAATGTATCTTTGCAGTTGTTTCTTCTCATTTTAAGTTGTGTCACATCAGTGAACGATGATCCTGATGGCCTTACTCCGTGAATGTCATTAAGGTCAACTCTACTTTGAGGACGCAATTCTTCCACAGTGGTCTTCTGAGTGCCTTCAAACCAGGGGAAGTCATTTGCTGGCGCCGTAGGTGACGATGTTTTGCTGCTCTTCATAAGGTTTTCCCTGGCTAATTTCTTTGCAGAATTAGACTGCCGGGTCCTTTTTCTTAGTCTGCGTGAGTCTAGAACCTCCGCTGAAACTCGTTTGCCATGGGTGACCCTGCTGGTACCGAAATACCAGTGGCATAGCTTCCAGCATTACAGCAGCAAGCAAGCCTCCACTGACCAGTAAGTGGCGGCTGTTGACTTTATCTTTACCCTTATTTCCTGATGCTGTTATCCCCTTACCTCAGGCTGTTATCTGACTTACCTGGTGCTGTTATTCTCCTTACCTGATCTATTATCAGCCATAACCGATGCTGTTACCTGCATTACCTAATGCTGTTACCTTCTGTAACCTGATGCTGTTATCCAACTTACCTGATGCTAGAGGAATAACTAATAATATCATCAAATAAAATAATACAAGGGCATTTTAAACTGTCTTTTGAGATCCATCTCCTGAGAGATTCCACCTCCCCATGTAAAATGAAAAAGACATTACATTTGAGTCCATTATGACTCTTACTGATCCCTCAGGACCGAGTAGAATTTTCCTGACGGCTTTCCCATCCTTGTGGAGGCAGATGGTCACATCTTTCTCAAGTAGAACCAATCGTTTCTATTGTTGCATGAATTTTCTACATTAAGTGACTATTACCGAGTTCTGTGTGGGTAACCTCTTATAGACATACGTGGTCTTGACTTTTTTAAATGGTAGATGCCTTATTCCACATGCACTCTCGTGATGCAGTGATGCAGCTCCAAGTGTTCTTCAGACTAGGAAAGAAATTTGAGGAAGGTAAGCTTCATGGTAGTCTGAAATACGGTTTAGAAGAAAGAACAGTATCAGAAACCACGTGAATCTGCAGCAAATGATGATCACTTGCAGAGTACACCATGCAATTGTGTTATCCCTTCTCTCCCGTGTGGTACCACTGGTTGATGTCCCACTACCCTGATTCCGGTTTCCTGGCTGTGTTATCTGTCCTGAAGTCAATGCTTAGCAACACTGTTAAACCTAGCAGTTGATTCTTGGTGTTCTTCATCCCCACTGCTTCCTTCACTTTTTTCCCTTGATGGGCAGTCCTGCTGCTGTTGCTCATCTTGTACACTCTCTTCCAGATTCTCGGTTACCTTCACCTTTTTCTGTTGTGTCTCTAAGAGAAGATGGCAGCCATGCGAGGAAAATGACTGATGCAGCTCAAAGGGCTACTGCTGCTGGGATGGTGACTTTAAGCTAATGCGGTGAAGTCCTATCATTCGCTGTTTAGGCATCTGGTCACTGGGGGTGAGGTTGAGGTTGACAGTAGTATAGGGTAGTATAATCCCTTTTCCTGATATTCTGAGATCAAATCATTAAATCAGAGGCCTCTTTCTGTGTTCTTGTAATAGTCTCATCTGTAATTTGGTAGGCTCTGAATCGTTAGTCTCGAATGGTTAGAATAATTAATGGGTAGTAGGACCTTTACAGTACCTCTTGGTGCTCAATGGTAATAAGGAAAATCCTTGTCCTAACGGTATCTAATGGTGTAGTTGTTACTTGCTATACAAAAGATTGGCAGTTTGAAATAACCTGGCAATCCTTACAAACTCTGTTCGGCATTTATACTCTTTCCGGTATGGTTGCTATGAGTCAGAATTGATTGAACAGCAATGTGAGTTTTTTGGATTTTCAGGGGCTTATTATTGCTGCCAAGAGCATTATCCATACTTCCTATTTGTCAGAGATCAGTGAAATAACACTGTTTTGCTTAGCTTTATGGCCTACAAAATGCAACTGATTCCTATTCACCATAGTTTCAGAAGATTTGGGAAGAAACAATCACTCTAGGCATGGAGAAGCTTGTTCTTAAATCCACTTTCAAATTTCCTTAATCCAACTTTACCCATACAGGCAGTCCTGGGTTGGAATCTCTGACTTTATTGGCCACTCCCACTTACCCTCTAATGTTAATGTCAGTTTGCCCTCTCTTGGAAAAGATTGAGCAAACAAAATATAACAAAGACGAATGCGTTATTATAATCATCTTTACTTGATTCATGTGCAGGTTTTAAATTATTCGGAAGGATTCCAACCTGCTGTTGCACTATAATAAGACTAAGCAAACGCTGCATGTACCTGTTCCAACTTTCCTGTAAATTCTTTGTCATTTTTCCTTACCTTAGAATTCTTAAAGGAATATTCATGAATGGATCAGGTTGGTAACCTGTAGACTGCATGTAATCTAATTTATTTAGTGGGCTCCAATTTGAACAGAACTTATTTTCGGGCTTCTTGTATTCCAGAGGTAATAGCAAGCAGAGTCCATGGTTAGTTTTAGTGCTGATTTTCCCTTGCATTGTGATTCATTAATTTTATTATTTGCCTATTTCTTCCCAGTCCTGTGTTCTTAGAGTCCTGGTAATTTGTTTCACTGAAACACTCCAAAGCTTTAAATACACACGTGCCAAGCCAAGTGCTGTCAAGTCGGAAAACTCCAAAGCTTTAAATACACACGTGCACCCACGTGTAAACACAGACAGACCGATCCAGTGACCAGCCAGCCAGCTGACTCACAGATCAGCCAACAGACAGACATCTTTCCTAGGTAGCCCATTCCCATCTGAGCCCTGTGAAGCTACTTTTGGTTTCTAATGTAAGGCACGACTCAGTTGTAAGATCAGGTGTACAAAGACTCAAGCCATTGTGGGTTACTTCCCTGTTGTTTGAGATCTAAGAAAAATCTTGCTTCTAGGGTTTACTAGTTATCTCCAAGAGACATGTAAATGAGGTGTGTGTGTATGTGTGTGCATTTGTGTTAGTCTCCCTCAGGAAGTTTTTGAGTCTTTTTTTTTTTTTTTAAACAAAGGAAAATTTATTCTTACACAGTCCAGTAGGCTACAAGCCCAAATTCAGGATGTCCGCTCCAAGGGAAGGCTTCCCTCTTGTCGACTCTGGAGGAAAGTCCCAAGTTTTTCATTCTTAAAGTACTGCAAATAGTATTGTTTTTAGACAGAGAAAATCAATTATTTGTTTATTAATATTGTTAACCCATTTACTTACTCCTAGCCAGACCTTTGACGGGATACCTAAAGTATGGTAAAGAATCAGGCCAACATGGTTTATGCCCTCTGGCTCCTGGGGATACCTGTTTGTTCTCTCCTTTGGGAGAAAAGGTTGAAAATCATTGGTAATGCATATATGAATTCCCTGTGAAACAAACATGCTCATGTGAGTTAGTCCCCAAAATGAAACAGGCCTGAGGAGCGAAATTTAGATACAATACCCCATCCTAATGTTCAGTCATTACTGTAGAAGAAAGTTTTGCTGAAATGCTTGATTTATAATAACAGCTTTAGAGAACTATGTTGAATTTCCTTCAAATGTGTATTATGTGTTGATTGCATAAAGAATACGGGTAGGTGTATGTCCTGCAATATCTGTATTCAACAATTATTTTTAATCAGTAATATTTAATTATATAATTATATTGTATGTAAAATAACAATAATATAAAATTGGATATAGTACACGTACTATATGGAAAAAATTCAAAATATGAAAAAATATATAAAACCAAAATGTCTGATTGCAGCACTGAGAGACTACCGCTTTTAATTCACATCTTAATTAGCTTCTCTTATACTTGGGTGCACTGTGTTTCTGAACTCTTAATTTTTCAGTTTTTGGCAGTTAATCCACTGTGTTCATTGGAGCACTTTTGATACCCTCAGTGGAATCTTAGGCAGCCCACCCCTCCGTTGAATTGATTCCAACTAATAGGTGCTCTGTACAACAGAATAGAACTGCCCATAGGATTTGCACTAATGCAATCTCTAGTTACAGAGACTGCCACATTTTTCTGTAGGAAATGGGCTACTGCATTCAAACTGCTGACCCTTGAGTTAGCCATTGTTCACTTTAACCAGTGTAGCACCCTTGCTCTTTGGAGTGTGTGGCATTGCTTAATAATCAAGTGCAGCAAAATTTGTGCAAAAAAATGTGCAGTTATTCACTCTAATTAGGATAAATAAAAACTATTAATAACCTCACAATTGTTCTTGTCAGATTTCGCTTATAAATGAGTTATAACAATCTTTCCATTTCCAAGCTGTTAGTATGGGGAATTGGAGATGAAACTGGTATTTCAGCACATTATGAAGGTAATTTCTAAATGCTTATTACGTGCCGGGCATCAGATGAGGAGCTTAATGTGCCTGGAGATGAGCTGATAAAAAGAAAATGCTGCTCATGGTGTCTTTTGGTTCTCAGCCAGTTCTCAGGTCTTTTATTCCGGTTCATTTTTGTTAGCTTTGCCCTAAGTTTGCCCCGAGATGTCGAACCTCACATTCATACACTTGGACCCATCATCCTCTGCTGGGATGACCCTGCGTTTGATCTTGGCTCTGCTCTCAATTCCTTGTTGTCTCAAAGGCCAGATCATCTCAACCTACCCATGTTCTCCAAGCATTCAAATCCCATTCTGTCCCTGGGTTTGCTTTTGCAAATCCATTTTAGAACTGACATTTCTTAGTGACCCTTCCTTGCCATACTGGGTCAAGTTAAGACAAGCATGACCTGAAAAACGCCTGTGGAAAAGATAACAGTGAAGGTTAAATTTGTACAGGATAAGTTCACATCAAAGAGATGGCTTGAAAGGGAAGTGTCAGAAATTAAGTAAATAACAGAACACTGGAAGTCACCATCGTGTAACTTGATGGCTGCCCGCCTGCCTTTTCCTGAGTCTCTGCTCTGGATTTCACCATGTCACCAGATAGTGAGTGTTTTGCAGAAGGAAATTTTGCAGCCTTTCTTCCATGGAAACCAAGACAGACAGTATGTTGAAATGATAACTAATGGATTAAAAAATACTGAAAACCTCCAATTACCTGTATTAAACACTATGTTATGCTTTCTTTTCTCTGAGTCTGCTTGTCAAATGCAGTATTTCAGGTTGACACTGCTTTTCAATTATATGTCTGAAGCAAAAGTCCCTGCTGACAGTCACAGTGACAGCAGATTTTGGTTATTATGTTTTTGTTCTCTTCCTCATGGATTCTGCAAAAGCCTGTGTGCTAATACAAGCCCCAGTGATGGGAAGTCCAACTGGAAATGTTATTAGAAAGCTATGGAGATGTAGTTAATGAAATATGTATGATTACAGTATTGCAGGACATGTGTAATATTGATGGAAATTCAGCCGATCTCAATATTTAATAAAAATTTAATTTGAAATATGGGCATTTGTGAGAGTGAGTTTTTTTTTTTTTTTTTTCTTGGTGAGAATGCAGCATATGTTAATTTCCTGCTGGGAATTTGGTGAATTCAATTTTCTCTTATAACTTCTTATATTGAAGTTCCCTTTTTTGGAAGTGTGCTTCTATATGTTCGTGTGGACTTGTTTTGGAATGTCTCAGAGCTAGTAAAAGACTAATGATAAGTTTTCGAGACAGTTTACAGCAGGCATCCTTCCCTCTGGTCTATTATTTTTCCTCCTGTACATTTTATTTATTTTATTGTGTTCTCTAAACATTACCAGCAAAACATAACTAATTCAAGTTTCTACGTGTACCAGTTAGTGGTATTCATGCCATTCTTTGAATTGTGTAACTGCTCTCACCCTCCTTTTTTGTGTTGTTCCTTCCTCATTAAAAAATGCACTGCCTTCTGAGGTTCTTTTCTGGTCATGTTGGTCCCACTGGCCTGGTGGGCTGGTGGTTAAAGCAACAGACTGTACACCACAGGTTTTACTGTTGGAAACGACCGTTGGCTCCACGGGAGAAACATGTATAAGTCCACTTCTCTAAAGGTTTGTAGTCGTGGAAACATTATAGGGTATGAGTCATGATTGATTCAATCGCTATGGGTAAATATTATTTAAAAGAGTATAATTCTCAGTTTTTGCTAGTTACGCTAAACTACTTGGCTTTAAGGTGATTGCACAGGATATTTTCAGTCTTAGGTTTAAAGATGATCACAGTACCACTAGTTCCAGGAATTGATTCAACTGTCTTGGCTCTAGGAAGTCTGGAATCCATCAGAAGTGGAAATTCTGCTCTGATTTTCCCCCTCTTGATCAGGATTCTTTTCTGGAATCTTTGATCAAGATGTCCAGTTATGGTAGCCTCATACTGTCTAGTTCTTCCGGTCTCGTAACAAAGGGACTGTATTTTCCGGAAGCAGTTAGCCAGATGTTAGGTATTGTCCTCCTAGTCCTCATTCTCCTTGTTGGTGCGTTGCTCCAGGTAAATAGACACTAATTATGGTGCCTTGGATGGCCACTGGAAAGTCTTATAAGACCACAGCACTGTGGAAGGAAGTAGGAGTTAGAACATATTACTAGGTCACTTAACTGGGATGTCTCATGAACCTTTGACCTTAAAGCATCAAACTAAGGACCAAAATCGCATGAATTCTTCGGCGGTTTGTAAACAACCGTAGGTAGCACTTACCTAGCACCTAGCCTGTTTTTTTTTTTTTTTGGTTGTTGTTGTTGAAATGTCTTGCACAACTTTTGCCATTTTAACTAGTTTTCAGAAGTGTACAAATTATTGATAGCAGTTACAATAATTTCAACTTGACCCTTAATCAAGAAGCCCTGAGTGTGCACTGGTGAAGAGCTCTGCTCCTGAGCTCACGGTCGTCACTTTCAGTCCATCCGATACTCCTAGGAAACCCTATGGAGCAGTTTTACTGTGTCCTGTAGTTTAGGTATGAGTCAGAAATGGAGTACCCTGAATCCGTGCAATTTTTCTGTTTCAGTGAGCACCCCATTTTCCCCTTCCTCTACCCCTGTTACTGCCTAATAAACTTTGATCTCTATAAAGTTGCCTTTCCTTCTCTCTTTATGCAAGTGACTGCCTAGTATAATTGTTCTTACATGATTGGATTTTTTGTTCAATATAATATTTTCACACTCCACCTGTATTGTAGCCCAAACAAAGCCAAAAACCATTGCTGCCTAGTAGATTTGAACTCATAGTGACCTTATACATCAGAGTAGAAATGCATCATAGAGTTTCGAAGGCATGCCTGGTGGATTTGAACTGCCAACCTTTTGGTTGGCAGATGTGGTAGCTAATCACTATTCCACCAGGTTGTCCATGTTTCAAAGTTTGACATCTCATACTGGTGTTATGTATTCCACATTTTAAGAAATCTATTAATTAGGTGATGGTCGTTCAGGCTGTTTTTGTCTATTTTTCAGTAGTGCTGGAATGAACACTGATGTACTTGTCTATTTTTGAGTGTCTGCGTTCAAGGTTTTGGGTATTATACCTAGCGGTGAAATTGCTGGTTATATGGTAATTCAATTTTTAGTTTTGTCTGGAATCAAGACAGAGTTTTCCTCGCCAGCTGCACCAATTTACATTCCCACCAACCATGGGTAAGTGTTCCATTTCCCTGCATCCTTGCCAGCGTTTACTGTTTATTTTTCTTCTAAGTTATGCAAGCAGCAGTGAAATGGTATCTCAGTGTGGTTTCGATTTGCTTCTCTCTGATTCCTGATAATGCTGAGCATCTTTTCAGGTGTCTATGAGCCGTGTGAATGTCCTAATTGGTAAAATGTCTATTGCAAGTCCTTTTCTCATTTGATGATTGATTTGTATTTTCGATGTTAAGTTATTATAGTTTTATATACATTTTTGTCACTGTTGGATATATGGTTTTCAAATACTTGTCCTAATGGGTAGCTTATCCTTGTATTTTTGTGTAAAGTATTGCTGAAGAAGAGTTTTAAATTTTTATGCTATCTTCTGGTCTATTTTAATTTGCATTTGGGCCAATACCATAGCCTTAGATATTGTTTTTAGGGAGGTCTCCATGTTTAGTTAAGGCTTTGGGTAAAATAGTGAATTTCATAAACTTTGTTTTTCAGAATAAAAATTTCCAGTGTAGTTAGTGGAGTCTGTTTGCAGATTGGTTGAATTCTGACATTTTTGAAATGCCAGAAAAATGACATGCTTTGTAGCTCATTAGTAGTAAGCACTGGAGGTCATAGTATAGACAACTAGGAACTGTAATCAATCAAAAATTCTATCTTGTTAGATTTATAAAATGATTTCATTGTCATGTCTGCTTTCAAGTATTTATATTTATGCTAATTTACACAGTTTTCTACAAAATAATAACAGTCATTTTCATTGTTTTTGGTTTATATATATATATATATATATATATATATATATCTTTGTAACTTAAACTCCCTGTTGCGGTAGCCCCATGTACTGATTTTAGCGTGGAAAAAGTCAAGCAATGGAGAGGTTAAGTAATTTTCCCGAGGTTACTACGTCAAGCTATTAAATGGCTAATTTGGGAGTCTCCATTAGTTCTTGTTGAAGAAAAACAGAAAGTGAAAACTAGTTAGATGTTTGAAGTGTACAATGTCAAATGATATAAGGCAGAGGAAGTAGAAGAAACAGTTTAAGAATTGGTGAATTTTTTTTTTTATTGTGATTAAGTGAAGCATTACAATCCAAGTTAATTTTCCATATGAAACTCTAAGCACCTGCTTCTCTGTACCTTTATCTCCTCTCCGCACCCGGTGACAGTACACTCTTGTTTTTTACTGCTTACTTACAGCATGCACTCAACAAACACTTGTCTCCTCCTCCCCACCCTCTCCTCTGCCCTCTAAAAGGAAACAGTAGGACAGCTGCATATATATGTTAAACCATAAAGTACACACACCACATTCATCAGTCTGTGTTCCTGAGTCCAGTCCAGGCTTAATCTGAAGTGTTGCCTTGCGTACGGGTTTCACATGTGTGCTAGCAGCACTTTTTAGAGGCCATGTTCTCAAGGGACCGTCCAGGTTGTCGGACCATGAATTCTGGTCTTTTAATAGAGTTCTTCAACTGTGCATTTCTTTTTCTTGTGCTGCATCAGGGACTCTACGTTGTGTCCACTATCAGGGCTGTCTTTGGTAGTGACTGGGCACCATGCAGTTCTTCTGGTGTTATGCTGATGTAGTCTTCCAGTCATATGGATCCTTCTGTCTCCTGGGCTCAGTTTTCCTCATGTCTTTAATGTTCTCAGTTGTCATCTGTTCCAGGTGGGTTCTAACCAGTTGATGTTACCCAGATGGCAGCTTGCTGGCTTTAAGGACCCCAGAGGACAGTGAAGAATTGGTTTGAGTACATTTTCAAAATGTATCTATACTTTATGGCCTCTTTCCTTGTGAGGCTGAGTCTTGGCTACAAGCAGAGACTGTGGATGATTTGGTGAATGACATCTCATGCTAGATAACCATCAGAACATGAATGTCATACTAACAGCGAGTCATGGGGACCATATCCAAATGTGAGATGTAACACTTTTGTGTTATGAGCTGCTTTAAGTACCTAAGCTGATGTTGGGAGAATTATGCTCTGCAACAATTTGTTTAGGATAAAAGCGCACAGATTTTACTGTCCAACAGTTGACTTACTTGTTTCTGGGGAGAGTAGACACAAGTTCATGAGCAGGTACATTTTCATTTTTAGCCTCTTTTCCATGTGAGTCAGCCATAGCCTGGAATGTTTGGCCTGTTTGGAGTATCATTCTAGGGTAGTTTGGCAACCTAGTGTTTGGATACAACTATTAGATGTATACAGAAGGCATTCAAAGTCACAAACTTTATGCCTCATGTCAAATTTAGTAGATTAAAATAATGGCTTTCTAATTCACTGTGCAAACTTGCAACAGTTTAATTTGGTCATTTCCAAAATAGATCTAATGAGTACTAAATCTAATAGGAATTTGGGGCCCTGTGGACACAGTGGTTAAGTGATATGGGTACTGGTGACAAGATCAGATGTTCAAATGCACTAGCCACTCCTCAGGAAACATATCAGGCAGCTGTGCTATGTCCTCTCGATTCAGTGTAGCCAAGAATCAACTCAACAGCAATAGGTTTTAATAGGAATTTTGGCAATTAAAAATGTATCCGGCTCATTGTAAACCCACATAAGTGTTACTGGTTAGTTGTCATTCATATTACAACCAGAACTGACCTAGAGTAGAATATTTGGTTCTTTAGAAAAGTGATATTAAGTCATATGAAAAGCTTTTCAGCAATCCAAAAATGTCCCCTGAAGTCCTCTTGAAACCAAAAAGTAGTTTAGCTTAACTAGTAAAAATATCTTCCTTGAATATTAAGTCCTTGTAGCAGTTCTTTGCATGGGGTCAAATTGACAGTAGCAACTGGCTAGATTGTATAGGAGGCTTTGGGGGTAGTGAATGTTTGTGGTGGAGGAACAACTCCAAAAAGGAGGGTCATAATATTTGCACAACTCAAAGAATGTAATCAATTTCTTTGAAAGTAAAATCTGCTGAATTGGTGTATATTTTCTGTATATTCTCAACAAAATAAAAATAGAATAAATTATTTGAACTTAAAAGTATTTTGGTGTTTGCCTGTTGCTAAGATCCTAACCAATGACATGACCGACACCTCTTGTGACATCCAACTGTTTCCTATACTTATCTCATTTTTGATGTTCCTTTCCTTTAGTTTGTGTATGGTTCTAGGACTCCTAAGTAACTTGTAATTTCTGTTCTGGAACTGATGATGTATGTGTTCAATATAGATGACCAAGTAGAAGCAGGTATTCTAGAAGTATGGTAGCATGTATTGAGAAGGAAGCTGGTTAGCCAGAAAAGGTTTTAATTGACTTGCAGAAGTAATTTTTCATTTCAATTAGTAGGTTTCTAATATTGGCAAGAGAGTTAACACTAGCGAGAAGATAACTGCTCTTGCTAGAGTCAAAATAGTGGTTTATGTTTTCTAGTGTGAAGGTTATTTTTGTATGATGTTTCATTGTACTATCTTGTCTGATTTATGACTGTAACCATCTGACCCAGGCTCTGATCTGTATTTTCTCCCCCAGGAATTTTTAGCTAGTTCATGTGAAGAAAACCCTGCGAAAATATTTATGTGCATCCCCAGAGGTTATCTTACATGCATCCTGAATTAGCCAGACCACCCGCAGTGTTGCTGATACTGTGCTGCAGACTCTTGGTGGTCCTGTGGTGTCTTGCTGGCCTCGCTGACAATCCCAATGTTCTCACTGTTGAGAATCTTACTCCTCATAGACAGTGAGGCCTTCGCAATGAACTGAACTTCAGAAAAAGCATAACTTCTTTCTTTCTGCCTCATGTTCCCTCTGGATTGTCTGATAGTAAGGCTCTGTTTGTCCTGAGGTGTCACTGTGTTTAGTCACCTTTTTCAACTGTTACAGTTCTTATATCCAAGAAAGCACATTTAACTGGATGGAGGTGGAGATAGTTGGATTGCGATCAGTTTATATAAGTTTTACCATCTTCCTCTCAGTGTCAACTGCCTGCTCCCCACCAGTAGTCCATCTAGCTAAATCTAATTTATTATGGTTTATTCCTTGTTGGTCTTGGATGGATTCTTAGGGGCCTTACAATTTGCTTAGAAACATGTCTTCAGCTGGCTTCTCCACTCATTCACTAGAACTGAAAGAAGATAACATCATTTATATCCTTAATCCACTAGATTTTGTGTAATGCTTGAGATCAATTGATGCAATTAGTTTGTGGGTGGAGAGTGTTGAAGAAGGTTTCAGTTCCTTCTGCAAGATGTACTTGTGTCTTGGAGACAAGGGCCAGTTGGGATCATCCTGTTAAGCTATGTTTACGTCTTTAGTCAGCATAGTTGTACAAATTGCCGTGACCTGGAATCTCTTGTCTGTTGTCTCTACAAGTCTATATGTCTTCCACTTTAGCAAAGTTTATTTTGTTTAGGAGGACTTTCTCGTCAGGACCCCAACTGATTCAGAAGTAATTTCCGATCTCCATAGACAGCTGCCATTTTATTTTGGAAGGTTTAGCTATTTCTTTGTCTATTCAGTAGGTATTTATGGAGCACTTGTTTCATTGGTGAACAAAACAGACATGGCCTTCTGTTTTCATGAATTGGAAATTCTAGTGAGAGAGATGGCAAGGAAATAGATGAAAGGTTAAGCCGCATAAAGAAATATGATGGAGAGTCATGCTAGCTGCTTTACATAGTGATGTCAGAGATGGTTTATTAGAGTAGGTTAACATTTTAACTCATCGCAGAAGGATTAAGAAGCAACCATTCAAAGCGTGTTCCAGGTATAGAGAATGGCCAGCATAGGAGCTCTGCATTTAGAATGGTTTTAGTGTGTTTCAGGAGATGAAACATGACCTCAGTGTAGTTTGAGCATCCTGTGTATGAGTTTTATGTATTATTTTCTCTGGTTTTGTATTGTGCCTTCTGAATTAAGACTGTCAACGTGGAGTACTATGATGTAGAGGCTAGGTTCTTTACATAGTGTATTTAGATCATTTACATTTATTGTAGTTATTGCAATGTTTTTATTATAGATGTTATATTTAATTATTGTTTTCTGTTTTCACTCCTTTTTGTCCTCTCAGTATTTTTTGTTATTTAAAGGTTTTTTAGTGTTCTGTTTTAATTTACATATTGTGTAGTATTTTTGAAGTTGCTGTATGTATCAAAAAATCTATCCTTAAATTTAAGAAACTGACATACTTCATTTTTAGAACAGCTTTAGATTTATAGAGAAAATGAGTATATAGTATAAAGATGTCCTATATTACTTAACCCCAGCCCCATTTTTCATATTGCTGGCAGCTTACATTGTTGTTGTTTAGGTGCATTTCAGTTGGTAGCAACCTGTAGTGACCCTAGGTACAAGAGAAGGAAGCAGTGCATGGTTCTGTGTCATCCTTGCTACTGCTGTTCGCTTGATTCATTTCTCAGCCTTTGTGTCAGTTCATCTTGTTGAGTGTCTTCCTATTTTTTGCTGGCCGTCTACTTTACCAAATTTGCTGTATACCTTTCTAGGGCTTCAGCCCTCCTCCAAACATGTCCAAAGTACACGAAATGAATTCCCACCATCCTTGCTTTGAAGAAGATCTCTGGCTGTCTTTCTTGTAAGAGTTTTTTTTGTTTTGTTTTTTTGTTAGTCCATGGTATATTTAACATTCTCCTTCCTAATTGCAGTTCAGTGGTGTGAATTCTTCTTCTGTCTTTCTTATTCTTTGTTCGGCTTTTGCAGGCACAAGGTGCTGTTCAAAATGCCATGGTTTGGGTCAGGTGCATCTTAGTCTTCAAGGTGACGTCTTTCCTTTTCAGTGCTTTAAAGAGTTCTTTTGCGGTAGGTGTTCCCCATGCAAGGTGTCCTTTGATTTCTTGACTGCTGTTTCCATTGGTGTTGATTGTCGATCAAAATAAAGTGAAATCTTTGAGAATCTCAACCTTTTCGTCATTTGTTACAGTGTTGCTTAATAGTCCAGGAGTGAGAATTTCTGTTTTCTTGATGTTGAGATGTAATTGATACTAAAGGCCATGGTCTTTGGGCTTCATCAGTAAGTCTTTCAAATTCTCTTTATTTCCTGCAACAATGTTTGTTTTATCTGCATATCATGGTTGTTAGTGAGTCTTCTTCCAATCTTGATGCCTCCTCCTTTTTCATATAGTCCATTTTCTTGGATTATTTGCTTGGCATACAGATTTAATAGGTATGGTGAAAAGATACAACCCTGACACACACCTTCCCTCGCTTTAAACCGTGGAATGTCCCCGTGTTTTCTTTGCACACACAAGTATCTTTTGATCCACATACAAGTTTCTCATAAACACGATTAAGTTTTCTGGAATTTCCGTTCTCTGTAATATTACCCATAATTTGTTATTATCTACGCAGTGAAATGTGTTTGCATAGTTAATGAAACAGAGGTAAACATCTTTCTGATATTCTCTGCCTTCAGCTAAGATTCACCTGACATTAGCAGTGATATCCCTGGTTCCATGCCCATGTTTGAATCTATCTTGAACCTGTGGCATTTCCTTGTGAATGTACTGCTACATCCACTTTTGTATGATTTTTAGCAGAATTTTATTTTCATGTGGTATTAATGATATTGTTGAATAGTTTTGACATTCTGTTGGATCACCTTTCTTGGAAATGAGTGTAAATATGTACCTCTTGGGCTGGTTTACCAGGTAGCTGTCTTCTAAATTTTTTTGTCTTGATGAGTGAGGGCTTCCAACACTGCTTCTAGCTGTTGAAATGTCTCAGCTCATATCCTGTAAATTCGTGGAGCCTCACTTTTCTGCCAATCCCTTCCATGCAGATTCGAGTTCTTCCTTAAGTATCATGGGTTTCTGATTATATACCTCTTTAAATTGTTAAACATCAATCAGTTCTTGGTGGTACAGTGATTCTGTATATTCTTTCCATCTTCTTTTAATGCTTCATTCATTGTTAGTATGGGACATTTGTTGCAGTTGATAACTCAATGTTTATACACTCTGATTAACTGACATCCAGAATTTTTATTAAAGTTCACTCTTTCTGTTGTATCCGTATAATGCTATGTTTTTAAATAAATGCATGATGGGAAGTATACAGTATCAGACAAAATAATTTCATCATCCTAAAATCCCTCTGTTCTACATATTTGTGCCTACCCTTTTTTTCCTACTCTCTGGCAACCACCGGTCTTTTTTTAGCCACTGTAGCTTTGCCTTTGCAGAGCATCAGAACGTTAAAATCATACAGTATGTAGCCTATTCAAACTGAGTTTTTTTCATTAATATTATTTTACATGTAAGGTTTTTAAACATGTGGGCCAAGATTTTTGTGATTTTCCACATGTCTGATAGTTTTTTTAATAGTACTCTGGATACTTTGAATATCATATTGTGATGTATTGGTTCTTATATAGTTTTTATTTAGAATGCCGATATTTTTGTTTTATAAGGCATTTCAGTTGGTTAAGTTCAGAACAGAAATTCTAACATAGCTTCTGTGAGCTGAGAGTCCTAATGTTCCTAATGTCACCTTAGTTGTTAAAACCTTTGCAGTGCTGCTTGAGTCTGTGTGCCTTGCATATGTGCTTTCTACTGGGCAGAGTGGATCCTGGGGAGTCTTGTAATAGTTCATTTAGTTCTCAAGTCATTGGTATGTTGATTATGGAAAGATCCACAGATGTAGAGTTTGGGGGTCAACCTAGGAGTTAATAAGAAACTTTATGGGTTCACTTTCATTAGCTGCTGCCTCTCTTCTCAACACTTTCCGGTTCTCTTTGGCTCTCCTTTTTGGACCAGAAAGCACTGACTTTTTCTAACTGCACTACTCTCAAGGCCATGAAGTGAGAGGAGAGAGAGAAAACAAAAAGGAGCAGGGCTTGGCTCCATTGAGTGCAGACAAATGTTCCTTTTTTCAGAGGTTCAGTTTCTGCAGATGTCCCATACCTGCCTCTTCCTTTGCCAGTGGCACACCTGCAGGATTGTCTGGAGGCTGCTGCAGAATAGAAATGAGGAAACACTACACTATCCCCACCTACTTTATGATCATAGAAGTTTACTGTTGCTGAAGCCAGTGTTGGAGGACTTATTATGGATCATTCTCTTTCTGCACCACGATGTTCAATTCTGGATTACTGGCCTATGGAAAAAGCCTGGTAGTGTAGTGGCTAAGTGTTTCAGATGCTAACCAGAAGGTCACAAGTTCCAATCTGCCAGCTTCTCCTTGGAAATTCTACGAGGCTGTTCTTTTCTGTCCTGTAGGGTTGCTATGAGTTAAAATGGTCTCAAAGGCAGTGGGTGTTTTTGGTTTGCCTAGGGGAAAGCAGGGCTGCACAGTATGGTTGTGGTGATGGTGTTATTCCAACTGCTAGATTAGTGACACTTCTAATTCTGGTGCTTTGCTTGCAATTCTTGCTTCTACTTTACCTTTCAACATCGTTTAGTAGATGTTCTATGGAATTTGTCTGCTTTATAGTTAATTTAAGAGAGAGAAAAATTGAGGCATGTACTTACTCTACCTTACCTACAGTCAAAAAACTCAGTTACCTTCCATAGATTAACTGTGGTCTGTTTCAGGAAGTCGTTTGTTTTCTCTTCAAAATCCAAGCAATAATAATAATAATAAGACACCTATATTAGACTTAAGTAATTAAAACTCGTAGCTACCCTAGAAATGCTGTTTATTCGTGATCATAACGATTTTCAGCTTTTTGGGGAGACACTTAATGTTCAAACAATGTTCTACACAATTTACACTACTACTTCTCTTCCCATTCCCAGCATTGGCACATAATAGGGTTTGATTGGATGCTTCTAGCAAGAATTCAAAGCAAGTGGAAAGCTGAATTTTGAGCTCAGGTTTGCCTGATGTCATCGTGGGTTGGTGTTTAAGTCCTTCACCACTAACTGAAAGTTTGGCGATTCAAACTAACCATCTGCTCCTTGCAGGAAGATGTGGCAGTGTGATTCCATAAAGATCATGGTCTTGAAAACCTTATGGGGATATTTCTACTCTTTCCTATAGGATTCCTGTGACTTGTAATCCACTCGATGGCAGTGGGATGCCATATACTGAAGTTTTTAAATGACTGGTGTGTTATTTTTCCTTTTCTGTGAACTTTCACCCAAGGTCTATGGAAATACTCCTATTCTGTACTACACCATTGATGTTGGCATTTCCCAGGTGATTACTTTTGACTTCAAAGTGGGTGAAGGTAGTTCTATATTGTTGTCTTTGGACATGGCCATGTAACAAAGCAGCTGTGACAAAAGCCCAGTATTGGAATGTGATTTTGTCCTTGAGCTTGCCCTCTTGTCCTTTTGCCTTGTATAAGGCAATATCTCCTGGATACTACTCATCCAAGGAGTATTAGAGACCTGGAGGCACCCAACAGCTTGAGACTAAGCTCAGCTGAGCTCAAGGCAGATCAGCTGCTATGTGAATAAAGACTTCAGAATGTTATTCTCAATTTGTAAATTTAGAGGTGGTTTCCTATGCAGCATCATTGTAGCGGTAGGGAACTGATACACTAATTCTGAGGATGTAAGTATTTTACTCAGGGATGTTTGTGTTTCCTCATGAAATTTCAATGAACATGTCAATTTGGATGTAAATGCTAACTGCCAGTAACATCTTTATGGCTCTTATTTATAAACTGAATTCCCTTCACTGCTTATTCTATTTGTAGGCCTGTTTGAAACCTAGAAGAGAGTTCTACTAAGGACTGAGCCTTTCTTCTGTACAGCTTCAGCTGTGGTACTTCCGCCATGTCCTGTCATGCCTATTTCAGGCCTTTGAACTTGGTGAGCCATTGCTGTGTAAGGCATCAAAGTTTTTACTTCAAACTGGATTTTTTACTCTTGTTCCCCTGTATAACTGCAGAATCAACATTGCTACTGGTCTCTTGGCTGGTCCCCACTGAGAAAAACTCACAGATCACAGGTTACTGTGTTGGTGGTCTCCTCAGGACTGTGTTTTTTCTGATGTGATGTAGTAAACTCTAGAATAGGATTTAGGCAGACTTGAACTTGAGTATTAGTTCTCTCCTTTAATGTCTGCATGACTGGGGGAAATTTATGTATCATCTCTGAGCTTCACCATCCTCAAAGGTAAAATGAAGTGGTAATCACTCCCTGGCCTCTCTTCAAGCAGTATTAGAGGCTTCAGGATCTCAGCAATGGTCAAGAAGACCTTATGATACTTCTGTATGCTGAATATGTTCAGCAAACCTGTAGCTAGGGGCAGCCACCCCAAGTGTTCTCTTCTTTATCTTTCTTAGCAGCAAGAGGTTTTAGGAACCTGGGGCTTGGTAGCACCATCTTTCCACCTGTCTCCTGTCACTCTTCGACATCCTTCTGTCACCACCTAGGTAGGAAGATCCTGTGCATGCCTATAATCTGCACAGAACTCAAAGAAGCCTATTTCTTTCACATCAGGAATGTAGGTGGCTGAATGTATCCTCCCTGGGAAACTGAAGTAGTGTCGGGGATGCTGCACTTGGCGCCCTGCATTTCTTTTGGCGTCTTGGGGTTGTGACCACTCCTTGCTCCAATACAAAGTGAATATGTAGTCTAGGGACTAAATAAAAAATGTTCAATCTGACAGCTTTCTCCCCTCCAATTTTTGTTGTAAGTTGACCCACCTGTAAGTTTCACTTACAGAGACCTCATGTGTTGTAGATGAAAATATTGCGTGGTTTAGTACCACGCAATTCATGATCAGTAGTATGTTTGAGTCTATTGCTGTCTTTGTTGTGTTAATGTGCTCAACTGGGCGTTACCCCATGTTTGCTGACCCTTTGTTTTGTCAACCATGGTGTCCTTTTCTAAAGATTTGTCTTGTCTAATGATGTGCCCCAAACTGGTGAGCCTAAATTTTGCCATCCTCACCCAATTACATCAGCCTTAATGCTGCTTTTGCAAAAAAATTGGCAGCTCTTTCTCAGTCTTAGTAATGTTTTAGGTCCAGTTAACCTGTGTTTTCCTGCAAAGAGTTATAATTGCAATTGTATTCTTCCTTTGACTTAGGTGCTGAATTTGGTAGACCTGGCTTCACTTCCAGTGAAAGGAGACTATTTATCATTTACCATGTGTCTGGTCCTTTACAGTCTTTATATCATTTCCTCTGATTTAGTCCTGACCTCAATGTTTAAATCCCCATTTTACAGGTCAGGAAACGTAACCTTAGACTTAGTAGTTAAGAGTCGAAAGTTAACCCTGCATCTGTCTGAATCAGTAGCTTGTGCTCTCCATATCATACAGTCATTGTTTGCATTCTGCAAATTAGGTAATGAATGTGAAGCATTTCATGTGTACCTGGCATAGAGTAAAAGTCACCGAAATGCATTGCCGTTGAGTCGATTCTGACTGATACCAACCTCAGAGGACAGAGTAGAGCTGCCAAATAGACTTTCCAAGGAGCGCCTTGTTCAACTGCTGACATTTTGTTTAGCAGACATATCACTGAACTACTACGCTGCCAGAGTTACACTCAGTAAATATTGACTGACGAAATCATCCACCTGAAAGTGCAAGCTGGAGAGCCAGCATTTCATCTGTTTGTTCTTAAAGGAAATCCACGGGTTTTTGAAAAGTTAGTATACATATGATAGTATTGTGAAAAGAATGTCAGGTTTCGTCAGTCAAAACTTGTCATTTGTTGTATGGGGAAACTAAGTTTCAGAGAAAGAGAGTAACTTGAATTTGTGTTTTTCTCCACTGCTTCCTGTCACAACTCCCAAGATCTCCTAGAAAAGTTAGTCTCTCCTACATGTGACCAGAGGAACCAGATTGTACCCAGCCACCACCAGGGGTAGTCATTATGGGGCTCATAAAGTTGAGTCTCACTGGCAACATGAGAAGTAAAGGGGTGCACCGTGAGAACTCCAGTAAAACACCGCCACTGATGGCCCGTGGGCCTCGGGGTCCTCTGGGTGCGTGGCCCCTGGTCCTGATGCTGCACCTGTCCATAAATGGTTAGTGAGGTCATCTCTTTGGACAGGAATGGATTGGACTTGGTGACACAGCGTGATCATAATTGTGTGTGCACTTTATGGTTCTATGCTTCTATAGGATGTCATCCTGCTGGCCTCTTACTGGAGGGGGCAAAGAGAGTGAAGAAGGTGGGACAGGAGATTGTTAGGAGGATATGACATGTGTAGAACAAATAAGAGGGTGTGCTGTCACTGGGCAGGGAAAGCAGCGTGAGCGGCATATAGGTGGGCATGCAAATTCATACTAGATTGTGCACTTTCACTCAATCACAATTTAAAAAAAAAGTCTCTCTTGACCCTGCATTATCAATTGAAAAGTGGCAGTGATCGTTCCCCCTCTGAGGTCTCTCTAGTAGGTAGTTAGACCTGGCATGTATAATGAGAAAATCAGATTTTAGGCATTAGTGATTAGAAAATTAACAGTATTCCCCCTTTTTTCACATTCTGTATGTCCTCATCCTTCTCAAGCTAGGCCTACAGTTCTGGAAAGACACATTTCTGAATCTTTCTCTACTTTCCTCATAATGAGTATTATGGAAACTTTCTTCTCCTGCGTCCCATTACCTTAGGGACCTACTGCCTATCAATTTTATTGGATAAGGTAAGATAAAGGCTAAGGTATCAATGGTCTAGCATATTATTTTGCTTATGTATCATATGCATATTAACAGGATCTTTCCTTCAAACTATATATGTACAGTGAAATTTTATGCAGGGAGGGATGGGTTTCTGAAAGAGAACGATTCAAGGAGATGGGCTTCTCCTTTCACTCTACTTGAGTGGCCATGGAAGAAGTCTGATCTTTTGGAGCCTAGTGACAAGAAAATGTGGGATCTTCTTAGGGCTAAATGGACCTGAGAGTTTCCCTTGGTAGTTTTTGCTATAGCTAGGCAGTAGTATAACTGTCCTCATGTCTTGGAGTTCGGGCTCGGCCTCCTTGGGTTCTTGGTTAGAGTGAAGTGTCATGGATTAAATAAAATGTGTATGGCCATTTGGCTGGGCCGTGCTTCCGTATAGTTTTTCCTATGCCGTAAGGTAAAGAAGATTGTGGTAGGATTGTACATCCCTTCCTAAGGTCACCTCCCTGCTCGAATATAAAGGGAGTTTCCCTGGAGTGTGGCATGTATACCACCCTTTATCCTTTTTCTTAAAAGAGATAAAAGGAAAGGGAAATAAGGAGAGAGTTGGGAACCTCACACCATCAAGAAAGCGGCACTTGTAGAAGGGCATGTCCTTGAGACTTGAGGTTCCTGCACTAAGATGTTCACTGGCCAAAGACTGATGCAACACACGGACTTTCCTACTGGACTACAAGATGAAAATCCTTTCCCTGGAGTGGACTCCATGAGTTTGGACTTGTAACCTACTCAATTGTAAGAATAAACTTTTCTTTGCCGAAGCCATCCACTCTGTTGTATTTTTTAAGAGTGTTTAGTAAGATGAATATTGATATGTGTCTGAGTCTGGAGAAAACTAGCAAGATAGTCCTGTTTGAGCCAAGCCTAGGACCTATCTGACCATGCCTTTGATGGCAATAGTATTCTAAAAGTCACAAAGCAGTGTACTCATTGTCGTCCTCCTGGCCACCTTCGTGAAGAGGTACACATGCTTATTGACAACAAAGTTGCTGATCTAACCTGGGTAGTTGGCGTAGCCAAGCCAAGTGCCGTCGAGTTGGATATGACTCCTGCATAGGAAACTTGTTTTTAACAAGACACAGAGAAACGCAGTAAGACAGGAACTCTTCCTGTATTGCCACTGGTGATGTATTCCTTCTCATTTTTATTCTCTGCACATACAAGGAATGGTGCATAGGCATTGCCTAGCTCATCAATGCTTTGGGTGATTTCCCCAAGGTTACAGAGTGAATTCAGGACTTAGTGACAGCTAGGTGTTAGGGTTCCTGATAAATAGTATCTGCTGTTTTTTTTACCATAGTGTTTATGATGTGTCTATTAAAGCCATACAGTCAGATGGCATGGTTTCCAAAAGACTACTCTTACATATGTTTGGGAACATATGAATCATGATGTGTGTGTATAAGTGTTACTTAGAACAGTACTGTTACATATTTATCGTTTATACATTTTAGGTGTTGTTACTATTATTTATGATTGTTTATAAATATACACACAGTACGTGTAAGATCCTTTAGGATCTATTGCTCCTTCTTTTTAGCTAATTGACACATTTATGAAATTTTCTAATTTACCTTAAATCCTCTTTAACAGTCTCATGATTTGAGCATTAGCATTATTATTATATGTTTGTTATTAACCCCAACCCATAGATTTAATAAAAGTCTCAGAAAAGTTCAATGGATTTACCAGGATACTCACTGCATCAGTGATAGAATAATATTGCCAAAGGCCTCTTCTCGTGTTTCTCCACTGAGCTGAAGGTGAGATGAGGTATCATGTGGGCTCCAAGTTGTGAACAGAGAGAACGGGAGCACTCCACATGCTCCTGTAGGTCCAGAGAGGATTGGGAGCCTTGTGTCTTATGTAGCACATGCCTGGAGGTAGGAGCTGAGGGCACCCAAGACTGACTTTTCATATTGCCTTATTCTGTTAACAACAGTGTGCTCATATAATGGTTTATTCCCGTGATCTTAAGCCTTTCTCCATGTTTGTTAAAGAAATGCTATCTAATTGGAATGAACCTGACAAATGTAATGAATTTAGATCCAACAGAGAGGCTGATCTCCATCAGGAGAACAGATTCTGGCAAGGTATGGGAGAAATGGAAGGGTGCGGGAGACAAAAGCGAGTGAATATAAAAGAAGGGGAGGGAGAGACAGGAACGCATTTTACAGGGGAGATCTAAGTATGTGAAACATAGAGCTAAAAAAGCAAGCACCTGTGTGAGAACAAAAGAATATTTTCCTGCTCCTTAGCCTGCTTGCTACACAGACTCTTAAAGTCCAGATTAGAAATGTTGAGAAAGACGCTAGGCCCTATATTCCACTGATTTTCAGGAAGGCATGAAATGACCCAATGAAATTACAGTCATCAGCAAGGAAGTAAAGTTATGTTGGATTGTGCAAACCACAGAGTGGCTAGCTTCATGTCAGTTTTAAACCGTGAATCTAGAAATTACTATTAAAAGATGGTTCATGACACTAAGAAGAGTCAGCAGTGATTATTGGCATCCAACACATATTTACTTTTAAGAAATTATGCCATATGATCTTCAACATTTATTTAATAGGGTTTGCTTTGTGATGGCATTGGGTAATACAGTGGACACTGTGTATGTAACTGTCATCGAGAAATTTAACAGGATTTCTAATCATATGTTTACGGAAAGTATGAGAGTCTGTGGCCTCACTCATCCAATTATGGTGCAGGTAAGGATCTGGACAGTGTTAATAAGATGGTTTCTAGTGACATGACATTGGGCTTGTGTTCTCAACTTCATCCAGTTCAACCTCTGCTCTGATGACGTGGTTTAAGTTAAATAAAACAGGTTAGTCAGAGTTATAGAGGGATTTTAACAGGTTTGGTTAATGTGTTGAGTGTGTATGATGAAACTTAATAAACTTAAACTCAAAATAGTATTTAAGGAGTATTTGACAAGAAACTGGTTACCAAAGTGAAGTATGTAGCACTTTTTCTATGATGAGTTTCAGAGCTGAATTGTCAGTCTTGCATACATAGATATACACATATGTATACGTATGTGTGTGTATATGAGGACTGTCAGTTCAATTTATGAACTCATCCTAGAAAATGTGCTTTGTACCTTGTTGCTTAAGATTACTACAGTAATCGTGAAAGTACTCCCCTTCGGAAGTAATGGACCAGTGCCGGGGCCTAGTCCACCCTTCAGAGGAATTTTTGAACTCTGTTTCTTGACCCACTATCAGAACTATGGTCGTGTTACCCTTGATGCCCTGAACATCATCCGCATGTCTTCCTTTCAATATTTCCTTCATCTTCGGGTAAAGAAATAAGTCATTGGGGGCCAGATCAGGTGAGTTGTGTGGGTGTTCAGTACACTTAATTGATTACTAAAAACCCACTCATAAGCAACTATAGAATTAAGATTGTGACCTTGCCACTGTGCACAATTTTCATTCCAAATAGAGTTCCAGAATTGCTCTGAAGGGGGAACTAGATGCTGTCATCGATGTATAGCTTCCCAAGCAGATTATTTCGAATGTGACCATAGTGGTATTCAGCAGTGAATACTTAGAACAATTAAGTTTGTGACATCACTACCTACAATTAAACATTTCTTCAGTTTTCCTCAATGTAAATTAGTTTTGTAATTCTTGAGCTTCTTGACAAATAGCAGCAATGCCTCACCCTTCCTTTCTTTGGCTAGCAAAGAGTTGAGAACATTTGTGTGAGTTTGTTTATTAAACATGATTAGTAGCTGGTCATTTGTGTATATAGCCATCTCTTTGCTACTGTAGCTGAAATCCCTTCCATGAAAGTAACAATGAATTGGATTCCAAAGGTGATGATATTGCCATCTAATGGCCTCTGTGGAAAGTGTCACATGACTAAAGAGAACATTCTAACATTTTCCCCTTGATATACGCTGTACCCGACACTCACGCTGCCGGGGTGTTTTCTTGCTTTTGGGCTGCAGAAATGGATGCGATTACCTCGTTAGTCCTTCCACCACAAACTCGTTATTGAACGGATTTATTAATAACCAATATTATGTCAAAGGTGGTTCTCAGTGTCATTTATAAACAACATCCCTGCTCTCAAAGAGCTTTCTGGGAAAGTTAGGAATGCAGGATTACCTAATCATGATCCATTGTCAAGGAGCCCCATTTCTGGGACAGACGGAGAAAAGACACTGTACCCTGTCTCTCCCATGGATACAGGTGTAGCACCTGAATAGAATGAATGGAGCAAGGAGGACCCTGAGAAGTCAATAAGCGTGGATTGCGGTGGGGGAGCCACCAAAGAAACAGAATCGAAGTGCCACTGAATTAGAGGTGAGCAGAACATTTTTTCCTGTGATACATTTTGACTTCAGCTCATCGCTTAAGAAACTTGGCAAATGGACAACGGGCAGGAGGCGATAGCTCTAGGGGAAGCAATATAATTCTGAATCAAGGAATGGAGATGGCAAATCCTAACCTGTAGTAAGTGTGGAGAGTCTCCACATTTGTCCTGTGCTCTGACTCCCTCTTCACCTTCCCACCCTTGACCCGCCCGCCTGACACTCTTGGCAATCCTCTGCACAATCCCACGGCAGTACTACTAAATGGAGCTTGGAGGAGTTGAACCTTTGGTGGAGGTCTGTCTGGTCACAAAAGGGTTGATGTAACCCCTGCTGCTTTTTTCCTTTTGCTCCTTCCACCACTTGCATCTTAGATATGAGTACAGTTGCAGCAGTGTCCCATCAAGTAGGATCTAACTAAAGCTACACCTTTCTGCCCAGAGGACAGAAAAGGAACGTGAAATTGCTGAGATCACAGAAAGGGAAGAGTTTGGCAAAGTGAAGATATAAAGTTGTTTATGAATTCCTGAGCTTACTTGTGAGTTAAACATGTCTGTGTTGGAGCCTACTTGGCCCTCTACACTGTCTTATAAGGTAATATCCGACCTTTTCAGGACACAGTCTAAGGTTACCTGGCATATGAGGAATCAGGAAAATATCTACTCACATGATAAAAGACAGAAAAAAAGGAGATGCCTGTGCTGTGGTACAGATAGGAGAATTATCTGAAAAAAGAAGTAGCTGTCAGGCTCTAGCAAGTAATGGCAAACACACTTGAACAGAAAATAGCCTAAGAACAGAACTCAAAAAATATAAAGATTAACCTAATGGAAATTTCTGAACTGGGAAAATACAACAACAACATCAAATTCATTAGATGACTTTAGTGGTAGATAGGAGGTAATAGAGAAAATGATCTATGAACATGAATATAGAACAATAAACAAAGTTCATTCTCAACAATAGAGAAAAAAAAGATTAGGAAAGATTAAGAGAACTTTTGGGGCCTGTGGGACAACATAGTAGTTAACATTTTGTGTCAGTTTGGTTAGGCCATGATTCTCAGTGGTTTCGCAGTGATATGTGTGATGTGATAACTTCCATTATGAATTTTGGTATTACGTCATTACCCCTGTGATGGGATCTGCTATGAGTAGCTTTTCAGTACAAACAGAATTTCCCTGGTTGTGTGGCCTGCAGTGAATATAAGTGGATATTGTAGAAAGATTTGGGTGCTTTTTGCTCATGCTGGATTCTATAACTAAGAACTATAACTAGTTCTTAGTACTGGAACTAACAACTTACCTGCCTGTCTTGCCTGTTGGTCTTGAGATTAGTCAATCTTTGCAGCTTGGGAGAAATAACCCTGCTCTTTGACCTCCAGATTTGGGGTTCACCAGCCTTGGCTGCCATATGAATCAGGAAAAGCCTCCATGCGAACCTTCAAGCCTCTGCTGATGTATCAGTCATTTTCTTCATATAAATCTCTATCTTTATATGTATTTGTATGCATTACTGATTTTGCTTCTCTAAAGAACCATTGTTAAGACAGAGTATAACAATTGTATCCAATGTTTCTATACTGGAAGGAGAGGGGAAAAAATGTGGTGCTGAAAAACCACTTGAAGAAATAATGGTTGTAATCTCATGAGGATGCATGCCAAGGTCACAAAACAGTTGCTGTGTGCATTTTTCAGTGAAAAGCTAATTTGTGCTATATCACTGTCCATGACAATGAAAAGGTGGAAGCAGCCTAGGTGCCCATCAAGAGATGAATGGATTCAGAAACTGTGGTGTGTATACTAAGTGGAACACTATGCAATGATAAAGAACAATGATGATTTTAGGAAGCATCTCATAGTCTGGTTTCAACTTCAAGGTGTTATGCTGAGTAAAGGCAGTCAGTGGGAAATGGATAAGTAATGTATGAGACCTCTGCTATACGAACTGAAAAATGTAATTATGTACAGAAGAAAAGACTTTGTCGACTACAACTGTGGGTACAGAGGGAGAAGCTTCATAGATTAGATAGTAGATAGAAGTTTGATTAGGTCAAAGCAGTGAGAGTATGCAGTAGACAGCAGATCAACATAACTGGACTACACCATAAACTGAAACGTTTTCTAAAATCAATATTTCATGGGGTAGAGTAGCAGGTTCGGTGGCCTGGGGGCTATGTCTTCAGCGGAGATTGAGGCCAATTGATATAACTAGTCTTTGCTAAGCATCTTTTGCATCCCATATTGGTGAGTGGTGTCTAGAGCATTAAAAGCTAGCAAGCTGCCATCTGAGGCACAGCAAATGGTCCCAACCCATCTGGAAGAGATGGTGACTGAGAGTAACAAAGACAGGAGTGAAAAAGATTTGTCTAGGAGACAGAAGGGCTCACATGAATCGGAGAGTGTCTCAGCATCAGAGCAGGAGAACCAGGTGGTGACCGGCCACCACCAAAGACAGCCGTGATGAGGAAACACAATATAGAGTCCCTGAGTCAACACGAGAAAAAGGGATGCAGTTGGAGAACCCTACTAAAGGACCAGAGTAATGGTCTGAGAGCCGAGAAGGTCTCCTCAGAACCTGGCAGCTACACCTGGTACTGGCCCTGACTGGAAATCAATGTTGAGGTCAACTCTTCAGGCAGAAATGGACTGGACTCAGAGACAGAACGTGACCATATCGTTCGTGTACTTTATGGTTCTATACAGTAATAGAAAGCCCTCACCAAAGTGGGATGCAGAACATTTTCCTTAAAACATTGTTACGGCAACTGACCTAGATTTCCTCTGAAACTATGAGGAATGATCCCTGTTATAACATGCCCAAAGGTATTTGAGGCTTTGTGTTACCATTCTTGATTCTAAGGAACATTCTGGTTGTACTTCCTCCAAGACAGATTTGTTGACTCTTTTGGCAGGCAGTCCATGGCATGTTCGGTAATCTCCAGCACCACAGTTCAATAGTGTCAATTATTCTTGTGTCTGTGTTATTCATTGTCTGGCTTTCATGTACATATCAGAGGATTGAAGCATGGGAGCTTGGGTCAGGTGTATCTTGGTCTTGAAGGTTACATCTTAGCTTTTTAACATTTTTAAAATGATTTACTGCATCAGATGTGCCCAGTGCAATGTATCTTAAGGTTTCTTGACTACCTCTTCTAGGAATGTTGTCAATCGAATGAAAATTAAATCCTTGACAAGTGCAGTATTATCTCCATTTATCATGATTTTGTTTATCAGTCCAATTGTGAGACATTTTGTTTTCTTTCTGTTTAGATGCAGTGCGTACTCAAGGCTCTCGCCTTTCGTCTTCATCAGTGTTTCAAGTCCTGTTCACTTTCGGTGAACAAGTGTTTGTCCTCTGCATGTTGTATGTTGTTAACAAGTTTTCTTCAAAATTCTTATGCTACCTATCTGTGGGGTTAAAACATCTGGTTAAAGTCAGTTCTGGCACACTGCAAAATAAATAGGACCTGCAGACTCTACAGTACTTTGTTTTAGGATCTAGAAATAAAATGTAGCAGTATGCAAAGGTACTTTGTTTTAATTGTGTGTATATACCTTTACAATAGCTTAGAAAGATGGCAAGGAGATCAAATTGAAAGCTATTTGTCCTTCATAATAGCCCATTGTGTCAGCCTTTCATTTTCTTAATAGCGGAAACACTGCGTAGTCTGTTCTGCTATAATGCCTGTGTTTCAAACATGAATTTGTTCCTGGGTGATTGATATATTAAGGAACAATTTGAACATGACCCAAATTTCATGTTTACTTGTACGGGATTACATCAGTAATAAACACTAGGTGAAGCCAGAATACTGCTGAACACTGTGGTGTGGGAATACCAAGTGTGCACACCACGACCATCTGCTAGCCTTGCCCATCCTCGTCTCCTTGTGCAGCTTTCCATTAGATTTATTATTTTACAATAACTCAGAAGCTGCAACACTTGTGTTCACAAGAATGTGCCATTCCTATAATACTGTTTATCCCTGTTGTAAGCATTTTACATTTCTACAAGTGTGTCACCATTTTCATTGAATGTGTGTCTTGTTCGGGAGTCTTGTCTGCATAGTGGTTTAGAAAGCATGACAGCTGACCAAAAGGTCGGCAGTTCAAATCTTACACCTGCTCCTTGGAAAACCTATGGGGCAGTTCTACTGTCTCCTTTTGGATTCATATGAATTGGAAATGCCTCAGTGGTACAGTGTTTTTATGTGCATGTTGTTGTAATAGTCCCTGATGGAATTTCTTTTTTTATTTAATTTTTTATTTCTTTATTGATTGTGTGAAAGTGTACAATCCTGTATAAATTTGCATGCCTACCTATGTGCAGCTCTAACCGCTGTCCCTGCCCGGTGACAGCACACTACTCCTGTCTGTTTTCTGCATGTCATATCCTGATGAAGTTTTGATGGCTGTTTCCCTAATTTGAATTTTCCGAGAAGCCTTGTGGTTTTCATTACACAATTTTATATAGTGCAAATTTTTTTCTAAATGTTTATGTTTGTTATGGAGCCCTGCTCGCACCATGTTTAAGAGCTCAAGTCCAAAGAAATATTGTGCAAGAGACAGAAGTGGGACCAGTAACAAGTATGCTTCGAGAAACATGTCTGCCGAAATCCAAGAAATTCTCACATCCATTAACAGTTCCACTGGGGAAACCTTTGAAAGTTTGCCTCATCATAGATTTGCTCACTAAGATTCCTAGGTTTTGAATTGTCTTTCTTAACAGTTGTTCGTATAGGTTGCAGTAACAACAGGAGGTTCCCTGTTAGTTGAACACATCTGATTCTTCATTACATGCTAATGAAAAAAATCACTGTGGAAAGCATAGGGTCTTTTGTTCTGTATTTTATGATTTGTGTATATGAAACATTCCATAATGGTGTTTTCCAAGATTTTTCTAGCTACTGTCTTTATTCCTCAGGGCCCAAATGATGTGTCCTAGTGAGTCCAGCTTCATGTGGCTGACATTTTAGGACCAGTAGTAATGTTTCTAATTTTATCACCTAAATCCACAGCACTGGGTGAAAAACAAGTATTTAGGTTTCACAGATGCAATGGTAGAAACACATTGTAGGCCATCCGACTGGTGTATGCACTCCCGTCTGGAAATACAAAATGAAAGTATAATTTCACCAAAGTCAGGAATCTTTCTGTTGTAGTTTTTCTGAACTCGGTGTGATTTTTATCTTGTTTCCATGTGACAGTTGGGATTGTGTGGAGACATTTTTCATTTTTTTTACAACTTGCAATGAAGTAGTATTACTGCAATTCAGTAGGTAAGGAGATCAAATTCTCTTAAACATCTTGCAATAGTTAAGAGTATCTATTGCCACCAAACAAAACATTATCTTACCCTACATGTTAGTAGTGCCAAGGTTGAGAAATTCTCCTCTGATACAGTGTTTGTAAGTATAAGGCCCTTGCAGGCTTTTGACAAATATGTGTTAAATCAATGAAGGATGTATGGTGGGCCAAAAATGTGAATTGGTAGCAGGAACTGCGTTTGATTGGAAATTTTATAAAGCGAGAATTGCAAAAAGGCTGATAATCAGCAGCGTGAAGCAAAGAGCCGTGTCTTTCTTGTGAGTTGTGGCCTCTATTCAGAGTCGTTTCTGTGTGAACCATATGACCGTCTTCTGTACTGAGCTGAAAGGGTGTGTGTGAGGGGCCTATTCTCAGGGGTTCTAGGATCTGTGTCAGGCCAGATCTAGTATATTTTCTAGAGGCTTTGACTGATTGCTTCAGAAAATAAGTTGTTTTAGGAACCGCAGGAAAAGGCATTATAGTGACTTTGACATTGGAGAAGAAATAGGAAAATTGTTACAGTGGTTAACAACAAAGGAGTTCAGCATTTTGGAGAAAGTGGAAGAATCTCATTAACATTGTAAGTGACTTCTAGTGTTTTGTCTAGAACAGAACACCGGGAGGCAAAAGTGAAGCCAAGGAGATTAGTTAAAAAAACAAAAACAAAACCAACCACTCCTGTTAAGTTGTGTCAGACTCAAAGCACAGCAGAGGTCAAAGTAGAACTGCCCCATTGAGTTTCCAAGGAGCACCTGCTGGATTTGAACTGCTAACATTTTGGTTAGCAGGGTAGCACTTACGTACTTGGCCACCAGGGTTTCCAATGAGATTAGTCAGGAGGCTGTTAATATTTGATGTGGTAAGAGATAATGGTGGCTTGGATTCGAGTAGTTCACACCCTGGTGGTGTAGTGGTTAAGTGCTATGACTGCTAACTATGAGATCAGCAGTTTAAATCTACCAGGCACTCCTTGGAAACTCTGTTGAGGCTTTTTTACTCTGACCTTTAGTGTGACTATGAGTTGGAATCAACTTGTTGGCAGTGAGTTTGGTGTGCTTTGGTTTAGACTTGGCTGGTGCTAGAAGAGATGGAGACAAGACAGATTCTGGGTGTATTCTGAAGGCAGTATCTAAGGGTCTGTTGACAGACTGGATGTTAGGTGTGAGAAACAGAAGACAAAATGATACTCAGTTTTCATATGTAATTCAAAAGAAATCCAGTTGTTGCCAACTCATGGTGATCCCTTGTGTATCAAGGTAAAAACTATTCCATGGGGTATTCACTGGCTGAGTTTCTGAAAGTGCTTCACCTCTTCTTTTTTCCTAAGTTCATCTTCCTAAGTGGATTCATACCTCCTAGCCTTTAGTTAGTAGCTAAGTGTGTTTACAGTTTGTCCCACTGTGGGACTTTTTGTTTGCCTGATTACTGATCGGTTGGAGAGAAGTTCTATTTTGACCTATACCACTCCACTCACCACAAAGTGGATTGTAAGATATAAATGACTTCAAAATAAGTTTATGTATTCTTTCCCCAGAAGTCTCCTTAGAGGATATCAGTGTTGTCCAGGATGTCCTAGTTCCTGAAAACTCTGGAAAGCCCTATACTGACTCAGCTTAACATTTTGATTCAGTTTGGTCATCCATGTATGAATTAACTCTTAGGACTTTGATATTTCACATCTTCTTGAGTGGTTTTTGGAACCCGAAACACTTCTCTCCAATACTCAGTGGTGTTTTTCTGGAAAGCTAGTCTTTCCTACAAAGGTCTCACTTCCCCTGTGTCTTGTTGATCTGGTGGTACTCTAACAGAAATAACATGACATAGATGGCTTAACAAAGAAATCCTTATTCTTTCGTAGTTGAGTAGGCCACAGGTCCCAAAGCAGGGCGTCTACTCCAGGAGCAGGCATTCTCCGTTAATCAGCTGTCGGGGCAGGTGCTTGTGTTGCCTGTGTTTTCAGGGAGTCTCTTGGCTGAGGAACGTCAGGTCTGAAGGATGTACTCTACTGCTTGTGTTGCTTTCTTGATGACGTGAGTCTCCCAGCTCTCAGCTTCCTTCAATTCCTTTTTATCTGTTTTAGGGTGAAAGAAAAACAGGCGATAGAAGCCACCCTCCAGAGAAGCTGTCTTGACACTGGACCAGGGAGGTGACATTAGTGAGGGTTTTACCGTCTGACCGGAGTCCTCTTTAACATAATTCAAGTCTGTTAACTACAGGCAGAGGCTAGGATTTAAAGTGTCAGAAAATCAAGAACTGGAGGGCCATCTCAAAGTTCTGGGAACCATGTCCCTGACAAACAGCTACACATATTCTGGCGGGGCACAATTCAATCCATGACTCTCTGGTTGAGAATTTTTAGGAGGGGTTGGTCAGAATTCAATGTGTTAATGATAGTGGAGATAACAGTGTCCTGATACTTAACGATTGTTCCGAATTATTGCTCCATCACCTCAACTTTGTCGCTGTTCCTTCATGCCTACATTTCCGTTCTTCTCCACTGATGACCTCTGTTAGGTTGTTGAACCTGTGCACCCTTTTAGTCTAGGAGTCAGCTTTGTTACCTGTATTTAACTGCATGCAGTCAGAAGCAACTTTGTGTATCTTTTCCCCAGTTTCTTCCCAGACCCTGTCTCGTGGTTTGTCCTAGTGGTAAACCATTGCAGAAGTTACTGGCAACATCACTACAAGAACTTTGAAACCCAGTGGGTAAGCTTGGGTAGCTCTAGGCCATTCTCGACACTCATATTCAAGGGCGGATTTATCAGTAAACACAGTATGCTCAGGCTTGCATTGAGCAAGGCCCTTGCAAGCTGAATTGTATTTCTTTGCTAACTCTGATAATTTTACATGGGTTTTGCCACGTCTAATTTATTGGTGAATCTGGCCTTGCTCTCACTTAAATATTTAGTGTTCCAAGTGTTCCAGTCCTTGAGTTCTCCTCTTGAATGAATTTGATGCTTGAACCTATGCTCAAGTCACAATATGTTTGGGTGTAGTTCACGTCTGGTAAAGTTTTTACCTTTGGAAAATACCCACCAGCTCCTTATGCAAAAAATCTGGTGGAGCTGTTTTGTGTCTAGTACCTGCCTTGCACAGTGAAAAATACTTCTTTTTATTACAGGTTTTCCCAGCCACATCAAAGAACATTCCCGTGAAATATTTGCTAAGTGTAAATGGCATAAAACAAAGCAATTGCCATTTATTTGCATGGGATATTTTTCAATTGTTCCCAGACCCTGAAAATAACCTACCGGTCATAAGAAATAACACATAAAATCCCTGTAGCAGCTTTGGAGAATAGTCCCAGGAGCCGTGGGCAGGGGGGTTGGTAGTGGAAGCAGAACTTGTGGAGGCGCTGCTGGACTTTCTGACAAGGCCGACCCGAGGACTCCTGGCCTGAATTGTAGCGCCCTGGTCAGTAGTCCATACGTGCAGCTCTCTTATGGTATCACTTTCCTCGACTGCTACAATCTCAGGTTACTGAGATGATCACAGGGGATTTGTACTTGGCTAATGTTACTTGACTTAATTTTCTTTGACCTAGTGAGTCCACCTTCTCAGGCTTGCGTGTCCCCAAACAAGTTACGTACATGCGAGGTTGCTATTTTACTTTTTCCTGAAAGCATAATTATCTTTGCTTTTCTTTTATGTTAGGGCCAATAGGCCCTAAAGTGGGTCTTCCATAGAAACAAAGTAGTATAAGGTGGACTTCTGAATAGAAGGGGATACTTGTATTGCTAAAAGTGTGAAGTCCCAAAGAACATGGATTTTCAAACATTTAAAAGTTGTGGGCCCTTTTGTTCCAATGAAATATTTCAGGAAATACAAATAATGCTAACTCCACCCATTGCCACTCAGTGAATTCTGAGTGATAGCGACACTGTAGGACAGAGTACAACTGTCCTATGGAATTTCCAAGGAGCTACTTGCTGATTTGAACTACTGATGTTTTGATTAGCTGGCATAGCAGTTAACAACTTTGCCACTAGAGTTTGCAGTAGAAATACATGAAACAGATGTTGTGGGTGAAGTTGGGAGGGAGAAGGAGTCTCCCTGTTCATTGTCACCTTCTGTGGTCACCCCTCACACTGCTTCTGTTAGGCCAGCCTCAGTCTTGGTTTTCAGTCCTTTTGAGAATGACTGTCTCATTACAATTAGAAAGTAATCCATGCTTGAGAATCGAATTTTGAAAATATAGTTCAGGAGACATAGATATGCTCACGGAAAGGCACAATTCTCTGTTTCCCAGCTTTCAAATATTGACCATAACAAAAAATCCTTTTACTGCAGAGTGGCAGAGTTGTTTCCCACCTAGATCCTAAAGCCACATACAGTTATTGATCCTTCTGCGTATCAAGGGAGAGTCATGAATTATTGGGGAAATGTCAACAAAACTAAGAAAAATGACAGACACTCTTGTAGTCTCAGAGAAAGCCATTATTTGCAAATTGGTGCCCCCCCAGTATCAGGAAAGTCCCGAGACACAGCAGCAATTTTTGAGAGCAAAGAAGCCGATGATCATATCACTATTTACCACAGATGCCCATTTCGACTTCAGGCTTCAGGATTTGTTGAATCATTAGAATTTTGAAAAGTGGGCACTTGTGTCACTTTAAGGGGTTTTTCAGCTTGAAAATGGAATTCTGAGAATTCCTTTAGTATTTTTGAGGCTAACATTTGGCCCTCAGCCAAGTGATTAAGAAACACCTCTGTTTTGAGCATCCTGTTCCTTGTTTGTAGTGATAAATTCTCCAGATTTTCATATTATCTTTCGAGTGTGCACTGCCTTCTCCTCGTTGGAATTGCCTGTACCCGGTGAACTTGAGAGGCAAATTACTCCTGCAATCCAGATCACTTCTGTTAGTGAGAAAGATCAAAATCAAGTAGTACCTTTACAACATGCCTGAGTTCTGAAAAAGGGAAAAGCTAAAAAGAATCAGAAGATGGCATCTAAAATATCACTTTTAATATGGATAAAGGTGAGAGTGGAGAACACAACTTACTTCTGTGAACCAGTGGGCTTTACAGTGCTGTGGCCAAGTGTTAGAGTTACCTAATCAGGCACAGGACATGTGGCATCACTGGAAGACTCTGTCACTGCATGTCAGATACCATAGAGCATAGCTTCTGTGTAGTGTGTTATATAGGGTTGGTATGAGTTGGCATTGACTCAGTGGTGCTGTGTTCTTTTTTCTTTTAAGTTTATCCCAAGATGAGGAATAGGCAGAACTATGCATGCCCATTGCCTTGTCGTAAACTAGTAAATTAGGGAAGTGACAAATACTTCCAGTCTGCAGGAATGTTATAGCCTGCACATGGGAAGAAACAGGTAGAATGGGGAAGAGGAGTCTGCACCCAGTTTCTCTAAATTTATTTTTCTCTTTACTCACCGAGTTTACACCATTGAACCATCACCTTGTAGGTATAAGGATCCTGAACCCATCTTGTGATGCGACATACTCAGTAGCTTGCTTGACTCCTTACGATTAGCACAGATGGTGGTGCCTCCCAGAAGACATGGAAAGGGATCCTGTCATGGAGCGAATTTTTCCCCACTGAATCTGTGTTGGAATACCAGATTCAGTCATCTATTTGTATTATAACAGAAATCAACCACATTTGGATGGCTTTTAGGAAATAACAAACACTGCCATTGATTGGAGTCCCACTCATAGCACACTATGGGTCACAGTAAACCTGCCCTATAGAGTTACCAAGGAGCACCTGGCAGATTTGAACTGCTGAGCTTTTGGTTAGCAGATGTGGCACTTAACCTACTACACCACCAGGGTTTCCCAAGAGTAAAGGACAACAGCCAAATCTAAGGCTTAAGTCACAGTAGACTTGGCCTCCTAGGGAGCTTAGGTGTCAAGCTGGAAATGTTCCATATAGTTTGACAGAACCACTTGGCAGATTCGAACAGCTGACCCTCTGTTTTCGATCAGAAAGACTTATCAACTAGGCTGGCAGAGCTTCATAGACTGTAACAAAGAGAGGTTTATTTCATCACAGTCTGTAGGCTGCAAGTCTAAATACAGTGTTTGCTTCAGGGGAGGGGTTCCTTTCCCTGTCTTTTGATGCATGAATTTTCCCTTGGTCTCGGAGCATCTAGTCACAGGAACCTCAGGTCTAAATGATATTCTTGGCTCTCAGCAGTGCCCTCTTGATGGTATGAAGTCCCCATGACTGTTTGCTTGCCTCTATGTTTTATATCTAGAAAGATACTTAACAGATATTTTAGACTTCATGAATATAATTAATCCATCCTACTAAACCATGGTTATAGAATTTAAAACCCATAGGAAAATTCTATCAAATGACAACATGGTGAACAATAGTAGATGTCATAGTCATCCAATGAAAACAATAATCACATTTTTGAGGGACATACTTCAGTCTGTGAGCAATCCACACCCCTGTTCGTATAGCTATAGCATCAGTTGTCTTTCATAATGCGTTCTAATGCTTTGTTAATGAGGCCATACCAGTCCGTGGTATGTTTTAGGTCTAATCACTTCTGAGTTAAAAAGAGTAATTTAGACAGAGAGACACAGACATAGAACCAGGATAGTTACCATGTCAAGATCCCCAAGAACCACCCGAAGAACACCCAGGGCTGTGCAAAATTAAGGACTCCGTATGGCTCAAATCCTGATTTGAACATTGAGCTACCCTGCTAACCAAATGAATTTTTGTTCTTAAAGTCACCCACTTCGGGTTTTTTTTTGTAGCAACATGATGAAACTAAGATCTGAAGAGTATATTAATTACATTAGTATCAAGACCATGCTATGTTCAAAGGTGAAAGTTCATTCTTTGTGCTATTTCTGTTTTCAAATTATATCCAGCCGCATTGTCTTAAGTAGCCTTTGAGCTATAGGCTATCAGATCAAAGAACAGCTTTAAGATACTAGAACAATGAGATGTCATTCACTTAAATATACTCACCTTCCTGTATCGTATTTCAAGGGACATACTACAGTTCAAATATTGAATTCCCTTTCCGTTTAAAGTTAAAATCTAGAGAAATTAAAGTCCCATATAAACGAGAAATTTTTTTTTCTCAAATGAGTGCAAGGTCAAACAAATTAAACATCAAGTTTCCTGCTTCCAAGCTTCTGTGTTATGCAATCACAATTAGAAAGGTCCTCAAGGCATTTGTAGAGTTGGTGTTCCTTTAACGTCAGAATTTGTATGAGTTAAATATGGAGTCTGATGTTTGACAAAATTCGAAGAATTAATAGAAACTCTAAGACAATGACATTATTCGTCCTTTGTCTCCCTGATTAGAAAACAAACAAACAGGCAAACAAACAACACAAAGGCAGTCATTCTCTGGATTGCTAGTGGCTTAATGATTAAATGTTTGGCTTCTAACCCAAAGACTGGCAATTCTTATCCACCTGGCTGCTCTGTGGGGAAGAGACCCGGTCCTCTGCTTGCTTAAGGATTACAGTCTAGAAAACTCTATAGGGCAGTTCTACTGTCACATTGGGCCCGTGTATATCAAAAAGGACTTGACTGCACAGAACACCAATGGGTCCTCTAGGTGGCCTACTGTGATCCCTGCCTCCTGAAATTTATGTAGTTGTGTAGTGCAATTCCTTCATCTTGTGGGTGGGCTGGACGTAGTGACTTGTTTATAACAGAGAATACAGCAAAAGTGGTGGGTGTCACTTCTGTAACTAGGTTGTAAGAGATTGTGACTTCTGTCTTGGGGGCTCTTCTCCTGTTCTAGCTCTCTCTTGCTTGCTGAGGAAGTAAGTTGGCATATTGTGAGATGCACTCTGGAGATTCCAGTGTCACAAGGAGCTTGACAGCATATGATCAGGCTTTTGATACAGCAGTCTGCAACAAAGTGAATTCTGCCTGGGAAGAATTGAATGGCACCACTAACGAACTGAATTCTGCTAATAACCACTTGAGTAAGCTTGGAAGTAAATTCTCCCCCATTCTTGTCTTGCGATGACTGCAACCCTGAGTGACAGCTTGACTGTAGCCAGTGAGAGGTCCTGAGAGAAAAGGTCCAGGTAAGACATGTCCTGTTTCCTCTCTATAAAACTCTGAAGTAATGTTGTCTTTTGAAGGCACTAAGTTTTGTGATAGTTGGTTATGCAGTAATGGAAAACTAGTACACAGTCTGTAATGACATGGTTGTAGGCAAAAATGACATTTACCCTGTGTGATATTCAGAATTTCTAAAGATAATGGCAGAAGTGCACTGTTATCAGAATTAAAAATGGTAGGTGGAAGAAATCAGTTTGGGATTAGCAATCTGTTTTAATCAGCTAGTGCTGCTCTAACACAAATACCATGAGTGGATGGCTTTAACAAAGGAAAGTTTTTCATACTGGATCCAGTGTTTTGCAAGTCGGAATTCAAGGGGAAGGCTTTCCCTTTGTCACTTCTGAAGGAGAGTCCTTGTGTTGTGTCATTCTGTTCAGGGAGCATCTTGGCACAGGAACCTTAGGTTTGAAGGATGCATTCTTCTCTAGGTGCTGCTTTCTCTATGGTGTGAGGTTCCACCATCTCGCTACCAGATTTTTCTGTTTATAGCTGAAGAGAGTGCCTTAGGGCACAAAACAAAGTTACACATTGAATCTTTCTCTACAAACACAACTACTGCCCATCCACCCATCTGTTTGATGGGATTGAAACCAATCTAACTGGATTTAACAGCAACTGTTCAAAACTTGCTGGGAGAAAATGGGTATGCAGAATTGGAAATCTAATAAAAAGACTAGACTTAATGGAAGGGTCCCCAGAACACATGGCCCCCCGAACTCTTTTTTATCACCAATGGAAACCATTTCCTCAGCCAGTTCTTAAGAAAAAGACTGGACTGGCAAAGAGTATGCTTCCTGCTTTACGTAAATACAGGAAGCTAACTGGAAATTTCCAGTCCAGAGGTGAGATGAGTGGGCAGAGGGGAGCAGGAAGTGGTTTGAAGGGACAAGTAAAAAGAGGGTGGAAAGAGGAGTGTGCTGTTACGGGGTAGGGAGAGCAGTTAGGATTACACAGCAATTTACATGTAAAGTTTTTGTGTGACAAATTGACTTGGATTGTTAACTTTCAATTAAAGTACAATACAATATGTTAAAATTGAAAATTCTCTTATGAAGGTGCAGAATAGGACACACAGTGTAGACCTCACTCAAGAACAAAAGAATTGAAAGGGCTGGGGATGTATGAGGAAAGTTTTTTTCTGACCAGGCATAGCACTTGGGGAAACCACCAATTTTTGGGAAGAAGTTCAAGTTGCTGTGGGGAGAGTCCTAGAGATAACACTAGGAGGGAGGGGACATTTTTCTCTTCCATCCACATGGCTGTCGTAAGTTCTCTACTCCCACAAAAGTCTTTTTATTCTGTACCTGTTGCCTCGTTCACATTTTCCAATTTTCAAATGAGGCTGTTTGAAACCCTACCAAGAATATAATGGCTGGGTATCGTTCATGATCCATCAAGGGGGTAAGGTAAAGAAGAATTAATTGTGTAAGGCTTTGTCTTATTACCTAGTGCTGCTGTAACAGAATTACCGCAAGTGGATGGCTTTAAGACGGAGAAATTTATTTTCTCACAGTCTTGTAGGCTGAAAGTCCAAATTCAGGCTGCTAGCTCCAGGAGAAGACTTTCTTTCTGTGTTGGCCATAGAGAAAAGTCTTTTCTACCAATCATACCTGATCAAGGAGCTTAGTGTCCAAGGGATTCAGTGTTGTCCTGGCCCTAGTTTCTTGGTGATATGAAGTCCCTCTGTCTCTCTGCTGGCTTTTCTCTTTTTATATCTCAAAAGCCAAACCAAGCCAAGAGATTGACTAAAGATATAACTCAATCTTGTCAACTGAGTCTTGCTTCATTGACATAGATCACTAATGCCATCTCATCAACATTACAGTGATAGGATTTATAACACAAAAGAAAATCACTTCAGATGATAAAGTGGTGGACAACGCTGGGAAACATGACCCCGTGAAGTTTGCACTTATCTTGAGGGGACAGAAGTCATTCCATAACATGTTACAGATTGGTAAATCCCAGAGGGCTGGCTCTTGGTAAAACTGTTTAGTTTGTGATGTTATTATTATTTTATATACATACACACACACACACATATATATAATTTATCTATTTTGATTTTGTGAAAGTGTACAATCCAGTTTAAATTTGCAAGTACGCCTGTGTCCATTTCCTCCTGCTCTCCTTTCTGGTGGCTGCACAATTAATTCTCCTTTCTGTTCTGTGCATGTACTATCCTCTTAACAGTCTCCTGTCCCCTCGTCTGAACCCTCTCCACTCCCGTCTAGTAAGAGGCCAATAGGTTGACATCTTGTAGATGCACAGAGACATAAAGTGCACACACGATATGGTCACTATGTGTCCCTGAGTCTGATCCATTCCTGACTGAGGACTTGACCTCAGTAATGATTTATGAAGAGGAGCAGCATCAGATCTAGGGGCCAGGCTCCTAGGGGAACCCCCAGGCCTTCAGACCATTGATTGCTGTCTTTTAGTGGAGTTCTCAGGGTACCCCTTTTTTAATTCTTGTGTTGCGACTGGGACTAAACTTTGTGATCCCCATCACGGTTGTCGCCATGAGTCGGATCCGACTCGACGGCACTTGGCACTTGGCCATCACGGTTGTCACTGTTCGTGGCAGGGCACCATTTGGTTTTCCTGGTCACATGTTGATGTAGTCACCCATTCACTTGTGTCTGTCCATCTTCTGGGTCCTTCTTCCCCCTTGTCATTTTGGTCTTTGGTGATCATCTGTTCCTGCTGAGTTGGGACCATTTATATATATATGTATATATATTTGTTGTGTCTCAGATGGCAGCTTGCTAGCTTTTAAGACTCAAAAAGTGTCTCATCGATATGGGGTGGAGAAGTCTCTTGCACCAGTAGGCTAGTTATGCCATTTGGCCTCGATGTCCCCAGAAGGCCTGGTCCCTGGTCCGCACCCCTGCTACTCTGTCCTTGCAATATTCGGTTAAGATTGGAAGAATTTTCAAGTTATGTTCAAGTCCAGTTACACTGATATTCTTTATGTGTGCTGTCACTGATTTCACCCAACCAAATTTCTATCAACTATCTAATCTATAACCATCCCTCTTCCCACCCCCCTTGCGACCATCAAAGAGTCTTTTCTTCTGTGCATGAGTCTGTTTTTAAGTCCTTGTGGGGGGGGGGTCTCATACAATATTTGTCCTTGTGCCACTGTCTAATTTTACTCAGCTTAATGTCTTCCAATTGAAACCAAGTAATAAGATGCTTCCTAAAATCGTCACTGTTCTTTATCATTGCATAGGGTCGCATTGAGTATATATGCCATAGTTCATTTATCCATTCATGTGTTTTGGGGCATCCGAGTTGATTCTATCTTTTTGCTATTGTGGACTGTGCTGTTACAAACATTTGTGTGCATGTGTCTGTTCGTGTGACTGCCCTTGCATGTGTAGGATATATTCAAGGTAGTGGGATTACTGGGTCAAATAGTATATGTATTTCTAGCTTTTTAACAAAGCACCAGATTATCTTCCAAAAAGATTGTGCCATTTTGCAGTCCCACCAGCAGGGTATGGCTACGTTATTTTATCACCCTTCGCAGCTCCTTTTAGTGTTTGAATTCTTCTTTCTCCTAAGCCCTAGGAACCAGAATCTCCTTGATACCCATTTTCCACTGGTGATACCCAAATGCTCTGGCTGTTTAAAATCACTCCCCCAAGCTTTCCTCCAGGTAAATCCATTCATGCACACTGCTGTTTGTGGGGAAGTATATTTAAACCATTGTATTCTGCTTATATCTTACTGCAAAGGAATGCATTCTGATACTATACTGCGAACAGATTAAGAATTATAAATATATTGACATTCTAGTGAGGCTACCTCTGGTTTCTATTTAAACATTTTGAAATTAATAGTACTGTTTCCTGTCCAAGTATTTTGGACTTGAACGTAGACTCCGAATATCTATAGAAAATATCATTTTCTTGGGTGAAATCTTTTCTTGTTTGTAAGGGTTGCACTAACCCACACCCAAGAGTATTCAGATTTGGGTTCTTTCAGAAGCCACTGGGTATGAGAAGCACTTCCAGAAGGAAGTATAAATTACGGTGTAGGGTGGTATTCAGCAATGTGAATTTACCTTGGATGAACATAGGACATAGTCCATTTATGTTTTGTGGAAAAAAAAACAAAAAACAACTTTTGCTAGTGTGTGATTGAAATGTAAACATCAACAGCGATTAGCTACCCATGCCTGTATCTGTTTCTCTGGAGAAGAATGACTTATATCTCAAAGATTTTTATCCCTTTGTATGGGCCATCAGGTATTCAGAAATAGCCGTGGCAAACCCAGTGTTCTCAGGAAGAATAGGTTCTCACTGATTTTTGTTCTGTAGTTAGCCTTTTAATGTTCAGCCATTCTGAAAAGCACAGAGGTATTTTTGCATGTTTCCCACAACACAGGCACCCCTTTCTCCTGCATTATTTCTTATCAATTGCTTTTGTCTACGACACAACACGACATTTACCTGTGGTCTCAGTGTGAAAGAACATTATGAACCTTTACATAGCTTGCCTGGTGCCCAGAGATAGTGGCTACATTGTGTGTGTTTGTGTAGGTGAGCAGAATTGGGAGGCTGTTATCTAGGGAGGTTGAAATCGCAGAGTTCTTTGGTTTTGTTCTTTTAAAGAAAAAAAAACCTGTTCACATAAATGGGCTCGCAATTGAATTTTTTGGACTACTTGGCAAAAGCCATCTTTTAACTGAGTGGGGGGAGGTGACACAACCAGTTGGGCCTTTGTCTGCTGCCTAGTGGTGTGAGGCTATGCCTACAGAGTATGTTGCTACTGAGTACCATCAGATTGATTCTGACTCAGAGTGACGTCACATGACACAATAGAACTTTCTTGGCTGTTACTGCTCCAGGAAGAGATCCTCTGTTCTTTTTCTCCAGGAGGTGATGGGAGGCTTTGATCTTCCAACCTTTCAGTTAGCAGACAAGTGCATAACTGCTGTGCCACCAGGACCCCTTTACAGTGCACGAGAGTAGCAGAAATAAACTAGCCACTCAATCTCGTCGTTTGGGGTCCAGAACTTTCATTTTCTTTATTTTTTTGTAGATAAATATTTCAGTTAGATTGTCAAAGTGCATATATATGTTATTCAGTGTGGTGACGCAAAGCCTGTTGACATAGTGACTTAAGTGGTAGGGCTGCTAACCCGAAGGTCGGCCATTCAAGCTCGCCAGGCACTCCTTGTAAACATGGGGCAGTTGTGTTCTGTCCTGTAGTGTCACTGTGAGTCAGAATTGGATCAGCAGTAGTGGGTTTGGTTTTGGTTATTATGATAACAAGTTAAATTATTATCAGCTGCTCAGTAGGTGGTTTAAGAAGTTAGTCAAGCAGATAGGGTCTTGAGGAAAATGGGAGAAATTTGTTATTTGTGGGGATGCTTGAATGGCCTGGTAACTATTTATAGTCAGAAAAGACCGTTGAGTCAATTCTAGCTCATAGCGACCCTATGCACAATTGAATGAAATACTGCCCAGTCTTTTCCCTTGTCCACAATCATTTTTAATACAACTGCTGTTTCAGCCCGTCTCATGGATGGTCTTCCTGTTTTTCGCTCACCCTCCTGTCTACCAATCTTGATGCCATTAAAATTAGGAGGGATATACTTCAGGTCATACTTTGGTAAAGTAGATGGTCATTGAAAATGAGGTACTCTCTGAACAGGCTGGATTGACACAGTAGCCACAATAATGGACACAGACATATCAACAATCTTGAGGATGGCAACGGACCACATGTTTCTTTGTGTTACTTGGATGGTTACCATGTGTGAGAGCTGACTAGGTGACAGATAGGGGTAACAAGAAACCAGTGCAAGTTCTGCTACCCCTGGCACACCACCGCTGTTTATTGGATAACTTATATGTCCTTTGTGTTTTTAAAAATACTTTGTTATATTTCAGGTGAGAGTTTAAAGAGTTTATTAGTTTACTGCTCAACAAATTTTACACAATGTGTTCCCAGACATCGATTTTAATCCCCCCCATCACCCTTCTCTGCATTTCTATCCTTGGTTCTCTGTCCCCATTTGGTTGTCATACCCCTTTCAGCCATCTCAGCCTTACTTCCGGATAAGTGTTGCCCTTTTTATGTCATGTAATTGTTTGTTCTATGAACCACGTGCTTTTGGGGTGTTATTTTGTGTTTAGTATGTTTGTCTATTGCCCTGGTGGCACAATGGCTGCTCAAGGAAGGAGACAGCAGTTTGTGTCCACTGGCTGCTCTTTGGAAACTCTAAGGGACATCACGGCTCTGTACTATATGGTCAGTATGAATGAGAATCAAGTGTGTGGCAATGGGTTTGGTTAGTTGGTTTTTCCTTCACTGGAAAGTGGCTTCGAGGAATGGCTGCAGTGAGAGATTAAGGTTCTGGGGTTCCTACAGTTTCCGTCAGGGCAGTAGGTCTATATTGTTCTGTGAATTTGATATTTTTGTTGTATGTTTATGTCCTTCTTTCTCCAGGAGTCTGCTTTGTGATTCTGGTAAGAGTTGTCAGTAGTGGTAGCTGGGCACCATCTAGTTCTTCTGGTCTTGGGGTTCTGTAGGCTGTGGTGCATATAGTCCATGAATCTTTCAGATAACTTGCTGCCTGTAGTCTTTGGTTTTCTTACCAGTGGAGCTTTAGGTGGCTCCCAAGGTTTAAGACCCTAGAGTCTACTGGCCGAAGTAGAATGTAGATTGTTTTTCATGCCCTTTGCTATGCTAATTAAGGTAGATGATGATTTGCATGGTACCTGTTTTACAAACATTATTTCATTTCCTAGAATAACCTTGGTGTCCTGGTACTATTATCTCCATTTTAGAGTTCAGGAAATTGAAGCTCAGAAAGCTGAAGTAATGTGCTCTGTCTTTTTCAAGTAGGAAGTCTGAATTACAGGTTCTTATGCAGTCCAACTCGGCGGCACTTGGCTGGCTTGGCATGCAGTTCAGGAAACCCTGGTTGTACAGTGGTTAAGTTGTATGTCTGGTAAATGAAGGGTCAGCAGTTTGAATCTGCCAGGTAGGTGTTCCTTGGAAACTCTATGGAGCAGTTCTAGTCCACATTTTTGGGTCGATATGAGTCAGAGTCGACTTGATGGCAGTGGTTTTAATGCATTTTAAGCAGAGGGTAAAACTGTAATAGGAGATCAGTTTGGACAGTAGGTATGGAACAGGTGTTGCCTTTTTGAATATTTTACTCAGTGTCTAGTCATGGGTAGAGAAAGAGAAGCTGAAGAATCGAAGCTGATGTTAAATAACTTTTGAGTGAACTATAGATTCAGAAAGTCCAGTTTCTATAGGGCGTCTATTCCAGAAATCCTTGTGAACTGTAGGGAAACACAGATACTGTGAAGTATTAGCAGATATGACATGTAAAGGTCTTAAATCCAGCTTCCATCGTCTTCTGATGGCAAATTTAGGTTGTTTGCATGAGTCGGATCCGACTCGACGGCACTTGGTACTTGGCTGGCTGGTTGTGTGACTAGGGTCAAACAGTTTCACCTTGATTTCTTCATCGGTAAAATGGAATTGATAATACTTGATTTGTCTATCCCTCAGGGTTGTTTAAAATACAAATGTCTGCGAAAATGCTTTACAATCTGTTTAGAATAATTATATATCTATATAATATACATATCATAACAGATGGGTCTTAATGGAAAACCCAGTTCACTTTCAGAAATAAAGTTTGTTCATGAATTCAACTAAGAAGGAAAAGGGGACCATTTGGTTTTTGTGAGTGTCTGTACCCTGTCCAGCCCGGCTATTCACTCATCTTGGTGGGTGTGAATTTCGTTTCCGATGGTTGCTTTTCCCTTCCAGAATATCTAGGGATTATGAGTAGCTAATCAATCTAGAATAACATTATTGTTTGAAAGAAAACCATTTCTGTCCCTCTGTCACACTGGTGGATGGAGGGTATCAGGGTCCTGTACATGATAGAAAGGGAGAATCTATGGCTGTGACTTTGATGCAAAGGAAGGAGTGTGAAAGAAATATTTCTCACAGCAGAGCAACTCCACAGAGCACATTCGTTCAGTTTCTGCAGTGTGGTGTGAGAACATACTATTCTCAGTGTTGGATCTGGGAAAATTTTGAGTGTCACTCAGTTTGTCTATGGAAACTTTGGCCTCTCTCTTTTAGTAATAATACCGATTATCAAATACTATGTGCCAAGAACTGAAGAACATGTTTTACAAAGACATGTATAATCACACCTAGTCACTGTAAAAAACTTATGGGACAGTAGGCAACTAGTACCAGTTACGATTGATTTGATTCCTCTTCATTTCAACCACAGATGTCAGAGTACAACTGAACTGCATATGGTTTTCAAGCCTGTGGTCTTTTGGAAGTAGATCACCAGGTCTTTCTTCCAAGGCACTTATGAAATAGTTAGAAATTGGAGGCTTCTGACTAGTAGTTAAGTACTTAACAAATAGTACCACCCAGAGAATTTATGGATATCATAGAGGGCTGTTTATATTGGGCTCTTTTGTATGAAATCTACTGTCTTTATATTATCTTATTTAATCCTGACTATAATTTCATGAGGTAGATCTGTTGTTATTTCTGTTTTACCGGCAAGGAAACTGAAGCTTAATGGCAGGAAATGATCTGCTTAAGGGGACAGGTAGAATGAAGTAGAACTGAAATTGGAAATCAGGTTTTCAAGGAAGGTGATCCATATTTGTACTAAGTTGGCAATGTGAGTTTAGGACAGTGGCGGAGAAATGTGTCACTCAGAAGAAATACTTTTCATGGAATCATTTATTGGATCCGTTTCTTCATTTCTCTTGCCTTTCACTCACACTCACATCTAGTCATTCCGCAAATCCTTAAAAATATATTATTTACAGAAACAAAGCACTGCTCCCTACTTCTTTTCTCACCACCTCAGTCTAGGCTACTTTCACTGCTTATTTCTGTGATGCCCAACAAACTCTGTCCTTTCGGTTTAACCTTTGTTCCATATACTGCCAGCTGTCCATCAAAATCGAGTGGACTGTTGTTTTCTAGCCAAAGAGATATATCCTGTTGACCAGCTCTCTGGCTGGACTACATTTCTTAAGCTCCTTTGCAATTAGGTATGGCCCTGTGACTAAATTCTTGTCTACAGAGTTTGAGCAGAAGTGACTTGTGCTATTTCTGAGTCAGGGACTGGTGACACTTGTGTGTCTTCTATAACCTCATCTCCTTTTTTTGTCTGCGGAACATGTATATCTTGACAGCCTGGTTGTGACCTGGCACAAAATGACAGCTGATGGCAGATGAACAGCTTGCAGACAATCTGGGTCACAGAATCACCCAAAGAAATAGACCTGTTCTTCAGAGCTGTACTGTTCACACCAATACTGTCATGTAAGGGAGTAACAAGCTTGTGTTCTGAAACTACTATATTAGTTGGCTTTGTTGTTACAGCACTGTATCATTACCCTAACTAATATGTACACCCCGTGTAATCTACTTGCAGTGACAGAACCAGAGGAAAGCTTTTAAAAATATAAGTCATGCCAATTGTCTTCCCTTTTTGGAAGCTTCCAGGTGTTTCCATTTATCAGAGTGTCAAAGCCAGCAGCCTTAGGGTACAATAGGGTACAAAGTCCAGCAGAACCTGTAGATGGTCACGCATCTTTGTCACTTGTCAGACTCCAACCCTTTTCCCGCTGGCCCTCTCACTGGCTTCTTTGCTATACCTTGAGGAGGCCAGGCTTGCCTCCACCTCAGTTTCTTTGCTTATTTTGTTCCTTCTGCCCACAGAAACTCTTCCTATGATATGTGGATGGCTCATCATTTCACCTCATTTATATATCATCTTTATAGAGAGCCTTTCCTGGGAAACCCTCTATGCAGTGTGTGAAGAATAGAGCATTTTGTGGAGTTTTCTTGGCTGTAATCCTGATGGAAGAAGATCCTCAGGCCTTTTTTTTGTTCCCCTTTGTGGATAGTCTGGGTGGGTTGACATTTTTATGTTAGCTCTTGATATCCATTAGTCTTCCATAATCCATGAAGATTTTGGTTCTCTAGTTTAGGTTTGTATAGAAATCATCTGAGGTGCCCATTGATTTGCTGACTCATGGGCTGTAATGCATTCAGATTCCTGTATGGAGCCAGGGAATTTGCTGTTGTTTGAACATTCACTGACTACCTTTAGTAGTCATGCCAGATGTAAGGTGACAGTCCCTTATAAGGGCTTTCTCAGTAACATATCCCCAGTGGCCTGCATAGCAGGTGCTCAATGAATATTTTTTAAATGGCTCTGTGAGCCAGTGTCTGCTATGGTTTGTTCTGTTTGGTGTAGTCCGCTGTACTGCAACCCTGCCACTCATTTGCCCAGCAATTCAAGTTCCTTTGCCCCGGAGTCCCATCACAGTGGAGAAAATGGGAACCAAGGTCTCCTTTAAGAAAGTGGTTCTAGAGCTTTTAATATGCTCGCAAATCGCTTAGGAATCTTGTTAAAATGCAGGTAGTGATTTAGAGAATTTCAGATGGGCTTGAGGTTCTCTGCACAACTCCCACGTGCTCAGATGATTTCATGAAGCTGGTCCAGGTGCTAGATTTTGAGTAGCAAGGCTTTATTTAAGGTATAAAAAAAGGGTAATGAGTAGTGTTAGCTCAATAATTCTTGTTTCCCAGGGCTACCTGGGCCAAGGCTGTAGAGAATATTCCTTGCATGAAGTCCAATAGTAGCTTCCTACTTGTCAAGCCCTGCTAACAACCGTGTATTCATTTGTACATGTTTTAATTAAAAGTGGTCCTGAATCAATTTAGAGCATTTGTTCAGTTGTAAAATTCATGCCTGTCAAATCTGTTGTTGTTATTGTGAGGAATATTGAGTGAAATGAATGTTGAGAGACACCAATCTGAAAGTCCTGCAGAGAACTTTAGTGAAAAAACACTTGTTCGGTCAACACTGTAGGGACAGTACTGTTGGGAATAGACCGGCATGAAATTCGGGCAGAGGCACACCAGTGCAAGAGTCCAGTGAAGTTTATTCAAAGAGAAAGAAAGTGGGGTCTGGACCAATTTGTAGCTCAGCGCAGCAAGTAGCTGGTGGAGACAGTGTTTATAGCTTTAAAGTTCAGATGAAGAAAAGAGGGCTGACTGACTGCCAAAGTTAATTATGGTTGTATAGATATACCTGGTGGGGCACACCAGGTTGCTTCCATGGGCCACACATACCAGGATGTTTCAGCTAATGGCAAGGGGTGATCATTGGATGGGATCATCTCCCTGAATTCCAGGGACAGAGTTTACTCAAGTACATGTCTTTATGTAGGCCACTTGTGCTCAGTGGTGATTTTGTAGGAAGGACAATGTCCACCCTTTTAGTCTTTAAAGAATCCTAAAATTCCCATCGTCACTTTTTTCTGTTGCCTTAATGCATTTCCATTTTGGAAATTCCTGGAGATAATGTAAATTATCTGGAATTATGAAAATATTAACTATTTAACAGCAATGAACAGTTTATGACTGGGGGTTTTTATCCTTGAGCTTTTCTGTTTAAGCTTCAGGGGACTTCTGAGCTCCCAAAGATTTTATGAAAATTTTATACACATTAAGTGCCATTTTTTTGCTAGGTAAATAATCTGTAGCTTACAGGAATCCCTTGGATAGGAGCTGTCACCTTCCAAAATTCTAAAAGAATAGGGAACAGACTTTAGGGAGGAAATTTTGAATGATGATGCACAAATGTAGTTTGTATTCTGTTTTGTTTTGCTGTCTTTGTCTTTTGACATGTTAGATGGTGTCTACTTGAGGGAAAGCTGTGCTCACGGGTATATCAGACAAAGTACTGAGTACATGAGATTGTTTTGGGACTAGCGCAAAGGGGGAGGTTAAGATGTCAGGGGCATTGGACCACAGGGCTCTGTGTCGGTAGGTGTGGGTGAGGTGATCATGGGCAGAGAAGACAGGGACAGAAGGGTACCAAGACACCACTTATGGTCATTTGATGTTCGGCTCCAGTTTCCTCATCATTTTATTTTTGTAGTTCTTTCTGATGGGAGGTAAAATCCAAGCCTAACATCTTAGCTCTTTCTGTCTTTTTTCCTAGTTAAGATGCAATGTTCAATCAATAAAAATGAATAATTTAAATTCAATATCCCTCTGTCAGTATCAATAATAGTTTTGTGAGTGATGTAGTACTATAGTAATTCAATTTGTTAGTCACTGCCACACTTTCACATGACAGCCTGCTGATGTTTTAAACTTAATTTACTCAAGGCACTTGACACAAGTAACACTGATGGGTTTTATCTTTAAAAATATTGATTTTTTTTTTTCCGCCTAGAAAATATCTCTTCTGTATCTCTGTTTATTGAATAAATAGGTACGTGTCTGGTTAAGTAAAACTGTTTTAAGCCAAGAATGCTTCTCACTGGGTAAGCAAACTTTTGTTCAACAACTTAGATTCAGAGCTGTAGGTTTGGGATCTTGTGTTGTCCTGTCTGCCCATTTGCAGGGGCAGCTTTTTATCATCTCTAGCTATAGAGGCCGTGGCTGGATGGTGGTCGAAGGTAGTTCTCTGTAGTGGGGACAGAATCTACTGTTTTGCAGCTTTAACCGTCATTGGCTTTCTTGAGCTGTCCTTTAATGTATTTTAAGAGACTTCCTATGTATCTTCCAGATTTTTCCTGTCCAAGTTAAACATTCATGGTTCTTTCAACTCTTTTGCATTACTGAGGTTCTACATCATCTCATAATTGTGACTGCTTTCCTCTGGCTGTGTCCACAGATGTTAATGTCTCTTAAAATATGACATCCAGGACAAAGCACGGTCCTCCTCATTTGATTTATAAGGGATTGAACTTAGTGTAAAATTCTTTTTAAAATGATGCTGTCAAACCATTTTCTAGTTCCCTAATTATAAAAGTAATACACTATATATTTTACTTGTCTCCCTTGTTCACTGTCTCCCTTTATTCATTTTTCCTTAATGAACTACTTTACTGCAAATAAAATGACCAACTTAAATAAAAAATATTGATTCACTAACAATTGCATTATGAATAACTGGGTTTAGTTTGAGCTTCCTTGGTAGAAGAATTCATTATACTCTGTTTCTCTCTTTCTTAGTAAAAACTCATTATGAGTATATATATATATGTTCAGGCATCTCAACATCCTCAGGTTTATAGGTTAATTAGGAGAGAACTAGCAATTTCAAAAAACTTAATTTTTCTCATAATATTATTTAAAATTTTTTATTATTGCCAATCTGAATTATTTATCAAAGTATAGAACATATTATAATGCACTCCCATGAACCTGTGACCACAGTTTAATAAACATCAATTCATAGTCAGTCTTATTGTTTGTATATAACCCCTATGTACCAAGTCCAAGACATTGTACCATTTCATCTTTAAATATTTCATTGTATGTTTCTGAAAGATGTGTGTGTGCTTTGTGTGTGTGTGCTTTATAAGTGAAAGTTTACAGATCATCTTAATTTCTCCTAAATATGTATCCATGCATTGTTATGTGACCCTAGTGGCTCTTTCTGTACTGTGACGGCACACTCCTGCTTTGTACCGCAGATTGCCCATGTTTGTTCAACCAACCATTGTCCTTTTTCTGCCTTTTGAACTGGGATATGTACTGAATTAAAAAAAAACAAAAAACCTTATCTCCCTACGATCATCACAGTTAAATATTTAGCTGCTATTATAAAATAATTTAACCAGTATGCAAGTTTTGTTGATTCTCTCATAATTGTTTTTTAAAATATTATTTTGTTTATTTGAGTAAAAAATGAAAATTTGGTCTATATTTGGCAAATTGGTGATCTGTCTCTTAATGTCTATATTCTTGTTTCTCTCTTTTTTTCATTCCTCCTTACAATAGATTTATTGGAGAAGCCTTGCCATTTGTTCTGTAGAGTTGTCCACATTTTAAGATTTTGCTGATTGTATGCCAGTTCTGTCATTTAAAATATTCCTGTGCTCCTTGTCTCCTTTAAAGTGTTAGTTAGAGCTGGATGAATGATTGTGTTCCAGTTTGATCTTTTGACAACATTTCTTGTTACTTGGTGTTAATATACTTCTAGGAGGAGGCACATAATTTTTTTTTGTCTCTTCTTTGAATGTTAGTGGCTATTGATGCTAATTGCCTAAATTCATAGGGTTATAGTGCTATCATTTTTCGGTTACTATTATTCCTTCTTTGTTTTTTAGTTTAAACACTTCTACAGAGCCAAGCTTCTTCTCACTAACTATGGGAGATGGACTCGTTTATTTTTATTTTTATTTTTATTTAACATAACTGAGTGAAAATGTACATTCCCGTATAAATTTACATGCCCACCTATATGCAGCTTCCACTGCTCTCCCTGTCCGGTGACCGCACACTATTCCTTTCTGCTCCATACATGTCTCATCCTCCCAACAGTCTCCTTTCCCCTCCTCTCCATCCACTCCCCTTCCTCCAGCCAGAGGTCAGCAAGATGATATCCTATAGATGTACAGAACCATAAAGTGCTTCCAATATATGGTCACTCTGCATTGCCAAGTCCAATCCATTCCTGTCCAGAGTGGAACTTTGTTATAATTTATGGGAAAGGCAGCATCAGGGCCGGGGGCCATGCTCTCAGAGGAACCCCCAAACCACTGGACCATCAATTGAGGTCTTTTAGGGGAGATGGACTCATTTTTAAAAATTGTAACCTTAGTACAGTGCTAACATCTAAAGTTTACCTGTTTTTCATGGAATAATTTAATCAGTATACAAATTTCATTGATTTCACAAAGGCTTACTTTATATAGGAATGACAAGACAAATTATTTTTTCCGTGTTATTTTTCAGTTTTCTAAATGATGACGTGGTTAAATAACATCCTCTATCATTTACTAAGTAGTGTTGTTTTTCTAGTACTATGAACTTACATTTTAAACAAACATTATGTGGTTCAGTGAATCAATTGTCATTATTTTTATTGATGCTTGAATTGTTCAAAATTTGCCACTAGCATTCTCTTCTCGTTAACACCTGGCTTCTTCAGCATGACTCTTTTATTTTATTGTTGTTGTTCTGCTGTAATGTTTTTATTATTTTAAAAACAGATCATAACTGTTTTCAGTTGAATTGTGTTCCATAAAAATGTGTGTCAACTTGGCTAGGCCATGCTTCCCAGTATTGTGTGATTGTCTGCCATTCTGCGATCTTAGATAATTATAGTATGTATTGTAAATCTACCTCTCTGATGTTAATGAGTCAATTATGTTAATGAATAGGTCTCCATATACAAGATTATGTTTTCTCTTGAGTCTGTCTCTTGAGATAAAAGATAGGTGGGGCAGAGAGACAAGGGGACCTCATGCCATCAAGAAAGCAAAGCCAATAGCAGAGTGTGTCCTTTTTTCTTTTAAATTTTTTAGTTAATATAACTGAGTGAAAATGTACATTCCTGTATAAATTTACATACCCACCTATATGCAGCTTCCACTGCTCTCCCTACCCAGTCACAGCACACTATTCCTCTCTGCTCCATATATGTCTCATTCTCCCAACAGTCTCTTTTTTCCCTCCTCTCCACCCACTCTCCTTCCTCCAGCCAGAGGTCAGCAGGATGACGTCCTATAGATGTATAGAACCATGAAGTGCATCCAACATATGGTCACTGCATTGCCAAGTCCAATCCATTCCTGTCCAAAGAGTGGACCTTCGTTATGATTTATGGTCAAGGGCAGCATCAGGGCGAGGGGCCATGCTCCCAGGGGAACCCCGAAACCACTGGACCATCAATTGAGGTCTTTTAGTGGGGATCTCAGGGTGAACCCCTTTTTATTCTTGTGTTGCCAGTGAAACTCAACTTAGTGAGCTCCATCGCGGCTATCACTGGTGGTGGCCGGGCACCATCCGGTTCTTCCGGTCCCAAGTCGATGTAGGCACCCACTGATGTGGGTCTCTTTGTCTTCTGGGTTGTCTTTCCCCCATGTCATTTTGGTCCTCGGTGAGCATCCATTCCTGCTGAGTTGGGACCATTTGCTGTGCCTTCGGGTGGCAGCTTGGCAGCTTTTAAGACCCCAGACGCCACTCAGCAACGTGGGGTGCAGAGAGCCCTCTTAGCAAAACGCTAGTTGTGCCAATTGGCTTCGCTTTCGCCTAAGACCATGGTCCCCCACCCCCTGCTCCAGCTACTCTGTCCTTGCAATATTGGGTTAAGATGGAAGGAGTACTCATGTTATGTTTAAGTCCACTTAATATTGTTCTTGTTTCTAATGTGTGCTATCACCGATTTCACCCAACCAGATACCTAGCAACTACCTAATCTAAACCCTCCCCCTCCTTCCCTCCCCTCCCTTGCAGCTGTCAAAGAGTCTTTTCTTCTATAGGCAAGTCTGTTTTTGAGATCTTATCGTACAGGTCTCATACAATATTTGTCCTTTTGTCGCTGACTACTTTCCGTCAACATAATATCTTCCAGTTGAAACCACGTCATGAGATGTTGCCTGAAGTTAGCGTTGTTCTTTATCGTTGCGTAGTCCTCCATTGAGTATATGTACCATAGTTTACCTATCCATTCTTCTGTTGTTGGGCATCTGGATTGATTCCATCTTTTTGCTATCGTGGACTGTGCTGCGATAAACATTCTGGTGCATGTGTCCGTTGTTGTGAAAGGCCTTGATTGTGTAGGATATATTCCAAGTAGTGGAATTACTGGGTCAAATCGTATATCAATATCCATTTTTCTAAGGAAGCGCCCGATTGCTTTCCAAAGAGGCTGGACCATTTTGCAACAGAGTGTGTCCTTTTTGACCCCAGTGTTCCAATGCTTAGAAGCTCATAGACTCGTGCAAGATTGATCAAATGGTCTGTCCCGTTGACTCAGTAGACAAAACCTTCCTGTGGAGCTGATTCCCTGAATTTGTACTCATAGCCTCTTAGAACTTGACACAACCAATTTCCTTTCGTTAAAGCCATCCAATTGTGGTATTTATTCTACAGTAGGTCTACATAATTAAGGTTCTCAAGTAATTAGTACTGAAGCTGCTAAGTAAAACGATCAGTAGTTGAAATCCACCGGACACTACCCCCCAGGAAACTCTGTGGGGTACTTCTACTCTGATCTATATGGTCGCTATGGGTCGAGATCGACTTGACGGCCGTCAGCTATTTGTTTTTAATAGTTGCGTTGCTATCTGTTGTGATCAGTTGATCGACTCTCAGCTTGAGTGGTTCTTACCCCAAAGATGGAGTCTGTCATTAGTCCAAGGAGCCTTGGTTCATTTAAGTTGGATGGGGTATTTAGAGGTAACGATTTAAGTGTTATGGTTACTCATTGGTTTTAAGTTCATTAGTATTTCTATGCTTTTGTTAGTAGTTAGATGTAGAAAGTAATTAGATTTTAAACCTAACATGAGCATATGGGTTTACTTTTGATTCATATTCGTTATTAAAGGGTATTTAGTTGACATTATATACCTTAGATCCTTATCTCTTTTACTCCATATGAAAACTATTGCCACCTAACTTTTTCCCTTAGTGATACCAAATTTATCACCAATAATACAGACCTGTGAGAAAGGCTTTTCTTTTTTTTTAATTAGTAATGTTCTTAAGAGAAATCCTGTTTGGAATACCCATTGCTGTCGAGTCATTTCCAACACATAGTGACCATATAAAACAGTGGAACTGACTCATAGAGTTTCCAAGGAGGGCCTGGGGGATTTGAACTGCCAATGTTTTGTTCAACATCCTTAGCACTATCCATCAGGTCTTCCTGTTAGGAATAGAGAGTTGAATTATTCTCTCTGTGTTTGAGTCACTCCAAGCAGTTCTTGTCTGTGTTGTTAAATCACCAACTCTATATGCAGGTTCATTTCTATTTACCCTGATTTATAGTAACTGCTTATTTTCTTTTAACTTTTCATTCTAAAATAAGGTGATTTGCCAGAAAATCACAAAAGTACTACAAGGAATACTTATGTGACTTGACTCAGATATTGTTTCATGTTTGTCTAACTTTCTATAGACACCCACCAGCGGCTTAAATCCAGCTTTGCTGGGGCAGAAATCTTTGGTCTTTCATCCTGTCATCAGATACAATGGATCTTTGCTGTACCCTTCAAGAATAAAGCAGGGAAGCCTGGTTAGTGTAAACCAAACCAAAGTAAACTTCTGCTGTCGAGTCAAGTTCGACTCACAGCAACTCAATAAGACAGAGTAGAACTGCTCCATAGAGTTTCCAGGGAGCGCCTGGAGGATTGGTACTGCCGACCTTTTGGTTAGCAGCAATAACACGTAACCATTATGCCACCTCTAAGTGCAGAGGCTTTCACTTCTTGTGCAGGAAGGTTAACAGCCAAGTGTCAGCTCTTAAAGAAACTAACTGAAAAGGAAAGTCTAGTAACCGGAGTTATTATATACGACAAAGGCTAAGTTATTTATATAAGTGAGGGTCATAATGGTGTAATACAGAACACATAAACCTCATGCCTTCTAGTTGATTCCGATTCATGGTGACCCTATAGCGTGCTTAAATTGTGGCTTGGTTTAGACTTGTCTTAGGTCATTTTTCTATCTGTCAAGTTACAGTTGCTTCGAGATTGAGGTGATGCTCACTGTTGCCACCCCAGGAAGGTTGGGTTTTGGTCTGTTGTCCCTCATCTGCTGAGGCATCAACCCAGAAAACTAACTTCTTGTCAAAGCCCTTAGGTAACAGCCAATAACAAGTTGGTGGCGTCTGAAAAAAAAGATGTATAAACCCAAAAAGTAATCCCACTGTCTTCCACTCAGATTTTACTCATGCTAACCCGAGAAGTCAGAATAGAACTTCCCCGTGGAGTTTCCAAGGAGCCCCTGGCATATTCGAACTCCGGATGGTTTGGTTAGTAGATTTAGCACTTAATCCTCTGTGCGATGAAAATAATCCAACCACTGCCGTCGAGTCAGTGCCAACTGCTCATGACCAGATAGGACAGAGTATAATTGCTCCTTAGAGTTTTCAAGGAGCACGTGATGGATTTAAACTGAAAACCTTTTTGGTAGCAGCCATAATACTTAACCACAATGCAACTAGGGTTTCTAAAAGAACCTATAGCAAAGGTTATAGTTACACTAAGCTCAGGCTGCTATCAACAGCCGGTCTCAGGGTGGCAGTGGTTACTGTATTTCTTAGAGTGCCCACTGACAGTGAGATAAAGGTCTCAATCTGATTGCTGGCTAGCATGGGAGATGTGCAGTGCAGCTCCACAGTGTACTGCGCAGTCTCAAATGTAGATGTCTGGGCTGCATGTGGGTCCGTGTCATCTTAGTTAGCTCCAGGTCATAGCAATCTCTCTTGGAACTGGGACCTACAGTCTCCTAGAATCCCATGGCTGCTTTATGAAAATGTAGTTTCGTAATTATGTAAAATATTGCAGATACTCTGTTCTCAATCTAAAATACAATGTAGACCAGAGTAGCCAGAATTTTGTCCGCTCTTCACCTGTGTTTCTGCTCCTACCCATAGATAATTATGACAAAAGTCACAAAGAAATGAGACAGTTTTTTGGTTTAGATGAAGTTTTGTGCAATAAACTAGTTTTGAATTAATCAGGTAGTACACATACTGTTTTATCACCTTGTTAATAATCCCCAGCTTATGAATGCTCTCACTTGTCAGCCTTGGGTTCCCTACTGTAACATTTCCTGTCCGCTCTTGCATTTTCATCCTTGCTGTTGTAGATGTGATCCATGAGTGTTTTGGACTAATCTTTCTGTTATACCTTTACCTTTTTTCATTTGTCCTTGCTGTCTAAGGGGTGAGATCAATGGAGTATTCTAAATGGCTTCTCACACTCAAAAAAAGAACATTTATTACTTTATGATATTTGTATTTATAGAAAAGGGAAGACATGAGAATAAAATTCACAGAGAAAATAAAATAGTACAACCATTTTGGAAGCTTAGTTAGTGGTTTCTTAAAAAGCTAAAAATAGAAATACTGGGTAATCTAGCAGTTCCACTTCTGGCAATGTATCTTAGAGGAATAAGGGTTGTCATTTGAAGAGATATATGCACACTGGGGTTTATTACAGCAGTGTCCACCCTACCAAAGAGAACCAATGTAGATGCCCACCAATACGTGAATGGATAAAGCATGGTATATTCCCACGGTGGAATGGTAAGCTATGATAACGAACATCGAGCATCTGAGGAAACATCTCCTCATAGGGAGTGATCTGGGTTTATATTATGCTGAGTGAAATTATTTGTAAAAGGAAAGATAGTATATGAGACCACTATCATAACGACTCAAGAAAAGGTGCAAACACAGAAGAAGGTAATCTTTGTTTGTTACCAAGGTGGGGAGAGAAGGGGAGGGGTATTCACAGATTAGATAAAGCAACTGCTGTTGAGTTGGGTCTGACTCCTAGAGACTGTGTAGGTTGGAGTAGAGCTCCCTCATAGAGCTTCCAAGAAGTGCCTGGAGGATTTGAACTGGGGACCTTTCGTTATCAGTGATAGCACTTAACTGACTGTGCGACCAGGGTGGGGTTTCCACTGAGGATCAATTTGTAAGTAGGAATTGGGTGAGATGAAATGAGTGACACTGTGCAGTTGAAGGTAGGATAGAATGATTGGACTACACCTAAAGCAAAATTGTTCTCTTAATAAATCTCAACATTTTTCGTGACAGAGTAGCACGGTTAAGGTTCTGTGGACCTTGGTTTTGGGGGACATCTAGGTTAATAGCCATAACTAATTTCTCTTTTTAAGAAAATGTTCTGTGTCCCACTTTGGTTGATGATATCTGGGGTTTTAGATTCTAGGAAGCTGGCATCTAAATAGCATCAGCTGATCCCAATCTACCTGGAGCAGAAGAATGAAGGACATCAATAAATTGTAATATGAGCCCACCCACGTGATGCAGAGAGTAGTACATCATGGGTCCAGAAGGCCTAGATGGTGCCCTGACAGGGAACATAGCAAAGTCCCTGTTTTATTGTGAGGAGAATGCTTTTGCAGAAGTAGAACTCCATCAGAAGAGTACATGGTCCATCATATTGCAGGTTCCCTCTCCATGTGGCCCCGATTCTCTCTGTTAGCCTGGAGTAGAAAACAGTATCAAAATCAACTCTTTAGGCAAAGATTGTACTGGATTGTACAACTTAGAGTGTTACAGGTAAAGCATATGTTTCTCGTGTTAAGTGTATACATGAGATTGAGCAGTTCTAGATGGCGGACAGGAAAAGGAAATTTTTTTTTTTATTTAACATAACTGAGTAAAAATGTACATTCACATGTAAATTTACATGCCCCCCTATATGCAGCTTCCACTGCTCTCCCTGTCCGGTGACTGCACACTATTCCTCTCTGCTCCATACATGTCTCATCCTCCCAACAGTCTCCTTTCCCCTCCTCTCCATCCACTCCCCTTCCTCCAGCCAGAGGTCAGCAAGATGATATCCTATAGATGTATAGAACCATAAAGTGCTTCCAACATATGGTTACTCTGCATTGCCAAGTCCATTCCATTCCTGTCCAAAGAGTGGACCTTTGTTATAATTTATGGGAACGGGCAGCATCAGGGCCGGGGGCCATGCTCTCAGAGGAACCCCAAAACCGCTGGATCGTCAATTGAGGTCTTTTAGTGGAGATCTCAGGATGCACCTCTTTTTATTCTTGTGTTGCCAGTGAGGCTCCTCTCTGTGAGCTCTGTCATGGCTATCACTGGTGGTGGCCGGGCACCATCCAGTTCTTCCGGTCCCAGGTCGATGTAGGCACCCACTCTTGTGGGTCTCTCTGTCTTCTCGGTTGTCTTTACCGCATGCCATTTTGGCCCTCGGTGAGCATCCGTTCCTGCTGAGTTGGGACCATTTGCTGAGTCCTCGGATGGCAGCTTGGCAGCTTTTAAGACCCCAGACGCCACTTACCAATGTGGGGTGCAGAGAGCTCTCTTAGCAAAACGCTAGTTGTGCCAATTGACCTGGAATTCGCCTAAGAGTAGCCCCAGCTACTCTATCCTTGCAGTATTAAGATGGAAGGAGTACTCAAGTTATGCTGAAGTCCACTTAATGTTGTTCTTGTTCCTAATGTGTGCTGTCACCGCTTTCTCCCAACTAGATTTCTAGTAACTACCTAAACTAAACCCTACCCCCCTTGCCCTCCCTCCCTCCCTCCCCTCCCTTGCAGCTGTCAAAGAGTCTTTTCTTCTATACACAAGTCTGTTTTTGAGATCTTATCGTAGAGGTCTCATACAGTATTAGTCCTTTTGTCGCTGACTACTTTCACTCAACATAATGTCTTCCAGTTGAAACCAGGTTAGGAGATGTTTCCTGGAATCATCGTTATTCTTTATCATTGCGTAGTGCTCCATTGAGTATATGTACCACAGTTTACCTATCCATTCTTCTATTGTTGGGCATCTAGGTTGATTCCACCTTTTTGCTATTGTGGACTGTGCTGCGATAAACATTCTGGTGCATGTGTCCGTTGGTGTGAAAGGCCTTGAATCTGTAGGATGTATTCCAAGTAGTGGAATTACTGGGTCAAATGGTATATCAATATCCATTTTTTTAAGGAAGCGCCAGATTGCCTTCCAAAGAGGCTGGACCATTTTGCAACCCCACCAACAGTGTAGGAGGGTTCCACTTTCTCCACAGCCTCTCCAGCATTTGTTGTTTTGTGTTTTCTGGATCATGGCCAATCTTGTTGGGGTGAGATGGTATCTCATTGTTGTCTTGATTTGAATTTCTTTAATAGCTAAAGATCGTGAACATGTCCGCATGTGTTTTTTGGCTGCCTGGATCTCCTCTTTAGTGAAGTATCTGTCCATCTCCTTTGCCCATTGCTTAATTGGATGGTTTATCTTCTTCTTATTGATATTTTGTAGTATCTTATAGATTATGGAGATCAGGCGTCGATCTGACATAGAGTTGCCAAATATTTTTTCCCACTCTGTGAGTGTTCTTTTAATTCTATTAATAAAGTCTTTGGATGAGCAAAAGTGTTTGATTCTTAATAGTTCCTATTTATCTACTTTCTCTTCTGTTGATTGAGGTTTCTTTGACAGATTTTGGAGTCTGTCCTCATTGTGTATTAAAACTTCCATTGTTGTTCCTACCTTTTCTTCGATGAGCTTTATCGTTTTAGGTTTGATATTTAGGTCTTTTATCCAGTTGGAGTTGGTTTTTGTATAAGGTGTAAGATATGGATCTTGATTCAGTTTATTGCAGATGGATAACCAATTTTGCCAGCACCATTTGTTGAAGATGCTGTTTTTACCCCAGTTTAATGTCTTAGGGCCTTTGTCGAATATCAACTGTTCATGGGGAGATGGTGTCATCTCTGGGGTCTCAATTCTGTTCCATTGATCAGTCTGTCTGTTCTTGTACCAGTACCAGGCTGTTTTGACCACTGTGGCAGTGTAGTATGTTCTAAGGTCGGGTAATGAGAGGCCTCCCAGTGTGTTCTTCTTCTTTAGTAGTACCTTACTTATCCGGGGCTTCTTCCCTTTCCAAACAAAATTGGTGATTTGTTTCTCCATCTCATTAAAAAATGATGCTGGAACTTGTATTGGGATTGCATTATATAAATAAATTGCTTTGGGTAAAATAGACATTTTCACAATGTTAAGTCTTCCTATCCATGAACAGGGTAGGTTTTTCCATTTATCTAAATCTCTCTTAGTTTCTTGTAGTAAGGGCTTGTAGTTCTCTTTGTAAAGGTCTGTTGTTTCTCTGGTTAGATTAATTCCTAGGTACTTTATCTTCTTAGGGGCTATCACAAATGGTATAGATTTGATAATTTCCTCCTTAACAGTCTCGTTGTTGGTATAAAAGGAAATTCTTGAATGGATATGGGAAATAAAGCGTGTAAAGGAGGAGTGTGCTATGTGGGTGGGGTGAGCTGTTATAGTTAACACAGTAGTTTTTGTGGGGGTTTCATATGGAACATTGATTTGAACTGTAGAGTTTCACTTACAGCACCATAAAATACTAAAATACAATTCAGTGAGTTAACACAAAATGAACAAATTGTGTTGCCATCACTCAGCTTATGAAATAAATAGCCATGGGAAAATGCTATTGAAACCAAGGTCTCTGAGTCATTTATGAATAGTATTTTCATATGATGCAGGTCACACAGTAACAGCTTTTAGGTGCTAAGGCTTTTCGGTAATCCCCAACCTATTCTCTTTCTCCTGTGGATTCTAGCCTCCTGATTGTCCTGGCTACCATGATTTTGAAGCCGTTGTTTTACAAGGCTCTTGTAGAATTTGGGAGAGGCAGATTGGAATAGGGAGCATTAACATGTCAGACATTTTCTTGCATAGTTGTGCCTTATGTTGTTAGAATTCTTTGGTAATTTTTGTAGTTCTTAAAATCCTTATTTTGGTGTTTTTCGGCTGTGTTTTTATGGGGGAGAGGATTTTCAAAGATCCTTTTTCCACCATTCCTCTCTTATGATAAGAGTGTTTATTTGTCTATAATAATACAAACAAATGAATATTTGAGAATCCGGACTTTTAGAAGAATGGGACGTTGGGTTTGAAGGAAAACTCATCAACAACCTGTGATATGCATGTGACCCTACCTTCATTGTAGGAAATCCAGATGACTGGTAGCACTTATTGATCAAATTAAAAGTTTCACCTTTGACATGGAATACACTGTATTAAAAAAAAAAGTTCCTCACAAGTGAATTAATAAACAAGATCATGATAAATGGAGAGAAAATGGAAGTTCCCAAAAATTTCATTTGTCTTACATTAAAAAGTTAGTATTGGACTAGACAGACATTTCTTCTTGTCCGGTTACAAGAAGACCTGACAGAAGAAACAAGTTGATTGTATGTGACAATCTAGGAACACTGATTATCAAAGACAAAGTTGAAGAATCATACTGAGAGCCACCAAGAAGGAGCGACAATTCAAATGTAGTGAAGTGTAACACTACCTTGCTGAGTTTGCGCAGCACACGTGGACTGATGCCAATACAATATCCTAATTCAAGGCCCATCATATTCAGGGGAACATATCCTGGGTTCTATATCCTCTTCTGAATCTGGCTTGAATTTCTTGCAGTTTCCTATCAGTATAAGTAGTCCAGCCACTTTTGAATGATATTCAGCAAAATTTTACTTGCATATGATATTAATGATATTTTTTGATGATTTCTGCATTCTGTTGGGTAGCTTTCTTTGGAATAGACATAAATATTGATCTCTGCCAGTTCATTGATCAGGTAATTGTGTTGCAAATTTCATTACATAGATGAGTACTTACAGTGTTTAATCTTTTTTTTTAAATGTCTAACTTGGTATTACACCAATTCCTGTAGCCTTGTTTTATACTAGTGCTCTCATTATGGCTTTGACTTCTTCCTTCGGTATCATTGATTCCTGGTTTCATACTACCTCTTCAAATTGTTGAACTTTGATCAATTCTTTTTGGTTTATTCACTCTATTCCTTCAGTCTTGTTATGATTATACCTGTATCATTTAATAATTTCTGGTCCAACAGTTCAGTTTTGCAAGTCAAGGCTGGAATCTGTTCTTACTAGTCTTTTCAGCTTCAGAAATACTGGGATTTTTCTTCTCTTTTGGTTTTCTAACTTCAGTCTTGCCCCATTTCATTTTAATACTTTGTTTTGTCTTCTTCAGTGACCCTTTCAAATCTTCTGTTCAGCTCTTTTACTTCATCATTTCTTCCTCTTGCTGTAGCTATTGGATGTTGAACAATAAGTTTCTGAGTCTTTTTTTGCCATGCATTTTTGTGATTCCTTTCTTTTCTGTCTTTTTCTCTTTGACCCCTTGCCTATGCTGGTAATCTCTCAAGGCATGTCATTTATAGTTGTAAGAGAAAAGTTCTCGAGCTTTTATTCCAGGGGAAAATGCCTGTTCCTAATTCTTTAGTGTATCCAGAGATAGTATGAAGGGCCTCTTCTACAGTTATCCTGAGTGCCGTTGATGAGTCTCATGCTAGTTTTGCTTTTTTTCTCAGAGCTTAATGTTTCTATGTGTTTCATTAAAAAAAAAGCCTCTTAGTTCTCCTTTGTGCTGTTGTTTTTCTCTCTTTTAATTACGCCATCAATCCAATCCCATTTCCTTTCCATCATCCAGAAATCACTCAAAGTTGTTATTTTGTAAAGATTGTTTTTGTTTGATGTCAATTCCATCTCTTTGTGAGCCTGTAAGGCAAGTTTTCTAAGACTGTAATATTTTTCTCCCAGCTTTGTGTCATTGATTTTAGAGCACAGTAGTTTCTCATTCAGTAGTTTGTATACAGATTTTTCTGTGACATAAGTGGCACTCCCTGCAATGTGTCAGTTGTCTTCGCATTACAACCCTAAGTTTCCTATTTTTATTTGTCCTGTTTTTCTTCCTTTTCATGCTTAGTATTGAGAATAATTGATCCTTTTGATGTGTGATGTAGATGATTTTTCTGAGGAACACTTACTTTCCTTATGAGTGTTACTGTTTTTTTATAGGCCTGTCTCTTATTTGGGTGAAAGGTGATCTTCAGTAGTGGGTTCTTTCACAAAGGCTGTCTAAGGGCCATAGTCACAGCATTTTACCTGGTCTTAGATATCGAATTTTTTTTTTTAATTTTAATTTTTTGGTATATATTAGTTCCCACACTCTATCCAAGAACATATCTGTTGAAAAATACCTTGTATTGTGATGCTTTTGGGTGGTATGTTCTTTTTATGTCTATGAAGTGAAGTTTCTTGCTTGTGATTTTTAGGTCTACTGTATCTTTGTTTTCCAGCTGTTTTGTCTTTCCTCTAAGGTGGTTTGTTAAAGTCCTCCAGTATTATTGTTGTATTTGTGAGTTTGTTGTACTATAGTCACTTTTGTGTTACAGCCATACTGAAAGATTTCCCCCCATATTTAAAATACCAGCTAGGTCTCCTTTGTATTATCTGTTTTCTGTGATCTCTTGGAAAAAGAAAAAAGAAAGTTGTTGCTGTCAAGATGTTTCTGACTTACAGTGACTCTATAGGACAGTGTACTTCTGCCTCTGTAGTGTTTCCAAGGAGTTGCTGATGGAATAGAGCTTGTGGCCACCTTAAGCAGTATGCCACCAAAGTTTTACCCATAAACCCATTGCGGTCAAGTTGATGCCTAGTGATATTGACCGTGTAGGACAGAGAAGAACTGCTCTGTAGAGTTTCCAAGGGGTGCCTGGTGGTTTTGAACTGCTGACATTTCAGTTAGTTAGCTCTAGCACTTAACAACTTTACCACCACGGTTTCCACTATGGTTGTAGGATCCTATACGTAAGTCTTTTGCATCCTGTACCAGTTAATTCTGTTATTATTGCTTCCTGAAGAAGGTTTTCTGGCCCATGTTTTGGTCACTTTGTTGCACCATGTTATCTTGCTTCTTTATGTAATTTGGTGTTGTTTGATGTCTCTCAGTCATTAATATGTTATTCTGTTTATTTGTACATTGTATCTCTGTTCCCGTCCTCTGCATTTCCTGTTTTCATTTTACTGCTTTCGTAGGGCAGGCATGATAAATCTTGTCACTAATCGTGTAGCACTGCAGGACTCACCACTTACTTCTATGTGGGTTGGACAGAGATTGTTAGTTTCTTTTGGGGTCTCTGTTTTGTGGTTGTGTGGCACAGCTGAGGATTGCTTCAATGTATGTTGGTTGATATGTGTTGCGGATCCTGTGTTCTTAGTGGGCGGTGATACTGGGGCCTTGATGGTGGCAAAGGTGTGGTCCATCTGAAAGGCAAGTGGTACTGGGAGTGAAAGGGTATACACTTGGTCCCTGTCGCTTGCTGGTTCAGGGTGTTTTAGTTAGTAAGTGGCTGTATACTCTTTCTTCAAAGATGTTTAAAATTTACCTTGTGAGATCTCTGGGTCTCTTTCTGTGGGTTATTTGGTTTGGATTGCACCTCTGACCGTTCACTGAGTAGAAAATGCTTGACAATGTTACACCAGGGCTACTTGTTTTACAAATAGCCTCTTTTTCCCCCCTCATAAATATTATGTTTGTTTTTTAAATAGTTTTTTTCAGTTATGCAAAGGGAATCTGATATGAGATGGTAGGGTTATTCATACATGTACTCAAATTGCCAGTGTTGATCTGACTCCTTTAATCTTTTTTAAAGTGCCTAGTGTCTTCTGTCTTCCATTTTTATATTTCCTATTTCTGTCAAGAGTTAACAACTTTTAACCTTCCTGGTGTTTTGTAGCTTTTGACTGATAAACAACTAAACTATGATTATTAAAAATATAAGATAATAGTAGCTCAATATCACCTTGAGAAATTAATTTTTGAGGCACTGAACTCAGATTGCAGCGTAAAGACCATGACATCTAGCTTTGCTTTTTAGAAACCTGGTTGTTTTTTGTTGTTTTGTTGTACTTATTTTCTAGTGTTTGCCCTTACTCCAGATAGATGAATCTTCTGGAAACTGGAACTCCAGTTGAATGAAACCTGGGGTATTACCATATTATTCTCATGTACATTTATAGAATAATTTGTTTGGTTATCATTTAAAGTCTCACTTAATTCTTAAAATTTGTAATGGTATCCTTCTCTTAAGGATAGCTTCTCACTGATTCGCATTGATCCTCAGCAATAGTTTTCTCTTCAAACACATCAAGCTTAGTTTTGAAATTGGTTTAATTATGCCCTGGAGTTTGGAATATTCAACACTGTGTGAAGCGTGGAGTGGAATTTGGGACAATGATTTGAGAATATACAATTGCCTTTATTTCGTGTCCTTTTAGTAGCGTTCTGTAGTAGCAGAAAGAATTGATCGAAAATTATATCAGAACAAATAGACTATGTACATTTCTGGTTAAGTAAAACGAGTTCAAGATCTGGACCCCGGTGAGGAAAGTTGGTGATGAAGACTTTTGTTTTTGCTGTTGTGTGTTGTGGATTTGTTCTGACTTAGTCACTGTGTGTACAACAGAAGGGAAACACTGCCTTGTCCTGTACCATGCCCATGTCGTTGTCATGCTTAACAATAAACTTTGCACACAGATTTTACTGAGACAGTGGCTTTTAATCTTTAGGGTGTATTAGAATCACTTGCAGAGCTTGGTGAAATCGTGATTGCTGAACGTTTACCCTAGAGTTTTTTAACTGAGATTGTGTGGTTTTTATTCTAGAAAGTTGCAATTCTAACAAGTTCCCAGGCGATCCAGATTGTACAGGTCAAGTGACTGCGTTTTTAGTACTGCTGTACTAGACTGTTTTCTCCCTGTCTAATCCCAGCCTATTGGTGTAGTAGTTAAGGGCTAGGTCTGTCAACCAAAAGGTCTGGAGTTTGAATCCTTCAGATGGTCTTTGGAAGCTACGGGGGTGTTCTTTTCTGTCCTATGGTGTTGCTATGAGTTGGAATAGACTGGTCAGCAGTGAGTTTGTTTGATTTGAATCCTAGCCAAAATGAAGCAATAAGGGAATTTTTCTGTAGAACCCTTCATTTAGGATCTCACTTGTAGCCCAATGAATCCTGTATATATTTAGAGGTGAAGATGTACGCACATACACATATTTACACACAACTAATTTTTCTGTTTGGTGATTAGCTCTTATTTGTTTTTGAATTCGAGGCTCCTAGTGAGGAAGATTTATGAGATTAAATTACACTGTTTATTTTTCTTCTTCCCCGAAAGTAAGTTACCCAGGAAATTATGTGAATTCAAAAACCCCCAAATTCAAAAAACCCCCAAACTCACTGAATTCAGTGCTATTGTAAATTAGTTTTCTTGATTCTTCTTGATGTTGCCAAAGCCAAGTGCCGTCAAGTCGCGTCCGACTCATGGTGACCCTTGATGTTAGACAGTGATTTTGTTTGATTTCCCCTACACCTCTCAGCCACTGGACTGCCAGTAACCTCAGAGGTCTTTGATCTATGGTCCACTGTATCTATCGTTAATCTGTGTTTTCTTCAGTAAGTATGTCTGTTTCATCTTCTTCCGTTATCAATCTTTGGCTGTATTTTTCTGTCTTTAATGGTTCATGATCTATTTCTCTTTTATAACTTTAATTATAAGATTTCTCAGATCTTTAGTCAAATGTAAATGTAAACTAGAGCAGAAAAAACATTTTAGTGCCTATAACAATCAGTTTGGCTGAACAGCCTTTAGCAATGTTTCATGCTGGCACTAATCCCAGATTGATCCTTTCTCTTTCTTTCTTTTTTTTTTTTTTTATGTTTTGGTGTCACCTGTAAACTCTGGCCATCAAATGAACTCAGATCCGTGACAAACCCTTGTGTGTCAGAGTATAATTGTGCTCCTTAGCATTTTTGTTGTTGTTGTTGTTTTGGTAGTTGTTGTCATCCCAGACTTGTCTGTGTGTTAGAGCAGGTTCAGGGTTTTTGCTTGTACAGGAAATGGTACGTAGTAAATATGATCTCTCTCATCTTTTGCCTAGACTAAAGATGGGGTATGAAATACCTCTCTGGATTGTATATATTTAAAAAACAACTTACACTTTCAGTCTATCACAATGAAAACAAAAACAAACAAAAAAGAATTTAGCCTGTACTTAAGCTTCATTATTTCTGATTTTGCATTTGTTTTGGCTATAGGTGAATTTTAGGTTTAAGAAATAGGGTTAAAGGAACACTAAGGGGATCATCATCTCTTCAGAAACTGTAATAACCTGTTTTCCATGGAAGACCTATGCATAATGAGAAGCAATGAAAACACTACATTGCTCAGAAAGAAGGCTTTCCATAATATATTGTCAAGCATCAGATGCTCTTTAAAATTGACTCATTGATGTCTAGGGAGTGAACTGAATGAACACAGCACAGACGTGATCATGAAATGTAGCCCAGGTATAAAAAATCTAATTGCTATTTGCTCAAGCCATCAAAGACGATATGTTTTCCCAGTAGGCAGGCTTATGAAAAGAGCATTGCAATTATGTACCCAGTGCTACTTGTAAGAAGCTTAAATGAAACTCTTGTATGACACACAAGATATGCAAGGTCTGTCTGTGTTCCCCCTAATCTCCTGTCCTGTCGTAGTCATTATCCTTGCCTGCACACAGAGACTTGGCGTTTAGAGGATGAATCCAAGAAATAAATGAACATTTTGAGGTTAGCTGAACTTAGCGTTGTATTCTGGTTTGTCCTATCATCTTTCAAATCAAGGAATATTTATTCATCATCTATTGTTTTTGAAGTACTGTGCCTCCGGGGATACCATTTCTGATGAGAAGGATAGCTCAAGTGCAAAGGTAACTATAGCTAATGTCAAAATATGCCACATGTCTTCAGAGGAATACATACAATAGTATGTGATTTCATACGAGAGCAAATCCACCACTGTCTGGGGAAATCAAGAAAGTCTAAGAAGGAATTCTGCAGGGCTTTTACAGAAACAACACAGGCTTTGGTGGTGTCGAATGGGGTGATCTTAATTTATTTCTTTTTCCATTGTTAAAATGTTTTATTACATTTCTGGTGAAACTCTGGACAACCAGTTAGGATCCCCTTTGACAATTTCTACAAAGAGTGTTCGTTGACGTTTGTTACATGTTTCATGGTTCTTTGTCATTGTGCCTATTTGTGGTTCTTCCATTTCTGTAACTCTAGCTTCCCTGCTCCTTTCCTTCTCATCTTTACATTCCAGTAACTGTAAATGTACAGCTCATATCCCACTGTCAGTGTTGTTTCTGACTGAGAACAACCGTATAGGACAGAGTAGAAGTCTCTTGTAAGGTCTGCAAAGCTGTATCCTTTCCTGAAACTGACTGTTACATCTTTCTCCCACGGAACTGCTAGTGGGCTTAAATCGTTAACATTTTGCTTAGCAGCTGAAATGCTGAACTGCGTGACACCAGGGCTCCTGGTCCTGTATCACCGTTGTCGTTGTTTTAACTTGTATTTTCTTAATGTTGAGAATATACATAGGAAACCAATCACAAATTCAGCAGTTCATACATGTAGACATGGGTTCCGTTCTGGGGATTGTGCAACCACTCTCATTGTCTTGTTTTGAATTGTTCCTTCCCTATTACCATGAACTGTCTCACCTAAGGTGATAATGGATTTTTTAATCAAACAGTAAGCAATAAAGTAGACCTCAGATCCCTTCCCTGAAAAACTATGTCTTTAAATTTTGAGGTGTTGAATATTTTCTTACTTCCTTATTTTCCTCAGAACCTACTCTTATTAATGTACTGTTTAATGCAAAGTTTCAAAAAAATGTGCTATGTACAGTGTTAACTAAATTGTATACGTCGTAGTTGTATGTGGCATACTGTCTCATATTTTATATTTTTACTAGTCAGGAGTTTAGTTTGATAACAGTTCAAAAACCTTATAACTCTTATATCAGCCCTGTGACTTCATGGATATTATGACTTAGAAGGAATAAAATGTAAATAAATGACTTGATTAAAAAAATAGTGAACAAATACATTACAGCAGGTCTAGGAAACTTGTTTTTCTGATCACAAGCTTATGTTTAGCCATTTAAAAATATTCTGAAGACCTATTTAAGTTTTTGCCATGAAAATTAATGGAAAAGTGATCTCCTTATAAAAGATAAAATATTTACCTATTAAAATGATCATAAGATTTTGTTTTTAAGATGTAAGTCATTTGGGAAATAGAGGCAGAAAAACAGAATTTTCAGTCACATTGTCCCTAAACTCTCCTATTTCCAGACTCATTATGCTGAAGGAACACTGCAACCCAATAATCAACTATTTTCTATTCAAAGCAGCAAGTCAGATATTCGTTTCTCATTAATAATACAATGTGACAAATATATTACTTTGAAAGCGCTGCAAGTCACTTAGACAGTGGGAAAACGTGTCTTCCTTTCAGCCTTCAATCCACTTAATTGGCTTCCAAGTGTGAGATACATCAAACTCTTGACTTGTAATGTAAACTGTAGTGCATAAGTTAGTTTTCGGTTAAAACTGGATACACTTGAGCAACCCCAATAGGTTGAACTTTCGAGATCTTTGAGAGAAACCTGGTCAAGCATTGCTTTTGTATTGCTATGGAGTATCACGGTCTGCTACTGTCGTGTCACAGTTGCTGATATTGGACATGGAAGGTAAGTCTTCAGCATCTTTTTGAATTGCATATATTACTCTTACATGAGGTAAGATCTTTGATGAAATTAACGATGTCCAGCACAAAGACACTGGACTAATTTCATACCACTAGCAGTCCATTAATATCCCCTATGCAATATGGATAGGAATATTTTTATTTCAATAGTTATATTTTCATTTGAGAATGTAGTATAAAACACAATTGTAGAAAGAGACCCATGAGTTTTGAAATATAGCATAAGGCTAAAATATATCTTTAAGTAAGTTAATTTCAATCAAATATTAAGTAAACAGTACTGTTTTGATTCATAATTCATAGTAAATTATACTATTGACATTTTATGAATAGAATGGATTGTGAAGGTAGTAATCTATGACTAAATTTGGGAAAAACTGCAGTATGTGACCAGGATGGCTGTACCCATTATTTGTCGTGGATAATGTTACTGGTATCAGCAGTGAGCCTCCATGTAAAGGAATCTTCCTCATCTGCAGATCTGAGATCCCCATCTTCATTAGGATATCTTCGCGAAAAGAGGCAATGCCATTGAGTCGATTCTGACTCAGTGACCCCATAGGACAGAGCAGAACTGCCCCATTGCATTGCCAAGGAGCACCTGATGCCCTTGAACTGCTGAACTCTTGATTGAGAGCTGGTGCATTTAACCACTGGGCTACCAGGTCTTCCATTAACCATATCCTTAAGAGGGTGCTAATGAAATACACGTGTGCACTTTGTGAAAATATCCTTTCACATAATAATTTACTAATCCATCATTAAGGGTTAGTTTAATCTGGGTGTTCAATCTGAAATTTCTTATTTGCTGCCTTAGAAATTATTTAGAGTCTTTTTTTTAATCTTCTTTAAAGCCACATCCTTGATAGCATTCTTAGTTTTCGATAGCCATGAACCAAGCAGATCTTTTCTTTGTTTCCTTTTATTTTTTTTCCAGTCTAGTTTAAGTGAAAGTTTGTAGTTCACGTTAGTTTCTCACACGAAATTTATACATACATTGTTATGTGACCCTGGTTGCTCCTCTTATAATGTGACAGTACAGTGCTACTTTCCACCCTGGATTCCATGTCCATTCAAGTAGCTCCTGTTCCTTTCTGCCTTCTCACCTAACCTCCGGACAGGAGCTGTCCATTTTTTGTCATTTATCTAATTTAGCTAACTTCCACATTCTTTACCAATATCATTATATGTCTTGTAAACCAGTCTGTTCTTTGAAGAGTTTCCTTGGGGAATAGCTCCAGTTCTATGCTAACAGAGTGTCCCAGGACCATATTTTCTCGTATCCCACTCATTTCCTTCAAACTATTAGGTTTGGTCTGCTTGCTAGGATTTCAGTTCTGCACCCTGCTTTCTTCTGCTGTCTTAGGAACTCTCTATTGTGTTCCCTATCAGGGCAGGCATTGGTAGTAGCCTGGCAATATCTAGTTTTTCCAGTCTCCAGCTGATGTAGTCTGGGGTTTGTGTGGTCCTTTCTGTCTCCTGGGTTCGTGTTTTTCTTTGTCTTTGGTGTTCTTCATTCTCTTTTTGCTCTGGCTGTGTTGGACCAATTGATATATCTTCGATGGACACTCAGAGTTTTCAGACCCCAGATGCCACTCACAGAAGTGACATTCTGAACATACTCTGAATAAACTATGTATATATTTGTTATTCCTTTCACCTAAGATAATTCTTGTCTACTATTTAGTTAGTGAATATACCTCTCCTTCCCTTCCCACCCTGTTAACCATCAAATAATTTTTTCTTTTGTGCTTAAATCTTTTAAGTTTTTATTAAAGTGTTTCCATGCAGTATTTGTCCTTTTGCAGCCGCCTGATTTTACTTAGGACAATGCCTTACATTCATCCCTGGTATGAAGAGTTTCGTGCCTTCATTGTTGTTCTTTATCATTGTGTGGTACTACATTGTGTGAATATATCATATATTGCTTATCCATTTTGTCTGTTGAGGGTTAGGTTATATAATTTTGCTGTTTTGAACAGTGCTGCAGTGAACATGGGTATGCATGTATGTCTCTGTGTGATGGCTGTTATTTTTCGAGGAGGAATTCCAAGGAATTGGATTACTGGATCCCATGTACTTCTTTTACTGGCTTTTTTAATGAACGGCCAAATCAATTCCCTCCATGCGGCGCCATTTTACATTGCCACCAGCAGTGTATGAATGTTCTAGTCTCTCCATAACCTCTACTACATTTAATATTTTGTGTTTTGGTTTCATGCTAGCCTTGTTGGAGTCAGATGGTATCTCATTATGTTTTAGATTTGCAGTTCTCTAATGGCTACTGTTTGTTTGTCAACATTCTCTCATGTGTCTGTTACTGCCTGAGAGCCTTCCTTGGTGACATGTCTGTCGATGTCCTTTGTCCATTTTTTAACTAGTTTGTCTTTCTGTTGTTGAGGTTATGCAGTATCTTAATAGATTTTACAGATCAGACCCTAATGGTTTGTGCTGTAGCCAGCCAGTCCCCGTCCCCGCTGTGTAGTTTATCTTTGTACCCTTTTGTTACTGTCTCTGGATGAGACCAAGTGTTTGACTTTTTCGAGTTTCAGTTACAGAGTTTCTGTTTTTGCTTTTGTGCTTTCCTGGTTATGATTTTTTATTGTCTGTGCTATGTATTTGTGTTCGTATTGTTGCCTCTATTTCTTTCTTCCATGCTGTTTATTATTTTATATTTAGGTCTTTGATCTATTTTGAGTCAGTTTTTGTGCATGATGTGAGATATAGGTTTTATTTCCTTTTATTGGAGATGGATATCAAGTTTCACCAACAACATTTGTTAAAGAAATTGTCCCTAGTTACAGACATTTGGCCTTTGTCAAATATCAGCTGGCCATAGGTGGATATATTTTATTTTGATGCTCTATTCTGTTCCATTGATCAATGTATTTGCTTTTGTAAGAGTAGCAGTGTAATATTTTCTGGAGTCGGTAGTGTGAGGCAGTATGATGCTACACTGTTTTTAGTTCGCCCCTCTGCTTAGCTCCTCTTTGTTGTGAAACTGTCTTAAACTTATCTTGGTTTCCTTGACCTTCACAATTTTGAGGATTACTAGGCATTTAAAACAAATAAACCTACTTTGATTGAGTTCATTTTGATGCATAGTGACCCTGGGGGACAGAATAGTACTGCCCTATAGAATTTCCTAGGATCACCTGGTGACTTCAAACTGGCAGCCTTTTGGTTAACATCCTTAGAACTTAACCACTGTGCTGCCAGGGTTCATAGGTCCCCAAAACTGACCCATTAGGCATTTTTTTCTTTTTTTAAACTCAGCATTCTTCTTCATTGTTTGTAGTGTGATCCCTTTCTGGTATTCTGGGTTCCTTACTCTCGTATCTTGTCATCTTTGCTTTTTAGTATTTGTTGACCTTCTCATCTCATACGAAGCATTTAATAGGCCTTCTATGTTAGCAGTAATACCCTTTTCCTTATTTTGTGTGCCATCGTGTTATTTCACTAAAAGGTGATCCCAGGAGAGAGGCTTAGTTCTGGATTTGAAGTGTGTCTCAGGGATATCTGCCTCAGATAGTAGTATGTTCTCAGTTGTTTCAGTTGGCTGGATTTTTGTTTTTTAAATAAGAATTTGAACTGTGCTCCATATTTTCCTCACCCACTGTATTGTCACGGGGAAACCTTGGTTGTACAGTAGTGGTTAAGAGCTACAGGGAATAGCCAAAAAGGTCAGCAGTTGAAATCTCCGAGGTGCTCCTTGGAAATTATGGGGCAGTTCTACTCTGACGTCTAGGTTCGCTATGGATTGGACTGGACTCAATTGCAGTGGGTTTTTTAAATCATCATGGACCAAGTATCACGCTCTGTGTTAGCAGCTCATCACTATCTGATTCCACTCTCAGGATAGATTAGGTTGTGGTTCATGTAGAGATACTTCCTCTCTGCTTTTGATGACCTTCTTAATGTCCAGGCCAGTAAAGACATATGGACATGTCCTTGATGGCCACTAACAAGCTCTTCTAAAACCCCAGAGGCTTGTGAGTTCACTAAGATGCTGATTATGTGAGGATGGTTCAGTCCCAGGCACGTTTTCATTCTGTTTTACTTAAAGTTGGTGTTAGTCCAAAGCAACTTGTCTTAATGTAACAACAAGTCTTTTATGCTCCCAGTTAATTCTTAAATGTTGTTTTCTTGATGTCTTTTTCAGTACAGGCTTTGTTAGTGTGGTGTAACCTAACTGATTTTTGTGTGTTTATCTTGTAGCCTGACACATTGGTAAATTCTTACTTGTATTCTGGTAGTTTTCTTGCAAGACCTTGATGCTTTTCGAGTTATCTGTTTATCGATCCTGTCATGTACAAATAGTGATAGTTCTGCTTCTTCCTTTCTGATTTGGGTGTTCATTTCTCTTTTTTGTCTTACTGCTTTTATTAAGAATTTTATTACAGTTTTGAGTAAAAGTAGTAATAATAATGGGCTTTACTATCTGGTATGCAAAAAGACGGCTGTCAACTTTTGTCCCTGGATTTTATTGTTGTATGCTTCTTATGGATATGTGCCATTAATTATGTCAAGACATTTCCCTTCCATTCTTATTTTTTTCAGGAAATGATACTGAATTTTTTCAAGGCGCTTTTCCTGCAGCAATTGATGTTGTCATATGGTATTCCTGCTTTATTTCATTTATTCATTTTGTAATGTTGAACCATCCTTTTAATTTTAATAACAGTTTGCCTTGATTGTTGTTGTGATTTTTTTATATGATGCTGAGGACTATGGGTACAATTGTGTTCAAAAATTTTGCATTTATATTACTAAGGATATTAATGTGTAATTTATTTTATTGTTGTAACTTTGCCTGGTTTAGGCATCACGATTATTCTCTTGTTTATATATTGTATTTGGCAGTATTCTTTGTTTTGTGGTTTTTAAGATACATAGTAAAATTCTTTGTGAAGTCTTGCCTGATTGTTTGGTAGAGTTGTCCAATGTTGCAGTTTAGTTCTAGGCTTTTTGTTTTTCCCAGATTTTTTATTACATTTTTTTTCTATTCTCTTCTTCTTCTTTGTTTTCATGTGCTTTATGTGAAAATTTGCAATTTAAGTCTGTTTCTCATACAAAAACTCATACATCCAATATTATGTGACCCTAGTCACTCTTCCCCCATGTGACAGTTCATTCCTCTTATCCACTCTGTATATCATGTGTCTGTTTATCCAGCTTCTGTCCCTTTCTGCCTTCTCTTCTCACTTCCTAATGAAGGCTGCCCTTTAATCTCTTGTAGCTACTTAAGCATACTTTTTCACCACGTTAATCTTTGAAGACTTGGCTTTGGCAGTCATTTTCATTCTGGCCTTATAGAAAGTCTGGGATTCATGTTTTCAGGGTAACCTCCAATCTAGCCAGACCATTAAGTCTGGTTCTTTTTACCAGAACTTTAGTTCTGTACCGCACTTTTCTTCTGCTGCATCAGGAACCCTGCATTGTGTTTCCTGGAGAGCAGTCATTGGTAGTAGCTGGGCTCCATCTAGTTCTTCTGGTCTCAAACTGATGGACTGTCTAGTTTTATATGGCCCTTCATGTCTTTTGACTTTATGTTTTCCTTGTGTCGTTCACGTTCATTTTCTTTTGTTTCAGTATCTTGGATGGCTGCTTCCAAGCTTTTAAGGCCTCAGACGACACTCATTAATGTGAGATGCAGAACATTTTCATATTAAAGTTTGTTGTACCAGTTGTGCTAGACGTCCACTGAAACGACTGTGTGCAGACTCCCACCTCTAGCTACTTTGTCCTTTGAAGTGTTTCGTTGTATTCAGGAAACTTCTTAGTTTTTAGTTTATTCTAGTTGTGTTGACTTTTCCTGTATATGTGTGTTTTCTTTCCCTTCAACTAAAATAATTCTTGTCTTTTAGATGTTTAATCTGAAACACTGGTGGTATAGTGGTTTAGTTCTACATCTACTAATCAAAAGGTCGTCGATTTGCATCTGCTAGTCACTTCTTAGAAACCACACAGAGTAATTCTACTCTGTCGTATATGGTCACTATGAGTTGCAAATGACTTGACGGCAGTGTGTTTGGTGTTTTGGTTTATTAAGATTAGTAAATATCTTTTTCCGTCATCATCCACCTTTATAACCATCAAAGAATGTTTTCTTTTGTGTTTACATATTTCTAGTATTCTTATAATAGTGGTCTCAACAGTATTTGTCAGTTTCTGACAGACTGGTTTTACTCAGAATAATACCTTCTAGATTTATCCATTTTGTTTTTTTTGGTACAGTTAGGAGATTTTCTTTGTCTTCTTACTTTAGGGTTATTTTTAAAGTTTTCACATGTGCTTTTGTTAGTTTGGGTTTGTAGTGTTTTCCCCATGAATTTGTCCATTACATTTAGGTTTCAATTTGTATTATAGTTTTTATAACAATTATTTTCTTCTTTATCTCTTTTGAATTGATTGCAGTGTTACTGATTTAATTTCTTAATTTAGTTATTTGCCTTATCTAGTTTTTTTCTTTAGCCAATCTCTCCAGGTGTTTGTCTATTTTACTGATCTTTACAAAGAAGGACCTCTGGTTTCATTGATTCCTTTTGTTTTGTTCTTAATTTTCCTTTTTGTTTATTTCTGCCATTATCCTTATTATTTACTTTTATCTGTTAATTTTTGGCTTGTTTTTTCTGACTTTTTTAGTTGTTCAACTTGTCAATTTTCATTAAATATTTTGGACCTTTATCCTTTTTTAATATAAGAATTTGTTGCTTTAAATTCAAAGTTGTGTATTGGTTTGGTGTTGTGTTGATTGTTCTTTATATTTCTGTGTTACTTTCAAATGCTTTACCGCTTGTTTAATTCCTCAGTATCCATAGTGATTTTCTATTTTTAATTGAAAGTTGTGTTTTATAATCACACAATGTCTTAGGCTGGGTTTTCTAGGGAAGCAAAACCTGTAACCTGTGTATGTACGAGAAAAGATTTATATACAGAGTAGAAGGAAAGATTCAGCTTATTTCCAAAAAATATCTCGTACTTGTGCTTTATGAGAATCTGTGTTGTATCTTCATTTCAGGATTTAGCTGTGTACCTCATTTATTTTTTCCCCATGTTTTAAAAATTCGTTGAAGTCAAATTAATTGCAAGTCATATTGACCCCGTAGGACAGAGTGGAACTTCCCTATAGAGTTTCCTAGTAGCACGTGGTGGATTTGAACTGCCAACGTTTTGTTTAGCTACATTATCACTTAACCTTTATGCGACCAGGGTTTCTTTCCCATAGATACTGTTATGTGCCACCGATTCATAGTGACTCTATAAGTTTGAGTAGAACTGTCTCATAGAGTTTCCAAGGTGTGTATGGTGGATTTGAAATGCCAACCTCTTGGTTATCAGATATGCGTATTAGTAATTCTTGCCTTTTCCTTTGCATTGCTTTCTTGAGTAATATTTTCAGAGCTGTCCTGGTGATGGCATACTCTCAGAACTTCTGTTAATTTAGGAATTGTCATGGATTGAATTGAGTCTCCCCCCCAGAAATTCTGTGTATGAGTTGTCTAGGCTATAGTTACTGGTATTTTTTGATATTTTCATACCTTGTGCCCTGAGGCAAACTCTTGTTCTATAAAGGGTAAAGAAAACAAGCAGAGATTAGGAGAAGTCTTATTATCTGGAAACAAGGAATACTGGGAACAGAACACATCCTCTAGATCAAGTGTCCTTGGTCCTCAGCACTTCCTAATCAAGCGGAAGATTGACGGCAAGGACCTTCCTCCAGAACCAACAGAAAGAGCCGTTCACTGGAGTTGACACCCTATTGGAGTGTGACAGAATAAACTTTCTCTTTGTTAAAGCCATCCAATTGTTATATTTCTGTTATGGTAGCACTAGATGACTAGGAGTAAAATGTTATGCTTTCTCTCGTAGTCATTGATGACAACTTTTCATGTAAGGTATCATTGCTCTGCAACTGTTTTCTGTTAGTATTTTGTATATGTTACTGCATTGTCTTCTATCTCTAATTTTTGTGTGGAGAGATTCACGTTGATTATTATGAAACCTCTTTGGTATGTTAGATTTTGGGTTTTTTTTTTGCTTATTTCAGAATTCTCTAGTTTTCTTGGTCTTGAAGAATTTCAGTAGTATATGGTGTGGCATTGGTTCTTTTCTGTCCCTTAATTGGGGTTTGTGTTGCAGAATTGGTTCTCTCTTCGTATCTCGGAAATTGTTGCTGACTATGTCTTGGAAAATCATTTCTGTGCTCTGAATAGGATCTTGTATAGTCATATGATCATCTGCAGTCTGTTGATGTTGGGTTACAGAAGTAAAATACTATACATGGAGTTTGTGTGAATAGAGTATGTTTGAATAAGATGCCTCAGAAGGAGATCCTTTGCTTTCAGCACCCCATGCTATTTCTTTTCATATTATAGTCACTTGGAAACCCTCCTATCTTAATGGTTAAGTGCTATGTCTGCTAGCCAAAAGGTTAGCAGTTGGAATCGTCCCGTTCTCCTTGGAAACTCTAAAGGGACAATTCTGTTATGTCCTATAGCGTCACTATGAGTTGAAATCAACTTGTAGGCAGTGGGCATTATACTGACTCAGGCTGGTTCTTCTGTAAAAAGCTTGAGTATACTAATCCAACCCAAGGCAACATGTATATTAAAAAAGTATTACTCCTGTGATAAAATGATTAGTTTCTTCACTAAAGGATTCACCATTTGGCTCTTTTTGCTGTACAGTTTCTTAGCGTATTGAAATATTTGCTATTGGAAAGTTTTCGTGAAAGATAACAAAGGGATTAGGGAAACTTCAATAGAAAAAATCTATTAGGTCCAAATGTCCATCTCAGTTCTGTGCAAATAGAAGACATTTTGGAGAGTGGATCAGTCAGTGTGCTCCAGAGCCACATTACCATAACCCGAAGACTGTATGTGTCTGTATATGTGTATCAAGAGAGATTTTTTTTAATATTTATTTATTTTTTTATTTAATATGACTGAGTGAAAATGTACATTCCCATGTAAATTTACATGCACACCTACATGCAGCTTCCACTGCTCTACCTGTCTGGTGACAGCACACCATTCCTCTCTGCTCCATACATGTCTCATCCTTCTAACAGTCTCTTTTCCCCTCCTCTCCACCCACTCTCCTTCCTCCAGACAGAGGTCAGCAGGATGATATCCTATAGATGCATAGAACCATGAAGTGCATCCACTATATGGTCACTCTGCATCGCCAAGTCCAATCCATTTGTGTCAGAAGATAGAGACCCACATAAGTGGTGCCTTCATCGACATGGGACCGCATGAACCGGATGGTGCCCGGCCACCACAAGTGATAGCCGTGATGGAGCTCACTAAGTTGAGTCTCACTGACAACAGAAGAATAAAAAGGGTTGCATCCTGAGATCTCCACTAAAAGACCTCAATTGATGGTCCAGCGGTTTCGGAGTTCCCCTGGGAGCATGGCCCCTGGCCCTGATGCTGCCCTTTCCCATAAATTATTTGTTTTTAAAGGATTTGGTTCACATGATTGTGGAGGCTGAAAAGTCTAACAAGTGTTGGGCAGACCAGCAGGCTGGAAGCTCAGATTTTCAGTTACTATTGCAGTCTTGTATTTCAAAGATGTTAGATTCAACTGACAGGCTTAAGACTTGGGGAGTAGTTCATAGTGCAGTCTTGAATCAGAAATCTGTAATATAGACTGGAAACTCAGGAAATAATGGTGATCTGCTCTTGAGTTTCAATTTTGTAGGATAGGCTGGCCAGATGTACACTCAGGCAGATGTTAATGCTGTCACTTTGAGCCAGAATTTTGTCATCTCTGCGAAACCTTGGTTTTTCCTGTTAATGCCTTGAAGTTACTGAGTGAGCCTGGGTATATAAATGAAGATGATCTCCTTTATATAAAGTCATCTAATTGTAAATGCTAATGCATCTACAATGTCCCTTCTCTGCAGCTTCTATGGAAATGAAACAACTGAGGAACTCAGCCTAGTGAAGGTGGCCCATAATCTTGACCTTCGTAGGGAATTAGTAGCAAAATTAGAGTTCAGTGTTTAGGAATTGCGTTTACTGGCAATATATTCAAATTTTGTTCCATTAACTAAAAGTTCGCACACTGGTATTTGCTGTTTGTACGCATTTTTCCCCAGTGTTTTTCAGCCTTTGCATTTGTATTTCTTTGCAGTTTATGTTTAGCAATGGTGAATTCATACTGGTATCTACTGAAATAATTGCTGGATGTATTCTGCATCTTCTGATGGTATTTTCTTTTTTAAAAATAGTATCACATGTTGAGTGTTCCAATCCTAAAATCATTCTCAAACTTTTGAAAGGAATGTGAGTACACTGTGATCACACAGTATATTTCAGCATTAATAATGTTTAGTAAGGGGAAAACTCAGGGTCATCAGTACCACAGAGTGCCTTCAGGCTCTTATTGGTATAATGCCTAACCATACTTATAATTCTTCACTTGGTGGAAAACTTCAAATCCAACTGACCATGGTTGGGTATGTGACGTTGGGATACACAGAGGATTCCAGACACTGGTGTGCAAGCTCGATATTTAGAGCAAGAGGAAGTCGACAAATGAGAGCAGAAGGGAAATAAATGTATGTGATTAGGTAAAGAGGGATACTGAAATATTTAGGAAACCTTTTAAAGCCATGGAGCCCAGCAGAAAGTATTTTCTCAATGACATATTGTTTTGAAATTTGTTGTTCTTGGGGACAGTGAAATCAGTTCAGACTCCTACAACAGAGTAAAACACTACTTATTCCTGCACCATACTTACTCTTGCTAAGTTTGAGCTGATTGTTGCAGCCAGTATGTAAACCCATTATCCTCAGGATCTTTCTCATTTTCCTTAATCCTCTACTTGACTAATCATAATGCCCTTCCCTAGGGAATGGGCTCTCCTGATAACACTGATAAGATGTGCAAACTATGTGAGACAATGTGTCACCATCCTCGCTTCCAAGGAACACTTTATTTTGATTTATCTTCTTTCAGGATAGATGTATTAAGTCTTCTGGCATTCTATAGTATATTCAGTGTTCTTCACAAACATCATAAATCAAATGTATCGATTCTTCTTTTGTCTTTCTTATTCATTGCTCAGGTTTTCCATGCAGATGATACTCATTGTTCAGGTTTTGCATACACATAAAATACCATGGATTGGGTCAGAGCGTGTTTGTCTTCTAAGTGACTTTCTGTTAACAGACACATTAAAACGGTCTTTTGAAACAGATTTTTCCAATGCAATGCATCATTTGATTTCTTGACTCTTGTTCCGTAGATGTTGATGGTGGTTCCAAGTGAAATGAAATCCTTGGCAGTGTTTGTATTTTCTCTATTTATCGTGATGTTGTTCATTGGTGAAGTTGCGAGAAGTTTGGGTTACTTTATGTTAATTTACTGCCTATACTGAAAGCTGTATGTAGTCTTTGATCTTCTTCCGTAATAGCAGTGCAGTTTACAACAAACAGGCAATGCGCTTTAGGTGATAAAATGAAGGATCATTGCTCAATGTTGGCAATCATTCGTTAGTGAAGATTACACAGATTTTGTGGGTATACAATTTAGCCTATAACAGTACTTAAGACTGTGTGGCACTTGCATGCATGTATAAATCAAAGGACTGGAACTTGAGTTTTATAAAGTGTCCCACACATTTTGGTGAATATGTTTTTCATAGGCAAGCCACAGAAATTCGATTGAGGGAAAGAATAGTGTTTCCAAGAAAAGGTTCTGGGAGAAGTACATAACTACATTAAAAAAAAAAAAAATGAAATTGACATTATATGTAAAAATTAACTGAAAATGAATTACAGATCTGCTCCCTAATTAAACCAAATTTGTTACACCTGTTACTGACAGCCAAAATTTAGAGACAGGGTGAAAGGTTCAATGCTTTATAAGGAGACAAGTATGTAGCTGGGAGACAGTGGGAACAACTTCTCCCATAACTGTGTGACTTGGCTTACAGTTCTAGTCATTTACCTAGCCGGAATTCAAAGGGGTTCATGGTGATGTGTTGTTAACAGGATAATCAAGCAGTTTGAATTACCCAAAAGTTTGTCATGGGACAGTCACACAGTGTGAATTGCCCAAAAGTTTGCCACAGAATCATCAAAGAGACTAACCTACCTTAAATTGGTTATAGGATAATCAAGCAGAGTAAACTATCCAAAAAAATTTTTTTTTCCTACCTCTTTCTGAGGTCTTAATCAATTTTATTTCTTCAAAGATAAGGAGAGGAATGTAGACCTGTCAGTCCAGTCTGAGGATGAGAATTGAAGCAAGGAACATAATGCAGCTTGATAATCTAAGTGATCTTTGTTAGGTTCTTATATTAACGACCAGATCTACACATGCCAAAACGAAACCAATCCCAGTGCCATCAAGTCAGTTCTGACTCATTGGGACCTTATAAGACAGAGTAGAATTAACCCTGTGTAGTTTTCACGGACTACCTCTGATTTCGACTGCTCACCATTTTTTGATCAGCAGCCATAACATTTAAACTGTTAAGCCACAATGGTTTCCAGACATAAATATAGGAAGTACATTTTGAAAACTCTTTCAAGAAAACATAATGGAACATCTTCATGACCTTCGATTAGGCATTGTTTTCTTTGACATGACTCCAAAGGGGAAGTCATATCAAAATTAAGTTAAATTAGAATTCATCAAAAGTAAGAACTTTTTTTAAAGTGTGTATTTTAGCAGTTTTTGTTATAGTCTCAAAGTTGTACAATCCTCAAATGTATGCGCTTCTTCAGTACTTCCATCAATTACAAGAATAGATACCTGGTACTCATCAGTCCTCATTTTCCCTTCCTTCCAGCCCCTGAGATGCACCCATCTTTGATTGTTATGGGTATTTCATAGAATTGGAGTTATATGATTTTTGGGTACTTGTGATTAGCATTTTTTACTTAGCACAGTGTTTTAAACATTCACCCTTGGCTTAATAATGTTATATTATTTTCATTTACTAAAATTTTTGTGTTCATTTGGTGGAATTTGATATTTCTCTACTGTTTGACTTTGATGAATATTACCGCCGTGAACATTAGGTATAAGACTGTGTAAAACATGTGTTACCATTTCTGTAGGAAAAGAAGGGAAAAGAGTGAAACTGTTGTGCTCTGTGATAACGTATGTTTAACATTTTCAAGATTGTCCAGACAGTTTCCCGTAGCGGCTGTACTCTTTTTTCCTTCCCTCCTGCAGTGGATGAGTGCTCCAGTTGCTTTACATCTGTGCTAAAACTTATTGTTGTCTTTTTTTTTTAATTTATTTTAGTTATCCTATAGGGTGTCAGAAGCCTTGGAAACTTAAGTGGTTAAGATGGGTGGCTGCTAACCAAAAGGTCAACAGTTGAAGACCACTGTAACCTCCTTGTCCCTGTGTTGAAATTCTACTTTGTTTAATAGGATTTCTTTCAGTGGGAAGAAAGAGGCCAGTAAAAGTTTTTGTTGTTCTTGTTGCATATGTGGTAAGTAGTATATACTTATTGTTTTGATTTGTATTTCTCCGAGCTTTAATTATGTAGAGCATCTTGTCATGTGCTCAGTGGTTGCTAGTATAGTTTACTAGGAATGGGCTTTTAGATTCTTTGTCCATTTTTGACTTTCAATTTTATTGTGTTTTAGGTGGAAGTTTACAACTCAAACTAGTTTCTTCTTCAAAAGTTTATGTAGAAATTGTTTTGTAAGATTAATTGGAATCTGTGCACTCCCTCCTGTTCCACAAAAGGATCCCTCTGTCTTGTCCTCCAGTTGTCCTTTCCCTTCCCATCTTCTCACCTTTGCTTTTGGAGAGTGTTGCCCCTTTGGTCTGCTAAGGCCATTCAACAAAGGAACACAGTGCTCACATGTGTTAATGTTTGTTTCATGGGCTGTCTTACCTTTGGTGAAATGCGGACATCAGGAGTGGCGTACATTCTCCTTGAGTAGGTTGTCTGGGGACCGTAGTGCTGGGGTTTTTTCCAGCCTCTGTGAGAACAGTATGTGTGATTTCTTTATTGTTGTTGTTATTGTTGTAAGGCTGAATTTTTTTTTCTACAGTTCTTTCATGGACTGTCTCTTGTCATCCCAGTCAGAGTGGTCATTGATGGTAGCCAGGTACCTTTTGGTTTCAGGTTGATGGAGGTTATGGTTTATGTGGTTCTTTTTTTTTTGGAACTCTTATTTTCTTTGTGTCTTTATTTTTCATTATTGGCCTTTGCCCTAGAATGTGTGGGACTCCTGAGATATGTTAGGTGGCCACGGTAAAGGTTTCAGACCCTGGATGCTACTTACCACCCTAGAATGTTGAACATTTTCGGTATGAAGTCTTTTGTGCCATTTGACCTAGATGTCTCCAGTGACCGTGGTACTCAACCCTCACTGCCAGTAACTCATATGTAACTAATACTTAAACGTCTGTGGATGTATGTAGGAAGTTTCTATTTCTTGGCATTTATGAAGTTGTGCTGACATCCTTGTACTTTGTGTTGTCTTTCCATTCGCCAAAGTTAACACCCATCCACTACCTCGTTAGTGCTCTTGCCGCCCCAATGGTTTCCTCTCTCATAACCATTGAGGAGTTTTTTTTTTTAATTATCATTTTTTTTTATTATGACTCACTGAAAATGTACATTCCCATATAAATTTACATGCCCACCTATATGCAGCTTCCACTGCTCTCCCTGGCTGGTGACAGCACACTATTCCTCTCTGCTCCGTACATGTCTCATCCTGACAACAGTCTCCTTTCCCCTCCTCTCCACCCACTCTCCTTCCTCCAGCCAAAGGTCAGCAGGATGATATCTTACAGATGCATGGAACTGTAAAGTGCATCCAATATACGGTCACTCTCTATCACCAGGTCCAGTCCATTCATCTCCGAAGAGTGAACTTTCGTTATGATTTATGGGCAAGGGCAGCATCAGGGCCAGGGGCCGTGCTCCCAGGGGAACCCTGAAGCCGCTGGACCATCAATGGCGGTCTTTTAGTGGAGATCTCAGGGTGCACCCCTTTTTATTCTTGTGTTGCCAGTGAGACTCAACTTAGTGATCTCCATTGCGGCTATCACTGGTGGTGGCCGGGCACCATCCGGTTCCTCCAGTGACAAGTCTATGTAGGCATCCACTCATGTGGGTCTCTCTGTCTTCTGGGTTGTCTTTACCCCATGCCATTTTGGTCCTCGGTGATCATCCATTCCTGCTGAATTGGGACCATTTGCTGTGCTCTCGGATAGCAGTTTGGCAGCTTTTAGGACCCCAGATGCCACTCACCAATGTGGGGTGCAGAGAGCCCTCTTAGCGAAGCACTAGTTGTGCCAATTGGCCCTGATTTTGCCTAAGGGCATGCTCCCCTGCCCCCTGCTCCAGGTCCTGTGTCCTTGCAATATTGTGTTAAGATGGTAGGAGTATCCAAGTTATGTTGAAGTCCACTTAATATTGTTCTTGTTTCTAATGTGTGCTGTCACCGATTTCACCTAACCAGATTTCTACCAACTATCTAACCTAAGCCCTCCCCCCCTCGCCTCCCCTCCTTCCTCTCCCTTGTAGCCATCAAAGAGTGTTTTCTTCTATACATAAGTCTGGTTTTGAGTCCTTATCGTAGGGGTCTCGTTGAATATTTGTCCTTTTGTCGCTGACTACTTTCACTCAACATAATGTCTTCCAGTTGAAACCAGGTGAGGAGATGTTTCCTGGAATCATCGTTATTCTTTATCATTGCATAGTGCTCCATTGAGTACTTACACCATAGTTTACCTATCCATTCCTCTGTTGTTGGGCATCTGGGTTGATTCCATCTTTTTGCTATCGTGGGCTGTGCTGCAATGAAAATTCTGGTGCATGTGTCCATTGGTGTGAATGGCCTTGATTCTGTAAGATATATTCCAAGTAGTGGAATTACTGAGTCAAACGGTATATCTATATCCATTTTTTTAAGGAAGCACCAGATTGCTTTTCAAAGAGGCTGGGCCATTTTGTAACCCTTCCAACAGTGTAGGAGAGTTCCACTTTCTCCACAGCCTCTCCAGCATTTGTTGTTTTTTGGAATTTTTTTTATGTATAAACCTTTTCATCACATTACGTAATAGTTGTCTCATACAGTATTTTCAGCTTTTGGTACTGACTTATTTGACTCAACATAATGCCAACTAGATTGATCTATGTTGTGACATATTTAAAATATTGATCATGATTATTTATTGCCGTACAGTTCATTGTACATATACCATTATTTGTTTATCCATTGATCTGTTAATGCATATTTCTGTTCGCTTTTCTTTTTTTGTGAATCATACTTCAGTAAATTCATGTTTGCGTATGTTTATTTGTTTAACCGTACCTTTTTCTCTAGAGTATATTCTGGGAGTGGGATTCCCAGGTTGGACCCTGTTTCTATTTCTGGCTGTTTAAGGATGGGCCATGCTAATTTTGGTATTTATATTTTACATTCTCAATAGCAATGCTTACGATTGTCAGTACCCCATCAACCTCTATTATATTTGTTATTTTTGTTTTTTTAATGCAGGTTAGTAATGTTGAGGAGAGATGATATGTCACTGTAATTTTGAATTACATTTTTATAATAGCAAATTGTGGTGATTGTTTCCTCATGTGACTGTTACTTACTTGAATGTCTTTTGTGAAATATCTCCCCATCCTTCAGCTTCTGTTTCAAATACATTTCATATCCTTTTGTTAGTGTGAAGTGTTTTTATTATTGAAGTATTCTATATGTGTTAAAAATTTGATCTTTCTTGGCTACATCCTAGGTAAATTTTATTCCTAGTTTGCAGATAGTGTTTTTACTCTTTTGATCTCTTCTGCTGTGTGTGTTTAATTCTTAAGAGCTTGCAGTTATCTAGTTTGTCTATTTTATTTGTTCATTGTTAGTTAGGTTTTGTATTATGTTTATGCTGTGTATGTATTAGGATCCCATAGCGATGTCCTTATTTTTTCTTCCATGATCTGTTTTGTTTCAGCTTTTATATATACTCTTTGATCCATTTTACGTTACTTTTTGGTTTTGGTAGTGAGGCATGGGTCCTGATTGATATTATCTTTGTTAGAGATAGAGTTCCAGTTTTGCAGCAACCGTTTGTTTATAGCTTGGCCTTAAGCTGCATTGGAGACACTAGTGGCATATTGAGTGAAGTGGTAAGTCAGCTATCCAATAAGTCAGCAGTTGAAATCCACCAGGTGCTCCTTGGAAACTCTATGAGGCAGTTCTTTCTTGACCTCTAGGGTTGCTATCAGTCAGTTGGGACTCAGTGGCAGAGGGTTTATTTTGGTGTTTTACCTCTTTAGTGTTTTTAGTCCTTTTCCCAAAGTTCAGCTGACCACAGATTGGTTATTCTACATTTGAGTTCTCTATTCTGTTGCTTTGGTTGGTTTGTCATTGTATCCCTGTTAGGCTATTCTAAATACTGTGACTGTATATTAAGGTCTGAGATCACATCATGTGTTGCCTTCTATTTTGCTCTTTTTCTCTGTAAAGATTTGCTTATTTAGGGCCTCTTTTGTTCTACAATTTGTAATTATTTCTTTCATCTTGTTAGAGTGTACTGTTGGTAATTTAATCAAAGTCGTATTATGTGAACCTTTTGGGATGTTTTTTGTTGTTATGTGCCCTCAATTTGGTCCCAGTGCTTATCTATCTACCCTGTGTATAGCAGAACATATGTATAGAAGAACATTGGATGTATGATGCAGCCATTCTCTGCTTGCTTTTCTTTCATTTAATCTCTTATAATATAAATGGTGGTCCATAGCAAACCTGAGGGAATGTCTCTTTATATTCGGTCAGGGATATTAGAAAGGTCTTTACATTCCACCCTAATCCTCCTTAACCACAGGCACAAATTAGGATTTACAGCCCATAGGGAGATCACATAAATGAGGCCAACCTCAGCACACTGGGGATCATAGCTTAGTGAAGTTGACATGTATTTGTGGGTCATACAGTTTAATCTTTAACAATGATATATTCAATATGATTTCACAGGTGTCAGTTTCCCTTCTGTTTTCCACATTCATTGTCCAGTCTTCAATTGCATTTGAGGTGATTGAAAGCAATGTGGTTTAGGTCAGGGGCGCACTACTCCTCAAGGTGACATTTTTGGTTTGCAACACATTAAAGTGATCTTTTGCAGCAGATTTCGTCAAAGCAGTGTGTCTTGATTTCATAACTGTTGTGCCCATGGATGTTTATTGTGGATCCAAGTAAATCTATGACAACTTCACTCTTCAGTTTTCATGGTATTGTTTGTTTGTCCAGTTGTGACAGTTTTTGTTTTCTTCACGTGGAGGTGTAATCCGTAGTGTCGGCTGTGGTCTTTGGTCTTCATCATTAATGGTTTTATGTTCTCTTTTCAGCAAGTAGGCTTTGGCCATGTACGTAATGCAGATCTTTAATGAGTCTTCTTCTAATCCTTTTGTCCTGTTCATCATATATATATCTTTTTGGATTATTTGTTCAGTATAGAGATTGAATAGATATTATGCAAGCATACCTGAACCACACCTTTTATGACTTTATATTATTCAGTATCCTCTTCTTGCATTCCAAGGATTGTCTGTTTTTACAGGTACAGTTTCCTCGTGAGTATACTTAAGTGTTCTGGAATTCACATTCTTTACAATGTTAGCTGTGATTTGTTCTAATCCATACAGTTGAATCCCTTTGCATAGTCAATGTAACAGTGATAAACATCTTTCTCGTATTCTCTGCTTTTGGTCAGATTCCATCTGATACTAGGCAGCAGTGATACCCCTTGTTCCATGTCTTCTTTTAAATCCAGCTTCTCGTTTCTGACAGTGTGGAATGATCTTCAGTAAAGTTTTACTTGTGTGTGATAGTAATGATATTCTTCGTGATTTCTGCATTTCTTGGGAATACTCATAAATCTGTCTCTCTTCCCATCGTCTGGTCAAGGAGCTCTCTTGACAATTTCTTGGTATAGGCAAATGAGCTTTTCAGATATTACCTCCATTTGTTGAGACATCTCAGTTTTTATTCCATCAGTTTTGGAGCCTTGTTTCCCGCCAGCTCCTTCAGTGCCGGTGGTTCCTGGTCATTACTATTGGACTTATAGGTCATCATGTTTACTGACTGATTCAGGTTAGATTCACAATTTCTCACTGTTGAATTTACTTGCCTGTAAGTGTGGTATAGTTTTCTGTGGAGATAGATTTATTGTAATCTTATTTTTTAGTTTTATTTGTATGTCTTTTATGACCCTGTTTAGATTTATTCCTGACTATTTTAGTTTTTTAGCTGACATTATAAATAGTATTGTTTTCTTTATTCGTTTCTGGTGTTCCTTTTGTTGGTGTATAGTTATTCAGCTTTGTTTTTTTCCACTTATGTTTATGTTCTGTCCTTATATCATTTTATTCTGCAACATCTATTAGTCCCAATAGTTTTCTATTGTGATTCGTGTAGCAGTATGGCAGAATCTTTGGAATTCTCTTCAGGTACTGTCATATTATCTGCAATTTCAGATAGTTTTACATCATCTTTTCTGTATTAGATGAACTTTTTTTCCTTTTTCTTCCCTTATCACTGTTCCTAGGTCTTCTAGTACAGTGTTAAATAGGAGTTTTGATATAAGCCATCATTCTGTTTCCATTGTCTGTGACAATGCCTTCAACCCCTCTCCTTTGAAAAGGATGCTCACTGTTAGTTATGTATACATGGGCTTGATTATATTGGATTTCCCTTCAATTTTTTATTGAGAGTGTTTGTGAAAAATGTATGCTTGAGTTTATGAGGTGCTTTTTTGTGTGCATTGTGTTGATCATTTGATTCTTCTGTTTCACTGATATGATAGAGTGCATTGATTTTCTAATACTGAACCATGGTTGCATATCTTATATTAAGCTCACTTGGTCATCATTGTGTAGTATCTTTTTTTTTACATGATGTTGCAGTCCAATAAGTATAATATTATTGAGAACTTATGTGTGTATATTCATGACAAATGGTTGTTTGTAATATTCTTTTATTGTTGTACCATTTTATAATTTTCATATTGCAGTTGTGTTGGCTTTTTGGAATAAATTCAAGAGTATACATTCCTTTTGTACATTTTTAATACTTTAAGTATTAGTTTTGTGAGCTCTTTCTTCGTATTTGGTTGAATTCTCCATTAACACTGTCCAGGCCATAGCGTTTTTGTTAGGAAGATTTTTCACTTCTCCAGTGTCTTCTGTTGTTACAGGTTTGTCCACATTTTCTGTCTCAGCTTATTTTGGTTAAAGATACACCTTTTTCTATAAATTTGTACGTTTCCTCTAGGTTCTGAAATGTGTTGGACTATAATTTTTCATCGTATTCTGTTACAATCCTTTCAGTTTTATTTGGCTATGTTGTAATGTAGTCTGTCTCATATCTTGTGTGGATTATTTGTTCCTTTTCCCGTTTTTCCTTTCTAATTTTTTAGAAAGATTTGTTTCTATTTTTTACATCTTTGCAACAAACCAGTTTTTAGTGTTGTTTTTCTGTTGTCTTTTTCCTTTATGCTGAGGGTAATGTGTTACTTCCTTTCTTCTGTTGGTTATGGTTTTATTTTCCTGTGTGTATTTACTTGAGTTGTGTGGTGAATGTTAGGGTCCGGATTTAAAGACGTGACGCAGTTTCTCTTTAAAAGTTAAGTTTTACTAAAAATGTGCCCGATAGGAAAAAGCTGATGCACCAGGGATTCACCCCAAACTATGCAGAGTGAACCTTCATTATAATTTCTGAGTAAGGGCAGCATCAGGGCCGGGGGCCATGCTCCTAGGGGAACCCCGAAGCCGGTGGACCATCAAATGCTGTCTTTTTGTGGAGATCTTAGGATGCACCCCGTTTTATTCTTGTGTTGCCAGTGATACTCAACTTAGTGAGCTCCGTTGTGGCTTTTGCTGGTGGTGGCCGGGCACCATCCAGTTCTTCTGGACTGAAGTTGATGTAGGCACCCACTCTTGTGGGTCTCTCTGTCTTCTAGGTTGTGTTTACCACATGTCATTTTGGTCCTTGGTGAGTATCTGTTCCTGCTGAGTTTGGACCATCTGCTGTGTCCTCGGATGGCAGCTTGGCAGCTTTTAAGACCCCAGACGCCATTCACCAATGTGGGGTGCAGAGAGCTCTCTTAGCAAAACGCTAGTTCTGCCAATTGGCCTCAATTTCACCTAGGAACGTGGTCCCATGCCCCCTGCCCCAGCTACTCTATCCTTGCAATATTGGGTTAAGATGGAAGGAGTACTCAAGTTATTCTGAAGTCCACTTAATGTTGTTCTTGTTTCTAATGTGTGCTATCACTGCTTTCTCCCGACCAGATTTCTAGCAACTATCTAAACTAAGCCCTCCCCTCCTCACCCTCCCTTGCAGCTGACAAAGAGTCTTTTCTTCTATACACAAGTCTGTTCTTGAGATCTTATTGTAGAGGTCTCATACAATATTTGTCCTTTTGTTGCTGACTACTTTCACTCCATAATGTCTTCCAGTTGAAACCAGGTTAGGAGATGTCTCCTGGAGTCATCGTTATTCTTTATCATTGCGTAGGGCTCCATTGAGTATATGTACCATAGTTTACCTATCCATTCTTCTGTTGTTGGGCATCTGGGTTGATTCCATCTTTTTGCTATTGTGGACTGTGCTGCGATAAACATTCTGGTGCATGTGTCCGTTGGTGTGAAAGGCCTTGATTCTTTTCAATATATTCCAAGTAGTGAAATTACTGGGTCAAAGGGTGTATCTGTATCCATTTTTTTAAGTAAGTGCCAGATTGCTTTCTAAAGAGGCTGGACCATCTTGCAACCCCACCAACAGTGTAGGAGGGTTCCACTTTCTCCACAGCCTCTCCAGCATTTGTTGTTTTGTGTTTTCTGGATCATGGCCAATCTTGTTAGGGTGAGATGGTATCTCATTGTCGTCTCGATTTGAATTTCATTAATAACTAAAGATCATGAACATGTCCACATGTGTATTTTGGCTGCCTGGATCTCCTCTTTAGTGAAATGTGTGTCCATCTCCTTTGCCCATCACTTAATTGGATGGTTTATCTTTTTCTTATTGATATTTTGTAGTATCTTATGGATTATGGAGATCAGGTGTTGGTCTGACATAGAGTTGCTAAGTATTTTTTCCCATTCTGTGGGTGTTCTTTTAATTCTATTAATAAAGTCTTTGGATGAGCAAAAGTGTTTGATTCTTAATAGTTCCCATTTATCTATTTTCTCTTCTGTTGATTGTGGTTTCTTTGACAGATTTTAGAGTCTGTCCTCACTGTGTATTAAAACTTCCATTGTTGTTCCTACCTTTTCTTCGATGAACTTTATCGTTTTAGGTTTGATATTTAGGTCTTTTATCCTCCGACTCGATGGCACTTGGCTTTGCTATCCAGTTGGAGTTGGGTTTTGTATAAGGTGTAAGATATGGATCTTGATTCAGTTTAGTGCCGATGGATAACAAATTTTACCAGCACCATTTGTTGAGGATACTGTTTTTACTGTCCTTTAATTTTCATTTAATTTTATTATTATGTGATTCTGTCTTTGATTTCTTTTATTGAGCCGTCGTTTCTGAGAAGGTGTTATACTGTGTATTTGATATTTTCCTCCTTGCAGTTTCTTTTATTGCTGTCCATTGTTATGGGAGTGTAGGCAGCCAGAATTTGTGGCATTCTTTTGATGTTTTGAGTTTTCTTTTAGAATGCTGTGTGTTCTAAAATGTGTTCTGTTTTTCAAAATGTTTCAAGTGTGTTAGAATAGATTATATACCTTAGTACTATGGTTTGTAGTGTTGAAGATGTTCAATTCATTGGTTTTCGGTATTAGACCTTTTGTATCTTTGTTGAATCTCTTTTTATCTGAGCTTTTATTCTGTGTTTTATTTCTAGTGGTGGAGTAAAGACTGTTGTTATTGTTTAACTTCATATTTCCTTTTTCAGTGCTCTCAAGTTTTATGTGATTTGAACCCTATCTTTGGGTGCAATGATTTTTGTTGAGGTCATGTCTTCTTTATTAATGTTACATTAATTAGCCATAAAAAACAATGAAATACTAGTTCATGGTATACTACAGATGAATCACAAAGTGTATGCTAAGTCAAATATCAGAACTAAAATACTGCATGGCGTGTGATTTAATTTATATTAAATGTCCAGAATATATACATTTTTAGATTATGTGTTTCTAGGGTGTGGGGTAGATTTGTGATGTGGCAAACAAATGCTAATGGGTGTCTGTTTACTTTGAAGGATTTGAAAGTGTTCTGGAATTGATAGCATAGCCCTGATCATTTAGTGGTTAATTACAATAGCTGCTAACCACAAGGTTGCTGATCAAAATCCACTGGGTGATCCTTGGAAACCATTGGGCAATATTACTTGATCTTTTGGGGTTGCTATGAGACAAAATTGAGTGTATGACATTGGCTTTGATTTTGATGTTTCTCTAACCTTGTGAGTATACTACATTTCACTGAAGTGTACACTTTAAAAGAACATGTTGTGCAGTGGTGCCGATTCTTTTTCATTAGAGCTTTTTAATATATGTATTGTCTGTTAGATCTTATGCAAGTCACTCATACTTTGTTCATGTCAGTTTCTGTCTGTATCAAAATAGAATATAACAATTTTTGTGTGTTCTGTAATGCATGGTTACGATCACATCAAATGAGACTGAAGATATAATGCAAAAATTGCTTTATAAATTCAAAAGATGTTTATTATTTTTCAAAGACTTCCCTTACTCTATCATTTATGGGGTCCTGCCACTTGCCACCTCCTAATGGGTAAGGTCTGGGATTCACCAGGGCTGGTCTCATGGGTTTGAAAAATTTCTTATAATTCACCTGTCCTCATCTTGTCTTTCCATCTATGTACACACTTCTTGCTGAACAGCATTTTCTTTGTTACAGTATAAAGAAGTCTTGTTTTCAACCCTTTCGAAGGGGAAATGGAGACAATTGCATTCATGTTCATATCAGTTGTTTTAGAAATCTGAGTTTAAGTTAAAAAGATGTACTACAGCCTACTGTTGTAAGAGTGCTGGGGGCTGAAAAGTGGTTATGTGACTAATCTCTTACTTCCTGTTGGAACAGTAAATTTTCATATTATTCAAGATGTTTTACATCAAATAATGGCCAATAAACATCTTCCCCCACTCCTCCGCCATTGTTGTGTGTTGTTAATTCTGCCCTCATGATGGATATCAATGATGCTGGCATCTGGGTGGAGCTTGGCACATCTATCAGAAGACCCATCTAATGCCGTCGAATGATGTGTCTATAAATACATACACATGACGACCTATGTACATGTGTCTTCCTTTATTTTATTTGATTGTGCCATTTGTATATAACGTCTCATGGTGTAAATCAGTGTAACATTAATTAAAATGTATGAAGCCTCATAAAATGTTATTAGAATGCCAAGATTTAGTTGCTGCCCCTTTCAAAAAGGTCTATAAAAAAGATAAATCTTACTCTGCTGGTGCTCTTCTGTTTCTCCCTCTTTTACATTCATACACTGAGTCCTTTTGTGTTGGACTTTGCTTCCATCCCCACACAAGCTCCCTCTTGCCATGTGCATCTAATCTGTGTGTGTGAGCCTCATTTTTTGCCTGTCATAAGGTGGTACTTGATGACCTACAAAAATCCGACTCTTTTTGGCTTGTAGGAAAGATCCTTCACTTCAGCTATCCCCTGCTTCTTCCTCACTGCGTGTTTCTTTTCCTCTTCCCACTTGTTGTTGTCTATTAGTGGCTTTCCTACCCATTTTTCCACTCATCTGTCAGTGTGTCGACCTGTGGGATCTTACATGTTGTTATTATGTTGGAAGTTATGCCACTAGTGTTCTAATTGTCACCTGGGTCACTCTCGGTGCGTAGGTTTCATTGCAGATGATGGCTAAAAGAAAGACCTGGGAATATAGTACCGAAAAGTAGTCAGTGAAATCCTTACAGTACACAACAGAATTTTGTCTGTTATAGTTTTGTCATATGAACGCCCTAGGTTGGAAGGTACTACAGAATAATTGAAGCAATGGATTCAAACATAGGAACAATCATGAGGATGACACTGAACTTTCCAAAGTTTTGTTGTTACACAATAGCCGCCTTGAATAGGAGGGAGACTTAGTCAGGTGGAGCTAACAACAAAAACCTATTTTTGAAGTCTTTTCCTCTTGAATAAAGGCTGTTGCTGAGCCCACAGTAATCTCTTCATCTTCTGACCCTGATAGTCTATCCCCAGCTGTTGCTGTGGACAAATTATGAAATGTATTTTAGTTTGTTAGTAATACATTTAACTTTTTGAAGAGTATACATATACTTTCTGTGATTTTGTCATGTAGTGGACATCAGTTATTAATAGTTAGCATTCCAGTGAATTTAATTTGGGGTACAGGGAGTAAGGGAAGGATTCAAGTCATCAGAATCCTGGATACTGTCTCATGGTAATCTTAAACATGTCAATACTCTAATATATACATGCATTCAAGAAATCCTTAATAAGCATTTGCTCTATTCCAAGCACAGGAAATATTATTTGTCATATGTGTTGTACATGGGAAAACGTTTGAAGGTTGCTGGCTTGAAGTATGGTATTTTGTTTGTACAATTTCATTTGTTCTAAGTCCCTGGATTGTCTAGGAGACACTAGTGATTAAACAGCTGACTAATAAATGAAGGTTGTTGGTTCAAACGCACTGGGTGGTGTGTGCGGAGAAAGACCTGGAGATCCTTGTGTGTAGAAGGTCACAAGGATTAAAAACCTTGTGGTGTGTAGTTCTGCTATGACACACATGGTGTCACCAGCATCCAGAATAGACTGTACAATAGTTTTTGTTTTTTTTTTAAGTCCCTAATTGTTTTTTGTATTTAAGTTTTGTTTTCTCAGCTTCAACTGACACTCTTTATATCAGTGAAGTCTCTTTTAATTTCCTATAGTAGTTGATAAGGCAGAGCCAAAGGTTGATGAAATTATTAATAACGAGAGACAAAAATTTGGGGAAAGTTGCAGTTAACACAACAACCCGTAGAAGCTGATAATTATACCTCTTTGCTTAATATTATTAGCTATTGCTTGGCTGAGTTATCACCCTCATCTAAGCTTTTATCTATTTCCTTTTATAGTCTCCACCTCAAATTATATTAATGAAAGAATTGTTAGTCTGAATACTTGAGGCTGTTTAATTAGTTCTCTTTTCCTGTAGCTAAAATTTGATCGTTAAAGATTAAAAAAAAAACATGTTTAGCAAAATAGAATGTGTGTAGGTGGGCAAGGGGATTTTAAATAAAGTGTATAATTTTCTGGTGATTTGAATTATAGTGCAAGGTAGGCCAGGAGCATTTTAGAGCTCATGGCAACTTCAGTAAGTTTCAAGGTCAAACCACTTATTTTTCAGAGGAGGAACTCGAGACCCATTCAGGATAAAGACCTGCTCAAGGTTACACAGTCCTGGTACAAAATGAATGTTCTTGGTTTTCTATATACACACCAGGTATTCCAGTACCCTGATTTTAGTTGTCAAGAATGGCAGAAGCAGAGAAAGCTAGAATGAATGTGTGCCCATTACCTGGGAAATAACCTGCGAAATGACAAAGTTGATACACTCATTGTCATGGTAAATTATAAGTGAGTTAAAGGAATTACCAATAATTTTTCTCGCCAAATGGTGGAAAACTAGGAGAAATAATAAATAATCTTGACATGATTGATGTGGCAGTGGTCCCCAGAAGCCGACAAAGGGCTGTGTAGTCTTATGCTTCGTACTACATTACACTCAATCATGGCTTCTATCGCTTTTATTTCTAACATTTCTGGTATGATTTCAGAATGCATGAGGAAGGAAGTGTTTTCAGTAAGAAAGTATGTTATTCTTATGGCCTTCTACATAGATTTGTTTGAATCCTCTCGTATCTTGTGTTGTTGTTGTTAGGTGCCCTTGAGTCAATATAGATTCATAGCAATTCCACTTGACTGTAGAACTTCCTTGTAAGATTATTTTGACTCTCTTCTATACAGGAGCATATAGCTAGGCATTTGTGTTGTGGATCTGCTGGGCTGAGTTTGATCTGCCCTCCTTTCAGCCGCTGAACACTTGAGTAGTTAGTTGCCAGAAGTCTTCCACTTGACTACCATTGCCCTCTTTACCATGTGGTATCTTGTTGTTGTTACAGCTTCTATGGAAACATTGTTTTGGATATGACCCAAGCAAAGGTTGTATCTTCTTTCAGTTCTTTTGGGTTAATCTTGATATGATCATGTATGTGAGTAAGATGCTTTAATGGAACAGAGTCTCCCCCTCGTAGGCTTCTGCTCATCACTTTACCTGGCATGGCTAGAATGAACCTTAGAGAGCTGCCCGGGTGGCTTTTCCCTAAATGTCAGTTTTTCTTTGACCCTCTAACCTTTCCCTTTTGCTTCTGTCCTTCTCTTTAGTTTTCCTGTCCTGATCTGGGTTAGTATTAGAGAAATGCCCTTGTCCCTCAGTATCCATGGTCATCGCTTTCAGGACTCTCTGTAGGTACCAAAATGTGAAGATAGAAGCTTATTGGTTGTATAAAACAGTGCAATATTTGCATATAACCTCCTCAGTCATTTTTATGGATTATGTATATGTTTTGGCCTGTGGTATATTCAAGTTTTGCTTTTAGGGATATATATATATGTTATACATACATGCACATATGTGTGTGTATATATAGAAGATAATATACAGTATTATTCCTGTTAAAACTTTATGTATATAACTTGTGTACATGTCACATTTCTGTATATCATTTTGTTTAACTTTTTTCTAGAATATATTGTATAACTGTAGGAAAACTTGTTTATCTTTTGATTAATAGCTCATTTGTTTCCTATTAAAATGCCATAGCAATGATTTAAAAAATATATTGTATTGTGCTTTCACTGAAAGTTTATAATCCAAGTCAGTCTGTCATAGAAAAACATGTACACACACATTGCTATGTAGATCTAGCTGCTCTCTCCACACTGTGACAACACACTCCTCCTCTTTATCCTCTGTTTCCTGTGTCTACTAAAGTAGCTCCTGTCCCCCTCTGTCCTCACATCTTGCCTTTGGACAGGAGCTGCCGGTTAGTGTCACGAAGCTACTTAAGTCCAGACCAACATTCTTCGCCAGTATCATGTTATGTCTTATAGAGCAGTTTAGAACATTGTATAACTGCCCCATATAGTGTCCAAGGAGGGGCTAGTGATTTTTTTTCAAACTGTCTTCACAATTTCAGCAAAATTTTTAATACCTGTGTTGAATTTGGGCCGTAGTAAGAATATTGAAGGACAAAGTTGCGTCATGTTTTTGCAGAGTGTACCAGCCTATCTCTCTCCAGCTACCTGCCATCCCCTATTTCAGCCTGAATTATTTAGTTTCTGAGAACAATCCATTTTTCTGTTCCGTTGTTGGACATTAGAAGTGTGATCTACTGCTGCACGTGAATAATAGAAAGATGAATTAGCTGAAAACAAACAGAAAGCTGCCTACGTGGCAATCTTCTGTGTTAATGAAAACTTTGAAGATAGGTCAGTCGATAAATATTTGACTACATCTTGAAAGGCAGCGGTGATTCCACTGAGGGTGGGAGAAGGCGAGTTCTCGGACAGGAAACACCCCAGCTTAGGATTCATCCACGTAGGCCAGTGATAAAATCTCTTGTGGTCCTTTGGTGGGTTTATGAGGGTGTCTTCCCCTGTCTTTGAGAAGTGACAGTGTTTCCATGCACACATCAAACTTGAGTTTGATTGTCTGATCTGGGGAAGAAGGCCATCTGTCAGTATTCTCCAAGTAATCTACATAATTGACTTTCAAACAAGCCTCGGAGAAACAGGCATTTATCACCCTAATTGTGGCAGGAGGAGTGTCTGTCACTGCCATTTTATGAAGATAATGTAAATGGCACCCAGGTTTCTTCTCTCTTGTCTTCTCTTACACTCCTTTCAATTTGTACCTTTAGCTGCTTTCCCCTTTGAGACTAGACTGAGAGAAAAGTATCAGCTAGGCTGCCTGTGCTCAGTGCTGGGAGGAATTCCTCCACATTTGACAAGCACTAAAGTCACCCACTAGCTGCCTGCCTTACTGCATCCTGTTCCTGGGATCTAAAGGTCTGTACAAGCGGTGCCAACCCCTGGACTCTTGACAAGCTGGATTCTGCCAACCTGGATCTCCTAGGTGGACATAGCATGGCTTAAAATTATCTTTGGTTTTTTGTGGTGGGACATTTCAGGGACACTCTTAGAAGAAGCTATGTTTTAGCTTCCATCTCTAGCAAAATGGGCTTGATGACCTCTAGTATCAAAGTAGAACATTTTAAGGGACTGGACCCTTTTTCCCTTAGACCTAGAGTGAGACTGAAAAGATACTAATATTATCATGAGATTCTAGACTTCAAGGGTGAGTCTAGTCACCAGGGGTGTATTAACCGGTACACAAAGTACACCAGGCTTACAGTAAACATGAGCTTATGTATACTTGTAAAACTTATGTGTGGTGGATGGGGAGTCCAAGCAGTTTATTTGGTTTGCATTGCTGACCAATGCCGTCAGTTAACATTTGGAGTCCTGGTTATGAAGAGGTTAAGTGACACAGCTGGTAACTTAAAGGCTGGCAGCTCAAATCCACTAGCTGTTCCTTAGAAACCCTATAGGGCAGTTCTACTCTGCACTCTTCGGTTCCTGTGGGTCCAGAATGGACTCCCCAGCAATGGGTTTGGATTTTGCTACATGTGTGTTTATACACCAAAGCTAAACTCATTGCCATTGAGTATATTCTGACTCAAAACAACTTGTAAATAGAACCGTCTGATAGGATTTCCAAGGAGCAGCTAGTCACTTCGAATTGCCAACCTTTTAGTTATACGCCAAGTTTTTAACCACTACAGTACCAAGGCTCGGAATGAGTCACTAGTTGAAATCCAGCTCTTGCTTCTTTCATATTTTGTGGGGTGATTCACCTTTGTGCTATATAGTCACTGTTCATATGAACTTACTTAATGGCTTCTAATAATAATGTAAATATGAACTCTAGGATTTATATATGTGTATATATATAAGTCTAGGATTTTCCCTCAAGCTTTCAAAATGAAGGAAAAGTGTGCCTTAAAAGATAGTCTTTAACAATATTTTCTTTGTTTGGAAACTATCACTTCTAGTATTGAGTAGGGAAGAGCAAAGATCAAATTGCTAAATTGGGGTTAAGATGACTGTTATTTTTCAAGGTTTTGATGTCACAGAAGCAGTGAAAATGTGTTTTGACTTTCTAATGAATGTTTGAAAATGTGATTTTGTGTCTGTGTGTGTCTTTTGTGTATATGTGTGTCATTAGTGCCATTTCCCCACAGATAGATGAATCAGTGATCCATTAAAGTGCTCAAAAAAATGAAGGCAAAAGCTTCTTGTTAAAAAATAACCCATGAGAACAAAATATAAATGAAAGCAGCAGTCAGAGATCTCAGAACTTCTTGAATTCATTGTGATCATATGGCAGTTTTTTGTCTGTAGCTATCATGCTCCATATGTATGCTTATATATATATAATGTCTGTGCACTTTTGTATACTGTATGTAAAGAATGTCGCATAATCTTAGCTATTTTCCGGTGCCGAGAGATGTAAATATATAAGGCTTGAATCATGGGTATGGTAAGGATTTCTTTTCTTCCCTCCTCAGTTAATTCCACCGTTGAACTTCTTTTTCTGCTCTGTCTTCTGTCTGCTGCACCCATGTGGTATGCTCTATTTTCATTAAAGAGTGAAATGCAGCAGGAGCCTCTGTGACGTATGGCGCCGGGAACGTCCAGCTGACAGAAGTGGTTCTGATGAGCAGGGTCCTATGGGAAGGATGGTACGACTAAACTTTGTACAGGCAGGAAATCATTCTCATCCTTTTGGGCATGGATGCCTCTGCCCAGTGGTTTTGTCACCCACTGTCGAAAGTACAGTACTGTCTTTGAAGCCCTCCATGTTCCACAGTAAGTTTTGTTCTTTATGTAAATTCTGTTTTTGCCATATTTTAGGGATCATACTTAGTGAGTGATATGTGCTGCATGAAATTAGACCCAGCACAGCCTGATTCTGGAGCCGTAATACATGTGACATGAAAGGCCAACATCAAGGAAAGTTCCTCTGTATTCTAGAACATATGAGAAATTTTCATGTGGTAAGAACAGTCTAACTTAAACCCTTTAAGGCTGAGAGGGGCCCAGATCATTACAGAACTGTGCATACTTTTGTAAACACATTGAGATACAGGCAGTCCCGAAATTCAGAAGCAGTTCTGATTGTATGTCAACATTGAAGTTGAATTTGTACATAGTTGGAACAGTTAAAGATGGTTTATGTCTAACGTCAGTTAGTTAAATGTTTACCATAGTATGTAGTTGTTAGGGCTTGATTTGCTTCCCCCAAAAATGTGTGTGGAAATTGGGTGTGTCTTCATTCCCCGTACTGTGTGATTTCCCTGTGTTTTGTGATTTTTCCTGTTTTGTAAGTCCTGACTTCTGCCTGTGATTAATAGGGCAAGGTTGGATAATGTTAAAGAGGATTAGGGTGAGATTGTAACACAGTTTGTCAGGTCATCTCCCTGTGGACACATAAAGCGAGTAACCTGGGAGTGTGGTCCACATCCCCTTTTTTCTTACGAGAGATAAAAGAAAAGGGAAACAAGCAGAGAGTTGTGAACCTCATAACGTCAAGAAAACAGCACTGAGAGCATAGCTTCTCCTTCAGATGTAAGGTTCCTGAAATGAGATGCTCCCAAAGAGAAGAAAGGCTGATCGGACACAAGGCCCTTCCTCCAGAGCTGAAAGAGTATGTTACCCTGGACCCAGCACCCTGAATTCAGACTTCAAGGCTCCTGGACTACATAACAATGCATTCTTCTTTGTTATCACCATCGACTAGCGGTATCTTTATTATAGCAGTATTAAATGACCGAAACTGTGGTTTACGTTTTTTACAAAAAAATTATTGATGAAATACTTCCAGATATACTGAAACATGTTTAAGATAGTAATAACCCAGTGCCCTTGATCAGAGTCTAAGTCAGAATAAGACTGCCCCATAGTGTTTCTAAGAAGAACCTGGTGGATTTGAACTTCTAACTTTTTGGTTCACAGATGTAGCACTTAACCCACTACACCACCATGGTTTACTACATAATACCAGAGAAACAGTATTAATGTTCTGCTGCAGATCACAAAGTTGCATGGATCTGTTATTAAGAACCACTGTGAGTGACTGACCCTGGATTTTTAGTATTATAGGCTTTACAGGGATTGATTCCTAAGTATTAGTTATATATAAGTTGGAGTTTATAATCCTGGTATTGTCTGTTCTGAAATATTGTAATGGGAATTGTATTGTATGTAATGCTCAGCTGTTTGGTGGTGCTTTGAGATTGTCATCCCTTCTAGAGTGCTGTGTCAAATTCTAGTGCTGAAAAGTACACAGGCCCAGATAGAAATGAATAATTATTGTGTGATCACATGTATGTCAAGTTTGACAATAGCGGACCTAATCCATAGTGAGTGAAGAACTCACTATGATTGGCTCTGAATGTGTGCGTGGATGCTTGGATGGATAGGCGGGTGGGTGGGTGGGTGGGTGGGAGAAAAGAGAACTGGGCTTCAAGCCTGTTCTTTGGGGTTCAGTCACTGTCAAGGAAGTATAACTGGAACAGGATTTGGGTGAACTGTAACTATAATCAGAACAGCAGAAATTAACAATTGAAGCCCTGCAAGAAACCAGGCTAGAAAGCAAGCTGATTATATGTGTTGCATAGCAACCAATCGCTTGCTCATAAAGTTCTCAGCGGAATCAGAATGGAAGATGCACCGTTCAAAGATGGTGGCAGAACATGCTTCTGAGTGACACTGTCTTGCCTTCCGGTTATCATGTCGTGTCACCCAAGTTGTAAAAATTGGGGTCTGTTTCTTTTGGATTGTCAGCCATAACTGAGCTAGTTTAAGCCAGCTGAACCAGTTCAAACCATTTCAAAGCTTTAGTCTGAAATGACTGATAAAAGGTAACGGTCTCTTTCTGAGGTGATCACATTGTTTTCTATATTGTTTTGAGTAGTGTTTACTACCAAGGGTACATGGATTTGGCAACATTTATGGAATGGAACTCTTTAAGATCTATTTATTTTATTACATGTTAATTATTTTTGAATGATAACATAAAAATGCCTAAAACGAGGTGTTCCTAGCACACAGAGATGCTGAGAGGTAAGAGTGTCCTACTTCAATCTGGGGAGATAGCCAAGGATGTATCAGGGTTCCCATGAGAACTTCCTTCATGTATAAAACTGTGTTTGGTAGAACCAAACAAAAGGGCAGCTTCATATTCTGTAACATAACTTTCTGGTGTTGTTTCAAGTGTTATATTTCCCCAAGTAAGGGTTACTCACTTGTAAATATCACTGGGTGTGGAACTCATTTCATCTGCAAACATGTACTTCTGGCTGTTTTCTCAGCATGGGAAACCCTGCCCTTGGGGACTGATCTTTCTCTGCTTGACTCATTGTCTCCTGCCAGAAGCTCTACCTGAGGGCAGGGCCCTCCTTAATTTATTGCTGCCTTATAACATCAGCGCTGCTGTATTGAATATACCACAGGTTAGTGGCTGAACAAAGCACAGATTTATTTTCTGACAGTTTCAGAGGCTAGAAGTTGGAATTCAGGGTGTTGTAGCTAGGGGAAGGCTCTTCCCCTTGTCCTCTCATGGGAAAATCCTCATCTCCCACATGGTTCTCAGGGTTCCCTGGACAGCTCCAGAGGCCATCTGTCTGTCCCTCATCAGTGCTTCTGTGTCTAATCTGCTGCTTTTATGTCTCAAAAATGGTTAGGTTGGAAAGATACCCTATTTTGGTGTGGGCTTTTCAAGATAAGTCATAAACTTTTTTCAAAATGGGATTATATCTACAGGCTTAGAGTTCCCAACATATCTTTTAGGAAACGCAGTTCAGTCTATAACAATTGCTGTATTGCTGGCAATCAGTCTGAGGCCTGGCACACAGGAGATCAGACAGAGTTTGTTAAATCAAATCAGCATTATGTATCAGTACCAATACATATATTCATTCATTTATTTATTTGATGGATTCTTTGTAGTTGCCCAAAAACACACAGATAAGATGACCCTATAGGTGACCGTCTATTAAATCTGTATTTTGTCCAGTCGATTTTGACACATAGTTACTGTCATGGTTTGAATTGTGTACTCCCCAAAATATGTGTAATAGTTTGACTGGTCTAGCATTCCCTGTATTGATTTTGTGATTTTCTGATGCTGTAAATCCCAATCTCCGCCTGTGGTTAAGGGAGTGGATTATGTTAGAGAGGATTAGGGTGGTATGCTAAATCCCTCTATAACATCACCTCCGGGCTCCACTGTAATGTGAATTTCTCTGGAGTATGGCTTGCACCACTGTTTTAGTCAGCTAGGCTGCTCTAACAGAAATACCACAGAGTGGATGGCTTTAACAAAGAAAGATTTATTCTTACACGGTCTGGTAGGTTGCAAGTCCATATTCAGGGTGTCCGCTCCAGGGAAAGACTTTCCCCTTGTCGGCTCTGGAGGAAAGTCCGGTATTGCATCAGTCTTTGTCCAGGGAGCATCCTCACGCAAGAACCTCTGGTCTGAAGGACGTACTCTGCTCCCGGTGCTTCTTGCTTGATGGTAGCGAGGTTCTCAAATTGTCCTTGGTTTCTTTTTCCTTTTATTCCTTGCAAGCTAAAAGCATTAAGGGTGGGGCAAGCCATACTCCAGGGAAACTTCCCCCACAGCAGGAATTCACAGCCCCACCCTAATCCTTTAACATACAGGTTAGCAAAACCACACAATGGAGGACAGTCCCAAGATACTGGGAACCATATCCCAGCCACGTGGCTGCACACATTTTTGGGGGGGCACAATTCCAACCATGACATCCCACCTTTTGACAACCCAAAAATCACATCACAAAACATTTAACACATTCATCTTACCATAACAAAATTATGTCCATCCATATAACAGAAGTCTTAAATCAGTTCCAAGTCCAAAATACAAAAACTCTTCTACATCTGTGAAACTTAGAAGGCATTAACAGGCAACAGGCAAGTCAACAGAACACATTACATTAGCCCTCAAAGCTTTCGAAATACTCTTACATTTTCTGAGACATTCTACACAACAGCAATGCTCTCCAGACTCTAGGTATCGGCCACTCTCTGGTTTCTGAGTGGAGACCCCCAACCCCGTGCTGCAACTCTGCCTTCAAGGCCCACTTGGACAGAAACTCTGTCCCATTGGCTTTAGGAGCACCCTAAGCCCCACTGAGTGGCAATTCCACCCTTACGAACACAGCACGCCATGGTTCCACCCTTTCAAACCCCTGAGGTCATAGCCATACCTCTTGAGACTGAGGCAGCTCGCTTCTCACGCTATCTGCCTCTTCAGCTTCAGCTTCCTATGGCCGCATGGCCTGGGCCTCAAGCCCGCATCTGCCCTGCCGGGCAAGTGTTCCAAAGCTCTGTAGCTCCACTGGTTTAAGTGCCCGGAGGCACCCCACTCTTGCTGGAAAGCATCCTGCCCGAAGGCACTCAACTCTCTCACTCCGTGGGTCAGCAAGGCCAGCTCCACCGATTCAAGTGCCCAGAGGCACCCCGTTCCGCGAGGAAAACTCTGCGCAGGCACTGACCTCTCTCGCTCCACGAGTCGGCTCCAGCACTGCCTCTGGTTCTGCTGCTGCCGCTGCCGCTGCTGCCGGTCCTCTGTTGTTTCTCCCCATCTGCGCCTTCTTCGTTCCTTCTGAATCTTCTATCCATTCGCAGTTTCAAAGTGGCTTCCACATTTTAGGTATTTGCTGGAGCAGCACCCCACTCCCACGGTACCAGGAGATGTATTAATTTGCTCAAGCAGTGAAACTACATCTGCAACAGCAGCTGCAATGGGGGTTACCACCTCGTTAAGTTTGCGATAATCTACTGTCATTCTCCAAGATCCATCCGTTTTTCGCACAGGCCAAATAGGTGAATTGAATGGGGATGTGGTGGGAATCACCACCCCTGCGTCCTTCAAGTCCTTAATGGTGGCAGTAATTTCAGCAATTCCTCCAGGAATACGGTATTGCTTTGGGTTCACTATTTTCCTAGGCAGTGGCAGTTCTCTGGAGTATGGCTTGCACCACCCTTTATCCTTTTGTCTTATAAGAGATTAAAGGAGAGGGAAGCGGGCAGAAACTTGGGAACCTGACAGCTGTAAGAAAGCAGGAGGAGAAGAGAATGTCCTTCAGACCTGAGGTTCCTGTGCCAAGACAGTCCCCATCAAGGACTGATGCAACACAGGGATTTTCCTCCAAAGTGCATAAGTGGGAAACCCTTGGTCTGGAGCGAATGTCTGAAATTCGGATTTGTAGTGTACTGGACCGTGTAAGAATAAATTTTCCGTTATTAGAAGTTATCCACTCTTGCTATTTCTGTTACAGCAGCACTAGATGACTCAAACAGTCACTGTAGATGACAGAGTAGAACTGTCTGATAGGGTTTTACAAGGAGCAGCTTGTGAATTCAAACTGCTGACATTTAGGTTAGCTGACACAACTTTAACTTCAGCACCACAAAGTCCCCAGACAGTAACCTACATGGTCTAATTATATCAAGCTTATATATTCCCTAAGTGGACAGCATGCACTGTACTCATTACCCTTCTGTCCACCTCTCTGGCCTGCTTTGGACCATCCTGCAATTACCAAAAGTAGATTAGGCAACAAAAGTGTGGAAGAATTGCGTCTGTGGCAGTTTCTGGGATTCTTTTTTGGTCTTCTATTTTTATTATACCAGTACGGGTTACCCTGTAAATTTAACCATTCAATATGTAAAGATCACATGGAGAGAACTATGGGAAGCAGAAGCAGTTGTGGACAACACACACTTTGGTTTGGTAGCTTGAAGTAGTATAGTATTAATTTGGTATAAATTATAGGCCTAGAGAAGAATCTAAATGGTGTGGTCGCCTAGTGGTCTTTAGAAAACACTTCAATTACAAGATAACTAAGAATTTGTTTTTTGGCATTTGCAGGAGACCTATTTAGAACAAAGAAAATGCCTGATAACGTCAAAAAGGTTGGGGATAGGCTGGTGATTGTAGTTTTTGGAAAGGCTCTTAAACCCTTGCCCAAAGCCCCACTTTGAGTTAGCTAGGGACATTTACATGCTTGAGTAATCTGAGGCCTCTCTTAGCTTGGGGAGTTGGCATCAGGGAACTACCAGGTGGTTCTACCGTAGATTTCCCCAGTGCACAAGTCTATGCATGCCGGCAATACTGTTTTATCTAACTGAGATGGTGTTGAAGGCTTTTCTACTGGTAGGAAATTCTGGTGGAAAAAGCAAGGCTGCAGATCACCAGACCAGCCTTCGTGGAAACCCAGGATCTTGAAGGGTAGTTCGCTGTTTAAGGCTATTATGAACTTATCCTCCTGATGAGTGTCCTAGCTCTCGGCTCCATAAAACTTGCAATAACTGCTGTTTTATGACTTACACCTGGTCATAACACAAAAGATTGATCGGAGCTCCCATCCTACAAGGAGGGAAGACAGCACTTTTAGATAAAATGACCTCCCAAGAGATTTTTTATAAGTGGAGCAGGAAATGCACTTTGAGAATTCCCGTAGGCAAATGTGGTCACTGCCCAAGGCTGTAAATAATGTACCTAATCTTCAAAACTGAGACTCTGATCCTTTAGAGTTTGTGGTATGCGTATCAGAGCCAATCATATGTTACAGGGATGAGCTATGCTTTTTCTACTCCTGTCTCCCCTAAAAAGATTGAAATCTTGTAGAGAAAAAAGATCCCTGCACATTTTGTATTCTTTCATTTGCTTATCTCATGTTCCCACTCTCGGCCCAGCTCAGGAATTTTCTCTTAAATCAGCTTGAGATTGTGAAGGCTAGCAAAAACTGTTGACAGCTTTACCCAAGTAATAAAGAAGATTAAAGGCAATAAACAAAACTATCTAACTTCATATATTGTAAAATGGAGTGGAAAAAGAAATGTCCTCTTGTGTGGCAAATTTTAAGTGGTACTTTATTTTAGGGTGCTGGGAATATAATGGGCAAGACAGACTCCCATATATCTAAATGACATTTCAAAGAACAAAAAAATCAGAGACTATTAATGTAGCTATTGCTTGTGACTCAGGTAATGTCTCTTGCATTTCATTCTGAATGACAAATGTAAGGAGAAATTAGTATAGGCTTGACCAAAATCCCATCTGTTGCAAAAAATCAGCAACAGGACTTGAAAAGTGATCCCTCACACATCAAGGTAATCTCTCCCAGGGGATTGATTTCCTGCTAATTGGAGAATTTTACTCCCTACCTCATATTTATTTAGAGAGATTTAGTACTTCAATTATATTTTTAATGTGTCACGGAACTGTAGTAATAAATTATGCTTTTGTTTTCTTTATCTTTAAAGGAAACCTTAGAAAAAATAATGGTAACGAAAGGTGTATGTGATTTTTTTTCTTGGAGTCTATTCATTGCTTGTGTGGAAGTGACAGTAGTTCCCTGCATTTGTGGTTGAAGAACGCTCTTTACCTTCTAAGGAAACCTGGTTATGTAGCGGTTACCTCCTACAGCTGCTTATCAAAAGGTTGGCAGTTCCAATCCATCAGGCGCTCATTGGGAACCCTGTGAGGCAGTTTTACTCTGTTCTGTAGGATGGCTAGGTGTTTAAATTGACTTGAAGGCAGTGGGTTTTTGGTTTCTTATACCTTGTAAGGGAAACCCTGGTGGCCTAGTGGGTTAAGTGCTGTGTCTGCTAAGGAAAAGGTCAGCAGTTGAAATCTGCCAGGTACTCCTTGGAACCTTCGTGGGATAATTCTAGTCTTATAGTGTCACTATGAATCAGACCTGACTTTTTGGCAGTGGGTATATGTTCTAAAGGGAGCCTTAGTGGCACAACACTTAAGCACTTGGCTGCTAATTGATCCACTGGCCATTCGAACCCCCTCAGTCATTTCAAGGGATAAAGACCTGGCATTCTACACCTCATTTATAGATTAAAGCAAGCTAAACCATTGCAGTCAAGTTGATGCCAACTCACAGCGACCCTGTGGTATTGAGTTTCAAAGGCTGTACATCTTTATCGAAGCAAATAGTCAAACATTTCTGCCCTGAAGCAGCTGGTGTGTTTCAAAAGCTAAACTCTTGGTTAGCTGCGAAGTGCATAACCATTCTGCCACCAGGTTCCTTTCTGTGTCGGCTACAGCCTGGGAATTCCTGTGGGGTAGTTTCATGGTGTAATGTGAAGTCACTGTACCTAGGAATCCACTGGATGGCCCCCAACAGCACCCTCATACCCTGTAAGGAATTACCTCTAGGTCATTTAAGTAAGGCTTCTAAAAAACCTCACTGCTCACACGTTGATTCTGACTCATAGCGACTCTATAGGACAGAGTAGAACTGCCCCATAGAGTTTCCAAGGAGCACCTGGTGGATTTGACTCTTGGCCCACCTGGGTTGACAGAGTCTGAAATTCATCCTGTTAGCTGTTTGCCTAGAAAGAGGTGATGTTTTGACGTTTTCTTTTTCTTTTTCTTCCTGATTCGCCTTGAGCCAAGTTTTCCTTTCTATGTTATGTGGATATCTCTTAGCTGCAGCATGGGCTGGAGTCAGAACAGGAGAAAGAATTTCTTAGTCTCCAAAATATTTTAATTGGAATGTTTTGGATCAGAATCAAGGAAGTATTTTGACCGAAATGCAGACATCAGTGGCATTGTATAATATAAGCAGAAATAATACTCTAACCAAGGTTTTGGGGGCATTTCTTTCCTCATGAATATCTCCTGGAGTGGGTGAGATTTTTTTTCAAAGCCAATTGGCCATGAAAAAAAAAATTCTCCTGTTATGTCTTATCAACAGTTGTTTTCCTTGGTTCGCACAGAGCTACTTGCTGTGGTGAAGCTTGTCTGAAAGCTGGGCTACTGTAACACCAACCTTTTTGCAGCCCACATCTGGCTTGTAGAACATGCCAACAATTCTTAATGGAATGGGTCACATCTGTCAAGGAGGATTACTAATCATACTTGTGATGGTCTGTAATTAGTAACTCTCCGATGACTCCAGCTGCTGTTTCTCTCAGCATTTGCTGTGGTGACATGTTTTGGGAAATATAACTTAGGAGTGAGAATATTTATGTCCAAAAGACTATGTCTACCTTGCAGTCCTAGCACTGACTTCTGATAGCAAAATTCCTCTTTTCTGTTTTTGCATTGCCCAAGTTTACCAGACGGCTTTCCATCAAGAGACTAGCTTGAAATGTGTTCACAGTGTTGAGGCATGATTTGCATGTTTACTTTGTTTTAGGGCTAGAATTCACTCATAAATCATGTGAAGAGTAAATATGCTTGGTTTCTGTGTGTTAGTGTGATTTGAGAAGGAATGTTACTCTGTAAATGGAGACTACACGCTGGGAACTTGACCTTTTGCTTTCAGAAGAGCTTTGCTATGTGGTTGGCTCCTGGGTGGATCTGGAAAGGCTGGCGAGTTGGATTGTATTTGCAGGTCGGAATCCCTTAGTTGCTGTCAACTAAGGTACAGTATGGAAAATAGAGGTTTCTAAGGAAATGTATTTTACTGGTTTCAGATTCAGTACATTGTTTCTTAGATTTATTTAGGTGAGTTTCCAGTGAAAACTCACTAGCTCCTAACATGCTGCCTATTAAGAATAAAGTAGAACTAGATTGTTAACTTCTACTATGCATTAGAAGTTGGTAGATCATTTAAAAATTAAAAAGTGAAATTCAAACTATAAAGTCCTTAAATGAAAATGTAGACATTTATTTTATTTATGTTACAAAAGAGAATTTAATTATCCGAAAACAAGTAGCAAAAAGAAGTTAACTCGTGGGTTGCTAAGAAACACATGTATGTGCGTGTAGTCATATATACAACTCCCATGTCCTATTGGAAGGGCGGGGTATGCAGATAAGGCACCACCGATTATCAGTATGTAGGGCCCTCATATGCTGTTATCTGGCCCAACTCTTGTAGATGTTTAACAATTCTAGGGCCTTTCCTTCTCGGACCATGTTAAATGACTACCAAGTTATTTCTATTTTAAATAGACAATGCTGGTGTTTCACTTTAATATTATTGTTGTTTAGTGCCCCTGTGTCAGTTGTAAGTCAGTTTAGGCTTATTGTGACTGGCATGAGTTGAACTGTGTTCATTTGAAAGGAATGTAGCAATTTGGCTACACTATGATTCTCAGTATTTTGTGGTGGTTCTCTATTTTATCGTTTTTCTATGCTGTAAATCCTAGTCACTGCCTGTGGTTAAACAGAATTAAGTTGAGACTGCAATACCCTTCCTAAGGGAGTTTTCCTGGAGTTGGGCTCACACCACATTTTATTGTACAAGGGATAAAAGGAAAGAGAAGCAAGCATAGGATTGGGACCGTCATACGGTTAAGAAAGCAGCACCGGGAACAGAGCATATCCTTGGTACCTGGGGTTCCTGAGCCGAGATGCTCTGCCGTCAAAGAGAGAGTGATACAACCGAAGGAACTGCCTCCAGAGCTGACAGACAGAGACTGGGTTCCCGTTGGAGGTGGGATCGTGAATTCCGATTTAAAACCTACTAGATTGTGTGAGAATAAACTTTTCTTTGTTAAAGTCATCCACTTGTGGCATTTCTATTAGGGAAGCATCAGATGACTAAGACATTTACTCTATGCAAAATAGAAAAAAATATAGACCGGTCATGTGCCATTCTCACAATGGGTTCTGTACTTAAGCTTCTTGTTGTAGCTGTTGTGTGAATCCATCTAGTTGAGTTTCTTCCCCTCTTTTGCTGACCCTGTAGTTTACAGAACATGACATCCTTCTCCTGGGACTGATCCCTCCTGTTAACTTGTTTCCAGTACATCAGTTGTGGTCTCACCGTTCCTGTTTATAAGGCACATTCTGGTTGTTTTTTCCCAGAGGATCTGTCAGTTCTTTTGACAGTCCATGGTATTATTAAATGTTACTTGTCAGCTGAAGCATTCAAAGGAGTTAATTCTTCTGTGTTGTTCCCTTTACACTGTGCAGCTTTCATATGAGGTGATTGTAAACAGCCTGGCTTGCTTCTGGGTACCTTGAAGGTAACTTCTTAGCTTTGCAACAGTTTAAGGAGATCTTTAATGGGGACCTTAAATGCCTTTACCTATAGGAGCCATTAAGTGATCATTGCTGGTGATTTTATAGGCAGTACATCCCCCCCCCCGCCCCCAAAGATGCATTCCCTTTCTGAGAGGACAGGATGTTTCCAGCTGTCCTCTGCTAGAGCCTTGGCTCCTCAGGTTAGTGTCTTCCTGCTGATCTGAGCCTCCATTTTCAAGGCGCTGTTAGATACAGGGAAATCTGGGTTTTGTAGTGATTAAGTGCTGTGTCTGGTAACCAGAAGGTCAGAAGTTCAAATCTGCCAGGCACTCTTAGAAAACTCTATGGGACAGTATGCTTCTGACTGTATAGGGTCGCTATGAGTCAGAATCATCTCTACGGCAGTGGCTTTGGCTTCGCTTTTTTGAATATAGGGTCAGTATTAGTGGGAATTGACTTGACAGAAATCCATTTTTGGGATATTAGTAATGCGTATCGATTGTTCTAGTTTTTCTTTCTGCCCTTCCCCCTCGTTTGCCTCTCCTGCTTCTTACACGCTTCCCTGCTTTCCTCTCCTTGTGCCTTTTTTTTACTTTGGCTCATGCACTTGTTGGGATCAAAACATCTGCTCTGACTTCTTTTGATGGCTGTATTAGTTTCTATTACTGATAGAAAAAAATGATCATAAACCTGGTCCTTTCAAACAACACAGATTTATTGTCTTAGGATTCTGGAATTGAGATGTCCAGTGTGATTCTCATTTGAGTAAAATTGCAAGACTAGCAGATTTTTTAGCTGCTGAAGCCTCTGCAGGAGAATCCATCTTCTTGCTGTTTCCAAGTGCTAGAGGCCACCTGTATTGCTTGCCTGTGACTCCTTCTGTCCTTAACACCAGTAATGTTGCTTATGTAGGTTTCATTTCACACTTATCCATGGTAAGAAATTTTCTTTGATTTAATGGAGCTTTAATGGGTTGAATGGTATGGGTGCGAGGGAAAAATCAGCAGTGCAAATCAGCAGCTTCTCCTTGAAAACCTCGTGGTACAGTTTTACTCTGTGCTATGGGGTTGCTATGAGTCAGAATCAACTGAAAGACAACAAGTTTAGTCAGTTTAATGTTGTCCCTTATATAGATAAATGGTCATCCCCGAATCTGCAGAAACTCTGTCATCTTGTTTTGTTGGGGGAAGGTCTTTGCAGCTGTTATTAAGGACCTTTAGATGAGAGAGCATCCTGAATGGGCACTAATCCATCGAGAGACCGCCGTGTGAGAGAAAGGCAGAGGAAATTTGAAACAGACAGGATAAGGGAAGACACGTACCTGAGGAACCTGAGAATGGAGTGACAGGGACACAATCCAAGGGATGCTGACATGCACAATAAGCTGGAAGAAGTAATGGATAGAGTTGCTTCTAAAGCCTTGAGGGGGAGTCTGGCCTTTCCGACACTGTGACTTCTGACTATGGCCCTCCAGAACGGTGGGAGAACAAATCTGTGTTGTTTTCAACTACTTGCTTTTATTGTCATTTGTTAATTTCCTGTCTCCTTCATAAGCCACAGCAAACTGTGATAAGACTCAGGTGATTCAACTGAGTCCTCCTAGATAATAGTCTTAGTCAGCTAGTGCTGCTCTAACAGAGATGGTACAAGTGGGTTGCTTTAAACATAGATATTTTGTGTCACAGTGTAGTGGGCTAAATGTTCAAATTCAGGCTGTGAGCTCAAGGGGAAGTCTTTCTCTGCTGTCTCTGGAGGAAGATCTTTGTCTAAAGTCTGGATTGGAGCTTCTGAGTCACAGTGACCCTGGTCGTTTCCAAAGAACACACTGAAAGCATGCACCGCATGTTCGTGGACTCAGGTTCCACCTTTATCTCTGCTGTCTCCTTTCCTTTGTGTGTCATTACACAAAAGAAGCTTACGGTTTGAGTCTTGACCAACCAAACCCGCTGCTGCCGGTCCTCACTTACTAACTCCCCAGAGGTTGGGTTTACAATTAAAGCAATATCACACACTACAGGGAATCACGGCCCAGACAAACAGCCACATATGTTTTCGGGGGAGCACATTGAATCTATGATGATAATCTAAGATCGTCCTCCCATTTCATTGTCCTGAAGTTCAGTCACAAGGCAACATACCTTTATACATGTAAGAGAACATATTTATAGGTTTGTAGTGTTAGAACATGTCTACCTTTAGTGACTCATTATTCTTCTGATCACAGTGCCTAAAATAGGTTGCTCACCCCTAAAACCGTTTTGGACCATGGCATCCCTTAGCATTGCCGTGTCTGAGGCTGTCTTTCTTGATTTTCCTGTAAACCAGAAACAAAACAGAAGGCCCTGCCTTCGAGTGGAATCCAGGTTGTAGCAATCATGTAGGACAGAGTAGAAGTGTTCCATGGAGTTTCCACGGAGTGTCTGTATAGCCTTACTAATTGTATAGAATGTTTCTCCTCAGTGTGAGTGTGAAAGAATAGAAAACATTCAAATGTACAGTTAGGAAGACGTGTGTTTAATTTTTCAGTATTATCTCATCTCTGTGTATCCTTGAGCAAATAAGTCTGCTGCATTGAGCTTGTTTTCACATCTGTGACGTTTGGTAGTTATACATACACCATGGTCGGGAGGATTACGTGGGGGATCACATATATAATATGTTTGATACATACTGGGCCCTCAATGAGTTGTGCTTTCCTTTACCTATCCTGGTAAACTGTGAGCCAGTGGTAATCTGTAGTCTTGATGTAGATGGCCTGGTAGAACACATAGTTTTGTTTAGGGGCTTTTTAATTGTCCTTCAAAGTTCACTGTATAGTTAGCTTTCTCATCTGATTACAAATAAGGTCTATTTTGGTTTCTTTACATTGTATTTTATACTATAACTATAGCTTTACAACATTCATGTTCCTGGTGTACAAGGGGAAAACCCTGCCCTACTGGTCACAAGGAGTAACACAGCTATACTACCTAATAAACATATATGTTTGTATTGTGTACCTTCTATGTGTTGAATGTTGTTTCTGACAGTAGTAAATGATTTTGACACAATGTCTGTAGTAAGAGAATGGGCAAGAGTGTCATGTAAGTGGATAATTCTAGTATGACGTGAATGATGTCTTGGAAAGCATAAAGACAGCAGACTGGAGGGATGTCTTAGCAGAGACACGAAGACTGCAGGAGTATGTGATCTCTAAATTGTTATTTAAAGGGCAAATTCTAGTTAGTTCTGTAAATTCCCTATTGTTTTTTTCTAGTATATTATCCCATAGCTGCTCCATAGAGTTTTTATAGGCTGTCCTTTTACCCATTCGAAACCCTCGTGACTTAGTGGGTAAGTGCTGCGGCTTCTAACCAAAAAGTTGGCATTTCAAATCTACTGGGTGCTTCTTGAACAGTCTATGGGACAGTACTACTCTGTCCTGTTGGGTCTCTGTGAGTTGTAATCGACTTAATGTTGGGCAGTTTGGATTTGGTTTCTGTACCCTTTGTTGCTGAGGCTGTCCCAACTCATAGGAGCCCTATAGGAGAGAGTGGAAGTGGCCCATAGGCTTTTCTAGATGTAAATCTTTATAGAAGGTGGCTGCCACAGCTTTCTTCTGCAGAGTGGCTGGTGGGTTCATTGGGCCATCCCTTCTGAGTTCTTAACCATTATGCCACCAGGGCTCCTTTGTCTCTCTTAGGTACCACCAAATGGAGTGGACAAAAATAAAAAGAAATCTTATTTGAATACATTCAGCTGATTTAAACATTGATTTGAGTTTTAAAAGTTTTGTGTATTTAAACATTGCTATTCTTTTTTCTTTGTATTTAGACTTTTATATACAGTAATACTGCTGAGGTCGGAATCAATGGCCCGTTGTTGAACTTCTTTCAGTTGACTCGGAGGAAAAGAGGACTTTGATTAGATGTTGCATATTCAAGACACAAACACTTTTCTACAAATGCCCCTGAGTACAAAGTTGTTATTTAAGGAGAAGGATTCATATATACGAGGTTGTGTTTATGTTAGGATTTTGTGTAGGCGCTGGTACTACCAAATATTTTGAAGACATAATTGATAGTCTCTAGAGATCACAATAGTAGCAGAAATATATTGCACATTTTTGTATGTCTCAGATAGTTTTCTAAGCACCTATGATGTATTAGCTTGCTTAATCCTTGCAGTATCTTTGTAAAGTAGATAATGCTTTTATGTGCATTTTAAAGGTAAGAAAACAGAATTAGAAAGTTAAATGACCTTGCCTAAAGTTTAACAGCAAGTAAGTGACATCTCTAATGCTCTCTAGATATGTTGACTTGAAAGACTGAAATCTAAAGCCAGACAGTAAGTACTGCTCATTTTGGGAAAGAGGTTTCTTGTTGGAGTGTAGGCATAGAAATCATGCATGAGAACAGAAATCATAAGCAAATGTCAACAGCATAATACAGCCATATATATAACGAAGTGCCAAGACATTAGTTGAATGAGTTGAGTTGGGTACCAGGGTGTGCGGTTACTGGGTCAGGATGATTTATAGAAATAAAAATCTTAAGCAGTGTTTTTTTTAAAGGAGAAGGATGTACAAATGCTTACTACTTGCACCAGTTAACACTTTTATGAGCAACTAAGTAACATGTGATAACTGGCTAATGAATAAAGAGCATAGAGAAAGAATTGATGTCGTTGTATTGCGGTGTTGCAGAAGAATAGTAAATGTACCACGGACTCACAAAAGAACAGACTTCTTGTGGAAGAAGTTGAACCAGAGTGCTCCTTGTAAACAAAGAAAGATGGAAATGCCTCTCGCTTCCGTAGGACATGTCGTCAGGATGGATCAATCCTTGGAGAAGGACTTCTCACTTGGTAGGCTGAAGCGTCAACAAAAAAGAGGAAGACCCTGAACAAGATGGATTGATTGACACAGCGGCTCCAACGATGGGCTTAAGCATAAAAATGACTGTGGGCATGGCACAGGGCTGGGCGGTGTTGTTTTCTGGTTGCATAGGGTGTCTATGAGTCAGAACACGCTCGATGGCACCTAACAACAATAGTGAACTAGGCACTAGTAAGTGCTTTACAAAATATTTAGTCAGTACTCAAAATGACCTGTGAAATTGGGACTATTACATTTCTATTCTCAGATATGCAAGCTGAGACACAGTGAAGATTATTTTTCAAAAGGTTGACAGTTTAGAAGGAGTGAACTCAGAAATTCAACCAAGGCCATTTGACTCTTCACATATCCATAAATCATTTGAATTGCCAGGAATTCTTTCCTCATATAGTTGTCCCTTGTTACACAGTAGAATCACCTAGAAGCAAAAAACAAACCCAGAGCCGTCTAGCTGATTCGGAGTCCTAGCCACGCTGTAGTACAGAGTAGAGCTATTGATTAGAATTTCCAGGCAGTGCCTACGGGATTCAAACTGCTGGTGTTTTGGCTAGCAGCTATAACATTTAAACAGTAGATGACAAAGGTTTTCTAGAATCACCTAGAGAATCTTAAAAAAAGGTACTGATAACCACAAACTAATTGAAGCCAGATCTCCAGTGGGCCCAATGTTTGTGATGTCCCAGGTACGTGCAGCTTTTAGGAGTTCTGCTGATTCTGTGACTGGACTCGTTTATCTCATCATCTGACCTTTTACTCCTTCAAACCAGTTGCTTTACCGTGGATTCTGACTCTTCGTGACCCCATGGGTTTGAGATAGAACACTCCTTTAGAGCTTGTGGTCAGTCTCGTCAAACATATGAAACTCTTCTGGAAATAACGCATTTAAATGACTTAAAAGAAAACCCATGAAATTATAATGGATACCAATCATTTTAAAGTTGAGTGAATATAAATTTTTTTTTTAAGTTGTAATATGGTAAATAAATGCGTGCTTGTAAGTAATATGTAAAATCAAAGTTTGGGACATACGTTTTGTAAAGGTTAAGAGAGTAAATATTTTTAATTTGTGGATCTTAATATCGCTGTGCTACCTCCTTAGCTCTACTGCAGTGGTATAAATGCAGCTGGCAAGAATTGGTACTAGCATAACTGTGTTGCAATAAAAACTTCATTTACAGCGTTAGGCCTTGGGTATAATATGCCTCACCTTTCTGTTATGTAATAAGGTCTAGTAAAAGGTTTAAGGAACTCTGGTTGCACAGTATTGAATGTGCTTGACTCAGAAGCAAAAGGTTGGTGGTTCGAGCTCATCAGCTGCTCTGTGGGAGAAAGATGTGTTTGCTTCTATAAAGATTTGGAGGCTTGGAACCCCTATGGAGCAAATCTACCATGTGTCTTACAGGGTCTTAACGAGTTGGAGTTGACACTTTGGCAGTGAGCTTTTGGTCAATCGGTCTGTCTAATAACTACCATAATTATGAAGTGGCAGTTAACATGTGTGATTTTGGGATATATCTACAACACCCAGTTATATGATGTTAAACTACCTGTGAGATTTTATTGTTGGTTATCAAGTCATAGTTTCTGCTAATATTACTGTGGTTTGTGTGCTGATAATTGAAAGAAATGGTTGTTAGCTGCCATTAAGTTGTTACTTCAGGTCCTAGCAACTCTTTGCAACAATGGTACTCATTCGTGGGCTTTTCTAGGCTGTAATCTTTACGATGGATATTGTCAGATCTCTTTCTCACACAGATGCTGGGTAGATTTGAACCAGCAGTGTTTTACTTTCCAGCTGAGTTGTTAACCGTTGCACCTCCACTGATCCTTAAATTATAGTTGGAAGTTAGCAGCCCAGGCTTAACCACTGTGTGATCAGGTCCTCCTCTTACTAAAAATAAAGAATTGTTTTCTCATCGAGATTCAAAATTCATTGAATTCTATTTATTGGACCCCCAGTATAATAAGCCTTGTTTTAAGAATGCTGATCAACATTTTAAAACAGAGAGAAAGTATACTTACTTGCATGAAAACATAGGTCAGAGTCAGTAACAACCCCTTCCTGGGTAAGGTCAGGCTGGCTGCAGGTCCTGCTCACATACAGAATGGTGGTGGTGGTGGCGTAACGACAGGAATCGATACCAAATCATTGAAGTTACAGGTGTCGAGCTGCTCCTGTGTAGAGACAAGCTAGGAGGCAGCTCGGAGAGGACTGAAAGAGAAGGAAGTGGGAGGCAATAATTCTCCAGCAGTCTTCAACTTCTCAGAAAGGTGCATAAAGTTAATGTTGATTTTAGGTTCTGCTCAGTTGGTTTTGACTGACTGCAACCTTGTGTAAACAGAACCGAACACTGCCCAGTCCTGTGCCATCCTGGCAATTCTTGCTAAGCCACTATGTTTGTAGCCACTATGTCAACATGCCTTGTTGAGAGTCTTCTTTTTTTATGGGGACTTCCTGCTTTCCCATGCGTGATGTCCATCTCCAGGGACTGATGGCTCGTAACAACATGTCCTAGATATGTGATGTATAGTCTGGACAAAGAATAAGGAAGACTGAAGATCAAGTGATGCCTCTGAGTTGTGCTGCTGGTGAAGAATATTGAATATGTCGTTGGCTTCCAAAAGAATGAACAATTCTGCGCATACTCCCGAGAAAGTACTTATGGTCTTGGATGGCCTCCAGGAGCCCTGGTACCGCAGTGGTTAAGGTTTTTGCTGCTAACTAAAAAGTTGGCAGTTTGAACCAAGAAGCTGTTCTGTGTGAGACACATGTGGCAGTCAGATTCTTCAGACTTGACATCTTTAAAACCCTATGAGGCAGTTGTACTCTGTCCTATAGGGTCACTATTGTGGGTATTGGACTCCAGGGCAATTAGTTAATGTGACTGGTTGTGCTCAATAGGTACATATAATGAAACAAAAGGAATCTTGTTCAGGGATGTAGTGGAATGCCCATGACCTTGTCTAAGTAACAGTAGATTCTTTTCCTGTGATTGACATGTTACTCACAAAGCCTCTTAATAACTTCAGTTTCCAAAAAAAAAAAAAAAAAAACCAGCTACAAATATCTCAGCAATAACTTTCAAATGCCTCCATATGCACTAATACCAATTTGTACCTTCGCATGCAGTTCCCATGTAATTCGAGCTACCTACCTGATTGGATCAGTCGGTATTGGTGGATTTCTAACTAGATTCATGGAAGTGATTTTTCAGCTCTCAAGAACTTCTTGTCGCTTTGAAGTGGTAGGAAGAAGAAATATCAGTATTTCAAATTTATGGCAATAATAGAAAAATTGCCAGATACTTTTGATGAAAGAGTTTAAAGTGAATGTTACACTGCTTCTATTGACTTCATATTTCAGTGCACATTGAGATTTATTGATTAGAGAAGAACTGACTGAAGCCACGATTGATTTGATAGCAATCACAGCCTGCTTATTTATCATGTGGAGAAAATTTACACATCTACCTAGGCATAGGGGAATTAAGTCTTGGCTAAGTTCCACGTTTTTCTCTGCAGCCTGTGGATCCTTTTCAGGATGATTCTTTCCTGCATTTAAGCAAATGAGTATTACTTTGGGTACTTTAAGTGGCTGGAAGAACTTGGAGAAGTCCAAATATGGTGAAATCTTGTTAGTCGTGTTTGTATTGATACTGAAATTGGTTGTTGAAGGATATTTTTCTTCATAGTACTTGTAATGAAACCGTGAAAAGAATTATGTTCAGACAAAATTTGAAGCACTTTAGAAATATCTATAAGTCAGTATTAGTATATCAGACAGAAATCAGTTTCTCTTTAATAAAAGAAGACGTTAAAGGAAAGTAGAGAACCAAAGTAACAGTACTTGGTTAAAACAAACCCCCTGCCATCGAGTTTATTCTGACTTATAGTGACCCTATAGGAAAGAGTACAACTGCTCCATGGAGTTTCCAAGGAGCATCTGATGGATTTGAACTACCAACCTTTTGGCTAGTGGTTGTAGCATTTACCAAAAGACAAACATGGTTTCCAGCACTTGATTAGGGTACCAGTAAGGTAGGTGACATTTGCCAAACACATAAGAAATGTCAGTAGTATGCTATATACTTTCATAGGCTATGTTTTAAGGCTGTGCAAGACGTTTATTAAGTAGATGGTGGTGGTATTCCCATTTCGCCTTTCAGAAAACTCAGACTGTGGGAAACTGACTCTTCCTTCTTCAAGAATCTATGCTCAGAAACCATTGCACTCTAAGGCTCCTGGAATTCAAGGTAATATCTGTTTCAAAATAGAGTTCAGATGGTCTCTTAATTGTAAATGGACTCGCCTAGATATTTTGAGTCACTGGAGGTTTATCCTAAATATGATGGGTTTTCTACTTTTCAATGTTTTCCTGTCAATTAGTTTTAACTCATAATACGGTAGAAGCATTAGAGGTCAGAAAAGAAGAAGTAGATTAAATGTGTTTAACTGTAAACTCTCACTTTTTGTTTGTTTTGTTAAGTTCCCATAATACAAACACAATGCATTTGATGTTGGAAGACCAGGAGGTAGTCGAATTTCCTATTGGTTATTTGCTTTCAACAGAACAACTGCATTGCTTGGGAAATAGCCCCTCATAAGTGTTAGGAACCTCATTAAGGTTCTCGTACCCTTATAATAGTCTTTATGCTGGTACATTACAAATGAAATCTGGGGGAGGAGTAATTAAAAAACCTCAGATGGAGGCATTTTGTAAATCTTGAAGCCACAGTAAAAATCTCTCTCAGATTTCTGGAAATATGTCTTAATAGCATGGAGTATGTGGGATAGGCTTGCAAATCGTTTTTAAGGTGACAGCTCAAAAATCTTACTTGTTTTCTTATTGCTCAGCCATGACTGGTCGGTGGTGGGGTATTTTTCACTTCACTCTCTTAAAACTCCTGTTTGAATATGAGGGTCTAAGTAACTGGGATTTCATGGTACACTCTGCACCTGTGAGACAAAGGAAATAGGTAAATGGATTTTATGGCAGGCCTCTTTTGATGTTTTTGCACAGAAAGCATTTGATGATAAGAATTATAGTTTTGGAATCTCTGTACCTTTAGACACAATATCCTCTTTGTGAATTCTCTACATGTGTCTTGCTTGTTATCTGTACATATCCATTTGTTCCACTCCCTCAACCTTTTTCTGAGTCCTTCTTCTTTACAAAATTCTATGTCTGTACAATTCAATGTGCAAAATAACTTGTCAACTGCCAAATGTTACTCTACCACCTTTGCATTGTACCAGAAATTTCCACCATAATGGTTCCTTTCTTCCATTACTTTTTCTACTTGAATTCAGTCATCCATCCATTTCACAATGTTTACAACAAATATTCATTGTATGCCTAGTGTTGGTCATGGTATTGCACCCCTGGGAATTCACTGCCAGGCATGATCTCTGCCCTTGGGGGTTGGGGAGTGTTCTTGAGTATGTACACAATAAACTAGTAAAGGAAAACTGAGGTCACTCATGCCAACTTGGTGGCCAGTGTTGTGATGCATGTGAATGCTGCAGGGAACTATGATAGTTGATCCCAAGAAGGGGTCTATATAGTGTGGTTTGGTAGTTGAGACTCAAGGTATTACCTCTAATTCCAAAATCCAAACCCATTTCTGTCGAGTCAAATTACACTCACAGCAAACCTATCGCATAGAGTAGAACTACCTCGCAGGTTTTCCAAGGTTCGGCTGGTGAATTGGAACTCCTGACCTTTTGGTTAGCATTTGAGCTGTTTTCTACTGCCCACCAGGCTCCAAGTCATTGCTTCTAGAGGAACTCAATAAGAAAAACATTGTGTAGCATTAGAATCTCTTCATTCACAGATGATTTGACTTTCATGATTTCGGTGTCATAAGAGATTGGTTTTTGGTTTTTTTTGTTTGTTTTTTTAATGATGTCGGCCAAGGAGAGAAGAAATAAACCAACTTTGTGTCCCTTATATGCTGTTATTAATAAAATTATCTTCTTTCATTCTACCTTCAACATTACCAAAAAAGAAAAAAAACGCACAGAATCAATTGCCATGTTGATTTCGACTCATAATGAAGTTATAGGTCAGAATAGAACTTCCCCATAGGGTTTCCAGGAAGCAACTGCTGGGTTTCAACTGCCAATGTATTGGTTAGCAGTCTTACCTCTTTGTCACTGTGCCACAAGGTAGGTAGAAAACCCATCCTTTGGATGTAAAAACTGATTGGGAGACATTAAACAGCTTGACCTAGCAGTACAAAGCTTGGGTTGTTGTAGAAGGATTGAAGAAAACAACAGGCTTACAATAAGCGATAGAGGTCGAAGAAGCAGTGACAAGATGTTTGTATTACCTAGTGACACTATAGCAGAAACGCCACAAGTAGGTGTCCTTAAGGAAGAGATACTTATTTTTTCCACGGTTTACAAGGCTAGAAATTTGAATTCAGGGGAACTAGCTCTTGAGGAAGTCTATTTTTTTTTCCTGTCACCTGTGTGGTAAATCCCTTGTCTCATCCTCTGTACCCTGGTGTTTGCATCCCATCTTTCTCCTGTTTCCACATTTTCATCTTTGAGTCTGTAATATTCCTTGTAGCTCAAAAGTAATTAGATTTAGCACACAGCCTACATGTTGATGGTGTCCTTACTATACCAAGGAAAGCCCTGTTTCCTGCTCTGTCCTCACCATTACCTCCACAGATGAGGGGTTAGGATTCCAGTCGGTATTTTTGATCAACATGATGCAATCCGATATCACTGACCAAAAGTACATCAAAAGGTTTGGACTTGTCTTTAAAGTTCTTACAATTGACCTGGAGAAAGATGAGAGGAAAATTTAATGAGCAACACAGATTATCAAGTCCTCACACAGCTCATGAGCTCAAGGAGTCAGGGTATTGTGATAGTGACACCAGGAAAAGGCATGGAAGCCATATATAACTGAGACTTCTTTTAAAGGCTGTGCTTTCTTCCCTTTGGATGAAGTGATTTTAGGTGTCAAGTAAGTTAGGTAGAAAGCAGTTATTACTGAACTTGTCTAGAAGGTTAACAGACACATTATGAGAATTGTTATGACTCTCGGAAGTCTATGTGAATCCAGGCAACATCTCATCTGTGGGTACTATTTTAAGTCGAAATACATAATATCCATTGTTGCTAGGTCCACTTGCTGTCACTGAAATATGACAATGATGAAATGCGAAATGCAAATAATACAGTATGTAAGGAGAAACTGAAAACAGTAACGGCTTCTTGTCAGACAGTAAGGAAAGGTGAAGTTGCATGGAATTTGTTATTAGACTTGCAAATGCAGCAATACTTGCAATGGGTTGACACAACGCTACATAACCCAATGCAATTGAAAGACAGGATTATGAAAAGTAGGCCCTGAAAATTGGGAGCAGAGAAAGCTGCCTTTAAGAAAACACTAAGGAAGGCAGGAAGTGGGAGGAATATTTTCAAGGTCCGTATTCCTTGGACCTTTCGGAATCCCTTTTCTTAGGTCCTGAATTTCTTTCAGCAGTCAAGGCAAAGCCCACGTTTTCTGGTTAGTGAAGTTGGCTTCTGGGCTGACACTCCCCACCTCAACTCTGAAGTCTTAATTATCTGACATATTTTAGCTGTCTATTTCTCTATGTATTATAAGCTGTGTGAAGCCAGGAACTGTGTGTGTGTTGTGTAGTACTATCTGTCTAGTGCTTATGAGTGATTGTGTTGTATAGCGGTTAAGTGCTAAGCCTGATAACCACAAGGTCTACAGTTTGAATCCAACAGGCACCCTGAACCTACCAGGCAGTCCTTGGAAACTTTGTGCAGTAATTCTACTCTTGTCCTATAGGTTTGGTATGAGTTGGAATTGACTTAAGGGCAATGGATTTGGTTTTCATTTTGGAGACCCTGATACACAGTGGAAAAGAGGATAGTAAGATTATGTCAGATGCTTTGGACATGTTATTAGTAGGGTTCAGTCCCTGAAGAAGGACATCATGCATTGTAAAGGCGAACATTGGTGAAAACTAGGAAGACCCTCACCTGGATGGCTTGACTCAGTGTCTGCAACAATGGGATCAAGCATCAAAACGATTGCAAGCATGGCCAAAGACTGGGCAGTTTTGTTCTGTTATACATGCTGTCATTGTGAGTTGGAACGTATTTTACAGCACTGAATAGTGACAGACAACATTTGAATGAATAGTGGAGTTTTAAGTTATCTTGAAAAATCTCCTGGCTTTATTGTCTATTGAGATGCTCCTGCCAGCTACGCATCTATCCTTACACAGTTATTCTCAGGAAAACCTTCCTATTTTTTTGTTTTGTGGTTTCAGACACCCTCTAAAGAGATAAAATTCTAACCGAAAGTATTAGTAGTTCCACGCACTACGTTAATCCAGGTCCAGATAGAAGAGCGGAAAACCACACTTAAGTATTTAACCCTGAAAATGTTTAAATAAGGGACGTGGTTGAACACAAGTGGCAGGGTTACATGTAAGGGAAGTCTTACGTCCCGGAGGAATAGCATGTGGAGAGTCGTTCTTCAGACACATGATTCTGTCCAGAGCTCATAGAGTGCAATGATTCTAAAGGATTTTAAACCAAGTGTGCCTCAATTCACTGGATGGTTTTTGTTTCCCATATAGGTATTGCACAGCTCAAAGGCCTTAAATGTCAGTAGACCCAGACTCATGAGACAGCTGTTACGTCGGAGATGGTCATTTCATTCTCCAGCATGTTGCTCCTTCTCCTCATGCACAGAAAGATGATTTTGTGGCAAAAACACATTACTACCCAGAGTTAAAAGATTCTTTTTTCTTGCCTACCTTGTGGGTCGTTGAGGTTGTAAAACAATTTGAGGCACTAATATGCAAGTGAAGGTGTAGTGTAGAAATTCCAGTAAGGCTTCTGAAAGCCGGTGGCCACATCAAAGGTGTTCCCCTCTTATTTTTTTTCTGCCACAGAAACCAGCATGGTTGGAAATTGACGGAAACGTGAAGAATGAGGAAGAATGAGATGGGATGGGATGAAAGAAGAAAAAGATAGGAGTCTTCCTCTGGGATGTCCCACGGGGTCACTCTGCCTAGTGCCATTGCTCTTTAACAGGAACGAGAAATAAATGTGTATATTACTTTAGCCAGCATTGTTTCCTTTTCTGGATTTTACTTTTTTTTTGTATATAACTGAATCAAATACTAATGCATCCAGCTATATTGTCATTGCTTGTGGGACAAATGGTCATTTAATTGTGGCTTGGATGCTTCTATTGGTAGGAAACTTAGCAACAATTTTTTGTGTGTGTGCGTGTGCGTGCTCTAGGTGAAGACTGACAAAGCAAATTAGTTTCTCATTGAATAATTGATACATAAATCATTCTGTGACATTTGTTGCAATCACTGCAATGTGTCAGAGGTCTCCCCACGAACACCCTGAGTTCCCTGTTTTCAGTTGTCACATTTTACTGCCTCTTACTGCTTTCTAATATTTGTATTTGCACTGATATTGTCCTTTTGGTCTCATATAGATAATTATTGTAAGGAGTACTTTTTTATGTGATTGGTTATAATTTCTCTAGAAGGTTATATCCATAAGTGGCTTCAGTTCCACATTAGAAGGCTTTTAAGGGCTATAGTCTTAGGGTTTATTGCAGGATGTATCAGCCCAGTAAGTGGTCATTTTTATGAATTTCATTTTCTGTCTGCATTTTTTCCGGACTGTAACTGGGACCTTGTATTGTGATGTGTATAGAATGGGCAGCAGTGATAACTTAGCGCCATTTAATTCTTCTGGTCTCAGGCTAGTGCAAGCTGTGATTCCTGTGGTCTATTACTCCTTTCTACTACCTGGACCTTTGACTCTTTGGTTTTCCCCACAATCCATTACTTGAGGTGGAAAAACAGAACATAGTTTTATGTATGTTTGCTAGATTTAGGACTCCAAATGCTGATCACCATATTGTGCCACAGAATACTTATTGAAGAGAAAGCTAAGTTTATGCCAGCTGACCTGAATGTTCCCTGAAACTATGATCTTCAGGCCTCAGATCATGCAACTCATTCCTTCAAAATGTAGGGATGTCCAGGAAATGTCTAAGCTTTGCTTTGGTCCCATTGTGCTTCATTCCTCTTTAGTGTGTGTTGTCTTTCCTTTCTAGTCAGTTCATCCTTGTCTTTTTTTTAGTTAGTGAGTTCCCCTCTCCCTCTCTTTGCACCCCTCTAACAATCAAATAATGCTTGTTTTTTATGTTAAAATATTTCTTCAGTTTTTGCAGTAGTGGTCATGCAATATATATTTGTCCTCCTTTAACTAATTTCACTCATCTTAATGCCTTCCATATTCTTCTGTGCTATGACGTGTTTCACAGGTTAATCATTGATCTTTGTTATTTACCATCATTTTATCTGTTCTTTTCTTGATGGACACCTAGATGTTTTCCTTCTTCTTCTTATTATTAGCAATGCTGCAGTAAGCATAGGTGTTCATTTGTCTATTCATATGGCAGTTCTTATTTCTCTAGTTTGTATTCCTGCACATGATCTTGATGAGTTGTATGGTCCTTCTATTCCTAGCTTTTTAAGGAATCACCAAATTCTTTTCCAAAATGATTTTAACACTTTAGATTCCCACCAGCAGTGTGTAAGTGTTCAGATCTCTCTACAACTTCTGCAGCATTAAAAAAGAAAACCGGCTGCTCTCAAGTGTGGTCCGACTCCTAGCGACCCGATAGGCCAGAAAAGAACTGCTTCATAGAGTTTCTAAGGAGCACCTGGCAAGTTTAAACTCCTGACCTTTCGTTTAGCAGACCTAGCACTTAACCCACTGCACCACCTGGATTTCCTCTCCAACATTATTGTTTTGTATTTCTTGGATCAGTGGTAGCCTTGCTGGGTTGAGATGGTATGTCTTTGTAGTTTTGCTTTGGATTTTTTTAATGGCTAATGACTGTCAGCATCTCCTAAAGTGTCTTTTAGTCATCTGGATTTCTTCCTTAGTGAAGCGCCTGTTCATATAATTTGCCCATTTTTTAATTTGGTTTGTCTGTCTTTTCCTTGTTGAGAATTGGCAGTATCTTGGAGATTATCGAGAATAGATGCTGATTGGATTTGTGATAGCAAAATTTTCTTCCTTTTCTGTAGGTTGTTTGTTGAAGGCTTCAGATGAACACGTGTTTCATATTCAGGAGTTCCCACTTCTATGTTTTATCTTCTGGTGTTTGTACATGCTTAGTAATATTTAGTAGTCTGTTTATGCCACATATTAGGGCTTTCAGTGTTGTCTTTATTTTTTCTTTCATGGTCTTTATTCTCTCCGATTTGATATCTAGGACTCAGGAAACCCTGGTGGCGTAGTGAGTTAAGTGCTCCTTCTGCTAACAGAAAGGTCAGCAGTTCAGATTGTTGCAGGAAAAAGTTCAGCCTGCAGAGCAGAAAACACTTCAAACACGACTTTGTTTAAAGAGGAAAGGGCTTTATTGCTAGCAGTGCAGCGGCCAGGCTCAGGTGCAGAATGGCTGTATACCCCATCCTGTTATCAAAACATCCCTTTTATTCATTTTCTCAAGAAAGCAGAGAAAAAAATTTCCATACAGCTTTCTAATTGGCATTAGCAGGTTTACAGATCTTCATACTGGTTTTCTATTGGCACCAACAAACTTACAGAGGCAAGGATAAGCAGTCAGCGTTAAGTTACAAGGAAGAAATTCTCCTTCCTTAGAAGCAGGGCCTTATCTCAAGAAATGCTGTGAGGGGCAGGGGGAAGTGTCCTTGAGCTGGTACAGGGAGACAAGCATCTGGGCTTCTGTGAATCTGAAAGTGAAATCTTCATGAAAGTTTTCTCCTCTCTCAGAAGAGTGTGCTGTCACCAACAGGGAGAGCAGTGGGAGCTGCATATAGGTGAGCATGAAAATTTATATGGGAATGTACATTTTCATTGAATCGTAATGTGTATATATATATGTATATAAATTTTTCTCGTCTCTCAAAATCTGCCAGGTACTCCTTGGAAACTCCGTATGGGGCTGTTCTACTCTGACCTTTAGACTTTAGAGTCGCTATGAGTCTTACCGACTGATCTGGTTTTTGTTTCCTTTTTTGCTGATGTCTATCTTGTGATGGTAGCACCATTTGTTAAAAGAGATTGTCATTTCTCCATTTAATAGACTTTTGGCCTTTGTTAAAGATCAGCTGCTCAAAGGTGGATCTCTTTATGGCTCGGTTTTTAATTCTGTTCCAGTGTTCTATTTATGTGTTTTTGTACCAGTTACCAGATTGTTCTGACTTCGGAGGAGATATAATAGGTTCTAAAATTAAGTCGTATGAGGCCTTCCACATGGTTCTTCTTTGGTGATGTTTTATTTATCTAGGGCCGTTTTCTATTCCATATGAACTTGGCGATTTGGTTCTCTATGTCATTAAAAAATGTGATTGGAATTTGGGTCTGGTTTACATTGTGTTTGTAGATTGCTTTTACATAGAGTATATGTGTTAACACCGTGAGCATGGTGTGTTTTTCCACTAATATAGGTCTCCTTTGTATTCTTCTAGTAGCATTTCACAGTCTGCTTTGTTCTAAGCTTGTGGTATCCCTAGTTAGATTGGTTACAAAGTGTTTTGTCTGTTTTGGGAATTACTGTGTATGTTTCTTTTCTCCTGATTTGTTCTCAGTGTTCTTTTTGTTAGTGATGCAGGAATCTGACTGATTTTTTTTTTATACTTATCGTGTGTGTTTACGGTTTCCCGATTCATTGTATGAAGTCTAGAAGGTTTTTTCTTGGAGTCCCTGGGGTTTTCTATCATCATGTTACCATTTTTCCTTACTCTTTACCTGTTTGCATGCTGTCTGTCTCCCTGTCTCACTTTATTTCCCTGTCTAGGACTTTCAATGCAGTATTGGTACGAGTGCGTCATAAAGGGTGTCTGGAAACCCTGGTGGGATAGTGGTTCAGTGCTCGAGCTGATCATACCAATTCAACAGCTACAGATTTGTGGTATACCAAAAAAGCCTAAACACAGGGCAGTGTAGGAAATTCCAACTCACAGTGACCCTGTAACACACAGTAGAACTGCCCCTTTTGGTTAGCTGCCATTGTTATTAATTACTATACTGTCAACATTTCCTGTTTTTTGTATAGATCTTGAAGAGGGCTTCCTCTATTCCTATTTTGCTGAGTTCCACCCCCTTAGATAAAGAATGGTGTTGGACTTTCTTGAATGTCATTTGTAAATCAACTGAGATGATCATATGATTCATATCCCTCGTTTTTAATTATGTCGCGTATTACATTGATTTTCTAACTTTCACCTGTCTTTGCATACCTTGTATGGATCTTAATTGCTCATGATCTATTATTTTTTTTCATATTCTATTGAATTCTATTCGCTACAGTTTTGCTTTGAATTTTAGTGTCTATTTTGCTAGCAATATTGGTCAATAATTTTGTTTTTTAGTGGTGTCTTTTCTGTCTTTGGTATCAGGCTTGTGCTGGCTCAATAAAACAAATGTGGTAATTCTGTTTGATTTTATGAAATTTTTTTGAGCAGCTTTGGTAGCAACTCTTATAGAATTGTTTCCTGAAGCCATTTGGGTTAGGGCTTTTTGCTATTATTGGGAATTTTTTCTTCAATTTTCTTTTATTTTTTTAATTATGATTATTGTACTTTGGATAGAAATTTACAGAGCATTAGCTTCTCATTAAATATACACAACATATAGTTGTTTTTTCACATTGGTGATTAAACCTAGTGCTTGTCAAAGCTTTCCCTTCTCAACAGTGGGTTCCTTGTTAGGAACCATGCTGTTCCCTCCTGCCTTCTCGCCCTTGCCCCTGCTCTGGTATGCCAGTTTAGTCTTGGTTTGTTTAATGGGACTGTATAATCATTTGCCCAAAGGTAAACCTTAGCAAGTGACATTTTTAATGTCTGGGGGCCCCACTGTCTGGCAGGCAAATAAGTATGTTCTGTTTTTGTGAGATAGAATTTTGGTCTATGTTTTTTTCCAGTTCTGCTTGTGAGTTCTATTTTGACCTCTGCCAAACTAATTTGGTGTTGTTAGCCAGATGCTGTCTTGTTTTACTGGACTTTGCCTGGTAGAGGCTGTGGTAATTGTGGTACCTTAGTCCTTTGGGGTAATATTTCTGTTGCAGGTGATTTTTTTAGTGATGTCTTCAATGTCTACTTTTGTTTTGATTCCAGAATTTACCAACCCTGGAGTTCCTATACATTGTTTTTCTTTACTTAGTATGTATTCATTTCCACAGTTTCCATCCAGTGTTCCTAGAATGTTTTGGGGATATGAAAGATCTTTATAATCCGTTAGTCACTTGTCATGTGCTTGTGGTCATTGAGTTTTCACTTCTCCATGTTAAGTATCTCCATTTCTTCTACCCACTCCTCAGAAGACGTGATTCCTTCCTTTCCGGAAGATTAGCCACGGCTTGCCTGGGGGGCATCCAGGGCAATAGGCATAAGTGGCCTATTGTTAAGAGAGTCTCTGCACCCCATATTGGTGAGTGCCGTTGGGGGTCTTAAAAGCTTGTGTCCTGCCACGTGAGGTACACCAAATTGCCCCAGCTCATCCTGAGCAGATGATGACGAGAACAACAAAGACAGGCGGAGAAAAGAGCCCAGGAGTTAGAAGGACCTATGTCAATGGGCCACTGTATCAAGATGTGACTAGAAAAATCCGGTGGTGCCCAGCCACTACTACAGACAGCTCTCATGGGACACACAATGCTGACTCCGTGTGGCAAATTGAGAAAAAGAAGGGTGCAATTGAAGAACTCTACTAAAAGATTAGAATTGATGGTCTTACGTGTTGGGGGATCCCCTGGTAACATGGCCCCTGGAATTGCAGCTGCCTCTGTCCAAAAAACACGGCTGAGGTCAACTCTTCAGACAAAAATGAACTGTATCTGGGGACACAATATGGCCATATGATGTGTATAATTAATGGCTCTATGCATTTATTTGATACTGTCCTACTAGTCTTATTCTAGATGGTAGAGGACGGAGAGGAGGGGACAGGAGATTAAGAGGATATTAGAAGTATAGAATGAAAAGGAAGAGTCTGCTGTCATGGGTCAAGTAGGGCAGGAGAATCTGAAGATAGGCAGGTGTGCAAACTCAATTTGCACTGTATAGTTTCACTAAATGAAATCAAAAAATATTAGCCAACCCTGTAGGATAAATTCATATCACAGACATTTTTGGCACAGAACTTCAAGCTGTAAGATTCAATTGTCTTCCCAAATGCCTGTTTTTTAAATGGTTTGAATTGGGTTAAATGAAAGAACTCTTTAGTTGTTCTAATCTAAATTAGCAGCCTGCCATTTCTGTAATGCACCTCCCCGTGTTTGGTGGGCTAAAATGTACAGTAAAAGAAACATGATCAGTGAATTCTATACAGTATTATAATCAGTATTTGCAGGAAATGACATAATGTTTTATTTCATTATTAACCACAGTCTACAGAAATTAGCTTCTCCCTTTACATGGTTAGAGGCAGTGTTCTAGCTTATTTAGCTGTTTCTTAATTTGTTTAAACCAAACTCTCTTCATAAACATATTCTGTAGAGGTAGCGAATCCAGAATGTTAGACTCTCATCCCATAGACTGCTGAGTACCTGTCAGTCACTTCTAATGGAAACATATTTTAGGCCTCTTGGGTGAAACTCTTTTCGGTATGCAGTAAAATAATTATACAGTCTCTGAAAATGCATATCTAAGAGGTGTAGTCCCCCTACCACTGCAGTAGAGTACCATTGGCAAAAGTCATCTTTTCGTAGCTGTCATACTGAGTACACTGATTTTGTTCCTCATCTTCAGTGGCACCTCTGTGGTGTGAGGTCATTGCTAACTACCTCATTGTCTCTCTTCATTGTCAGACACCCCGTCCTACTGGTTGCTCTTCTCCTCCACACTGTGTCTTCCAGGAGCATTTTCTTTCTTTAAACCTTTTAGTTGTTGGTGATTTACAGAGCTCCAGTGATGGCCACGTGCTATTGTGGCTTTAAACTGTTCCCTCCACTTTCTCGTCCACTTCTGGGGAATCAGTATATACTGATGACTTTGAAGTCTGCATCCACAGCTCTTATTTCCCTCTTCTGCTCACTAAAGCAGTGTTTTCAGCAGGCACAGGGTGCCTTCTCCTTGATGACTCCTCGGCATTCTGAAGCACGCATTTTCAAAACGTGCCTTGTCACTTTCACCTCCAACTCAGATATTCAAGGTAAAACTCTGAGAATCAGACACTTCATAATCTTTATAGATTTATTCCTCCCAGCATCTATGCTGCCTGAGTATTTTTAACACTTTTCAGAGACTTCACAAACTGAAGCTTGGAGTGATTATTTAGGTTCCCCTCACATCCCTCTGCTACTACATGGGAGCTCTAAGTCCATTTTCTTTTCTTTTTTTTTATTATGATTGTGTGAAAATGTACATTCTCACATAAATTTGCATGTTCACCTATATGCAGCTCCCACTGCTCTCCCTGCCCGGTGACAGCACACTCTTCCTCTCTGCTCCATACGTGTCTCATCCTCCCAGCAATCTCCTATCCCCTGCTCTCGACCCACTCCCCTTCCTCCAGCCAGAGGTCAGCAGGATGACATCCTCTGGATGCACAGAACCATAAGGTGCACACATGATACGATCACTGTGTCACCAAGTCGAATCCATTCCTGTCTGAAGAGTTGCCCTTCGTTATCATTTATGGACAGGGGCAGCATCAGGGCCAGGGGCCATGCTCCCAGGGGAACTCCGAGGCCCCTGGACCATCAGTTGTGGTCTTTTAATGGAGATCTCAGGTTGTACCTGTTTTTATTCTTGTGTTGTCAGTGAAACTCAATGAAGTCCATTTTAGTCTGACTCTGGAGCCTCAGCTCTGAACTAATACACAGAATCCTCCAAAGCAGTGAATTTTGTTCTAGGATATTTTGTTTTTATCCTGAAAAATCAGAGAGCCCGACTGAGGGAAAGGAACAGTAAAAAGTATGTGATTATTGAGGTGATGCGGTTAGGAGGCAAGGTGGGAGGGTCCCTGAATAACCTGCAAGGAGCTAAAGATGAAGGAGTGTAGTGGGTAAAGATAGTAGAAGGAGAAGAATTCCAGGGCAGGTGGGGCCGCAGGCCTAAGCTCTCATCTCTAAGCTCTCATCCCTATGCCCTTCTTCAGTGGAAACCTCTTTGAGATTCTCTTCTTCCTATAGGTGAGTCATCTGCAGGTAGTAAACGGAAAATCCTTTTCGTAAGTTTCAATTTTGTTTCTCATATAACCTGTACGGAAATCAAAAGGGACTTAGCGATTCATGTACATGACTGGTCAACATGTTTCACAGCTGCAGCGTACGTTCCTGGCTGTACTTGGGAAAAGAACTACAAATAGATATACTTTTCATACCAAGTTCAGCCATCAAATTAGAAGCAAATAAAAGATTCATGCTTAAACATTATTATTAAGGTATTTCTGTAGTTGGTGTCATGGAAGCTTTTGTAGTTATCGTCCAGTAATCCACAACATATTTTTTCCGTATTTAGTTGAATTAAGTTTTTTTACTGTTGATGTCTTTTTTTCTTTTTCTGGCCCCATTTCTTCAACTGATTTTTTTTGTTTACTGAAACTGTTTTGCATTTGAATTTATACTCACCACATGTAATGCATGGAGATAGATGAGTTCCTTCTTTTTTTCTAAAAAATATTTTATAGTGCTTTAAGTGAGAGTGTACCGTTCAAGTCAATTTCTCATGTGAAAGTCTCCATTCACACACCGTTATGCGAGTCTGCCTGCTCTCCATGCCTTGTGACAGCCCCATATTTACCCCACCCTGTGACAGCACACTCTTCGTTTCAGCCCCATAGTTCCTTGCATGCAAACGACAGTTTTCTAATACCATTTCATGAGTATTCTTTGTTTCTTGAAATTAGTATACTGGAACAATGTAAGCCAACTGGTGTTGGCCTTTTGTTGTAGAACCCCAGAGAAGCGTTTCCATATGCCTCTTCCCCAGTGGGATGTATTACAAATATTTAGAGAATTAAGTGTCAAGAGGATGATTCTTGGAAGGTATTAGTGCCCTGGTTAAATTTGGGGGAGGGAATGGTGTTGGATGTTTAGTTCGAGGTCTTTTTTCTGTCATAGATCCGCTGTTCCTCCCACCTTTCTTCTCAAAGAGGATTCCTCCTAAGGCTACTTTTCTTCTGGATTATGTATTCACTTTTTGTATGGGTTTGGAGTTTTCGATGAAAAGGTGGGATAGTATCAGACAGGGAAGTGTGTCCAGTGTTTTCCTTGCTCAACACATTGTTTGTAGTAAACAATTTTACATGTTTTCACCACGTCAAAGATTATAATTTTAGGTATGGCTGGCATTTGTCTCTCAGTGCCCTCTCGTCTTGCTATAGAATCAAAGTCCTTTTCAAATATACAGTTCCTAATAGGGACATATATTCCAGTATGGAAGGTAAGACTGTGCTTACACTGCCGATTGGGTAACCCACACGTATGCAGAAAGTATGAAGGCGCATCTAACCATGTAGTGTTATCTTTCAATATAACAACTTCAACTTCCAAATGCCTTGTGATGTATTATTACACCTGTTGTTTTCAGGTTGTTTGTGACTCATGGTAACCTCATAGGACAGAAAAGAACTGCCCCACAGGGCTTTGAAAGCTGTCACCTTTATGGACGTTTCACTGTAATATTTCTCTCACGCTGAGTTGCTGGTGTGTTTAAGTTCCAGTTTATAGTCAGTGCCCAAGTACTTTAACCATCTGGCCACCAAGGCTAATTTTGTTATGTTATTAAATTGTTCCGAAACGAAACTAAATCACCTGCTTAATGTATTATCTACATTAGAACTGTGGTACAATTAGTTTAATTCAAGGGATCGTTTCTTTGGTCTCACATTTCTGTCTTCTTTCTTTGATTAATACTGGAAAATCTTACTGAGTTTGTCAAAATGCTTTAACATTACTCGTTCTTATGTTTTCATTTATAAACTAGTTAGAAGAAAATATTCAGTCTTAAATAGCTACTGATTTGTTTTTTGGGCAAAGGAAAAAAATCACAAACTCAATCCTACATAGCTACTGATTTATTTTTTAGTCAGCTGAGGCCATCTGCTATTTAAAAACTGATAAAGTCAGGAATCAGAATTACTTTTCTGCATTTTTGTTTTTATATACCATGTTAAATATTTTTACACGAGCTTCGTAAGCTCTGGATTTTTGTATTTAAAATAATATCTCATCACTCTTCTATCTCCATTACTGTTTTCTGAATTTATGTATTTTTGACTAGAGATTCTTGCTTGCAGATTGCTGGGGGAATTTGTGTTTTTCTTTTTTCTTTTTTATTATGATTGAGTGAAAATGTACAATCCCATATTAATTTGCTTAGTCGCTTATGTGTAACTTCCACTGTTCTCCCTGGCTTGTGACAGCATACACCTCTTCTCATTCTATATATGTTATACCCTCCTATCACCTCTCCTTCATCCTTTCCCCTGCCTCCAGCAAGAGGTCTGCAGGATGATATCTTGTAGATGCATACAACCGTAAAGTGCACACTTGCAAAAGCCACTCTGTTTCTACAAGTCCAATCCATTCCTGTCCGAAGAGTGAGCCTCCATTGTGATTTATGGACAGGGGCAGCATCAGGGCCAGGGTCCAAGTTGCTAGCGGAACCCTGAGGCCACTGGACCATCAATTGTGGTCTCTTAGTGGAGATCTCAGGATGCACCCGTTTTTTTTTTTTTTTTTTATTATTTAATGTAACTGAGTGAAAATGTACATTCCCGTATAAATTTACATGCCCAACTATATGCAGCTTCCACTGATCTCCCTGTGCGGTGACAGCACGCTATTCCTCTCTGCTCCATCCATGCCTAATCCTTGCAACAGCCTCCTCTCCCCTCCTCTCCACCGACTCTCCTTCCTCCAGCCAGAGGTCAGCAGGATGATATCCTACAGATGTACAGAACCATAAAGTGCATCCAATATATGGTCACTCTGCATCGCCAATTCCAATCCATTCGTGTCCAAAGAGTGGACCTTTGTTATGATTTATGGGCAAGGGTAGCATCAGGGCCAGGGGCCATGCTCCCAGGGGAACCCCGAAACCACTGGACCATCAATTGAGGTCTTTTAGTGGGGAATAAAAAGGGTGCACCCCTTTTTATTCTCGTGTTGCCGGTGAGACTCAACTTTGTGAGCTCCATTGCAGCTATCACTGCTGGTGGCCGGGCACCATCTGGTTGTTCCGGCCCCAAGTCGATGTAGGCACCCACTCATGTGGGTCTCTCTCTCTTTTAGGTTGTCTTTATGCCATGTCATTTTGGTCCTCGGTGAGCACCCGTTCCTGCTGAGTTGGGACGATTTGCTGCAGATGCATCCCTTTTTATTCTCGTGTTGCCTGTGAGACACAACTTTGTGAGCCCCATTATGGCTGTGCTTGAGGTGGCGAGGCACGATCCGGTTTCTCCAGTTGCGTGTCCATGTAGTGATGTACTCACATGGGTCTCTCTGTCTTCTGGGTTCTCTTTCCCCCATGTCGTTTTAGTCCTCGGTTATCATGTGTTCCTGCTCAGTTGGAACCATTTGGTGTACCTCAGGTGGCAGCCTTGCAGCTTTAAAGACCCCAGACCACACTCACCAATTTGGGGTACAGAAGACTCTTTAGCAGAATGCTAGTTATTCCTCTTGACATCGATGTCCCCTGAGAGCATATTCCCCGGACCTGTGCCCCAGCTGCTCTGTCCTTGCAATATTAGGTTAAGACTGGAGGAGTAATCATGTTACGTTGAAGTCCAGTTGTGTGCTGTCAGTGATTTCACTGAACCAAATTTCTGTCAACTATCTTATCTATACCCAATCCTCTTCCTACCTGTGTCCCCAGGCTTGCAGCCCTCAAAGAGACTTTTCTTGTATGCGTGACTCTGTTTTCAAGTTGTTATCATAGGGGTTTCATAGAATATTTGTCGTTTTGCCACTGACTACTTTCCGTCAACATGATGTATTCCAGTTGAAAGCAGGTAATGAGATGCTTCCTAAAATGATCACTGTTCTTCATGATTGTGTAGTGTCCCAGTTAGTATATATACCATAGTTTACCTATCTATTCCTCTGTTGTTGGGCATGTGGGTTGAGTCTATCTTTTTGCTGTTGTGGATTGTGTTGCAATAAACATTCATGTGCATGTATCTGTTGATGTGAATGCCCTTCATTCTATAGAATATATACTGAGCAGTTGTATTACTAGGTCAAATGGTATATCTGTATCCAGCTTTTTCAGGGATTGCCAGATTGGTTTCCAAACATGTTGCACCGTTTTGCAATCCCACCAGTAGTGTAAGAGAGTTCCAGTTTCTCCACAGCCTCTCCAGCATTTGTTGTTTTGTGTTTTCTGGATCATGGCCAGTGTTGTTGGTGTGAGATGGTATCTCATCGTTCTTTTGATTTCAATTTTTTTAATAGCTAGTGATCGTGAGGATTTCCGCATGTGTTTTTTAGCTCCCTGGATCTCCTCTTTAGAGAAGTACCTGTCCATCTCCTTCTCTCATTGCTTAATTGGATGATTTATGTTTTTCTAATTCATGTTTTATAGTATCTTATAGATTATGGAGATTATGGACATACAGTTGCCAAATATTTTTTCCTATTCTGTAGGTGGTCTTTAATTCTTTTGATAAAGTCTTTGGATGAGCAAAAGTCTTTCATTCTTAGTAGTTCCCATTTCTCCGTTTTTCTCTTCTGTTGATTGTGCTTTATCAGATTTTGAAGTCCATCCACGTAGTGTATTAAAACTTCCGTTGTTGATCTTATTTTTACTTGGATAAGCTTTACTGTTTTAGATTTGTTATTTAGGTCTTTTTTCCAGTTTCAGTTGGTTTTGGTATAAGGTATTAGATATGGTTCTTGTTCCAATTTTTTCAGATGGATATCAAATTTTGCTAGTAGCATTTGTTGAAGAGATTTCTTTTACCACAGTTTACCATTTGAAGTCCTTTGTAAAATATCAACTGTTGATAGGAGGAAGATGGTATCTTTGGTGTCTAACTCTTTTCCACTGCTCTGTCTGTCTCTTATTTTACCAGTACAATCCAGTTTTGGCAACTGTGGCAGTGTTACAGGTTGTAAAGTCGGTTAGTGAGAGGCTTCTCAGTGTGTTGTTTTTCTTCAGTAGTGCTTTACTTATCTAGGGCTTCTTCCTTTCCCGATGGTGATTTGTTTCTCCATCTCGTTAAAAAAAGTCACAAGAATTTCTATTTAGATTGCATTATGTAAGTAGATTACTTGGGTAAAATACACATTTTCACAACATTAAGATTTCATATCCATCAGTAATTTGGGTTTCTTCATTTATATAAAGCTCGTTTAGTTTCTTGTAGTATGGTCTTGTAGTTCTCTAGGTAAAGGTGTGTTATTTCTCTGGTTAGATTTATTCCTAGGTATTGTATCCTGGCTACAGTAAATGGTATTGGTTTGGTGATATCTTCTTGAATAGTCTCATTATAAGTATAAAGGAATCCTACTGATTTACTTATGTTTATCTTGTATCCTGACACTTTGCTGAACTCTTCTATCAGTTTTTATAGTTTGCTTATGGATTGTTTAGGATTCTGTGCATATACAGTCGTACCACCCCCAGATAGGGAGATTTTTTACTTCCTCTCTGTGGATGTAGATGCCCTTTGTTTATTGATCTTGTTTAATTGCTCTGGCTACAACTTCTATCACAATGGTCAATGGGAGAGATCAGATTCAGTATCCTTGTCTAGTTCTCGTTCTCAAGGGGAATTGTTTCAGTCTCTCTGTTTTTAGGATTATGTAGGCAGTTGGCTTTGTATGAATGGCCCTTATTGTATTGAGGAGTTTGCCATCTATTACTATTTTCATGAGAGTTTTTGCCAGGAATGACTGTTTGACGTCATCAAATGCTTTTTCTGTATCAGTAGACAAAATCAGGTGATTCTTGTGTTATGTGTTATTGATGTGATTGAAAATATTAATTGCTTTTCTGGTGTCGAACCAGCCTTGCATCCCTGCTATGAATCCAATGTCGTCATGATGAATCAATTTTTTGATATGTTGTATTCTATTGGGAAGTGTTTTCCTAAAGATTTTTCCATCTAGGTTCACCAGTGATATTGATTTGTTGTTCTTTTTTCTTGGTCTTTCCTTTGCATTGGTATCAGGGTTATGCTGGATTCATAGAATCAATTTAGGTGTATTCCATCCCTCTCTATGCTGTAAAAATAGTCTCAGTATCATTGGAGATAACTCTTCCCTAAAGGCTTGGTAGAATTCTGCGGTGAAGCCATCTGTGCCCAGAGATTTTTGGTTCATAGTTTTTGGATAACTATTTCAATCTTGTCCTCTGTGATGGGTTTATTAAGTTGTTCGGTTTCGCCTTGTGATAATTTTGTTAGATCATGTCCATTTCTGCTAGGTTTTCAAATTTGTTAGTGTACAGGCTTTTGTAATATTCTGTTATGATTTTTTTTCTTTTAGATCTTTTGTGTCATCTCCCATCTCATTTCTTATTTGGGTTATTTGTTTCCTTTCGTGTTTTTCTGTAGTAAGTGTAGACAGTGGTTTGCCAATTTTGTTGTTCTTTTTGAAAAACCAGCTTTCAGTATTTTCAGTTGTTCTTCTATTCTCTGAGTCATTTACTTCTGCTCTAATCTTTGCAATCTGTTTACTCTGTGGGCCTGAGAGGTTCCTCTGTTGCTCTCTCTTTCCTTGTTGAAGCTATAAGGTTAGTTCTATGGTCTGGTTTCTTTCTTCCTTCCGGATGTGTGCACTGAGAGAGCGAAACTGACCCCTGCGCACTGTTTTAGCTGTATTTCCTCTTTCGTTTACTGTATAACCCGTGGCTTTTTGAACAAGCTATTGTTCAGTGTCCATGAGTTACAGTTTTTATCTATGTTTTCTCTGGCATTGATTTTGACTTTTTCCACTTCATAGTCTGAGAAGATGGTTTGCAATAATTCAGTGGTTTTTATTATGTTGAGATTTCCTTTGTGTCCTAACACATGGTGTATTGTGGAAAATGTTTGATGTGCACTGGAAAGAAGATGTAGTTGTCTGCTGATGGATAGAAAGTTATGTATATGTCAAGGAGGTCTAGTTGATTAATTGTGGCAGTAGGATTTTTGTGTCTTTGTTCAGCTTTTTTCAAGATCTGTCTAATATTTTCATTGGATTGTTGAAGTCTCAAACTATTGTTGTGGAGTGATCTGTCTCATCTTTGAATGTTGTCAGTGTTTCTTTGATGTATTTAGATACTCTGGTGTTGGGTGCACAAATACTTAATATTGTTAAGTACTGCTTGTGTATGGAACCTATGAGCAATAAATAATGTCTATCATTGTCCTTGATTGTGGGTTTGACATTAAAATCTGTTTTCTCCGAGATTGGTATTGCCACACCTGCTTTTTTTTGTGCATTGTTAGCTTGGTACATATTCTTCCATTGTTTAATTTTCAGTTTGTTCCTATCTTTAAGTCTAAGGTGAGTTTCTTGTCAGCAACATATAGATGGGTCGTGTCTTTTGATTCAAGATGACATTTGTTGTCTATTGAATGGAGTGTTCAGGTTGCATGTAGTTATTGATAGGTACATGTTTAGTGTTGTCATTGTGATGTGTTTATTTTTGTATGATGGTTTCTCTGTTGTTGTTACTGTTCTGTCCTGGGACACTCTTTATGAGTTGATTTTTCACATTTTGGAGTGTTGCTTTTGTGGTTGTTCATACTCTTGTATTATGTTTCTTGATATGGTATGTTGCATCTTTATTATGCTTTGCGACTACCCCTGTGATCCACTTTAATAATCTGTTTTTAAACCGAGTTTAACTACTGTGAGTCTTACTGACTTCCTCTTCATCTGGAAGGAGTATAATGACTGTACATACCTCTTTTTAATATGATCACATCAGACTTTTCACGACATGTTCAATAGATCACTTCTTTGAATATTATAGCTTTAATTGAATTTGGAGCCTTCCTTAACTAAGTAGGTTTCTGGATGATGTGTCCTTGATTTCCTTCTAAAATACAGAGTTAATGGTTTTGTTCTTCTAAAACAGGAGCTTCTTTCAGTATTTCTTCTTGGTTTTTTTTTTTTTTTTTGCTTTTTACTTCTCTGAGTTTCTGTTTATCTGCGAATGTCTTAATTTCATTTTTGTATTTGAAAGAAAGTTTTTCATGCTGTATTATTCTTGCCTGTAAGTTTTTCTCCTTCAAGGCTTTGAATGTGTCATCTCATTGCCTCCATGCCAGCATCGTTTCTGCTGATCAGTCAGACGAAAGCCTACAGGGTTTCCCTGTCAATGTTACCTTTATGTTGAGTCTCGCTGCGTTTAAGAGTTTTTGCTTATGTTTCCTTTTGTTAAGCTTGGTGATAATATTTCATGGAGTCTTCTGGGATGTATATTGAGTGATGTTCGATATGCATCTTGGATATCTGTATTCTCTTCTTTCATAATTTCAGAGAAATTTTCTGTCAGCAGGCAAGCAAGAATCCTCTGTGTTTTGAGGTGTCCATCCTTGTTCAGGAACTCCAATTAATCTTAGACTGTTCCTCTTGGTAGAATCCCACATAATTCTTAATGCTTCTTCATTTTTCTTGTTTCTCTTTTCTGGTTTCTCCTTACAATTGATGGAGTCAGTAGCTCTGTCTTCCAAGTCAGAAAGTCTGTTTTCCATTTGTCCCAAAGTTGTTTTCCTGAGTTTGAATTGAATTTTCTATGTCTTTGATTTTATTGTTGATTAACTGGTTTACAGAGCACTGGTGTTCTATCAGATGAAACAGCTTGCTAAGCTTTTATTTTTGGAAGCTGCATTTTGGATAATGTCCAGGAGGGCTCTGTATATAATCCTTTTGTCCTCCCCCTCTGATAGTTTCAGTAAGGCTTGTTTGTCTGGCAAGTTCTTTGATTATTTCTATAAGGGCTTTCTGAGTTATTGGTGTATTTTTCTTTACATTTCTGTCTGAAATGTAGGTTGTTTTGTTTCTCTGGTGGTACCTTAATGGGATCTAAAGCTCAGTCTGAAAATGAAGGTGATCACCAGTCAACTGTATGTTCTCCAGTGAGTGGGCCCCATGGAATCTCTGGGATAGCAGGCTCCTAGTCCTTATTGCCAAAGGCACAGTTCTACTTACAGAGTCACTCAGGGGTTGTCAGCTGACCCTAAGATGTGAGTCAGTAAAGGCTCAAAGAGATGCTTTTAGGGTATACAACAGTTATTTCTTTGGACATTCTTATACTGAAAAGTAAAAGGTATCTGTCAGTTTCCAAAATCAGTCAGGCTTTCAGGTGTGCAAGACCGTCTTCCCAGCTGGCAAAGTAAGTAGCTCTATATCCAACCCAAGATGCTATAACTGTTACAAAATCTGGATACGCTACTGCCTTGCTGCCATCTGCTGCCAGCCCATAACTGTAAGGATACATTGGGTCAAACACTGCTTTTCTACTGAAAAAGGGCTTAGCCAGCAGGCACTGCCTGTCAACCTGGAAATTAGGTCCTGCTTAGGCCTCCCTTTTAGGTAACTCCGCCTCCCAGTCAAACAAGATGACATCCAGAATAAGCTCTCCTACCCAATAAATAATAAATCAATACCAGAAGTTCGGAAAGAGAGGAAGGAGGAGTCTATGTGCAGAGTCCAGAGCCAGGTTCTCAAAATGTGGCTGTATCATCCACTCATCCTGCCCACAGTGGGTTACAGCTTTGCTGCTGGTTAAGTCAAAGCCTGGCTTGTTGGCCTTTGGGTAACTCTGCCTCCCAGTCAAACAAGGTGTCCTGTACAAGCTCTTCTGCCCACTGTAAAATAGCTGATTCAATGGTGGATGTTTGGAGAGAGAGATTAAATGTGCTCAGGTGCACAGAGTCCACAGCTGCACTCTTAAATTGTGGCCTTTGCTCCTGTTGATCCCATCAGCAGTGCATCTGAGCTTTGCTGCCAGTGAAGTCTCAGCCCTACTTGCCAGCTAAGACAGAGAAAGAAACTTTAGAATGGCGAGTTACCTTAAGTCCATGAGACACAGCATTTCACAAGGGTGGGGGTCACTGGAAGAGAAGAACTTTGCTGTTTAGTGGTATGTAGTCCAAGTTGAGAACCCTGTGCCTTGTCCTAGGACTCACTAGTTATTCATTCGGCTCCATTTAATTATCAGTTGAGGCCTTAGTTTCCAGAGGGAATTTTTAGTCTGCCATCTTGACTCTGCCCCCATGTATTTTTCTTTTTTATCGTGTCTGACAAACCAGAAACTAACCCAACCACCATTAAGTGAATTATGACTCAAAGAGACCCTATAATACAGAGTAGATAGAACAGCCCCTTAGAGTTTCCAAGTAGTCATTGGCAGATTGGAACAGGTAACCTTTTGGATAGCAGATGTAGCAGTTATCCTTCATGCCACCACAGTTTCTATCTCGTAGTAGTTTATGAATGTTTAACTTTCTTATTCTTTCTGTAAGCTATTTTCTCCCTTTTTGTGTATTTAGTTGAATTTAAAGTTTACCAGAACTGTGTCATATAAGTCTCACTTGAAGTCCAAGATTCTACCTTCCACTGCTGGAAAGATTAGTTTTATGGCAGGGTAGATCAGTTCGGTTTTCACGTGGTGCCAACCTTAAAAGCTTAGGGATAATCCTTAATAACTGTAATTACACCCTCCTCAGCTCATTAAGCATTTATCTCAAGCCTTTGTGTAACATTCTTGTGTTGTGTACCTTTAATACTATGTTTTACTTCTTTCTAATCAACAATTGATTTGACTTTCTTTCCTCAAGTGTACCGTCTGATATGTTGACAACATGAGCTGGCTATTTTGTCATTTTTATAGATGCAGCCAAAGGCCCATACAGAAGCAAACTGAATAAGGGAAAAATGCCTGTGAGAGTTTAGCTGGAGGGCACTGTCAAGTTCCCCTGGCATTAAAAAAGATCCCTTTTTAGGGAAACCAGAGGGGACAGCAAGACCAATTACCAGATCAGGCTAGCATCAAAAATATTGGAAACCCTGGAAGAATGTCAGAATTTGGCTGACCCATGTCAGGGCTCAGGGCCCGGTAGTTCTCAGTGTTTAAGTGAGTGTACATGAATTGTTTCTTCTTCTTGTCACACATAAACTCGATGATCACTTGATTTGAAGACACTGGCTAAAACAGGAGAGCCCTATGAGCTGGACCATGTTCTTCTAGATGGTTAACTCAGCATCACTTCTGTAATATTGTGGAATGTGTTTATAGAAGTTTTAAAATCCCAACCTAACAAGGTAATGGGCCTGCTATAGTACATACTGGCTAGATTTCACTTAGAGGAGTAGATTCCTTTCTGCAAACTATGCTTCAAAGAGATACCATCAGCTAACCCTGGTTGTTTAATGATTAAGTGCTACAGCTGCTAACCAACAGAGTGGCAGTTTGCATGTGCAGGCACTCCTTGGAAATTCTATGGGACAGTTTTACTCTGACTTATAAGGGTTGGAATGAGGCGAAACTGACTTGACGGCAATGACTGACTGAGAGTTATTTTGGAAACCCTGGTTGCAAATTATTTAAGAACTACAGCTGGTAATAGCAATGTTCGCAGTTCAAATCCATCAGGTATATCTTGGAAACCCTGTGGGGTAGTTCTACTCTGTCCCATAGGATTGCTGTGAATCCGAATAGAGTAGACTGGAGTTCGTTTGGCTTTTGATTCAGAGTTCTGTCAGAATAGGGTTTTTAGTTTCATGAGGGGACTCCCAGCTATGATGTGAAAATCTCAGGAAGTTTAATTAGCTCTTCGATTTAGGAAGAGCTGCTATGCAGCTTTTAAAAGCTTGTTTACTAATTTAAAAGGTCAGTTGTTCGAATGCAGCTGATACTCCTTCAAAAGTCTATAGGGGGTACTACTCTGTCCTATGGAGTCACTTATAGTTGAAATTGACTTGATGGTAATGGGTTACAGGCTTTGTCCAAAAGAGATTCAATTTATAAACTGTGACTTCCTGTGATGCATGTAGTAGTAGTTTTCTATTTGACTTAGGGAAGAATTTTCTACCCACTGCGACCTTCTAACAAAAATTGACTGCCTTGGTAGTGTCTTCTCTTGGAAGTTTCTCATGTGCACAGTTGCAGGGAAAACATGGAGCTTGGAGAGGATAAAAGAGATTCATGAAGCAGGTCAATCCTTGGGTGAAGTCAGTTCCTGGTGTAGGGTACTAGATCTAGACAACTAGTAAAGATCCAGGGGCACTGAAATTTTTATGTGTTTCTTTAAAATGTGATTAATTGAAAATATGAAATCAAAATTAAATTGGAATGCCCGCCTATCTGCAGCTGATTCTGCTCTTGCCAGGAGACAGCACACCCATCCTTTTCATTCTATATATGTTGTATCTGCTTAACAATCTCCTATCTGCTCCTCTACCTTCTCTGGCCCATCCTTGTAAGAGGCCAATAGGTGACATCCTATAGATGTATAGACTCATAACATACACACCCCATATGTTCACATTGTGTCCTCAAGTCCAGTCCATTCCTGTCTGAAGAGTTGGCCTCAGTAATGTTTTTGGGTTAGCGGCAGCAGCAGGTCTTGGGACTTAGCTCCCAGGGGAATGACCAGGTTATTTGAACATTACTTGCAGTCTTTGAGTGGAGTTCTTGAGTTGCACCCCTCTTTTTCTCGTGTTGGTATTGGAAATCAACTTTGTGTCCTCCTTCTTGGCTGTCTTTGGTGGTGGCTGGGCACTATCTGGTTCTTCTGGTCATATGTTGATACGGTCACCCGTTAACTTGGTTTCTTCTGTCTCCTGGGCTGTATTTCTCTCGTGTCTTTGTTCTTGGTGATCATCTGTTCCTGAAGAGTTGGGACCATTTGGTATATCTCAGATGGCAGCTTGCTATGTTTTAAGACCCTAGATGCCACTCATCAATATGGGGTGCAGAAGACTCTCTTAGCAATAGGTTAGTTATGCTAATTTACCTCGATGTCTGCTAATAGCATGATCCCCAGACCCCCCATTTCTGCTACTCTATTGGGTTAAGATTAGAAGAGTTTTCAGTTTATGTTAAAATACAGTTAAATTGATCTTCTTTCTACTCTGTGCTATCACTGCTTTCACCGAAGCAAATTACAGTCAACTATCCAGTCTATAACTAGCCCTCTCGCTTCTTCCCCTACCTTGCAGCCATCAGTCTTTTCTTCTTTGCATGAGTCTGTTTTTAAGTTCTTATAGTAGGGGTCTCATATAATATTTGTTGTGCTGCTGACTGATGTCACTCAATGTAATGTCTTCTAATTGAAACCAGTTTACAAGATGCTTGGTGAAATCATCATTGTTCTTTATGATTTCGTAATGTTATTTTGAGTATGTTTACCACAGTTTGTTTATCCATGTATCTGTTGTTTGGCATCTGAGTTGACTCCCTCTTTTAGCTATTGTGGACTTTGGTTCAGTAAACATTCATGTGCATGTATCTGTTCGTTTGAGTGCCCTGGATTCTGCCTGCTGTATTCTGAACAGTGGTATTAGTGGTTTAAACGGTGTGTTTATTTCTAGCTTTTTAAGGAAGCACCAGATTGCTTTTGAAAGAGCTTGTGCCATTTTTCCATCCCACCAGTAGTGTAGGAGAGTTCCAATTTGTCCACAGCTTCTCCAGCATTTGTTGGTTTGTGTTTTTTGGATCATAGCCAACCTTGTTGTTGTGAGATGGTATCTCATTGTTGTTTTGATTTCCATTTCGATTTCTTTGATAGGTAATGATCATGTTCATTTCCTCATGTGCCTTTTAGCTGTCGGGATGTCCTCCTCTTTGGTCAAGTGTTTGTTCATCTCCTTTGCTCATCCCTTAAGAAGGTTATTTACATTTTTCTAACTGATATTTTGCGGTACCTTGTAGTGTCTGGAGATGAGACATTGGTCTGAAACGTAGATGCCAAATATGTTTTCCCATTCTCTTGCTGGTCTTTTGATTCTGTGGATAAAGCCTTTGGGTTAATAAGTGTTTGCTTCTTAGTACTTCCCCTTTATCCATTTTCTGTTCTCTGGATCGTGCTTTGTTTGTCAAATTTTGAAGTCAGTCTAAGCTGTGTATTAATGCTTAAATTGCTGACCCTATTTATTGCATGATCTTTACCGTTTTAGGTTTGATATTTAAGACTTCCATCAACTTTGAGTTATTTTTTTTTTTTTTGCAAGGTGTTAGATAAGGGACTTGTTTCAGTTTTCTGCAGGTGCATATCAATTTTGCCAGCACCATTTCTTAAAGAGACTGCTGTTACCCAGTTTACAATCTTAGGGCTTGGCCTTTGTAGAATATCATCTGTTCATAACATAATGGCGGTATCTATGGAGTCTCAACTCTGTTGCATTAGTGTATGTGTCTCTTTTGTGTGCCAGTAGGAGGCTGTTTCGACTACTGTAGCAGTGCTATAGGTTTTCAGGTTGGGTAGTGTGAGGACACTGCTGTGCTTCTGTTCTTCAGTAGTGCTTTTGCTATTCAGGGTTTCTTGCTTTTCGAAACAACGTTGGTGATTTGTTTCTCTATCTTGTTAAAAATGTCAGTGGAGTGTGTATTGGGGTTGCATTATATAAGTAGATTGCTTTTGGTAAAATAGACATTTTCACAATTTGAAGTCTTCCTGCCCATGAGCAGGGTTAGTTTCCCCATTTATGTAAGTCTCTCCTAGTTTCTTGTAGCTCCCTTCATATAGGTCTCTTATTTCTGTAGTTAGATATATTCTTAGGTATTTTATCTTCTTGGGGGCTATAGTAAACGGTATTGATTTGGTGATTCCTTCTGTGATGACCTCTGAGTTTGTGTAAAGTAATCCTAATGATTTATTTATGTTTATCTCATATGCTGATACTTTTGTGAACTCTTCTATTAGTTAATGTAGTTTATTTATCAATTCGAGATTTTTACTTCTTGTTTGCCAATTTGAATGCACTTTATTTGTCTTTTCTAATTACTCTGACCAGAGCTTCTAGTACATTGTTGACTAGAAGTGGTCAGAGTGGTTATGTTTGTGTATTTCCCATTCTCAAGGGGAATTCTTTGTTTCTCCATTCAGGATGTTGTAGGTTGTTACTTTTGTGTGGATGCCCCTTAATGCATTGAAGAATTTGCCTTGTGTGCCTAGTTGGCAGAGAGTTTTTAGGATGAATGGGTGATGGACTTTCTCAAATGCCTTTTGTGAGTCAATTGACAAAATTAGGTGATTCTTGTCTTTTGTGTTCTTTATGTCGTGGATCGCATTCATTGTCTTTCTGATATTAAACTGGTGTTGCATCCTTGTATGATTCCCACATGGTCATGATCAGTGATTTTTTTTGATATGTTGTTGAATGCTATTGGCAAGGATTTTTGGAAGATTTTTGTGTCTGCATTCATGAGGGATAATAGCCTGTAGTTTTCCTGTTTTGTGGGATTATTCCATGGCTTTGGTATTAAGGTTATGCTGCCTTTGTAGAATGAATTTAGGAGTATTTCATCCCTTTGTATGCTCTGAAATAGTCTCCGTGGCATTGGAGTTAACTGTTCTACAAAAGTTTCATAGAGTTCTATGGTGAAGCCATTTAGACCAGGATTGTTTTTTGGTTGGCAAGTTTTTGATGGCTTTTTAAATCTCTTTCCTTTTGGTGGGTCTATTAAGGTGTTCTACTTCTCCTTGTACTAATTTTGGTAGGCGATATGAATGTAGAAATTTGTCCATTTCCTGTACGTTTTCAAGTCTGTTATAGTACAGTCTTTTGTAGTATTCCATTACGATACTTTTGATTTCATTTGGGTTTGTTGTGACGTCTTGCATTTCATTTCTTATTCTGATAATTTGTTTCATTCTTTGTTCTTCTTATGTAACTTAAGCCAACTGTTTGTCAATTTTGTTGATCTTTTTTAAGAACCAGCTTCTACTTCTGTTAATTTTTTCAGTTGCCCATGTTGTTTCTGTCCTCTTACTTGTTTAATCTGTAGGGTCAATTTGGTTTGGGTATTTTCTTTCTTCTGGATGTTTCCTTTCATAGGGATAAACTGACCTCTGAGCACACGTTTGGCTGTATTCCATAATTTCTCATTTGATTTTTTTAAAATTTTTTATTTAAGATAACTGAGTGAAAAATGTACATTCCTGTATAAATTTACATACCCACCTATATGCAGCTTCCACTGCTCTCCCTGCCCGGTGACAGCACACTGTTCCTCTCTGCTCTATACATGTCTCATTCTCCCAACAGTCTCTTTTTCCCCTCCTCTTCACCCACTCTCTTTCCTCCAGCCAGAGGTCAGCAGGATGACATCGTATAGATGTATAGAACCATAAAGTGCATCCGATATATGGTCACTCTGCATCGCCAAGTCCAATACATTCCTGTCCGAAGCGTGGACCTTCGTTATGATTTATGGTCAAGGGCAGCTTCAGGGCGAGGGGCCATGCTCCCTGGGGAACCCCGAAACCACTGGACCCTCAACTGAGGTCTTTTAGTGGGGATCTCAGGGTGCACCACATTTTATTCTTGTGTTGCCAGTGACACTCAACTTAGTGAGCTCCATCGTGGCTATCGTTTGATGTGTTTTGATTCTTATTTTATTCCTTAAATTTGTTTATTTTGTCCTTGATGCCTTCTATAACCTATAGCTCTTTGAGCAATGTGTTGTTCAGTTTCCATGAGTTACGATTGTTATCTGTGTTTCTTTGGCTGTTCGTTTCAATTTCTATTACTTCATTGTCTGAGAAGATGCTTTGGAATAATTCCGTAGTTTGGCTTTTTTTTTTTAGATTTGTGTTATGTCCTAGCACATGATGTGTTTTGGAAAATTTTCCATGTGCTTTGGAGAAGAAGGTGCACTTATTTGTTCAAGGATGCAAAGTTCTAGAGAAGTTGATGGGGCCTAGTTGGTCACTAATCACAATAAGATGTTCTGTGTCTTTACTGTGTTTTTTTCTGGAGGATCTGTCCTTTCCTGATGGTGAAGTGTTGAAGTGTCCAGCTAGTAGTGTGGAGTTGTCTGTCTCATTTTTTAATGTAGTTAGTGTTTGTTCCTTGTATTTAGATAATTTGGTATTAGTTGTATAGATAGCTAATAATTTTAAGTACTGTTTGTATATTGAATCTGTCAGTGCAATAGATAGTGACCATCCTTGGCCAGGATGCTGGATTTTACATAGAAATATTTTATCTGAGATTAGGATTGAGCCACCTGCTCTTCTTTTTCTGTTTTTCTGCTTCGTGTCTGTTAGTCCATCCTTTAAATTTCAGTTTGTTCATATATTTAAATCTAGGGTGGGTTTCTTGTAAACAGCATATAGTCAGGTTGTGTGTTTTTATCCAGGATGTCACTCTTTGTCTGTTTATTGGAATACTCAGTCTGTTTAAATTCAGTGTAATTATTGATAGGTATTTGTTTTGTGCTGTCATTTTGATGTATTTATTTTTGTGTTGGTGTTTTGTATATTGTTAATATTCTGTTCTGGGCCATTGTTCTTTAGGAGTTGACTTTTCATCTTTTTCAGTATTGGTTTTGTGGTTTTTGATACTCTTGTGCTACGTTTCGTGTTTTAATGTGTTGTGTTATTGTGGTTTTTGGCTACTCTTGTAATTCCTCATGATATTCTTATTTTAAAACCATTTTTAACTTCTACATAATTTCTTAACTTCATCTCCATCTGAAAAGACTGTAACTACACTAGTATATCCCTGTTTTTAGTGTGATGGTGTCATAGTTTTCCTGATATGATCACTGGTTCCCTTCTTTTATTATGGTGGTTTTGATTGAGTTATAGGACTTGTCTCACTGACTAGGTTTCTGGATGTGGTGTTCTGCATTACCTCCTTGAATATACACTTAATGGTTTTGTTATTCTAGGCAGAGAGCAGCTTTCAGTATATCTTTTAGTTTAGGTTTCGTTTTCACAAAGTCTCATAGCTTGTGGTTTTCTGCAAATGTCTTAATTTCATTTTCATATTTGAGAGACAGTTTTCAGAATATGTATTTCTTGGTTGGATACTTTTCTCTTTCAAGGCTTTTAATGTATCATCCCAATTCCTCCTTGCTGAAATGGTTTCTATTGAGAAGTCAAATGAAAGCCTACAGGGTTTCCTTCTTAATGTTAGCTTTCCTTAGGGCCTTGCTTCCTTTAACAGAGTCTGTTTATGTTTTGTTTTATTATGCTTCATTATATTATGTCTTGATGTCTTTCTTATTGGCTTCTAGTTTTTGTGGCGTTCAATACAAGTCTTGGATATCTATGTTCTCTCCTTTTGTAATTTAAGGGTTGCTTTCTGTCAGCAACTTAATTACAATGCTTTCTGTGTTTTCCATGATCCCTCCCTGTTGAGGAACTCCAATTAATTGTAGATTATCCCTGTTAATACAGTGCCACATGTTTTTTAATGCTTCTTCATTTTTCTTATTTTTTTCTCTGATTTTTCCTCATAATTGCTGGTGTCAGTTGCTGTATCTTCCATATCCGTAAGTCAGAATTCCATCTCCTCAATCCTGTTCTTTTTGCTTTTGATTGAATTGTGTAATTCTGTGATTTGATTATTGATCTGTTAGATTTTAGATCTTTGGTGGTCAGTCATTTCAGATAGCTTCCTTTATTTTGCATTCTGCTCTGCTGCATTTTGTTTAATCTCTAGGAGGATCCTATATATAATTCTTTTGTACTTGACCTGTGATAATTCTGTAAAGCCTTCTTCATCTGGGACTGTTTTTGATTCTTTATTTTGTGAGTTTTATGGTGACATGGTGGGCTGTTTCTTTAAGCCATTTGTGATTGTCTGTTGCTTTCGGGCCTTGTAGATGCTTTTTCATTTCTGTGGTGTTACCTCAACAAAACCAGAGACGTATTTGTGAGAAGCAATTTGGCCACCAACCCCCTATGTGTACTCTAGTTATTTTCCACAGTGGACTCTTTACAGTGGTAGGTGCTGCATCGTGTCTGACAAAACTCACACCCTACTTATGGAGTCAGTGGTAGGCTGTCAACCTACCCTATGATTTGGGTCAAGAAAGCCTGGAAGAGATTCCTCTGGGCTGCGCAGCACTTATTTCTCCAGACAGGCTCATTTTAAAAATTTAGTAGATATCTGAGAGCAGTGTTAATCAGTCAGTGTATCAGGTGTAGCAATTCCCACCTTCTTGCACACAATAGAGGCAACTCTTCAGTTGTCCTGAGGTGCTATGGTGTAGTTCACAGTGTAGATTTGTTTCAACCATGCCTACCATCCATGGTCAGCTGACCCATACCTGTAAGATAATAATGTTTTAAACATAGCCTTTGTACTGGAAAAGGACTTTCTGGAGTTCCACTGATTCTCAGCTTGGGAATTAGCCCCTGCTGAGGCCTCTTGCTGGGTGACTCTGCCTCCCACCGGACGAAGATGGTGTCCCATCTGAGCTACCCTTCCTTGAGTGAAAGAGCACAATTGATGGTAGAGCTGAACAAAGAGAGGCTCATGGGGTAGGGGTAACCTCAGTGAGGACCTGGGCTGTCAAAATGTAGCTATTCCATATACTACCTTTCTGCTGTGTTATTCACTGTTTACTTTGGAACTACAGTCCAGTGTATTTGCCAGCTTATACCATCTTCCACCTCCCAGATGCAATAAATATATGATAGATAGATAGATAAGAATAAAAAATCCTTAGTACCTGCAGTCTGCTGTCACAGTGAATCTGCAGGAGTAGTTCTCAGTGTGCTTTGCCTGGTTAGAGAGGTAGTTTTCCGGTTAGTAGTGTGTAGTACGATCTGAGCACCTATTCTGGGTCTCCCTCGGTGTCTAGAGTGTTCCCTTCAATTATCAATCCAGGCAATAGTTTTCAGAGGGAATTGAGGACATATGTGTGTCTAGTCCATCATCTTGGGTCAGCCCATTGTTTCAGCTTTATTGAAAACAATTTATAATGGAGAAAGTTTTATGGAGCCATTCGCTAATACTTTGTATTCACAATTTGGAATCCATTGAAATTTGGAACTAAAGCTGCCTGAATATAAATTCCTTTCTTGTCCCTTACTAGTTGAATGACTTCAGATGAGTTTTATAAGTTTTCTGTGCCTTAGTTTGCTGGTTTGTAAAATGGGAATAATCTTACCTATGTGAAGTGTAAGAGAAGTGAACAGTGCCTTCTTCAAAATAAGTACTCTATAAGTCCTAGCTGTGATTCTTAACTCAGATACAGTTATAACAGCCAGCTGAAAGCTAAACTCTCACCTTTTATCACCTATAAAATTTAGATAAAGTAGCTTTTGATGTGCAGTCAGGTGGTTATGCTAGTTCTTAATTCCTGATTAACTTACCCACTCTGTTGTTGATGTAGCTAGATAATGACAGGTCTCCAGTGTTCATGTGGACCCTTTATTGTCTGATACCAGGATGGGAACATCCTGTGGACACGGTAGCTGTACAAAGTCAGAAACATGGAGGAGGCCCAGTTTGAGATGCTCAGTTCCTAATTTCAAACCTAGGACTTTAATCAATTAATTCTCCCCCCTCCTCCTCCATGGAGAGGGAAAGGAGAATTATTCTAGTTGGCTGTTATCCTCATGGAAGTAGGAATCCAAAATGAGTGTTCACCCTCTAACAGGATCACTAAGCACAAACAAAAAACCCCTTCTTTGTGGCTAACTATTTAAAGGGTGACCAGAGAAAATCTCAGAATGAAGCTGTCTTTTATTAAATTTAACTATCTGCCACATTGCCCTTATTTCCCACAGAGCTGTAAACGTTTCATTAGGATTTGGCTGTCGTTCCTGGACTAGCTTTAGAGAGCCCTCAAACTAGATGGTTTTTATCATCCTTTTAACTATGAGGTTTTATGATTCTCTGATGGAATTTCACCTGTACCTGCTCGTAGAAGACAACCAAGGGACTGAACTTGGGTGAAGGGACAGGCCCAGTCTGCAAATATGTTTGTAAAAATGTTGGCAGTCAGGACAATAGCAGAGTCTTTCTTTTATCCTTGGAATTGCTAATCGTATTTCCCCACTGTCAATATGGCAAATTATTTGTCTACCAAGGAGAGTGGGTTGTTGTGAGAGAACTTGATGTTTCAGTCAGTGCCAAAACCTTTGCCTTTGGTACTTCCGTCCCCAGTGCATGCAGTGTGACACCTGAAAGAAAAGACACATAGGTCTGTTCCATCACCTCTCTCAGTAATAACGTTTCAGCTGTGTTCAGTTTGCTGCCTTAGTATTTTATTACTGGATTGTAGTTTCCCTCTTCCCATGTGTGCTCCCTTCCCCGCCTTGTGACGTGATAAAACTATATTGCATCAAATTGAAAAAGAAAGCACATATCCAGGGTGATTTATTGTTAATGTGAAATTCTATTCTAACCTGAAAGTCCACGAGTAGGAATCTGGGGTTATTTCAAAATTCATATCAAAAGGCAAACAATTAGATGCCCCCAGACCATTACATCTTGTTCTCTATTAATCATCTGCTGAAAGAGCCCTTTGGTTGTATTTGTGTTTCCAAGTAAATACAAACATATGTCACTGTTTTTTTTTATTTTGGGCTTTCCTAGGAAGGAATCGCTGCTAAATTATAATAAATAGTGTCAAGTAAAACAAATAATGCAATACCCACTAAGAAGGCATTTGCTGCAGAACTTGGTTTGATTTGTTGGCGTCAGTTGAAATCATGTCAAAATAATGTCTTCGGAAACCAAATAAAAATTTGATTGCAAATTTGTCTGCAGCAAGCATTTCTAGCGCATAAAATTTTGTGAAGAATCAATATGGTTTTCTTCGGTATGCAAATGTGCTGAAAGGCATTAGGACAAAAATTCTATCACTGAGTTATGTGATAGTGGTATTGAATTAATAAATAATAATAGACGATAAATAATAGAGTGACTGGATTAGATAATACATTTGTGAAGAAATAGATGGAGAAAAAGATTAAGGAAGGATAGTCTTGGGAGAAGATCAATTTTCAGATAAGCTAAAATAACATTTTATATTCAAAAGTGAATGGAGTTTAGCCCTGTAACTCACAAAGTCCAGTTAAGGTAAGTTTCACTGCAGCGTTTTTTGAAAAAAGAAAAGAGATGCAAAAATGCCAAGTTCTGAAGTGATGACCATTTGAGTTCTATTATTAGGAAGCCTGCATCTCTAATTTGCATAACTGTGTTTGCCTTCCAGGTAATTGGGAATTTAATTGCTATCAGAATAAAATTTGAGTCTTATTTCCCAGTGATAGCAGTGCAAGGTATCCTAATGTACATTTTTTGAATCACTGTAATTAGGCAAGTGGGAAGGCTGGGGTTAGAGCTGGGCTTCAGCATAAAACGGAAAAGGAGTTTATCCTTAGTCTTCCCTGTATCCTCCTTTGTTACTACCTTCTTTTGGATTTGATTGCCTTCCAGGAATGCAGTATGTCATCTCCCTCAGAGTGTTCCAGAAACTGACTGTCCCTTTCTCGGAAATCTCTTTCCCTCCTTCTAAATCAAATCTATTCTACTTTCACCTTGCAGTCTCATTCCTAGTATGTTTAAAGGAGTTAATTTCACAAACAAGGTCCCTAGGTGGTAGCAATACTTTGTGCTTGACTGCTAAACTAAAAGTTGGCCTTTAGAACTCATCCAGAGGTACCAAGGAAGAAAAGACCTGGAGATCTGCTTCCATAAAAATTACAGGTCAGAAAGCCCTATGAAGTAGTTGTTTTGTAACACAAGGTGTCTTCATGAGTTAGAATTTACTTAGTGATAACCCAAGCTGTTGAACAAACTCAGTTAATGTCTTTTTCCCTTACCCTATCCAGGGCATTTGCTTTTCATTTTGTAATGTGAAGATGGAAAAAAAAAAGTAAAAGTTTAACTGACACCTCTGGTCATCATATTGTTATTAGGTGCTACAAAACCACTTTTCAACTCCTAGTAACCATTGTGGGCCTTGTTAATGTAGTTGCTACCAGCTTTCGCTGTTAACTTATAGGTCAACAATTCGAATCCACCAGCTACTGCTTCAGAACTCTGGGAACACTTCTATATTGTCTGTAATGTCACTTCTGATGGCAACATGATTATTTTTGAGTTTTTGAGCATCTCATGTGGTTGGTTAAAAGTGGCCCATAGGGTATCTCAGGCTGTAATCTTGAAGTACTTATGGTTTCAGCTCTTTGTTTTCCCCCAGAGCCACCAGCCAAGTTTCAACTGCCCATCTCATGGCACTTAACCATGGTGCCCCCCCATGCTAATTTTATATAAAGAAGATCATCTAATATGCCCCCCCAAGAAGAAAAGAGCTAGAAAGGCATAATCTCACAATAAAGGGTAATGGTTAAGTGTTCACTTTCTATCCAAGTAGACAGCAATTTGAAGCAACCTTGGGAACCACTTGGAGAAGTTCTGCTCTATGTATCAAGTCTCTATGAGTATAAATCAATTTGCTAGTAACTCGTGTAATTTTTTTTTTTCACTACATCTAGGTTTGTGGCAAAGTTTCATTGCCCTGAACTTATTTTTCTTGTTTAGTGAAAAAACAAAGCAAAACTGTGAAATGTGATCACAACCTGGCAGTATTTTCTATATTGGTATTGGAACGCTGTTATTTTAAAGTGATGACAGTGTTACGACGTTCAGAAGGGAGACCTCTGGTTCGTGTTACTCAGTTTCTGTGATGGGGTCAAGTATAGTTATGGAAATAAGTAAGGCAGAATCTGAGCCTCAGCTTAGGATGAGAGTAGAATAGAAGGCACTCGGGAAAAATTGAGAAAAATGCATTGCATCAAAGTGACACAAGGAGGGCCTAATCAGTGGGACAAGGTATTCAAGGGGGTCCACAGGATTTAGAAGGTCACTCCTGGGAAACCAACCAGTCCTGTTGACCTTGGAGTATTTCCAACTTTTGGTAACCCTCCTTGTTACAGAGCACAAGTTCTCAATAGAATTTTCTTTGCTGCAGCTTTTACAAAGTTGTCCTTGTTAGGTCCTTCCTGGGTGGTAACTCGCCGTGGGCTTGCTCTGTCAGCTTTTAAGTTAGTAGACAAGAGCAAAGAAGCCCTACTTGGCAGAATGTTGAAGCACTTGGCTGCTATTCAATAGATTTGAGGTTGGATCATGCCTTGTAGCTGTGCATAAGAAAGACCTGGCAGTCTGCTGCTCTGGAGTATACCTTTTGGACTACCCTCTGGGGCACTTTTTTTTCTGTACTTTGGGGATTCTTTGATTTGGAATCTATCTGTACATAGTATATAACAGTTAGTCAAGTGGGAACCACGTGAGCCAGGGAATGAGAACTAGTTTGCTGGGGCCTTCAAAGCCAGGCTGCTGGGAGAAAAAACAACTGCCCTCAAGTCAATTCTGACTCATATTGACCACGGAGTTGAGAGTAGAAGTGCCCCATAGAGTTTCTAAGCACTGTCTGGTGGATTTGAACTGCCACCCTTTTGGTTAGCAGACACAGTACTTAACCCACTACACCAGTAGGGTTTCATTGGCTTCTTAACGGAACAGAAAGACTTGCAGGTTCTTTTTGTGGATCCTTATAACCTATGCGAGTCGACGGCACTTGGCTAATAACCTATTTGACAGTGGTTTCCAGGCTTTACTTGTTATTGCGCAGGTGGCGTTTCTGTCGACATCACACTGTACAAGGAACTGTTTTGTTTTGCAATGATTGGCTACTGGAATTCCACATGCTCTGTCAGGCACCACTGTTCTCAACTTTGTTCCAAGTTGTCCAAAGAGCATCTTTTATTGATTTGAAGCTTGTAAAGTGTTCTCTAAGCAAAGCCATGTAGAATCAGGAAGAACAAAGTTAGTAAGTTACGCAGGTTATATGTGCTTTATACACGTCTGTGGTGTGTACTCCCAGCTTCCTATAAAGATCAAACCAGTTTTCTTTGTTTCCTTCCTTTGCAAGAACAAAGGAGAAAGATCAAAAAAGCTAAGTCAAAACTTGACATCAATCATGTCAAGAGTTAGGCTTTGGGGGTTGTTTAGAATAGGTGCACAGGAAATTCGAAGCAAACAATGCCCTATTGTCAGTGGAGAATGAAACCTAGAGACCATCGGAGGGAGTACTTTAGCTGTTGTGAATTTACTGTGAGGGAGACAGATAATAAATATACAGAAAACCCATTCAGTGTTACCAATGATCAGTATTGTAAAATGAGGGTGAACAACTCCTTTTTTAGTGACTTCTACAGAAACCTTGGCATGGTCAACATTAGCTGGATTATTCTTTGATTCTGGTTGATGTGGAATCTTGTCAAGGACAAAGAGGATTTGCTCACTCACCGGCAAGAGAGGTACCGCTTCTGTATTCTTCAGTGTGCTAATTGTCCTGGGCATTTGTGGTAGTGATTTACCACCAGTGGTGTGGTTGGTTCTCAATTGTTCTCATATGATTTGACATTGGCCATGCCTTTCTGACTACTGTGAAGATTTGTTGGACAGCTCTGCGGTCAGCTGACGCCTGGATCTCTCAATTGTCAGTTCCTTCTGAATTTCCTTTGCCTTTGCCTTGTCTCGGTCTTTGCTCCGCTCCGAAGGCGTCCCACGGCAAGGCTAGACCACTCTTCCACCCCACTCCAAAATCAGGTTGCACAGTGATAGGAGTTCAGGAGCAACCTCATAGTTCCGTCTTTTCTGGGGTTTGAAAGAATGAGTCAGGGGTGAGTTTTATGTAGTAATTCTAACCTTAGTTGCTGTATTCACTTTCTAGTGTTAACTCCTTTGTGCACTGTAGAGTCAGTCTAGTCATCCTGCGTCGTCTCCTGTTGGGGCTTAGTTCGCATCATGAAACTTGACTACTCACTGTCATTTGTTCTCCCCTAACAAGTGGCAAGACATGGCCACATCTTGGTGATGACTAATACTTGACTTCTGAGTTGGTGACTTTCTACAGTTTCTCGTCATTGGATTGGATTGCTTGCTTCTTAATCGATGTTTGAGTCTATGGATGCTGCATTTTACATTCTCAACTCTCCTTGTTGAAGTCTGCCACTGCAGTCTCCTTAGATTCCCTGATTACCTCTCCTAGTTAATGCATCTTTGCTTGGTGCGGCTTCCTTTCCCTTCACATTCTATGCCTGGACTCTCCATTTGGCTATGTGGTTAGTGTGAGTGTTGTTGCAAAATGTTGCATCCCTAAAATTTCCACCAAAAGTTATCCAGTGAGCTCTCTGAGACGCGGAATCATATTTATGGGGGTGGGGAGGGGAGAGGACATGAAACCTATTGCCATTGAGTCGATTGTGACTCAGAGCAACCCTGGAGGACAGAACAGATCTTCCCCATAGGGTTTCCTAGTAGCACCTAATGGATTTGAACTGCCCATATTTTGGTTAGTAGCGAAAGCTCTCCATCACTTGGTTAAGGATTTCCATGTCTGTAGTAGACTGTTGTACAATTACATATATTCTAGGTGTCTTAGAGACAGCATGAGTTGGAAGCAGCTCAACAACAACTACATTTTGAGTAGAGTTGGTTAGGCTCGGGGCTTTGGTGGTTCTATGGTGGAACTATGACCTTCTGTACAGCCTCCTGGGCTGGATTCCTGGCCAACATACCTGTTGTGCAGCCTCCATCCATATGTCTGTGGAATCTTGCATGGTTCCTACGTTGAGAAATATGTTTCAGCTGCATTTCCAGGCTGAAACAAACTAGGAAGGAGGGCCTCCTGGTCTATATCTGAAATGCAGCACATGGAACCGACTGGAGCACTATAGTCCAATCTAACACAGAGTACTGGGATGGTGCCTGGACTGGGCTGTGTTTCCTTGTCGTGTACATGTCGTCGCCTGGAGTTAGGGACCAACTCGACAGCAGCTACCAGCCACAACAACTGGCTAGACTAGGCTGTGGCAGTGAATCAAATCAATTGTGTAATGTCTCAGCACAATATTTCTTGCTTATGTAACTGTTTCAAGTGGGTTTTAAAGTGAGCAAGGTGGCTGTTCTATACACAGCCACTTAGAGATTGAGATTTTTCTCATCGTGTGGCCCTTCCATTCCTTAGGTCCTCATTGGTGCAAACTGATGGATCAGAAGAGTGATCTCGGAGGGCGAAATCCTTTTCTGACAATCATTTTTCTGGAGATAGCACCTGTGACTCATTCTGACATGCCATCACCAGAATTCAATTTCAAGGTCATTTCTAAGTGTAACAGAGGCTGGGAAATGTGATCTGGTCATGTTACCAGGGAAAGAGTAGAGGAATAGATTTGGAGGACAATTAAGCATCTTTGTCATTGAAAATAAAGAGAACTCATTTATTCCTTTCACTCTTTGTTGCCTCAGGGCCTTGTTATTCCTCTAATTGGTAGTACCTTGGAAGGAAAGGAATAGGCCAAACCCCAAAAAAGGGAAACCCATGTCATCCAGTGGATTCTGACTCATTATAACCCTATGTGTCCACACAGTTTCCAAGGAGCACCTGGTGGGTTTGAACTACTGACATTTTGCTTAGTAGACATAGCACTTAACCAGTAAGCCACCAGAGTTTCCAGGAATAGGCCAGGGAAGGAAAATAGAGTAGGACTGATTCATTCATTCATTAGTAACATATGGGTATGATGGGAAATGTCAGGTTTTTTTTGAGATTAGAAATGTTGCGGGGACCAGGTTTTTAGAATGTCCCTGGACCACTTCAGGGCTGAGGAAATAGGAAAGTCTGAATTGAATGTGAAAGTAAGGAGGAAAAGGACATTTGGGGCTCAAGCTTCAGGCTTGCCCTGGTTCTACCATGTGTATTCAAAATGCTTGTGGAGTGAGTGTCATCAAAATGTGAATAATTGAGATTTGTGCCTTTTTCTGTTGGTCAGCTGTCTTTGTTGAGGAACCAAAAAACCTTAAATCCCGTTCCATTAAGTCAGTTCCAACTGACAGTGACCCCATGGAACTGAGTAGCACTGTGCCATGGGGTTTCAAAGACAGACTAATGGATTTTAGCTGCTAACCTTTTGATAAGCAACCGAAGTCTTAACCACTGTGCTACCAAGCATCCCTTTTAACTTAGGGCCCTGTCTCTTTTGCCCTGTACAGGTTCCTATTTCTTAAAAGATTTTCGGCATGGTTGCAAGCCAGGAGAATGAAATTCCCATCATGTTTATCATTTCTGGATATTAGGGCCAAAGCAAAGAGATAGCTTTCTCAGAGCTATCCATTTCGTGGCAGGCTTTCCCCCTGGGCTCGTTATTACACATGAAGCCAAGTCTTTTTATTTAGAGTTGGGTTCTGCTTCCTGCTGGCCTGCCTGCTTTCCAGGAGTAAGGACTGACTTTTAGTTCATTTACGTCCTCCTCTCTCCCACAGCAGGAGAGTCTGTCAGCCACTGACACATGGTCACAGAGTGCCGTAGCCCCTCCTCAGCCAGCTGGGCTGGAGCCGGCGTTGATTGAGCAGTAAACAGGGAGGCCAATGGGAGGGTGAAGGTTGCTAAGCAGTGAGTTTCAGCTGTCTTCCAGAACTGTTTTCCAGGCTGAATCAGACATGTATTTAGACTGGAGCCACTTTCCAAAGGTAGACCGGAGGCAGAGGGCTGGAGAGCTGCAGACTGTGGACGACACAGCTTTCCCTTTCAGTTTGCATCATGGATATGCCCACTGCATGGAAAAGAATTGTTGAAGTTGGGGAAAAATAGTCTATCCATCCTAGATGAGTAGATTTCTAATGGTGTTAGGGCCTCATTAGCATAGATGGTTATCCATATGATGTGATGGGAGCAAGGTCCAAAATATGCTTCCTTTGTAGTGCCTGAGGCCTCATCATTGCAGATCACCCTTTAAATATTTCTAACATGATTTCAATAAGCTGCATTTACTTAATGAGCACATATGTGAAATTTCGTGTATGCTAGGCCCAATTTTCCAGTACCAATCTGTCAGTTTCTCCTATGGTGGTGGCTTGCTTGTTGCCATGATGCTGATTAACAATGTGGGCGAGGGTTCCAGTGTGGATATGATTCTGAGTCTTCATCCCTGCAACCATTTCCCCAGTTGGATAGTATCATGTAGTCAGCTGGTCAGCGGCAAATCAAAGCACCTACTGTGTGAAGAATGTTGGTGAAGCCACACTGTATGACCGAGGAATGGGAGGTGACCTTACTCGATCGTCCCTTTGTTGACTCCTAGAGAAAGAGAAGGTGTTTTGGCTGATAATGCAGTCTTTTTGGTCCATGTGTGTAAGAGGAGATAGTGCCCTTACCTACACTTGGGTACTAAGCTCGTTGTCCGTTGTGATTAATGCTAAAAAGAGCCAATGTGGAAAGAAGAGGAAAGGTAGTAACTCTTTCTCCAGAGGGAGCCTTACAAGTGGTCTCTGTGGATCCCCCCCACCTCCCTTGAATCCCCTGTGGGCACATGCCAGGAATACAGATGCTCTTTGCAGGCCCTCTGGTTCAGTTTGACCGTAAGGCAGTTGACCTCTGGCCCCTGTGAGGAGCAAAGCCTTGTGCAAAGCAGCTGCCAAAAGGACTTTGTAAAGCTGGAAATGAATTATTAATATGGCTCTGAAAGTGAACTGCTTGGAAAATGAGGCTCTTATTGTTTACATTAATGAGCTGGAAGATGATGCAGTGAGCAAAATCCCAAATTTGGCAAGCGCTACGTTTTGAAATGCAACAGTGAGTGAAGAAACAATGAAATCCAACAAATGTAAATGCAGGCTAATATGTCTCTGAACAAAGAGCCCAGACAGGGAATATTTTCAGAGTAGGAGAGGGCTAAAGGCGGGTGGCAAGTCACTGCGGAAACTCCCTACTGGCAGTTTGCGTAAGAATGAAGGTGTGATTTAGGGAGGTAGGAAAAAAAAGCCTTAGATTGCCTGCTGGTCCCCAGAATACAATGGACCTGTCAAAGGAGGTGACATTATCGCTATTAGATGCTCGCCTAGCACAATATACTGTTTGTCTCTTATCTGGGCTGAACAGTAAAGCAAATTATTCTAATACGATATCATATTCTTCTCCTCTTAGAAATTCCAAGTCTTCATACTTGATTGACAGAAACATCTGTGTATGTGAGTGCTTTCTGGATCCTTCGTCTATTGCTCGCTTGGTTTCCTTACACTCTAGACAGAGCCTTCTTTCCTGCTTGTGACCTCTTCCCTCAATCCCTCTGTCATGAAAAATGGGGTTTTGCTTCACTCTCTGTTGCTTCACTCCCACCTTGTTGTGGAAATAGTTCTATCAGTAAACCCCCGTCTGGCAATACTAGAATCAATCCCTACCTTCACGGGAAGGATAAAAACCTCCCGAGTCAACATTTTGCCTCATAAAATTATATGCTTCTCCAAACCTGTATTTTTATTGTGTTTGAGTTGTACTTTGTCGTTTTACATCTGTTAGTGCCTGGTCATTTGGTGGCTTAACTTCCTCCACATTTCTATCTTTTACAGATTTATCAATTTCGGTCTTTAAGTATTTGTGGCCTCTTGGTGATCAGTTATTTGTCAGATATCTGACTCAGTACTTGCCCTCCTCTTTCCTGTTTCCCTTTGCTCTGATTCTAGCTTGCCAAACTGGCCTGGATCCATTGCTTGCTCTGCTGTCTAGAAGGTGCATAACATCTCTATGCTGCCGAGTTTTTTTAAACTCCTTGTGACCCGTTAGGACACAGCAGAACTGCTCCATAGACCTTCAAAGAATGTCAACTTTATGATAGCAGATTGTCAGGTCTATCTCCAATGGTGCAGGCTGGTGGGTTTGAACCTCTGATGTTTTGATTAGGAGGTGAGCATGTAACCACTGTGCCAGTATGGATCGTTCATAATCTGTACTTCATTTCTTGTGGCTTGCCTTCTCTCCTACGTAGTACTCGGAACTGCTTTAATTGATGCTTTGTGGGAATACTAGTATGGTTGCCTCTCTTTGTACAACTGGGATGTTTTCCCTTGCCTGAGAAGCTTTGGGTCACTTTAGGGGAGAGATCTTCGGATGGCTGAAGGTGTGTGCATGTATGAATGAATGTGTGGGCACACATGTGTAGGAGCCGTTTGAAATGTACCTTTATAGTTTTCTGTTAAGTAGCTAACATCATAAGGCAGGGAATTTGAAAATAATCAATGACAGTGTCGTTAATATTGACTCATAGTAATAGATGTTGACTCCAGTATCCTGATCCTGAATCTTAGTGCTTGTTTTGGCAGTACGTATACTAATCCTGAATCCTTAGTCAGGAACACCTCAGTCAGGAACATTTGGCAAAGAGATTTGATCTTAATTAGTTGATTTTGTTAGTGTAGGATAATATCCTATGGATATAACATATCCTTTTACATACTCATTTTTTTCAGTCACAACACTCGTGACTGCTCATACATGATCTTGATTGTTTCACAACTTAAAAGTGTTTTTGTATATATTTTCCTATTTAATCCTTTTATTAAGTTGAACCATGTGAGACTGATGAGACTCCAGTATTTTCTGCCTACAAAACAAAAACAAAGTATCAATTTCATATAGTACATTTAATATTTTACATACCAACTGACGCTTCCAAAGTGAAAGTAGTTTCTTTAAGTTTACTATCTCCCAAGGAGCTGAACTGTGATTCCTATTCCCCTGTCCCATTCTTGTTTTCTCTCTTGCTTAGTACCTTAATTCAAAGTCAACATTTTATAGAATTCCCTGGCCACAAGTTTGAAAGTCCAAGTACTGCTTCTTAACTACAGTGAAACATTGGAATTAATTACTTTAAAGTGCCCCTGAACATTTTAAGAAAGGTCTCAAAAATGTCAGATTGTCACGGGAATGAACTGCTCAATCGTTGCACACGTAGTAATGTCCCAGGTATGTGTCCTCTTGACTATGATTTGGAATTGACATAATCACAATGGGTGACAAGTATGTGTCCTCTGCCTTAGAAGGTGACAGTCTGTAGATATTTCTGTGTCACTCTTGTTTTCCTCCTTTTTTTTTATTTTAATGTCTCTGTCATTTATTCTCTGCTCATCTACTTTTCATTCCCTTCCCTCATGATTTGTATGTCTTGAGCTTAAGCTCTTCAGCTTCTAGGCCCCCATCTTATTGTACCACTGACCCCATTTCAATTCAATGTATTTCACTAAATAACTTTATGAACATCGACACTGGGTTGTGGAATAGGACATCCTAGGAGGCACCACAGCCCTTGGCTCTGTAAGAGCTTCATGTTTTCCAACCTGTTGTGGAAGCTTCTAGAAGTGGCTGACAGGTGTCCTGCCCGGCGATGCTGCGAATGCTGGCCAGAGGGAATAAATATCCTTCAGCCCTGAACAGCCTCCTCTCTCTGCAGGGCCACAATACTATTGTGAAGTGGTTCTTCAGTTCATTATGTGAAACTCGTGAGTACCATGCATATTAATGAGCACCCTAATGAGCATTAATTTTTTATGTTCTCTGTTAACAAGCATTTTAAAGTATGGCAAGTTTTGGTTTGACTTGCTACTAAAATGGCGATGAATAATTATTTAAAGCTGTAAATCCAAATGTTTCCTGTGGGACTGGTGGGCTCTGCTCATTAATATTTCTGGACCTGGTAGTTTCAAAGAAGACTAAGAAATGGCTGGACATAGTTCCCACTGACATTTCTGCCTTCTGCCTTTAGCAGGCCATTCTTTTAGAAGGAGGACCCTCCCCAACCCCCCTCACTCGCCCCCCCCACCCCGGCCACCCCGTCACCCACACAGACACTAACGCAAAATCACTTTTCACATTAGACTGTTGGAAAAAATGCTCACGTCTTGAGAGTTACTAGAGCTAGTAATTGCCTGCAAATTTCAGATAATGAAACTTCCAGCTTGAAAACACAAATGTTTGGCAGGGCTAAATAGATGGATGGAGAGATGTTTCTTTTAATTGAGAATTGCAAACTTCATTAGATTTTTTTTTTAAGGAAGCCACGTTTTTGTGCTACTACTGGTTAAGCAGGAAGAGTTGTGTCAGTGGTGTGTTGAATACACAACATTAGAGCCAGAAGGAAGAATAGGTATGACGGGAGGGGCATGCTCTCTTTCGTCTCCAAATCTGCTTCCCTAGGGGCTTGTCAAGGTGTCCAAGTGCCCCTCATTAGACTTCTGTGTTAGGGGTTTTCTGCTTTATTGAAGCCAATGCTTTATATTACCTGGGAGGGGTAGCCTGTTGGTTACGTGGTAACAGGATTTGATTATTTCATTATCTTCATTGACACCCTATAGGCTGTGGAGTTAAGGGCCTGAATGCAGAAGAATTTGTGTACTTTTTTGACAGAAACCCTAGGTGGTACAGGCTTTAAAATACTGTGCTAATAACTGAATGGTTGTGTGTTTAAAACTACTCACAGTCTCCTTAGAAAAAAAGGACTGGTGTTCTGTCCCTGAGAGGTCTCAGCTGTGAAAACTCTAGGGAGTGCAGTTCTATTCTGCAGCACATGGAGATTACCTGAGTTGGACTTAAACTTAACTCATTTGCACCTGTGTTCAGTAGTATTTACTTTGTTGGATGATTAAAACCGGGATATCTTCCTATCCAAATGAGTATGTCATAGGAAGGTGTGGGGCAGGGAGTTATGACATATCTGGGTGTTTTGGTAGTGAACCCCAACTTTTCCTGTTTTCCAAATCCCCTTGAAGCTGCTATAGATGTTTCATTCACTGCCTACCAAAATGAGAATGACGGCTACACCCGTGGTGTAGAGATTAAGAATATAGCTTTTCTGGAAATAGATACGCCATTTGATCCAGTAATTCCACTGTTCAGAATACATCCTGCAGAATCCAGGGTATCATGTGAGCAGATACATGCACATGAATGTTTATTGCAGCACAGTCCACAACAGCAAAAAGATAGAATCAACCCAGATGCCCAACAACAGATGAATTAATAAACAAACAGTGGTACACATACTCAGTGGAATACTATGCAGTGATAATGAAGAATGATTCTTTGAGGAGGCATCTAATAATCTGGTTTCATTTGGAAGACATTATGCTGAGTGAAATCAGTCAGCGGCAAAAGGACAAATACTGTGTGAGACCCCTGCTATAAGGACTTAAAAATAGACTGAGGTACAGAAGAAAAGACTGTCGGATTCAAGGGTGATGAAGCAGGGAGAAGGCTGGTCATAGATTAGATAGTTGATAGAAATTTGGTTTGGTGAAAGCAGTGACAACACACAATTAAAAGTAGATGAATTTAACTGGACTTAGCCATAAATTCAAAGATCCTGTCATCTCAACCCAGTATTTCAAAGACAGTATCAGGGCCCTGGGTCTGGACATGATGATTTCAGATGATACCAAAGCCAAATATCATGACTAGACTATTGCCCAGAGAGTCTTCTGCATGTCATGTTGGTTAGTGGTACTTGGAGTCTTAAAATCTAGCCAGCTACCATCTGAGGTACACCAGATGGTCCCAGCACATCCGGAACAGGTGATCACTGAGAACAGCAAAGACATGAGGAACAAAGAGCCAGGAGATAGAAGGGACCCGTGTGAATGAGACACTGTACCAACATGTTGAGGGAAGAGCCATGTGGTGCCTAGCCACCACCTTAAACAGCCATGATGTGGCATACAATGTAGCGTCCCTCAGGCAACTGTGCAAACGTGGGGTCCACCTCAAGAACTCTACTGAAAGACCAGAATTGATGGTCCTACGTCCTGGAGCATTGCCTGGGCGCATGGCCTCTAGATATGGTGCTGTTCCTTACCAGAAAACAATACTGAGGTCAACTCTGCTGACTGGAGTCAGGGACATAGTGTGACGATATTGTGTGTGTCATTTACGGTTCTCTATATTTATAGGAGGTTGTCCCACTGGTCTCTTTCTAGATGGGAGAGAAAAGGTGGAGAGGAGGGGACTGGAGCTTGTTAGGAGGATACTAGAAATATAGAGTGAAAAGGAGGAGTGTGCTGTCAGCGGATTAGGAGATTGCAAGCAGATGTAGTTAGACAGGCATGCAAAATTGATTTGCATCATATACTTCCACTTAAATCACAATAATAATATAAAAAACAATATGCGCTTAGGCCTAGTATGGATATTTGCTGTGAGTTTCTCTATAGTCATTTCCAACTCTTAGGAACCCAGTTTAACAATGACAGAGTAGAATTGCCACTGTTTGATGTAATTGGCTGTGATTTTTGTGGTAGCAGATGACCGTCTTTTTCCTATGAAATGCTTAATTTGAAGCTAGAACGGTATAGACGATTGTTGATGTTTGTAGTTGAATGGTACGATTGCTAACCAAAAGGTAGGTGGTTTAAATCTACCGGGTGCTGCTTGAACCCTCCATAGGGCAGTTGTAATCTTTCCTTGAAGGTCACCTGTCGTCAGAATTCACTTGATGTCACAGGGTTTTTGGGTGGTTGTTTCCTTATCATAGTGACTGTATATGATAGACTATATGTGACTCATAGGGTTTTCACAGTTGTAATCTTTACAGAACTGATGGCCATGTTTTTCCTACCCTTGAGCCACTGGTGCGTTTAAAGGAAAACCACTGACCTTTCGATTAGCAGCCAGGCACTTAACCTTTGCTCATCTAGTGTTCCTGCATAGACAGTATTGGATGAGGGTTCAGATTCCAGCTCAACCAACTCCTAGATGTACAATCTTGGGTAATTTGCTTAATTAATCTTTGGAAGTTGCAGCTTTCTCATGTTTGAAGCAGGAACTCCAAAAATGTGTATATCTCAGGGTTTGTGTAGAAATGAACGTAAAGTGTTGTGTGCGAAGTATTTAGCATAATATCTGACAAATTAGTAAACACTCAGTATAGAGTGGTTACTGTTGTTTTTCAAACTGGTTTTGTGGTGAATATACAAGGCCTACAGATCATCCGTCTCTCTCTCTCTCTCCCCCTGTATATCTGTATGTGTACATTTATGATCTCTTCTCTATCTCCCTGTCCCCCTCCACCCTTCCCTCCCTCCACTTCTGCATTCCTTATTTTGTTCATTACCTTCTTTAAGGCTTATCATCTATTGGGTAGTCATTTCTCTCAAATCATCTTCCTTTATCTGTCAAGGTACTCCCCAGTTGGTCTCCCTTGGCTCCCTTCTCAGTATGTTTTTGTGGATGATTTCAACACCACTCAGGGAAACACTAATGATTTCATAGACATCTGCCTTCCTAATCAAAGAAGGAATTTAAATCCAAAGGGACGTGCATTTTGAATTAACTGTGACATTATTTCCCCTCTCATTGCTGCCCACATTAAAATCTGTCCTCTCAATATGTCGTCTCCTTACCTGCCAGCGATCAGGAAACAATAAATGACACAGTAACTTGGAACACAGGAGGGAGGAAGGTATGGTGGGAGTGGTTTTTTTTTTTTGGATTCTCTCTGTAGATGTAAGACTGGGGAAGAAATTTGGTCAGGGATGGTAGGGATGCAGCCGTGTTCCTTGTGAGAAGCAGATTTTGTCCCTTGATACTTAATTACTCACTGGGTGTCAGGCCTTGTGGCACATGCCCTTGAGTCTACTGAGATTTGTTAGATACAACTCTTTTCCATAAGTTGCTTAAAATCCAGCTTCAAAAGTAAGAAGGTGATTCAGAAAACTGTTAGATACAAATGAAGTGTAGAGATTTTGTGGTGGAAATGGGCTTTCAGCTAGGCCTTGAAGGATGAGTTGGGTCAGAAGATAGATGACATTCTCATGGTGTGTATGTTAGGGAGGGAGGGATGAAGCAGTATGGGAGGATGGGGTAACAGAATGACACGAAGTAGTAACAAATATACTGTATTAAGAAAACAGCCCAGATGTTTTTTCAAAGGAAAGATGTTGAAATCTTGTCTCCCCTATTCTGGGTATGTTATCAGAAGGATTCAGTCCTTAGTAAATGCTTAGTAAATAAAAAGGTCACCGAAAAGAAAGAGGAATATTCTCAAGACGAATAACACAGTGGTTATAGCAATGGACCCAAGCATAGCAACAATTTGTGGGCATGATACAGAACTGGGCAGTACTTCATTCTCTTGTACATAGGTTTGTGATGAGTTGAAACCTACTCGACGACACATAACAACACCCACAATTTTCAGAAAACAATGAAAAGATCAGGTTGACAGGTGAGAAAATACCCATTGCAGACTCGCGGGAGCAATGAGTATAAAGCATAAATGTGGCTGCCTTCCGGAAGATCTGGAAAGAGACTTGAGACTTTGAATTTACACAGTGGGTAATGGAGACTCATTGTAAATTCAGTGGCAGAGATGTGATCGGATGGGGCAGAGAGAGAACAGGGGTGTAAGGACCGGGTGGGAGGATTTACTGGCAGTGTAGTACGTCCTGTGCAGGCCAGGTCCTACAGTAGGAACATGGATGTGTCCTCGGAACTTGTTTGAAATGGAGACGTTCTGAAGCCATACCTCAGACTATTGCTCATTGTCAACTGCTGTTTCATGACATGTGATTCAAAACCTTAGCTGTTTATAACACCATACATTCATTATGTCACAGACTCTATGATGAAGAACCTGGGAGTGGCTGAGCTGACAGGTTCTACTCAGCATCTGTCCTCAAGATGTAGTCAGGATTTTCACCAGACGGTTAACATGCTCAGCTGGTAACGTCAAGGTTGTAAGTTTGAGTTTACTGAGAAGTGCATCAGGAGAAAGGCCTGGTGATCTACTCTTGTTCTCGTTCAGAGCCATTAAGTTGGTTACAACCCACAGTGATGCTATCTACAACAGAAGGAAAGATTGCTCAGACCTGTGCGATCCTCACCATCATTGCTAGCTCGGACCCATTCTAACAGCCTCTGTGTCCAGTCATCACACTGGCCCTCTCTTTTCCAAGCATGACGTCCTTCTCCAGGGACTGTGCCCTCCTTATAACATGTACAAAGTACATGAGATGAAGTTTTACCAACCCTGCTTCTCATTAGTACCCTGACTTTATTGTTTCTAAGACAGACTGGTTCATTATTATGACACTCCATAGCATATTCGTTATTCTTGCCTAAGTGCACTATTCAAAGGCAGAAATTCTTTCTTCTTTGGCCTTTTTTATTCATTGTGCGGCTCTCACATGCTTAAGATGCAATGGAAAATAATTAGTCCTCAAGGTGACATCTTTGCTTTTCAACATTTTAGAGAGGTCTTTTGCAGTAGTTTGGCCCAGATAAATATGTTTGATTTCTACTTTGCAACTTCCATGGGTGTTGATTGTAGGTCCAAGAAAAGTGAAATACTTGATAATTGCAGTCTTTTCTCTGTTTATCGTGATGTTGCTTAGCAGTCCACTTGTGTTGAGTCCTATATTCTTGATGTTGAGGTGAAACTCATACTCAAGACTGTCATCTTTGATCGTCATCTGTAGGTACTTCCATAGTTGACATTCTCCTTAGGATTAATGTGTCATTGGAAAATATACATGCTAATATTCTCTTCTCACAGGTATGTACTCTGCAATTTTCTCTGTTTAACAAATGCTTAGATGCTAGTCACTTCAGGCCAGGCTGTATTCATAAATCTTTAGAAATATCAAGTCATTAAATCTTCTAATGAGCCTGATGAGGTAGACACTGTTATTTTTCTCATTTTATAGGCAAAAAGATACAGGCTCAAACTGGTCCCATAATTTTTAAATGGTATAGCCAAGATTCACCTCCATGCTGTTTGACTTTTGATTCCACAGTGTTCACTGTTATGCTTTGCACAGCCACATTGAAAAAAACTCATATCTAGATGTCTTCCTGTCAAGTCCACTACTGACATCTGTTGTTACTCGCTGCCATGGAGTTTATCTTAGGTCCTGGCCATCCACGTACAATGACGGAAATGCTACCCAGTTCTGAGTCATCCCTTTGATGCATTGCATATTGGTCAATTACAATCCAAGGGGATTTGAATGCTGTGACTTTCAGAAGTAAATCACCAGGCCTTTCTTCTGAGGTACCTTTGGGTGGAGTGTGAACTGTCAACCTTTTTGTTAGTAGTTGAGTGTTTAACTGTGCCACCAGGGCCACCCACATACAGATTGAAATGCATGTATTGTTTTCTCCTTTTTTTTCCTCAAACAATAGCATACTATATGTTGTAAACACTGTAATGCTTCTTGGTTTTTCATTTAAGCTACATTTTGGACACTATATTCCATTAAATAAATGTCCAACGTATTAATCTACCACAATTTATAAACCAGTTTCCTACTGGTACACATTTAAGTTATTTCTAAACTGGTTATAAGTAAAATACTCCCATGAATATCGTTATACATTTGGTATCAGTTATAAATGGGTATGTCCCTGAAATAAATTCCTAGAAATCCAATTGGTAGGTGAAAAGATTAATGTTTTTCAAGTATTTGAGAGAAATGGCCAAACTGTGCACTGTACGAGCTGTGCCAATTCACACTATCTCCAACAGCATGCCAGCCAAGCCACATAGGAAACCAAAAACCAAACACATTGATGTCAAGACTATTTAACAGACGATTTTCTTCCCAGAGTAATCAGAAGTGTAAACCCATTGCCATCAGGTCGATTCTGACTCATAGTGACCCTAGAGGACAGAGTAGAGCTCCCCCATGGAGTTTCCAGGGACTTCTTGACAGATTCTAACTACTGATGTTTAGACTAGCAGTCACAGATAGCATCTAACCTCTGTGCTGTCAGCTTACATTGCCCATTTTCCCAAGTCGTCACCAACAGTGTTTTGTTAAAGCGTTTGTTTTTCTATTGCCATCGCCAGTCTGATTAATGGAATATTATATCTGAACTGGATTTTAATTGGTATCTATCTTAGTATGGGTGAATTTTAGAATTTTTTACATCTTAAATTTTCCATTTCTCTTTCTAGAAGTAGTGTGTTTCCTGTCATCTGACTATTTTTCACTTCGTTGGTGATCCTTTGAAATCTTTTTATGGGACATCTTTTTCTATTATGAAAGTTAAGCCCGTTTCTGTGTAAAAATTGCAAGTATTTTCCCTGATGGTCTTTTTATTATGTTTTTTAATCTTCATGGAAGAATTCCCGTTTAGGCAATTTTTATTTTCACATATTCAACTATAGCCATTTCGTGTGTTTTGGCTTCCGAGTTTGGTGTTAAGTTTAGAAAGAACTTCTCCCTACAGCAAACCACACCCTGATTATATTTGTATAAATACATATAGTGGTTTCTATGCTTTGTAATTTCTTTTAAACCTTTGATCCATTTCTAATTTATTTTGGGTGAAGTGTGAATTAGGGATTCAACTAGATGCCTGCAATAGCCATCAGAGTGCCATTTGATTAATTAATGATATCCTCTTCATGGACTTCTATACCACTGTTGGTACATACTAAATACTTGTATGGGTTTGTTTCTGGGCTTCCTTGTCTATTTTATTATGGAGTCATGTTTTCAGGTACTCTTTAGCTTAGAAGTGAATTCCTAAAGCAGCCCTCCAACTATTAGGTTGCTTTACTTGATTTTAAGTGTTTGTTTTTACATCATTATGTACTTGACAGAGAAAATTAAGGGTGACAAGGGAATAGGCTGTGATGTGTAAGACAGATCTGTTAGGAAGAAGTAGGTATGAACGGTCCATCTAAAGTGTTCAGTGTACATTGCTGAGAAAATAGGAGGTAGGTTACACAAAATGTGGAGCCTACTGTTTTTCCACAAAGTGTGATACCTCTAGAAATCCACTGACAGAATGCTATTCTGGAATGTGCACATTGAGGCGACTTCTGCTTACGTTCAAATCCTCCCTGTAAAGAACACCCATATAAAACCTTCAAGAGATGCTCTGGCTCTTCTCCACAGTCCCCAGTGATTGCTTTGATTATGTATTTGTCCGTTTCTCTTTCGGTTCATGTTCTCCTGAGTTCCTGTCAAACTGGTCCCAATGTCATGGCGGCCCTGTTCACAGTGAAATATGACACTGCTCAGTCCTGTGCCACCCATGCGGTTAGTTCTAAATTGGATCCTTGTGGTCTGTAGGGTTTTTACTGCCTAATGATCCCAGGTACATTACCATGCTTTTCTTCCGAGTTCATTTTAATCTGTAAGCTTTGCGGAAAGCTCTTAGGCATCCTAGCAAGTCATGTGCCTCTGCTGTCCTATGGGTGACGATTGCTTCTGAGGTATATTGGCTGGGATTTGAACCTGGGGCTCTGTCACAGACAGGAAGAAGTCTGCAGTGAACTACCACTGTCCCTCTTTTGGATCGTGGCTTTATTAGTTTGGAAGCCTGATAGAGTTCCAATCTGACTGCGACTACTTTGCTTGGTGGATTAGAATTCTTTCAGAATAGAGGTCTGCAAACTGCACCTGGCAGGTCAAATCTACCTCTTTTTTGTGGTATTTGTATTGACATGGTAAGAATGGTTTTCAGGTTTTTAAAGGATTGTAAAATAGAAAATGAAGCAAACAAACAAAAATCCAAAAAGACAGTGTAACAGAAGCCATTACATGTGAATGGGAAAGCCTGAGATATTTACTCTCTGACCCTTTACAGAAAATGTTTGCGAGATGCTTTTTGGAATCTTGACTCATTATTTATCTCATAAAAATAATACTCTTGACGGCACTTGGCTGGCTTGCCAATAATAAAACAAGGTTTTTATTATACGGAAAAAGCAATTACGAGGCAGTTATCTGACACCGAAATAGGGATCTGTTGCTTTATTCCTCACCATGCAGCTGATCTAATCCCCATTTTCATGTTTCAGTTGTGGACATTTAAAGAGTCACTAGAGGATTTCTTTTTCAGGACTTGAGATGTCATTCATGGTTGAAGATCTGAGTGAGCTTTGGTGAAGTAATTCCTGGGTTGTAACACATTCCTATTTAGGCTTGTTTAGGGCAAACCAAAGTAGCAAGAGAACAGTTTATTTTTAAATCATCTCTTTTCCTCCTTGGTTTTCACATGCACTGATGATGAATCCTGGCTCTTCTTGGCAGTCAGTCTCCTTCTTCTGTATGTGCACACACCATGTATGTCCTCGCCATCATTGGATAGCCTGTGTCTGGGAATTCTTTCTTTAGTAGATGAAAATCATGGAATCATAGAATATCCAAGCTTTAATAATATTATATATTATTTCACAACATCTATGGATTATAGGGTCGGTCTCAATTGGAACTAAATTCACATCAGTGGGTTTGATCGTTTGGTTTTGGAACTTTACAAAGCATATGAACAGACATTTCACCAAAGCAGACATCCAGGATGCTAAGAGATACATAAAGAAATACTAACTATGTTTAGCCATCAGAGAAATTCAAATCAAAACTAAAATTAGATACAATCTAATCCTGATAAGTCTAGAATTACTCCACAAAACACAACATAATGAATGCTGGAGAAGCTGTGGAGTGACTGGAACTTTTCTATACAGTTAGTGTGAGTGTAAAATGGTACAACCACTATGAAAATTGATTTGGCACTTTCCTATCAAGCTAGAGGTAAAGATTCCATACAATACAAGAATCTTATTTCTTGGAATATATCCTGCTGAAATAAGGGCGTTCACATGAACAGATACATACACCTGCATGTTTATGGCCGCGCTAACCACAGTAGCAGGAAGATGGAATCATTCTGGGTGACCATCCACAGATGAATGCATAAACAAACTATGGTATATTCACACAATATAATACAATACAATGATAAGGAACAGTGTCAATTTTAGTAAATACCTCATTAACCAGAACCATCTGAAAGATGCTAATCTGAGTGAAATTATTCTGAGATAAAAGGAAAAATAATGTATGAGACTGTGTTTGTAATTATGCAACAAAATGTTTACGCATAGAGTCAAACAATCTTTGATCCTTAGAAGGCCAGGTAGGAAAGGAGAGGTATATCCATAGATTAGATAGTCCTCAGGATTTGGGTTAAATGAAGGGTTTAACTACACAGTAGAAGAGAGGTCAGCACAACTGCACTATAGCAAAAACTAAAATGTTGCCTAAATACAAACCAACATTTAAAGGATAGAGTAGTAGGGACAGGGGTCTAAGGACCATAGTTTCAAGGGATATGTAGGTTCATTGAGATAACAAAGGGTTCTAGAGAAGAGGTTCTTTGTACCGTATGGGTGAGTGGTGTGTGAGATCTTGAAAGCTAGCAGTCAGCTATGTCAGTGGCATCAGGTGATGCCAATCCACCCGAAGCAGAGGAGAATGGTGCACATCAAGCACAGAAGGAAAATGTAAGCCCAGCACACAGAAGGTGCCACATGATCCCGACAGTGCTTCAGTAGGAGACCACAAGTAGATGCTAGACAGCCACCACCAATGCCTTCCCGGATGGAGTTCACAGTATAAATTCCTGCTTATATCTGGAGAAAAAGAAGTGTGCAGAACTCTACTGTACTATATGGCCACACTTGGTGCTCCTCCAGAATGGAAGTTCCCCTGAGGAGATGGCCCTGGGACTCTCTGTTATCCCCAAACAAACAGAAAACATTACTGAATTCACCTCCCTAGACAACCACTAAACTGGACTGTAAGAACTGGAGGGAGGCTGGCACAGAGTATGCTTCATGGCTTAAATATATGCACCGTGCTGCCTCAGTAGCTCCTCTCTGGAGGTTTGATGATAGTGTTCAGTAGGACAGGAGTTGTTTGAAGGGACATGGCAGGGGCTAGCCGGAAAAGTGGAGTGTGTTATAATGGGTGTACGGTGGGAGAGCAGCTCGAATAGCATAGTTGTGTGAGTCCTGGGTGTGATAAGGCTAATTCATTCAGACTGTACAGTTTTACTTAAAACACAAGTCTGTGTATGTGTGTGTGTGTGTTTATATATCTATGTTTTATTGTGATTGAGCAAAAGCATACAATCCAATTCAAATTTGCATGCCCGCCTATCTGCAGCTCCTTCTGCTCTCCTTGCCTGGTGACAGCACACTCCTCCTTTCCATTCTATACAGGTCATATCCACTTAACAATCTACTGTCCCATCCTCTCCACCCTCTCCTTTCCATTCTAGTGAGAGGCCAGTAGGGCAGTATCCTATAGATGCATGGAGCTATAAAGTGCATACACCATATGGTCACATTGTGTCTCCGAGTCCAACCCATTCTTGTCTGAACAGTTCACCTCACTAATATTTTGTGGTTAGGGGCAGCAGAAGGTCCAAGTACTGTGCTCCCAGGAGGACCGCCAGACCTGCAAACCAGCAATTGCAGTCTTTGAGTAGAGTTCTTGAGGTGCACTCCTCTTTTTCTGATATTAACCACTGGAACTCAACATCGTGTTCCCTGTCCCGGCTGTCTTTGGTGGTTGTAGGGCACCACATGGTTCTTCTGATCACATGCTAATAACAGTTACCCATTCACCTGGATCCTTCTGTCTTCTGGGATTTTTTTTTATTATGTCTTTGTTTTCCTTGGCAATCATCTGTTCCGGATCAGATAGTAACATTTTGTGTACCTTAGATTGCAGCTTAGTGGCTTTTAAGACTGCAGACACCACTCACCAATATGAAATGCAGAAAGCTCTCTTAGCAATAGCCTAGTTATGCCAATTGGCCTTGATGTCCCTTGAGAGCATGGTACAGAGACCCCCACCCCTCTTAGTCTATCCTTGCAATATTGGGTTAAGATTAGAAGAGTTTTCAGTTCATGTGGAATTCTCTTTTCTACTGTGTACTGTCACTGTGTTCACTCAACGAAAATTCTACCAACTATCTAATCTGTAACCAGCCCTCTCCCTCCCTGTCTCCCCTCCCTTGCAACCATCAAAGAGTCTTTTCTTCTGTACATGAGTCTGTTTTTAATTCCTTACAGTAGGGGTGTCATACGATATGTGTCCTTTTGCCATTGACTGTTTTCACTCGGCATAATGGCTTCCAGTTGAAACCAGGTTATGAGATGTTTCCTAACATCATCATTGTTCTTTATCATAGCATAGTGTTGCATTGAATATGTGTACCCTAGATTTTTTTATCCATTGACCTCTTGTTGGATATCTGGATTCACTCCACCTTTTTAGTATTGGGGACTGTGCTGCAATAAACAGTTGTTTGCATATTATATATTTGTGTGACTGCCCTTGAATCTGTAGGATATATTCCGAGTAGTGGGATTACTGGATCAAATGGTATGTATATTTCCAGCTTTGTAAGGAAGTGCCAGATTGCTTTCCAAAGAGGTTGTAGTATTTCGCAATCCCCCAAAAGTGTAGGAGATTTCCAATTTGTCCACAGCTGTTCTAGCACTGGTGGTTTGGAAAACACAATAAAATAAATTTTTTAAAAAAGGAAAAACAAAACACAAAAAGACAAGAGAACCCTAGGGAGCATTTATGCTCTGTAACACATGGGGTTGTCACGGATCCATATCAAGTCAACAATAGTGTATTTTTGTTGTTGTTGGAGGGAGCTGTGAGATAATTTTTATTCAATTACATTTTATGTAGAGGTACACCAAGGTGGTCCTTTTACACATGGGATAACTGGGATCATTGGAGGTTTAATGACATTCCAAAGTTCACACATTAAGGAAGAAAACTGGGTCATCTGAGCATCTGCAACTTTTATTTATTGATTTACTTGTAGTCTAGATAAAGATTTTCAGAATTAGTTAGTTTTATATTAAACAACAGACAAATTTACTTTCTGACTTTGGTGTCCAACCCCGGGATATGTTATCATCCCCCCCTTCTTAAATTTATCTTCCCTGTTAACAGCTTTCCGGTTACCTGTTGCCTTCTCATCTTTGCCCCTGGGTTGATGTTCCCATTTAGTCTCATTTTGTTTTATGGGCCTTTCTAGTCTTTGGGTGAAGGGTGAAACTCAGGAGTGACTTCAGTACTGAACAAGAAGGGTATCCAAGGGCCATACTGCTGGTCTACAAATTTGCCTACTGTATCATGGTATTTCATTATAAAAAATCTAGTTTTTTCCTTGCTCTGAGGATCTTAAAGCAGGCTGGTTGGATAAGCAATGTAAAGACAGAGTGTCCTTCAGTATTGTTCCCTCGTTTCTATAGTTCAGAATAAGTTTGTTAATGTTACAGATTTCTCTCCGTGATTCACGATAAAGAGAAAATACTCCATTGTGTTATTCTTTGTTCTTAGCTTATTGTACCAAGATCACAGGGACTGCTCATTTTGTAGCTCATTTTTGGAGCTAAAGCTATTGTTTCTTCTTTAGAATTAGACTCTTCTTATTTTTGTACAGATAGTTCATTGTTTTACAATGTCATGTGTGATCTAATGAGTTGCATTACACTGTTGCATTTGCTGGTTGCAGCCTCAGTGAACTGTGTCAGTCAAGGCCTGTGATTTCCATGCATTCGTATTTTGGGTCTTGTCTTAGAGTTCTTGGCTCCAGCCCTGGAGCCCAGTGTTTTTTTCTTACCCTCTCCCTTCTACCTTTGTGTGTCTTCCTAGAAATAGGTTTGAAGACTTCTGAGCAAGTTCTCATGAAAGGATTATTTGCCAGTAAATGAGAAAATAAGCAGTGTAGAGTACTTGTTTCATTTAAGAAGCTCCTTGATTCATTCTTTCAGCTCTCTGGAGATGTAAAAGTTTATGAGCTTCTCAAGGTAGAGTGGACCCTAATGATATTTAACAGATAGAAAGTATGTTCTGTATGACTGAGTTTTAACTAAAGAGGTAATACCTTCTCTTTTTAGGAAAGGCAACAAATTCAAGGGATTGTCTTTGGTTGAATTTGGATAATCTCCCAGATTTTCAGACTGTTTTTAGGCTTTCAGTCTCTCAGATCAGATCCAAAGTGTATTTGGGACTGCTTGGCATCTGCTATACCTGTGCAGCGAAATCACTCTCTATAGTCCTTAGACTTAGGGATATGATCAGTGATTTGTAATGACTAGCTGAGATGTTTAGCTGAGGCTCGTCTGAACTAACGAAGGGTTTCAGTGTTGTCTTGCCTGGTATCTTAGTTATCTAGTGCTGCTCTAACAGAAATACTGGAATTGTAGAAGTTTAAGGAACAGAAATTTATTTTCTTTTGCTTTAGGAGACTTGGCACTTGGCTTGGCTGGCTTAGGAGACTGGAAGTCCAATTCAGTGTGCCAGCTTTAATAGAAGGTCTTCTCTCTCTGTGGGCTCTGAGTGACAGTCACTGTCTCTTGTCAGCATATCATGTGTTGTTGATATTTTGTGTCGTATGTCATGTGTCTTCCCCGTTCTCTGCTTCCTTGCTTCTCTGCCTTACCTCCTCTTTTTATGTCTCAGAAGCGATTGGCTTAAGAGGCACTGACATTGTTAATGGCCTCATTAAGGGAACAACAAATGTCCTATCCCCACAGGAATTAAATCAGGAAGTTCTGTTGTTTTATCACATTGCTATAGATTCTGACTCATAGAGACCCTATATGACAAAGCTGAACTATCTGATAGGGTTTTCTACGCAGTAGTGTTCATGGGGAGACCTTGGTGGCGTACTGGTTAAGTGCTAGTGCTGCTAACCCAAATGTTGGTAGTTCAAATTTGCCAGGTGCTCCTTGGAAACTCTATGGGAAATTTAGCTGTGAACTGTTGGGTTGCTATGTGTCAGAATAATGTCATCAGTAGTGAGTTTTAGGGGTGTTTTTGAGCGTTGATGGGAGCTGATTACCAGGTCTTTCTCTCACAGAGCTTTTGAGTGGCATTGAACAGCTAGTCATTTCATTAACAGTCACAAGGTATAAAAACCCTAAATGCTCTGGTGACTCTTCAATTCCGACTCAGCTCAACCCTGAAGTACATAGTACAACTGCTGCATAGGGTTTGTATGCCTGTAATGTGTATGGAGTCAGACTTGCCACAGATTTCTCTTGTGGATCCATAAGCTATAAGGGTTATATTTTTAACAAAGTATTTTGGGTGGACACAGTTCACTCCGTCATATCTGGTATATGAGACCTCAACTGAGGCACTTTAAAAGCTTAGTTAGAATTATTGTTTTTCTTTTTTTATTTAATTTTTAGGAGAGTGTGTTGTTGAGTAGATTTGGCATCCACTTGTTTATCTACTGCCTGATGTCTCTGCTTTGGTATTCATAGCGCCCAAGTCATTGGGTCTTTCCTGTAAACCGTGTTCATACTTTGGACTTCCAATGGTTTATGGTATAGTCACTTACCGGTATGTCATTTCTGAAGTCTTTATCATTGCAGAAAACAGTCTGTTTAATGCATTCAGAAGAAAAAACATAGTAGGGGATGGTGAATGATGGGTTTTTTTACTTCCTCAAAAGTGCATGTATCTGCCTCTCAACATTGAACATCTGTATCTGACTTCATGCTTCTTTTATGAGTTTTTTCTTGTTACACCCATCAATCTGGTGCCTACTCTGTCCAGGCACTGCATTTTGACCTGTGCTTTACAGGTGCAATTTCCGTGGCAGCCCTTTAGTTAAAGTGAGAGGCATGACGCTTGGCTGAAGGCTTCTTAGTAGCTCCCGCCGCTGTTGATCATCGGCTTCACGCCACTTGACTTCCCCTGCTCATTAGTTTGACACTAGGTGAGCGGAGATCCACCCCCACACCCCAAGAGCTGTGAGGGGCGCGACGCCTGTAACCGAGGAGCAGGCCATCACTGGAAGCGCTGACATGTGTACTGCAGATGCCAAACGAGAGCCGAGCTCAAGGGGGCGACGCGACGGTTTTGTTTTGCATTTTGAGAGAGCAGCAGACTCTGAAGGTGCCCTTGTGGCGCAGTGGTTAAGCTCTCCTCTAGCCACTCTCTAGGAAAAAGGTGTGGCTGTTTCCCTCTGTAAAGATGATTCATGGAAACCACATCCAGGCAGTTGCACCGTTTGCTGTAGGGTCACCTTGTGTCAGAACTGACTCAGTGGCAGTAGGCTTGTAGAGGATCATGATGTGTCTTCAGCTGGGAATCTCAGTGGTGATAGTTACGTTTTTCGTTTCCAAGCTTTGGTTTAGTGTAGCCGACAGTTACTTATGAAGGGTTATGATTTTTACCCTTTTTGTTTTGACGTACTGTGGTATTTGGATTATAGGAACATTTTTAAATCAGGTATCCTAAGAGGCCAGCCTTCGAATGTCCAGGTTATCGATTCGTGTGTTGTAGAGCAACAGAGTTAGGCACACATGCACTTAGCATGTTGTGTTCCACCTGAGCCTTTTCTTTGTTGCAGGCCTTCTTAATATTCCAACTGCCTCAGCTTGTATAGCCATTGTGTGAGTCCTGTTCCTGAGGGCACCATTTTCGTCACTGCAGAAAGGTGGCAATTAATGCCCCAGGTTCATAGATCTCTGCCATTCTTACCAATTCTCTCAAGAAAAAATACTTCGTTATAATTGAAATGCACATGAGTTTTAGCAATAAGTTAACCACTCATCTCTATGACTATAGTTTAACAGATCAATAAAACCCAGTGTTTGAAAAGATACAGTCCTGTGATATGTTTCTGATGGGAGTTTATGAGTGCTTTGTGAAGGATATGACTGGTTTGCAAAGAGCTTCTGGTAATTGCTTATAATCTGAACATGTGTACTCTATGATATAGCAATTCCACCATTATTTACCTAAGAATAATGAAAATATGCATCTTCAGAAAGAATTGTACACTAATAAATGTAGCAATGTTGTTCATAATGGTAAATAAAAGTGTTAATATACTCCAAAAAGGAAACTCACTAGAGTCAAGTCGATTCTGACTCAACAGTGAATCTATAGGACAGACTAGAACTCCCCATAGAGTGTCCAAGGAGTGCCTAATGGACTTTAACAGTCAATCTTTAGGTTACAGTGGTAACATTTAACGACTAAGCCGGTAGGTTTTCCAAAAGTATCAATAGTGTTTGTCCGCATAATGGGTCAACACACTGGGGTGTGGACATACAGTGTAATACTGATCAACAGGAAAGCAGAACATAAAAATGATTGACACATCCACCTACTTTATGATTTCATTGATACACACTCTATCCAAAAGTAAACTCCTTGCTATTAAGTTGATTCTGGCTAATGGCAATAGGGACAAGTTTCAACTGCCCCATAGGGTTTCTAAGGATTGGCAGGTGGGTTCAGATGGCTGACCTTTTGGGTAGCAGCCTTCCTTGTTAACCAACTGTACCGCCACCACTGGGAAAACAAAACTGTGATGGATGGATTGTAGATCCGTGTTGGCTTCTAGTAGTTGTAGTTGGGAATTAACTGAGCAGGACGGTGAGGAAACATTTTAGTGAAATGGTAATGATCGAAATCTTTTTAGAATATTTTTGTGGTACCTACCCAGCGCCCCACACCGTTGCTGTTCAGTGGAGTGTAACTGACTGCAATCCTGCAGGATGGAGTAGAGCTACTCCACAGGGTTTCTTAGGCTCCTATGTTTCAGGAGCAGACTGTGGTATGTTTTTGCCATAGGGCAGCTAGTGCATTCACCTGCTGACCTTTCAGTTGGAGGCCCAGTGCTTAACCACTGTGATACCAGGGATACCTTTGCATAGCACAGGTATATATATTTGTGAAAACCCAGCCAAGGTGTATATAAAATTTGTATACATCAGAGTTGCCATTACTTTGAAATTCATAAAACTGAAGATCAGTTGATGAATGAGTGAGGAGTGGATAGATAGATGGATAGGAAAAAAGAAATACAGTCAAATGTTAATGATAGAATTAAGTGTGGAATATATATCATTTCAATGTCTTTGAACTGTTCTGTATTTTAAAAATGTTCAAAATGAAAGCCTGGTAAATACAACATTTGTGTTTAAATCCCGACTCTGACGCTTGATCGTGGAGACCATGAAAAGTCTCTGAGCTTCAGTTTCTTTTTGTAAAATAGTAACGATAATGGTATCTGTTTTGCTGAGTATTTACCTTGTTTGTCTTTTTCCAAGGAGTCTTGGTTTCCCTTTGGTTAAAAGTTCAACTGGTAAGCAAAGCTGGCAGTTTGAATCTACTATGTGATCCTTAGAAACCCTAACCCTCAGTTCTTCGCTGTAGTATAGGGCTGCTGTGAGCCATAATCTACTCCAGGGCAGTTGGGTTGGTTGGGTGACCTATCAGATCCCTAGTCGCTCAGTGGTTTAAATGGTTAACTGTGAATTGCAAGGTTCACTGAAGTTACATAGTAACTGTGTGAGAGAAATTCCTGGCAGGCTGCTTCTCTAGGGATTACAGCCAAGAAAACCCAATTTGGCAGTTCTACTCTGTTACACTTGGTCAAGATGAGTTTGAATTCCTCTATTGCAGCCAACATTATCTTTCTCCAACTGATATTTGGGAGAAAAAACGGTCAAATTTTGAATCAAAACTTTGTTTCTGATTGGATTAGCTAGTTGTAGCGTTTCAAATTTCTTAAACAGTCAGAACAGTAAATTGGAATAACACTTTCCTAGCTCCCATGCCCGCTCCCCCCTAGGTCCCCCAGAACCAAACCCATTGCTGTTAAGTCAATTTTGACTCTGCTGTACCTGACCTCCTGAAATAGGACCCTTTTTCTGAGCAAGCTCACAGTCTGTCAGTGGAGGTAATCCGGTAGCAATAAAATTGCAATAGGCCACCTACAGAATGGGAAAAAGTATTTCGCAACTCTATATCAGACTGACGCCTGATCTCCATAATCTATAAGATACTGCAAAATATCAATAAGAAGAAAATAAATTATCCAATTAAATGATGGACAAAGGAGATGGACAGATATTTCTCTTAAGAGGAGATCCAGGCAGCCATAAAACACATGCAGTCATGTTCATGATCTTTAGTTATTAAAGAAATTCAAATCAAAACGACAATGTGATACCATCTCACCCCAACAAGGTTGACCATGATCCAAAAAACACAAAACAACAAATGCTGGAGAGGCTGTGGAGAAAGTGGAACTCTCCTACACTGTTGATTGGGTTGCAAAATGGTCCAGCCTCTTTGGAAAGCAATCTAGCGCTTCCTTAAGAAAATGGATATAGATATACCATTTGACCCAGTAATTCCACTACTTGGAATATATCCTACAGAATCAAGGCCTTTCACACCAACGGACACGTGCACAAGAATGTTTATCGCAGCACAGTTCACGACAGCAAAAAGATGGACTCAACGCAGATGCCTAACAACAGAGGAATGGATAGGTAAACTATGGTATATATACTCAATGGAGCAGTACGCGATGACAAAGAATAACGATGATTCCAGGAAATATCTCCTAACCTGGTTTCAACTGGAAGACATTATGTTGAGTGAAAGTAGTCAGTGACAAAAGGACAAATACTGTATGAGAGCCATACAATAAGATCTCAAAAACAGACTTATGTATAGAAGAATAGACTCTTACAGCTGCAAGGGAGGGAAGGGAGGGAGGGCGGGGGGGAAGGATCTCGATTAGATAGTTGCTAGAAATGTGGTTGGATGAAATCGGTGATAGCACACATTAGAAACAAGAACAATATTCAGTGGACTTCAGCGTAACTTGAATACTCCTTCCATCTTAACCCAATATTGCAAGGACAGAGTAGCTGGGGCAGGGGGCGTGGGACCATGCTCTTAGGCGATAGCGAGGCCAATTGGCACAACTCGCGTTTTGCTAAGAGGGCTCTCTGCACCCCACATTGGTGAGTGGGGTCTGGGGTCTTATAAGCTGCCAAGCTGCCGTCTGAGGGCACAGCAAACAGTCCCAACTCAGCAGGAACGGATGCTCACCGAGGACCAAAATCACATGGGGTAAAGACAACCCAGAAGATAGAGAGACCCACATGAGTGGGTGCCTATATCGACTTGGAACCAGAAGAACTGGATGTTGCCCGGCCACCACCAGTGATAGCTGCGATGGAGCTCACTAAGTTGAGTCTCACTGGTAACACAAGAATAAAAAGGCGTGCACTCTTAGATGTCCACTAAAAGACTGTGACTGAGGGTCCAACGGTTTCGGGGTTCCCCTGGGAGCATGGCCCCTGGCTCTGATGCTGCCCTTGCCCATAAATCATAACGAAGGTTATGGATTGGACTTGGCAATGCAGCGTGACCATATATTGGATGCACTTTATGGTTCTATGCATCTATAGGATATCATCCTGCTGACCTCTGGCTGGAGGAAGGAGAGCGGGTGGAGAGGAGGGGAAAGGAAGCTGTTGGGAGGATGAGACATGTATGGAGCAGAGAGGAATAGTGTGCTGTCATCACCAGGCAGGGAGAGCAGTGGAAGCTGCATATAGGTGGGCATGTAAATTTATACGGGAATGTACATTTTCACTCAGTCATAATAAAAAAATAAAACAAATAAAATTGCAGTAAAAAGTGATGGTTTCAAGAAAAGAAGAAAGCACCATCTGATATCAAAGTACACAGCAGGGGTTCTGAACACTTACTAGGAGGTCAGAGAAGACTTCCTGGAGGAAGTGACATCTCAGTTATGTATTAAAGAACTAGCAGCATAGACTGAGGACTGTTGTGTAGTCATGGGTAGAGACTTGTTTCTTTCATGGTAGGAATCTGGGATATCAGGTGAGAGAGTGCGGCCCAGTCATTTCCGGAATGAAAATTCAGGGGTCCTGGCTTTGTTTCTCTATACATTTCTGTGTTCGCTTTGTTGACGAAGCACTAAGATCACTTTGTGGGGCCTTCCAGTTGATAGCTGGGATTCCCCATTTTGAATTCAGATGATTATTTTAGGTTTTACTTTAAAAGCTTTGTTTTCTTGAATATCCAACTAAATGAGCCAGGTGTATGCTAGTGAATAAGAACCCTTAGCAGCCGACTGAGGTTATCTTGGCTGAGAATTTCATTGCTACACTCCAGTTTTGTCCTTTGACTTAGAGGGAATCTTTTTGCAGAGGCATTTATCCAGCAATTCTTTTGAAGTCAAGATTCACATTTTCTTTTGCCATACTCTGTAAATTTTATGTGAAATTGGAGACCCACTGGTTTGGGTAGCTGGATGCTAACATGTTGTTTCCTACATTCATGCAAGGTTTACTGAATACCTACTACGTACCAGCCCTTTCACAGGGGCCTGGCTAACAGGGTTGAGTAAGACAGAATCACTGTTTTCAAAGAGGCCAGAGATTGGTGGTGAAACACCCAGGCCAGCTAACAGTGGCCATACAAAGGCTAATAGTTAGGAGCGTGGACAGGACAGGTGACTGCAGGGTTCCATCATGTCCTTAAACAACTCTTGGTGCCCAGAGGAGTTGCTATGCTGCCTCTCATGTGTAGAGGTGACATTTGGCACACTGTTTCTTAGTCAGTTTTCAGTCAGCCAAGCTACACACTCTCTTGGTGACCTCAGTAACCCGTGGCACTCTTCTGTGAGATGACTTGCCAACGTTCAGGGGTCATTCCTTGGCTGTGAAAGAAAGCACAGCTAATTGGCCCGTATGGGTTTCCCACTGGCAAGTATGGCCTCATTAGCACTGTGCTGCTCCCTTCTGCCTGCTTTGGCTGCAAAGCTGCCTTCCCAGAGGGGCCCTTAGGGGCCAGGTGTCCTTGGTCATCTGTTGTTCTCTGGGTCTTATTCACAAGCTTGTGAGTTTCCTTCACCCTTCATTTTCAGAAGAGGAAAGCCAGGCTCAATGAAAATCAGATGGAAGGAAAATTGGTGACACTTTCATGAGGATTTTTGCACCTTCTTTGTTGAGTTTTACATCCTCGTATGATGTGGGAACATCTAGGACGTGCGATAGTCAGCCTTTGCTTCTCTGACCAGCACTTGACCTTCTGAGCTGTGGAGGGTTGCTCATCACAGATTGAAAGGTTAGCTCTCAATATCATGAGCTTTTCAGACCCAGATGCAGGAAGAGGTTCTGCATCCATTCTTTTCTCTGTTTCATCTTCTTGTCTCCTCTAAGTTCAAACCACTCAGTGCCTCCCAAATTTCAAGTTTTCCCTTGCACTCCCCAGTTCTTAACAAGCTGTTGATGTTCCAGGAAATGTCTTTTCCTATGAAAGACACATCAGGGCAGCTAAACAGCTGGAGTCCTCTGACAGCCAATCAGCCAGGCCTTGGGGTATCAGTGTGATGAGCAGCTCACCGAGAAAGTGTCTATTCTGTATGTGAGCAAATGTCATCTCCACCAGGAAGCCGCAAAAGGATGGCGAGAGACTGCACTGAAGTGTCTGTGAGTCTGAGTTCCTAGGGACAAAAAAATCTATAAATACAAATATGCTGCAACATGAGAGTGACTGATTCAAGGGTAAATATATCAATGTGTGTCCCTTTAGAGTGTTCAGAAGGCCTCTTTGCATGCTGGTGCATTACAGGCAATGATTATAAATGTTGTGTCTTAATATTAACAGCAGTAATTCATTGATTTTCCTAAGGTAGCCTCTTTCAGGAGATTTCTGTCATTGTTTAACTGAACTAAATAAAATGTGCTGTGCTTTGTATGGGATGAAAATCGGTGCCCTGGAGCAGTAGACAAAGACTCTGGTGTTGGGCTCTTAATTGGGAGAGGTTTCCTCTCATCCTTGCGTAGGCCCCTTCAGGTTATCAGCATTTTGCTGAGCCCAGGTTCTCAGGCTAGTCAAAAAGAACAAAAAGAATTACATGTGTGTATGTGTCTAGACAGATTGTTAGATCGAAGTATATCCTTGGGAAACTTATATTAAATTGCCAGTATTTTACTTTGCCGGATCAGAATGCACACATACAGCTGCCAGCTTTTTTACTATTATTTTATAAAAGAAAAGGCAGTTTAAGAATAAACAAGCGGGAAGGCCTGAGTATTGATAGCACAACCTTTGTAGTTAACTAAATTGCATGACTTAGTCATGGTAAAAACAAAAACAAAATAAGGAAACCAAGAAATAAAAACAAAAGCGTAGTTAAGGGTAGTCTTCCGTATTCTCGTTTGTGTCTCTGTTCATCCCAAGCAGATGAAATCTCCACCTCAGACTGTCACTGATCTGTTAGCTGCACCGTGGCAACTACACATTGATCCTTTTGAGCAAAACCCAATTAGCAGAGTACCGGGGTTGGGCCTCAAACTCTGACTCTTGCCTCTTCACAAAGCCCTGTTCCAAATGTGGCATTTTCTTGCAGACTTTGGCTTCTGATTCTAGCATTTTGACAAAGTTTGTAATCTTTTTTTTTTTTTAAGTTAGAAATATAACTTGAGTTTTCTAGGTTGTTGCTTACTCAGTGCAGGTTCCCCCAGAAGAGTAACAGAATGATTAATGAGGATGTGAAAATCTGATTCATCAGAAAAATTCCTCTTTTTGTACTAAGTGAATCAATTCTTGCCCTATCTTCGAAGATAGTAATGACAAGTCTTCTCGAACTATACTCCTCTCCCAGATGTTGACTGAAATGCTTTGGCAATAATCCAGCTGACTTCTTATTATAATGCGCCAGGTATTAAAACGTCTGAATGTTTTTGATACGTTAACTATTTTATTTCCATTAATTTAGGATTCTTCAACTTATGTTCTGCTATTTACCGTTCTAAATTATTTTATCAGGTTGATAATATGTTTCATTGTCGTTGTTCCCTTCACTGTGTTACAGAGATATTAGCAAGGTATCAGCTGTCCCCTTTGTGATGTTAAACTTTTACTCCTGGCATTGTCTCATTCTTATGTCACTTGCTTGAGACCCTCTGTGGGTTCCCCTGTCTCCTAGACGTTTAGTACTGTTACATTTCCTTTTGACTTCTTTCTTACACTCTTGCAATTGTCACATGTCTTTCACTTCTGATTTTTCACCCTCAGTATTTTTACTTACTTGTTTTGTAATAATGTGTACATGTAGTTCTCAAATGAATTTCAGTTCATTAAACATGTAGTAATGTTTTGTTGTCAAGTCAGTTCTGACTCATAGCGACCCAAGAGGACAGAGAAGAACTGCCGTAGAAAGAGCTTCTTGGTGGATTTGAACATCCAACCTTTTGGTAAGCAGCCACAGTACTTAACCATGGCTCTGTCAGGGTTTCCTAAATATATAATAGGCATCTAGCATTTGTGAGGCCCTGTTTTGGGCCTTTAAAACATTCAGAGAGATGAGCCTGGTTCATTTTCTGCCTCTCAGCAACTTGTGGTTGGGTTGTTGCTCCTGTTAGTTTCTGTGAAGTCAATTCTCACTCATAGTGATCCCGTGTGACAGGGTAGAAGTGCCACCTTCGGTTTTCTAGGATGTAATCTTTACAAGAGCACATTGTCGGGTCTTTCTCCTGGAGAGCTAGTGGTAGGCTCGAACCAACAACTTTTTGGTTAGCAGCCAAACACTGAACTCTTGTGCGACCAGGACTCCTGTATGTGCATTACAGTGGTACATTTGTGCAGTGCTAGTTACATGGAGCCAGCGCTCTGGAAGTCTCTTGGAACCACTGAGCTTTCGGTTGACACCTGAGGGCATAGCAATTCTGCCAATAGTAAACCAAACCCATCCAAACCCACGGCTTATGAGTTTAATCTGAGTCATAGAAACCTTATAGCACAGGGTAGAACTGCCCCATAGAGCTTCCAAGGTGTGCCTGGTAGACTTGAACTGCTGCTAACTTTTTGGTTATCAGTCATAGCATTTAACCACCGTGCCATAGCATTTAATCACAGGGTTTCTGTGCTATTAATAGGGAAAATAAAATTATCACTCTAGTGTCTGCTAATAGCTAGACCATATTTCCCCTTTGTTTCCAAAAGGGGAAATATCAGGTAGAAGACATGGTAGTGCGTCAGGTGAACAGGAAAGCTTCAGAGAGGAGAAAGTATTTGAGATGGCCATTGAAGGTTTTCAGGATTTTACCAGCAAGGGGTGGGGTGCGGGAAGACCTGCCTGAGCAGAGATTGGGAATAATTCTTGGCCAGTATTGCCCTGCAGTTTGGACCAGAGCCTGGTTAACACATTTATCTGACCAAGGCAAATTCAAGTGCAGTGCTAAAGACAAAAGAGTAGAAATAGGAGTGATTCAATGGATCTGCTGATGTAAATTTCATCGAAGTATAATTGTTTAAGTGTTTTTAGTTGTGTTAACAGTAGTGAATTGATGAGTAAATTTATTTTGTGAAACACATGGCAGTGATTGAGTTCCTATTAAGTAGCTGTACAGTTGTTGACCAGTTCTTTGACATATCTGTGCTTCTGTTCTCTTAATTCTGTAGGACGTGATAACATGTGAGAAAGTGTTTTAATTATATCGCAGTCCAGATTTCTGGGTCCATGGAGTTAGGGTGACCTACCCTAGCCTTCTCTGAGATGTTCTTTTGAAACTAGTGTGAGGCAGGCCGAAAGACTCCTGAATGTCTGGATCACTGGAAATCATGAGACCATGCCAACCTCTCCCTTCCTCGAAAGTCCAAAGTCCTCAGTGGTTTTTCTCATATGCTAATCAAGTGACTTACCTGGCCCAAATCCTATTGGCTCCCGCATTTTCCCCATGTCCCCACTAAGGTCTGCGCCAGGTGGAACCCTCCGCCTCTATGTAAACCTCTTTCCCCAACTTGAAAGCCCGACTTGTCCAACTCCTACCTTGGAGCTCCCAGAGTTCACCCGAGCCGCACCAATAAATCCTGGTCTACTGCTGACTCTCTCTTTCTCTCTAACCGCTGCCGATTCCTTTACCCTACCTCACCTTACACCTAGAATCTAAACCCTTGAAAAAATTGATTTCTTAAAGTCACCTTTGAGTCCAATTATGGTCTAAATAAATTAGCAAAGATGGTTTTACATTGGGCGCTTTGCTATTTTGAAGAATTATATATGTTCTTTTGTGTCCTATAGGGTAGCTAAGAGTTAGCAGCAAGGTTTTTTAATTTCTTATTTTTTATGGTTAGTTAGTTTCCAGAAATAGAAACTCCAATAGTAGACTGGAAACTTTGTTTTAGGGTAATTTAATTATATGAAGAAGATTCTGGCCCCGTTTCCATGTTAGTGTTCATAAGATGGGGCATAAGAATCTTTGGAAGTTCTTTCTCCTCTGGAACATTTTTGACTCCTTAGTTTAAATGGTACCCTCATTTTTAAATTATCTATTAAATAAACTGCACTTAATTTTTATTATGGGTTTAATATGATTTTTGATTTAATTCATGCTAAATGGTTACCACAGTGCCTGGCTTCTGAAAACCAAACCAAGCCCACTACCCTCATGTCCTGTCGGACTCATAAGGTCCCTGGAGGTCATTGTCAAAACGCTCTTATAGAGTTGCCCTGGAGCGCCTGGCGTATTTCAACTGCCGACCTTTTGGTTAGCAGTCATGTCATCTAACCGGCTGCTTCAGTAGGGTTTCTCCCTGGCTTATAGTAGGCAGTCAATAGATGGTTACTAGTATTACCTGGAAAATAAGAGTCTTCTTATAAGATGAGATTCGGTTTCTGTCTTATGGTCTCTGTGCACTTAAGCAGGCCCATTCTGGGGATTTGCAGACTGAGCACTGGATCAGTCAGGATCTGGGAGTTCTGTACCAGCTGGAGCTGTTTTGAAAGATTACCAAGAGGAAGGGAGGAATATGTGTATTGTCAATCGCACGAAGCTAGGAAGAGATGTTTCAAGCTTACCAGAAACACAGAAAGCCACTTTCCAGAAAGTAGACAAGTTTCCAGATTTAGTCACAAGATTGGCAGTGCCGTTGTCACCTTTGCAGGCACAGGTGCAAGGCCATTAGGCTTGCATGTGTGATTTCCTTGGTTTTTCAGCTGATACAAAGAAAGCCTGATTGCTTTGCTTTGCTAGCTAACAATAGGTAGCAGCTGTGGGTTCACTCAACAATGGCTGGGAGGGAACAGTTTCCTCTGGGGGTATATTTAAATCGGGAAAGTTGCTTTATTGGAAAGGGGGCTGGTAGAAATTGCTGCTGCAGGTGGTTCTGCTGTAGGATGCCAGGATTTGTCAAATACACCTAAAATAATAACTATTTTTTAGAGTACAAAAGACATCCTAAAAATGGAAGGTGTTTTCTCAGTGCTTCTTTATTTTGTTAAAATATTGTAAATGATTGATTGAAAGGAATCAAATCCAAAATGTTGGTAGCTATTAATGATTGATGACCCCTTAGGAAAATGGAGTCATGTTTGGAGTCAGTGACAAGTTAGAATTGCCTTTGCTTACAGTCCTGCTTGGTGGCTACCTATGTTGAGGTTTTACACTGGAGCTGACAGTGTAAGAGGCACTAAAGATAGGAGGATACTCTTTGTGTTCCAGAATCATCCCTCCAATTGGTGAAGTCATGAGTCTAATATGTTCTCCAGTTAGGGCACCTGCCTTAGACTACTCAAGCCAGTGAAACAGAGTGTAAGTCAGAAAGAATGTGAAGGTTTATTAGGAGATTTGATCCCACTGGAGCCTGCAGAGCAGCCAGGCTGTACCTGCTGAGTCTCCAAAGACAAACTTTTACTTGAGAATCTTTATATTATTTTTTAAAGAGGTTCAAGCCGTACTTCTAGCCCACGGATTGTATGGCTTGAGACGTTCGTCTTTACAAGATAGTGACAAAGGACTCTTCCTTCGAAAGAGATATGTGCTGGATGTCCCCTCTTCTGGCTAAAGAGAACCTAACAGATGCCTAGGCTTCATCCTGACTCAGGGGATGTGGAGAGTCACAGGTGGTCTGATAGACTAAAACAGAACTATTAGCATCAGCTGAAAACAGTGAACAATGTGATTACTGTGAGTTGAAAACACAGTCATTAAGCTACTTATGAGGAAAGGGACGGTAGGAAGAGGAAGGAGCAAAACCTACAGGTTTACTGTGGTATTAGTTATGTCAAGCTTTCCATCATCCACTTAAAAAAAAATCAGGTTGAGGAGCTTTAGGGTCACAAATCATATATATGAGGTAGATTATAGGGGACTTCTTAGGACATTAGTAGGGACTCTGTTTTCTTGATTTCTGTGGCCATAATATTTCTCTGAAGATTTTGCTTGGTAAGTACTTAGAGGTCAAAAACACATTTTGAGTTATTATAGTTAGAGGGAAATTTTGCACAAATCTGTAGGAGTGCAGGGATTTCATAACAGAGTTACAGAGGTGAGGTCTAGCTGCTATGTAGGCCTTCCTGTAACAAGATGTCACCTGTCTGTTGGATCAATGAGTTATGAATCTTTAGATGCTGCTAGTATCTTTCTGTCGCTCTGTCTGTCTCTTCTGGTCCTTTCCCTACCTTGTGAGATCTGTTGATCAGGTGAGGTCTTTAAAAGCCATCTGAAATGCCGTAGGTGTCTGGTCGGACTGTGCTAGACTGGTTTAGGAGCAACCTTTTTTGTTGGTTGCCCTTAGTTGACTCTTCCCTATGACAATCCCACGAATTCACAGTAGAACTACTCTAGCACGTTTCAGTGGTCTGACCTTTTAGGAACAGTTCTGTCAGCCTGTGTTTTGGGACACCTCTAGTTGGATTTGTTCTGCCAATCTTTCGATTAGCAGTCAAGCAGTTAACTCTTTATACCACCGAAAGACTCATGTTATGAACGTGTAAATCCATGTGGCGGCCGCTTTATTTAGGACGAGAAGCTGCCCGTGCTCCCTAAGACATAAAATCAGGAGAGAAACTATATGTGGGCCTAATGTGGTCAGATGTTGCTGAAGGTGAAAAGGCTAATAATTGTAAACTACTGATTAAAAATTCTTGCCTTATCTCTCAGGCTGACTAGAGAAATTAAAATGACTAACCTGGAGACTGAGGTATTTTTTTGAGATCTTGCCAAAGAGTCTCAGCCAGGTAACCTCCCAGTTCCTCTAACAAGCCACCCCCCACCCCCCTGACTCAGTATTTCACCTTGTGATGCAACCTGACAGCCTGAACCCTGTGCCTTAAAATGAGGCTGTTATACTGTCCTGGTGACATCATTCACCTTGCAACTCCATTCCACCCAGTTAACTGAGAAAGATGCAACTGTCCCCCACCCCCGCACCCCACCTAACTCAGTCTCACCTTGGGATCCAACTTAACAACTCCGAACCCTGTGTCTTAAAATGAGACTATGATACTATCCTGGTGACATCATTCACCTTGCAACTCCATTCCACCCAGTTAACCGAGACAGATGCAACTCCCCCCGCTCCCGGCTGCACCTGCAGAACCCCCGTCTTTTTTTGTCCTGTAGCCTTTCTTCCTCCTTCATATAAAATCCTCCAGTTTGAGATGAGATGTTCCGATGCCTTTTTAGGGTGCAAACCCACTGTCTTCTCAGATCACCAGCCCTCTGAGTGAAGCTCGGTCACTCTCCTGTATATCTGGCTTTGTGGTGACAGGCAGTTCAAAGCTGTGACCAGTTACAGTGGTAGAGTTAGAAATGAGATATGCTACAAGAATGGACAACAGAGAAACTCAGGGTGTCCATAGGTAAAGCTACAATTTTGAGAAGTTCATCTTCTTTGCCAGCTGTGACAAGTTTTGTTAGTATTAAAATGTATTCTTTGATATTTTTTTGGGGGTTGCAGCATGGAGTAACATTCTTTCCTTTTTTTATTTCTAATGCCAGTCAGAATATTGCTCAGGTTGTCTTAGTATACAAGTTTTTTTGGTTTGTTTGTATAATTCCTTCTTTCTGTCATATAGAAACCAACTCTTGACCAAATTATCAAAGCCCCAAAGTTTTTCTTCTGTATTCTCCCTTTACTGGCTTCCTTCCTTGATGCCCTTTCATCTGCTTGACAGTCCATCCTTTTCTTATCCCTTCTAGATGTCCAGGGCTGTGCAATCTTGTGTCTTCTACTGGTGTCAAATCTGGGTTCAAGATCCTGGCTTCACGAAGAGTATGAGGAGGTCGTTTATTAAAAGTGCCAGTGGCTGATAACTACTCCAGTGGGCATCGTTAGATGGAGTCATGACTGTCTCTAGCTAATCCTTTTGGTATCTGCCGGTTGGGGTTTATGGTGGAAGCAACACTGGGATGGGCTGGTTGCAATGTGTATTCTTCTTGATAGGCTTTGAAATCAGATAGGCCGGGGTGATATCCCAGATTTTTCCCTTAATAGTTTCATGACTTTAAACAAGTTTGTAGGGTTATGCTAGTCAGTATATGCATCTTCTCCTATTACAGTCAGCTCTGCTCATCCCAGAAGCATGCTCCAGAGGGATTCAGACATAGCTACAATGCCAGGCATGGCATGACGAGGTCAGTGGCCAAGGCCATGGAATGCCTTAGCAAGGAAAAGGAAAATATCTATCCTTGGACATGAAGTCCCTGGGAACACTGGCTAACCAAGGACTTGGGAACAAAACAAAAAGCCTTGACCCCTGTTGGAATGGTAGATAAGCTGGTGTCCTCTGTTAGGTGGTGGCAGAAAGCTATATTGGTCAGTTACCTCCCTTGGCTGTCTGGTAAGTAAGCTGCCCTAATCAATCATGTGTCATGATCCCTTGTTCCAGGGTCTTTCATTAGTCTCTTGTAGATGGGATGACCTTGGGTCCAGACGCCACTGGGTTGTTGTACAGCAAAGTTCTATACCCTCTCTGTGCCACAATTTTCTCAACTATGTAATGTGATGAAAATATTTAAAGCACAAGGTTATTGTAATGATTTGTATAGGTAGGTAGGTAAGGCTGTTATTACGGGTGTCAACATATGAAAAAGATTGTTTATTCACATGTGACTCTCATGCTCAGAGAACTTCCATGACTTCTTGTATTATCCTAGAGAATTAAATCAGAAACTTTCATCTTGGCATTTATGATTCTACAAGATTGGACTTAAAGCTCAATACTCTAAGAATCTTCTGGACACTCTCTTTCCATTCCTTCTCCAAACTACAGTCAGATTTATTTAAGGGGAGGAGAGGGCTTCTTCTAGAGAGCAGTGAGCTGTGTGTAAATCCAAGGAATGTCAGTAGTATTTGTAGAAAAACACCATATGGAAATCCCAAAGTAAGTCCTCTTGCCTTTGGGCTACACAGGGATAGAGTGTAGGGGCATGCAGGGGACTGCTGAGAATCCATGAGCATGTGACAGGTTGTCATCACCATTAAAAAACTGACACAGAGAAAAACAATGTCTTGTTGTCATGCATTGAATTGTGTCCCCCCATGGCATGTGACTGGGCCATGATTCCCAGTATCTTGTGACTGTCGTCCCTTTTGTGGTTTTCCTATGCTGTATGTTAAAGGATTAGGGTGGGACTGTAAATCCCTTTATATGATCACCTCCCTGCTCCACTGTAAAGGGAGTCCCCCTGGGGTATGGCTTGCCCCACTCTTAATCCTTTCCTCTTGCAAGCGATAAAAGGGAAGGGAAGCAGGCAGAGAACTGGGAACCTGACACCATCAAGCAAGCAGCCCTCGCAGAAAAGCGCATCCTTCAGACCTGAGGTTCCTGCACCAAGATGCTCCCTGGACAAAGACTGACACAATACTGGGCTGTCCTCCAGAGCCGACAAGGGGAAAGCCCTGCCCTGGAGTGGACACCCCGAATATGAACTTGTAGTCTACCAGACTGTGTAAAGAATAAACCTTCCTTTGTTAAAGCCATCCACTCTGTGGTATTTCTGTTAGAGCAGCCCTGGCTGACTGAAACATTGTCTCAAAGTAGAGTCACTATTGTCCAGATTTTCAATCCAGTGGGTTTTCAGGACAGTTTTAATCTATTATAACATGCTACCTCCTGTTATCCAGGATGGAATAGGTGTGGGCTGAATAACAAACCTCATTTGCAGCCATTAACAACTTTGTGATTAATTTCTGCAATCCCATGTGATACCCTATGGAAAAAGGGCCCTAAGCAATCTTCTCCTATTCTCAGCCTTTCCTGTGTGCTGCTTTTGCCTTTCAGTTGGGAATGCATTGCTGGCTGGGACTCAGGGCACTTGATTTGAAATCTGCTAAAGAGAGGTCACCAAATCTTGACCTCTCTTCACTGACTCATGCTGAATTCCACATTCAAAGAAATCACGTTTGGATGTAAGACCACTGATGACTCCTTTTGTGTGCTGTCCTTAGTATACTAACGAAGCCTTCTAGCCTGTGGATTTACCACTGAAGGGCTTATTTGGTGCTGTCTGTCATGTCCCCCGCCCAGAACAAGTCTTAGCCCCTCCACCTGCTTGTCAGATCTCCAGTGGAGAATGCACTGTGATGTCAGATACAGCATCCCGGCGGGTCACTACAGCTTGGCTTGATCCCTCATTTTTTCTATGTCTGCCGTACGTCCTTATGCTCCAGGAGCCTTGGGAGTCTCAAATTACAGAGAACTTGTCAGATAAATATGGAAACCAAAAGCACTTTGAAGAAACAGAACAGACATCAGTTGGCCAGGGGAGCATTCCCTCGTTTCCAGATATCCAGGAAACCAAGTTTGTAAAGCAGATTCAGAATAATGGCAAAAATAGTTAATAGCTTCAGCTAACACTAAGTTGAGTGGCTTTCATCAAGTCATTTCCCCTGAATCTAGTTTCCGCACAGTGAAATGCAGGATGGTTCCCCTGTCTCCGAGGACTGTGGAGTTGATTCAGTGAGAAAGTATATGAAGGTATGCCGTGAAATGTAGGAGATCATTGGTGGAAAAACACTGTAGAGCAGGTAAAATGCGACACAAATGTCCCATATCAATTTTCAGAGTGAGTACACTGCAGCGATTTAGAGCATGGGCCTTGAAGTCAAGCTGTGTTTCCTGACATTCAACCTCTGCCATTTGTTAACTGTAGTTTTGGGTATGTTAGTCTCTCTTAGGCTGAGCTTTCTGACCTGTAAAATGGGGAAAATTTTGGCACCCATTGTCAGTGATAGATATCCAATAAGCAAGAGAAACTTGGGCTTCCTTGTGCTTCCTTGTGACTCAAGCAAGGTAATCGATGTGAAACTCTTGAGTAAGGATTAGTAGGTAAGCGTAAGTAAGCCCAGGTGTGCCGTGCCTGTTGGGTCTTAGGCCCCTGTCAGTAATTATAGATTTGAAAACAGGCTTTGACTCTGTGGTAAGGTGCCCTGCAGTCAGGAGCAAGATGCCTCCCTTTAATCTAGTTAAACAATATAGTATGGATTGCTGCAGCTGATCTGGTAAGCAAGGTAACTTCATTGCTTACCTTGCCTGTTGGATAATGTACATACCGTAGGGTTCAAACTCACGGCGACTCTGTATGTATCAGAGGAGAACTGTGGTCTGTAGATTTTCAATGACTGATTTTTTGGTAGTAGATTGCCAGGCCTTTGTGCCGTTAGTAGGTAAGAGTTTCCGTCCCCCGGGGGCCCCGCCACAGTGCCCTTATGAGGAGAATGGATTAATGAATCGGAAGAGCTTACCACTGAGTACTTAGTTCCTGGCTCCCGGTAAGCTGTCACTACTAACAAGTGTAATTTATTAGCAAAATACTAAAACAGTAAATATTGGGTAAACTGTGGTGAAATAATCTACTTTCACACATCTGGTGACATTTGATTTTAAACAGCTTTGTGAGGTCAATAGGGCAACGATTTTTGTCACTTTATAGCTTTCTTAAGATCTTAAGGTCCCCTTAAACACCCTGTGCAAATTAGGTGGTAAGCCTTTCATTAGAATTTAGAGTTGTTGGGTTCCTCTCTTACAAGGGCTCATATGAATTATGACAGTATCCAAAATAGTAGTAGTCCAGAGGGAGGGCCTCCTCTGCCATTTCCTCTGCCACCTCACAGGTGGCAGCCTTGCTCCTCTGCCTATGCTTAGCCCCTGTTCTGCCCCCACAGCGTGAAGGTATCCACTAGGCCAAGAAAGGAATAAAGGCGGTTTCTTCATTTTTTTCTGCGTTGGAAAAACACAGGTACATTGCAGCCCATCTTTTCTTATTCTAAATAAATTTTATTATGAATTAGAATGTGGCTTTTTTCTAATATGATTTAGGAATATTGCTGTCTAGTGTGTCTGTTTTTTATAAGAGGCTGTCTTTTTTTCTATTTTGTTTTAAACTTCTGTGTTAATCACACCAGGTATCTCTCTGTCATTTGGGGACCCACTCTGTATTAATGAATATAGATTGGACTCTTCCTAATTGTTCTCTGAACACCTCCCAATTTGCAGGAGGGTAATTGATTTCAATCAACTTCTTTAGTGCACTCTCTACACTCTTGAAGCCTGTAATTTTCAAGTTCAATATTTGTGTGCTGGTACCCTCAGGAGTGCTTCAGTTGGATCTTTTATAATCTTTGAATTCTAACCAGTCACCAGCTTAGTGTGTATTCATCATGAAAACTAATTATTTTTTACATGGATGGGCTTTGTGTTAAACCATATCTCATGTACAAGAATGTTCATCTTCTGAAAAGTAAAACTACAAAAGCATTTTAAATTTTCAAACATGTATTTTTTACAAAAAGGACCTTCGTGAACAATGTATTATACATTTCCCATGTTTTTACCTGTGTACTAGTGTCATGGGCTGAGCTGTGTGCCCCCCAAAATATGTGTAGCCATGTGGCTGGGCCATGATCCCCAGTATCTTGTGACTCTCCTCCATTATGCTGTATGTTAAAGGATTAGGGTGGAACTGTAAATCCCTTCATAGGATTACCTTCCTGCTCCACTGTAAAGGGAGTTTCCCTGGAGTGTGGCTTGCTGCACCTTTAATCCTTTCATCCTGAAAGAGATAAAAAGAAAGAAACACAGGCAGGGAATTTGGGAACCTCACACCATCCAGCAGCTACCACTGGGAGAAGCTTGCGTCCTTCAGACCTGAGGATCCTGCTCCAAGATGCTCCCTGGACAAAGACTGACACAATACCAGACTTTCCTCCAGGGCTGACAAGGGGAAAAGCCTTCCCGTGGAGAGAAGCATCCTGAATTTGGACTTGTAGCCTACCAGACTCTGTGAGAGGAAACCTTCCTTTGTTAAAGCCATCCACTGTGGTATTTCTGTTAGCGCAGATCCATTTGACTGAAACAAGTAGTGTCTAGGATAACACTACAATGTTTAGCGGATGGCTGTACATGTGAACAGTTAAAAGGAAAATAGCTAACAGCTGAGAGGAATTCACTGGGTAGATAAATTTGATTTACAGTATTTCAGTTTTGGCTTCATGTCTATAAGTGCGGATATGAAAAAGAAGTGTATTGGGATTCCTGGTTAGCTTTTTGCTGATGGTGCAACTTTCATGCATTTATTTTTAGTTGTTCTATGAGCACTTTTCTTTGCCTCCATCCACATTTCGAAGTCTGTGATTGTTTACTATATCTATGTAGAATTTCGAGTGACTCAGTTTTTAGTTTGGAGCCCTGATGGTACAGTCATAAAGATTTCAGAAGCTATCCAAATTTTGGCAGTTGAAATCCACCAGCTACTCCTTGGAAGCCCTCTGCGGTAGTAGTCTTCTATCTTATTAGGGTCACTATGAGTCAGAGCTGACTCGACAGCAACTAACGACAACAGTTTGAGACTGAGAGTAGCAGTGGTTGAGTGGCAGTGTTCTTTCCTTTCATGAGTGAGACCTGTGTTTAATTCCTGGCCAATTTGACGTCCTGTGCAACATCTACCTTTGTGGCACTGGAGAGTTGAGGTTTGCTCTGGTGCTAAACAGGTTTCAGCGGAGCTTATAGGATTAGAAGGACCAGAAAGAATGGCCTTATTATTTCATCTAGTTGAATCAGTCTGCCAATTAGAGTGCTTTGGATCACAATAGCCCAGTTGATACCTGACGATGCAGATGGTGCGGGACTGAGCGGTGTTTACACTCTATTATGCCCAGGATCACAGTAGTTGGGGGCTGACTGCACAGCAGTTAACAGTACAGCTTTTTTAGTCAACACGTGATACTTTATCATTATTTCTGTCTTTGAGACTGCAAAATGCCTTGTTACATTTCTCACTCAGATGAGGTATCGACCTGAATTGAGACTATAGACATTTTCATCATTAAATTTCTATTTCTATCACAGTCCAAGTAGGTCATTCTCTTGTAACTATTCCTTCACCTGGACAACTACAGAATGCTCACTCGACATCCTACCTTTCTTTTCTCCGTACTTGAACTTGTACACAGACTACTGCCAGAGTCATTTTCCCAGTCCTTGTCTCGTTCCCTTGTTCCATGTCCAGTGGCCACGTGTTTCCACCGACCTGACATACAGGAGCACCTATTACCAGATTAATGCACCCGCCTTTTCAATTCTGTTTGCTGTTACAGCTATGTAATCCTGATGTCCTAGCCACAGAAATGTCTGTGACTCCTTGAACAGCCTGTGTGTTTGCACAGACCTCTGTGTCTTATTTTGATGCTTCCTAAACTAGCAGTACCCTTCTGGTCATCTAACTGTCTCATTTCACGTGTCTGCATTTACTGTTGTTAGGTGCTGTTAAGTCAATTCTAACTTAGAGTGAATTAGTGTACAACAGGACCGAACTCTGGTCCTGCACCACCCTCACAATCGTTGACTCCATGATGTTGGCAAGCCTACTATCAGTCCATCTCCTGGAGGGCCTTCCTCATTTTCGCTGGTCCTATATTTTACCAAGCATATGTCCTTCTCCATGGAATCAAACTTCCTGATAACATGTCTGTAGTACATAAAAACAAAGTCACACCATCTTCACTTCCAAGGAACACTCCATTGTACTTCTTTGAAAAGCCATGAAACCCTCTTAGTCCATTGCTGTTAAGTCTATATGGACTCATACTGACTCCAAGGGCAGAGTGGAACTGGTCCATAGAATTTCCAGGGGTCACCTGGTATGTTAAAACTGCTGACCTTTTGCTTAGCAACCATAGTACTTAACCATGAAACCATCAGGGTTTCCTCTTTGAATACAGATTTGTCCATTCTTCTGGCAGTGAAAGGTATACTAAGTATTCCTGACCAGTACCATAATTCAAATGAATTAGTTGTTCTTTGGTCTTTTTTTCCCATTGCATTTTTTTTTATTGATTGGATCAATATGTACATTCCCATCTAAATGTGCATGCTCACCTATATGAGGCTCCCACTGCTCTCCCTGCCAGGTGACAGCACAGTCTTTCTCTCTGCTCCATATGTGTCATATCCTCCCAACAATCTCCTATACCCTTGTTTCCACCCACTCCCCTACCTCCAGTTAGAGGTCAACAGGACAAAATGTTATAGATGCATAGATCTTTAAAGTGCACATATCATATGGTCACTCTGTGTCATGAAGTCTAGTACATTCCTGTCCGACTAGTTGACCTCGATTATGATTTATGGACAGGGTCAGCATTCGGGCCAGGTGCCATTCTGCCAGGGCAAGTCCAAGGCCTCTGTACCATCAGTTGCAGTCTTTTAGTGGAGATCTCACAGTGGAATCCTTTTTATTCCTGTGTTGGCAGTGAGACTCAACTTGGTGAGCTCCATCATGGCTATCACTGGTGGTGGCCGGGCACCATCCGGTTCTTCCAGTCACAAATCGAGGTAGTCACCCACTCTCGTGGGTCTCTTTGTCTTCTGAGTTCTCTTTTCCCCATGTCGTTTTGGTCCTTGGTAATCATCTGTTCCTGCTGAGTTGGGACCATTTGCTGTGTCCTCAGATGGCAGTTTGGCAGCTTTTAAGACCCCAGACACGAATCACCAATGTTGGGTGCAGAGGGCTATCTTAGCAAATCACTAGTTGTGCCAATTGGCCTCGATTTCCCCTGAGAGCATGGTCTTTGGCCCCGCTCCCCAGCTAGTCTGTGCTTGCAATTTTGGGTTAAGATAGGAGGAATAATCATGTTATGTTGAGGTCTAGTTAATAGTGATAGCCTTTCTAATGTGTGCTGTCACTGATTTCACCCAACCAAATTTCTAGCAACTGTCTAATCTAACCTCCCCTCCCCTGCCTTCCTTCCCCACACTTGCAGCTGTCAAAGAGTCTTGTTTACTATGCATGAGTCTGTTTTTAAGTTCTTATTGTTGGGGTCTCATACAATATTTGTCCTTTCGTTGCTGAGTAGTTTCACTCAGCATAATGTCCTCCACTTTAAACCAGGTTATGAGATGTTTCCTAGAATCATCATTGTTCCTTATTGTTGCATAGTGTTCCATTGAGTGTATATACCGTATTCTACCTATCCATTCCTCTGTTGTTGCACATCTGGGTTGATTCCATGTTTCTGCCAGTGTGGACTGTGCTGCGATAAACATTAGTGTGGATGTTATCAGTTGGTGCGAATGGCCTTGTTTCAGTAGGATATATTCCCAGCAGTGGAACTACTGGGTGAAATTATATGTCTATATCCAGCTTTTTAAGGAAGCACCAGATTGCTTTCCAAAGAGGTTGCAACATTTTACAATCCCACAAAGTGTGTCGGAGAGTTCCATTTTCGCAACAGCCTCTCAAACACTTGTTGTTTTGTGTTTTTTGGATTATGGCCCACTTTGTTGGGGTGAGATGGTATATCATTGTAGTTTTGATTTGGATTTCTTTAACAGCTAATGATAATGAGCATGTCTGCATGTGTTTTTTGACTGGATCTCTTCTTTAGAGAAGTATCTGTCCATTTCCTTTCCCCAACACTTATTTGGATGATTTACCTTTTTCGTGCATATATTTTGTAGTACCTTGTAGATTATGGGGATCAGGCGTCCGTCTGACATAATAGTTGCCAATATTTTTCCCATTGTGTAGATGGCCTTTTAATTATAGTAATAAAGTCTTTGGATGAGCAAAAGTGTCTGATTCTTAATAGTTCCCATTTGTCTGTTTTTTCTCCTGTTGCTTGTGGTTTGTTGCACAGATTTTGAAGTCTGTCTGTGTTGTGTATTAAAACTTCCATTGTTGTTCCTAACTTTTCTTGGATGAGCTTTGTCATTTTAGGTTTGATATTTAGGTATTTTATCCAGTTGGAGTTGGTTTTTGTATAAGGTGTAAGATATGGGTCTTGTTTAAATTTATTGCAGATGGATATCCAGTGTTGCCAGCAGTATTTGTTGAAGAAACTGTTTTTACCCCAGTTTAATGTCTTAGGGCCTTTGTTGAATATCAGCTGTTCATAGGCAGATGGTGTCATCTCGGGGGTCTCATTTCTGTTCCATTGATCGATCTGTCTGTTCTTGTACCAGTACCAGGCTGTTTTGACCACTGTGGCAGTGCAGTATGTTCTAAGGTCGGGTAATGAGAGGCCTCCCAGTGTGTTCTTCTTCTTTAGTAGTACCTTACTTATCTGGGGCTTCTTCCTTTTCCAAACAAATTTGGTAATTTGTTTCTCCATCTCATTAAAAAATGACAGTGTATTGGGATTGCATTATATAAGTAGATTGCTTTGTGTAAAATAGACATTTTCACGATGTTAAGACTTCCAATCCATGAGCAGGGTAGGTTTTTCTATTTATCTAAGTCTCTCTTAGTTTCTTGTAGTAAGGGCTTGTAGTTCTCTTTGTAAAGGTCTGTTATGTCTCTGGTTAGATTAATTCCTAGGTACTTTATCTTCCTAGGGACTGTAGTAAATGGTATTGATTGGATGATTTCTCCATTAACAGTCTCATTGTTGATATAAAGGAATGCTACTGATTTATTTATGTTTCTCTTGTATACTGAGACTTTGCTAAACTCTTCTATCAATTTGAGTAGTTTGCTTATACATTGTTTGGGATTCTCTGCATATACAATCATATCATCTGCAGACAGGGAGATTTTGACTTCTTCTTTGCCGATGCAGATGCCCTTTATTTCTTGGTCTTGTCTAATTGCTCTTGCTAGAACTTCTAGTACAGTGTTGAATAGGTGAGGTGAGAGTGGGCATCCTTGTCTAGTTCCTGATCTCCAGGGAAAGTCTTTCAGTGTCTCTCCATTCAGGATGACGTAGCCAGTTGGCTTTGTAAAAAGGCCCTTATTGTGTTGAGGAATTTTCCGTCTATGCCTGTTTTGCTAAGAGTTTTTAGCATGAATGGGTGTTGGACTTTATTGAATGCCTTTTCTGCATCAATGGACAAAATCAGGTGATCCTTGTCTTTTGTGTTATTTATGTAGTTAATCACATTAATTGTTTTTCTGTTGCTGAACCAGCCTTGCATCCCTGGTATGAATCCAACTTGGTCATGACGGATTATTTTTTGGATATGTTGTTGTATTATATTGGCAAGAATTTTGTTGAAGGTTTTTGCATCTAGATTCATGAGTGATACCGGTCTGTAGTTCTCTTTTTGGTTGGGTCTTTCCCTGCCTTTGGTATCAGGGTTATGCTGGCTTCATAGAATGAGTTTAGGAGTACTCCATGACTTTCTATACTGTGAAATAGTCTCAGTAGTATTGGAGATAACTCTTCTCTAAAAGCTTGGTGGAATTCTGCAGTGAAGCCACCTGGACCCGGGGTTTTTTCGGTTGGCAGTGTTTGGATGTCATTTTCAATCTTTTCCTTTGTGATGGGTTTATTAAGTTGTTCTGCTTCAACTTGTGTTGATTTTGGTAGGTGATATGAATCAAGGAATTTGTCCATTCCTCTAGGTTTTGAAATTTGTTAGAGTACAATCCTTGATAGCATTCTGTTAAGATATTTTTGTTTTTTGTTGAATCTGTTTTCACCACTCCCCTCTCATTTCTAATTTGGGTTATTTGTTTCTTTCCTGCTTTTCTTTGTTAAGTTTAGCCCGTGGTTTGTCAATTTTGTTGATCTTTTCAAAAAACCAGCTTTTAGTCTTTTCAGTTTTTTCAATTGTTTTTCTATTCTCTAATTCATTTAGCTCTGCTCTAATCTTTATGATGTCATTTCTTCTAGTGCCTGAGGAGTTCCTCTGTTGTTCTCTCTCTACTTGTTCAAGCTGTAGGGTTAGTTCCTTGATTTGATTTCTTTCTTCCTTCCAGATGTCTTCATTTATGAATATAAACAGACCTCTGAGCACTGCTTTGGCTATATCCCATAGTTTCTGGTAGGAAGTGTTTTCATTCTCATTGGAATCCATGAATTTGTTTATTTCATCCTTGATTTCTTCCATAAACCATGGTTTCTTCAGCAATATGTTGTTCAGTTTCCAAGAGTTCCACTTTCTATCTATGTTTTTTCTGCTATTGATTTTCACTTTTATGGCTTTATGATCTGAGAAGATGCTTTGCATTAATTCAATGGTATGGATTTTGTTGAGAATTGCATTATGTCCTAACACATATTCAATTCTGGACAGTGTTCCATGTGCACTGGAGAAGAAGGTATAGTTGTCTGCTGATGGGTGGAAAGTGCTGCATATATTGATGTGGTTTTGTTGGGTATTTGTGTCAGTGAAGTCTTGTGTATCTTTACTGAGCTTTTGTCTAGATGATCTGTCCAGTATTGAGAGTGGAGTGCTGAAGTCTCCCAGTATTATTGTCAAGTGATCTAACACTTGTTTGAGTGTAGTTAGTGTTTCATTGATGTATTCAGGTGCTCTGATATTACCAGCCAATTAGGTGCATAAATATTTAATGTAGGTAAGTGTTGCTTGTGTACTGAACCTTTCAGCAATAAATAGTGTCCATCTTTGTCCACGATGGTGGATTTGACATTAAAATTGATTTTGTCAGAGATTAGAGTTGCCACACCTGCTCTTCTTTGTTCATTGTTAGCTTGATATATATTCTTCCATCGTTTAATTTTCAGTTTTTTCCTATCTTTGGGTCTCAGGTGAGTTTCTTGTAGACAACATATAGATGGGTCATGTCTTTTGATCCAAGATGCGACTCAATTTCGCTTTACTGGAGCATTCAGTCCATTGACATTCAATGTAAGTATTGATATGTATGTGTTCATGGCTGTGATATGTTTATTTTTGTGTTGATGTTTTCTCTGTTATTCTTATTAGTCTGTTCTGGGGCATTCTTTTTTGTGAGTTGATTTTTCACCCTTTTCAGAGTTGATGTTGTAGTTGTTGAGATTTTTGTATTACGTTTCTTGAAATGGTATGATACATCTTTGTTGTGCTTTATAGCTGCCCCTATGATCCCCCTTTATGAACTATATATAAACCCAATTTTAATTACTACCAGTCTTGTCATCTTCCTCTCCATCTGTAAGGAGTATAATGACTGTGTTACATCCCTCTTCTTAATATGATGGCACCATAGTTTTCATGATAATCACTGGATTGCTTCTTTCCGTATTAAAGCTGTGATTGGCTTTGGAGCCTTCTCTAACTAGGTGGCGTTCTTAATAATGTGTAATTCTAAAATATAAAGTTAGTGGTTTTGTTCTTCTAAGCCAAGGCCAAGAACTTGTTTGAGTATTTGTTTTAGTTTTGGTTTGGTTTTTACAAAGTCCCTCAGTGTCTGTTTATTTGTGAATGTCTTAATCTCATTTTCGCATTTCAAAGACAGTTTTGCAGGACATATAATTCTTCATTGGAAGTTCTTCTCCTTCAAGACTTTGAATGTGTCCTCCCACTGTCTCTGTGCCAGCATCGTTTCTGCTGAGCAATTTGATGAAAGCCTACAGGAGTTATCCTCTGAAAGTTAGCTTTGTTTTCAGTTTTGCTGCCTTTAAGAGGTGCTACTTACGTTTCATTTTGTTAAGCTTTATTATAATATGTCTTGGAGTCTTTCTTTTGAGATCTATATTGGGTGTTGTATGATCTGCATCTCAGATGTCTATGTTCTCTTCCTTCATGATTTCTGGGAAGTATTCTGTCAACAGCTCAGCAACCATACTCTGTGTGTTCTCAGGTGTCTCATCCTGTTCCGGGACTCCAATTAATCGAAGATTGTTCCTCTTAATAGAGTCCCACATGCTTCCTAATGCTTCTTCATTTTTCTTCTTTCTTTTTTCTGATTTCTGCTCATAGATGCTGGTGTCAGTAGCTCTGTCTTCAAAGTCAGAAATTCTTTTTTCCATTTTTTCCATTCTGTTTTCTTGGCTTTAAATGGAAGTTTCTATGTCTTTGATTTTGTTTTTGATCTGTTCAATTTCAGAGTACTGGTGTTCCATCAGATCGAACAGCTTGTTTAATGTCTCCTTTTGTTCTGCTGCATTTTGTATAAGGTCTAGAACGGCTCTGTTTGTATTCACTTTCTGAGGCTTTCATAAAAGTTTCTTGATCTGGAAAACTCCTTGGTTGCTTTGTTTGGAAGCCTTCTGAAGCCATGGGTGATTTCTTGTATGGCACAACTGTCTGTTGCTTTTTGGGTCCCATGTGAGTAAGTAGAGGCTGAAAGTGATACTGTGAGGATTGACTGCAGATGTTTGTCTAGGCTGTCTTAAAATGTAAAGCAAAAGATAGCTGACCAGGTCCAAAGTCAGTCAGATTTTCTGGTGTAGAGGTCCCTCTTCCCAACTGGCAAAGGAAGCACCACTATATCCAACCCCAGATGATAGAAACTAGTTCAGAATAGAGCAGTGCTACTGCCCTGTTGGCCACTGTTGACAGGGCCCAGCCTTAGGCGACACTGTGTAAACTACTGCTTTTCTGGTAGAAAAGCCCTCTCTTGTGGGCAGGTACTGGCTCCCAAGTTAAGAAATAGGTCCAGCTGCAGCCACCGTATCCAGGATGGCACTCTCCACATAGGCAACAGATAAAGGGGCTAAAGATCCAGAGATGTAGTGATTCATCTGCCTGTGTTTGCGGGCCCCCACTGTAGGTGACAGTGTGTTAATTACTGCTTTTCTGTCAGAGAAGCACTGTCCTGTTTGCAGGCAGTGGCTCCCATGCTAAGAATTAGGTCCCGCTAAAATGTTCGTATCGAACATGGTGTCCTGCACTGTGGCAGTGCAGTTCTGTAGAAACCACACTGTGGCAGTGATAAAAAGACAGGCCCAAAGTGGCTAGATTAACAGAATCCTAAGCCTGGCTCTCAAAATATGGGAATTTCACCTGTCTGTCCCCCTAGCAGTGTGTGTCTAGCGGCTAGGTAAGACCCAGCTCCACCTGATGGCCAAGACACAGGAAAAAAAAAAGTCAACATGGTGCATTTTTCCTTTAGTTCATAAGAGCCAGGGCCGGCTACGAGCAGGAGTCAGCAAAAGAGAGGAGACTTTTCGTTCAGTGGTATGAATTCCAAATTAACAGCCCTGTGCCATGTCCTTGAGGCTCAGTAGGTGACCAGAAGGCTCCGTTTGATTATCAGTTTAGTTATTGTTTTCCAGAGGGATATAAGGAGATTTGTGCTTCATCCGCCATCTTGACTACACCCCCCTCTGCTGTTGATTTTGACTTTTATGGCTGTATGATCTGAGATGATATGTTCCATCAGTTCAGTTTTATGGATTTTGTTGAGAATTGCTCTATGTCGTATACATGGTCTATTCTGGAGAATGTTGTGTGTGCACTGTCTGCTGATAGATGGAACATTCTGTATATGTCATTGAGGTCTAGTTGGTTAATTGTGGCAATAAGGTCTTCTTGTGTCTTTATTCCGCTTTTTTCTAGACCTCTGTTCAGTATTGATAATGTAGTGCTGAAGTCACCCACCATTATTGTGGAGTGATCGATCTCCTTTTTGAGTGTCGTCAGTGTTTCTTCAATGTATTTAGGTGGTCTAATATTAGGTGCACAAGTACTTAATATTGTTAAGTCCTGCTTGTGTATTGAAACTTTCAGTAATAAATAGTTTCCATCCTTGTCCACAGTGGTGGATTGTTCATTATCTGAGATTAGAATTTAGATAGATTATCTGAGATTAGAATTGCCACTCCTGTTCTTCTTCGTGTATTGTTATTTTAATACTTATTCTTCCATCTTTTAATTTTCAGTTTGTTTATATCTTTATGTCTATGGTGAGTTTCTTATAGGCAACACATGGATTGGTCGTGTCTTTTGATCCAAGATGTCACTCGTTGTTACTTTACTGGAGTGTTGTGTCGATTCGTATTCAATGAAATAACTGATAGGTATATGTTCAGTGCTGCCATTGTGGTATTTTTATTTTCATGTTGAGATTTCCTCTGTTATTATTAATCTGTTCTGGGACATTCTTCTTTCTGAGTTGATTTTTCTCCTTTCTCAGGGTTGGTTTTGTGGTTGTTGAGACTCATGTAGTACGTTTCTTGTTTTGATATGATGCATCTTTATTTGACCTTCCAGCTGCTCCTATTAGCCACGTTAATAAAGTATGTTTAAACCCAATTTTAGGTACTACCAGTCTTATTAACTTCCTGTGTATCCGGAAGGACTATGACAGCTGTCATACATCGCTCTTTTTTTTTCTGTGATTGAATGAAAATGTGCATTCCCATATAAATTCGCATGCTGACCTATATGCAACTCCCACTGCTCTCCCTGCCCAGTGACAGCACACCCTTCCTCTCTGCTAAATATATGTCCTATCCTCCCAACAGTCTCCTATCCCCTCCTCTCCACCCACTCCCATTCCTCCAGTAAGAGGTCAGCAGGATTACATGCTGTAGGTGCATAGAATCATAAGGTTCCCACAATATACAGTCACTGCGTCATGAGGACCAATCAATTACTGTCCAAAAAATTGACCTTCATTATGATTTATGGAGAGGGGCAGCATCAGGGCCAGGGACATGCTTCCTGGGGAACCCTGAAACTACTGGACCATCAATTGTCGTCTTTTATTGGAGATCTCAGAGTGCACCCTTACTTATTGTTTTAGTGCCAGTGAGACTCAATTTCGTTGGCCCTATCCTGGGTATCACTTGTGGTGGCTGGGCACCATGTGGCTCTTGTGGTCACAAGTTGATGTAGGGTTTCTGTCTTCTCTGTTCTCTTTCCCCCATGTCTTTCTTGTCATTGGTCATCAGCCATTCCTGTTGTGTTGGGACCATTTCCTGTACCCTCAGATGACAGCTTGGCAGCTTTTGAGACCCCAGACACCACTTACTGACATATATAGCTCTTTTTATTATCATGACATCATAGTTTTCTTGATACGATCAGTGGACCATTTCTTTCAATATTACAGCTTTGATAGAGTTTGGAGCCTTCTCCGAGTATGTTTCTGGGTGATGTGTTACTTATTTCCTTCTAAAATATAAAGTTAGTGGTTTTGTTCTAAGCCAAGAGATTCTTTCAGTGTATCTTCTAGCTTTGGTTTTGTTTTTCCACAGTCTTTGCATTTCTATTTACCTGTTAATGTTTTAATTTCATTTTCATATTTGAAAGATAGTTTGGCAGGATATATACTTTGTTGGAAGTTCTTCTCCTTCAAGGCTTTGAATGTTTCATACCACTGTTTCTGTGCTGGCATGGTTTTTGCTGAGAAATCTGATGGAAGCCTACAGGTTTCCCTCTGAATGTAAGATTTGCTTTGAGTCTTGCTGCCTTCAAGAGTTCTGCTTATGTTTCATTTTGTTAAGCTTGATTATGATATGTCTTGGAGTCTTTCCTTTGAGATGTATGTGGAGTGTCGTTCAGTATGCGTCTTGGATACATATATTTTCTTCTTTTAGAAGTTCTGGGAAGTTTTCTTTCAGCAGCTCAGCAACAATACTGTGTGTTCTCAGGTGTCTAACCCTCTTTAGAACTACAATTAATTGTAGATTGTTTCTGTTAATAGAGTCCCACATGCTTCTTAGTGCTTCTTCATTTTTCTGATTTCTCCTCATAGATGCTGGAGTCAGGAGCTCTGTCTTCTAAGTCAAAAAGTCTGTTTTCCATTTGTTCTGTTCTGTTTTCTTGGCTTTGAATTGCAGTTTCTATGTCTTTGATTTTGGTCTTGATCTGTTGGATTTCAGAGTACTGGTGTTCCATCTGGTCAAACAGCTTGCTTAATTTTTCATTTTGCTTTGCTGCATTTTTTGTATAAGGTCTAGAAGTTCTCTTTACATAATCCTTTTGTATTCATGTTCTGATAGTTTCAGAAAGGTTTCTTCATTTGGAATGTTCTCTGGTTCTTTTTGGGGGGGCTGTTCTCAAGTCATGAGTGATTTATTCATTATGGTTATATCCAGAGTTTGTTTGTTTTGGGACATTATGTGAGTCCATGGAGAGCTGAAGAGATGCTGTGAGGATGGACTGCAGTTGTTTCTCTAGGCCGTCTTAAAATGAGAGGTAAGAAGTATCTAACAGCTTCCAAAGGCAGTCTTGTTTTCAGGTGTACAGGTCCCTCCTCTCAGCTAGGAAAGTAACCACCTCTATATCGAACCCCAGCTATTATAAACTAGTTTAAAATACGGAAAGGCTACTCCACTGCTGGCCTCTGCTGTCAGATCCCAGCCATAGGTGACTTTGGGTAGAATACTGCTTTTATGCCAGAAATACTCTCTCCTCCTGTAAGTTGCTGCCTCCCAGTTTAGGAATTAGTTCCAGCTGAGTCCTCTGTATGAGTACATCCACCTTCGAGTGGAACATGATTGTGTCCTGCACAAACTCTCCACCTGCCTGAGTACAGACCACTCAATAGTGGAGGTGGAAAGAGAGGCCAAAGGTGCTGATATACACAGAGTCCAAGGCTGGGCTCTAAAAAATATGTCAATCAGAAGCACTGCCGATCCCACTATCAGTACTTCTGAGATTAGCTGCTGTTCCAGTCCCAGCTCTGCATGCTGGTAAGACAGAGGAAAAAAGGTTAAAATGGCAAGTAATCTTTGGTTAGTGAAAGCCAGCACTCACTAAGAATGGCAGTCAGTGAAAGAGAGGAAGTTTTCCATTCAGTAGTAAAGAGTCCAAATTCACAGCCCTCTTTCGTTTCCTATGGCTGGTTAGGTGTCCACAAGTCTGTGTTCAATTATCAATTCATGTCTTATTTTCCAGAGGGATTTAGGGAGATGTATGTTTAGTCAGTCATCTTCACTCCACCCCAGACTGTGTTTGTAAGGGTAAACATAAAACGAAAATCCTCTTTGCCATCAAATTGATGCCTTGTCAATGGCAATCCTGTTATTTCAGAACAGAAGTGGTTCATAGAATTTTCTTAGGTTTAATCTTTAAGGGAAGGATTCCCTGCATGCTGCAAAGGCTTTAATGCTTGTATATTCACTGAAAGGTTAGCAGTTTAAAATGTAATGGGTATTACAGAAGTAGGGTCTGCCTGTGTATTTGACAAATCAAAGCCTCAGAATCCTAGCCTTCACACATGGGATTGTTTTTATCAATTCAAGTTACCTTTGGTTGTGGCATGTTTGGTTGTTGAAGCTTCACAGAAGCACATCTTTCTTTTGTGGTACCTTCATGTAGGAGGGAATTGCCAATCTGTATGTTAATATCTCAGTGCAAACTATTTCTGCCACCCAGACAACTTGGGGTAAATAGCATCTGTTATATATAATGTTGAGACCAGACAGGCTGTAGAGTAAGGTGGCTTTACAAATTCAGTTATACTGTTTTTCTTGTGTAACAGTATTCCCATGAGTGTATCAGAACTGGCAATTCCTCTATTCCACATGGCCATTCAGGACCTTTGGCTATTTATAACTTGTCAAATTAACAGTTTATTTCCCTAATAGGACCTGTGATGTCACCATAATGTGATCAGTTGAGGCTGGCCTGCCTCATCTACTTTCCATTGGATGAAGTAGATAGAATGGATGAGGTATGTTCTCTTTCTTAAGACCTAGGCCTGGAAGTGGCATACATCCATCCTCTTCATACTGCATGGTAAATAAATTAGTTACATACTCTAGCATCACTCTGGGAGAGGCTCAGAAAAGTAGTCTAACCATTTGTCTGTAAGCAAGTTAGAACAATGCAAGTGTTCACACCACTGACAGTTGGCTCCGATGCTGCATTCTTCCTTCTTCAGTCCTTTCATGAGCCCCTTATCTCGAAATTAATTCTACGTCCTGTGCATTAGTCTGGGTCTCTCAAAGTATATATGTGTATAAGTCACCTGTTGATCCTTGTTAAAATACAGATTGTTAATCAGCAGGTCAGCAGTAGGTCCTAAGATTCTGCATTTTTTAGAACTTTCCAGATGGTACCCTGGAATTTGTCTGTAGGACACACTTCGAGTACTCAGGCTCTGGCCCATTTTCTGCTGCACTTATTCGACAGCGCTTGGCTTGGAATATAACTACTCAGACTTCGTGTTAGTGATTCATGTCCTTATGTTAACTGCCTTACTTTACTGCTCTTATAGGTGATAGATTCCAGATATTGTTGACTGTTTTTTTTCTTATCCCAAAATAAAACCTTCCGTACTTATTTATATGTAGCCCTGATGGCACAGTTATTAAAGTACTCTGCTGCTGACTGACAGGTCAGCACTTTATACTCACCGGGAAGTCCTTGGGTCAAAGGTATAATAACCTTCCATTTTCAGTTTTGGAAGCCCTGTGAGGCAGGTCTACCCTGTACTGTAGGGTTGCTCGCATTTCCCTGGCCTTTTTAGAATGGGAAGTACTGATTTATAAAGTCTCCATAAATATTTTAATATTTGAGGATTAGTTTCAACACATTCAGAATGTGGAGTCTAATCTTTTGAAAGGCAACATGATTTGTGTGTGGGACTAGATGGATCTAAGTTCATTTGCTTCTTTGAAAACTTTCTATTCAAAACACATTTCACAGTGTAGCCATGTGAAGGGAGAACTGCCAGAGAGCTGAGAGCTATGTGCAGTTCTGCAAAGGGAAACTGCATTTTAACAACGACTACTATGTCGTGTATCAATTTCCACAGAAATGCTAATCCTCAATGTTTGGGATTCGTTTTTAGATAGCTTCTCTGTTGAACAAGAGTGGATTTTTTGCCCACAAAGCTTTATTAGCCAGTTTTATCTATTCTCTTCAAGAAGTGGATGCTTTTTCTACCTGGAAGCACTTGATCATCTTCCATTTGTAAAGTCTCAACTCGGGTCTCAACCAACACTGGGTGAGAATGACTGTTCACAACTCGGCACCATTTTGGCCTGTTTGTTTTTTATCTCAATCTTCACAAATGCAGCCATATGCTTAGTGTTAGGGGCTGGAGTGGAAGAAGGAAGAGGTAATTAAGTGGGCTAGGGGTTCAGGTAGAAGCTTTACTTCACAGTGGAGAAGAGTTAGATTTGATGCCTCCATTATCATTCCACCAACCTGCAAGTTGGATCACCTAGCTGGAACCATATTCTACTTCGAATTTGGTGTAAATGAAGAAGCTGAGGTTTATGTTTTGAACTGTATATGGAAAAAGATTTAACAGATCAGTGAAAGATGTTATCAAGATTTTAAAGTCGCTGCATCCAAGTTGTGGAAATGATTTTTAGGTGATTCGTAGTTCCCCTGAGATACTCAAATAACGCACCAAGCACTAATGACCAGTTTTCCGGGTTGGAATCCTTCACTTTTCACTTTGGATTTAGTTCTATGCAGAGCCTTATGAAGGATAAGGAACATCCAGTGATCATTTGTAAATTGTGGTGTCCTCAATTCCATGGCAGGAGGAATCTCTAAATTTGCCCCCTCTCCCAATTTCAAGATAAGTAGACATTAATCTTGTGACTTTTCAGGCAAAAATGCCTTCTACCCTCTTTTCAGGGTATCTTAAATATTTGTGGCATCTCAGAATGTTATTGGTCACCTTATGTGGTGCTCCCTTAGATTTCAGCCTTAGATCCTGTATAAGACCACCCAGCCAACCTAATGTTCTTTGACTAGAGTCTAAAATCTTTTGCTTTCCAATCAGTTCATTGTCACAGAGAATTTACAGGATAGAGTAGAACTGCTTCATAGAGTTTCCAAGGGGCACCTCTTGGATTTGAACTGCTTACTTTTTGATTAGCCGCTGTGGCCCTTACCCACTACACAACCAGGGTTTCTGTACTCTGACTAAGCTCTGAAATACTGAAAAAGACATTTGGATGTCTCTGTAGTTTAGACTTCTTCTTTTGTTTCTTTACTTTGACTGTGTAAGTGTTACACTGTCTTGTCTTCACAGTGTGTCCTAATAAGTTGCTGTTGTGCATATGTGCTTTTGGTTTTGTAAGTCTTTAACATTTCGTGGTATTCTCATTCTTTCAGTGAGACTTCAGCCCATCATACTTCAAGAATACAAGTACTCCCGGTAGTGTCTGAAGCCTGGCATCCTACAAGCAGAATTAAAGGTGGTCCTTACCCTCTCACTGTCAGGCCCTGACCATCCACTTGCACAATTCTCAGATTTAAGGTCTCCTTGTATTGTGTGTGCTAGAGGCAATGGTTGCCTCAACCTAATGTAGGTCTTGATTGCCAAGGTGGATAGCCTCTAGTACTTGTTTCTGAGTTGATTTAGACCGTCCAGGCAGTCCTTTACCCCTGTTTTGGCAAATGCAAACGCCCTTCAAATGCAGACAGGGCAGAGTAAAAATGAAATTCAGCAATCATGACTTTGTCTCACATGGATTTTAGATTGGCATATCTGTTCATTGCCCCTCCCTGCTGCAGCTTCCCAGTCTCTGAATAGACTTCATGATGAGTGTGCATTAATTATCAGCTCTGGGGAGAGATCTGCTTCAGTTTGATTCTTGACCTTGTTCCTTATTCACAAAATCAACTGATTTTACAAACCATCAATGCCACATCTAAGCATGGACAAATGCATCATTCCTATCCAACATCCTAATTCTACTCACTTGTGAAGAATATATGAATGCCCCCTAATTAGCTGTGAAGTTGGTTTTAGCATATGTCGGAAGTGAGGTCCACTTCCATAGAGGAACTCAAACTCCCAATTTATCTTTATTAAGGCCTTGTCCAAATGATAAATATACACTGCCTCCTTGCTATCTATTGCTTGGAAATAAATCACTTTAGGATTGATTTACTAACAGCTTTTTTCACTCTAAGGGTCCTCATGTCCTAGAGGTCACATTGTCCTTCTTCACAAACAAATGCTGATAACCAAAAGGAAGATACCAAGCTGATCGTAAGGAACAAAGATCCAAGAAAGGGGCCTGCTGTGAGGGCAAGCGGGTCATTATGCGCTTATCACACAAAGTAGTTTTATAAGAGACAATATCATATTTCAAATAAATATCCATTAAAATAATGTTTGAGAATACGAGTGAGGAGATAAAATGTAGTCACTAGTTTTTCCATGAATTGTAATAAACTGGAGTCAAGGATTCCGACTCTTCCAGGGGTTGCTGGGTAATACAAGTAAGTGACGCTTGTAAGGCATATGACATTGTGGAATAGTCGGGATTTTCGGAAAATGGAGATTGCTTTTCCCATCCAAAGGGGAGAGCCTCTACTTTGAAACTTGGACCAATTCGTTTTAGGTCCTCTATTAATAGTTTACAAGATGTTGGTAACTTGATTTTCTTTTTCTTTTTTATTATGATTGAGTCAAAATGTATATTCTCATCTAAATTTGCATGCTCACATATATGCAGCTCCCACTGCTGTCCCTGCCTGTTGACAGCACACTCTTCCTCTTTGCTGTGTTTAATGTCCTACCCTTCCAACAATCTGCTATCCCCTAGTCTCCACCCACTCCTCTGTCTCCAGTAAGATGTCAGCAGGATGTCATGCTATGGATGTCATGCTATGGATGCATAGAACCATAAAGTACACACATTACATGGTCACTCTCTGTCACCAAGTCCAATCCATTCCTGACTGAGTAGTTGACCTCCAAGGTGATTTATGGAGAGGGGCAGCATCAGGGCCACGGGCCATGCTCCCAGGTGAACTCCGAAGCCCCTGAGCCATCAGTTGCAGTATGTTAGTGTCGGGACATGACCTTTCAAACTTTTAAAAACTCAGGTATTGTTTTTTAATTTCATCTTGCTTTAGGTAAAAGTTACAGCTAAAGTTAATTTTTCATGACAAAATTCATACATTTATTGTTTTGTGACCGCATGCTGCCCCATCCACCCTAAGTATCCTGGGTTTACTTGTCTAGTTGCTGTCCCTTTCTGTCTTCTTCTGTTGCTTTTGGGCAGGAGTTGTCCATTTGCTATCTTATATTTGATTAAACTAAGAAGCACAGTTGTCACTTGCGTTATTGTTTTTGTCATAGGTGGGTCGGATCTTTGTTTCAAAGGTATACTTCAGTGTCAGGTTTAGTTTTGAATTAGCATAGTATGTAGGGGCTACAGTTTTGAGGGTTCCTGCAGTCTCTGTGAGACCAATCATTCTGGCCTGTCTTTGTGAATTTGAATTTAGTTGTACATTTTTGTCGTGTTTAGTCCTAGGGTTGCCATGAGTCGGATCCGACTCGACGGGACTTGGCTGGCCTAGTCTAGGACTCTCGGCTTAGTCCAGGACTCTATTGTGATCACTTTCTGACCAGTTGGTCATGGTAGCCAGATACCATTTAGTTCTTTTCATCTAAGGCTGGTTCAGGCTGTAGTTCATGTAGTCCCTTCATCCTTTAGGGTAATATTATACATATGTCTTTTGTTTCTGTCACTTACATTGTCTCTGGATGGGACTCATGTTCTGTGTGGGAATTTGAAAAAGTAGATAGTGCTAAAAATCTGTGTTCTTCTTAATTGTAGGCCATTGGAGACTTTTTGATGCCAGCCAAGCCTTTTTGATATGTAATCATATAAGTGATAGTGGAATATCATCTTGTTTCTTTGCAGTAGCCTTCATGTCATGGATCGAATTGTGTCCCCCCAAAAATATGTGTAGCCATGTGGCTCGGCCATGGTTCCCAGTGTCCTGTGACTGTCCTCCATTCTGTGGTTTTCCTAGGCTGTATGTTAAAGGATTAAGGTGGGATTGTAAATCCCTTTATAAGGTCACCTCCATGCTCCACTGTAAAGGGAGTTTCCCTGGAGGTTGGATTGCCCCACCCTGAATCCTTTAATCATGCAAGAGATAAAAGGAAAGGGAAGCAGGCAGAGAATTGGGAACCTCTTAGGATCAAGAAAGCAACACCGGGAGAAGAGCACGTTTTGGAGACCTGCGGTTCCTGCACCAAGATGCTCCCCGGACAAAGACTGATGCAATACCGGACTTTCCTTCTGAGCCGACAAGAGGGAAACCTTCCCCTGGAATGGACACCTTGAATATAGACTTGTAGCCTACCAGACTGTATAAGAATAAACCTTCCTTTGTTAAAGCCATCCACTCTGTGGTATTTCTGTTACAGCAGCCCTAGCTGATTACAACACTTGACTTTCTACCCTGATGCAGAGCATTAGAGAAGCAATTTCAGACATAGATTTCACATTTTGGAGTGTGTAGATGGTGGGAATGATTAAAAACATTCTGCTGCCAATCAAGAGATGGGAAGTTTGTGTCTGTCTAGAGGAACGTCAGAAAAAAGTCCTCTGGTCTACTGTCCATGATTAGGCCATTTAACGCCCAGTGGCTTGCAGTTCTGCTCTGACACTCGTGGCATTGCTGTGACATGGAATTGGTTCAGTGGTAACTGTTCTCTCCCCATCCTTCCTCATATTTATCTTAACTCTATACCTTTCCCTTTCCTAGGGGTGAGACCCTGGGCTAGGTTCTCAGCTCAGCCCTAATGTTCGTCACTTTCCACAAGGCCCTATTTCTGCTCTAAGACTGTCAAAATGCCAAGTCTTTTCAATTTTACCTACTGTCTTCTCTGTCTCCAAGCCCAAAATACTGATGTCACTTCCTTTGTGTGGTGTGTTGCCCTATGGTTCCCCTGACTAGCTGTTTCACTGCAGTAAGGCTGCAATCTTTCTGTTGTCAGACTGTAAGAATGTCTGTGCTAGTCTTTGTCAGATGGAGTTGTCATCTTCTGCTTCAGGCATTTATTAAATATGTGACCCAATACATGCAGTTTTATTGATTAAGAGGAATGTAGTTTCTTCTAATATAATTTCCATGAAGGCAGGAAATTTTGTCTGTTTTCCTAGTGAATCCATGTGTTTAAAGTAGAACTACTCTTCAGAGTTTCCATTAATTTTGCCATGATAGAGTACATAGTTCATACCAGGTAAATGGCAAAAGATGGAAAAAGTGAGGGAGGGAGGGAAGGTGGAAAAAAGGAAGGAACAAATGAATGAATGAATTGTGGTGCTAACTATTGACTAATCAAATGTTCTATATATCCTTGCAGAAGAGTTTTTGTTATTTGTCATAGATTCAGTGCTGACTGGTAGTGATCCCCACAGAGTCCTGACCTTTCAGAATCACATGGCCAGGCCTGCTTTCTGAATTACCTGTGAGGGATTTGAAACTGCCAGTGATACCTCATTTCATCTTCAGAGTCTTGAGTATGGAAATTGTAGTGGTCTGGGATGTACCTCCATTGAACTCTTAACAAGCTATAAGATTGTGGATATATTATTTTATTTCTACTTCTTGATATTTGTTCAGCTGTATAGTCAGTCTAGTGTTTACCTACCTTACATGGTGGTTGTGAGGATTAAATGAAATGAGTTATCTTAAGAGCTGATTGCGGGATCTGGCAGATGGTAAATGCTCAATAAACTTCAGCTAATGATTCTCATTGTATCTGCACTTGGTCTTTATTGTTCTAGCTGCTGGACACACATCTAGCTGCTGGATCTGCTGTTCGTCAGCACTGCCTCCATCTGTTTTGCAGTACAGTAGCATGCATAGGTCTTCCACACTTAGTTATGAACTCTTTGATGTGAAAGGGCATATCTTATTTGCCTAGGTATCACTAAAGATAAATAGGATGTCTGACAGTTAAGTCAGTGAACTTAATTGTTCTAGGAGCTACCTATCTCACTGCCAAATATCACTACAGTCAGCTTCCAAGTACTATCCTTGGGAATATGTCCAGTGAGTCAGTGCCTACTCTTCCCTTCAAAGCAATTTTGGAAACTCAATTTGGAGTCACCATTGCACACAGTGACACAATGGCAAGTTCATGAACGTAAGTGTATAGTTGTCTGTTAGGGTGTTTTTAGCTAACAAATAAATAGCTGTGTTGGAATACCATGCTTCCCTGATTTGTCCCTCAGTGGTGTTTTTCTTTAGCTGAAGATAAAGGAAATATTGAAAGGAAGACACTTTGACAGCATTCAGGACATCTAAGTATGATCACAGCTCGGATGGCCATTCCAGAAAAGGAGTTCCAAAATTGCTTTGTAGTGTGGACTAGGCACTGCTGTTGGTGCATATCTTCCTGAGGGGAATGCTTTGAAGGTGACCACAGTGATATTCAGCAATTAGATATGTAGCACTTTTTCTAGGATTAGTTTGTGAACTGAATTGTCAGTGCTTATAATCTGCATATCATTGGTATTCAGTTATTGTTTTTAACTGCTGTCTATTAATTTCCAGTTCATGGCTGCCGGGGGCCAGCCTCGGCAGGGTCTGGGATCACGAAGGGATGGGTGGCATTGGCGAAGAAATGATGAGACTCAGACAACCAGGAATCTGGAGGTCAGCAGCCTGTTAAGGCCTGTCTTTCTTTATTTTTTATATAATCAATGGGGTGACGTGATTTCACCCTGGTCTTTGACCACATAAGCTGTTGGCTAGTGAGGAATTGATACCTGGTGGTCTATTTTCATGTTACTCATTAGAGCCTTCTAGATAATGGCCCGAGACAGTGGTCTCTTTTCATGTTAATCATTAGGGCCCTCTAGGTAATGGGCCTAGACAAGTATATTGTGGTGATAATTAACAGTGAAAACAAAGTTATGCCGCAAGCTCAATCAGCTCTACCTATGCCTCGAGGTCAGAGGTACAGGAAGAAGGGTAGATTCATCTAAAGGTTATTATCTGGCTGTCTCTATTTGTTCCTCCTTTGCTCTTATTTTCTTCCTGATGCAGGGAGTGGGATGTCTATATTTAAGGGCTGTGTGGGCGGTCATCCCTGGGGAGCTTCCCAGGGCCTTCCTGCAACTTGTATTTCGCATGTGGAGGGGGATGTGCAGTTGGGGGAAGCCAGCGTGGCTGAGCCGGCCTTGGCATTCCCGGTCTGTGTGTGCTGTGTCGGAATTCATTAAGCCAAGGGGTTGTAAAGCTAGCATCTTTAGAAGGCATCTTCCTTAATCCTTGTGCCAGGAGATGAGAGGGTACTTTTGAGGAAGGTTTGTTTAGGATGCAAAATATTATCAGGGAGAGTACAGCCCAAAATATGCCAAGGGTGACATGCATCCACTTGCCATCACATAGGCTTGTGGCTTTGCTTACAGGGGCTTCTGTGGGTCTCGGGCCTCGGCACATGGCCACCCCATTTGTGCTGAGTAGAATTGCTCCCTGGGATATTTAAGGCTGTGGCCTTTCATAAGCAGATTACCAAGCCTGTATTTTGAGGTGCTTTTGGTTGTACTTCACCCACCTACTTTTGGCTAGCATTTGATCACTGATCTCGGAGCCCTGTCGTACACTGGTTAAGTGCTTGGGTGCCCACAAAAAAGTGAGCTGTTTTTACCCACCAGGCATTCAATGGGAGATTGATGTGGCTGTCTCCTTCCTTGATCATTTAGGGCCTTGAATCCCTGTGGGACAGTTCTACTGTCTCCAGTATTGTCACAGAGTAGGAATTGACTTGAAGGCAATGGGTTTGCTTTGGTTTTGGTTTGAGTAGGTAACCATTTGTGGCACCCAGCAACTCCTGTTACATAGTACCGTGTGTCCTCTGCCATCGAGTTGATTCCAACTCATCATTAGTCTACAGAACACAGTAGAACTGCCACACAGATTTTCCAAGGAATGCCTGGCAAATTTGAACCGCTAAACTCTTGTTTAGCAGCAGTGACACTTTACTGCTACTGCATCAGGGTTTCCAAGTAGGCCCTCAATATTAGTGATGTAAAGAATCTTAAACCCTCATGTCATAGTGGGTTATGTGCTATGTCTATTAACTGAAAGTTTAGCAATTCAAATTTGCCAGGTGCCCCTTGGAAAGTCTGTAGTGCAGTTGTACTGTGACCTCTAGGGTTGCTAGGAGTTGGGCCCGACTAAATTTCAAGGGTTTGGTTTCTCAGTTTTATCTAAAGAAAAAACCAAACCCACCACCATCTAGTTGATTCTTACTCAGCAACCCTATTCGATAGAGTAGAAGTGCTGCATAGGGTTTCCAAGGTGTACCTCGCAGACAAGTTTTGCTGAAATCAGAGACTACAGTAAGTGCCTTGACAGACCTGATTACTGAATGCCCGGGTGTAGTGAATGCCACCTGATTTCAGGTCCAGCATTAAAAGCTTCTTCCCTGAGCTCTTTGAGAACACAAGGAGTCAAAAGGAGAGACAGGAACAATGAAGGAAACGTCGGGAGTGCTGTGTACACCTGCTGAGTGTGCATTTGAGTCTCGGGGAAAATGAGAGGTGCCAAGGAGGTGGGTGGGAATAAACTCAGCCATTTAATTCCTCTCTTCCTCGGGAATTGTCACTTTCTTCCTGCCCAGCAATTTGAAGCAGCAGGTGAATTATGTGTAGCTAATCTGTAATGAGAGACCATTGCACTCAGCTGTCCCTTGGATTTGTTTTCCTGGCCACCAGGTGGGGTCCCATGATCCCTTTGTCTTTTCCTGTCTCTGAAGACTGCATCTATACATGAGGAAGGTGTCCTTTTCCTCCTGGTCATCTTCAGCTGTGGCAGTGGCAGTGCAGCAGTGCATTTGAGAGTATTGATGGCTGCTTCTGTCTCTGTAACTCACTTACTCTCTGTCTCTCTTACACACACAGAGACACAGACCAACACAGAGATAGGCAGACAGACACCCTTCTCCAAGTCCGTGGAATGAAAACAAGAATCCAGCACTTAGGGAATGGTAAGAGGGCAGGTTTTCCATCATCGATTTTCCTTACAGGCTTAACAAGCTTTGGCATTTGTTCCTTCGTCTGGTATTCCAATCCTGCCTGCCTTTTTGAGTGGTCCTCACCAGGTTACATTTGTTGATGACTGAAGGGGTAAGCCCTTATTTGTACTGTTTCAACAATTTCCATGCTTTCAACACTCTCATCAAGGCCACTTTCAAGGTGTACAGGTGACATCATTGAATGCAGCCCTGAAAATAGAAGTATACAAGCTGCTTTTATGAACCAGCGTATGCTGGCTTAGGACACTACTGCCTTGTACCCTGACAGTTTATGAGTTTGTGCTGTTGATTATTTTCCTTTCTGTTTCTTATTACAACACATATTTAAATAAAAAAAAAACCCTTTGCCGCTTAGCAAGTTACTACTTATAGCAATCGTATAGTGCAGAAAAAATTGCCCGATCTGGTTGACAACAGGTGCCTTCTGGATTCTAACTGCTGATTTTTTTGATCAGCAGTTGTAGCTCTTAATCACTGTACTAGCAAGGTTTGCATACAACACATACACAACTGCTAAAAATATGAAAATTGAACCACAAATCTCTTTGTTAGTATTCTAAAACAGGACAAAAAGTTGAAATATTTCTTGCCGACTTTTTATGTAAGTATGAAATGAAGAATGTGTCAAGGATGACTTTTGGTTAATTTTGGTAGTAATTAGTCCATCACTTACAGGAAGGAGTATGATCTTGGGGTTTTTATTGCTCTCGGTATGTTTAAGCTCTTCTCTATCGGGTTGCTGGGAGTGAAAATTGACTCGATGGCTGTTGGTTGATTGCTTGGATAGTTGGTTGGTTCATTCATCCTCAAAGCGAAGTTGATTAATTATCAAATGCTGCTGTAGCAGAAATACCACAAGTGGATGGGTTTAACAAACTCGTGCATTCTGTCACCACGTAAGGAGACTAGAAGGTGAAATTGAGGTTTCTGGCTCTGTGTTAGTTCTGGGGAAAGGTCATTGTCATCAATGTCCTGGAAGTATACCAGGTCAAAAGGATGGTTGGTTTGCTCCTGGCTCTTCTATGTTGGTGGCATTAGGTTTCTCTTTCTATCTATTCCCTGTTCTCTGCTCTTATGTCTTGTGAGATAAAATGTAATGCAGCCCATACTGCAATGAACAACAGCAAGAGCAGTGAGTGTCTATTGTTCTCCAGTTTCTGTATAGTAAAAACTCCTCCCAGTGGCCAACATGAAGGTCCCAACGTGTCCTTACTGAAGAAGGTGCCAGGTAGACACACAGCGTTAGAGAACGTTTGTACCACACAGAAACTATAGGTGTAAATAACCAAACCAAACGTACTGCCATCGAGTTGATTCTGACTCACAGAGACGCTATAGGTCACAGTAGACTGTCCCACTGAGTTTCATAGGAGCACCTTGTTGATTTGAACTGCCAAACCTTTGTTTAACAGACTTAGCACTCATCCACTATTCCATAAGGGTTTCTACTCTGGAGTATAGTGGTAAATGTTATATCCAAATTAGGAAGATATGAGTGGTTAGAATTTCTTCCTTCTTTTTTTAGCAAACTTAGATTAATTGTATGTAAAGATTTAATTTGTAGTAATGACTGTTTAACAATTGCCTTAGAAAATCTCTGAAGTTTCACAATCACCTTTTTCAAGCTGGTATATACCAACCCTAGCACTGCGACAAGGAATTAATCTTCGGAAAGACATATAATGGACTAGATAGTTTGTATTTACAGGCTTAATCTCCTAGTTTCTTTCTTTTCTCAATAGTGTGTTAACAATAATAACCTAATACCATTGGTTCTTGTTCCATCTGCTTATTGTGAGGTCCTGGTACCTTTTGGTGTGCCTCAAATCCTTCTGAAAGTCCTTAGTAGATATGTCTTGTGTAATTGTGAATGTGTCTGTTTTTACCATGTGCTGTGGATGCTTTGGTGAGCGTTCCTGTTGTTATGGTTAGCTCCTTTCGAGAGCTGCCTTTGCTGTTGTAATCCTGTGCATGATAGAATGAAATGCTATCTGGTTCGTCAGCATCCTGATGATGAATTTCCGATCAAACCTTTGTGTTCCTTAGGCCTTTCACTCGATGATATTTTTGGAATTTGATCAGTAGGGTGTTTCTTCCTAGTCTCCCATAGCTTGGCTTCTCCACAGAAACCTGGTCAGCATGATAGCAATACACACGTCTCCTCCGACAGTAGCAGGTAATGACTGTGTGTGAGGTGTGTTAGCTGGGAATCGAACATGGGTCTCTCACGTGGATGGCAGTAATTCTACCACTGAACTACAGCCTCTACTCTGTTAGTGTTAAGTACATATTTATCAGATTTTCTGTGCCCCTTTCAGTATTCATAGCACTGTGGCATTTCGTAGGTGCTGCCACTCCTTCAAACCCTAGTGGTGCAGTGGTAAAGGGACACATCTGCTAACCTAAAGGTTTGGAGTTCAAATTTATGAGGATCTCCTTTTAAACACTATTAGGCAGTTCTGCTCTGTTCTCTAGGGTTTCTGTGGGTTGGAATCAGCTTGAGGGCACTCAGTTTTGTTTTTTTTCTTTTGGTTTTTTGCCACTCCTCTGCCAAACTCTACTGTCTCCTACCTAATCCTGTTGCTCCTCTGCTGCCCAGTCACAACAAAGCCAAGGAATCTACCTCTTACCCACTTATCTGGCTAGTTTGTCTCAAAATATGGGAGCATTTGTCTATGCTCAGTATACTCAGTTTTGTTTTAGGAAGTGTTGATACCTTTACACATTTTGTGAATAAGGTTTTTATTTAAAAATATTTCAGATTAAGAGGCATGTTTGAATGGTAGTTCAGTAAATTCGCAAATACCCTACACTGAGTTTCTGTCATTAATAACTTAGTACGTTTTGCCATGATTAATGATTCAATATTCATGTATTATTATAACTGAAGTCCATACTTTATTCTGATTTCCTGTTTTCCCTAGTAGTTTTTATTTAGGGATCCCATGTAGAATACCATGTAGGGTCCTCGTGGCTATGAGAAATTATTTTGCTTCTTTCTTGCTTTTTTTTTTTTGAGAGTTTTTTTTTTGACTTTTGCTTGATGTATATGACCTTAGCAGTTTTGAGGGGGTCTCATAAATTGTTTTGTAGTACTTGGATTTGTCTGTTGTTTCTATCCTGGTAGACTTGGGTCATGGGCCCTGGAGAAAGAGATCACAAAAGTAAACTGTTATTCTTAGCACATTATATGAAGGATACATACTATCAGCATGGCTTACTCATTTTCATTTTGACCTTGATCACTAGTAGAGATAGTATTTGTCAGATTCAGTGTTTTGAAGTTATTGTCTTTTTCCTTTTTTTTATCTCAATAACTTTCGTTCATTCTTTGGAAACGCTTTTGACATCGTGGTTAAGAACTATGTTTTGTATCTGAAAGGTCAACATTTCGAATCCACCAAGGAATCCTTGGAAACCCTATGGAGCAGTTCTACCCTGTCCTCTAGGGTCAGAATGAGTGAGAATGGATTGAATCACAGGGAATTTAGTTTTAGTTTTTTATTCATACAGTACTCTTTGGACGGAAGGCCCCACGTGCAGTGCATGCCTAAGGAATGATGAGGCATAAGTTATTTGCAGTTCTTTGGAACAGGAGATTTGTCTTTCCTTCTGCATTTGTTTATTGATTTAGTTGCTTGCATCATTATATATTTAGATATTTCTATTTTATACTTTGGATTATAATACAACATTATTATTTAATTTGTTGCTTCAGTTGTTGTAGGTTTGGCCATTGGGTACTCTTTCCGTTGGCTCCCATGGCCATTTGACGTACCCACAGTCATTGTGTTTGTGTGTAATTGGTTTGTTCCTTTATTTGTCTTGTTGTCACTTTTTGACACAATGAGATGTTCCCAAGAAATCTGTTTTTTATTCATGTGTCAGTGCTTGAATCAGTCATTTTTTCAATGAGTCCTGTTTATATAATTTTAGTTTTAGAAGATAATATTAGAAATTAAGATATTTATACTAGGTATGCTTATTCCTACTTTGGTGGTTATTTTGGTCAGCTAGTGCTGCTCTAACAAAAATACAAGACTTGATGACTTTAATATAGGAAAGTTTGTTCTTACACAGTCCAGTAGGCTACAAATCCAAATTCAGGATGTCCATTCCAGGGGAAGGCTTCCCCTCTGTTGGCTCTAGAAGAAAATCTAGTGTTGCATCAGTCTTTGTCCAGGGAGCATCTTGGCCGAGGAATCTCAGGTCTGAAGGTCATAGTCTTTTGCTGGTACTGCTTTCTTGGTGGTGTGAGGTTCCCAGTTCTCTGCTGGTTTCCCTTTCCTTTTATTTCTTGCATGATGAAAGGATTAAGGGTGGGACAAGCCATACTCTAGGGAAAATTCCTTTACCGTGGAGCAGCATAGGAAAATCATAACATGGAGGACAATCATACAATACAAGAAATTATGGCCAAGCCACATGACTACTCATATTTTTAGAGAGACACAATTTAATTCATGATATTGCACCCTTTGGCACCTAAGAAATCACATCTTTGAAAAATGGGACACATTTATCTTATTGTAGCAAAGTCATGTCCATCGCATGTGGTAAGAGTCTTAAATGAGTTGCAAGTCTAAAATACAAAAATTTCTTTACATCTGTGAAACCTGGAATGCTAGCTATCTGCATCTAAAGGTACAGTGGCAGAACAGGCACAAGTTAGATATTCCATTGTAAATGGGAGAAATTGCAGGGAAAGAGAGCATTAACAGGCAAGTCAGTAGAAGACATTGCATTAGCCCTCAAAGCTTTGAAAATACTCTTAGATTTTTGGAGATATTTTACACAATAGCTTTGCTCTCCAGACCCTAGGTCATGACCTGTGGCTGCTGCCAGCATGAGCCCTCTGCTGCATGTTTTTCAACATCTATGGTTTCTTCATTTCCTTCTGAATCTTGTTTCCATTCACAGTTTCAAAATAGCTTCCACATTTGAGGTATTTGTTAGAACAGCCTGGCTGTGTTGTGGACTCCTGGCATGATGAGAGTGGGGTGCTCTGTAAAATGTGGGAGCCGTTTTGAAACTGTGGATGGACAGAAGATTCAGAAGGAACCAAAGAACGTGGAGATGGTGAGAAACAAGCAGGAGAGAAGCCGCCGCAACAGAACCAGAGTCAGCACTGGGGCGAACTCATGGAGCAAGCGAGCTGAGTGCCTGTGCACACAGTTTTCTGCACCAAGCAGGGTGCCTATGGGCACTTGAATCACTGGAGCTAGCCTGGCTCACCCACAGAGAGTTGAGTGCCTTTGTACAGGACGTTTTCCTGCAGGAGTGGGATGCCTCCGGGCACTTGAACTAGTGGAGCTACAGAGCTTTGTGGGCCTGAGGCCTAGGCCATGGGGCCATCAGAAGCAGAAGCTGAAGAGACAAATATCCTGAGAATCTGACCTGACTGAGTCTTAAAAGATAGGGCCATGACCTCAGCAGTTCGAAAGGGTGGAGCCAGGGCTTTCAGTGTTTGTAAGGGTGAAATTGCCACTCGTATGGGCTTAGGGTGCACCTAAAGCCTGTGGGGCAGTGTTTCTGTCCAAGTGAGCTTTGAAGACACAGTTGTAGCACACGGCTGGCGGTGTCCATTCCAAATCCAGAGAGGGGGGCTCATGCCTATAGTCTGGAGGGAAGGGCCGTTCTGTACAATGTCTCAGAAAATGTAAGAGTATTTTGAAATCTTAGAGGGCTAATGTAATGTGTTGTGCTGACTCACTTGTTGCCTGTTCTGCCCTTTTACTTTGAAATTGGATAGCTTGCATTCTAGGTTTTATAGATGTAAAGGAATTTTTGAATTTTAGACTTGCAACTCATTTAAGACTTCTACCATGTGGGATGCACATGAGTTTGCTATGATGGGATGAATGTTTCAAAGATGTGACTTTGGGGATATAAAAAGGTAGGAGTGTAAATCTCTTTAAAAGAATACTTCCCTGCTCGACTATAAATAGACTATCTCGGGAGTATGGCTTGCACCACCCTTAATCCTTTCGTCCTACAAGAGATGAAAGAGAAGCAAGCAGAGAATTGGGAACCTCACACCATCAAGAAAGCAGCACTGGGAGAAGAGTGTGTCCTTCAGACCTGAGGTTCCTGCGCCAAGACGCCCCCTGGACAAAGACTGATGCAGTATTCTACTTTCCTCCAGGGCCGACAAGGGGGAATGCCGTCCCCTGGAGTGGACATCGTGAGTGTGGACTTGTAGCCGACTTAACTGTGTAAGAATAAACTTTCCTTTGTTAACGCCATCCACTCTTTGGTATTTCTGCTAGAGCAGCCCTAGCTCACAGCGATAGTGCTTCCATACCCTTTTGTTGATAAAACAAGGAGATATATGTGTGTATACTAACTCACATATATATGTCTTAAAACCTGTTTCCATCAAATGAGTTCGAACTCATAGGAACACTATGGGAGTGAATTGAACTGCTGAATAGGATCTTTAGTTCTGTATATAGAAGAAGACTACTGCATGTTTTTCCTGTTTACCGGTTCGTGGGTTTTAAACACAGTCCTATTGGTCAGCAATCGAGTGCTTAATGATTGCACTACTAAGTCTTCATTTATATACATATCTAACAATATGTTGATATGTAACCATTTGAATCAATAGTAAGCAGAATATGAGTTCACACTGATGTCTCCTACCCTAATCAGTTACCTTGTGGATCATTGTTTATCTGTAAATTTCTGCTCCTATAATTAGGATCCTGCCTCCCAACACCTGCCATCTGTTTACTTTGTTGTTCAATTCTCTTATACATAGGCAGCAGTGTGAGCATTATTACTCACACCCACATGGTAAAGAGCTTTATAAAAAAGTATAGCATTATGTACAATTCCATTTTCCCTTTAGTCCTAAAGTCTTCCATGACTTCCTGTATCAATATCTTTTCCTCTCCTTTGCCTTTAGTTATACTGTTTAGCACCTTTGCTTGTTTCATTCCTCCGTATTCAGACATAAACCCTTTGAGTTTAGGCTTGGACCGAATCCCAAGTGGGAAACACTCCACTCTAGTAAGAATCACCGATGAGTATGCAGTTTTATCCTTCCTACTGTGAGTGTGCTGTGTTCCTTCCTTTACCTCGGTTCTCATCCAGGAGGTTTCTGAGTTCATGTACAAGTAGGCTTTTTGGGAAACAGACAAGGATGCCCTCTGTCACACGTTTTGTTTAACATTTTGCTGGAGGTTGTAGCCCGAGCTGTGAGGGTAGAGAAATAAATAAAGGGCATTCTGATTCGTAAGCAAAATGTATATCTGTTTGCAAATTATATTATGTTTTACAATGAAAACTCTCAATAATACACTCCAAAACTAGTAGAAGTAATTGCAGAGTTGAGGAAAGTATCAAAGTATCAGATAAACATATGTAAATCTGTTGGATCATTTACACTGACAAAGACATCATCACAGAGGAAATCACCGAATCCATCCAATTTGCAGTAGTACCTAGGAAGATCAAATTCTTAGGAATAAATGTAAGGAGTGATGTGAAAGACTTTTAAAGAAAGCTACAGGACTCTACTGCAAGAAACAAAGTTATGTACGTTAAGTGAGAATCCTACCCTGCTCATGGATAGAAAGATTTAACAACGTGAAAGTGTCTGTTGTTTCCAATGTGATCTACAGATACAATGCAATCCGAGTATCAATTCTAATGGCATTTTTTAGTTAGATGGAGCAACAGTTTTCCAATTTCATATAGAAAAATTCTAACAAAATTAATAAATTTTTTTAATTGTAATTAAGTGAAAATTTACAATACGAGTCAATTTTCCCTCTAAAACCTTGAGCACCCTCCTGTATACAGCTCTGTCTGCTCTCCTCACGGTATGACAGCACTTTGTTCCTTTCCACTCTTTACTTCCAGTATGCGTTGAACGAGCCCTCTAGCAATGCTTGTACCCTCTTTTCCATCCTCTCCTCTCTCCTCTGAAAATTTACCAGCTGTATAGCCTCATATATATATATGTGTATATATATGTATGCATGTGTATATGTATAAAGGTATAAAGTAGACACACCACCTGCAGCACTCTGTCCCTTAGTTGAGTTAAAGTTTTGTCTCAAGTGTTGTCTTCTGTACTGGTTTCAGCTCCTGGCTAGCACCAAGTCAGCTAGCCATGTTTTCACAGGATCCCCCAGATTGTGTGACCATCATATCTCGTGCTTAATAGAGTTGTTGGTCTCCACGTACACTTTTCTCATCCTATTTTCAGGGATTGCACTTTGTGTTTCTTTATAGCGCTGTCTGTGGTGACGTTTGGGCACCATCTGGTTCTTGTGTTCTCATGCTCATGTAGTCTAACAATCATAAGGGTTCTTAAGGGTTCTTGGCTCATATTTTCCTCATGGTTTTCATTTGTTGCAGGTGGGTTGGGTCTAGTTGATGTTTCTTCCATGACAGCTTCCTGCCTTTTAAGAACCCAGGATCCCCTCACCGATATGGGGTGTATAAAAGTCTCTTACAAAAATAATAGTTTTGGGTACAAACCCTGGATAAATAAAGCACTACTGCAGAATTGGAACACAGTGGGAGGCCTGACACTAAATGACCTTATAACCTATTACACTACCACAGTATTTAAAATAGCTTGGTATTGGTACAAAAAGACAGATTGAGACCAATGGACCAGGGTAGAGACCCCAGAGATGCCACCATTCTATTATTAATAGTTTATATTTGACAAAGGTACTAAGAATGTAAACTGGGATAAAAACAGACTCTTTAATAAATGGTGTTGGAAAAATTGGATATCTATTTCCAAAAATCTAAAAGAAGACCCCTATCTCACACATTGTATAAAAAGTAATACAGTGTGGATCAAAGACCTGAATATCAAACCTAAAACGATAAAGATCATGCAAGAAAAAATAGGGTAAACAATGGGAGCTTTAATACACAGCCGAGGCAGTCTTCAAAATCTGACAAACAGAGCACGATCAACAGAAAATAGATAAATGTGTACTACTAAGAATGAAACACTTTTGCTCATTGAAAGACTTTATCCAGTGATCTAAAAGACCACCTGTAGAATGTGAAAAAATATTTCACCACTATATGTCAGACCAATGTCCTTTCTGTATAATCTAAAAGGTACTGCAAAGTATCAACAAAGAAAAGGTAAGTACCCCAAATGAGGAATTGTCAAAGGAGGTAGATAGACACTTCCCCAAAGGGAACATCCAAGCAGTGGAAAGACACTTCAGGAAATGCTGACAATCCTAAGCTGTCAGAGAAATCCAAGTCAGATGTACAATGGGATACCATCTCACCCCAATAAAAATGGCCATAATCCAAGAAACACAAAACAACAAATGCTGCAGAGGCTGGCGAGCGATCAGAACTCTCCTGCACTGCTGGTAGTATTGTAAAATGGTAGAACCTTTTTGTGAAATAAGCTGGCACTTCCTTAAGAATCTGGAAATGAATACACCATTTCATTAGGAAATAAATAAACCATTTGATTCAGTATTTCTGGTGCCCACATTTTATCCCATGGAAACAAAGGCTGTTACACGAACAGATTCATGCATGTGAATGTTCATTGTAGCATAGTCCACAATAGCAAAAAGATGGAATCAATCTAGATGCCCATCAGCAGATGAATGGATAAACAAACTATGGTATGTGTAGTCAGTGGAACACTATGTAATGATAAGGAACAATGATGATTTTATGAAATATCTTATAAAATGGTTTCAACTGTGAAACATTATGGTTACTGAAATCAGTCAGTGGCAAAAGTATAAATATTGTATGAGACCCTGGCTATAAGGACTTAAAAACGGAGTTGAGTGTAGAAGAATAGAGCCTTCAATAGCTATAATGGTGGGGAGGGATGGCTAGGGTTGGTCATAGAGTAGATATTTCACAGAAATTTGATTAGGTGAAAGTAATGACAGCACACAGTAGGCAAAAGATCAACTTAACTAACCTTCACCATAAAGTGAAAGCTCTCCTAATCTCAAACCAATATTGCAAGGATAGAATAGCAGGGTCAGGGTCTGGGGACCATGTGCAGAGAACACTGAGGTCAGTTGATATAACTAGCCTATTGCTAATTGCATCTTCTCTACCCCAAATTGGTGAGTGGTGTCTGCGGTCTCAAAAGCTAACAAGCTGCCATCTAAGGTAACCAAATATGTTCGGAACTTATCTGTAACAGATAATCATCCAGAACAACAAAGACAGGAATCAAAAAGAGCCAAGGAGACAAAAGGACCCATGTGAATCGGAGACTGTATCAACTGTGAGCAGAAGAACCAGATGGTGCCTGGCCACCACCAAGGATAATCCTGACGGGCCACTCAATGTTGAGTCCCTGTGGCAAGACGAGAAAAAGAGATACAACTCAGGACCTCTGCTTAAAGACCACAGTTGATGTTCCACCATACCTCGGAATTCCCTGGGAGCATGGCTCCTAAACCTGCTGTTCCCGTGTCTAGTAAACAAGTCTGTAGTCAACTTTTAGGACAAAAATGGATTGGACTCGGGATACAATGTGATCATATGGTGTGTGTACTTTGTGGTTCTATGCGTTTGCAGGATGCTGACCTACTTGTCTCTTTCTCAGAGAGGAGAGGGTTGAGAGGTGGGGACAGGACCTTGTTCGAAGGAAGGAATAAACATAGAATGAAAAGGAGATTGTGCTGTCATGGGGCATCAGAATAGAAGGAGCTACAGTGAGGTGGGCATGCAAAATTGATTTGGATTGTATACTTTAACTTAATCACAATTTAGAGACTGAGAACAATACTAGTTGTGTCTAATGGCATTTTCCAATCAGATGGAGAAAAAAATCACCAACTACATGTGGAATCAAAAGAGGCTCTGGTTAAGTAATACGTCACTGAAGAAGAGCAAATTTGAGGCCTCACACTATCTGGTTCGAAAATATTAAATTGCCATATCAGTCAAAACAATGTTGTTCCTGTACAAAAATAGATACATAGACCAAAGAAGCAGAGTTGAGAATCCAGATATATCGTCATCCACCTATCAGTAGCTCATATTTTATAAAGACCCAAAGTCCATAAATTGGGGAAAAGACAGTGTCTAAAAGCATAGGTAATGCTGTAACTGGGTATCCATCTGTAAAAACATGAAACAATGGGAAAAAAAACATAAAACATGAAAAGTATCTCACACCATTGATAATGAATAACTCAAAATGCATTAAAGACCTAGATTCACAATCAACATTAAATATCATGGAATAAAAGATACAAAAAATTGTAGGGGCCCTTATGAATGGCAGTAACAGATTGTTTAAACTGTAATAACAATGCACAAACATTTTAAGAGAATATAAATTACTGGGAACTCCAAAAAATGAAGTTTTAATACTCATCCAAGGACTTCACCAAAAGATTAAAAATGCTATCAAACAAACCACAATTATCAGAAGAGAAAATAAATAAATGGAAACTATTAAGAATCAAACACTTTTGCTCATCCAAAGACTTTATTAATAGAATTAAAAGAACACCTACAGAATGGGAAAAAATATTTGGCAACTCTATGTCAGACCGACGCCTGATCTCCATAATCTATAACATACTTCAAAATATCAACAAGAAGAAGATAAATCATCCAATTAAGTGATGGGCAAAGGAGATGGACACACATTTCACTAAAAAAAGAGATCCAGGCAGCCAAAAAACACATGCAGACATGTTTGCAATCTTTAGTTATTAAAGAAATTCAAATCAAGATGACAATGAGATACCATCTCACCCCAGCAAGGTTGGCCACGATCCAAAAAACACAAAACAACAAATGCTGGAGAGGCTGTGGAGAAAGTGGAACCCTCCTACACTGTTGGTGGGGTCACAAAATGGTCCAGCCTCTTAGGAAAGCAATCTGGCACTTCCTTAAAAAAAATGGTAAAAAATGGATATAGATATGCCATTTGACCCAGTCATTCCACCACTTGGAATATATCCTACAGAATCAAGGCCTTTGACACCAACGGACACATGCACCAGAATGTTTATCGCAGCACAGTCCATGATAGCAAAAAGATGGAATCAACCCTGATGCCCAACAACAGAATAATGGATAGGTAAACTGTGGTATATATACTCAGTGGAGCACTATGCAATGATAAAGAATAATGATGATTCTAGGATGCATATCATAACCTGGTTTCAACTGGAAGACATGTTGAGGGAAAGTAGTCAGCGACAAAAAGACAAATATTGTATGAGATGTCTACAATAAGATCTCAAAAACCGACTTGTGTATAGAAGAAAAGACTCTTTTACAGCTGCAAGGGAGGGGAGTGAGGGAGGGCAAGGGGGAGATGGCTTAAATTAGATAGTTGCTAGAAAGCTGGTTGGGTGAAATCAGTGATAGCACACATTAGAAAGAAGAACAATATTAAGTGGACTTCAGTATAATTTGAATACTCCTTCCATCTTAACCCTATATTGCAAGGATAGAGTATCTGGGGTAGGGGGCAGGGGACCATGCTCTTAGGCGAAATTGAGGCAAATTGGCACAACTAACATTTTGCTAAGAGGGCTCTCTGCACCCCACATTGGTGAGTGGATTCTGGGGTTTTAAAAGCTGCCAAGCTGCCATCCGAGGGCACAGCAAACAGTCTCAACTCAGCCAGAACGGATGCTCACTGAGGACCAAAATGACATGGGGTAAAGACAACCCAGAAGATAGAGAGACCCACGTGAGTGGGCGCCTACATCGACCTGTGACTGGAAGATCCGGATGGTGCCAGTCCACCACCATTGATAGCTGCAATGGAGCTCACTAAGTTGAGTAGTCTCACTGGCAACACAAGAATAAAAAGGGGTGCACTGTGAGATCTCCACTAAAAGACCTCAATTGATGGTCCAGTGGTTTCAGGGTTATCCTGGGAGCATGGCCCCTGGCCCTGATGCTGCCCTTGCCCGTAAATCATAATGAAGTTCCACTCTTTCGACACGAAGGGATTTGACTTGGTGATTCCAAGTGACCATATATTGGATGCACTTTATGGTTCTATACATCTATAGGATGTCATCCTGCTGACCTCTGGCTGGAGGAAGGAGAGTGGGTGGAGAGGACGGGAAAGGAGACTGTTGGGAGGATTAGACATGTACAGAGCGGAGAGGAATAGTGTGCTGTCACCAGACAGGGAGAGCAGTGGAAGCTGCATATAGGTAAGTATGTAAATTGATATGGGAATGTAAATTTTCCCTCAGTCATATTAAATAAAAAAATAAAAGAATAAAAGTGCTACCTACAGACCTGAAAAGAATTTTTCATTGCCATAAATCCTATCAGTGTCTTATTTCCATAACCTACAACACATTGCAAAACATATACAAGAAAAAGTCAAATTACCCAAGTAAACAGTGGACAAAAATATAAACAGGCATTGCACTATGGAAGAGCTGAAGGTGGGTAAAAGATACATCAGGAAATGCTTATAATCATTAGTCATTAGAGAAATCAATATCAAAAGTACAATGAGATAGCATCTCACCCAACAAGGCTGTCATTTATCCAAAAATCACAAATTAACAGGTGTTAGAGAGGATGTGGAAAGACTGGAACTCTTCTGTACTGCTGTTGGGAATGTAAATCCTAGCACCACGTTCGAGAGCAATTTGATTCTTTTGTTTAAAGACTAGAAATGGAAATACCCTATCATGCAGTAATCCCACTGCTTGGAATATATCCTATAGAAATAATGGCTATCCCGGGCACAGATACATAGATACCAGTGTTTATTGAAGCAATGTCCACACTAGCGAAAAATAGAATCAATGTAAGTGCATATGTATAGATTAATAGATAAAGAAACTGGTATAGTCACTCAAAGGAATCCTATGTTATGATGAAAAAAATAGTGATCTGAGGAAACATAATGTGGAGTCTTCTTGAAGATGCTATGAAGTATGAAATAACTGAATTCCAAAGAAACAAATGTTATGAAACTACTGACATTAGGACTCAAGAAAAGGCTTAAGCAGAGAAGAAAACTACCTTTGTCCATTACAAGAGTGGGGAGGGAGACATAGGGGTATTCATAGATGAGACAGCAGATCGGAATTGGGTTAGGTGAAAGCAGTGCTGGGATTCAGTACAAGACATGTCAACAAAGCTGCATTAAACTAAAATTTGTGATGTTTAATAAATATTACTCAACACTTTGAATCATTGAGTTGCAGGGTCAGGAATCTGTGGACCATGATTTCAGGGGTCATTTTGGAAGGTCAATTGACATAATAAGAGGCTTTTGTTTAAGAAAATGCTCTGCATCCCTCTTTGGTCAGTGATGTCTAGGATCCTAAAAGCTAGCAAGTCGCCACATTAGTAGTATCAACTGGTCCTCATGCACTCAGAATAGAAGAAAATGAAGGACATCTAAGACACAAGGAAAATATGAGCCCTAGAGATAGAAAGTGGTGCAATATCTGGAGAGTGTATCATCAGCAGGAGAGTAGAAGAAATAGATGGTGCCTGCCCACAGTCAGTGACTGCGCTCGCAGACAATGCAACATATGGTCACTGACAGGGGTAGACAAATAGTTGTGCAGAACTAGAACTCTATTCAAGAGACCAGACTTGAAGGTCAGATAGACTAGAGGGGGCTGCCAGAAGACATGGACTCTGGGGTCTCTGTTATTCCAATCCTGGAACGTGTCCCAAAGCTTGCTATTCAGATAAAGATTGGACTAGAGTGTAAGATTTAAAATAATGCTGGTGAAGAGTGTCTTGGCTTAAGTATATATGTGAGGCTAAGTGAGTAATGGCTGTCCGTAGGTGAGATGAGAGGATCAGAAGGTGGAGAGGCAGAGGAGCGTGTTAAATGGACATGGGAGAAACAGGATGGAATGGAGGCATGTTTTGTCTGGTTAGGGAGAGGACCTAAGGTTACACAGTTGTGTGTGTGTGTGTGTGTGTGTGTGTGTCTGTAAGGTTTTGCGTAACAAATGACCTTGAATTATAAGCTTTCCCTTAAAGCACTGTAAAATGTTTTGAAAAAGAAAGTTAGGGTTCTTTAAAGAATGTATGAGATGTATTCAAACGTTGCCTGACTCCGTTATACTCAAGATAATGACCCTAGCTCTGCATGCTTTATCTGACTGAGTTTCATTTAATCTTAACAGAAATAATTGCTAGTATTTATTAAGTGCTTTCTATTGTCAGTGTTCTTAAATGCAATAGAAGTTTTACCTCTATTAGCTCTTATGTGCCCTGTGAAGTAGGTTTTATTAGTTTCTTGCGATTTTATAGGTGGGAAATGAAGGCTGAGAGAGGCTAACTAACTGACTCAAGGTCATACTCTTTTCTGTGTGTGCTCTTTCAACTGTACAACTCCCTTGCAAGTTCATAGACGGTAGAACTCAATCTGAAATAATTAAAAAACAAACCCCTTTAAAATTAACTTTAGATGCCTTCCTTCCTTCCACCCTCCCTCCCTCCCTTCCGATTTTCCCTCCCTTCCTCTTTTCCTCCTTCCCTCCTTCCCTGCATTGCTCTCTTCTTCCTTTGTTTTTCCTTTCCTCCCTTCCTTTCTTCCTCCCTCTCTCCTTCCTCCATTTTACCTTCCACCTTACTTCCCTCTCTCCTTTCTACTTCCCTACATCCTTCCTTCATTCCCTCTTCCCTTCCTCCTTTCTCTCCCTTGTTTTTTTGCTTTCTTGTGATAATTTTGGTAGGTGATATGAATCTGGGAAGTTGTCCATTTCCTCTAGGTTTTGAAATTTGTTAGAGTAGTCTTTTGTAGTATTCTGTTATGGTATTTTTAATTTCTGTTGGATCTGTTGTAACAACTCCCCTCTCATTTCTTATTTGGGTTATATGTTTTCTTTTCTAGTTTTCATTAGTAAGTTTAGCCAGTAGTTTGTCAATTTTGTTGATCTTTTCAGAAAACCAGCTTTGGATCTTTTCAATTTTTTCAGTTGTTTTTCTCTTCTCTAATTCATTTAATTCTGCTCTAATGTCTATGATCCGTTTTCTTCTGGGGCCTGGGGGGTTCCTGTGTTGCTCTCTTTCTTCTTGTTGAAGCTGTTGGGTCAGTTCTTTGGGTCTTTTCTTCCTTCCAGATGTGTGCATCTGTAGAGATAAACTGACCCCTCAGCACTGCTTTCACTCTATCCCATAGGTTCTGGTAGGAAGTGTGTTCATTCTCATATATTTCTTTCATTCTCATATATTTCTCATATAAATTTCTTTATTTTGAGGCTTCATTACTTCTATAGTCCATGACTTTTTGAGGGAGATGTTGTTCAGATTCCATTAGTTCCAGTTTCTATCTATGTTTTTTCTGCTATTGATTTCCACTTTTATGGCTTTATAGTCTGAGAAGATGCTTTGCAATAATTCAATGGAATGGATTTTGTTGAGATTTCCTTTATGTCCTAATACATGGTTTATTCTGGAAAATGTTCCATGTGCACTGGAGAAGGAGGTGTAGTTGTCTGCTAATGGATAGAAAGTTCTGTGTATGTGTATGACATCTAGTTGGTTAATTGTGCCAATAAGGTCTTGTGTTTTTACTCAGCTTTTTTCTAGACCATCTGTCCAATATTGAGAGTGCAGTGTTGAAGTCTCCCACTATTATTGTGGAGTAATCTATCTCGTTTCTGACTGTAGTCAGTGTTTCTTCTATGTATTTAGTTGCTCTAGTATTGGGTGCATAAATATTTAATATTGTTAAGTCCTGCTTGTGTATTGAACCGTTCAGTGGTAGTGTCCCTCATTGTTCATGATGATGGATTTTACATTCAAATCTATTTTATCTGAGATTAGTATTGCCGTACCTGTTATTCTTTGTGTGTTGTTAGCTTGATATATATTCTTCCATCCTTTAATTTTCAGTTTGTTTATATCTTTAAGTCTCAGGTAAGTGTCTTGTAAACAACGTATAGACGGATCATGTCCATTGATCCAAAATGTCACTTGTTATCTCTTTACTGGAGCATTGAGTCCATTCACATTGAATGTAATTATTGAGAGTTAGGTGTTTACTGGTGTCATTGTGATATGTTTAGTTTTCTCTGTTGTTGTAACTATTCTGTTCTTGGACATTCTTGTTTATGAGTTGATTTTCAACCTTTTTCAGTGTGGTTTTGTGGTTGAAGAAGCTCTTGTATTATACTTCTTGATTTGGTATGTTGCATCTTTATTGTGTTTTGCAGCTCCCCCTGTGATCCCCTCTAATAATCTGTGTTCAAACCCAATTTTAACTACTGCAGGTCTTATTATCTTCATCTCCATCTTGAAAGACTATAATTACTGTAATACATCCCTCTTTTCAATTTGAGGACATCATAGTTTTCATGACATGCTCACTATGACTTCTTTTCAATATTATAGCTTTGATTGAGTTTGCAGCCTTCCCTAACTGAGTATTCCTGTATTTCTTGTATTTCCTTTTAAAATGTAGAGTTAATTTTTTTGTGCTTCTAAGGCAAGAGCTACTTTCAGTATTTCTTGTAGCTTTGATTTGGTTTTTACAAAGTTTCTGTTTCCATTTATTTACGAATGTCTTAATTTCATTTTTATATTTGAAAGATGGTTTTGCCAGATTTATAATTTTTGGTTAGAAGTTTTTATCCTTCAAGGATTTCAATGTGGCATCCCATTGTCTCTCTGCCAGCATTGTTTCTGCTGGGATGTCAGATGTAAGCCTATAGTGTTTCCTCTGAATGTTGGCCTTGCTTTGAGTCTTGCTGCCTTTAACAGTTTCTGCTTATGTTTCATTTTGTTAAGCTTGATTATAATATGTCTTGGAGTCTTTCTTTTGAGATCTGTATTGAGTAGCATGTGATATGCATCTCGTATTTGTATATTCTCTTCTTTCATAATTCAGGGAAGTTTTCTGTCAGCAGCTCAGCCACAATACTCTCTGTGTTCTCAGGTGTCCTTCCCTGTTACAGAACTCCAGTTAATCGTAGATATTTCCTCTCAATAGAGTTCCACATGTTTGTGAATGCTTCTTCATTTTTCTTGTTCCTTTTTTCTGGTTTTTTACTCATAGATGCTGGATTCAGTAGCTCTGTCTCCCAAGTCAAAGTTTATTTTCCATTTGTTTCATTGTGTTTTCTTGGCATTGAATTGAAATTTATATCTCTTCAATTTCATTCTCGATCTGTTGGATTTTACTGGCATTTGATCAGATCAAACAACTTGCTTAATTTTTCATTTTGCTCTGCTGCATTTCGTATAAGGTCTAGTAGGGTGCTATGTATACTCCTTTTGTACTCACCCTCCAATAGTTTCAGAAAGGCTTCTTCATCTGGGAAGTTCTTTGGAGAGAAGTTCTTTCTTTTGGGGGGACTTCTAAAGCCATCGGTGAGTTCTTCTTTACTTTTTTATCCAAAGTTTGTTCCTTTTGGGGCATCTGGAGGTTGCTTTGTTTTTTCTGGTGTTAATTTAACATTATCTAAAGCTCAGTCTGAAAAAGAAGGTGATCACCAAACCTCTATGTATTCCAGTGACTGGGCTAAGTGGAATCTCTGGGGCAGCAGGCTCCACCTCCTGATTAGCAAAGACACAGCACTAGCTGTACAGTCACTGGGGAGCCGTTGGCTGACCTTATAATGTGAGTCAGTAAAGGCTGAAAGAGTTGCTGTAAGGATGCACTGCAGTTATTTCTTTAAGCAGTCTTGTAATGAAAGATAAAATTTATCTGCCTGTTTCCAAAGTCAGTCAAACTTGAAGGTGTACAAGTCCCTCTTCCCAGGTGGCAAAGTAAGTATCTCTATATCCAACTTCAGATGCTGTAAACTAGATCAAAATATGGGCATGCTAGTGCCTGCTGTCATCTCCTGCTGGGTTTCCCTTCGACCACACTGTGCAAAATACTGGTTTTCCTCTAGAAAAGCAATCTCTTCCGGTCAAGCACTGCTTCCCAGCTTGGGAATTAGGTCCACCTGTGGTCCTGGTATGGGTATCTCTGAAATCCAGCCAAACAAGGTGCTGTCCTGCACAAGCTCTCCCACCTTCCTCCCAACAGGCTATTCAATTGTGGGGGCTGGAAGATTGAAGCCACAGGTGCTGAGGTTCATAGGTTCCAAAGCAGGACTCACAAAATGTGGTGATTCTTCCTGCCTATCCCAGTAGCAGTGCGCCTGAACTTAGGTGCTAGTCAAGCCTCCACCTTGCTTGCGAGCTAAGACTGAGAAAAAAAAATTAAAATCGGGAGTTATCTTAGGTCCTGAGAGAGGTCATTCAACAAGCGTGGAGTCGGCAAAAGAGAAGAGGTTTCCCATTCAGCGGTATGTATTCCAAATTGACAGCCCTATGCCTTGTCCCAGGGTTCACTAGGTGTCCAGAAACCTCTATTTAATTATCAATTCAGGTATTGATTTTCAGAGAGATTTAGGGAGACATGTGTTTAGTCAACCATCTTGACTCTGCCCCTGTTCTTTTGGCTTTCTAATTTCATTTTTTTTTCTTTTTTTCATTATTATGATTGAATGAAAATGTACATTCCCATATAAATTCGCATGCTCACCTATATGGAGCTACCACTGCTCTCCCTGCCTAGAGACAGCACATCCCTTCTCTGCTCCATACATGTCCTATCCTCCCAACAGTCTCCTATCCCCTCCTCTCCACCCACTCCCCTTCTTCCAGCAAGAGGATCACATCCAGTGGATACATGTTACCGTAAAATTCCCACAAGATATGGTCATTTTGCATTGCCAAGACTAATCTGTAATTTGATTTTTATTGTGATTAGGTCAGAGTTCACAATCCATGTCAAATTACCGTATAAAAGCCTAAACATATACCTCTGATCTCCTCACCCTGTGACAGCACACTGCTCCTTTCTATGGGGTATGTCAGGTATCTGTTCAACCAACACTTGGGTGTTCCTCTCCATCTTAATTTTTCCCCTGTAAAGGGGAACCAGGCTCATGTATATGTTATAGCCATAATGACTTCTCTTTTTCCTTTCTACGGTATGTCACAATTTTTTTTTTAAGGAAACCAATTGTTGATTACTGGAAAAATAAAAGGAACTCTAGATCCTAGTGTAAGCTATTTGTTACTCATTTTACCCTATAGTTCTTGGTTTGCTTTCTTTTGTCAAGTAGACAATCTACAAACAGAAGGAATGTTGCTACACATGACCAGATGATACTGTTCTATGTCTGTTCTTCTTCCATTCTTAGCCATTTCCAAGACACAAACATATTTCAATAGGTATGTATTGAAGGTGTCTTTTACTGTGTGGCATTGTGTTATGTTCTAGTAGGAAACAGAAAGATCAGTATGGGATGGATCTACAACTGAAGAAGCTTTTTGTTTAGTTCAGGAGAACAATGTATATCTAAAATGTTGTTTGATGACAGAGGAACAATGCACAGTGTAAGGAAAGTCAGCGTATGTGAAACAAAGTGACAACTAATTTCTGAGACATACTGAAAAAAGAAGAGAAATTATTTCAAATAATATGAAAGAGTAAAACTTTCTACTTTATTATAAGCCTAACCTCTTCCTCTTGTTGGTTTTATGTTCTGTGAGATTTTTGATTCACCTTGATATTAGAAGGAGTATCTTATGAATGACTACCATTGGTCAGAGCCTCTCAGGAATATTCTAGGACATAGAGGAAGATGATCCTGGAGTTCGAAAATAGTTTTGGCCAACCCACATTACAGGGCATTACACGTTGACCCTGGGCCTCTGTGGAGGGTTCGTGTTCCCAATGAGCAGAGCGTACCACTGCTCCTGTGTGCTTGGCTGCTTCTTGCTTACCATTCACAGAGGGACCGACTCAGCTTTGCCTGGTTTCTTTTAGGCTCCCAGGCCTCCCACCTGTCTTTCAGGTTGACATTTCCTGGCTTACTTGTCAACCACTCTTCCTTTCTCCAGTCTAATTAGCAGATTGGTGGGAGGTAGCCTGAGAATCGGGAGAAGTCTTTCCTGTGTTTTCATTCTTTGCAAAAATCCAGCCATTTGTGCTTTATTTGGCTTCTTAAGTGCTCAGTGCTTTCTCTAATGTGCATTTCAAAGTTAATTACTTGATAAACCAAATGGGAATATTTTGAGAGTGCAGTGTGGTTGCTTATCTTGCTTATAGTACAGTTTGTGTCAACCTGGAATACTCCAGTCACTGGAAGAACTATCTCAAGACAAAGATGTAAAGCTTATGAAGTTTGTATTCGGTGCTCCAAGTTTAGAAGTGTTCTTTCATAGTAGGATCTGTCGTGGGTCCCCAAACTGCCTCCTAGCTGTCCTCACTTGTGCCTGTTTTAACCCTATTTCTCCTCATGTGTTGTGCCTTTATTTACAGTTCTTTCTAACAGAGCACACATGCCCTGGGTTTCATTCATGGGAGGCATTGTCTCAGTTAATGTAATAAAGACATTCACAGTAATATAGGTAGGCAACACTTAAAGTGTGCATAACATTGTGTTAAATGAAAACCAAACCTAACAAACATTCCCAGAGGTATTGAGCCGATTCCCACTCCTAGCAATTCTCTAGATCAGAATAGAAGTGCTCCATGGGGTTTCCAAGGGCTGAAGTCTTTGTGGAAGTAGAGTGCCGAACCTTCCTGATATGGAACAGCTGATGTGTTCAAAACTCTGACCTTTCTTTGTTAGCCACCAAGCACTTTAACCACTTTTTTCTCTATCCATCAGGATAAATTATTTATACAAATTCTTTAAACCCTCTCGCCACCCATATATGGTAGATTGTTTCAGCATGCCCATTAAAAAACTGAAACAGAGGCTGAGAGAGGTTAGGTGAGATGTCTAAGATTACACAGCTTGGAAGCAGTAGAAGTGTGATTTGAATTCAGGTTGTCTGATACTGGAGCACATGATCTGCAAAGGACCAAACTGTGCTGGCAACTATGCTTGAGCAGTGGATGATGATGGCTTGTTTCCTGAACGCGCTTGAACACTCTCCTAACCTTTGTTCCAGGTGCCAGCTGTGTAATTTAAATTGCTATACATTTTCTGATCCCGTAACGTGAACTAGATTTTTTTTTCATAATTATGGCATTTATGTTAAATTTCTTAGATGTGATTAGGCAGCAGGAAGGGATTAGAAAATCATTAAGAGCTACATTGCCTGGTATTGATTGTTCATCTTTAAATTAGGTGGTAGAATTATGCAAGGTTGGATAGGTGGAGTTGACAGAGGTGGAAGTCATCTCAGCTGGGAGAATGTGGATAATAGACACTGGATGGGTTTGGAAGAACATGAAAAGGAAGCAGTGAGGAAATGCTCACGGCTGTCACAGTGGTCTTCTGTATGTCTGTGGGATTACTGCCAGTGTTGGGTGACATTCAGTGGATTATGACTCCCAGTGTTTCCATGTAAGATAGCACAGCTGCTGTCTAGATTTTTCTTGGATTTAATTCTTAAGAAAGTAGAGCAATAGACACTTGTCCCGTGGATCTGGCTGGATGTGTTCAAACCTGCAACCTTGGAGGTTTGAGTACGTAACTGTTAACACCACTAGTGGTCTCAAACTGCATGGATGCAGCCTTCCTATAACATGTGCCAAATACCTCCAGCAAGGAAGGCACATTGTTTTGTGGGTGTGGCAAGGTGGCAAGTTGGTGACCTTAATTTTATGGTTGTTTCTGAGGGAGTCTGTAGACACTGAACTAATAACTGTTTTGGAACACCCTTGCTACTACTCACCTGATGTGGCCACCGGTGACATTTTTTCTTGACCTGAAGATAAAGGAACTAGTGAAAGGAAGGCATTTTGATAACATTAATGACATTGTAGGTAATATAACAACAACTCTTATTTCCATTCCAGAAAAAGAGATCGAAAATTGCTTTGAAGGGTGGAGTAGGTGCTGGCATCCGTGCATAGTATCCTTAGGATAGTATTCCAAGGTGAGCACAGTGATATTCATCAGTGGGGTGTGTCACACGTTTTCTTAGATGAGTTCTTGAAGGTAATTGGCAGTCCTCATATACCGTTTTTGTGAATTTCTTCACTTTATCCTCAAAGCAAAGTTACCTACTTGAAAATGCTAGTCTCTGCATTTTAAAGATGAGGTAGTGGAGGTACAGGGATGCTCAGGAACTTTCGCAGCATCACATAGCTACTAGGTAGTCTAGCTGGGAGATGAACCCCACCAATGTGGCTCCAGAGATTGTAAATTTAACCAGAAATGTATATATCGCCTGTACTTCTGGCTGTGTGTTCTGTCTCTGCCAGCCATACCATCAGTAATTATTTGTTAACTCAATGCTTAATAATGTATAATAAGACTACTAGTTACCTCCTTGTCGTAGTCATCTGGCAGTGGTGTAACAGAGACACCACAAGTAGATGGCTTTAAAAAGAGAAGTTTTAATATATGCACAGGAATGTTTTTGCACCAGTGTGTACAGTAGCAAAATGATGGAATCAACCTAGTTACCTGTCAACAGATGAATGCATACACAAGCTATGATGTATCCACGATGGAACACTACGCAGTGATAGACAACAATGCTGATTTTATGAAACAGTTCATTATCTGGAGTCATCTGGAAGACATGCTGAGTGAAATCTGTCAGCTGAACAAAGAAAAATATTATTTGTGACCGCTAGTACAAGAACGTAAGAAATGACTTATGCATATTAAAAAATATTGTATGATGATGGCAAGATTCGGGATGGAGGGAGTAGGTTATTTGTAAATTAGGTAGTGTATCGAAATTGGCTAGCTGAAAGGTATAACAGTTCTCCGTGTAAGGCAGGTCAGCATAACTAGACTATACCGTAAGCTGGTTTTCTAAATTCATCCCGACACTTCTTTTTCTTTTAATTATTTTTTTATTTAATGTAACTGAGTGAAAATGTACATTCCCGTATAAATTTACATGCCCACCTATATGCAGCTTCCACTGCTTTTCCTGCCCGGTGACAGCACACTATTCCTCTCTGCTCCATGCACGTCTCATCCTGACAGCAGTCTCCTTTCCCCTCCTCTCCACCCATTCTCTTTCGTCCAGCCAGAGGTCAGTAGGATGGTATCCTATAGATGCATAGAACCATAAAGTGCATCCAATATATGGTCACTCTGCCTTGCCAAGTCCAATCCATTCCTGTCCGAAGCGTGGACCTTCGTTATGATTCATGGTAAAGGGCAGCATCAGGGCGAAGGGCCATGATCCCAGGGGAACCCCGAAACCACTGGACCATCAATTGAGATCTTTTAGTGGGGATCTCAGGATGCACCCCTTTTTATACTTGTGTTGCCAGTTGAGACTCAATTTAGTGAGCTCTGTCACGGCTATCACTGGTGGTGGCCGGGGACCATCAGGTTCTTCCCGTCCGAAGTCGATGTAGGCACCCACTGATGTGAGTCTCTATCTTACGGGTTGTCATTCCCCCATGTCATTTTGGTCCTTGGTGAGCATCTGTTCCTGCTGAGTTGGGACCATTTGCTGTGCCCTCGGATGGTAGCTTGGCAGCTTTTAAGACCCCAGACACCACTGACCAACGTGGGGTACAGAGAGCCCTCTTAGCAAAACGCTAGTTGTGCCAATTGGCCTCGCTTTTGCCTGAGAGCATGGTCCCCCGCCCCCTGCCCCAGCTACTCTGTCCTTGCAATATTGAGTTAAGATGGAAGGAGTACTCATGTGATGTTTAAGTCCACTTAATATTGTTCTTGTTTCTAATGTGTGCTATCACCAATTTCACCCAACCAAATTCCTCACAACTATCTAATCTAAGCCCTTCCCCCTCTCCCTCCCTCCCTCCCTTCCCTCCTTTGCAACTGTCAAATAGTCTTTTCTTCTATACACAAGTCTGTTTTTGAGATATTATCGTAGAGGTCTCATACAATATTTGTCCTTTTGTCGCTGACTGCTTTCACTCAACATAATGTCTTCCAGTTGAAACCAGGTCATGAGATGTTTCCTGGAGTCATCGTTGTTCTTTATCATTGCATAGTGCTCCATTGAGTATATATACCATAATTTACCTATACATTCTTCTGTTGTTGGGCATCTGGGTTGAGTCCATCTTTTTGCTATCGTGGACTGTGCTGCGATAAACATTCTGGTGCATGTGTCCGTTGGTGTCAAAGGGCTTGATTCTGTAGGGTATATTCCAAGTAATGGAATTACTGGGTCAAATGGTATATCTATGTCCATTTTTGTAAGGAAGCACCAGATTGCTTTCCTACTAAGAGGCTGGACCATTTTGAAACCCCACCAACAGTGTAGGAGGGTTCCACTTTCTCCACAGCCTCTCCAGCATTTGTTGTTTTGTGTTTTTTGGATCGTGGCCAACCTTGTTGGGGCGAGATGGTATCTCATTGTCATCTTGATTTGAATTTCTTTAATAACTAAAGATCGCGAACATGTGTGCATGTGTTTTTTATATGCCTGGATCTCCTCTTTAGTGAAATGTGTGTCCATCTCCTTTGCCCATCACTTAATTGGATGATTTATCTTCTTGTTGATATTTTGAAGTATCTTATAGATTATGGAGATCAGGCGTTGGTCTGACATAGAGTTTGCAAATATTTTTTCCCATTCTGTAGGTGTTCTTTTAATTCCATTAATAAAGTCTTCAGATGAGCAAAAGTGTTTGATTCTTAATAGTTCCCATTTATCCATTTTCTCTTCTGATGATTGTGGTTTGTTTGACAGATTTTGGAGTCTGTCCACATTGTGTATTAAAACTTCTATTGTTGTTCCTACCTTTTCTTGGATGAGCTTTATCGTTTTAGGTTTGATATTTAGATGTTTTATCCAGTTGGAGTTGGTTTTTGTATAAGGTGTAAGATATGGATCTTGTTTCAGTTTCTTGCAGATGGATATCCAATTTTGCCAGCACCATTTGTTGAAGATACTGTTTTTACCCCAGTTTAATGTCTTATGGCCTTTGTCGAATATCAGTTGTTCATAGGCAGATGGTATCATCTCTTGGGTCTCAGTTCTGTTCCAGTGATTGATCGGTCTGTTCTTGTACCAGTACCAGGCTGTTTTGACCACTGTGGCAGTGTAATATGTTCTAAAGTCAGGTAATGAGAGGCCTCCCAGTATGTTCTTCTTCTTTAGTAGTACCTTGCTTAACCGGGGCTTCTTCCCTTTCCAAACAAAATTGGTGATTTGTTTCTCTATCTCATTTAAAAATGTTGCTGGAACTTGTACTGGGATTGCATTATATAAATAGATTGCTTTGGGTAAAATAGACATTTTCACAATTTTAAGTCTTCTTATCCATGAGCAGGGTAGGTTTTTCCATTTATCTAAGTCTCTCTTAGTTTCTTGTAGTAAGGGCTTGTAGTTCTCTATGTAAAGGTCTGTTATTTCTCTGGTTAGATTAATTCCTAGGTACTTTATCTTCTTAGAGGCTATCATAAATGGTATTAATTTGATAATTTCTTCCTTAACAGTCTTGTTGTTGGTACAAAGGAATCCTACTGATTTACTTATGTTTATCTTGTATCTTGAGACTTTGCTGAACTCTTCTATCAGTTTAGTCGTCGGCACTTGGCACTTGGCTTGGCTCTATCAGTTTAAGTAGTTTACTTATAGATTCTTTTGGATTCTCTGCATATACAATCATATCATCTGCAAACAGGGAGATTTTAACTTCCTCTTTGCCAATGCAGATGCCCTTTATTTCTTGGTATTGTCTAATTGATCTGGCTAAAACTTCTAGCACAATGTTGAATAGAAGAAGTGAGAGTGGGCATCCTTGTCTAGTTCCTGATCTCCAGGGAAAGTCTTTCAGTCTCTCTCCATTCAGGATGACGTGGGCAATTGACTTTGTATAAATGGCCCTTACTGTGTTGAGGATTTGCCGTGTATGCTCATTTTGCTAAGAGTTTTTAGCATCAGTGGGTGTTGGACTTTATCAAATGCCTTTTCTGCATCAATGGACCAAATCAGGTGATCCTTGTCTTTTGTGTTATTTATGTGGTTAGTCACATTAATTGTTTTACTGATATTGAACCAGCCTTGCATCCCTGGTATGAATCACACTTGGTCATGACGGATTATTTGCTTGATATGTTGTTGTATTGTATTGGCAAGAATTTTGTTGAAGATTTTTGCATCTAGATTCATGAGTGATATCGGTCTGTAGTTCTCTTTCTTGGTTGGGTCTTTTCCTGGCTTAGGTATCAGGGTTATGCTGGCTTCATAGAACGAGTTTGGGAGTACTCCATCCCATTCTATACTGTGAAATATCTCCATAGTATTGGAGATAACTCTTCTCTAAAAGCTTGGTAGAATTCTGCAGTGAAGCCTTCTGGACCCAGACTTTTTTTGGTTGGCAGTGTTTTGATGACCTTTTCAATCTTTTCCTTTGTGATGGATTTATTAAGTTGTTCTGCTTCACGTTGTGATAATTTGGGTAGGTGGTATGAGTCAAGGAGTTGGTCCATTTCCCCTAGGTTTTCAAATTTGTTAGAGTACAGTCTTGCATAGTATTCTGTTATGATATTTTTGATTTCTGTTGCATGTGTGGTGACAACCCTCCTCTAATTTCTAATTTGGTTTATTTGTCTCTTTTCCTGCTTTTCTTTAGTATGTTTAGCCAGTGGTTTGTCAATTTTGTTAATCTTTTCAGAAAAACAGCTTTTCGTCTTTTAAATTTTTTCAGTTGTTTTTCTATTCTCTAATTCATTAAGCTCTCTAATTTTTATGATCTCGTTTCTTGTGGTGCCTGAGGGGTTCCTCTGTTGTTCTCTTTCTACTTGTTCAAGCTGTAGGGTCAGTTCCTTGATTTGGTTTCTTTCCTCCTTCCAGATGTGTGCATTTATGGAGATAAACAGACCTCTGAGCACTGCTTTGGCGGTATCCCATAGATTCTGGTAGGAAGTGTTTTCGTTCTCATTGGAATCCATGAATTTCTTTATTTCATCCTTGATTTCCTCTATAACCCATGTTTTTTTGAGCAAGATGTTGTTCAGTTTCCAAGAGTTCCACTTTCTATCTATGTTTTTTTGCTATTCATTTCAACTTTGATGGCTTTATGATCTGAGAAGATGTTTTGCAGTAATTCAATGGTATGGATTTTGTTGAGCATTGCATTGTAGCCTATCATGTGATCAATTCTAGAGAATGTTCCATGTGCACTGGAGAAGAAGGTGTAGTTGTTTACTGATGGGTGCAAAGTTCTGTATATATCAATGAGGTTTAATTGGTTAATTGTGGTAATGAGGTCTTCTGTATCTTTACTTTTTTCTAGATGATCTGTCTAGTATTGAGAGTGGAGTGTTGAAGTCTCCCACTATTATGGTGGAGTCATCTAACTCTCTTTTGGGTGTACTCAGTGTTTCTTTGACGTGTTTAGGTGCTCCGATATTAGATGCATAAATATTTAATATACTTAAGTCTTGCTTGTGTAGTGAACCTTTCAGCAGTAGATAGTGTCCATCTTTGTCCACGATGGTAGATTTGACATTAAAATTGATTTTGTGTGAGTTTAGAATTGCCACCCCTGCTCTTCTTTGTTCATTGTTAGCTTGATGTATATTCTTCGAACCTTTAATTTTCAGTTGGTTCCTATCTTTAGGTCTCAAGTGAGTTTCTTGTAGACAACATATGGATGGCTCATGTCTTTTAATACAAGATGTCACTCGATGTCTCTTTACTGGAGCATTCAGTCGATTCACATTCAATGTAATTATTGATAGATATGTGTTCAATGCTGCGATTGTGATAGGTTCATTTTTATGTTGATTTTTTCTCTGTTGCTCTTATTAGTCTGTTCTGGGACGTTCTTGTTTTGTCAGTTGATTCTTCACCCTTTTCAGAGCTGCTTTTGTGGTTGTTGGGACTCCTGTGTTACATTTCTTGAAATGGTATGATACATCTTTGTTGTGCTTTACAGCTGCTCCTATAATCCCCCTTAATAAAGTATATATAAACCCAATTTTAATTACTACCAGTCTTGTCATCTTCCTCTCCATCTGGAAGGACTGGAACAACTGAAGTACATCCCCCTTTTTAATATGATGACACCATAGTTTTCATGATGATCATTGGATTGCTTGTTTCCTTATCAAAGCTGTGATTGGCTTTGGAGCCTTCCCTAACTGAGTAGAGTTTTGAGTAGTATGTCGTTCTAAAATATAAAGTTAGTGGTTTCGTTCTTCTAAGCCAGAGCCAAGAACTTCTTTCAGTATTTCTTGTGGTTTTGGTTTGGTTTTTACAAAGTTTCTGAGTTTCTGTTTATCTGGGAATGTCTTAATTTCATTTTCATATTTGCAAGATAGTTTTGCAGGATATATAATTCTTGGTTGGAAGTTCTTCTCCTTCAAGGCTTTGAATGTGTCCTGCCAGTGTCTCCGTGCCAGCACGGTTTCTGCTGAGAAATCTGACGAGAGCCTACAGGGTTTCCCTCTGAATGTTAGCTTTGCCTTGAGTCTTGCTGCCTTTAGGAGTTGCTGCTTATGTTTCATTTTGTTCAGCTTGATTATAATATGTCTTGGAGTCCTTCTTTTGAGATCTATATTGGGTGGCGTACGATATGCATCTGAGATGTCTATGTTTTCTTCCTTCATGATTTCTGGGAAGTTTTCTTTCAGCAGCTCAGCAACAATACTCTCTGTGTTCTCAGATGTCTCACCCTGTTCAGAGACTGCAATTAATCGAAGGTTGTTCCTCTTAATAGAGTCCCACATGCTTCTTAATGTTTCTTCATTTTTCTTGTTTCTTTTTTCTGATTTCTACTCATAGATGCTGGCCTCAGTAGCTCTGTCTTCCAAGTCAGAAATTCTTTTTTTTGTTTGTTCCATTCTGTTTGCTTTGCTTTGCATAGAAGTTTCTATGTCTTTGATTTTGTTCTTGATCTGTTGGATTTCAGAGTACTGGTGTTCCATCAGATCAAACATCTTGCTTAATTTTTCATTTTGTTCTCCTGCATTTTGTATAAGGTCTAGAAGGGCTCTGTATATAATCATTTTGTATTCACTTCCTGATGCTTTCATAAAAGTTTCTTCATCTGGAAAACTCCTTGTGTGTTTTGCTTGGGAGCCTTCTGAAGCCATGGTTGATTTCTTGTATGCCACAAGTGTCTGCTGCTTTTTGGGACCCATGTGAGTATGTAGAGGTGGAAGAGGTACTGTTAGAATGGACTGCAGATGTTTCTGTAGGCTGTCTTAAAATGTAAAGCAAAAGATATCTGACCACTTCACAAGTCAGTTAGGTTTTCAGGTGTTGAGGTCCCACTTCTCAACTGGCAAAGTAAGTGTCACTATATCTAACCACAGATGATACAAACTAGTTCAGAATACAGCAATCCTACTGCCCTGTTGGCCTCTGCTGGCAGGGCTGACGACACTGCGTAGAATTCTGCTTTTCTGATAGAAAAGCGCTCTCCAATGGGCAGCGTCTGGCTCCCAAGCTAAGAATTAGGTCCAGCTGTGGCCACTGTATCCAAGATGTCACCCTCCACACAGGCAGCAGACAGAGGGGTTAAAGGTCCCGAGAGGTAGTGATTCCTCTGCTTCTGTTGCAAGACCCGTAAAGCGGGTTGCACTGGCTAAATTACTGCTTTTCTGTCGGAGAAGCACTGTCCTGTTAGCAGGCGCTGCCTCCCAGGCTAAGACTGAGGTCCTGCTAGGATGTCTATATCCAACATGGCGTCCCGCACACTGGCTGCGAAACTGTGTACAAACCCCGCCCAGGCCGATATATAACGAAAGGCTCAAAGCGGCTAGATTAACAGAGTCCTAAGCCTGGCTCTCAAAATAGGGGAATTTCGCCTGCCTGTCCCCCAACAGCATGTCTGAGTCTAGCCGCTAGGCAAGACCCTTCTCCGCCTGCCGGCCAAGACAGATGAAAAAAAAAGTCATAATGGTGCGTTTACCTTCCGTCCATGAGAGCCGGGGCTAGCCAGGAGCGGGAGTGAGCGAAAGAGAGGTTTTTCACTGAGTGGTGTGAAGTCCCAATGACAAGCTCTGTGCTGTGTCCTCAGGCTGATTAGGTGGTCAGAAGGCTCTGTTTGATTGTCAGTTCAGGTCTTGGTTTCCAGAGGGATATAAGGAGACGTGGGCTTAGTCTGCCATCTTCACTCCGCCCCCCCATCCTGACATTAAAGGACAGAGATCTGGGGACCATGTTTTCAGGGGACATCTAGGTAAGTTGGCATAGCTAGGGTTTTCTAAGACAGTCTTCTCCACCCCGTATTGTTAAGTGGCATGTGCAATATTGAAAGCCAACTATCTGCCATTTGAGGAATATCAGTTGGTCCCAACCCACCTGAATAGATGACAGGGAAGAAAATCAAAGACATCAAGTGAAATGAGCCCAGGAGACAGTAGGACTCGTATGATTTGGAAAGTACATCCGCTGTAGACTGGTAGAACAAGCTAGCGTCCAATCACTGCCAACGACAGCTCTCATAGGGAACCCAATGTGGAGTTCATGACGTAGCATGAGGAGTAGAGGTGTGTGCAGAGTAAAAGCTCTGCTGAAATACCAGAATTGATATCTAGCAGCCTGGAGTTTCCCCTGGAAACATGGACCCTAGGGTTACTGCTATCCCGGAGCTAATACCAGTGTTTAAGACAGCACCTCAGACAAAGAATGGACTGGACTTGGGGATACAGGGTGATGCAGTTGGTGTTTGTACTTTATGGTCTAAGATATATATATATATAAGGCTGTCTTACTGGCTTCTTTTTAGAGAGAGGAGACAAGAGGGAGGAGAGGTCATATGTTTGTTGAGTGGGTAGTGGAATTTAAGAGAAAAAAAACAGTGTGCTGTCACAGGGTAAGGAGAGCAGATAGAGTTGCAGAGAGGCAGGTATGCAGGGTTTTATACTGACAATTGACTTGGACTGTAAACTTTCATTTGATCACAGTTACTGTATTTTATTATTTGAAATCAGAGTAGTTTTATTTTGTCACACTACTGTAGTCTGCTAGGTCAAATTGAAGACATCAACTCCAGGTGACATATTTTTTTTGGCAGTGGACTGGGAGCTTCTCAAGTGCAGGTGTCCTGGGTCGTTGTCAGAGTTGGCCCTCTGCTCCCAGCACTGCTTTCTTGGTGGCATGAAGTCCTCAGCTCTCTCCTTGTGTCCCTTTCCTTTGTATTCTAAAAGTTTGACCAAAGGCGTAATACCTCTTCCAGTTTGAGTCCTTCTCCACCCACACAACTGCCCCCTATCCTCAGTCGTTTACATCATGGAGACAGGATTTACAATATACAGGAACATCACACAATAACAGGAATCATGATCCAGCCAAACTGATACACACAATTTTTCAGAGACACACTTCAATACATGAAAAGCGTTTGTAAAACTTAGCATTTACAATAACAAAGGGGACAGAGCCACTGTTGTTGTAAGGGTTAGAACCTGAGTGTCTTTACTCTTTGTCTAGTTTTTTTTTTCCATTGGTATCATTTTATTTTATATTAGCTGGCATTCCTTGAAAACCATATAGGGCAGTTCTACTCTGTCCTATTGGGTTAATATAGATAGCTGTCAGCTAGAGTCGATAGGAAAGAGTTTTTGTCGTCATAGCATAGTAGTTTAAAGCCTCTCAGTGACCGTAAAGGAGAAAGAACTAGCAATCTGCACCCATAAAGATAAAAGCCTTGAAAAACGTGTTTGCATTGTACTTTCTCACATGGTGTAGCTATGAGTCAGAATCAACTCATCAGTGCACAACCATAATAGCATTTTGTATAACGTCTCTGAAAGTTATGGCCCTAGTTAGTTATTAGGTAGCATTTATTTCATAGGAATCTTCCTGTTTGGCTTAAGCTAGAACGACTCCTGGTAACCTCTTTGAGCCTAGTTTCTGGGTTCCAGTGTTGGTTTGGGCTCTCAGTGTTTTCACCAGAGATTCAAATGCAGTACAGGAAGACAAGACCAAGGAGAAGGGAGTGTTTCCCCCCTAAAATACAGAGCAGCGCTGGCCTTCATTGTCATTGATAGGGTTCATTGTCCTGCACTTTCCAAGGGATTAGGGCGCTTCAATGAGATGCTTAAGAGGAAAGAACGATTTAGGTCTAAGGGAGAGAGTAATGGAAAGGGCAGTTTTTTGTAGTCTCTCTCGCTCAAATTGATTTACTTCTTCTCCAAACTTGTATGTTGTAATATGGAGGATGAATTGGCTCTTTGAAGGCTGTTTTGACTGAGAGACTTAAGAAGACCTTCTGTATCCTATTCTTTCAGAGGATGAAAAGAAAAGCCTTGGGCCTCTCCCTTGAGGATATAGGGGAAGGTCCTAGTGAGGTGCATATTCAGCTTCTTAAAACTTTTTTTGAGTCTCTCTTTCATGTGTTTCATCTCCTCTAGACTTCTAAGGTTTTGACAGAGGCTTATTTTACTTAAATTTACCAAACTAGTTCAGAAAGAGGCCCTGTCTTTCCCCATTTGTCACCTTGCCTTGTTGAGAGAGCTGTGGTGGCACAGTAGTTAGGCATTTAGCTGGTCACAGAAAAGTTGGCAGTTTGAGTCCGGTAAGTCCTCTTTCGAAACTGTGTAGGGCAGTTGTATTCTGTGCCGTAGGGTTAGTATGTGTCAGAATTGAGTCAGGAGCAACAAAATTTCTTTGGAAAATCTTCCTCACAGCCTTTGAACAACTTCTTCAGAAAGCGTTAAATAATGTATGCAATGCCCCAAGTTGACCCTCATGCGGTAGAGTTGGGCACTGATATCCTTCTCCCATTGTTATTTATATTTGTGTTCTCAAAGCGAATTTAAAGTTGTAACAAACAGCTGCAACAAAAACAATAAAGCAAAATACAACCTCCTTTTCCCTGTTTGCACAAATTTGGCTTTATGTATTATACAGTATGCATGCATGGTGGCGTTGTCGGTTAAGTAATGTGTCTGCTAACTCTAAAGGTGGGCAGTTCATATCTACCAGGCGCTCCTTGGAAACTCTATGTGTCGGTTCTACTCTCACTTCTAGAGTTGATACGAGTGGTACCCGGCTCGCCAGCAGTTTGTGTTGTATGTATGTGTGAGGTTACCATTAGTTTGAATTGACTCCACAGCAATATAACAAACAACCACTGGGTATGATATAGAGGTCCCTGAAACACAGTAATAATCAAGAAAACAGAAGACATTCCTGTGGAGTGGATTCTGTGCATTAGTTACCCCATAGGAGAGAGTACAACTTACCATAGGGTTTCTAAGGAGCATCTGGTGTATTCGACTGCTGCCTTTTTGGGTAGCAGCCAATTACTTAAGTACTGTGCTACTAGGTCTTCTTAGAGATCCGTAGGTTGTTCAGATGTCGACTGCTAACTTTAAGATTGCTGATACTAATTCACTGAGCAGTGCCTCGGAAGAACGGCCTGGCAATCTGCCTTTGTAAAAACTACAGCCAAGAATACGTATGTCTCATTTCTGTTCTCTATTATCTTGAGTGGCCATCAGTGAGAGTTGATGACTCTTTCTGTCATCTAGTGCTATTGTAGCCACAGCTGTCAGACTTTAATGAGCAGAGATTTATTTTCTCACTGTTTGATAATTTGAAGTTCAAATTCAAATCATTAGCTGTAGAGAGAAATTTTGTCTGTTGGCTGTGGAACAAGGTTGCTGTCATAAATGTTCCGATGGATTAGGAGATACTCTGGGTCCAAAGGATGTGCTCTGGTTCTGCTGCTGCTCCTGCTGTGTTGGTGCCGTGAGTTCCCCAAGTCTCTGTGTGTTTTTTTTTTTTAATCTTTTATATCTTCAAAACGATTGGAAGAAAATACGGTCTAGTCAGATAGATTAAGTCCTGCATCTTTAGCAAAACTGTCTCTGATTCCAGTCTCATTAACATCATGTAGGTAGAATTTATAACACACAGGAAAATCGTGTCTGTTGACAACATGGTACCAAATAAAACAATATTAGAAATTATGGCCATGCTAAATTGATACACCTATTATTGGAGGACACAATTTTATCTATGATAGTGGCAGTGGTTTTACCGTTGGTTTGTTTATTGGCTTTTATGTAGCCCTTGAAAAGTGTGCCGGTTTTTAGACTAAGAGCCTTGGAGTGCTGTTCTGGACCCTGGAGCTCACTTTGATCTTTGCCCAAGGCCATTTCCTTCTGAGGCCTAAAACACTGAAAATAAAGCCTTTTCTTGTTAAATGTGGCCCCAGACTCAAATCTTTGAAGACATCAGATGAAGCCTGTTTTAAAACCTTCTAAAGCTCCAAACACCAAACTTTGGTCTCAGAATACTTTTTACTCCACAGTTTATGCTTAGTATCTATTCCCAGCATCTTCTGAGGGTTGTTGGAGATTTGTTAATGCTAATCTGGCTGTTTGTTCAGCCAGGCTCTAATGTTGACTACACACAAGAAGTAGGTCCACATCTTCCCTTTTGTACCTCCTGATGTGATAACCAAAACCAATTGCAGTCAAGTTAGTTCTGACTCATAGTGACCCTACAGGAAAGGATAAAACTGCCCCATAGAGTTTCCAGGGAGTGCCTCGTGGGTTTGAACTCTTGACCTTTGATTAGCAGCTGTAGCACTTATCTACTCTGACAGCAGTGTTTCCTTGATAATCGTGACGATAACTTCAATTTTTTCATGGCTTTCTAGGCATTCTCTTTATATCATATTAATTCATAGATCAATCTTTTGAAGTAGATATTCATCATCTTCCTATTATGTAGAGGATGAAATCGAGGCATACAAATACGGGAAGTTTGCCCAAGGTCAATACCACTAAGATAGTTAGAGAAATGACACATGGATGTGTCTAAATGCAGGATAGCACAATGTCCTAAGGAAATCCCCCATCTGAGAGGGAATTCAAGGTAGACACGCTGTAGTACCGTTAATATGAACATGTACTTTATGAAAATATGTCAGGAAGATAGAAGTTTCTGGTGTCTGACAAGGAATTTTGAAAAACATGAGTAAGCTGAGAGTTTTCTTTTTTTAAATTTTTTATTTAACATGACTGAGTGAAAATGTACATTCCCATATAAATTTACATACCCACCTATATGCAGCTTCCACTGCTCAAGCTGAGAGTTTTCTTTCGACAGCTTGGGCAAGGTAGGAGAGAATATTTTTGGCTAGTGGCTATCAGTCTTTGAGAGGGCAGTCTCTAGTGTAATGTGATAATGTTTTCAACTTTACCATAAAACAAAACATGTTGGCTGTCAGATTCATTCCAGCTCTTGGTGACACTGTTTGTGTCAAAGTAGGACTGTGTTCCACAGGGTTTTCAGTGGCTTGCGTTTCTGAAGTAGATTGCTAGGTCTTTCTTACAAGGGGCTTATGGGTAGACTTCAACCTCCAATCTGTCAATTATCAACCAACCACTTGTCTACTCAGGGACTATTATATAGAACTGAAAAAACCAAACCTGTTTCCTTTGTGTCAGTTCTGACTCGTAGCGACCCTGTATGACAGGGTAGGAATGCCTCTTAAAACTTTCTGTTATGTAAACCTTTGTTTTTTTATCTTAATTTTTTATTTTTTTAGTTTTATACTGTAGATGAAGGTTCACTATGTGAATTAGTTTCTCATTAAACAGTTAGTACACATCTCGTTTTGTGGTATTGGGTGGTAACCCCATTGTAATCTCTCCGGACTTCCCCTTTACTGGCTTGCTTGTCCTTGCCCATTGTCTATGCTTCCTGTTTAGTCTCATTTTGTTGTTTGGGTCTATCTTGTCTTTGGGTGAAGGGTGAAACTCAGGAGTGACTTTGTTAGTGAGCTATCAGAGTATCCTTGGGCCTAGTCTTAGAAGTAATTCAGTCTCTGTAAGACCAGTAAGTCTGGGCTTTTTTTGAGCTTGAATTTTCTTGTACAGATTTTTCCAGCTCCTTCCAGGACTATCGATTATGATACCTGTCAAAGCAGTCTGTGCTGGTAGCCGGGCACCAGCTGGCTGTGCTGGACTTTGTGCACTGAAGGTCATTGTTGATATGGTCCACTAGTCCATTGGCTACATCTTCCCTTTGTGTCTTTGATTGTCTTTTTTCTATTGTGTTCCAGAATGGGTCAGACTTGTCGACTGTCCTAGGTGACTGATCATAGGCTTTTAAGACCCAGACACTGCTAACCAAGATAGGATGTGGAACATATTTTTAATGAATAAACTGTGTTATGCCCTTGAGTTAGCCAAGCTTCTTGGTCTTTATGTAAATAGTTCCACATCTGTCTGCCTCTGGAGTAGCTAACGGTGCAAACTACTGCCATTTCAGTTAACAGCTGAGCGGTTACCTGTGCGCCACCAGGGCTCCATAGAGGCTCCTACACTAGGGGTTAAATCACCTACCAAAATCAAACCCACTGCCATTCAGTTGATTCTGACTCATAGCAACACTATAGGAAAGAGTAGAACTGCTGTAAAGAGTTTCCAAGGAGCACCTGTTGGATTTCAACTTTGGACTTTTCAGTTAGGAGACATAGCACTTAACGACTACGCTGATAGTGTTTCCACTTCAGCGATAGAGCTCTGTAATTCCATTTTCTCAGATTCTCCATGCTCACCAAAGAAAGAAAACATCTCATTGTCACTGAGTCAATTCCAACTCCAAGGGCAACTACCTTCTTATCAAAAATAATCTCTTCCATTTGTGCGATGCTCTCTAGTTCACTGTTTTTTGATATCAGGAATACCGGTGCTAAGTGGTATATATCATTCACATTTATACAGATAACAAACCAAGGCTCACGTAATAGGCACTTATGTGAGTAATTAGGCTTGGAAGGTAGATTTATTAGCCTTCAGGTTCAACTTTATTTTGTTTTCTTTAATGTTGTTTTATTCCTGGAAACTCAGAAAAAAAAAATAGTGATTACGTATTTTGCTTGTTGGATAGCTCCATTTCAAAATCATGTATTAATAACTTGGCTGTCAAGGTTATCAGTCTTTTCAGTGTGAGTTTGGCTAATGTGAATCAGATGCTGGAGTCCTGTAAGGTGAAGTTCTGGATCTTAAACCATGGTTTGTATACTGACACATCAGACACCCTCCCAAGGCCTCTCTGGGAAACAATCCACTTGACTTTTGTGAACCGTCTTTACTGCAAGATCACACAACTGTTTCCAAGAGAACACAGAGCACTAGTCTCTGTCGCTTCGCAAATTCAAGATGTGGCATGACATGGAGAGCTGGTTAAAATGATGTGGTTATTTAAAACCCAGGAGCTGATTAACCTTAACTGAGGTTCCTCCAGCTTTTATACATAGTTGTTGAAGTTCTCACAAAGTGATTTGCTAGTGTCTGCTCTGAAAAGGTTTTATATGTTGTTCCTGCGGTCATAATTCTCATCCATTTTGCTTTCATCCTTCTCAGCGAGGGGAATGATTAGTGCCGTGGCCTCCTTCTTTGGGGGTATTATTGTACAATTCACTTTAAAGCCCCACCTGTCTGTCTTTGCTTTTTCTTTCCTTCCTTCCTTTCTCCTTTTAACATGTCTTTGTTTAGAAGAAAGAAATCAATTTTTGAACTGATTTCAAATTGCATTTGAATTTGGAAAATTAAAACAGATGAACAGCAAAATGCCATTATTTTTAGAGCTCATAAGAGAAAGCCTGGCTGGCTTGGGTTCTGACTATCGGTTCTTATAACAAATCGCTCCGTTAAGATGGCACCAAAGTCAATACTAATGGTTATTATGATTAAGTATAGCTCCCTTGGCGTCCGTTTCCTGCTCTTTGACATCCCTCTCTGCTCTGTAGCACACACAGATAGCTCCTGTAGAGTCAGGTGTCCCGGAAATATACACAGGCTAAAGAGAGAAAGTTTGTATTTGGCTCAGCCACCTCTGGTTGTTTGTTTTCCCTTTACCTGCGGACTCTGTATCCTCGTGCCACCGAGACCCCACCCTGCAGTTTTCCCCTCCCTTGGCTTTGCTACAAACTTAAGGCATTTGAGGATTCTCTTCCCATCACACCTTCTGCCAAACCTGGGTATCCTAAACCCCATGGTATTAGGACCTTGCTGTCAGGCAGCTACTGTTGAAAGTGTGTGTTGGTCACAAGCCGTGCTTCCAATCTCTTCTTTCATTCCTGCAAGTTTGGCCCATTGATCATTGAGTGCCCAAGGATGGGTCTTGGGGGCTCATGCAAACCCACTCTCGCTGCTGGAGATGGAGCTCATAACCCCTCCAGTGTGTGAGCAGGTGGAATTTTCTATATGAAGAACAACACGTTGTACTTCCTGGGTTTGAAGAAATGAAGTATTTGGGCATTTTTGCTGAGTGGTTTCCGTTTTGCTCAGTTTTACTGGTGCTTTGTACCTAGTAGGTGCTCACAGTATGTGCTGATAGTGGAGACCAGGTAGTCTTCCTCACTCACTGGTAGCCAACTTCTCCGGATTGTTCTACACCACACACTTTTTAAAATGAAGCTCTGTATGTTCATCTCTCTGCTAGGCCTTGTGATAAATACAGTAAAGCGCCATCATAACCTCTCTTTTGAAAAAGCTACATAGGACAGAATATAAACATGTTTAACAAGCTGAGAAGAAAGAGAATCAACTATTCCTTTCAATGATAGGTTTTGGCATACAGAATCTTGATAAAAGTACAGGGAAGGAGGGGAAACTTCCTCGAATTTGTCAGAATGAATAAGGGGCTTAAAGGGTGATAAGAACTGAATTTATGTAGGGTGAACACAATAGAACATTCCATACAGGCAGTGTTGTTGTGCTTGGAATACAGCCACTTGGGCTTTTTCGGGTGGGTTACTGAGTCCTAAATTGTTCAGGGAGAAAGAAGCTTGACTGATGTTGTGTTCCTACCCACCTAAGGAAGAAGTGTACAATGCTCTGGCCCTCTCGCTTCACTCCCCCCTCCAGGTTCTATATTGCATTTTGCTGTTTTTCTTCCTTCGAAGAGGTCTTGATGTCTCATGTGTACCCAGCTTTCCTAGATACAGTGGCAATGATGGTTGTGTGTGTGTATATGTTTCTGTGTGTGCTGGAGGATGATGTGGTTGGACTTCAGTCACCGTCAGTTTTTACCGTGGATGTTTACTTAGGATAGACATGAATCTTACTCTGCAATCATAGCTCTTGGCTGAGCGTAGGCAGGAGATTGGAATAAACAGAATTCAGGTTTGACCAGTAAGAGGGGGCACTATTTCTGGGAGCTGGTGACCAGAGTGAGGAGACTTGGCTAAGTTCAACTAAGCTCAGGAAAAGCTTCTTGAGTACATATGACAGCATCCTTAGAGCAGATCCCCAGTGCTAGGGGTAGATCAGGAGCAGGGAGAGTAGCAGATGCCCTAACAAACCATTCAGTAGTCTTACAAAGATTGTAGAGGAATACAAGTGGCCTTAGGTGGCAGGGTTGATAGACCTATTTCCTGTAGCTCTGCAAGAAGTATGGGGAGTCAGATGTGGGACTGGGTAGAAGGCTGGACTTTCAACCATTTGCACTCGACAATAGGTGGGGCTGCCTCATGGGGTGTTGAGCTTCCTCCCAAGGCAAAAGACCAGACTCATTTCTCTCAAGGTGATTCTGACTCCTAGGGACCCCAGAGGACAGAGTAGAACTGCCCCATAGGCTTTCTAGGGGTGTAATCTTGAGGAGAGTAAACTGCCACAACTGTGTCTTGTGGAACAATAGGTGGGTTCGAACTGCCAACCTTTCAGTTATGAGCTCAGTGCTTAATTTAACTACTACTCCAACCGTGCCCCTTTGTTCCTCTAAGTAGATATGGTCAGAGGTGGGATGTGCAGTCCAAACAGACTTACATGACTGCAAGCCTTCTTGTATCTCTTAGAGGCTTGCATTTTACAGCTTCTTGCCTTTCAGCTGACCTCACACTTTGAGAAACATGCAAGTCCCCTGTGGTGACAGCAAAGGCTGGAAGATTTCTTCTTGTGGCATTTGCGGTTTGGGATCTGTGCCTGATTAAGAAGGAAGACAGGAATGGCGTTAGTGAGTTCGTGGCTTCAGGGCTGCTCTGGGGAAAAGGTCTCGCCAGCCTCTCTTCAGAGACACATGTCAGCCCAATGTGTGGCAAAGCACCTCACTCTGGAAGGACCTTTTGTGCCCTGAGTCTGAGAAAACTCTAGATTTGAAACATTGCCTGAGGGAATCAACTGCTGGCTTAGTGCTGCAAACTTTCCTCTGGAGCTAATGAGGAAGGCCAGATGAAAGCAGCAGAAGCAAATTAGGAAACAAAGCATGAAGCTTTTCACAAAGGCACCTCTACCCTCTCTATGAAGGCTATTGCCCAGGCCTCAACACTAAACAAATATCAGCAACAGCAACAACACAAACCCATTTATTGCTACTTGTGGTCACCCATGTGTTACAGAGGAGAACTGAACTCTAGTTTTCTTGCCTAGATGTTTTTGGAAGATTACCAGGCCTTACTTCCGTGCTACTCTTGAGTGGGTTTGAAGTGCCCACCTCTTGCTTAGTAGCTAAGCACAAACTGTTTGTGCAACGCAGAGACATTCGGGCTACAACAGACCTGTGAAGAAAATGAGGCTCAGAGAACTTCAAATGCAATTTTCCAATCAAATTTTGAGTTCTTCACATGGTACCGGAGATGGGTCCTCAGGTTCTGAAAGGTTCTTAATGATTTCAGAGGGCAGGGCTTCCTGGACAGCAAAATTCACTTTTCACTGCATTGCTCATCCGGAGTGAAATTCATGGAGGCTTTTCACACAGGAACCTCCACCTACTCTGTTAAGGGTATTGCCCAGGCCTCAACACCAAACACCAACCACAACCCACAGTTTCTGAGCAACCCACTGCTGCTGAGTCTGACTCATAGCGACCCTAGAGGTCTCGGTAGATCTGCCTCGTAGAGTTTTCATGGAGTCCTTGGAGATTTTGCACTCTGGACTTTGTTGAGCAGAAGTAGCACTTAATGCACTGCAATAGCAGCGTTACCTCATGGAAATATAATGACCCCCATCAGAGATGATGATCAGCCATTATTTAAGAAGTACCTAGATTACAGACTGGTAAGGACTGGACTCAAATGTTGGTGGGTGGAACCTACCCAGAGGCATCTGGGAGGAGAAGTCTCCTGATCCGTTTTCTTGCAGTTCTATGGAGCAGTTCTCTTCTGCACAGATGGAGTCTGGACAAGAACTGGAATAGACTTGAAGGCAACCAATAACAACAATGTATTTAAGTTTCATAGCTGACTTAGTGGGTGTGATTAAGGAGGCCCAGATGCCGAAGAGGTCTGGATCTTGTAGATGCACCATTCTTGGCCTAGTTGTTGTTCTCTTGGGATACCATAGACTCATCATTCTGAAAAGTGAATAGTAGTTTAGCTTAATTTGGAAGGATGATCAGCTTTGAACATTATGCTTTTTGAAGTATTTATATGGGATCAAACTGACAACAAACCTATTGCCATTGAGTCAATTCTGACACATAGTGACCCTCTCTAAGGCAGAGTAGAACTGCTTTACAGTGTTTCCAAGTAGCGCCTGGGTACCAAAGTTTCGAACTGCTGACCTGGTAGTTAGCAGCTATAGCTCTTTACCACTACACTGCCAGGATTTCGAGGGTTTCCAGATTGACAATAGAAACTCCATATATAGGAAGCTTTAGGAAGCGTAAGTTTATATTAATAAGGGAGGAACAATTCCAAAAATTGGGGTGAGAACTGGTGCACAACTCAAAGAATGTTGTCAGTGTCACTGAATTGCTCATACAGAAACTGTTTAATTGGTGTATGTTGTGCTGAATATGTTTTGAGTAACAACTAAATAAGCAACATATTGTCAAAATCTTGGAAAAATTCTATGGAGTACAGTTATAAGCTGACTCATTGATCATGGTGAGTTAGAACAGACTTGATAGCAAGTAGTTGGGTTTACAGCTGTGTAAGTACCACCCAGATCACAATTTAGAATGCGTCCAGCTTCTCGAATGTGACCATCCTAACTCTTCCTACCATAAACAGTCTTCCTGAAATAATCATCTACTATTGTGACTTTTTTCCATTATCAGTTTGTTTCACCTGATCTTGAACTTCATAAAAACAGAATGTACTCTTTTATGTTCAGTTTTGCTCTTTTCTTCAACATCATGTTTGTGAAATTACTGTATTTTTCTGCAAGTACCAGGCGCAGGTAAATAGCGCATCCACATACATACATCCACATACATACATCCACATACATAATGCTCAACAGAGGTTGAGCAATGGGTTGTATAACGTGTGCTGTTCGCGTAGAAAGCTGTTATTGATGGAGTGTGCACCGATAGTTTGTTCTTTTTATTGTAGAGTAGTATTCTACCATGTGAATATAGAACACTTTGTTTATCTTTATTACCTACCGTTGATTGCGTTTGGGCTGTTTCCAGTTTGGGGCTATTGTAAATGAAAATGCTGTGCACGTTAAAAAGGAGAATTAAATGAGGAATCACAATATGTCAGATTCCTGCCTGAGCCATTGTTGCTTTCCATTGCCAACAGGAGCCCTAAGGGGCTTACTTAGGGGAGAAGGTGGGAACTAGACAATGGAATCCAGCTCAAAGCAAGAGATCTGACCTTTATTTAGAGGTACTCCATCTAACTTAAAAGTTTGGTGTATCTTAATTGATATATCATGTTGGCACCATTCATGGCTGTTCAAGTAGTCAGTTTATTCAGCCTCTTTAGCATATATTTGGATTCCTTGTTGCCGTACCTTTTGGGTAGAATGTAGGCAGAATGTGGGTGTGTGTACTAGGTAAGATTGCCTTTTATTTCCTTTAGATCTTTGCTTCCATGAACTAGGTATGTTTTAATCCTCAGATTATAGCTTCATCTGGCCCCTGAGTCTGGTTTACCGTCAGTCTCCTTGCCACGGTATTCTGTAAACTAAGAGCCTGCTCAAGATCGTTCTAGAGGTGTCAAGCAGTGGTGCTGGTTCTCCCAGTTTTTGTTTAACCACATTACCAGACTTTGCTCAGCTCAACAGTGAGGCACCGAGAAAACCAAATCAAACTGATTGCCGTCGAGTCGATTCCAACTCATAGCAAGCCTACGCAACAGAGTCAAACTGCCCCATTGAATCTGCAAGGAGCGCCTGGCAAATTTGAACTCGCGACTTTTTTGTTAGAAGATGTGGGACATAACCACTATGCCACAGTGAGGCCAGGAGTTAGACAAATGGGAAGGAAGCAACAGTTTGGTTGACTGGCCAAGCAAGAGAGCTTCTGGAGAAACTGTGTTTCCAAAATGTCTCTTTGATCAGAAAAATACTGGGGTTTCTGTATGGGGAGGAATTAGAATAGGGGTAGGCTCTTCTTCTGGGTGTATTCAGGGGCGTCATTGATGAGGATTGGGGGACAGCTCTTAGAATGATACCAATGTCATAGTGGTATGCACAGCAGCTCTGGGGCCCTGATGGAAGAGAAATGGTGGCTTAGCTGTGCCCAGCCACCATTCAGGGTCTTCCAGTCTCCAGTCAAATGTAAAGGGACTTGGCATATGAGCTGTGCAGGAATAGGTGTGGCATGGAGAGGTCTTGCAGCAGATTACTTAGACGTTTCCTGTACCTGGGAGACTCCGGAGAGAGCAGCTGTAATTCCGTTTAACGTTTCATTGGATTTCAAAATCTGAGGCTCCCTAGGCCCTGATACATAGCCCCGCTTGGCTTCGTCATCAGTTCTGGCTCTTCTTTCTCTTTCTTTTTTCTCATCATTGAAATATGTTTCTCATCTTCCAGGCCTCTCAAATGCATCCGTGTTTCCTGCTTCAGTGTTCCCGGCGGACTCACTCTTTCTGTATTTAATGCATTCTGCCGTTTAAATGGGCCTGTTAATTACTCCCTCCTCACTCTGAATTTACTAATTTATTGATCAAATTTTGTTTTGTGCATGTGAGTTTTATTTTGAATGTGCAAAGAATTTATTTGGATCAATTTTATTGACCCCCTCCTGCCACCCCTGCCTCCCGGGACACTTTCCAAAACTTTAATTAAGGCTCTGGGAAGTCTCCTTGCTTAAAGGGGAGGCATGGGTTTCCTCCTTCCATGAACACTAATAGCTTCTGAGGATGCTGGCCTCAGGTTATTTTAACCCCTTGTTCCAGCAGGTGGTTATTTGAAAGGGCAATTGCAGTAGAGAAGAAGTGGGCCAGGGTCCTAAAAGTATGGAAAATAAAAGGTGGACTCCAGACCCTTCACCTTAGTCTCAGCTGTTAGAAGTACAAATTCCCAGGCCCCATCCCAGAACTACTGAATTACAAATTTTGGGAGAGGTTGTCAACCACCTGGGGTTTGCAAAGCTCTCCAGGGAATTGTGATACACCCTCAGGTTTCAGAGTGGAGTCTCTTAACTTTGGCACTATTAATATTTTGGATGGAATAATTCTTTGCCCTGTTGTGGGTGTGTGTGGTAGGTTGTTTAACCATGTTCGTGGCTTCTCTGTCAAGAGATGCTAGAGGCATTCACCCCCCTTCCTCCACCCCTCCCTCCATAGTTGGGACAACCAAAAATATCCACAGACATTGGCAAATTTCTGCTAGAATGTAAAAATTGAAACTGATAGAGGACCAGTGACCTGACGGTTCAAATCACTTTTCCTTCCCTCTACAGATTTGTGTTTTTATTTTACTTAGGTATTGCATGTATCAGAAGAATCTCAGAGTATCTACCTCAGAGTCTCTAGCTTATGGCCTTGTTTTCTGCTTCGTATGGATACATTTCCTATCCCCATATCCTCTGTGTTGGAGTAGGCAGATAATAAGCCCAAATGCATGATTTTCTTTCAGTAATTCACTTAATCACCTGGTATTAATCCTTCGTTTTTGGCTTTTCCTGAAAACTCTCACTTTTCCAGAGGGTCATGCGATTTTCACTTCCCTTGAAGGCAGTTCAAATCCACCAGGTGCTCCTTGAATACTCTCGGGATCAGTTCTACTCTGGCCCCTAGGGTCGCCATGAGTTGGATCTGACTTGACGGCACTTGGCTTACTTGGCTGAAGGCTTGTGGTTATTTCTAGGCTGTGGAAGCAATGAGTGGATAGATTCAGACAATGTCTTGACCAAAGAGAAGAATGGGAGTAGAAGAGGGACTAGGCATCAGGTTCTGCTCATGTCCTTCTCTTTGGAGACAGTACTCAAGTGTCTCTGTGTTTAGGAACAGGTGACAGTTATTATCGATGCCTGATTGAATGGGTTAAGTAGAATGGATTTGCTTCTGGATAGGACTCTTCTTTTCAGACTGCAACCTGCTTCAGCCATGTAAATCCACCACTTTCTGTTTAACCTGGTTCATGGGAAGCCTGCCCTTTCCTGGCAAAGCTGTGTGATTCATCTCTACCTTTTATGAAATACTTCTGGAAGACCCATTCCTACTGCTTGCAATTTGATTCAGACTCATAGAAATCCTACAGAACAGAGTAGAACCGCCCCATAGGGTATGCAAGAGTATAAATCTTTTCTGAAGCAGATTGCCACATCTGTCTGCCTCAGAGTGGCTGCTGTGTTAGCAGCACCATGCTTTCGACTAGCAGTTGAGCATTTTAACCACTGTGCCACCAGAGCTCCTTTCTGCTTTCAGTATAGGGTCCCAGAATTCACACTTGAGGGGTTGGGTTTATAGTAATGCTACCCTCACGTGCAGTATGTGTTCCACGACGAAAGCACCCGTACCGGGATGCCTTTCCTAGCTTCTCCCAGGAATGAGCTGGAAGAGTGAGGTCTTTTCCATGAGGGAGTTGAAGGGTTTGGATTATCTCCTCATTCAGTCCAGGTAGCCAGTTGAGAAGCATCAAGATGGAAGGTTTTCTAAGGTACGAGTCTCAGTGGGCCACAAAATATTACCTAAATGAACCAGCCATATAGTACTGGTATATTCTGGTTTCCATACCCCAATTTAACATAAATAGTGGCATGGAGATTGTTTCTGTTCCTTTCAAAGTAGACAGTGTCCTCAAGTGAAAATTAAAAACCAATCCAAACAGAGCATCATGAGCTCACGTTATAGTCACATCCAGCTGAAATTCTGACACCTAATAATCAATGGCATAGTGCTCATAATGGCAGTAACAGATTTGATTTATTAACTTTCATCCCTTTCATTCAACTCTCTTGAACCTGGTTAGCTCAGAAGTTTGTGAAAGACAGGTGCGGAGCAAGAATGAAGAAAAGTGGACAATGTGCTGCTCAGATATCTTAAAGCCAGTCGACATAAATTAATAAATGACTGTTTTTAGTAATAGGAAAATTTGGTTTCCCCAACCCCGCCACTAAATAAATGTTAAACAAATGTCTTGAAAGCATCTTTAAATCTCAGAGTTTCCCTGCGCAGGTCTGCACAAAGCATCTAATATAAGGTACGTTCTTGCTATAGGGAAGTAAGCCTTCCAGGCACTTTCTTCATCCTCTGTGCCTGCTGCACAGCTTGCTGGATATGCATCTATGTTTTCAGAACCCCTTGGATTGCTGTCGGGGCTCTTTCTCTTCTCACCTTGATCTCTTTAGCCTTGCTGGCCTGGTTTCCATAGAAGCCTCCAGTAGGAGATGCCCCTGCAGCTATCTTTAGAAATTCGGCTCAGGTGCACCTGCATGAATCTCAGTCTCCAACTCAGGCGAGCCTCTGTCGTCACTGTCTTCACTTTCTGAAAGTTGTTGTTGTAAAGAGTGCAGATTGAAATTTCTTTCAGTTTTCATTTTTATTCTAAGTGAAAGTTGACAGTCACAGGTAGTTAAGAAGTTACACACACCTTGCTCTTTGACCCTGGCTAACCGCACCACACTGTGACAGCACATATTCCTTCCCTCCAACCTGTATTTCTTATGTCCCGTTTGACCAGCTTCTGTACCCCTCTGATGGTTTCTCTCACCTCTGAGTAGGAGCTGTATAGTTAGTTTCCTGTATGTGGCCAAGTCCAGAAGCACTCTCTTTACCAGTATCATTTTATATCTTATGTGTCAGTTCAGTCATTGTCTGAAGAGTTTGTTTCGAGAATGGTTTCGGTTCTGGATTAACAGCGAGTTCATGGTCCATGTCTACCAGGGACTTCCCAGTCTGGTCTTTTTACTAGATTTTGAGTTCTGCATCCTCCATTTCTCCATTCCATCAGGGACTCTTTGTTGAGTTCCCTATAAGGACAGTCTTTGGTGCTCACTGGGCACCATCTAGTGCTTCTGGTCTCATGTTGAGGTAGTCTCTGTTGTCTGTTGCCCTTTCTGACTCTTTGGCTAGCACTTTGCTCTTGGTGTTGATGCTCTTCTTTCTCCTCTGCTCCAGGCGGGTTGAGTCCAATTAATGCTTCTTAGATAGCTATTTTCTGGTTTTTAAGACCCTAAACACCACTCGTGAGAATGGGATGTAGAACAGTTGCTTGAAAAACTGTGTTATGACAGTTGACCCAGATGTCCCCTCAAGCCATGGTCCACTGGTCATTCACCCCTGTATACTGTCCCTGGAAATGTTTGGTTTCATTTAGAATACTTCTAACATTGCTTTAGTCCATTTGTGCTGACTTCTCCTCTGCTGTGTCTTGTGTCTCCCTTTACGTAAAATGATTCTTGTTCATTATTTAATTAGTGAAAAATCCTCTACCTTCTTACCCACCTTGTAAACATTAAAAAATGTTTTCTCCTGTGTTTTAAGTGGTTCTTAAGTCTTAATAATAGTGGTTTCATACAGTATTTGTCCTTTCGCAGTTCACTAACTTCTCTCATCATAGTGTTCTCCACATTCACCCATTTTATGGGATGTTTCCAGATTCATCATTGTTCTTCATCATTACCTTATATTCCGTTGTGTGAATATTCCATAGTTTTTTAAAATTTATTCTTCCATTGAAGGATTCCTGGGTTGAGTCCATCTTTTTGCTATTGTGAACAGTACTGCAATCAATACTCGGGTACATATAACTATTTGTGTTGCATGTCTCATTTCTGTATGATGGATTGCAAGAAGGGAGACTGCTGAGTCTTTTGGGATTTCTGTTTCTAGCAAATAAGCACCAGTTTGATTTCCAAATGACTGTACCATTTTACATTCCTGCTAGTTGCTCCACATCCTGTACAACATTTATTATTTCGTGTTTTGGATTAGTGCCAGCCTTGTTGGGGTGATACATTTTCTCATTGCAGTTTTGATTTGAATTTCTCTATCAGCTAATGATTGTCAGCATTTCCTCAAGTATCTGTTAGCCACCTGAATGTCTCCTTTGGTGAATTGTCTGTTTACATCCTTTGCCTATTTTAAACTGGATTACTTGTCTTTTTGATGTTGAGGTGTTACAGTACCTTATTATAGAGAATAGACTCTGATAAGATTTCTGGTAGCCAAAATTTTTTTGGCCGTTCTGTAGGTTGTCTTTTTACTCTTTTGGTGAATTCTTTCCAGGAGCCTAAATGTTTGATTTTTAGGAGTTCCTAGTTTAACCCATTTAGATTTGACATAATTATGGATACTCATGAATTTAGTGCTGTCATTTTGGCGTTCTGTGAGATTGCTTGGTTTTGTTTCTTTATGTGTAACACTGCTAATTTCCTTTCTTGTGACCTTAATATTTACCCATATTGTTTTAAATTTAAACCGTTTTTAATTTCTTTGTATCCCCTTGACCTCCTGTACATACAAAATTCTATGACTCCCACCAGATGGAATGGAGCATAAGAGCCATAGCCTACTTCAGCATGAGAGCAGAAGAACTAGATGGTGTCTGGCCACCACCAATGATAGACTGGATATGTGGAACAGAGCTCCACACACAACGGGTGATAGAGGGCAGAGCTAGGACTCTGTCAAAAGACCACACTTGATGGTCTTTCTGCTTGGGAGCATGGCCCCTATACTGTGTAACCCCAAACTGCATCCAGCACCAAGGCCAGCGCCCCGCACAAAGACTGACTTGGACTATACAAAACAGAATGATACTGGAGACAAACAAACCTTTAAACTTGTACGTGGTGTTGTCTGAGGGTTGCTTGGATGAGGAAGGCAGAAGGTCTCGGGCAATTCCAAATAAAAGGGGGAATGTGTTGTGATGTCGTGGGGTGTGGGATAGGTAGAATAGAATGGAGATGAAAGTTCTGGGTATTAAACAGCAACATGATACATAGACTGTAAAATTGCTCTGAATTCACAGTTGAAGAAAAGAAAAAATAGAAAAAAAAGAAAGTCTATGACTACCTTAGTTAATCCTTCTATTTGGTATAATGTTGGCATATTTTGTGTATTTGCATCTCTGTTTCTCTATTTTCTGTGTTTTAGCTTTGTTTTATTGTCATGGTTTCCCTGTCTGGGTTGATATCTGGGTGGTCTGTCCTGCACTGTAACATTGAGTTTCTATTGTATGTTATTTATTCTCTAACCCCAAAATTTCCTTCGGTATTTCTTGTAATTTTGGTTTGTTTTTTGCAAATTCTCTAATCTTCTGTTTGTGTGGGACTATCTTAAATTTGCCATCATATCAGAGAGAAAATTCTGCAGGATATATTCTTGCTTAGCAGTTTTTTCCTTCAAGACTTTGTATATGTCATCCCATTGCCTTCTTGTCTACATGGTTTCTGCTGAGTAGTTCAATCTTAGTCTTAATGGTTGTCCTTTTAGTTCATTTTTTGTTTAACCCTAGCTGGGTTTGCAATCTTCTCTTTATCTTTAGTTTTCGAAAGTTTGATTCCAGTATGTCTTGGTGTCTTTCTTTGGTAATCTACCTTTTTTGGAGTTGGATGAACATCTTGGATAGATATCTTCTTATCTTTCATAATTTCAAGGATGTTTTCTGAGAAAAAAGTCCTTAATAGTCTTTTCTGTATTTTCTGGTCTTACCCTGTGTTCTGATACTCTAATCACTTGTAAACTATACTACTGTATTTAGTCTCACATAAATTTTAGTAATTCTTAATTTTTGAAAAATTTTTTAATCTGATTTTTTCTCAGATATGTTGGTGTCAATTTCCTTATATTCAGTGTTGCTAATTCTGCATTCCCTTGCCTCAGTTCTTCTCCTTTGACTTTGTATTGAGTTATCTAGTTATGTAAATTTTTTGTTAATCTGCTGCATTTCAGATCATTGTAGCTCAAGTGTTTCTGGCACCTTGTTTAATTTTACTTTATGCTCTGCTACACTTTGCCTCATCTCCTTCTTGATCTCTTGAAGAGCTCTAAATATTAATCTTTTGTATTCTACCTCTGATAATTCCAGGATGTACTGTGTCTGGAAGATTTTTGGGGCCTTTCTTTTGGGAGTTTTGTGAAACTATCATTGTCTGCCTCTTTAAATGGTTTGATATTGACTCTTCTTAACTTACCCTTCAGAAAATTGTAATTTATTTATGTTTGCTTACTGTGTTGTAATGTATGTAGATATCTAACATGCATACATATATATGTATATATTTTATTTTGTTGTTTATTGTTCAAATAGGCTGTTCGTGTTTGCTAGGTTGATTAGTGGAGCCTTAGAAATTGTGATGTCCTTTCACCATGTGATTAGGGCTGTCACTAGGCATGTGGTCTCAGCTGTTATTTTACTTTTCTTGTAAAGATCCAGGTCTGGATCCCAGGAAGTTGGTTTCCAGGTGTGTGGTGTCTGCTCATCCTCAGAGTTATAGCTGAACAAGGTGGATAGTATAAACACAAATTGCTGGTTGCATGTCTTAGAAAAGTAGTGGTTTGATAGCCAGCTAACACATAACTTTTTACTGAGTCTTTGCAGTCTATAAAATATGCATTACAAGAAGGAAGTACAGAAGTAGTTTCTAACAGTCTGGGGAATACCACACTTGAGATCTTTATACCCAAATACCACCTGTCTTTTGCACATCAGTACTACCTGTTATCCCTTTGCAAGAATTGTCTTGGTATAGCAACAAGCTCAAGGATTCTTGTAGTCCTCAGATGCAGAGATACTGAGGCCTCATGACACTCAGTGAAGCATAAGTAGTCTGTGATAGTTCAGGTGTGTTTTAGGTTGGCTGAGCCATGATCATTACCGCTTTCGGAATTATGATGTTATGATCACTTCCATGATGAGATCTGATATAATGTGTTTACCTGCATGATGAGATCTGCTGACAGCAGGCTATCAGTTGAACTGGAGTTTCCATGGCGTTGTGGCCTATATCTAATATTAACTTACTTTATAGCAATACTCCTGTCTGCGTGACTTCTGGCTCTTGATACTTGTGTTAGCAGCTTACCTGTGGTCTTGCCTGCAAATCTTGGGATTCTTTGATCTTCCTAGCTTGTATATCAGAGTCCTGCTGGCTGACTTTCTGATCATAGGTTAGCCAGCCCCTGTGGCTATGAGAACTAAAGGAAGCCTCCATCCTTTTCCATCGGCTTGGGACATTTCATTCTTTACTTCCATGTGAGTGATTTCCTTGATACAGATTTCTCTGTATGTATGTTTATATAATTTACTGGTTTTGCTTCTCTAGCAAACATAGCCTAAGACATAATTATAAGTTAGCAATCTTCAAAAAGACTACTTATAAGGGCTGCTCAATACAAATATTTGATGGAATTCTGTGTTTGTCCAGGAAAATAGTAGTGCTCAATCATTTTCTTGTCACTTTTCCTTTTCTGATTACTGGCTTATAACAATGTCTCTTATTGAAGGAGCTAATATCTTCTTATTCTGTGTAGAGTTGTGGGTCCACACAGTTCTATGTATATGTTGACTTGGCTGTTAGTGTACTTTGCCAATAATTTGACTCGGCTGTTAGTTTGCTTTTCCAGTAATTGCATTTGTTCAGCAACACTGCAATAGACAGTTCAAGGAGATGGACATAGGGCAAGGGAAGAAATGAGTCCCTTCCCAGAGGTAATTTCAAACCATGATGGTAAGCAAGGTGAGGATGCTTAAGGTCATTCTGGTCAGTATCCGTTGAGTTGTTGATGCCAAGATTGCCCCCTTTTCCTCTGTAGGTTAAACTGCTATGCAGGAGTTTGCAACTCTTTGGTTGTACCCATGTTTTACAGAGGAGGTAGGCTTAGTCTGTTTTTGATGTGGCTGTGGCTTGCATGTTTGGCCCTCTAGTTCACAGGTAGATATGGGCTTGTAATTAGACATGGATACCTACTTGGTTCGTATGGAGAGCATACAGCAATGAAGGTGGTTCTGCGGAACAAATAGGTCATAGCACGTGTTAGTTGGAAACAGTTGCTTTTCTGAAATTCTGCTAGGGGATCTATACACTGGTTTTCCTGGATGTCTGCAAGAAGTCAAGTGTTGGTCTGGCACCCTGCATTCTCTGTGAAAAGAAATGCAGTCATTTGTCTGTGCCTTCTTCTTAGTTTTCATATAGTTGATTCTGAATCACAGCAAGATTGTATGTGCTCAGTAGGTCTACTATGTACGGTTTTGAAGACCATAAACTTTCAGAAGCAGCTTGCCTGGCCCGTCTTCCAGTGTTTCTGGGGTATTTCTAATTGCCATCCTTTTGGCTAGTAGTCCAAGGCTTAGTGGTCTGTCCCACCCAGGTACACCATTTCCTGGGTAGAAGAATCGACTCACTTCTCCAACTTTTGGACCAGGACTACTGGAGTGCTAGTTGAAAGACAGTATCATGTGTGCTGAGTTTCGGAGTTCAGTTACTTGTATTTCACAGGTGTGGCATACTCTGAAATGTCTTAAGCCTCTTAAAGCTTGTTTCATGGCTGAACATACTTCATTCTTGCTTAATGTCACTCATTTTTGCTTTTGATTCAGGTTTATCAGAGCTTTGAGGGTGGTAAAGAGTATGTGTTTAAAATTTCAGTTTTACAGCTTTTAAGTATATGTATGTCCTATAAAATAGGAACTTTGTTCTCAGTTCATGTTATGAGGGCTTTCTGAGGGAGGAATATAGTCTTAGAGTGTTTTTTTGTGTAAGAAATGGTGTAAGTCTATCATCCTCACTTCAGAGATGAGGCTCTTGACAGCCAGAGGAAAGCTCTGTTATGGCTACGATCCAGTAGCCTGCTTTAGACCAGGCAGTAGAGTCAACTGAAAGGTGGGTGGAGGCACTTCAGCTCCTAGTCATGTTTTGTATCACATTTGTAGGTGTTTTCCTACATGACAAGTAGGATAGAGAGGGTAGTATTCACACACACAGAGACACATAGGGAACCTGCAATACTGGATAATGATGGTCTAAATAGTGTTTTTAAAATTCATTCAAGCATGTACTGGTTACCCATGCCTGCCTTAAATGGGATGTTTGGGTTGGGACAGGGAGGAAGGACTTAAAGAGGCTCCTGCTGATATATGGTCATCAGCGTGGTGGCAGTCAGCTGTTACTGTCCAGTCAGCTTTGCTCGTCCTGAAGTCCCTGTTTATCACTCTAATGTTCTTGGATGTCCTTAATGATTACATGCTTAGCCTTTGACTAAAAGGTCTCCAGTTCGAACCTGCTTCGAAGCATCATGGAAGACAGGTGTGTGTGGGATCCAGTGTTCTCAGCTGCATTGCCCTCAACCTTGTCGCTCACCCGAGCACAAAATGTTTTAAAAACATAAAGCACATTTGTAAAAATGACAAGCCTAAGTTCTTAGCCATTTCAGTACTGGAAACAGTTTAGTTAGATTTTACCTTGAAAGTACAGCTCTAAATTTATCACACGTTTCAAATTAGATTTACAAGGAGGTGGTTCCTAAGAGAGCAAATTTTCTCACTTCTCCCAACGAATCAGAATCTCCAGTAGACATGACTGCATTCTTAACACAAAAATAGACTCACCTGTTTCTTTTTAATATTACTCTACTCAATTCTAAAGTATCCCATCCTGGGTAGTGGAAACAGTTAGCATGCTAATGGAAAGATTCGAGGGGCCTTGCAAGAAACGCCTAGCTGTCTACTTCTGACAGTCACCCACTGAAAATCCTGTGGAACCCAGTTTTGCTCTAATACATCAATCAGAAATAACTCAGTGGTGACAGGTATTTTGCTTTTAGGGACCAAATGACTGAAGACATTTGCCACATGAGATTTAGTGCTGGAGGCCCATGGGTTTTCTCATTCCTGACCCGGACAGGACATCTTGAACTATATTCACTGTTGTTCTTTGAGTGATTCTGTCAGTTCAGGGGGTGAATGATCAGTGTCTTAGATCATTTCCCTTAATTAGAGTTATATATGTTACTTAATATATCTGCAGCATCCATCCAACTTGGTCACAATCTATGCTATATTAATGCATATTAATGCATTCCTCATCACTGTAAAGGGCCTGGAAGTTGTTGGGATCCAGAGATAGGTCAATAACTTTTATTTTCATTCATATTTTTAGGGCCATATGTATCTTAAGGGTGCTTAAATTTATTTTTGTGAATTCTTCATTGAATTTTAGATATTTTACTTGATTTTGTTTGATTTTACCAAGTGTATGTGTCATTCTGAGTGTTTGTTTTGATAAGAACATGTCTTTGAACTGATGTATTTACCATTCTAGCTTCTGTATTCTCCATTAATACAATAAGCAGTAATACCTTATGAATGTGAAACAAGCCTCTGTGGAAGTGCATTTTATTATATTCACCTTCTTTTAGAATCTGTTGTCATGGTTTTCTATAGCTGTCATTATGGTTGTGTGGCTTCTCTGAGATTTCATAGATTTTTGTGAACTGTAGTCGTTATCCCCTATTTGATGCTGAAATTGTCATAATTATGACCGGTGAAAGCGTCTTTCAAATTAACTCCTGTGCCCTTTACAGGTGAGGCATTAGTCATTGAAAGCATTGCTACTTTTTGGCACATACATAAAAAAAGATTGCAAGCTCACGTTGTTCTTTCTGTCCAGACTTATTTTCAGCCATTTCCTTTCAGTGGTAAAACAATTTGAGATAACAGATTGATAGCGCTAGGGGGCACTGTGGGGGCATGACATCTCTGTGCCGTTTTAGAAGCAGGGTGAAGAATTGGAGTTGACAGAGCTCTTCTCCTCTCCAGGGAAACCCCTGTCCTGTTTTTACTTTCCCCTACCTGGGGGAAGGCTTGTCACCTTTGGTCACTTTGGCCATGATATTTTATCTTACCATAGAATTCCCTTTTCTTAAAGGTTTGTACTGTAGAAAGTTAAAAGCCAAAATGACTTGTCAGCTAGTTGTGTTTCCTAATCTGCTGCGTGCCTCTCATGAGATAATAAGTACAGAATAGCTACTTCCTTGAATGAAGGGATAGGAAGGGAAATACTAGGAAGAATCCCCTTTCCCACACAGCCCAAGATTTACTAAGTTGAAAATTCTGTTGCATCCGTGTACTCAATCCCAGACCGTTAGGTAATGAAGTCTGTATGAACGGATGGCATTTCCTCAAGATCCATCACAATTTACCAAGATGCCAACAGGCCCTGGAAGAACGTTGTTTGAGGGAATCACAAATGATTAATGTGCCTAAATAGATGTTAGCCCCGTAGTTTGAAGGTTTGAGTCCATCCAGAGGCTCCTGGGAAGTTCAGCCTGGTGATTTACTTGGGAAATATCAGCTACTGAAAACCTTATGGAGCACTGCTTGGCAGTGAAACAGGTGGGTGGGGTCACTATGAGCTAGAGCTGTTGCCATGACAACTGGTTTGGTTTGGAAACAAGAAAGCAGGAAGCTCAGCAGGTCACCCTTTTAGGCAGAATTCTAGAAATCTTGCTTCTAACTTTAAGAAAGCATATTTAACATTTCATTACTTCAAAAATCCATTACTCTGTTGGATATTTCTTTTCTTTGAAGGAATGGTGGGAAAAGAGTGGATTCTCCAGCTATTGGAGAATTTTCAAAGAAGACGAACCATGTTTGTAATCTCTTCCCATCCATCCAGTGGCATTAGGGTAGAGGGGAGGATGAGACAGTTTCAATTTGTTGGGACCTCACTTTCCTCTACTGTCACCCACAAATACTACTGACAGTGGAGCCTAGAGGGACAAGAAAAAGGAGCCTCAGCAGTTAAACACCACAGATGCCGTCAGTTGTTGGCAAGTGGGTGCAGACTGAAGGAGACCCACGTGTACAGAGTATAACTTTTATGTAGGGTTTTCATGGCTGTGACCTTTCCAAATAGGATGAATGAGACCTTTCTTCTGATGTGCCCCTGGGTAGGATCGAACTGCCAGCCCTTCAGCTCGTTAGTCAAGCACTTAACCATTTGAACCACTCAGGTACCGAGAACAAAGAGAAAAAATCAGAGGCAAGTTTGTTTCTACCTTGGATCTTTGTCGTGTACTTCATAATCCGATCTCTGGAGGCTGGTTCATTGTGGCTTGGTGGTGGAGGGGAGGAGATGTCCATAGCCAAATCCTCTGACACAGGGGCCGTGGTGGTGTAAAGGCCACAGAAAGTAATGGGAAGATGTACAGGGATCCTGTAATAATTCAGAGTACCCCAACAGAAGGCTGAGCCGTAAGAGGTGTGGTGACGGCTTCCACATCTACTTGGAAATGGAGCATGCGGCATCCAAAGGGAAAAACAAGCATCTCAGGAAAAATTGAAGGCCATTTAGCCAACTGAAACTATCTTTCAAAATAATTTTCACAGAAAGACTTCCAGAAGACCAATCCTATCCATTATCCTATGTTTTATAGTACCTTATTCCACAAGATGAAGAGAAATGATATCAGGCTATTTACATTAAAATAAACTTGTTCAGAGAATTTGTTGGAGGTCTGTCAGTGACCAGTTTGAACCTATTACCTATTTTAAAGTAATGCGTCTTAATACCACCAGTGTACAAATAAAACTGTTAAATTGCCTTCAGATGCTCTTGGAGTATCAGTCAGGTTTAGTAGTCCTTTGCAGGCAGACCCCTGTATAAACTAATTCCCTTCCTACTGCAAATTTGTTCGCACATTGGAACTGTTAGATAGGGATTTGTATCTAACCTCAGTCAAACGTTTCTCTTAGCATATAGCATAAAGTGTAACTTTCTATGCATAGAAGACATTAAAGAAACACTTCCAAATACACTAAAATATCTTTAGCATAATAATGTTGTTAGATGACATCATGTCAGTTCCCACTCGTAGCAACCCTGTGCACTACAGAACTCAACACTGCCCATTCCTGTGCCGTTGTGGGAGTCATTGACAGGCTCCAGCCCACTGTTGCAGCCACTGTGTTAACATGTTTCCTGATCATCTACTTTTCCAGTCCTGATGTCCTGATCAAGTGCCCGAAGTGTCTGAGTCATAGTCATTACATTCCTGTTTTCAAGCAGTGCTCTAGTTTTACTTTTTGCCAGACAGATATGTTTGTTCTTTTGGCAATTCATGGTATAGTCAATATACTCGGCCAGTACTGTAATTCAGAACATCAGTTCATCTTCTGTCTTCCTTACTCATTTTCTACCTTCCAAATATCATGGGTTGGGTCAGGTGTACTCTAGTCTTTTTCAACATTTGTGCCTTTCAACACTTAAAAGAGGCCTTTTGCACCAGAGTTTCCCAATGCAGTGTGTCTTTTGATTTTTTGACTCTTCCTTCTTTGGGTGTTTGTTGTGTAGCCAATTAATTTGAAATCCTTGACAGTGTTAATCTTCTCTGTTTATCATGGTTTTGCTGAATCCTCCAGTTGTGAGGATTTGTGTTGATTTGATGTCGAGGTGCAATCCATAGTGAAGGCTGTGGTCTTTGATCTTCAGCAGTAAGCTTTTCAAGTGCTCTTCACTTTCAGCAAACCAGGGTGTCTCGTCTGAATAACAGGTTGTTAATGATGCCCGATTATTCTTCATACAGTCCACCTTTCTGGGTTGTTTGTTCAGCAGAAAGATTCAATATGTACGATGAAACGATACAACTTTAAAGCACACCCCTTGTTCGGTTCTGATGACTGCTGCTAGATTTATCCATAGGTTCCTCCTGAGCACAATTCAGTGTTCTAGAATTCCTATCCTTCACAATATTATCTATAATTTGTTATTATCCATACAGTCGAAGATCTTTCCATAGTAAATGAAACACAGGTAAACATCTTTCTAGTATTCTCTGCTCGTAGCCAAGATCCATCTGACATCAACACTGATGTCCTTGGTTCCATGTTGTCTTCTGGATCCAGTTTGAATTTCTGACAGTTCTTTGCTGATGTATTGCTGCAGCTACTTTTGAATGATTTTCATAAAAATTTTACTTGTGTGTGATAATAATGGTGTTATTTAATAATTTCAGCATTCGATTAGATCACCTTTCCTAGGCATAGTTATAAATGTGGAGCTCTGCCTGTGGGCTGACCAAGTAGGTAACTTCTAAATTTCTCGGCATAGGTGAATTTGCACTTCCAGCACTGCAGCCATCTGATGAAACATTTTAATTGATGTTCCATCGGTTTCTGGAGACTTGGTTTTCTACAGTGCCTTCAATGCAGCCTGGAATTCTTCTTTGAAGTACCATTGGTTCCAAATCATATGACACGTCCTGTATTGGATACACATCAACCAATTCTTTTTGGTATAGTGACTCCGTTTGTTCTTCCACTTCCTTTTGATTCTTCTTATGTAGCTTAGTATTTTGCATATAGAATCCTTGTTTATTGCAACTCTAGGTTTGAATTGTTTCTTCAGTTCTTTGAGCTTGAAAAATGCTGAGTGTGGCCTTAGCTTTTGGTTTTCCATCTGTAGCTCTTCACACGTGTCATTGTAATACTTTGCTTTGTCCTCTTGAGCTGCACTTGAAAGTCTTGTGTTGAACTGTTTTTTCATTATGTCTTGCTTTTGCTCCTGGATGTTCAATAGGAAGTTTCAGATTCTCTTCTGATATTCATTTGAGTCTTTACTTTCTTTCCTGTCTTTTTAATGATCTCTTGCTTTCGTCATGTTGGACGTCCTTGATACCATTCTACAACTCATCTGTTCTTTTATCACTAGTGTTCACTTTGTCATTTCTCTTCTTGAGTTTGTATTGAAACTCAGGTGGGATACACTAAAGGTTGCGATTTTGCTCTTGTGGACTTCTCTTGATTTTCTTCAGTTTCAACTTGAACCCTCATATGAGTCGTTAGTGGTCTGATTCACAGTCGGTCCCTGACCTTGTTCTGACTAATGTTACTAAGCTTTCCCCTTGTCTCTTTTCCACTAACATAGTCCATTCGATTCCTGTGTATTCCTTCTGGGAGGTTAATGTGTTTCGTCACCGTTTATGTTGGTATAAAAAGGTACTTGTAATGAAAACAACTTTGGTCTTGGAAAATTGTGTCATTTGATTGCCAGCTTTATTTCTGTTACCAAGGCCAGAATTCCCAATCATTCTTCTTTTGTTTCAGAATTTTGTGTTCTAATCACCAATAGCTATCAATGCATACTGATTACATCTTTGATCAACTTCAGAGTGAAGAATTAGGTAAAAATTTTCCGTTTCTTCATCATTGACCTTGTGGTTGGTTTGTAGACTTGAATAATAGGTATATGTTAACTGGTCTTCCTTGTAGGCCTTTGGATGTTATTCCATCACTGATAGTGTTGTACTTGAAGATAGATTTTGAAATTTTGTTTTTGACAATGAACCCAATGCTTTTCCTCTTAGACTTGTCATTCTCAGTGTAGTAGACCATGCAATAGTCCAATTCAAAATGGCCAATACCAATCAATTTCAAATCACTGGTTCCCAGGATATTGATGTTTCTATTTTCCATTTCATTTTGGATGATTTCCAATTTTCTCAGATTCATACCTCATGCAGTCCACGTTCTGATTGTTAACGGATGTTTGCAGCTCTTTTTTTTTGAGTCATGCCACAGCACCAGATGAAGGTCCCGAAAGCTTGACTGTATCCCCGTCATCCAGGTAGACTCGGCTGAGGCAGCTCTTTCCCAGTTGTCTTTTGAGTACCTTCCACCTTGTTGGGCTCATTTTCCAGCATTATATCAGGTGGTATTTGCTGCTATTCATAAGATTTTCATTGCTTAATTCTTTTGAGGCATAGACCACTTGGTCCTTCTTCCTAGTTGTTTTCGTCAGCTAGTACTGCTCTAACAAAGCAAAAATTATTCTTACATGGTCTGGTAGGCTCCAAGTCCAAATTCAGGAAGTCTCCTTGAGGGAAAAGCTTTCACTTTCTAAGCCCTGGAGGAAAGTCTGGTATCGCATCAGTCTTCGTCCAAGGAGTGTCTTGGCGCAGAAACCTCTGGTCTGAAGGATGCGCTCGCTCTTCTTCCGGTGCTGCTTTCTTGAATGGTGTAAGGTTCCCAATTCCCAGTCTGCTTTTCTTTCCTTTTATCTCTTACAGGATCAAAGCATTAAGGGTGGGGCACACCATACTCCAGGGAAGCTACCTTTACAGTGGGGCAAGGAGGTGATCCTATGAAAGGATTTACAGTCCCACCCTAATCCTTTAACATACAGCATAGGAAAATCAAAAAATGGAGGACAATCATACAACATAGGGACTCATGGCCCAGCCACAGGGCTACACATGTTTTGGGGGGGACACAATTCAGTCCATGACGCTAGTCTTCTGTAATCTGGAAACTCAGCTAAAACCTTTCCAAGAAAGGTGACCCTGCTGGTATCTGAGTACATGTGGCATAGCTTCCAGCATCACAGCTGTATGCAAGCCCCTATGGAGCAAAAAACTGACAGATGCATGGACTAGCAGAATAATGATAATAAAACAACAACAATAGTAATGTTTTGATATGTTTTGCAAAGTAGTGGCATTTTGCTACTATGAACCAGTGTATGTACATCATAATTTTTTGCATCGTGGTTAAGAGTTTGGCAGTTTCAATCTATCAGCTGTCCCTTAGAAACATCATGGACAGTTCTTCTCTGTTCTAGTGGGTCATTATCAAGTTGCAGTGGGTTGTACTTGTAGTCTGTTGAAGTCACCAGTGTGCATTGTGTGTTTAGTAACTATAGAGCACACTTATGCTAATTAGACAAGATTTAACGATTAGCAGTGCCTTTGAACGATTTGATTATTATCTCAGTGTCGGATACAAGGGATTAAGTTGCATATTGCAGTGCGGTCACTGATCAGAGCTGTTTTGCTTTCTTACCATTTTTTAAGGAGTGCACGCAGGATTTGGGGGAGAGTGAGAAGATTTATAGGAGTTCTAGTATTGCTCGAGTAATAGATCCCTGGTTTGTAATAAAATAACTAGAGCAGAAAAACTGCAGCATTGTACCCGCACCGGAAGGAATTTCCAAGGCTTATTCAGTTTCTGAAAGGAGAAAAGGAATGAGGAGCCGTCGGCTTCCAAAATGCTACCCCGAGTAAGAGCCAGTCAATGAAAGACTGTGGGAAAATTAACATTGAAGGAGTGTTACGGCATTGTAAGCCACTCAGTGCCAAAGATTACATACTAGTAAAAGTTGTATAAGAAGTTAAAGTTGTTTAAGAAGTCTATTTGGCTGAATAGCTCATTTAGTGCGTCTTGTCATTTAGTGGCGAGTCAGGTCCCTGAGGGAGGCAGAAAGATTGCAAGGAGTTTAACTGAATGGGGAAAAAAAGAAGAGCAGGACTAACAGGGCCTTTGGAGTCACAATGTGAGGGCACCAGAACCAGGAGGCAGAGCATCAAAGAGAAACTGTATCTACTTCCAAATTTCACACTAGTGATTCCTATGATTCACTTCATCAGGGAACCTGGGTCTTGGGAAACTAGTCCCTATGTTTCTACCCCATTTTCTGACTTGCTGTTAACCTCTGTTTATTATCAGATTTGACATTTACCTTGCCCTATGAACTTAGTGGGATCAACTTTATTATATCCGTTTAACACACAGCTACCTGCATTTTCATGCTCTCCCCTTTTGTGGAGCAATGAGGCGCTCCAGGAATTGGGCAGGTACTTATCAAAAAATATTGCTGACTTAAAGCAAAGAGACCACTTAGTTTTCTATTGGAATCACATTTTTAAAATCATATTATTGAGGTATTGAGTTGTAGGTCCCTGGGTGCTGAAAATGGTTTGTGTGCTGCTGTTACCAAAAGGTTGGAAGTTGGATCCCAGCCAGGGGCATCGCAGAAGAAAAACCTGATGCTTTACTTCAGTAATAATTATAGCTATCGAAAACCCTATGGAGCAGTTTTACTTTGTAACACATGGGGTTACCATGACTCATACTTGGCTTAGTGGCTCCAGATTACTGAGGAGTAATTGACATCCGGGAGTCCTGAGTCGCACAGCTGGTTTAGTGCTTGACTATTAGCCAAAAGGCTGATAGTTTGAACCAATTCAGATGTTCCTTGGAAAAACAGACCTGCTATTCCGCTTCTGAAGGGTCGCAGCCTTCAAAACCCTCTCGAACTGTTCTACTTGGGACACACAACAGAGCCACCATGAGTGAGAATTGACAGGAGGACAACTAACAACATCAATAACAGCAAATTGATAGAGATAAACTGCATGTATCTAAGGTATACAGTCTGATAAATTCTGATATGTATACATTTGTGAAACCACACCACAGTGATGATAGTTTACATATCCAATAGTCCTAAAACTTCCTCATTCACCCTTTGTAGTCTCTCCCTACTTGCCCTTCCTGCTCTCAGCTGAGTTGGGTTTTCTTTTCTTGTCTTCTTTCTTCATTTGGTATCTTTTGTTCTGCTTGTAGTTTTTTTAAGTAGAAGCTGAGCTTTTTGATTTGAGATCCTTTTTCTTCTTTAGCATAGGCGTTTTTAGTGCTATAAATTTCCCTTTAATTACTGCTTTGGCAGTAGCTCCAAATTTTAATATGCTGAGTTTTCATTTTCATTTATTTTGAAATCACTTTCTAGTTTCAATTGTGATTTCTTCCCTGGCTTATTCATTATTTAAAAGTTTGGTATAGTTTCTATATATTTACGGACTTCCCCACTATCTGTCTTACTGATTTGTAATTTAATTCTCTTGTTAACAAGGGATATGTTTTTTAAATCTTGAATTGTTTGAAATTTATTCAGATTTGGTTTATAGACCAGAATATCGTCTGTGTTGATAAATGTTCTGTGGACGCTTAAAACAAATATGTGTTCTGCTGTTAAGTAAATGACCTATAAATACCAGTTAGGTCAAGTTAGTTAGCAGTATAGTTAATTTTTTAGAATGTTTATTCCCACATTATTTATAACAGTTAAGATGGGAGAACTCACTGATGTCTCAGTAGGGCAAATGACTGGACAAACTACAGTGTATCCATGTTTGTAGTACCATCAGTCAGTTAAAATAAAGACATAACTCTTGTATATTTTCACTTGGAGTTGACACATGGCATGTTAAGTGAAAAGAATAGCCAAGCCAGCCAAGTGTCGTCGAGTCAGATCCAACTAGGTATAAGGTATCAATTAATGTTCATATAATCATCCTACTTTACATAATAAAAGAAACCTATAATTTTGTGTATATGTTTATGTATGTGTGATGAAACAGAATTAAAAATATAGAGTATATACCAATTTTGTAGTAATAAGCACCGAAAATTATTGTGTAAAATCTGCTCTATCTATATTAGTTTATGTAGTACTGTATTCTTTAAGTGTTCCAATAAACATAAGTATGTAATTCCTGAGTTACAATAGAGTTCTGTTTATATGGCTTTACGAGTTGTGAATTGAATCTCATTTTGTTTTTATTTTTCAATATTGTTTTCTTTTATTATCACTATCTTTATAAACCCTATCTTTACTTGTCTTTCAGGCCTGGATATATTACATATAAAAGTACAAATATATTTGAACATTGTATTAGTGTGTACGAGCAATGGTGAAATGTCGAAAAAATAGTTGCAAGTGTGTCATAACTTCAATATATATGTAATAAATCAGGGACTACTTGTATTGTAATTCAAATAAAAGAAGTAAAATATATTAGAAGTAAAAAAATAAAACAATAGAGGACAAGGCACTTCCACAAGAGGTCAGGCTGCCATATACTGCACATTTCAATGGCAGTCATGCTCCATGATTTAGCTCATGGGACATCAGCTAGGGCACGTTTACCATAAGTACACTGACTCCAGTCTGTACAGGCTGTCACTTTTTTCACAGGCATGCTATGAGGATAAAGGGTTTGGGTGTAATCAAGGAAAAATATAAATGTAATTTTATGATTAAAACCAATTATGCCCATCCTTTAAAAAAACCTTAATTTTTGAGGGATAATGGTACATTTGTTATAATTGATGAACTGATATTGATAAATTATTATTGACTAAAAGCCATGGTTTATATCAGAGCTCACTATTTGTGTTGTATGGTCATATGACTTTTGACAAATGTATAATGTCTGGTGCTAATTATTACACAGAACATACTCCCTAGTATAAACATGCCCTGTGTCCTACTCACCATCTAAGCTCCTGGCAGCCAGTGGTATTTTTATTGTGTCTATAGTTTTTCTTTTTGAGAATGCCTTATAGTTGGAGTTGCATAGTATGTTTCCTTTTCAGGCTAGGTTTTTTTCATTTAGGCATATGCATTTAAGTTTCCTATGTATCTTTTTTTTTCTTGATAGCTCATTTCTTTTTATTGCTGATGTACCACATTTTATTTATCCATTAACCTCTTGAACACCATCTTAATTTCTTCTAATTTTTGAAAGTCATGGCTCAAGATGGTATATACATTTGTGTGCAGTGTTTCAGGTGAACATAAATTTTCATTTCATTTGGGTAAATACCGAGTAGCATAGTTGGTAGATCACAAGGTAAAACTGTGTTCAGCTTTGTAAAAAATTGGCTGATCGTTTTACAGAGTGGCTGTACCCTTCTGCCTTCCCACCAGCGTTGCACAAGAGTTTCTGTTGCTCCACATGTTCACTATCAGTCGATGTTTTTCATTGTTTTAGATTTTAGCCACTCTAATAACTGTACAGTGGTAGCTCATTGTTGTTATCGTTTGGAATTTCCTAATGACATATTGGAGCCCTGGTTGCGTTGTGGGCTGCTAACCAAAATGTTAGTACTTGAAATGTACCAGCCGGCCCCTAGAAACCCTATGGAGCATTTCTAGTTTTTCCTGTAGGGTTGCTATCAGTGTAAACCAACTCTTTCCTATAGGGTTGCTGTGAGTCAAAACCAACCAGAACATTATATTGAACATCTTCTCTTAGGCTGATTCACCATCCGTAGATCTTCTGTTTATTTTAACTGATTTTATGCTTGCTTGTTTTATCAGTTTTGGTTTCATGTGTTTTGAAACACCATTATTAGATGGAAAACCCTGATTTTATAGTGGTGAAATGCTGTAGCTCCTAACTAGAAGGTCAGCAGTTCACATCCAACAGGTGCTGTTTGGAAACTGTAGGGATGTTCTACTCTGTCCTATAGGATCACTATGAGATGGAATGAACTTGATGGCAGTGGTGTTATTATTAGATGAGTGAATGTTTAGGATTGTTTTTTCTTCTAGATGAGTTAGCCTCTTTTTTTATTATAAAATGACCTCGTTAATCCTTCACTTTGAAGTCTACATTGTTTGATGTCAGCACAGTCACTCAGTTTCTTTTCATTGATATTAACATGTCTCTTTTAACCATTCTTTTATTTTTGTCATATTTATATCTTTAGATTTGAAATGAATGTATTGTAGGCAGCATAAAGTTGGGTCTTCCTTTTTCCCCCAATCTGATAATCTCTATGGTTTAGTTGGGTTGTTTAGATGATGTACACTTTATGAATATTAAAAGTTATGTTTGCATTAAATTTTACCCTTTATTTTCTATGTGTCTTATCTCATTTTTGCTTCCTTTTCTCTTATTCTGTGCTATTTTAATTGAGTATTTTTTATCATTCTGGTTTTGTTTTCTTTTTGGCTGATTGGCTGTAAGTCTTTGATTTTTCTTAATATTGCTTCAGGGCTTGTAGCAAGCTTTGTTAACTTATCACAGTCTGTCTTCAAGGTATTCAGTAGTACTTTTTGTATGCTTTAAGAATTTTGAAATAATTTACTTCTCTTTCTACTGCCCAACCTTTTGTACTATTTTTGTATTATGCCTATACGTATTATAGAATCCTCACATTACACTGTTGTTTTGTTTAAGGAGTATTATTTTTAAAATAGATTGTAGAATTAAGAAAACTCTCAGATACTTGCCTATACAATTTTTTTTTTTCTTTCTGTAGATCTCAGTTCCCATCTGATAATCATTTTTCTTTTACTAACAGTAATTCGCGCTGAGGTTCTTCCAGTCTCAAGGAAGGTTCCTAAAGAGGAGGAAATAGTTGTTGTTTTACAGCTAAATATCAAAGTTTGGTTTTAGGGATCAATGACTTTCAGCAATATGACCATAGACTTCTCTTAGCAGGAGTAGGAATAAAAGTCTCAATTCTGTCCAGAGGGACTAAGGTGTGTTTGCCTTAATGGAGCAAGAACAAGAGCCCTGTATCCTTAGCAGGAAAAAAAAAAAAAGAATTAAATAAAATATAAAATAAATAACAGCTAGCAAATTCTCTTCCGTCTAGAAGCCTTGGCCTGGGATGGTCCTGTCTTACATGACTCATTTGGGAGCTATGCATTTGGAACAAACATGACAAAGTATTTCTGTATAGTGTAATGATGAGATTCATTTAAATTAATTAACCAACCATTTACCATCAAGTCAATTATGACTTTTTGCAACCCCATATCTGTCAGAGTATAGCTGTGCTCTGTAGAGTTTTCAATGACTGATATTTCCAACCTTGATTACCAGGTCTTTCTTCCAAGGCACCTCTGAGTACACTCAAACTGCCAACCTTTTCACTAGCAGCCAAGCATGAAAACTTTTTGTACCTCACAAGACTCCAGTAAGTTCAATTAAATGACCAATATAATGTTCTGGCTACATTGTGTGGTGTGAAGGACGGGAGATAATTGGAATCAAGGTCTCGGTGAGTTTTCTTTAAGCTATTGCAGTGATTTTGATTGTAGCTGATTATGGCACTGACCATGGAGCACGAGGAAAAGTAGGGATCAAATTAACAAGACTTAGTGACCAATGTGATATAAGGGGAGACAGCAGAATATTATACAGTGTTTCTCAGATACTCAGGAAGTTAAGATGTAATTCCTAATTTGTGGGATCCTATTCAATTTAGTAGCCTGTGTCTGTTAATAATGGTACCCAGAAAGCCAAAGGCTTCCAATGTGTCACCATACTTACAGATTGAAATACTGGCATCACTATACAGGCAGAGTTACCACTGTTTTTATTTCTACTCTTCTTCCATCATATTAGCCATTAGAACCATCAATATTTTACTGACCTTATGACCATTCCTAAAAAGAACTACATTATTACTGTTCAGTGTGACCATATAAGGCAAATGGGGTGAAAGTAGAATTTTGTGGAATCTTCGGGGCACCTGTTTTTAAGGAAATCAGGCTTATACCCTTTGCTTGCTTTCTTCATAATATTCATTCTCATTTTATGAAAACTTGCAACAGAGAGCCCTTGTTTACCCTTATGGTATCTCTGCTCTCTCATTACGTCCATAGGCATGTGTGTATGTGTGTGTGTCTGAGTGAGAGAGAGAGAGAGAGAAAGAGAAAGATTCCATTACCACTGCTATATATCCTTAACCTAATTAGTCAACAGTTACATCCCATCACCTTTTTCATGCAGATTGTATGGTTTAGGAGCACAACACAAGGGGTAGGAGGTTTTGCCTGGCTTTGATCATGGGAGTCACCCAGCTTCTGTGTACCGCATTCTGCATTTCAAATTACATTAATTAATCAGTCCTTCAGCTACTGGGTACGTGATAGTTTGAATCAGGAAGAGCTTTCAGTCAGGCAGAGTCGTGGAAACAAAAATCTCTGGGAACATATGTTTACCAAAATGTATGTGCTAGAATTTTCACAGTAGCCCTATTGGGACAGCTAAAAATAAGAAACTGCTCCAATTCCTCTCAATAGCTGAATCAATATAAATTAGCATTACCGTGGATGAATATACAATATACAAAAAATGAGGATGAATGTTCTAAGTCTTTATTCAACATTGTGGATGAACTTCTAAAACATAGTAAACAAAGGAAACTAAACACAAAAGAGTACACACTGTCGGATTCATTTATATAAAGCAGAAAAACAGGTAAATTAATTTATGCTGGGAAAATCCAGCGTAGTTGTTACCTGTGGGTGCCAGTAGGTGATATGGAGCTGGGGGGCTTCTGAGTACAGTGAGCGTTTTCCATCGTGCATGTTGAGCGTCGTATCTGTGGATGTGCTGCGTGTGAAAATTTGCTTTTCTCATAATGTGTGTTTTTTTTCTGTAGGTCTATTAATAGCGGAAGTAAGATTTTTTTTTTTTTTTATTTCATAAAGAATTAGGCCCAAGGACTTGCTGGGTAGGATCCAGTTTTGGGGGTGTGAGAGTGGCCTGTGGGCAGCAAAGACCATAATTGGCTCATATGGCTGCTCTGTTCATGGAAAGGACATAGAATTACAGCTGGCAGGTAACTTGGGTTGGTATTTGGATTGTAGGAAGACACGCTATAAACCAAGGTCACACTCAAGGCCAGAGAAGATGGCCTTGAGAGTGCTGCTTTTACAGTTTCTTCCCTGTTCCCGAAGCTTCTTTTCAAAGCAAACCACCTGTAGGTAGTCAAAATAGACCCCAGACACACTTAATAAAATAGTATTGTAGCTGCAAGGAGTCTTCTATGCCTATGAAGTGTCCATCTAGGCCAGGTTCCTGAGTAGCCTGTTTTTCTGTGAGCTTCCTAGAATCTGTCAGTTGATATAAGGGCAAACAGCAGGCCCTCAAACAGGAACAAAACCTCACAAAGACTTTCTGAGGCAATTAGGTACCCCAATGGTGCAGTCTGGTTTGTGGCTTGGAGTCACAGGCTTCTTCTTGGCCTTCACGGAGCTTTTATTTACTTTTCCGCACTCAATTTCCCACTGGAGTCCCGAGGACACAGCGAGAAGGTGGCAGAAAGCCAGAGTCCTCCACAAGTGATCGCTTTATCTTCCTCCTACAGAAGCTTGGTCCTTACTCAGCCACTCATTCTGTCCCTAAAGCACCTTTATTGTCAAAGCCTCGATAGAATTCTCCATTCCAACAAAGGCAGATACGTTTCTTTATCTCTATAATTAATGCTTAGACTTAAAAAAAAAAAGTGTTCTGTCTACAGCCTAGAGGATGAGCTACCTGAAAAAGGAGTGTTTTCTTTTGCCAGAAAAAAAATGTTGATACTGTCTGTGCTGTATGGATTTTCACATCAGTCAGGGAGCTTGATAAATAGAGATTCTGAAAGAAGGAAAAAAAAAAAAAAATCCAGGGGGTGTATTCTGCTCCAGCCTAGACATTCAGGCTCCAATTCCCATTATCCAGCAGTCCGGTAGGTTGAAATAGAGTAAATGCGGATCGCTGTGAGTTAGGCTAAATGTCTGTTGCACCAACCACTGTTTAATATGCTCAGTGCTTTTTGCCTTCACAGTTATGCATTTTCTAGTCATGTGCCAAAAGACCGGTCATGAAAATATAGCACGCTGGTGGGGGGCCAGAACAAGTACAGAAAGCATTCAAACTTTCTGTCTCCCAGATCAATTCTGAATTGACTCTCTTGGCTTAGGAAACTCGGTGCATGGATCTGCTGAAGCTTATCTTCCTGAATAGATCTCTCTCCACACTGCATCCACCCTTTCCACCTCATTCTATCCCTGCTATTTCTGTTTCTTTTGCTCTGTCTTTTCTTTCTGCCTGTGTCATCCTTGCTACTTTCTGTGTGATTGGGCCATGGAGTCTTTCCATGTCTTAACATGTGAGAGTTTGAATACCTTGTCAGAGCTACAAAGCCAGTCAGAATCATAATAGAGCACAACTAAATGATTAGTACTTGGTCTTCATGCAACAGTATCTCAAGGTAATTTATCATTAACCCGTGAGATCTTAGTATCATGTGCCAACAGAGAAAAATCTAGCAATCAAAATAGTTGTGAGTTTGTGTTCTGTGTGTATTGAAGATGTTAGCCTTCAATTATCAAGGAGAGTATGATCATAGAGTAATAAGCACCAAAGAAGGAGTAGCCAGCTAGCAGAGCAAATGTTTTGTATCGTTCTCTTAGACAAGTCAACAGAGGCCTGGTGTCCTGGATTGAATTGTGTCCCCCCAAATATGTATGTGTTGATTTGACTTGGTTATAAGTCCCAATATGGTGCCCTTCCTCCCATGTGTTATGATTCCTGCCTCTGTGATATTGATGATGGAGAGTGGTTTGCAGTTGTGTTAGTGAGGCAGGACCCAAGCTACAAGCTCGTGGAATATAAGGGAGAGTAATGAGCCGAGGAAGCTGAGGACCTCACACCACCAAGAGAGAGAACCTCACACCACCAAGAGAGAAGCACCGAGAGCAGAGCACGTCCTTTGGACCTGAGGTTCCTGTGCCGAGATGCTCTCACTGGATTTGGACTTATCCTACCGGACTGTGATAACTTCTCTTATTGAATGGGCTTGTAACTTGTTATCGGATGTGTGGTTTACCGGGCTGTGACAATAAAAGCTTCTGTTCATGAAACCTTCCACTCATGGTATTTTCTGTTAAAGCAGTATTTGGTGACTAGGACACCTGGCTTCCCTGTACTCTCTCCTCTGATCAGTGTGTCGTCTCCAGAGCCAGAAAATTCAGATTTTGTGCACATGCATTCTGTCTTGTTGCCCAACAGCCAGTCGTGCTCCTTCCTGTAGGTTCGAATCTCTCATCCTCAGAGCACTTGGTCCAGGTGGCCCTTCAGCCTCTTTCTAGGTTTGAGGCTAGTGGATTTTCCCTCGGTAACAGTTTTGGCTTTTTCTCTTGAAGGCCACCACAAAAGGTCATCTGGTTAGGATATTTGAGACATGCTGTGACATGCTGTTGCAGGGTCTACCAAAGATGTACTGATAAGTCAAGACAAGTGTGAGACAGAAAGAGAAAGGAAGGTGGTAAGAGAGTGAGGGGCTTGCTAGGGGAGAAGCTAAGACTGCCAGCCAGCACATCACCTGCAGTAGCTGCACACCCTGGCTTCAGCTCAGAAGCACTGTTCTATTTTTTTCTTGCTATTGCAGATTTGCTCTCTTTCTGTAGTCACCCATATGGAGTTTTGTTCATTTGCTTCAAGAGACTTTCTTTTGCTTGAAGCTTTTAGTAACATCACTATCACTTAGAGCCTGGCAACCAAGTCATCTCATTTGGGAATTGAAAGGCATGATATTGTGTGCGTTGTCTCTTATAACAGCATCTGTATGGCAATCCTGACTAACCTGGAGACAAACACAAAGCAAATCAAACCCCCTCCTGTTGAGTCCATTCCAACATACTGTGACCCTATAGGAGAGAGTAGAGCTGCTCCTCAGAATTTCCAAGGAACGCGTGGTGGATTTGAACTGCCAACCTTTTGATTAGCAGCTGTAGCTTGTACTTACAGGTGCTATGCTTGCTGTGTCAGCACCTGCTCTACACATATCATGCAACAGTCTCCTTTAAATTCATGTTCATTATGTGACCCATTTCATCAAAATTCCGTCCTTATCCACCTCCACTGGCAAACCCCTAGGGGTAAAGATCCAGCTCCAAGGCCTCTCATTCAGGCAGCTGACTACTCCTCCCTAAGGCTTCTTACCAGACAGACTTCAAGCACTCCCCCTCAGGCTTTTCTTTGCACTGTAGGCCCAGGTTTCTACCAGAATTATCCTATAGAAGGTTGTTATTGTTTTTTAATAAAGCAACATGTCTATTTTGATAGATCACCTTGTAATTCTTCCTTTCATAGGTCTACTCCTCTCCACCACAGAGCCAGAACTAGGTGGACATTAGTGAATTTCTTTTCCTCATGAACATATTCTTCCACTGACAGGACGAACAGTACGCAGACTTGTGTCATATTTATGAAGCATGCACCATCTTCCAGTAGGGTGTCCCTGGGTGATGAAAACAGTCTACACACTCTACTGTTAACTGAAAGTCTGGTGACCTACTTCTAAAAGGTCAGCACTGTGATTACACTAGGGGGCACAGCTGTACCCTGACATACATGGGGTTCACATGACTCTGAATCAGTTTGACGAATAAAAAAAAAATCTTTCAGTGCTATGTAAACATTATCTCATTTAAGCCCCCCAGCCTCCTGATAAAAGTTGGCATTATCCCTGTTGGACAGATGAGATAATTGATATCCAAGATGAAATGACAGGGTCAGGAGTCAAGGCAAAGTCTGCCTGACTTCCCATTATTCAGCTCCCTACAGAGGTTATTTGGCTGAGTGGGACTGACTAGTTTTTGTTTTTCTTTAGGACCCATCTTATTACTGGAAAAACCCAGGTGCAGACTTGTGCTGCCTCTCACTGCTAAGGCAAAGCACAGAGACATGGATTGAATCTCTTAAGTGCTTTCCTCACCTTGCCAGCAACCTGAGAAGATTGCGTGTTAGTACCCTAAAAATCATTTTAACATCTCAGTTCAGGCTGGCAGGTTTTACAGAAGGGCTTAGGGACAGGAAGGGGAGTAGGCAATGGGTGCGGGCATGCAGGTTGTAGGAGGAGGTGAGGTTGGCGAAGAAACACAGTTCCTTTTTTTTAAGTCGGGTTGTCCTTGATGTACTCAGGCGTGTTACTTTCTCTCAGTAACTATGTCCTTATCCGAATAAAAAAAGCTTAATGCTGTCAATTCAGTACCAGCTCATAGAGACCCTATAGACAGAGTAGAACTGCTCCATAGTTTCGATGGAGCATCTCGTGGATTCGAACTGATGAACTTTTTGTTAGCAGACTTGGCACTTAAGCATTATGCTACCAGCATTTCCCCCTATCTGAATAGTGGGCTGCAAATTGGCATGACTCTGTCTGTTTATCAGTGAAAAATAGCCTGGGTAAACACACTTCAGATGTTTGTGGGCACTGGTCAGAGGGGAGTGTTAGAATTTTCTTTGTGTGTCAGCGTTCCTAAGGGAGAAAGGGGTTTTATTATTAAGAAGTTAGGTAAGAGTTTTTCTACAGCTGTTAACCGTATCACTTTCAGCTGTACTGCATGCCCCTGCTGCCTCTGGCTTTTGCCAGGATCCTGCTGGCCTTGTGGACAGTGATTTTTGCTATTTAACCTCTTCCTGAGGAATATGGAAGCAGTGACAAATGTCTTTAGGAAGAGCAATCTCTAAGTGGACTACTTTAGTTCATGCAATTTCCTAGGCAAGAATGCACTTAGGGGAAGACATGTTCTTAGTTCCTGAAATCATGTGGTAAACTCGAGTGTGTACTCCACTCCCTTGTGAGACAAGGCTAGAAATGACATTGACAGGTTTTAAAGCACTATGCCTTGGAGAAAGGCTGAAGAAGTGACATAGGAGTGCTTCACCTCTTGCTTCTTGGGGCTTCATCACTTAGCATTGCTCTGAACTCCTAGGAGAGGCTCCCTGAACTTTTCCCTGAGTTATGTGTGCTCCTATCACTTATTCTGTTATGGTTCTACTAATGTACCTATTCCATGCTCTTGTGCTTCCTAGTTCACTTTGTGTATTTCCTCATTCATTTTGTGTATTTCTCATTTCCCCTTTGTGTCGCCATTTTCTTGCAGCAATGGATAGACCACATCTCCCATAGAGTTTGGAACTGCATATTAGTTCAAGTGGATATCACATTGACTTCTGTTGAATTGGAAACCCTGGTGGTATAGAGGTTAAGAGCTACTGCCAGTAACCCAAAGTTCGGCACTTGGAATTCAGCAGGCTCTCTTTCGAAACCCTATCGGGCAGGTCCACTCTGTCCTTTATGGGATTGCTGTGAGGTGGAAGTGTTTCTAAGGCAGTAGGTTTTGTTTTGTTTTGTTGTCCTATAGAATTGAAATGAAGTCAAAGGAATGAACGTTGTTTGAAATTTCAAAGTTTGGTAGAGGCTCATGGGAAACTCTTGTGTTTCAGAAGGCAGCCTCTGGTTATTGCAAGTGTTCCTGCTTCTTGTCTTTCCCTCTCTCTTAGTGCCTGCTCTTTCTCCCCCATGCAACAGCACAGAGCAGGCTGGAAAAGATAAAGAAATTCAAAATGAAATCTTGGCAAGGAAGCTATGTGCTTTGAGTTGGCTATGTACGTTCATAAGAGGAATCACTGAAGGGCATTCTTCAGACTCACAGCAAAGTCCTGAGATTAATAGCTCTTATATTGCTGATGGATACCACTGTCACTTTGGGGGCCTTGGCAATACAACAATCCCTGGCTTCCTCTGTGATCCTCGATGGGCCCATAGAGATCACACCTTAGGGACAGTGGCTAGGAGGAGTTGCCTCAGCATGCTGCTTCCTTTTAGGGGGCAGCTGAGCCTTGGAGTGTGTTGCTCATAGAAACTGGTGCACACTGGGGCTGTGTTCAGGTTTCAGTCCCGTGGAGAATTTGCCTTTCTGAAATGTAGTGACATTGTCAGGTGTGCTATGAACCTGGCTGCTGAAATCTTATGCTCTTGGATTGGGATAAACAAATGCTAGCTCATTCATCCTAAGAAAGCAGGAGAGTTTCAGTTGGCATTTGCTTTTGCAGCGGAGTCTACAAAATACCCGATGACACAAATGAGATTCAGGTCCCTGTTTTTTTTCTTTTTTCTTGGTCAGGTACCATGCTGTTTTCAATGGTATGATTAATAGAAAGCCTGGACCAATGTCCTTCCTTCTTTTTCCTTCAGTACTCACCATTTCCTTTGCTGATAAGCTAAGAAGAGCCAAGGTGTGATTTCCCTAAAGGCCACAACTGCATCTTATCACATTCTATAGATAAGTTATGAAAGTTATTTGGTGCTGTCCAGCTGATTTTTGACACATAGCAATGCTATATAACAGATATAACTGCCCCATGGGGTTTTGTAAAGTGTAATTTTTTATGAGACCAAGTACTGGTTCTACAGTGGTTAGAAAGCTCCACTGCTAACCAAAAGGCCTGTGGTGGGATTCCACCAGCTGCTACTTGGAAACCCTGTGGAGCAGTTGTAATCTGTAGGGTCTCTATGGGTTGAAATCAGCTCCCTGGCAGTGGCTTTTTTTCTTTTTTTAAAAATCTTTAGGAGAGTAGATTCTCCAGGTCTGTTCTTCTGCAGAGCAGTGGGTTAGAACCAGTGAATTTTTGGTTGGCAGTCTACTACTTAACCTTGGTACCACCAGGTTTCTTAAATTATATAATTACTGTAATATTAACAGTAAACCAGCAAGGTGGCATAAAAAGGTTTTAAATTTTGCTGCTTCTGCTAAGATCCTGATTGTCATTGAAGTCAGAAAGGCTTTGAATGACCATCATCTATATAATGGCTTCCCTTTGTTGCTTTCCACTCCATTGAATTAATTGAGCTGAAATGGCTGTGTCACAGAGGCATGGCTTGGGCCCAGTTACATGTCCCCTGTAAATACAGATAAGGGTAGACAAAGAATTTATGTTTCCCTTATCTGATTCATAAAAATCTGGAATTCAGGAGTTTTCAAGAAAGGTAACCCCACTGAATGCAGAAATTATTCACCACTATGAGTAATTTCCCATGCAAGTAAACTTTTGCTAAAGGTAATTAAAAAGTGATTGCAGCAGTACATTCCAAGGGAACTGCCAGAAATTCCAGCCAGACTGAGAAGAGGCCGTGGAACCAGGGTTATCATTGCCGTTGTCAGATCGATCATGGCTGAAAACAGAAAATACTAGACAAATGTGTATCTGTTTTTTATTGACTTTGCAAAGGGATTTGACTGTGTGGATCATAACAAAGTGTTGGTAACATTAGAAAGGAAATTTGAGATCACTTAATTGTGCTCATGAAGAATCTACATGGATTAAGAGGCAATCGCTCAGACAATATAAGGGTATACTATGTGTGTGGTTTAAAGTCAGGAAAAGTGTGTGTCACAGTTATATCCTTTCACTATACTTAGTCAAGTAAGTATGAGGACATAATCCAATAAGCTGTACTATATGATGAAGAAGAGGGCATCAGGATTGAAGGAGTATTCATTATGAACCTACCTTATACAAATGATGTGGCCTGTCTCATTAACGAAAGCAAAACTGAAGCCACTGCCATTGCGTTGATTGTGACTCATAGCGACCTTATCAGATACACTAGAGCTGCCCCTTAGAGTTTCCAAGGAGCACCTGGGTAGATTTGAACTGCTGACCTTTTGGTTAGCAAATGTGGCACTTAACAACTATGCCATCAGGGTTTACACTCTCTTATTAGTCTTATTCAAATCGATTAGATTAATTTCGGTGAACCTAGTCTAAGATTAGAATGGGGATTTGTGAGAGAGGGAAGCTTTGGGAAATACACACTGAAGACTTGTTAGTATATATACTGTTTAGACAAGTTAGCACCTTTGATACTCTTCTTAGTCCCTGGATGGCCCAAAGGTTTATATGCTTGACCTTTATTCAAAAGATTGCTGATGCAAACTCACCTAGAGTACCTTGCGAGACAGTCCTGTCGATTTGCTTCTGAAAGGTTACAGTCTTGAAAACCCTTTGGAGCAGTTCTGTACTACAATGCATGGGGCTGACATGAGTCAGAAGGAACTCAACTGCAACTAACAACAATGGCATGTCCTATTTAGGAGTTCCTTGGTGGCGCAAATATTTAAGTGCTTGGCTACTGAAAGGTTGGCAGTTCAAATATACCCAGAGTTCCCTTGAAAGAAAAGTCTTGTGATCTACCTCTGAATAAGCAACCTCTGAAAACAGTATGGAACACGGTTCTACTCGGAATCACATAGGCTCACCTGGAGTCAAAATCAACTCCGACGCAACTGGTTTGGTTTCGGTTTTGGGTTGTGCTCTAATCACCACGTGGTGGAAACCCTGATTGTGTAATGGTTAAGTGCTGTGGCTTCTAACCACAAGGTGTACAGTTCAAGTGTGTTAGGTGCTCTTTGGGAACTCTGTGGGGGCGGTCCTACTCTGTCTGTTGGGTGCTATGACTGGGGATTGACTCGACGGCAGTGGATTTGGTTGCTTTTTTGGATGCCTTGTGAAACTCAGGTTTTGCCCACAAAGAGCACTGATCCCTTTCCTTGAAGGGTGTGCTGTCTTCTTTATGGAAGATAGAGTCCCTTCTGATGCCCGGTAAGTTATGGTCCACGTGTGATTGTATTTAGCTTGTTTATTCATATTGCACATGCCGATACGTCATCTTCCTCTATTCCGACCACCCCCCAGGTTTATCACTTTGACAGATGAGGTTTAGGCCGTTTCCTGATTGCCTAGAGTAGAAGTTTAAGTAGACATTTAATCAGCTGTTGTACATGGAGCATCAAATGTTGAAAATGTATCCTCTACCATTCCTATAAGGGTTGTCTGTAGGAAGATGCTACTTTTGACCTTTAAACTTTCTGATTTACCTACCAAAGAATCCTTCGTAAGGCACCAGTTTATCCCCAACAGATGGTTTATTAAGTCGAAATCAGCTGTAAAACAAACATGTCGCAATTATTTTATTCTCAGCAGAAGAATTCCTACTGTTGATGAACTCCTAATTGGAATTTGGTTCTGGCAAGGAATGAAAAACACAGACATACTGTGAAGACACAGAGCCAAAAATAGCACACAGAGCACTACAAAGACCAGAGCCCGCCCACCTTGTCTTGCCTTTAGGCGGTCTCTGCCTTCTTTTCATCTGATAGAGACCAGCTGGCCGCAATATGATCCCACCTTCTGCACGGAGAGATTGAAACCTGCAGAGGCTTGGTCCAAGCCACCACTGAGGAAGGACGCAGCATCTCTGATGATGTGTGCCCCAGGTGTGCTGGAGGAAACAAGATCCCAGGCTCAGCTGCCCTCACCTGCCTCTTTTTTCAGTTTGATTAATTGCAAGTTTACAATCCAAGTCAATTTTCCATAGAAAGCCTTGAGTACCTGTTTCTCTGCCAGCCTGTCTGCCCTCCTCACCCTGTGACAGCACACTTTTCACTCTTCCAGTATCCTCTCAAGCAGCACTTGTCTCCTCCTCTCCGTCCTTATTCTTCTCCCCTCTAAAAAGAAACCCATAGCACAGCATCATATATGTGTTAAACCATTAAGTACATCACCTGCATGACTGTGTGTCCCCAGGTCCGTCCATTCTTTGTCTCAGGTATTGGCTTCACTACCGGTTTCAGCTGTGTGCTAGCAGCAACTCTAGGGGATCCTCCAGGTTGCCAGGCCATCAATTCTTGCCCTTTAATAGAGTTCTTGATCTGCACACCTCTTTTTCTCTTGCTGTGTCAGACTCTACATTGTGTTCCCTATCCGGGCTGTCTTTGGTGGTGGCTGGACACCTCACCTGTCTCTTCTTAATATCCAGTATTGTCATTAGTCAAGCTGTCTCTAGGTGCACCCTGCTGAGCTGGAGAAACCCAGAAAACCAGACCCACCGCCGCCCAGTCAATTCTGACCCATAGTTACCCTATAGCACAGAGTAGAACTGCCCTCTAGAGTTTTTGAAGAGGGCCTGGCGGATATGAACTGCCCACCTTTTGGTTAACACTGGGCTGAGCTCGGGGGGATGAAGGAAATCAGCAGCAAAGTCAGAAGGTCTGTTTAATGGGTTTCATGCTAAATAGTAGCTGTATATTATCTTCTTTAATACTCACTGAGCCCTTGGAGATCTATATATTACTTATTTGGTTCGAAGACGAGGAATTCGCAGTACATAGGGGTTACTGATTCTTTCAAGGCCAGAAGAAGGAACAGCTAATAAGCCCTAGGGCTGTCCCCCTACGCCAGCTTAGTGTGACTGCTGACTGCTATGGGGGATTATTAGGCCACTGGTTCTCACCCACAGATTAGGCTGGCATTTTGAATTGAATAGTGGCCCCTCTATAATTTATTTTTGAGATCCTAGCCTTTTTGCCTCTGGTTATTGTCTCTATTGGGAAAGGATTGTCTCCATTCTGTTAATGACAGGATTAGTGTAGGGTGTGTTCTGAATGAATCTCTGTTGAAATATGAAAGAGCCGAAACAATCAAGAAAGGTAGGAGAGACAGGGAAGAGAGATGCCAAGCCACGTCAAGATCACCCAGTAGGATATGACCATATGGTGTGTGCCTTTTAAGGCTCTATGCATCTACAGGATGCTGTCCTACTGGCCTCTAACTGGGGGTAATGGGAGGCAGTAGAGAGGAGGGGACAGGAGATTGTTAAGAGGATATGACACGTATAGAATGGAAAGGAGGAGCGTGCTGTCACTGGGCAAGGAGAGCAGGAGTTGGAGATAGACAGGCATGCAAATTTAACTTGGGTTGTATACTTTCAATCACAATAAAAGTGATAAATAAACAAATAGATAATTAAAAATAATAAAATAAAAGATCACCTAGTTGCAGAGGCTTAAAGTGACAAGGACCTTCCTGCAGAGCCAACAGAGAGAGCCCGTACCCTGAATTTGGACTTACAGTCCTCTAAACTGTGAGAAGAAAATCTTCATTTGGTTCAAGCCAACCATGAGTGGTATTTCTGTTACAGCAGCACTGGGTAACTAAGATGGTTGTCAGATTAGCAAACATTCAGTTGTGTGCCTGACAGGATGGCACCATAGGTAGAAAACTCATTACCGTTGAGTCGATTCCAACTCATAGGGACCATATAGGACAAAACAGATGTGCCCCTGTAGGATTTCCAAGGCTGTACATTCTCAGCAGAAACAGACTGTGTGATCTTTCTCCCAGGGAGTGGCTGGTCATTTCAAATAGCTGATCTTTCAGTTAGCAGCCAACTTGGTAACCACACTGGGCCGGGAAGTTTTACAGTGGGGGCTAAGTCTAAGTGTGTGGGTAGAGGGAGAAGTCCTGCGTAATGTTCGACACCACATCTCTTGAAGTACAGTACTAGAAAATCCATGAAAGTTGCAATGAGGGACCTGAGTTGGGATGAATAGCTCTGAAGTTACATTTTACTAGTTCCCTGAGTAGTTTGGTTTGCTCTCAGCTGCTAACTTAAAGGCTGGTAGTTTAAACGCAGTCAGTGGCACTACAGAAGAAAGACCTGGTGATCTGCCTCTATAGATTACAGCCAGGACCATCGTGATTCCACACCCATGGGTTTAATGGCAGTTGGTAATAAAGTTGCTTTACTTAATCGAAGGGCTGAAATCAATTTGTGGTCTTCTATTTAAGCTCGCAGACTGCCTCATTCTTGGCTCCTCTGTAGCTTGTAGGCTGAGAAATCCACCTTTCGTTGATGCATATATTAGCCCTTGCTGGCGCCAACAGTGTGGTCTCAGTTCCCTGGGGACTGTACAGTGACAGAACCTCAGGTGGTCTGCAAAATGATCAGCTTCTGAAAGGTAGATTTTCATCTGAGCTGGGGCACCAGGCACGTTTGGCTTCTAACTCACCATATGGTGTGCGTTCTTGGGCCGCCCTGCTCCACTCGGTCTCCGGTGTGATACTGCACTGAGTGCTGTGGAATTATTTCCTGACTCAATTTAAAGAAAAGAAAAAGAACCTGAGCTCTAAAGCCTCAGCTGTTTCCTCCCGGCCAGCGCCCTGCCAGTCCTCTAGGCACTGCCTGTATTTACTGCCTTCGTCCTTGCTTGTCCTTTCCTGTCCTTCTTTTTGTAACCTTTTCTCACTGGGACTTAAGGGTGCCCCAGGTGAATGGCACATGGTGGCTTCTACTGGGCCTACTTTTCGACAGAGCAGCTGGTCCTGGAGATCTGCTCGCTGCTTTTCCAAAGAAGCCCTTGAGTCATTTCTCACTTGACAAGTTTTTCAAGATTCTGCCCTCATCAGCATCCATAAATGAAAAACAAAACTGAGGTACTCTGAGGAGACCCACTGATTTTCTTTCTGTTGTTCGTCACCTGCTGTTTTGCTTCTAAGTCCCTAGTCTTGTCTGATTTCTGTCTGCATTCACCTGTAGTTGCTGTAGTAAGGAATTACAGTGTTTATCACACTCCACCCCTTTTCTCAAACCTCCAAGCTTGTGGGATTTTCTAAACACTGGAAAGTTCTAGGTCCACAAACATCTGTCCTTTCCTTCTACTGCAAAACCTCAAAGTCCCATGAATTGAATGATGTCTTCTGAAGGCACCACTGTGTGATGCGAAAGGTCCTGGGATAGAGCCTTTGTGAATTCCCGGGCTCTGGTCTAGCCCAGGTTTGAAATGGAATTGCTTGGGAAGCATGTTACAGTAGAAGTTCTTAGTTCCTGCCCTCAATCTGGCAACCCTGGTTTCATAGTTGTTACTTGACACATCTGATAACCAGAAAGTTAACTATTCAAATCCTCTAGGTGCTTTTTTGAAATTCTGTGGGGCAGTTCTGCTGTCTCCTGTAGGATTGCTATGAGTCGGAATCGGCTCGACGGCGGTGGGCTGGGTTGGGTACCCAAAAACCTGGTGGTTTGAATTTACCTAGTATGACAGCTAATTCTGGCCATCTGCTTCTGCAAAGTGGGATGTTTTTGTGAGGTTCTAAGGAGTTGATTCGAACTCATAGCGACGCCATGTGGCAGAGTAGAACTGCCCTCCAGGGCTTTCCTTGCTGTAAGCTTTGCAGAAACAGATTTCCAGGTGTTTCTCCTGTGGAGCTGGTGGGTGGGTTCAATCCTCCAGCCTTTTGGTTAGCAGCTGGGAGTTCAACCAGCGTGCCACCAGTGATCCTTTCCACTGTGAAGAAAAATCTATAGACTAGTTCTCTTCTGTAACACATGGGATCTCCTAATCAGCAACAAAACCAAAATTGACAATATACATATGGAGAGGGGAGGTGATGGGGTTGTGGCCCATGAATCTGCATTTTAAAAAAAGCTTCTAGGCAGTGAACACAAAAATGTGAGAAGTATTACCTCGAGATTCTCAAAGCAGGAAAGAAGCAGGATCTGATTTTTTTTTTTTTTTTTAATGTGGTTTTGTTGTGGAGTTTTTTTGCCTAGTGTAAAGTTAAAGATTCCTGAGAAGCTACTTTGAAAGCTGCTATCCAGAAGAAGAACCAGTTGGAAGTCTACTTTTCAGTGTTAGGAAGGAAGTGGGAAGTCTGGCATAAACAGCTGCAGATCCTGAAACCCCTTGCCTCAGGCCTCCCTCCTAGCAGTTTCCATCATTTATTTAAAAAAGTATTTTAAAGGGGCCACTGATTCACCCCTGTCTACCACAGGGAAAGATCTCACTCTTCCCAGTGAAACCACAACTCAGAGGTTCAGTGGTACCTTTGTGTTTAGATGGAGGGGGTTGGGATGTGCCGTCAAACCAGTGTATCCAGATAGTGACTCTTAAAATGTACTCCTTTGAGCACACTTATTATCCTACACCCCGGGACTCTGGATGATGCATGATGGTTTCGGGCTTGGCTACTATGCAAATGGTTGCAGGTTCAAGTCCTGCCAGAAGCACCTTGGATGAAAGGCCTGGTGATCTACTTCTGAAAAATTAGCCATTGAAAATCTTAGGAGTTTACTTACAACATGACATTTGTGGGATCGCCATGAGTTGGAATCAACTACAGTCCAAATAACATCATCATATATCCAAATCAGTGAAACTCTTGGTTAAAATGCAAATTCCTCCATCATAATGCATGTCTACTGAAGCAGACTGGGAAGCTCCCCAAATCTTCATTTTAACCAGCTTCCCAGATGACTTTCTCAGATGATATACTGTAAAGTTTGAAAACAAATATTCTACAGTATTTGTGCCTGTGATGCCCTGGTTACACAGTGGTTAAGATTTCGGCTGCTAACACAAAGGGTCCCAGTTCGAATCCTCCAGCCACTTCTCAGAAAGCCTCTTGGGCAGTTCTGCTGTGTTGTATAGGTTCTTCATTGACTCAGAATTGACTCATGGGTAATAGGTTTGGATTTTTTTTTTGGTGCCTTTGGTCTCAGGAAGTTCTTTGTCTTCACCCATTCCTGTAGCAATCTTGCTTGTCCCTAAAATGCCTGTCTTCTCTGATCCTATTGATCTCAATCCCAACAGAGGTGACCTCTTTTGTTGCCATGGGATTGGGAGCATGGGGAAATACCCAGGCTGGGGTGCCAGGGAGAGCTGGCAGCACTGGAATGCTGCAGCTAGACTGGCCGATGGCCAGTGGGCCCCAGGTTTTGTACTTGGAGTTTGTGTGCTTGAGGTGTGGTTGTGAACGAGTTGGATCCTTGGGCTAAACTGACAACACCAGTACCCAGGCCAGCTCTCTGCTCTGTCTCAGCCATGAATTCACCAGCTGCAGCCATCAGGTTTGGGGATGAGGCTTGGAGGTGACATCAGGGAAGAGGTCTGGAGTTCAGAAGGGATAAAATCATAAAATACCTGCCCGCCTTGATATGGGTGCCTGGGAGAAGGGGCATGGGCCAGGCCTGTTCGGTCCTCCCTGCTCTGGCAGTAACCACTGTCCCTTCATGCTGTCTGCCCTTTTTCTTTGAAGAGAGGAGCATGGGTGTGCAGTTTTCTTGTGCTGTTTCACTGGGATCCTTAGAGTCCCTGGGCTAGAAAGTTCTAAGAAATAGTCTATGTTTTAGCAGGAAGGCCTAGGTTGCTTGAAAGTCAGCCTGGATATAATGTGGCCTGGTGACCACCAGGTGTCACCTTCACCTGTGTGTGCTCCTTTCCTAGGGACCACTCCTGAAATCTCCTCACCTGGAGTTTCCACTAGGGTAGGGTCTGAGAATCTGCAAGTTAATGCTGATGAATGCTGACAATGAAGAACCCCTGCTTTAAAGGATACATTGTCTTTGTGTTTATTTTACCTGATTGCGATTTCTTTTCATTATGGTGAAAATAAATGCAACAAAACATTAGCAATTCAATGATTTCTCGGTATAATCCAGTGACTTTGATTAGAATCTGAATGTTACCCTTTCCTCAGTTATTCCTCCACAATCACCATGAACTCAGTGTTTCCTAAAGCCTCCCCTTCCCCCTCTGCTCTCCAGAGCAGTAGGTGAATTTGTACTGCCAACATTTTGGTTTACAGCCATGTCTTAAACATGGTGTTACCAGGCCTCCCTCCCGTCTTTGGTAACCATTCATAATCCTTGCTTTCTATCTATTTGCTGATTTCATATAAGTCAGATTCTGTTCTCAAAGTTGTTGAAGCTCATTTTTGTTTTAGCCTGTAGTATCACTTGGTGGGGAACCTGCTTCTTATTTGAAGTAAAGCGTTCTTTGGTGTGTCAGAAACCAGTGGCTCTCAAATGTGACTGTGCATAGCAATCAACTGGATTTCCTGTTGAAATTCAGATTCTCATTCAGTAAGTGTGGAGTCAGATCGGAGACTTTGTGTGTCTAACAAGCTCTTGGGTAATGCTGGTGCTGCTAGTCCTCGGATCTCATTTAGAGGAGCAGAGCCCCAAACCGTATTTCGAAGTCTCAAGGGGGTACCTCTGAATCAGAGAGTGTTGCTCATCTTGTTATAGGGTGCCATTGAATCAGCCCCTCCCTCAAGGCTTCCCCATGGGCACTAGAACGCGACCCAGCCTGTTCCTGCACCATCCTCTTGAACTTTTGCAGCTCAGACCACTGTTATCCACAAGGTTTGCACTAGCTAATTTGGAGAAGCAGATCACCAGGCATTTCTTCCTAGTCTGCCTTAGTCTGGAAAGTCAGCTGAAACCTGTTCAGTATCATAGCAACAGGCAAGTGTTCACTGACAGATGGGTGTTTTTGGCTGAGCATGAGGTATATCAGCCAGGAATGGGACCCACCAGCATCTCCCACATGGAAGGTGAGAATTCTACCTTTGAACCCCCAACGCCTGATACATTGCATTCACTAGCCAGGGTAAATGGTAAGTGTAAATGTCTGAAACTGCAAGGAGAGATATGACAAAGCATTCAAATACACAATTTTAAAATCCAGGTGGTGAAAAAGTCTACAGACTGCTTCCAGGTCACTCATGTGTTTGAAAGCTCTTGTCCAGTATTAGCCATTGTAAGGCTTATTAATAAGTGTTCATCTTTCCCTCTATTGAGTTTCCAGGGTTTCGGATCTCAGCCTCCATCCTTTTCACTGTTCCTCTCCCTACTCTTAATTGCTTGACTTAATATTGCTTTGTAGGCAGTCTGAAGGGTTGTTCTTATTTTAAAACACTGGTCCTATGTAAGCAAACAGGTCGTAACTTTAAAGGGCAGAGACTTGGCCATGGTTCTTGCTCTCCCAGAGGAATGTTTATTTAGGTGTGAAGTTCACAGTGGGCACTTGGTCCCTGATGACTAACTGAGTCACCGTCAGGCCCAGTTCTCGGGTTGAAAGGGCAGTGGGCTCACTTGGCTGGCTGAGATGTGGTGGTAAGGACTGCATCCTATGTGATCAGCATAGAGCCCTTCCTCCCTGTTCTGACATGGCACACAAGTTTTGTTGTTGTTGTTTTGTTGTGTTTTTTTTTTTTTTTTAAACACTGGATTTTTTCCAGTATTAGAATATAGAGCCAGGATTGCTCAACTGCTGTTTGTTTGAATTTGGCAAGATGTGTTGTGCTTGCAGCTTCTGGACCTACTGGATCTGCTATTTTTGGTCTTCTTCATTAAATGGATTGTTGATATGTAAATACACAAGTTGCTATGCAAAATTGCTTTAATTTTCGTGTGAACTTTCTTCCTAGAGCTTGTGGAAAGGCATAATATTACTTCCTCACATTGAAGAATATTTTAAGTGCTTGCAGCTAAATTGTGCTAAACCAGTTGTCAAAACTTGGGAGTATAGCATAAAAGAAAATTGATAAAGATAAAATCAACCCATTTACATGGTCTCCATTTATTTATGTGTATGCAAATATAGCTGTGTGTGGCATAGATATAAGCGTACATCGTGTTTCCGTTAAAGATTGAGCCTGTTTTAATGACCATACACAATGCAGAGCTATTAGCAAATTCATTAAGAACCTGCCTGTCATGTTATTGTAGAGCAATGTCGTTTGTTAGCTTAAAGAGGAACTTGTTTCCTTACTGAAAATTGTGATTGTGTGAAGTACTAGCCAACCTCTGCTAGAAAATCCATTTTAGTTTAAAATATACAAAAGGTTAGAGATACATAGCCGGCCAAAGAAGTGTAAACATGAACTAAATTGAATACTTTAAACAATTAGGGTTATTTATTCATTTCTTTAAGAAATATTTATTGATCACATTACCTTCTATGTGCCACACACAGTAACTAGCCACAGGGTAAATAAGAGATCGAAATGAGAAAGATACGTAAAGTCCTCCCCTTATGGAAAGTTACATTAATTCCAGATTCTATCATCAGCATGTTCATGTGTGTTTGCATACTGTGTTAATTATAACAGTTTTGCTTATTGGCTTTATATAGTAAAACCTGTGAAATCTGGAACTTGGGAAACGTGGAAACCTATCACAGAAGGAAAAGTCAAATATTTTCCACTAAACAGATAAATGGTAAGATCCAACCATGTCAGAGGCAGAAAAGTTGTGAGACTTGGAAATACAGAGTTCCATTGAATGCTGGCTATCCCACGTTTCTCTCTATACTAAAAAACAAGTGTAGGAAATGCCATTTAACCTGTCCCACCATCCTACATAGGTGGTTGGAGGAAGTTCTGCATTGCCTTGGTACACTGGCAGAGCCCCCATTGTACCTCCTGCACACTCATGATTTCTGTGTATTCCCTCTCGCCAGCTTTTATCTGCAAGCAACTTTGAGTCATTGCCTATGTGCTTTCTCTGGTCTCTGGAACTTGTGTGACCTTTGTTGAGGAGTTAACATACCCCTAAACTCAGTGAAGCAGCTTTCCATCAAGGAATGATGGCGAATTGGTGGATAAATATGCCTTTTCCCTTGCTTCTGTGTTGGGGTAACTCGATGATATGTTCTACACTGTCTGGCTGAGTTGCCTAATGGGACTAAGTCCCAGTTATTCAATGCAGTGATTGTCGATCCACCCCATGACAGTTACCTTCCCTTTCCTACCAGCTGTTCCTAGGAGCACCTCCCACATAGTCCATGTATACTTAAATTCTTGTCCTTGCGTTGGCTTCTGGCAGGGAACTTGGTGGAAGTCACTCATCAGTCCCTCGCTATTCAAGCATACCTGGTAGAATTGTATAGGCAAGGATAAATTTACTTTTAAAATTATATAACATAGAATACATATTTATCATTTACAGATGAAATAAGTAAGTAGATTCTTTACTTTTTGTCAAATATTAAGATGCAAATGATTAGCCAAGTCCAAGTTTATTTGGAATAGCCCTTTTCTTTGGGAAAGAGTGGAATTCTTTTGCAATTTGGATAATAGCATTCTACTTTTATGCTAGCAATTTTCGTTTTATGTATTGGAATTTTGAGAAAGCCAGCCAGTGTGCTGAAACATTATGAAAGCTTTTTGTAGGATCTGAAACTCTGGTGTCCTAGTGGTTAAGTTCTTCTCCTGCTAATCAGCATGTCTGCAGTTTCAATCTAGCAGGTGTTACTTGGAAACTGTGGAGCAGTTCTCCTCTGTCTGTAAGGTCACTGTGAGTCAGAATTGACTAAATGGCAGTGGGTTTTCGATTTTGTTTCAGGCTTTGGCTATCTCTTTGGATCTCTTCCCATCCCATCTCCTCACACAACCCAGGGTTTCTTGGGACAGTGATAGAGACAAGCTGAGCGGTTCTCACATAGTGCAAACCTCACCTCCTCTGTTGTTTCTTTCAGTTTTGCTTTTATTTTTGTTCTTATTTTCTGTCCCCCGCAGCAGCCCCATCTTGAATTAAATCTCACCCCTATTTTTATGGGGACAATGGAATTTCCGTTTGCTGCCTTATAAGCTCAGTACATACATATTTGTGTTGTCTCTTTATTGGCGATCAGGCAGCCATCTAACTTTTATTGGGCTTAGAGTATTCCAGTGTATGAATAACATACTTTGGGGAATGTCCACAGAGAAGCAACAGAATGTTTGACCTATGGGCAGGACTGAAGAGGACCTCTAACACGACCTTTGTATACTCGTACATATTGTACATGTGTGCTGGGATTCATTTAGCTCTCTGGTTCTAACTTCTTTGTTCCCTTCTGTCGCCCGCAACTGTTAACCTTCTTTCATTTGTGAACTTAAAGAGTGGCCATTCTTGGAAAGTGCAGCCCAGCCTGAAGGAAGTATAAAAATTTCATTAGAAAAGAAAACTTTACTTTGGATATTAAGATCTTTGGTATTAGGACTTCATGTCTCCTAGCCCTAAGTGTCTTGTCTGGAAACTCGATCTCTAGTTTTTTTCCTATAAATTCCTCAGTTTCAGGCTGTTTGCCTAGACTGGGACCCTTGTCTTGTCTGTACTTTCTATGTTCCAGGCACCTGCCTAACTTACTGCAGGTTATAACTTCTTACGTATAATAGGTATTGAGTAGCTATTTCTCGAATATGAAACACATTCATTGACTCCTGATTCTGTGGTCTTAATGACCTCTGCAGTGTAAGTCCTTGGCTTGTGACTCCACACTTTGTCCTGGACTCTAGCCTCTGGGTAGTTGCCTAGGGCTGGTCAGCTCTTCTGCCTGTCTTGTTCCTGTTACCCTCACAGTTGCTCAGTTTCTTGGGGTTCTAGTTGCTGATTTGGCACTGTTAGGTGCTACCTTGGTGACAGTCAAGTACAGATGATACGATGAAAGTGTTCACAATGAGGGTGCATGGTAACAAATCAGTGATACACAAAACTGATTACTTTTATTCTGAAGGATTGTTGTGTCATTGCTCAAGTAAGCCCATGCATTGAGTGCAGCTGTCAGAACAAGACAGTGTAGACTAAGTCTGGGTTCCTGCTGTGAAGTGTCTGGTGCATGAAATTCTAGCATATGTGAAGAAATTGAAACCATCATTTCCTGACAGGCAATAATTACTGTAATGAAGTCAGGAGACTATTTCAAATAAGAAATTAGAGTTAAGAGTATAGTTCTAAACAGGATCCTAATTAATGAATTTTCAAATCGTATTTACCACTTTTGTGGGTGCTATGTGCTGTACACAGAATGAAAATTATTTCTAGTATTTATTGAATTCTTAATCTTATGCCATGCTGGGCACCATCCTAGGCACTGTCATGCTACATATATATATTTATCATATAGTTTCTATGTTGGAAACTCTGGTGATGTAGTAGGGTAACTGCTACGTCTGCTGGCCAAAAAGTTGGCAGTTGAAAACCACCAGTTGCTTCTTAGAATTTGTATGGGGTAGTTCTGCTCTAACTACGTGGGTCACTATGAGTCAGACCTGACTCCAGGGTGATAGTTTTTTTTTAAAAAATATATATAATAGAAATATATGTTATATTTACAATATATTTACATATAAATATTATAAGATTTATTATAGATAATCAATGTATGAAACATATATGTATATAGATAAATATATATCTATATGAATGTTTATAGATACATATACATATACAGTTTCATTTAATCCTCAGAATTCTGTGACATAGATTCTCTTATTATTGCTGTTTTGCAGATGAGTAAATTGAAGTTCAAGGTGAAAGACATTGGTCAGAATCACACAGGTTTTTAAATGGTGAATCTCTGATTCAAACGTAGGCTAATTTAACTCCAGAATCCAATCTCTTGAACATTTTCTTGTATTGCCTTATGGCGTGTAGTACATAACCTGAAACCCACTTCTCAGGTGTGTCGGTCGGGATGTACCAGGAGGAAACAGATGGTACTCTCAAATTAGGATACTTTGATGAGCGTCTATTCAAAAAGGGATGATTTACAGAGATGGGGGTATAAAGGATCAACAAAAAGTAGCCTAGTAATAATGTAAGGAGCTGTCAGAGCCTCTAAGCTGAAACATCAAGGAGAGGAAACAGTTATCAGAAGGAATCAGACTTACAGAGGACGCTAACTTGAGAGGAGTATAATCAGACCACGCCATCTTCAGGGAGGAAGCCTAAGGAATAGATAACCTCACCTTGCCTTGCTCTCTTCTTCCAATCTCCTTCTGAGATCTACGATGGCCAAACCTAACCAGAAGTCAGGCAGTAGTCTTATGGATTACTTGGTAATGTGTACAACATGTTTGTCTTTGAAATCCAAAAAGGCCCACCAAGCAGCATGCCTCTTTATTCCTGGTCAGCAGTACAAGAAATAACAACTCGTTTCTTACTTTAGAAAGCATATCCTGATATTCTTCAGACCACGGAACCTTCTGGAAATAACACCAACATGGCAAATCACGAAACTTTTGCAGAATTTATTTTCTACTCCCTGGCATCCATGTGTCTTCTGAAGGTAGAGAGTATTCTTGAAACTTTCTGCTTATCAGCCTTGTTATCAATGTGTCCTCTCATAAAGAAAAAACATAATTTCTTAATGACACAGAGCAGGCAAATTGACAAAACCCTGGGCTGTGATAGTGAACATGTATCTCTGCCATGTACATTGAGTATACAAACTGCTTCCAATTTTCCTTACTGAATAAAATGGGAAAGAAAGTATTTTCCAGGTCAATAGCTACATAGCAGGTGCCAGGGGGCTCTTTAGATTTTTCTCTAGTCAAGATGCTTTGTTTGGAACCATAGTTGTGATTAACATCACCAGATGATTAAGTTTATGATAATTTACTCTCATTTGCCAAGACCCATGTGAGCCTTTGCATCAGCCAAACAGAGAAATTAAGTAGGAATCATCACCCCTGTGTCTTTCAGATCTTTGGGGGTAGTACCAGTCTTTGCAGTTTTCCCAGGTATACAGAATGTCATTCGGTTTGCTGTCATGGCAGGGAACAGGCCCAGGGAACGTAATGCCAGGGGCTTATATTTGGCCCTTGCCAACTTAATAGCCCTGAGTGTGTGGGTCAGGGAATTAGAGATTAGGGAAGAAGCCAATTACTAATTATAGTCTTTGCACTTATGTATTCTGAGACTGGGGAAATAGCCTCACGATGGGCCTTCTGTCCCACTGTACTGATTACTTGACTTGGGCCACCACACCAGCCACCACGTGGGAACAGGGCGATGTCTGGGCCGTGCAGTGGGGGCTCTCCATCATACTGTGTGTTAGTAGAAGCTCCCCGTCTCCCAGTTTATTCGGCTTCAGTTCAGATGGCTTTTCAGATGGCTTATGTTTTAGCAAAACATAAGCTAGAAATCCTTCAGCAAGTGGGGCTTCTCTGCCTTTCTAAATAATAGCAACCAGGTTAATGTCTAATGTCTCATGAGTACTTGATAATGGAGTCATCATTTTCATTATTCTGCTGGATTTACGCTAGTGTGACTTTGACATTTCGTTGAAGTCTTCTTAAAGTTATAGTTTAGTTTATTCTTCAACCTTTCTAACTTTTTTTTCCTATCACTTTTCGTTTTCCACTCCTCAAGACTTTTCTATTTCTGTCAGCAATTCCTCAAAACGGAATACCGAGGTTATTGTTGTCATACCCACTTTATAAAAACTCAAACCTGTCACCAGTTATGGGTTAATTACATTTAACTCTCCCTCTGATTTCTCTTACAACCCTGATTTCTCTCTCTCCTGTTGTGACCATCCTGATACAAACCTTTATCACTTCACACCTGGCTTTTAGTGATAGTGTCTTAATTGTCACATTAATCTTCTTGGATTGCGTTTTTGAACACGGCACTCTGTTTTCAGAAACCTTCAATGAATCGCCGCTATCTGCAGGGACAGTGCTGCCCCCTCTAGCATGGCACTCCAAGCCCTGTCCAGTTCAGTGGACACCTTCTTTCGGAACCTTGTATCACTCGTTTTCCCAGACAGTTCTCCAGTGGAATCTCTCAACTCCCTGCCCCTTAAAGTTGCCATGGGCCTTTCCCTGTCAATACTTTGGCTCAAATTGTTCCTTCTTGGAAATGGCCCCTTTGGTCCTTCTCAATTGTCTAAGTAAAATCTTGCATTTGAGGCTCAGCTCTTGCTCCCTTCGAGATTGCTTCTACTCAGTTTTTAGTGAGCCTTCTTTCTCTGCCTTCAATATTTACTCTCCACGAATAAGCATAGTAATATTGCTGCCTACTTTCTGGGGTTGCCACTGATAACCTCCCTCCTGAGTTTCTTTGTGAAGCTTAGATAATATAAGAAATTTTTAGAATAATGTCCAGCAGATAGTGAGCTCTCAGTAAATTGTAGCTATTATCAAAATTCTTGGTTATCATTACAACTCATTCGACACTTAGCATAGCAGTTTGTGTTGCTGTTTTGCTTTATATGTGTATGGAGTCTTTTTCCGCTTTTATTTTATTATTGTTAACCCCATGAGGGAACTGAATAGATTTTTTTTTTTCCCGCCAGTCAACTGTTGTATTCTTCGCGTCTAGCATGGAGTCTGGCAGAGGGTGAATGAGTGTTGATTGTGTGGTAGATCACGTTGATGATGATAACAAAAGTGATGTTGTTACTTCCTACTCACTTTTCTTCTGCTTTTCAAAAGTGATTGTGATATATATCACTTATCAAATCCTAGAGTGAATTATGAAGCGGTAAGTACTGTAGATATAACTTAGTTCAAAAACTGTCATTATATAGATGGTAAAACTGAGGTTCATGAGAGAAGAAAAGACTTTCCCAAAGCCACAGAATTGTCCCGTGGTGATGGAGTCAGGGCTAGAATTCAAAACATACTTCACAGACTTAAATAAATATTTACTGAGTGTGAACTAAACAAATATTTTTTGAGTGTCTAGTATGTGCCTAATAGTATGCTAGATGTTAGGGACTTATTTGTGACAAGGAGAAAGCCCCTGCCTTTGTGCCATTTACTTTGAAATGGGGGAGGGAGATAGGTAGCTGAAAAGTTGGATGTTCGAGTCCATCCAGACACACCTGGAAAGAAAGGCCAGTGTTCTGTTTCCCCAAAATTACCCCTGGAAAATGCTGTGGAGCCCAGTCTTATTTGGACACACATGGGGTCACCGTGAGTTGGGCCAGAATCAGTGGCAACTGGTGGTAATTGCTGTGAAGGAAATAAAAGAGAGTGACACAGTAGATTAACAGAGTTAGATAAATTGGGTCTTCCTAGGTGACAGTTAAGCTGAGTCTTGAATGATGTGAAGGAGATAACCAAGGGAATATCTGGGTAAAAATGGCTCTGTGTAGAAGGAACAGGAATTCCAAAGGCCCTGACAGTGGTCATAAGCTGAGTGTGTTCCAGATTGTCAAGTGCAGCCTGTAGAGGCAAAGTTCAGTACATGCGTGATCGAATTAGAGGCCACAAAGTTAGGCAGGGGCCCAGCTGTATGGTGCCCCTTGGACAGTAGTAAGGATTTGACGTTTAAATTTGGGTAACCTATTTGTTTTTTGAAATGATTTTTAGGCTGTGGTATGGAATGATAATAATCAAGGGAAGGACAAGACTGTCAGAAAAATTAACCAAACACTGAAACTTTGCAAAATAGGATACCTAGCATTGTTTTGGTCAAGTGCTATGCTTGACTTTGTGTCATCTAGACTCTGTCCTAACCCTATAGATTGATGCCCAGTACAGAGGCGTATAATTGGTTTGCATTTCTCATTGTAATAGATAAACCCCGCCGGTCATATTTATGGCTATGTCAGATATAGACTAGTTTTATTTCAAACTGTGCAATTGTGTGCTAACATTGCCTATAAATACTTAGCTTCTCAAATGTTCTTTGGACGAGATGTAAAATCTTCACTGGCTCCATCATTAATTAGTGAATGGACTCAAGTCTTTGATATGTGTTTTTCTTTCTTTATGAGAGTCATGGTTTTACCTGTTTGAATGTTATGCTTTCACAGGTGGAAGCAGGCACATCAGGGCTGTTGTAGCCATCCAAGTGAGCCGTGACAGTGTTTTGGGCTAAACACAAAAACAAAACCAAACTTAACCCATTGGCATAGAGTCGATTCTGATATGGAAATTGTTGGAAGGGAGTGAATTCTGTATAGTGTAGAGATAGAGGTGGCAGGACTTGTGATTCCTGCACCATGGCAGATCAAGGGAAACATAGTCAAGTATGACTGTGACGGTTTGGGGCTCAGTAACTGGCGTTACTGTAACTGGCGTTACTGTTAACCGAGATGGGGAAGGCTGTGGGGTGGAAACATTTGGTAGAACAGATGAGGTAGAAAATCAAAAGTCCAGTGGTAGGTACAGTAAGTCAAAGGTGTCAATTAGTCACCCATGTGGAAATGTGACATACCCTCTGGGATATATGTGTAGATCTTAGAATTCTGGGCTCCAGATAAAGATTTGGGAGTAATTAAAATTTCATTCTACTATCAACACCCATGGAAGCTGCAGTTAGGAAACAGTATCACATTGGGTAATATACTGTTGTCTGACTATTATTATTATATACTCTCTATATAATATACATATATTATATATTCTACTTCTTGTGATTTCTGTAATGTAATCATCATGAGGCCATGTACCGTTGTGAGCACTTTACATATATTAAGTCTTGTAATTGTCACAATCCCTTGTTAATAATAATAGTCAGACAACAGTAATATACATTGTAATATACATTGGGCTGCAAGACTTCTTTACAATGTTAGAAAAGCAAAGATGTCACCTTGAAGACTTTGGTTTACTTAGTCTAAGTCGTGGTGTTTTCAGTCACCTCATAAGCATTGAAAAGCTGTACAGTGAATGAGGAAGACCAAAGAGAAGTTGATGGGTTTGGTGAAGAATATTGAGTATACTATGGACTGCTAAAACATGGAATAAATGTGTCTTGGAAGAAGTACAACCAGAATGCTCCTTAGAAGTGAGGACAGCGAGACTTCACCTCACATACTTTAGATATGTTATCAGGAAGGACCAGAATCCTGGTGGCATAATGATTAGGAGCTTGGCCACTCATCAAAAGGGCTACAGTTCAAAATCTACCAGCTGCTCCTTGGAAACTCTATAGATAGTTCTACCGTGCCCATAGGGTTCTACAAGTTGGAATCAACTTGTTTGGAAAAGGTTATCTAGTCCCTGGAGAAGGACATCATCCTTGGTTAAGCAGAAGGTCAGTTCAGAAGAGGCAGGCCTTCAATGAAATGGATTGACAGAGTGACTGCGACAATGGGCAAGAGCATACGAAGCATTGTAAGGAAGGCACAGGACCTGGCAGTGAATCATTCTTTCATTCTAATGTATGTAGGATTGCTATGAGTCAGAACTGACTCAAAGGCACCAACAACATCAAAATTTAGGTAATATTGAAAGCTTGGGAGGTATTAAAAGAATTTAGAAAAATAGTGATTATTAGGCCCCGTTCCAAAGTACATTTGGGCTAGGCCTGGAAGTCTTCATTTCCACCTTGTGATAGAAGTGCTGATTTGGCCCCCCATGAACCATGATCTTATGTTAGAGATGACAAGTCTTTTTTTCTGTAGAGGGGCTCAACGCTAAATATTTGAAGCTCTTTAAGCTATACAGGTTCTGCCCCAACTACTGAGCTCTCCCACCATCGTAGGAAAGCAGCTGTAGACAACATGTTAACAGGTGATTATAGCTGTGTTCTTATAAAACTTTATTGAAGGGCCAAAAGATTGAATTCAAACAATGCTGAAGTGTCACAGAAAACTGATATTCTTTTTTTTTTTTGGTCCCCCACCATTTCAAAATGTAAAAATCTTCTTAGCTTATCAACCAGGGGCCCAAATTGCCTTGCAGAATATAGTTTGCCGACCCCTGGTCTAGATTCCCAAGGGAATATAATACTAAATTTAATCTTTCTATTTTATAATCTACATTAAAATATTCTATTTTTTGTGATTTCTGTAATGTAATGATCATGAGGCCATGTACTGTTGTAAGCACCTTACATATATCAAGTCTTGTAATTGTTACAATCTCTTATTAATAATAATAGTCAGACAACAGTATTAGCATCTCCGTGTTACAGGTGAGGTAACAAAGCACAAAACCTAACCCATTGCCATCGCGTCGGTTCCCACCCATAGTGACCCTGTAGAACTGCTGCATAGAATTTCAGAAGAGCGCCTGGTGGATTAGAACTGCTGACCTTTTGGTTAGCAGATGAGGCACTTAACCTTTGCCTCTGGGGCTTCCAAGTGAGGTGCAGAGAGATTGAAAAACTTGCCCAGGAACACACAGTTGATAAAGTAGCAGAGTCCAGGTTCCATTCCAGGCAATTTGGTGCCACAGTCTGTCACTTAATCACTGTGTGTATTGCATCTCATAGATTATTATTTGTCTCTCCCAGACATGTATGTCTATATATATATATAGAATCTATAAATTAAAAAAATAAAAGCTCACGTATTGGGGAGCCTACTCAAAAACTGTGGGTGATAGCATCACAAAAGCTTGGAGGTAGCTGATTGAAAACATAGGAACCATCTTGTTCTTTTTTTTTTCCAGCTAATATTTATCTTTCTGTGCTGTTGTGAAATTATATTGTTTCTTTTAAGGAGAAGCATAAATGTAGCACTGAGATGATGGTAGCCTTTCAATGATTTGATTTTTCTAGTTCTGCTGGTATCATGCCCCAAGCCCCACTCTATGGCCTAGGCTACCTCACTGTACTGTTTCAGATCCTCAGCTTTCTGAAAAATTCCTTTATGTCAGCTAACTTTGCTAATTACAGCAATCCTTATCTTAAAAAAAAAAAATTGTGAAGCATTGCTGACAAACCTGAGTCCTTGGAAAGCAATGTTGAATTGAAATGGAATAGCTGACTCCGAAAGGAGCACAGTTTTAGAAGTCTGGCTTTTCTAATCACATTTGCCTCAAGAGAGGGCAGGCCTATAGCTGCTTCTTTGCTTCCCGTGATGAAGTGAAGATTTCTGCTTGTTAAGTAGGGGACATTTCTATCCATTTTCTTGTGCGTTGTTTTGCAGAAGCAGGGTCAGTTGGCACGCTAAAGTGTTTGGGGTCTGTGTCCTTTTAATCGTGCCCCTCAAATCCTCTTACCAACTCTGGCTCCAGATCACTTGTGTGTGTGTGTGTTTTTTCTGTGCGAGGAGTTTGTGTGAGAATTGGTCAGTGTGGGTGGGGGTTGCTGGGGTTTCTGCACACCAGTGCTCTGCTGGGTCTCCTCTGAGGGAGGGCCCATGTGGAGAGCTACCAGGCTTTGGAAGGTGCAGTCAGAGACCCAGAGCTGGAAGGCAAGCAGCAGGAGGCCGTGTCAATACCAGAGAAGTTAATTAGTCTCTGCCTGGGCTCTTCCATCCCGGCAGTCCCCGTAGCCTGCTGCTTCTGTAGGAGATGGGTCTCAGCTGTGTGGGGGTGGTTGGCGAGTCAATGAGAGAGGCCTGACATAGTATGTTTAGGCCTATCTGGCTCAGAACTGGCCCAGAGGAGAGCTCTGTGGAGGTGTCATTAAAATCCAGGGGAGGAAATACACGATGTTTGCATAAAGGCAAATAGTGCAGCCCTGTCAGGAAAGGCAGAGTCAGAAGAAACAGGCAATAGGCAGCTCTCTAAATGGGTTAGGCACATCTCATTTGACACCGCAGTCCCCACTGTCTTCTGCAAGGCCTGCACCCACTTGCTGCTTCTGGACCCTCAGATCATAAGGAATTTGCATTTTTTGTGCATGTAAAGCTCCAGGGCTTTAGACAGGGCTGGACAAGGGTTGGAGAGAGTTTGCACCGTGGGTCCTACAAAGCGATGTTTGAATCACAAAAAGTCAAGCCAACCATAGGAGCCCGGTCGCCAGCAATGGATTGAGCCAAGGAGCTTTGTAATGCTGGGAGAGAGATACCGGAAATAGCATAGAACACAATCATGGTTTCTCCAAAAGGGAGCTTTGGCTTTATTTTTCATCTCTCAAAACGTGTCAACTTAAGAAACCTTCTCAGCTCCTGTGGGCTGCTTGCTCTCAAAGGGAAATGAATTATTTAGGACTGTGATGAATAGTTCATCAAACCTCCTTCCAACAGGGTTACTGCTCAGGCTCAGAGTAATTGCCAGGAGCAGAAGGCCTAGGACCTTTCCTCACTGATTTTCTCTCCACTTACTCCCCCTACATAGTAGAAAAGAGTGAGATGCTGAGGGTGACTGCCTGGGGTGGGTCTTTCATTCCACTTGGAAAGGACCAACAGTGGCACAAATGAAAGCCATGGTCATTCCTATGAACAGCCTGCAGGAGGAGCCAACACCCTTCAGTGGAAAAGCACTCTGCTAAAGGGCTGGCTGTAGCCTAGGAGGGCTCCAAAAGAACTCAGCTTCAGTCCTGAATCCCAATTCCCCATCTGGTGGAGCAGGCAGCAGGCGCTCCCCGTCCCTTTCAGCCTCTGCTTCCTGTACTGCTGGGCCTGGGGGCTTTGGGGGTTTGTACTAGCGAGTGCTGTCTAACTGATAGAGAAGTGTGGTCCATCAAGCCAGCCGCAAAGCTGGACTTCCAAGCCAGCATCTGAACAGCTTTTTTTTCCCCTCAGTATTGCCTTCCCTCTCTTTCTGTCACAAATACACAGACACACACACACACAGACACACACACACACACACACACACACACACTTAATGGAAATGGTCAAAGGAGCAGACTCAGCGTCAGGAAGACAGACGCCAGAGTAAAGAGGCTGTATCCTTTTAAAGGCAGAGAGAGACAGACATGCTCAGAGTTTTAAAATCTCTAGGACTAACAAGGACTGTTCCTAGCCCCAGCCAGATCCATAGATGAGGTGAAGGGCGGTATCAGGTAGAGCTTAAACTCTTGAATCTTCTCAGACTAAGCTTCTGGACCGTGTACCCTTGGTATAATTCTCTGAGCCTCGGTTTCCCTGTCTGTAAATTGGCAGTGTTAGTATACATTTCTCACAGAGATATTGAATAGATTACATGCTGTCACTTTTGTCAAGTGCTTGCTACTTAGTAAGCGTTTAAAAAGGGTTCATTGTTATTGTTGCTGTTTATGCTGTTACTGTATTTCCTGGTGTGTCATAGATCCCTGGGGGAACTGGGTACAGGAGTCTCAATGGCTGTAGAAAAGCCACTACTGCTCATTACTGGAAAACAGATAAGTTCTTCTGATGATGATGGCGTAGTAGTCTGGTAACCATAAGGTCAGTTGATCAAATCCCCTAGGCAGTCCTTGGAAACTGTAGAGCTGTTCTACTCTGTGCTATAGATTTGCTATGAGTTGGATTTGATTCACCAGCCATGGGTTTGGTTTGGTTTTGGTTTCTGATAATGACAGCAGGAGAAAAATTTGCAGTGTGCAGGACATGTGTCCTCTTTCTTCTTTTAGGCACTAGATGTCATTTGTCATCAAATTGTTGTTACCTTGCTAAGTACTTGGTCAGGCACTCTCCCTTTCTTCCTTCTTCCAACCCGCCGTTCTTTCTGTTGTCTTCTGACATACCTGGTTTTGGAAGATGTGATGTGAAATGTCTGCTTTGCAGCAACAGGTTCTGTGAATAGATTTGCCTGTTATTACTCAGCCCAGTTGGCCAAAACCGCATAATCTACCATTCCAATCCTGACTTCATTTCACCCAAAGAAAAGCAATTTGTGTAAAAAAGAAACAGGTGTCATGTTGACCCTTTTTCTTCCAAAAGATTTCGAAAATCATTTAATACAGTGATTTCTGATACACTGCCCACTGATGCTGAGATAGTTCTGTGTAAAACAGGTGTAGCCGTTTTACACAAAGTAATGGACTCACGTGATAAATCTGACAAGACCTGCTTCGCACAGTTAATGTTTTACTAACATAGTCTTTTTCTGTAGTTTGGAGTTGCCTGTTTTGATGTATGAAATATTTTGAGAAGGAACGTATTCATGTCTCCCAGCAAGTAAAAACAAGTTGCATGTGTGGCCATGTAAAGGGGGTTCATATGTTGCTAAGGAAAGTTGGTGGTTATCTCTGGGCCTTTTCTGTTTAGTGCTATCAGGTTCTCTGTGGCTGCAGGTTGTGGGGATCAGCAAGCTCACTGTCAGCCAAGGGCCGATGGATAACGTACAGATTCTCAAGCTTCTGCATGTGATGAGCAAATCTCTGTGGCCTGAGTGCCTCAGATGTTCACTAATGTCACGGTTGCTTGTTCAGTGATTTGCCTGACATTCACACCTAACATCTCCAGGATTCCAGGCCAAGAAGCCTCTGTGACTTTTTACCCTGCTTGTAGCTTAGCCTCCTGGAAACCGTCGTGGAGTAGTGGTCAAGTGCTATGTCTGATTACCGGAAGGTCAGCAGTTCAAATCCACCATGTGCTCTTGGAAAACTCTATGGGGCAGTTCTCCTCTGTTTATAAGGTTGCTGTGAGTCGGAATCAGTGTGATGGCAGTGGTGTTGGTGGTTTTTGTTTGCTGTTTTTTTGTAGCTCAGCCTCGGCCTCTGACTTGCGCACTTGAATCTTGCCCTCGGTTTTGTGAAGCCAGGAGTCACCTGGCTTGAGTCTGATTGTACCTGAAGGCTAGTAGATTGCTGCTGCCTTTCCTGTCTTCTCATTCCAAACTTTATTCTCTGGTTCCCAGTGCTTGGCACCAGTCCATGACATCTCTACATGCTGAGAGTGACTGATCCATTGGTCCCAGCTTGAGCATAAAGGGGGATTAAGATTCATTGGACACAGCTGGTGACCTGATGGAGCATGTCACAGTGAGGGTCCTCCTGTGGGGAGAACTGGTCACCAGGGATGAAGGAGTCAGCTGGGAGTGGGGAGAGTCTGACCCACTCAGAAATCGTTGTCATCAGCGGAGAAGAGGACAGTCACTGCGCGCCATGGCTGTGTTTCAGATGTGTCTCTGGCCTTGTGCCACAAAGCAGTGCTGAGTTGTCGAGATCCGCATAGAAAACCATGGAAAACTTCATAAAACACCTGAGCCCTGATGGTGCTGCCGACACCCAGCTGTCACACCGGCCAACCTGAAAGAGTCAGTTACTAACACAGATTAAACACCAGCTCTTCAGTCTGGGGCTGAGCTTGCTGGTGAGGAACAGGAGTTTTTATTGGAAAAGGAGCACAGACTACCTCACTGGGGTCGCATTGATTCTGATTCATAGCAACACTGTAGGACAGAGTCGAACTTCCCTTCGAGTTTCCAAGGAGCACCTTGCAGATTTGAAATGTGGGTCTTTGAGTAAGCTGACATGGCACTTAACCTGTTTGCCACCAGGGTTTCTGGCAGAATGGCCCCATAGAGTTTCCAAGTAGTACCTGGTAGATTCCAACTGCCTACCTTTTGGTTAGCAGCCAAGCTCTTAAGCACTGGAGCACCAGGGCTTTATTCCTTCCTTATAAAATGAAGAAAGAAGGAGACACAGACAGACAAAGTAGGAAGATACTCACGGAAAGAGAGACCCAGAGACTGGGCTTGCTCTGCCACAAGCCAAGGAATGCCTGGAACCGCCGGAACCTGGAAGCGAGAGAAGGATTCCCTTCCTAAAGCCTTTGCAGAGAACATGGCCCTGCCAATACCCTGAAATCTGAATTCTGACTCACAGACTGTGAAACAGTGGACTTCTATTGTTTTAATCCACCAGCTTTGTGGTTATTTATGGCAACCCCAGGAAACCATTCTAACAACTGACAGAAACTCAGGAATCAATAGGATGCCCGATGCTGGTCATTTTGTTGGGAACACAGTGACAAAGTGATGGAAGAGAAAGTAGGATTGCTTGCCTCCGAAATTAGGAAATGAAAATTAGGGGTAAGCTCACCAGAAGGTGAGGCTGTTGGGAGGTGGCTTGATTCATTTGGGGACTGCAAATGCAAAGCTCAAGTGAACTTGGGGGCAGGAGTGAGGAGGGTGAGTGACAGCAAGAGACAGCTCGTCTGAGGAGATAAAGGAAGTCTCAGATAAACTGTTAACTGAAAGCCTGCTATAGTGGATATTCAAGTTAGCATTTTAAAAGTTAAGCTGTGCTACCTAAGCTAAGAAGTAGAAGCAAGAACATTTATATTCACCTGAGGGATTTTATTTTGAGCAATCTGACGTGTGTGGGTTTGTGTGTATGTGTGCGTGTGTATGTGTGTGCATGCATGTGCCAGCTTCTGCATGCCTAGAATTGTCAGCTAAATAATACTGTCTCCCATTAAATATTTGACTGACAAGAAAATAAGTTACACTGCGAAAGTATCTGATATCACCTCCATATATATATACATATACATATATATGTATATATATATTTATAACTACATTTTGACAGATTCTTGTGGGGAAAATTGTACCATCCACGGCATCACAGGCCTCATTTAATTGCTGTCTAATTTTTACCTGCTTTACAAGTTGATATTATGTGCACCTGTGAAGGTACCATTTCAGGCTCTCTGTTTTCCCAAACAACTGTACAACTGTATGATAGAATTTGGGGGATTGACACTGTTCAGTAACACTCCCAAAGAAGCAGATTTCAGCTAAATCCAAGAACCCATGAAGTAGACTGATTTAGAGACATAGTCTTCTGTAGCACATTGGGTGGTTGCTTCAAGTCTCAGTCCACAAATTTAGGTTTCTAGAGCTCAGCTTAATTTCCACTTGAGCCCCGTTCCCCTAGAATGGGAACCGCAGTGGTGTACTCAGTAAGTCCCATGGCTGCTAAGTAAAAGATTGGCGTTGGAAATCCCCCAGGCTGTCCATGGAAACCCTGGGGAACAGTTCTACTGTATCTTGTGTGGTCAATGTTAGGCAGAGTCTGTGTGAGTCAGAATGAAATCATCAGCAATGGGTTTTGGCCCCTAGAAGAGTAGAAATCATGTTGTTATCATTTTTTTCAAGGATTCTTCCCTCCTTTCCTAAGTTCATGTGCCCTGGGTCCATCTGGTCCTTAGTGTCACCTACTAGGCAGGCTGTACCTACGACATCCTGGCACCTGGTACATTCAGCTCTAATGGCCCTGTGCGAACGTTTCATGTGTCGTTTGAGACCTTGGAAGTCATTTCAATCCTTCTATGTCGTGATCAGTTCAAGAAATTTCTTTTCCTCTCCGCTTGCCCTGCCTTTGGGTAGATGATAGGTTGCGGAGACCCTTAGTGGATTGCACTCATTTTCGTTGTCAAAATTTCTGTGTTCCTTTTTCACAATGAAGACTCTTCTTTTAGTCAGAGGAATTGCAAATTACTGTCCTCCTTATTAAGCACGTGGACTTTGCTCTCTCCCCTCCTTTTTTTATTAAGACACTAAAGGTGAAGCATTTTCTAGTTTCTGCTTTGGTTTGCTTACGTCTGTCCCTGATGCAATGGACTCGTGACTGCTGAACTGACGGAGTTGGTCAAGGGGGGATGGTCACTGGGGTAGAGACTGTACTACCAGAGGAAAAATTATTTGAAACTATGTTGTCTGTTGACCAACATTATCTTCTATGGCTTGTTATCTATATGTACCTCTTAGCTTATTATTTGCAATTCGAATTGCTTCTCAAGGATCAAGATTAAGGTTGCCTGGGGTTGACTATGCAATGTTCACAACCAGTAGCTGCTGAGGTTCTTGAGTATTTCTTCAGGGGCTGGCAGTCTGTGGCCTGGAAACTCAGCAAGACTGCCCACATTTGTAATAACTCCCCCGTAGTGCCTAGAGCAAGTATTGCTCTACATAAAGAGGTTGTTGACATTAAGTGGACTTCAGTATAACTTGAGTAGTCCTTCCATCTTAACCCAATATTGCAAGGATAGAGTAGCTGGGGCAGGGGCCAGGGGACCATGCTCTTAGGTGAAATCGAGGCCAATCGGCACAACTAGCGCTTTGCTAAGAGAGCTCTCTGCACCCCACATTGCTGAGTGGCATCTGGGGTCTTAAAAGCTGCCAAGCTGCCATCCAAGGACACAGCAAATGGTCCCAACTCAGCAGGAACGGATCCTCACCGAGGACCAAAATGACATGCAGTAAAGACAACCTAGAAGACAGAGAGACCCGCAAGAGTGGGTGCCTTCATCGACTTGGGACCGAAAGAACTGGATTGTGTCCAGCCACCACCAGTGATAGCCACAATGGAGCTCACTACATTGAGTCTCACTGGCAACACAAGAATAAAAAAGGGGTGCATCCTTAGATCTCCACTAAAAGACCTCAACTGATGGTCCAGCGGTTTCGGGGTTCCTCTGAGAGCATGGCCCCCAGCCCTGATGCTGCCCTTACCCATAAATTATAAAAAAGGTCCACTCTTTGGACAGGAATGTATTGGACTTGGCGATGCAGAGTGACCATATATTGGATGCACTTTATGGTTCTATATGTCTATAGGATATCATCCTGCTGCCCTCTGGCTGGTGGAAGGAGAGTGGGTGGAGAGGAGGGTAAAGGAGATTGTTGGGAGGATGAGACATGTATGGAGCAGAGAGGAATAGTGTGCTGTCACTGGACAGGGAGAGCAGTGGAATCTGCATGTAGGTGGGTATGTAAATTTATACGGGGATGTACATTTTCACTCAGTCATGTTAAATTAAAAAAAAAAAAAAAAGAGGTTTGTTTTAGTCAGCTAGGCTGCTCTAACAGAAATACCACAGAGTGAATGGCTTTAAGAAAGAAAGATTTATTCTTACACAGTCCGGTAGTTTGCAAGTCCATATTCAGGGTGTCCGCTCCAGGGAAAGACTTTCCCCTTGTCGGTTCTGGAGGAAAGTCCAGTATTGCATCAGTCTTTGTCCAGGGAGCGTCCTAACACAAGAACCTCTGGTCTGAATGACGCGCTCTGCTCCTGGTGCTGCTTGCTTGATGGTAGCGAGGTTCTCAAATTGTCCTTGGTTCTTTTTCCTTTTATTCCTTGCAAGCTAAAAGCATTAAGGGTGGGGCAAGCCATACTCCAGGGAAACTTCCCCCATAGCAGGAATTCACAGCCCCACTCTAATCCTTTAACATGCAGGTTAGCAAAACCACACAATGGAGGACATTTCCAAGATACTGGGAACCATATCCCAGCCACAAGGCTGCACACATTTTTGGGGGGACACAATTCAAACCATGACAAGGTTGTTGAAAGGGTTATTTCTGAAGTCAGCAAACTACTCATTTAGCAGTGCACACATGTATTCTTACACTCTGGGAGGTGGGTGGAGAAGAAATATAAACCACAGACAGAGAGTAAAGACCCAATTAGGGCAGTCTAGTGTGGAGGTAAGAAAAAGGTACCCAGATTTTAGAAAGCCATTAAATATTGAAATTAGAGGTGGGAGCAGTAGAGGAAGTTGATGGCGGTTTTTGTTGGCATTAAGTCCATTTTGATTTACAAAGTAGGACTTTCCCACAGGTACCTAGGTTGTGGTCTGTAGTTTTTTTAGTATGTTTTAAATGAAAATTTATAATTTAAGTTTCTCTTACAATAACTTGTGCACATATTGTTCTGTGACTATAGCAGCTATCCTCACACTGTGACAATGCACTTGTCCCCTCTACCCCATATTTCCCTGATCTATTCAATCAGCTCCTGTCTCCTTCTGTCTTCTTTTCTCACATTTGGACAAGAGCTGCCCTGTTAGTCTCCTGTATCTATTTAAGCAAAGAAGCTCACTCTTCACCAGTATTATTTGAAGTCTCTTAGACCAGTTCAGTCTTTGTCCCAGGAACTGGCCTCAGGAATACTTTCTGTTCTGAGCTAACAGAGTCTGGTGGCCATGTCTTCTGGTCACTCTGCAGTCTGTCAGACCCTGAAGTCTGGTCTTTTTAGTAGAGTTTGAGTTCCCCAACTCACATTTCTCCTCCTCCATCAAGGACTCTGACTTCTGACAGGGAAGTCATTGTTGGTAGCCAGGCACCATCCAGTTCTTGCGGTCTCGTGTTGATGTAGTCTCTGGTTTATGTGGCCCTTTCTGTGTCTTGGGCTTATATTTTCCATAGGATGTAATCTTTATCAGAGTTTATCACCAGATCTTTCTCCCACAGAGTTGCCAGGTGTGTTTAATCCACCAACTTTTCAGTTAGTAGCTCAGTGCTTAACTTGCTTCACGAGGTCTCTTAGCTGCTACCTAAATGGAGAACACACATAGCCATCAAGTCTGTTCTCACTCATAGTGACCCTACAGGGCAGAGTAGAGCTGCCCAAAGGGTTTCTAAGCAGTGGCTGTTGGATTCCAACTGCTGTAGAGGAGCTCTTAATCCCTGTACCTCCAGGGCTCCAGCTGATGCCTGTCCTTAAAAAAACCTGCTGCTGTTGATCAGGGTCCAACTCATAGTGACCCTAGAGGTCAGAGTAGAACTTCTCCATGGAGTTTCGAAGGAGTACCTGATGGGTTTGAACCGCCAACCTTTTGGTTAACAGATGTGGCACTTAAAGCACTGGGCCACCGGGGTTTCCCAGCTGATGCCTTGAGGGTTTAAGTAGAAAACGTGGCTTTGTTTTTCAGAAGACACAGAGGCTGGCAGGACAGGGGAGACTCTCACACTGTGACTTCATTTCCTGGTCTGAGAAATAACGAGCATCTTCTGCACTTGGCAGAGGGGGTCATAGGAAGCATGATGCTAAAAAATGGCTTTCTCATCTGATTGTTAGCAGAGGTTCGAAAGGCTCACAAATAGGGGGTACTAGTATGGTTCTTCACTCTTCCGGTGCTGACTGATCAGCTGATCAGAGCTGTGTCAATGGTTCAAAATTGTGGCATCCTTTTGACTGGCCAAGTAGCTTTACTCTTCCTTATACTGCAGAGTGAATTCAGGCCATAAACTTGAACCCTAATAGTGATCTCCTATCTTACCTCTAATGTAGTTTTGAAACTGTAGTCACAGGTAGAGCCCCATTTTGTGTCACTGGTGAGGCCCTAGCTCTGACCATAAACTAAACTCTTAAACCTTTTCACAGACTGAGCCTCTAAACCACAGCCATAGGTTGAGTCCCTAACCCTGGCCAGCTAGCTCAGTTATGTGTACAGACAGTCCTAGAACTGTAGTGATGAGTTGCACTTATGACTGATTTTTATATTTTTTGTAGGTCGTTTTCATTAGTGGACACCTTGATTGTAATGTTTCCAACCCCCAAAGACAAATATTGGATTAATAAAGATACTGATAGTAAAAAGCAATAACACTGAAAAGTAAAAATCAAAATGACGTATTCTATTTACTGCTGAACCAACTTACTATGGAGTTGTTGTCAGGACAGACCCCTGCCATATGTGAAGGTACATTTGTGTCATCAGAAACCCTGGTAGTGTAGTGGGTTAAGTGCTATGGCTGCTAACCAAAAGCTTGGCAGTTCAAATCTGCCAGGTGCTCCTTGGAAACTATGGGGCAGTTCTACTGTGACCTCAACGGTCACTATGAATCACACCCGAGTCACCGGCAGTGGGCTTGGGTATCTGTATCATGGATCCTAAAAAGAAAGTAAGGATGTTGTAGTGTATCTCCATCACTCATAGAAGAAAAAAAATGTGGGGCAGGGGGAGGTTTGGTAGAATTTACCATGCGAAGTCAAGAGGCAGTCCTGCGAACAGAACAAGGGGACAGTGCATGGTTTAAAGTCAGGAGAGACGTGTGTCAAGGTTGTATCGGTTTACCATAGCTTTTCAATCTGTATGCTGAGCAAACAATCCCAGAAGCTGGATTACTCGAAGAAGAACAAGGCATCAGGATTGGAAGACAACTCATTAACAACCTACATTATGCAGACGACATCACCTTACTTGCTGGAGATGAAGAAGATTTCAGACACCTACTGATGAAGATCAAGGACCACAGCCTTTGGTATGGATTGTACTTCAACACTGGGAAAACCAAAATTCTTGCAACTGGACCAGTAAGCAATATCGTCATAAATGAAGAAAGGATTGAGATTGTCAAGGATTTCATTTTACTTGGGTCTACAATCAATGTCCTTGGAAGTAGCAGTCAAGAAATGAAAAGATGCCTTGCTTGGGAAAATCTGTTGCAAAGGACCTCTTCAAAGTATGCAAAAGTCAGGATGTCACCTTGAAGACTAAAATGCCTGTGACCCAAGCCATGGTATTTTCAGTCGCCTCATATACATATGAAAGCTGGACCATGAGCAACAAGACAGAAGAATTGATACCTTTGAATTGTGGTGTTGTAGAATAGTATGAAGGTACCATGGACCACAGATCTGTTCTGGAAGAAGTCCAACCAGAGTGCTCCTTGGAAGCCGAGATGGCAAGACTGCATCTTACATACTTTGGACCTGTCATCAGGAAAGATCAGTCCCTGGAGTGGGACATCATACTTGGACCAGTGCAGCGTCAGCGAAAAAGAGGAAGACCCTCGCCGAGATGGATTAACATAGTGGCCTCAATAATGGGTTTAAGCATAAAAACGATTGTGGACATGGCACAAAACCGTGCAGTGTTTCATTCTGTTGTTCATAGGGTGGCTGTGAGTCAGAACTAACAACAACAACAGCAACAGCATTACCACAGGGGTCAACCTGTTTTCACGTGATAGCAAATGATGCTTACATGGTTTTAAACTAGAAGCCGTCGGGAGAAGCTTACTGGAATGAGAATAGGAGATTGTTGCCAGTAGCTCTGAGTGTAGAAGCTGTGCAGTCTGACAATTAGATTTGCAAACTCATCCTAGAAAAAGTGCCACATGTGTGATGGCTGAATATAACTACGGTCACCATCAATGTACTCTCCTTGGGAAGCTATGGAGTAATGCAAGCCCTAGTCCACCCTTGAAAGCAATTTAGGAACTCTTTCTGGAATGGCCATCACAGCTGTCATGGTATTATTACCCTTGATGTCCTCAATTTCATCAAAATGTCTTCCTTCCAATATTTCTTCTATCTTCAAGTAAAGAAAAAAGTCATTGGGGGTCAGATCACATAAGTAGGAAGCTTGTTCCAATACAGTTATTTCTGGCTGAAAACTCCCTCACAGACAGCTATACAATTAAGTTTGGGAACTTGCTGCTGTTAACAAGGGCCATTCCAGAAGTTCCCAAATTGCTTTGAAGGGTGGATTAGGCATTAGAGAGTCACTGTAGCTTTCCAAGGGGAGTACCTTAGTGGTATTCAGCAGTGAGGTATGCAGCACTTAGAACAATCAAGTCCTCAGACTTAATTGTCGGACCTTGTAAGGTTTTTCTTTGCTGTGATCTGTTATTTGGATGGCATTGTCCCTGGGTGGGTCCTAATGTCTTCTGAGTGGTGTATTATAAAGGAGGAGAAGAGACTTGGAACTGGAGACTCATGTGGGAATACCTGTGATGATGGAGGCAGATGTTATCCTTAAGCAGCCAAAGAATGGTGAAAATTTGAATATAAATTAAATTCAAAACCAATGATTTTTAAATTGATCTGTTGTTTTGGATTATTCTTTCCATTGCTTTCTTTTTAGCAGAGGTACTTGAAAGTTAATTACATATGAAATAGGCAATCTGTCAGCTTGCTTTATGTTGCCTTGCCTAGTCACACATCTTAAATTGTGGTTGCAGTTCTTAGGATGGACTCAGTTGTTGACTGTGACAGGGGAGAGTGGTGGAAGCTAATGGGGTAGGACAAAAGATGACCTGCTGGCCTGGAAGTCCCAAGGACTGGATTCTAGTTTTGTGCTAACTGTAGCTTCCTGTTGATTTGGAGGAATGGCTTTATTTTTTTGCAGTTGAGTTTCTTCAAGTACAAGTTAGTTAATTGTAACATGACAAACAGCTTTATTTATGCCAGTATTACTCAATGAAGGCTGCTTTATTTCTTGAGACAATATTGTCTTTCATCAATTTGTTTCAAGTGATCTATTCCCATATTTGTTTGGCCAGTTTATTTGGTTCAGATTCATAGAAAGAAAAAGAAAAAGAAAACAAAACCATTTTGCTTTATATAGTATTTTATTGTAATGGTCTCAAGTCAGTCTCCGAAAGAAGTGTTCTCCTTTAGAAACTGTCTTAGTCTCCTCATTATTCCTTCCCTTCGTTGTTTCTAACGGTGAACTGATCCTCGTTTGAAAAGAGTTTGTGAAATCTCTTTTAGTTTTGGACTCGTGCCTGAAATTGGAGTTTGAACTTGCAAGCTGCTTGTGGGTCGTTTTCACTTAGCTATCCAGCAGCCACCCTTCTCTCTGTTTCTCGGTGCTGCTGTAATAGAAATGGTACAAGGAGATTTCAAATTTAATGATCAGAAATGCATTTCCTCATAGTATAGAAGACTAGAAGTCTGAAACTTGGGTACAGCCTCTAGAGACCTACAGACTGCTTCCTGTGTCTCCTCGGGTCTGGGGGGATATCCATGTCCCGGCTTCTGGAGCATTCCTATTGGCATTCCATGGAGAACTCCACAAGGCCTCCATCCTTCCCCCATTTGCAGTTGTTTCTTTGTGTTCTTTTTATATCACAGGAGTGATTTGCTTAAACCAAATCCTGTGCTGGTGTGACCTCATTAACACACCAAGGAAAACCCTATTCTCAAATGGAATTACTTCAAAGTTACACACACAGACACCTGCAGGTCTCAAGTGCATTCCTACTTAAAGTGACCCTATAGGACAGAGTAAAACTGCCCCTTAGAGCTTATAAGGAGTACCAGGTAGATTTATACTGCAAAGCTCTTGGTTAGCACTTAACCACTCCACTACCAGGGTTTCCCAAAGGTTTGGGGGTGCAGATTTACAGGATATATTTTGGTGGGAAAAATCCATGCATACGTTGTTCGTGTTAGGTGTTGTGAAATAGGTTTCTACCCATAGTGACAGTGTGCCCAGAAGAAGGAAACATGGCTGGGTGCTGTGCCCTCCTCACGGTCATGACCGTACTTGAGCCCATTGTAGCGGCCTCTCTGTCAATCTCGGGGAGGGTCTTCCTCTTTTTTTTTTTTAAATATTATTATGACTGAGTGAAAATGTACACTCCCATATAAATTTACATGCCCACCTACATGGAGCTTCCACGGCTCTCCCTGCCCGGTGACAGCACACTATTCCTCTCTGCTCCATACATGTCTCATCCTCCGAACAGCCTCCTTTCCGGTCCTCTCCACCCACTCTCCTTCCTGCAGCCAGAGGTCAGCAGGATGACATCCTATAGATGCATAGAACCATAAAGTGCATCCAATATATGGTCACTCTGTGTCGCCAAGTCCAATCTATTCGTGTCCGAAGAGTGGACTTTCATTCTGATTTATGGGCAAGGGCAGCATCAGGGCCAGGGGCCATGCTCCCAGGGGGACCCTGAAGCCGCTGGACCATCAATTGCAGTCTTTTAGTGGAGATCTCAGGGTGCACCCCTTTTCATTCTTGTGTTGCCAGTAGCCTCAACTTAGCTCCATCATGGCTATCACTGGTGGTGGCTGGGCACCATCCAATTCTTCCGGTCCCAAGTCTGTGTAGGCACCCACTCATGTGGGTCTCTCTTATCTTTTGAGTTGTCTTTACCCCATGTCATTTTGCTCCTTGGTGAGCATCCGTTCCTGCTGAGTTGGAACCATTTGCTGTGCCCTTGGATGACAGCTTGGCAGCTTGGCAGCTTTTAAGACCCCAGACACCACTCACCAGTGTGGAGGAGGGTCTTCCTCTTTTTTGCTGGCTCTGTACTTTACCAGGGAACATGTCTTTTCCCAGGGATTGATCTCTCCTAATAGCACGTCCAAAGTATCCAAAAAATAATTTTGCCGTCCTTGCTTCTATGGAGCTTTCTGGATGTATTTCTTCTAAGGGGGGGTTGCTCCTTATTTTGGCAGTCTGTGGTATATTCGGTATTCTTTGCCCGTACCACCATTCAGAGGAATCAGTTCTTCAGTTTCCTTATTCGCTGTCCAGCTTTCTCATGCATATCATGTGATTGAAAACAGTGTGTTTTGGGTCAAGTTCACCTTAGACCTCAAGGTGATGTCTTTTATTTTCAACACTTTAAAGTGGACTTTTGCAGCCAATTTGCACAGTGCCAAGTGTCTTTTTAATGTTTTTCACTGTTGTTTCCAGGGATGTTGATCATGAATCCAAGTTAAATGTAATTCTTGACAACTGTAATCTGTTCTCCATTTATCATGATGTTGCTTATTGGTCCAGTTGTGAGGAGTTTCATTTTCTATATGTTGAGTTGTAATCCATAACTGAAGTCAGTGCTGTTTGATCTTCATCAGTAAGTGCTTGGAGTCCTCTTCACTTTCAGCAAGCAGGGTTGTGTCATTTGCAAATGGCAAGTTGTTAAACTGCCTTCTCTCAGTTGTGACATTGCCCTCTGCTTCATGTAGTCCAGCTTCTCGGATTATCTGCTCAGCATATAGATTGAACAGTCAACCCTCATGTGCACCTTTCCTGTTTTTAAACAACACGCTATCCCTGGTTCTGGTTTTACCATGCCTTTTGATCCATGTAGAGATCCCTCATGTGCATGAATAATTTTCCAGGAATTCCCATTCTTTACAGTGTCTTACATAATTTATTATGACCCACTCAGTCGAATGCCTTAGCGTATCAATAAAAGACAGGGAAGCTTGCTTCTCCTTTTCAGCCTCCCTCAGCTGCACCCTTCATTCGCTAACCAGTTTACCTTCCAGTTCTTCACTAAATCTCGGGCCCCTGAGAATAGGTTAAAAGTCCATTTGATTTCTCTTTTCTTTTTTGTAACCTGTTGCTTGTTTTAATCATTTAGTGAGTTAATTGCAGCCATTTCTTTCAGTTCTGTTAGGGCACATTTGCATTTTGTTCCCATCTTTATCGTTAAGGGTCTGAAGCAGTTCTTGCAATGTAGTTGATACTCAAAAAAATATTTGTTTATTGTCGACTGACTGGTTGAGTGTCTGTTGGTTCTCGAGCCAGCCCTTGAGGATGCTCTCACAATGTGTGCTGAGATGCACGATAACGTTTCTGTTTTTCCAGTGTCTATACCAGCTATCTGTCAGCTACTTCAAACTCCCAGCAGTTTTCGATCCCCTGAGTTGAGTCTTTGAGTATACCTGTGGGAATGGAGCTGTAGCACTTTTCAGAGATTACCAGCCAGAAGGACTCAGCCTTGACAAGTATCGGCCCCCTCATGAGACCGTTTGGGATGAATTTTAGGATGATCGCTTATGACATCACAGATGTGGAGGTGGGCGTGTAAGGCCAGTCCGAAAACATTGAGGAACTCAGATGGGGATAAAGACAGGCACGGACCTGACAGCCTGGGTTCTACTTATACAGTTAAAACTGCGTGCACTATTTTGGTATCTATATGAGAATTTGTTGGCAAGAATTTGGTTTTTTTTTTTTTTTTTTTTTTTGTGGGGAAGACAAATCCCAACCTTTTATGAAGTGACATGGTGAGATTTATAATTAGATAATAGTGGCTGTCTCCTGAGGGGACTGTCAGTTTGCAAATGATTCTCACCAGATTATGGTGGGATCAATAGGAGCTGAATAATTAAAATTCGATACTACTGTTTCTCTCTCAATAACACTGTGGAGAATGATGTATGACAGATTTAACTGAATTTGTCAGACACCATGGCTACATGCATAGATCACGGGGGATATTTTTAGAATTATGTATTTGCTTTTCTGATGAGAGTTGCAACGGGCCTTTCAGCATTCGAGGTTCCTCCGCGATTCTGAGATGGTTGTCTGGGAGTGCTGACAAGCCCCGGGAACACTGACCTGATTTTGTTCCAAATGTCAAAAAGTCCAAACATCAGTGTCACGGCAGAGGTGGCTGCTAACTGAATATGTGGAGAAGGTTGATTTGGGGAAAAGAATGTCATAAACAAGAAAAAGCACCCATTACATGATAGCTTTTGTTTTCTAAAGTATTTTGTTAGCCTCTGGAGAGACAATTCTGGAATAACTCTAGCTACTTAAGTTCTGTTCCTGGCTGTGACACTTGGAAGATTGGTGTCTTTTGACAATCACTAAAACCACTCATATACAGAATGATGAGAGTAGTAGCCTTTGTTTTCCTTTGTTGTCATGTAGCATTATTAGAGACAAACATAATAAAAGTAGTTTTAAAGGTCTTCATAAACTGGCACACACACTGTGATGCGCTCTGGACATGTGAAGGGATAGAACTTGTTTTTCCTAGTATTGTGTCCATTTGTTCATTTGCCAATACATTCATTTTCTTTTCTATTTTTAATCCTTCATCAATCTAAGCATTCAGTGAACTTGTAGTAAGACTTAATTATTCTGGAGCTGTTCAGGGTCTCTGTACATGAAAGACACCAAGTCTAGTTGGAGAACAAATATGTATATAATTAAGTGCTATGAAGTGCCAGAGGTAATGTGATAGGATCTTGTACTGGCTCTGGGGTCACGGTAAGGAGGTCTTTTTAATCATCTCATATGCATGCTAAAACTGCACAGTGAAAAAGGAAAACAGAGGAAGAATCGGTACATTTGAACTGTTGTGTTGGTCGAGAATATTGAGTATACCATGAGAATGAACACACTGATCTTGGAAGTACCATTGGATTGCTCCTTGGAAGTGAGACTGGTGAGACTTCAGCACATTTACTTTGGGTATATCATCAGGAAAGTTCACTGCTAGAAAAGGACAGCATTGTGGTCAACTGGGAGGTTATTGCAAACAAGAGAAATCATCGTGAGGTGGATGCTCGCGGGTGCCGCAACAATAGAATCAACTTCAGCAGCCATCAGGAAGATGGTGCCCGAGCAGCCAGTGTTGTGTTGTTACACGTCAGGTGGGTGAGAGTTGACCGCAACTAAAAACAACCACAAAGAGGTCAGAAAGGCTTCAGTGAGCTGGTCACCATGATCTGCGTTTGAATGTCAGGTAGTTGTTCATCAGTAAGATGGTGATGTGATGCAGGAGATGGCCTTCAGGTAGTGGGAGGACCGTAAAGGCAAAAAAGGTTCAAATAACCTGGTGTCCCCAAGGGACTCCAAGCGGTGTGGTGTGTTTAGAGAAATGAAGCTGGAAGTGTAGTGGCGATGGCTGAGGAAGTGCTCTGTCCATCATTTCAGGAGCCTGAGTCTTTCCGTTACAGGCAGTGGGAGCCACTGAGGGGCTGGAAGCAGGCAGTGGTAGGTGCAAAGAGATTGGCCTTGGAGTTAGGAGCGTGTGGCGGCAGTTTGGAGGGTAGGCTGAAAGGAGTGCAGGCTACAAGGGGGAGACTGGTTAGAGGGCTGTAATATGACCTGTCGGAAGAGACAAGTGCAGGGTTTAAATGCCAGGGGAATGATTACTTAGCCGCCATTTCTGTCAAGAGGGGGGCAGGGGTTTCCAGACAAACTTCTCTAGTGACCCCATATAAATTCCCCTCTGAATGTGGGTTTCTTTTCAGTTTTCAGAGCTTAAGTGACAGGGTGGAGGGCAGTGAGGCCCATGAAGACAGTTCTCAGGTCACTTGAGTTGCGCAAGTTTGAAACCTACCTTCTGTTAACCACCCCCCCAAATTGGAAATAGTCACAGTGGTTGCACAACACAGTAAATATAATTAATGTCACTGAATTGGACATGTGAAGAATGCTGAAATGGCAAATGTTTTCACATATGATGTGAGGTGGTCTTGGTTTCGCCTTTGTTAAGAGCTTGGCTGCTAACTAAAGTAGGTGATTCAAATCCACTGGTCACTTTTAGGGAACTCTATGGGGAAGTGCTACTGTATCGTATAGGGTCTCTGTGTGGAAGAATCTACTCAATGGCAATGGGTGTGGTTGATTTTTTATATATGGAAACCCTGGTAACATCATACATAAGAACTACTGCTGCTAACCAAAAGACCAGCAATTTGTATCCACTTGGAGCTCCTTCGAAACCCTATGGGGCAGTTCTACTCTGTCCTGTAGTGTTGCTCTGAGTCAGAATTGACTCAGTGACCATGGGTTTGGATTTTGGTTTATTACAGTGAAAAGAAACAAAAGCTACCTTTTTCTGATTCTCGACGTGCAGTCATGCTGACTGCCTAGGAAAATATGCCTGTATCTTTACTACCTCTGTCTTAGTCCAAGCCACTGTATCTATCCCATCATCCTCCTCCAGTCTGACATCTACCCTGTAATGTAAACAAGACCATGGAAGGCAGAGAGAGCAAGGCGTGAGAGTAGCATAAAATGAGTTGCAATCCATCTCAACTCCATGACCATTATTAACACAGGCCAAGCAAACCAAAAGAGTTAACTTGAGAAGTGTTTCACAATCTTGTTTCAGTGGGAAGAGATTGCATTCATCTTTGGTTCATTAAGCTGCCTAGAGACAGACTAGTTCCTTTCTTCTATTGAAAATGCTGCTGGGTAGTGATTTAGAGAGTCTTGGCTTCCAGGTAGCTTATTTCCCTTTCTCTTGTAGGGCAGAGGTGGACATCTCTCACCTATTTTTAAACTCAGCTAACATTTTAAAGACTTATTCAGATTCTCTTCTGTTCAGCTTACTGACAGCTACATGAAGGCAGCAAGTATGCTTTGCTCAGTATCTTTCATTTATGCTTCCCAACCTTGTCCTTTTTACCGATGTTTATGGAATTGGCACCTTACATAGTTGGAGTAGACAGCAGAGGTGTGATGGGATTTCACAGCCTCCTATGGTGTGAAAACTACAAGGGGCCTTATGGATCTTTTGTGCCAAGTCCCTGGAAGCAGTGTGCCATTTCTATAGTAGAGATTGCTCAGGCTGTATGGTCAGATGTACACATCTGGGGGGAAATCCCACTTCTACGACTCACTGGGTTTGTGGATTTCAGCCAGTCACACAACCCCTTTGAGCCTCAAGTTCTGTGTCTGTAAAGTAACCATAGGATTTGCTGGGTGGTACAGAAATTTAAGTGCCCAATTACTAGCTGAGTGATTGGTGGTTTGAACCCTTCAAGAGGCACCGGAGAAGTCAGACCTGATGATCTGCTTCCACCAGGTCGTAATTCTATTCTGTGAATACACGGGGTCATCAGGACTCACATGTTGGAAGTGACCCCTCGGCAACTAACAACAACAAAAGCAAGGTTAAGTATTGTAACAGCTTGGAAAATTAAGGGGAGTAATAGTTTCAATTGCCTTGAGCACAGTGTCTAGCACATGATAAAGCCAGAGCAAAGCCACTGCTGTTGAATCAATTCTGGTTCATAGAGACCCTGTAGGTCAGAGCAGAACTGCCCCATGGAGCTTCCAAGGAGCACCTGGTGGATTTGAACTGCTGACCTTTTTTGTTATCCGATGTAGCACTTAACCACTGTACCACCAGGGTTTCCAGCACATGATAGGGGCTCTATAAATTTTATGTCCTTTGAGCTCCTTCTTTTCGTTTTGTTAGTGAAGATACAGAGAGTAAGAGAAAAGTGACTTCCCCATGGTTATACAGCTAGAAAGAGTCCAGCTTATAAGACGAGCCTCTTGATTCCCTTGCTCACATTTGTGACTACAGTTAGAGATCTCCCTCCTCTGGAGCAGGGATAGTTAAAGGTGGGGTTGGGAATACCTTGTGTTGTTGGCCTGCCATACAGATGTAGAGAGGAAGGAGGAGAAGGTGGGGGAGGAAGAATAGTGAGGCCAGTTTACATAGATTTCAAGTTCCTCCTAATTTTTCTGAGGACTAGAGTTACTGTTGTCGTTCTAATAGATCATATAGACTCATTCACATCAAACACTTCTACTTACAATGAGTTTATCTGCTTTCGGCATGTGAGTCTGCTGAAAGTAGTGATACATCAGATCCAAAGGGAAGCCTTCCTACAGCACATTGAATGATAGGAGAAAGACCCTTGGCAGGAGTGCTCAGGGTCCTGGGAATAGTTGAGAGATGACTGGATTGCTGGATGGTTAGTACAGAACTAGGAATGACTCTGGAACAATTAACAGCAAGCAGAACTTCACAGTGGTTTCCAAGTGAATTGCCTTGAGGTCATTTGGATATTTTCTTTCAGTTTCTCAGATATGATGTTGTTAAATCAAAATCAAAAAGAAACCCATTGCAGTTAGTTGATTCTGACTCATAGTGACCCTGTAAGACAGAGTAGAAATGCTCCATGTGGTTTTCAAGTAGTGCCTGATGGATTCAAACTGCCAGCCTTTTGGTTAGCAGCTGAACTCTTATCTACTACCCCGTCAGTGTTTTAACGATGCCATTAGGAGTTTGGAATTTATTTTCAGAAGTAGTATTTACAGCTGAAAGCTACTACAAATGGCAACAATGTTAGATGTTTCACACTTGGGTGCTCCTAAGGTTATTACTTTCAGACATTTATTGTCTGTTGTACATATAAATATTTACCTCCATGAATATCCTGGCACCACGATTCAGCTCCTAGTTTCAGCTCCTATGAATGAACTCTTATATCAATAAATGAAATTCAAAAAAAACAAAAACTTCGTGCTTTCACTGATCATAAGGTTCTGTGTTCTACATGGAATGAACTCCGCTTAATTCATTGTATTTGCTCTTGTACATAAGAGACAGTATTGCTGTTTCTCCTAACTCTAATTCCCTGTCTTTAATCGGTGGATTATAAATTATCGTTGCCAATTTGGTATCCTTTATATGGTAAGATTTGTTGTTGTTGTCATAGTTAATTGCTGTTGAATCAGCCTCGGATTCGTGGTGATCTCATCCATGTGTTAGAGAGTGGGATTTTCTTGGCTGTAATCTTACAGAAGAAGAATCCTTTCTTCTATGCAGCCTCTGGGTAGGTGTTTTAACTGCCAATCTTTAGGTTAGTAGCCCATGGCAAACTGCTGGCACCACCCATCTCCCCACAGTAAAGCAACGGTGCTGACTAGTAGTCAGTGAAACAGGATTTGTTCTATGAATTGGGTCTCTCTTGCCTACTGCTGTCGAGACACTTCTGACTTATATCAACCTTACAGGTCAGAGTAGGACTGCCCCACAAGTTTTCCAAGTTGCATCTGGTGGATTTGAATTGCTAACCTTTTGGTTAGTAGATGTAACACTTAACTGCTATGCTTCCAGGGTTTCCATGTCTCTGTTAACTGACAACCCACTGCTGTCAAGTCATGTGCGACTCATGGCAACCCTATAGATCAGGGTAGAGCTGCCTCATAGAGTTTCCAAGGAGTGCTTGGCAGACTTGAACTGCCAACCTTTGGGTTAGCAGGCGTAGCATTTAACCCACTATGCCTCCAGGGTTTCCATGTCTCTATTAGTTGGGGATAAATGGTTAAAACACTTGGCTATTAGCTCAGAGATTGGCAATTTTAACCCACCTAGTGCCCTCTTAGGGCAGTGGGCAGTTCGTCAGTCTCGTAATCTGCAGGTCCTCAGTTCGAGCCTCAGAGAGGGCCCTGGTAACTTTGGAAACCCTGGTGGAACTCGGGTTTCGTGCTATGTCTACTAACCAATAGACTGGCGTTTCAAATCCTCCAGGCACTCCTTGGAAACTCTGTAGAGTAGTTGTGCTCTGTTCTGTAGGGTTGCTATGAATCAGAATCGACTCGATGGCAGTGGGTTTCAGTTTGTGTAGAAGCTTCTCACCAGACAGGCCTGGTGATAATCATCCTTTTAGATTTCTCAGCCTTGAAAACCTTAAGGAGCAGTTCTACTTTGCACACATGGCGTCACTGTGAAACGGAATGATAGGAAGGCTGGTGACAACAGCAGCATTTGTGAGGGCTGAGGGATCTCAGAGTCACTTTAAGTTTCTTTTCTGCCATCTTCGTGTGTAAGCACAAACAGCTTTCAGATGGCCAGGGTTCGAGCTCAGGCTGTAGTCAGCAGCATCGGGTCCATCTGGAACCGTGGTTATCTCGGTGACAGGCGACACAGTGAAAATGCCTGGATCATTTAACTTGAGTAGTATGATTCATTTGGGTTGCTCTCCTGCTGAAGTTTCCCTGAAACCCAATAAGGGCGTTTGGTGATAAGATCCGTAAATGCACAAATGTGATAAAGTCCTCCCTACCACATTCTACCCTGGGGAACACAGACCGCCTGGAGGAGGCTGGTGGCAAGGAAAGGAACAGAGAAAGGAATGTCAGAGGCGGGGGGTCACGTGGATAGCTGGCACTGGGGGTGCCTGACAGCCCTTATGCCCTGACAGTTGAATGGTGTAGAAGGGAACATGGAGACTTAGCACCCTAGGGAGACAAGCCTCACCTATCTCACACCTTTGCTTTTGATACCTTCTATGGTGTCCAGGATTTCCGGTAGAGAGAATTTTAACAGGAAGCATTTTGCCAAACCGCACGTCGAGTGACAGGGTTTTTGTTCTCTTCACCCTTGGATCCAGAAACTTCCTCTGAAGTGCCAACCAGCGTGAGCAGTCTTCTGGCCCCATTGGCAGCCAGCGCCTCTGGGTGTGTGCCCTTCCAGTCTGGTGATGGAGGCGACTGTTTAACCTTGAGGTCTGAGCCTGCTGCCTGACCTCTGACCTGGGAGAGACAAGTCTTTCACTGGCTGCTGGATATGCCACCTGATGTGATGATCAGAGATGGGAAGAAGTCTCAGAGGAAAACCCTTTAAAAGGCCTTCAACTTCTGTATCACCTCTACAGCATCTGGTGCAGCTGCATCAAGAAGACAGGCAGTGCCCTTGGTGTCTGCAGGGGACATATGCTGGAATGCAAGTGCAGTGCCAGCCATTGTAACAAGGCTCGGGTGAAGAATTGGGCAGTCTGAGAGGAGTGGTGGTTAGCTATGCTCAGACATAGTGACTCCAAACCGACTCAAGTCCCTGTCACCCAGCAATCTTGTTGAACGGAGAGATTCTAGAAATGATGATGCCTTATTCTTGTCAATGAGACCAAATATCTCTACCACTGAAATGTTTTTAGCCTAGGCGACTATGATTTGACTCGGGTTCTAAGAAGATAGTATTGGCTACTTTTAGGACAACAGACCTTGAAACAACCAAAAAACCAAATCCATTGCCATTAAGTCAATTCTGACTCGTAGCTACCCTACAGACAGAGTGGAACTGCTCCACAGTGTTTCCAAGGAGCACATGGTGGACTTGAACTGCCAGCCTTTTGGTTAGCAGATGTAGCACTTAAAGCACTATACCGCCGGGGTTTCCCTTCCAGGTGACTCATTCATGTTGTCTTTAGGTGCCGCCAGGTTGTCTCCGAGTCACAGCCCCCTTGTGTAACAGAATGAAACACTGCTCGGTGCTGGCCAATCCTCATTGTCATTGCTCTTTGAACCCATTGTGGGAGACACTCTGTGGATCCATCTGCTTGAGGGTCTTCCTCTGTTTTGCTGGCGCTCTACTGTACCAGACATGGTTTCTTCTCCAGGTACTTGTCCCACATGATAATATGTCCAAAGTACCTGAGATAAATTCTTTCCATCCCACTTGTAAGGAGCATTCTGGCTGTACTTCTTCCAAGACAGATCTGTTTGTTCTTTTGGCAGTCCTTAGTATATTCAGTATTTTTCACCGATACCACCATTCAAAGGCATCAATTCTTGGTTCAACTTTCCTACTCATTGCCCAGCTTTCCTCACATATGAGACCACTGTAAACACTGTTGCTTGGGTCAGGAGCACCTGAGTCCTCAAGGTGACATCTTTGCTTCATTTTCAAGCGGTCTTTTCTAGTAGATTTGCCGGATGCATTGTGTCATTTGATTTCTCGACTGCTTCTTCCATGGCCAGTTCATAGACTCTTTCAGTAATCCAAGGGAGAAACGCTGGCACCTTGTACCAGGCTAGGTGTCCTTGAGTGGTATAAATGCTTAAGTGCTGGACTACTAAGTGTAAGGTTGGCAACCTTACAAACCTTCCTAGAAGCCCCTTGACAGGAAGATGTGGTGATCTACTTCAGCCGGGTTTGACAGCCTTGAAAACACATGATGGCATCATGAGTGGACGTGGTCTGAAGGGCAACTATGAACAGCAAGGGTGGGGCCTAGGCATCCATGCATTTAGCCTAAGGTAGTTCTAATGCCTAAAGTCTCCATTAAGTCCTCCTAGGGTGTCTGTGAGATACTTGAACACTTGAAGGTAGTTGTTTTTTTTTTTTGTCAGAGAGGGTATTAACCTAAACACTGGCTTTGAACCCATTCAGAGGCTCCTTGGAAGAAAGGCCTGGCAAGCTGCTTCTGAAAACCTTATTTAGTTTTGTTCTACTCTGTACACATGGGGTCTCTGTGAGTCAGAATCGATTGAGAACAGCTGGATTTTTTGTCCACTTAGTTCTGGTGCTGGTGGTTCTTGAGATTACTGCCTTTGTGGTCTTTCGGGAATCAGGTGAGCTGAATCCTCTTTTGGGTTCTATGATAAACTGGTTGCTTTAGCAGTGGAGTGGTGCAGGCAAGTTCTAAACGGAGAAAATGATTTTATCTACATAGAATATTCTGATTCAATGAGAATCAGAAGTTTACAGATACTGTTAGACTACTGCTTTATGTACTAAAAATTAGTGTTGCATCTTAATTTCTGACAAGCTTTCTTCTTTCTATTAAATTCCATAAGTGATTGTCATATGCAATGCTTGCTTTTCCAAGTTGTATGAGACAATAAAAATTGACTTTTATGTTTTTAAAAAGTTACAAAAACGGTAAAGTCTGTAATTCAGATTAACTATGTCATCTAAACCCAAAATCGAATGCTGTCAAATCAACTTCAAATCATGGTGACCTCATGGTTTATAATCTACTTGTGTAGATGTACTCCATAATGTTTTCTCAGTGGTATTCTTTGCCTCTCTCCCTCCCTCACTCTGTGTGCGTGTGTCTGTGTTTGTATGTGTGGTATGTTGACAGTTTGAGTCTACTAGGCACTCCTTGGGGCAATTTGTATGTATATATACAAAAAACCAACTGCCGTCAAGATGATTCTGACTCATAGCGACCCTAGAGGACACAGTAGAACTGCTCCATAGAGTTTCCAGGGAGCTCCTGGCGGATTTGAACAGCCTACATTTTGGTTAGTAGACATAACACTTATCTACTATGCCACGAGGGTTTCCCAGTGTACACCACGTAAAGTTTTCATCGATGAAGATCATCAGGCCTTTCTTCTGCAGCCTCACTGTGTTGGTTCAAACTGCCAAACTTTAGGGTAGGAGCTAGTTGCAAACCATTTATATCATCCAGTTACTTAGACCTCTTCATACTTGAGGTGACTGATTCTGGACTGTGGTAGAAATACAGATCATGTAGTGAGTAGGTGAAAAGGAGAGGATTTGTTGAATTGCAAAGAAAGATAAATTTCAAAGAAAGGCCTTTGGTTCTTTTTCAAATAGAGATCTGCACTAGTTTTCCACATGGGAATTCTATTTTCATCAAGCCTAAAGCATTAGAAACCAGAAAAGAGGAAAGGCAAGAGAGGGGGTGGGGAGTGAGAGAGTAAGAAAAGAGGAAAAAGAGGCAAAAGGAGATACTGAAAGCCTGAATAGACCTCTGAAGTCACTGGGCTTGTTTTTCTTTGGCATTGTCTTGGGGATTTTATCAACTTTGTCCAGTACCAGCCACCAAGACATAATGAAACACATAAGAAATTTAGGAAACAGGAGCAGCCAGCACCTAGCCAGCCCCAGCACATCTTGCACAGGCCATGCCCCAGCAACCTTCCACACCTGTTCTGCCAATCCTGCTCCTTGTGCAGGGCCACCCTTTATGCCTAGTACAGCGACCTTACATGCTGACCCCCTTGCTTACCCCAAGCCACTGTTCACATACCTAATCAGCCACTTATTTTGTTTTTGATTCTTGTGTACATGTATGTGTCTGATGGTCATTGGTGAGAAGTGTGTCTATAAATGACTCGCAACAAAATTAATGACAGTTAATTAATGATAAGATATTGTGATCCCAGAAAGGGTGTCCTTACGAGATCAGGAAATCCTGGTGGCATAGTGATGAAGTGCTACAGCTGTCAACCAAAAGATCAGCGATTTGAATCTACTGGGCACTTCTCGAAAACTCTATGGGATAGTTCTTGACTGTCCTGTAGGGTTGCTATGACTTGTAATTGACTTCATGGAAATTTTCCTTTATCAGTACTGGGGCACTTGGGTCCTCCAATGACACATGGTGGGGGAGCATGTTGTTGGTTATCGGTGGCTGGGAAGGAATACACTTTCCTGGTTTCCTTGCACCTCCATGGGTTAGAGGAAATAGCATAGCAAAGATGAGAGGTAATCGGAGTTGGGGGAAAAGCAAAGGCAAATTTGGCTATCCATCATGATTGGTAGTTAGAAGTTATCTTACTCTTTTTTCTTTTAATGATATGAGTCATAGTGCTTCTTGAAGTGTAATGACATAATGGCACTTTTGTTCCAATACAGCTTCTGGTTCAGTAGATCTGGGAAGGGGTCTGAACTTCCGCATGTCAACAAGCGCTGCTGTTGAGGTGGAGGCAGATAGGAAGACTTCAAAGAGGTGGACCTGGAGTTGGGCACTGAGCAATGGGATTTGAGTTATATAGACAGAGGCAAGAAGTAGTGGATGTTCTGTGGTGCGACGGGCATGGAATATATTCTGAAATAAAAGTAGAGATGATGGCATAAGCGTGATATATTCCTGGAACAAGGAAAAGCTGGTCTTTGTAGAGCCAAGGAAACTCTGGTGTTGTAGTGGTTAAGTGCTATGGCTGCTGACCAAATGGTTGGCAGTTCGAGTCCATCAGCCAATCCTTAAAAATACTATGGTGAGGTCCTACTCTGTTTCTGGAGTCACTGTGAGTAGGAATCCTTTGGAAGGTAGTGAGATTGGTTTGGTGGAGTTGTAGGACCAAAGGCTCTTTTGAGGAAGTAGGTGAATGTCAGGTTCAATAGATAAGGTAGAAGCATGGTATGCTGATAAGGTCTTAAAATCCCTTGAAACAATTTTGGCTTTATCTAGTAGGTATGCATTCAGTGAAAGGATTTGAGCAGAGTAACAACATCTGGAAAGTCATACAATCCCTTACCTTCTTGTGGTATGTAATAACCCCAAACCAAACGCACTGCAGTTGAGTCAATTCTGACTCATGGCAGCCTTGTAGGACAGAGTATAGAAGTGCTCGATAGAGTTTCCAAGAAACACCTGACGCATTTGAGCTGCCAACCTTGTGGTCAGCAGATGTAGGACTTAACCACTGTGCTACCAAGCTTTTCCCCAGTGGTATATAGGAGAAATAATAGGAAAGAGAACCTTAGAGGAGGGGAAACAGACAGGTGAGAATGCTGTCATGACCTTGTGGATGAACCACAGGTATTATTGCTAAAGGGGCTGGAAAGGTGATGTTCAAAATGGTATATAAAATTCTGAAAGAATAGGATAGATCGTTGTCAACAATCCTTGTGAGAGAGTTACTACTTATGAAACACAGCATCGTGGACACATCTTGGAGAAGCTAGAAGCAAGCATTTCAGTTGGACTTTATTCATTGAATCCAATTTGATGGCAGTGGATTTTTTTTGTTTATTGGTTTGTTTGTGTACAAGGCACGTGTAACTGGAACCCATACTGACAAAGAGCTCAGTTTTAAATGTAGTTTTAATCTGGAAGCCACCTGAGGATAATGTCTGATGTCTGTGGGGGAAAAGAGTTAAAAGGAATGCATTAATAGAGATTTTCTCCTTTCAAGATTTGTGAAGTCCAAGCCTAATTGTCCCTATATTCCTCTTCCCTTTCCAAGACCTACATTGTATCTCCACTGCATGACAGTCATCCCGTTTGTTACTGTCATTATTTAAAAAAGCAGGTGACATGATGCCCCGTTTCTTGAAGTGTAAATTCAAAGTGGCACCATGGAGCCCTTCCTTCCCCCTGCCTGGAAGTCAGAACCTTTGTTAGTGGGCCCTGCAGCCTGAAGTGCTCATCCTTCAATCACTCTGTTAATCACAGGGCACTATCCAAAGACCAGTATGCTAATGGAGAGGAGCAACTGTTGTAAGGATTGCTTGTATAGTCCTGGCTTGCCTAAGGTCGTCCACATATTTTTCTAAAAGAGAAGAGTATATGATTTTAGCACTGTGCACACTTTTCTAAATTGTGGACATTTGCATCCTTTCGACAGTCTTGTTGCTGAATACCTTTTTGTTTCACTTGCATGTCAATCATTCTCCTTTGCCTCTTGATGCTGCTATCACTAGTGTTGGTTGTGCTGTATTTGAAAGCCTTGATATACTTCACAGTAATATTTTAGAAAGAAAATAAACAGAGATAACATTGCCATACTTACGAGACGTTTGAAACACGAGATTGAATGCTGTTGCCTATGAGTTTAAGCATCTGGTATTATACAATAAACTTTGTTAAGTAGGAAAAGTTCACGTTAAAACAATGATACAATTTATGGTACACACATAAACCAGTAACTTAGGTGTTTGTTACGCCTGTTAAGACTTATTTGTTGTAGATTATATATGTATGGTACCATTAATATGCCTGGCTCTGCAATTTCTTTGTTTATATGAGACATGAAAATAACGTGTTGTGTGTAGGTAATGATTGCATTCACTCTGTCCATTCACTTCTGCTGTGTTCCCCAGTTGGGGATTTCTGAACCCTTTTGTAGCCTTATGAGACTGAGGAGATCCTGTAACTGCTTAGACCCCGTGCCTCCTGAGTCAGGTAAGGGAGAGCAGGTAAGCAAGTCCGATCTCCTGGTGGCTAACCAGGCTCCCAGTTCCCCAAGGCATCAGGACCCTACCTTTCTGGTAGCAAGTGGTGGAAAAGTTACTAAGAGAACATATGTTCCAGAGAGGGAGTGCACCAGTCTTTGTGAGTGGACAAATATCTTGTACAGATTTGGGGCCCTTTTATATACTGGCACGGCAGAAGGGTGGTGGCATTCCTGGTTCAGGTGACATTGCTCCTGGATCTGAGTTTTGGGCCATATGTCAGCAACTGTATGTTGGGTTCCCTCCTGGAAAGTATGATAATAATATGGAGACAAGATGGAACTAAGAGCTCAGTCACTTCTACGTCATCCTTCTTGTGTAAGTCCTCAGGTCCCAAAGACCCAGGACAATTGTGTCCATTTGGCAGCAAGCTGGAAGGAACCACGTTATCTGTGATTACCTTTCCAAAGCCTCAGGCTGTGGTGACCAGATTCCCTAGCTAATCTTGTCATTTACAAGTGTCTGTAAGGAACCACCTTCTCTGTGATTACCCTTTCCAAGACTTAAGTCATGGCAACCAGGTTCCCTAGCTAATATTACCATTTCACACTGTCAGGAAGGAGCTAACTTACCTGTAATTACTGTCCGAAGCCTCAAGCAGTGGCGACCAGGTTTGCTACCTATCATTGTCAGGATCACAGATATGTGTGCAGTTGGATGTTATGCAGAGCCTGACTATTATTATTTCTTGGCATAGAAAGAGCCTCAAGGGAATGGGGATGTAGGACAGGAAAGCTGTCGTCAGGGAAAACAGGTAATTTCTCAAAAAAACTCACTGCCATTGAGTCTATTCTACCATATAGCACCCCTATAGACAGAGTGGAATTGTCCCCTAGCGTTTCCAAGGAACTGCTGTTGGATTTGAACTGCTGACCTCTTTTTTGGTTAACAGCCATAGCAGTTAACCACTAAGCATCCATGGTTTCCAGGAAAGCCTGGATGATGGGATTGTGTTGGAAGAAGCCTCCAAAGTATGCTTGTGTTGGTGCTCCAAGTAGTCAGGGGCAGACCGTTGCTAGGTGTTGAAAGACAAGAGACTTGTGACTGTTTCCCAAGTGTAATTAGGTTAGTTCGCGGCTGCCCTACTGCCGAGGAGTAGTGATCTTTAGATAGTCTCTGTGTGAAGGTCTGGTGAATACCAGTTTTCTATTTATAGTCTGTTGATGGTAGGAGCCATTTGAGAGAAATCTTGCCAGTCAACCTGCATTTGTGAAAAGAGCGTTGATGCACAACAAATGTGAACTGTATGCTTCTGCTGGGATGGGAAATAGTCTCAGTACCTCAGTGGGAGGTGGCAGTGGTGTTTTAGTGATAGAGTTGTCTCCTTCCATGCAGCAGGCCAATGTGTCTTGTGGCCAGCCACCAGTAGTCGTTGGACAGTTCTCAGTAGAGCTTCTAGACTATTATAGACCAGAAGGAAAAGCTCGGTGATCTACTTACTGCCTCAAAATCAGCCGTTGAAAGTCTTATGGATTACAGTGGTGTGATTCCCTTGTGCCTGGGGTCTGTGTGAGTTGTCGCTGCTGTTGGGTGGCACACCAGCAACAGGCTTTAACGGGAGAAACTTACTGACCCCAATAGGCAAGCCAAGTGCCGTCAAGTCGGATCCGACTCATGGCTGACCCCAGTAGGAATCCATTTCCCCTTTATCTCTTTGTAGCTCCCAGAGGTGGTACTGGGGAGTTCTAGATTGAGGAACTTGCCAGCTCCCATTGCCTGGCACAGTTTAGGCCAGTAGGTTCATTAACTTAAGGCACAAATGATTGACTGATCGAACAAAATAGAAGTACTGTGAAGATAGCAATATATATAAATTCACATGGCCTGGGTTCAAATCTTTCTTTTGCCATTTACAAGATGTTAGAACTTTCGTAAGTTTTCATCTCCCTGTGCGTCTCATTTTCTTTTTTCTTTTTATTTAATATGACTGAGTGCAAATGTACATTCCCGTATAAATTTACATGCCCACCTATATGCAGCTTCCACTGCTCTCCCTGCCTGGTGACAGCACTCTATTCCTTTCTGCTCTATACATGTGTCATCCTCCCAGCAACCTCCTTTTGCCTCCTCTCCCCCCATTCTCCTTCTTCCAGCCAGAGGTCAGCAGGATGATATCCTATAGATGTATAGAACCATAAAGTGCCTCCAATATATGGTCACTCTGCATCGCCAAGTCCAATCCATTCGTGTCTGAAGAGTGGACCTTCATTACGATTTATGGGCAAGGGCAGCATCAGGGCCAGGGGCCATGCTCCCAGGGGAATCCCAAAACCACTGTACCATCAATTGAGATCTTTTAGTGGCGATCTCAGGGTGCACCCCTTTTTATTCTTGTGCCGCCAGTGAGATTCAACTTAATGAGCTCCATTGCGGCTATCGCTGGTGGTGGCTGGGCACCATCCGGTTCTTCCGGTCCCAGGTCTACGTATGCACCCACTCATGTGGATCTTTATCTTCTGGGTTGTCTTAACCCTGTGTCATTTTGGTCCTCGGTGAGCATCCGTTCCTGCTGAGTTGGGACCATTTGCTGTGCCCTCGGATGACAGCTTTTAAGTCCCCAGATGCCACTCACCAATGTGGGGTGCAGAGAGCCCTCTTAGCAAAATGCTAGTTGTGCCAGTTGGCCTCGATTTCACCTAAGAGCATGGTCCTCTGCCCCCTGCCCCAGCTACTCTATCCTTACAATACTGGGTTAAGATGGAAGGAGTACTCAAGTTATGCTGAAGTCCACTTAATGTTGTTCTTGTTTCTAATGTGTGCTATCGCCGATTTCTCCCAACCAGATTTCTAGCAACTATCTAATCTAAACCCTCCCCCACTCATCCTCCCTCCCTTTCCTCCCTTGCAGTTGTCAAAGAGTCTTTTCTTCTGTACATAAGTCGTTTTTGAGATCTTATCGTAGGGGTCTCATACAGTATTTGTCCTTTTGTCACTGACTACTTTCACTCAACATAACGTCTTCCAGCTGAAACCAGGCTATGAGATTTTCCTGGAATCATCGTTATTCTTTATCCTCGCGTAGAGCTCCCTTGAGTATATGTACCATAGTTTACCTATCCATTCTTCTATTGTTGGGCATCTGGGTTGATTCGCCTCATTTTCTTAATACATAACATGAGGACTATGGTACCTGCCTTGCCCCTCTCATGCAACTGTGCAAAAAATAGTGTATAAGAAAGGGCTTTTCTTTTGGAAAGTGTAATACCCACAGAAATGTCCTTGGCTGAGCAGGGTCTGCCAGTTTGATGTTTGTTAATATAACAGTGCCCCTTGAGTTTAGAATAGAGGGTCTGTACTGCTGGCTTGTGTGCTAGAAACTTCTGTGCTATCAGCTGTCCAGTTAAATTCCCATTCTGCTCAGCCCTCCCAATTGAGTGACAGGGCAAACAGGAAGCCTTGTGACTTTACATTGACATCTTAGGCAGCCATTGACCAGATAGATGGCTGTACTGTTTCCTCTGCTGGTCACAGTCATGCTTCCAGCTGTGAGAATTGCCTCAGGATTTTTTTCCTCCCTGCTCTATGCTGGAACCATCTCCATGATAGCTCTGTCCAATGGAGAGTGTTGTGGAGGACCCAAGTGAGCTGAAGAGTGGCTCTGTCTTCTTGGCTGTCTCCCACCCCGGCTGCCTGTTTGTCTCCCCTTCACCTTGTGATTCCTAGGGAGCAGTTGATTTGACTTTTGATCAGTCTCTCCTTTGTATCTCTTCCTTTGATCTGAGGGCTTGCTCCTCACCCTGTGTTCTGCTCAGTTGATCTCAAAGGAAACTTCCCTCACATTCCTTTTCCTGGACACATTGTGAAGAGTCCCTATTTAAATGGCGGCTTTGTTCTGGGGTTAGGGGAGAAGGTGGGATGATTTAAAAATCCTGCCAGGAGTCCTTGAGGAAGCAGCCTGGAGTACTGCTTGCAGAAGTCAATAGGCTTGTTGTAAGCAGGCATTGTGTGTTCTAGCAGAGGCGGCTGAAACAAATCAATTTCAATTTACTTGTCCAGCAAAAGGAGCCATTATTTAGGACTGAATAGCCAGTGCTCCCATAATATATTGTGAAAACTTATTGTAGTTTTACCGAGAACTAGCTTATGATGAAATTATTTGTTTAGAAGCAAAGCATTGGATGTTTATGGAATATAAATTCTGGAGGTATTGATTAAAAGCCACTGAAGAAGGAGCCACGTTTCTTTTCTAAATGGGGTGGCTAAGTGATAGCCATCTGACATTGATATCAAAGCACATGGCTGGCTGGAAACTTTTGAGGATCCTTATTTTAGGAATGGGCACCGTTAACCCCAGGGGAGGATGTTTGCTGATTGGGGAGATGCCGTAGTGAAAGCTCAGTTCATTCAAATTTAAAGAGCAAGTTGAGTCCAAAAGGCGGCTGCCGTCTGTGTTGCCTGATGAGAAGGTCTGTTTCTGGCTGTGTATTTTACCTGAGCTCTATGGCTGGCTATACTACCAGTAAATTGTGGAAATTTCCTGTAGCAGTAACGTTAAAAGCTTCATTCACTGAAGTTCTTCGTTGCCAGTTTTGCATTGCTTACGTTAAAAAAAAAAAGGAAATCCAAGACATTTAGGCTTGAGACATGATGCACGTCTGTCAAATTGGCTGATCTGATAGTTTTCTGTCTATCAGTCCTCTGTGCATTTTTTCTAACTTCTGATTACTGGAAGCAGGTTATTGTCCATATATTATGATTTTCAGTTGAAAGATGTCTTCCTGCTCTCTGAGGGGAGCTCTCGTGGGTTTCCAAAGTTCAGGTATATTTGCTATAGGAAAACACAGTCTCATCATCAACATCTTTTTGGTTCAATGCAACACAGAATTTTTTTCTTCCTGTTTAATTTCTTTAATTTTTGTTGTTTTGAGATACACACAGTAGAATATATACCAATTCCACAATTTCTACATGTACAATTCAGTGACATGGATTACATTCTTCAATTTGAGCTACTCTTCTCGCCCTGCTTTTCTTAATTGTTCTCCCTCACTAACCTAAATTAACTGCCCTGTAATGTTACTGTCTAATCTATTGAGTTGCTATTTTCAGTTTGATCTCCTATAGATAGATCTTAAAAGAGCACAATATTGAAGGCAGGTAATTTTTTTACTCATTAAGCTAAACTGCTTTTTGACTCCCAAAGGACTTTAGAAACCCTGGTGGCATAAAGGCTTATCTGCTTTTTGTGCTAACCAAAAGGTGTGCAGTTCAAATCTTCCAGGCACTCCTTGGAAATTATGGGGCAGTTCTACTCTGACCTCTAGGGTTGCTATGAGTTGGATTCAACGGCAGTGGGTAAAAGGACTTCAGGGGATATTTTTGGTTTAAAGTTGAAAGATGATCTCAGGGAAATAATTTCAGGGGTTCATTCAGCCTCCCATCACTCCAGAAAGTCTGGAGTCCTGAGGGTAAAGAAAGGTGTACATTCTGTACTGCATTTCCCCCCTTTTGACCATGATTCTTATATAGACTCTTTGATCAAAATGTGAAACAGAGACTTTTCATACCTACTCTGTAACAGACCCTATGCCAGGGACTGTGGATATAGCAGGGAAGAAGGCTTGCGCAGTCTTTGTCGTCTCTGTGGTCTAGTAGAGCTTTGGATCCTGTTCAGTTAGATTAGTTAGATGGAATAGTAATAACACTACCTCTGGGTTGCATAGTGATCATAGATGACAACTAAGCACCATGCTTTGGCTTCTGGTAACCTGGAGATTACCTTTGTACCTCACTGTGGTGGACCCTACTCGCAGCTCCCTCAAGTCTCCACCTGAAGTACAGGAAACTTTCTGACATCTTGGCTTTATCAATAGTTTATGATATAATGCCTTGAACTGAGTGGATATTCATTAAGTATTTATTAACTGAATGATCAGAAGGATGCCTCATTGGTAAAGAGATAGATAAGCTGCTACTTTAAATGGAACTAATGTATTAGTGAATGGCCATAGCTTGTTGTGCTCCCTTGCTCAGATACAATATTTATATGTAACAGAAACTTTATATACTGCACATGGAGGAAGTTTTAGACACCATCGCTGTCCCCAAGATGGACCACGTGTGGTACTGTTTGGTTCATACTCTTTAAGTGAATTAGGTGTGAGCCAGACTTCTCATGATTTCAAGCCTTGCATTTATTCACACTTTAACTATACTTTGAAGGGGAACTAAGAATAAATCAAATGAGGTCAGCGTTCAGTCACTACTGGACAGCACCTAGGAGCTCAGAAGCCAGGTTTTGGTAAGCCCAGGGAAATTGGTCACTTTAACGTGGTACTGCCAAGTGATCCGGAAAATAACTTGGTTCAGGTGATACATGTGAAGTTGAAATTGGAGGCAGTGAAGAACAGGTATTCCGTACTGCCATCATTTAATAGTGCCAGCACAAATGGCTAATTAGAGAAGCTCTGTGAGGCGGTATTGGTGGCAAGCCAGCTCAACTGTTTTTTTTTGTGATGTTTAACCCTTTCTCATTTCAGTGGACTAGCTTATTGTGACATAACTACAACAGCTGTTCATGTGGGGTCTCAAGATAATCAGCACACTGAGAGATTCAGTTCTGCTTCCTTGGAGTCCTGGTTTGAAAGTCACAGCAGGTGGAGAAGACCAGATGAACTCTGAACCTTTAATGCAGACTCTTATTTACTTCTTTGAAAAAAAAAAAAGCTCATCAGAAACCTGATTGTAGTAGGCTGGTTTGATTATGGTTTTGAATTATTTAATGTAAATAGAAATTTTCTCCTATGTACCAGCATTTCTAGCTAAATCATTTTATTGCAGAAGCTTCTACAGTCTCCATTTCAACACAGCTTTCCCCCTTGACCTGTCTAGCTTACAGAGTTGACCCATTCCTCTTGATTTATTCTCTGAACCATTTATTTACTATTTACTCATTTGCCTTCTGACCTCCCCTATATTCCTTTGTTTTGTGGTAATTTAATTTTGCTTGTGGTAGTTTTTGTTTCACCGAACTCTAGTGAATGTTCCTTGATGGCTGAGATCATGGCACTCATACCTGCTGGAATCCTTACTAAACTAGGGTTTCTGAGTGGCCTAAATGATTAAGCACTCAGCTGCTGACCAAAGAGTTGGCCCTTGAATCAGCCCAGAGGTGCCTTAGGAGAAAGGCCAGGTGATCAATTTTTGAAAGATCACAGCCCCTGAAAACCCTATATGGAGTACAGTACTACTCTGACTCATTTCCGGTTTGGGAGCTGTGATGGACTAAATTGTGCACCGGCACTTGGTTTGACTTTGGCCTCCAATGCATGTCACATTGTGCTGGAAACTCGGGTGCCATGGTGGTTAAATGCTGTGGTTTCTAACTAAAAGGTTGGCAGTTCATTCCCACAGTGCCCTCCTTGGAAACTGTAAGGGGCAGTTCTACTCTGTCCTAAAGGGTGGCTATGTGTCAGAATTGAGTCGAAGGAAATGAGGGCTTTTTTTGGTTGGTTGTTTGCTTTTTATGTTCCTAGGTGTTATAAACTCTGTCTCTATGATGTTAATGAGGAAGGAAGGGAGTCAGTTGTGCTGGTGGAGGCAGGCCTCAGTGTGTAGGATTGCGTTGTTCCTTGAGGCATTCTCTTGGGATATAAATGAAAAAAACTAGCAGAGAGAGTCAGGGACCTCATACCACCAAGAATCAGTGACAGGTAGCAGAACCTGTCCTTTGGCAAGGACCAGGATTTCTGTGCCTCAGAATTTCTAGTCCAGGGTTTAGATTGATGACAAGGACTTTCCTCCAGAGCCAGCGCTGAAAGCCTTTCCTTGGAGCTGATACTTGAATTTGGACTTTTACCTTCCTGGACTGTGAGAAAATAAAAATTTCTTTTTTAAAAGCTATCTATTTGTGGTATTTCTTTTCAAGCAGCACTAAAGGACTAAAGGAAACCCTGGCAATGTAGTGGTTAATTGCTATGGCTGCTAACCAGAAGGATGACATTTCAAATCTGCCAGGTGCTCTTTGGAAACTCTATGGGATAGTTCTACTCTGTCTATACAGTCAGTATGAGTTGGAATCGACTCACTGGCAGTGGGTTTGATTTTGCTTTTTGTAGATGACTAAAGCACCGTGAAATGAAATTAACTCAAAGGCAACCGATTAATTATTGCATTGAATTACAGCAAAGTTGTAATATTTTGTATTTCTGTTGCAAAAAAGTAAAAATGCTATTACAACATCACTGATGCACAAAATAATAATAAAAGATGTTATTTGACTCTACTGTATACCATTCTAGGAATTTTACATACGTATTATGTCAGTAAATCTTGGCAATGATCCCATGAGATGCTACTATTAGCGTCTTAATTTTACAGATGAAGAAACTGAGACTTAGGTATGTGCAGTAATTTGTGCAAGATCATCCAGTTAATCCATGGCAGACCTGTGAGTTTAGTTCTGTGTGACATGAAAACCCATGCTGAAATATTGTTCATACCAGCATCTTATGAATTTTTTTCAAACAACTTCCATCAGGGCATACTACACTGCCTCTCCACTCACTATGTATAAGAAAAGAGCCTTCAGCTTCAGCTATGGTGAACACAATATTTCCAAGAACCAGATTCTGCTGTATCGCTAAATATTTACTGATATAATCATCCAATAGGCCAAATAATGAAGATAGACAGAAAGTATGCAGGGACTGTGTAGGCCTAGGGAACCCTGTTGGCATAGTGGTTAGGTATTACAGTTGCTTACCAGAAAGTCCACTATTCAAATCCACCAGGCACTCCTTGGAAACTTTATGGGACAGTTCTTCTCTGTCTATAGGGACTGTATGAGTCAGAAGTGACTCAACGACAGTGGGTATATTTTCTAGGCCATCTTAAAATGAGAGGTGAAAAGTATCTGACAACTTCCGAAGTCAGTCAGGTTTTCAGCTGTATAGGTCTCTGTTCCCAGCTGGCAAAGTAAGCACCCCTATATCAAACCCCAGATGTTATAAACTAGCTCAAATGACAGAAAGGCTACTTCCCTGCTGGCCTCTGGTGTTGGGCCCCAGCTGTAGGTGACACTATGTAGAATACTGCTTTTTTGCCAGCACCTCCAGGCAGGTGCTGCCTCCCAGCCCAGGAATTAGGTCCAGCTGAAGCTACCATATGTGTATATCTGCCTCCCAGTGGAAGAAGATGGTGTCCCACACAAGCTCACCACCTGGCTGTGACCAGGCTACTCTATGAAGGAGGGGGAAAGAGAGGCCAAAGGTGCCGAGATGCAGAGTTCACAGCTTCTGTTGCCTGGCCCCAGCCGTAGGCAGCACTGTGTGAAATACTGCTTTTCTGCCCAAAAAACTCTATTCCCTGGGCAGGTGCTGCCTACCAGCCTAGGAACTATGTCCAGCTGGGGCCTCCGTATGGGTGTATCCACCTCCCAGTGGATCAAGATAGCATCCCACAGAAGCTTGCCACTGCCTCTGTACTGGCTACTATATGTCAGATGCAGAAAGAGAGGCCAAAGGTGCCAAGATGCACAGAGTCTAAAGCCAGGCTCTCAAAATATGGCAGTTTTGCTTGTCAACCCCACCAGCAGTGCATCTGAGATTAGCAGCTAGTCACGTACCAGTTCTGCCCATCAACTAAGACAGATAAAAAAAATTAAAATGGTAAGTTACCTTAGATCCGTGCAAGCCTGCGCTCGCTGAGAGTAGGGTCAGCAAAAGAGAGGAGGTTTTGTGTTCAGTGGTATGAAGTGCAAATTGGCAGTCCCATGCTGTGTCTTAGGGCTCACCTAGGTGTCCAGGAGGCTCTGTTTAATTATCATTTCAGGTCTTGTTTTCCAGAGGGACTTAGGGAGATGTGTGTTTAGTTTGCCGTCTTGACTCAATCCCCTTAAGAATGTTTGGTAGTTTTGTTTTTGAAGAAAATGTTATAGAGAAACACGCCTCTCCACAAATTATTTTGCAAATTTTATTCTGGCCCTGTTTCCATGGCACCGTGTGATTAATTATTAATGATAAGCTGTGGTATAAAAGGAAATCGTGTTTGTGCAGTCGGTTAGGTGCTACGTCTCCTAACCAGAAGTTCAGCAGTTCAAATCTGCCAGGACACCCTTGGAAGCTCGATGAGGCAGTTCTACTCTGACCTATAGAGTTGCTATGTGTTGGATCTGAGTCGACAGCAGTGGGCTTTTTTTTTTTTTTTTGGTGTGTGTGTGGTATAAAAATCTGTAAAGGGGCTTTCTTCTCTAGAACATTTTGAGTCTCTCACTGGAAATATTGTCCCGATTTGTAAAGCATACATTAAGTGAACTTCTGTTGATTTCCATTATTGGCTTAGTGTTATTTTTATTTTAACAGAGGGAACCCATCAGAAATAGAGGACTTGGTTTTTTTGTTTAAGAGTAGATATAGAGTGTATCGTATTTGTGAAACTATGGCAACATTTCACAACTGAGAATATTGATGTCAAGAGATGTAAGGTGGATTTCTCAAGTTTGTGTAGAATTTTTCAAAGAGAGATGGAACTAGAACACAAGTCTCTTACGTGTGTTGTCATAGCCACACTTAACTGCAAGGGAGGTTAGGAAATGCATTGTCTCCATGTGCTTAGGAAGAAGAGGTGAATGGATTTTTGTAGGCAGTTATTAATTTCTCATATTCTTTGATAGTTCAAGTTTGGAAAGGAAGATTGAACAGTTATAAAGGCCATAGATCCAGCAAGAAGAAAGAGGGCTTTGATGAAATACTAGTATCATTATAGAGTTGTCTTGAGGGCATACATACAGTAAGAGCTGTGTTATTCATGCAGTTACTGGGTTAAGTGCTTTCTTTCAATCACTGTTGTCATGGATCGAATTGTGTCCTCCCCAAAATATGTGTAGCCTTGTGGCTGGGCCATGATTTCCAGTATCTTGTGACTGTCCTCCATTTTGTGGTTTTCCTATGCTGTATGTTAAAGGATTAGGGTGGGGCTGTAAATCCCTTCATAGGATCACCTCCCTGCTCCAATGTAAAAGGAGTTTCCCAGGAGTGTGGCTTGCCCCACCCTTAATCCTGTCATCCTACTAGAGATAAAAGGACAGAGAAGCAGGCGGAGAATTAGGAACCTCATACCATCAAGAAAGCAGCACCAGGAGAAGAGCACATCCTTCAGGCCTGAGGTTCCTGCGCCAAGATGCTCCCTGGACAAAGACTGATGAAATACCGGACTTGCCTCCTGAGCCGACAAGGGGAAAGCCTTCTCCTGGAGCGGACACCCTGAATATGGACTTGCAGCTTATCAGACTGTGTAAGAATAAACCTTCCTTTGTTAAAGCCATCCAATCTGTGGTATTTCTGTAGGAACAGCCCTAGCTGACTAAAACAACTGTATTTACCACTCACAACTTTGTGAGACAGGTACTCTTGTCTTTCTCATTTTAAAGCTGAGGAAGCTAAAGATCCCAGGAAGGTAGAGTACTCACTTATGTTCACAAGGTAGAAAATGCTGGAGGGTCATTGTTGTTGGGTAAAAATTACCACAAAAACAAAATCTACTTCCGATCCAGGAAACCTGTCCACAAAAATTAGAAGAGTTAGAAAAGTTTCGTTACTGAAAGAAACATTAAATCAAAATGTCACGCATCACAGGGAATCTGTAAATGAGATCACATGAATGGGAAGTAATCCGAACCTTTATGTAGCTAAGTGGATGCAACCCATTACATTCATGTGTTCAACATAAAATTGCTGGCTTTTTTGTTTTTTTATAGCAGAATATGTGAAGTTATGCTCTTCTCCTTTCAGAAAACTGGGAGGTAGGGATATGATATTCCTTAATGATTGTATTTCAAAAGAATTGGCTCCCAAGTCCTTGAGGAAACATCCTTAATTTATATAATTTTCAAAGAGACAGACCTTACAATTACAAGTTATCTAAAGTGACTTCTGGAAGAACAAAGGCAGAGGGGAGCCTCTTCCACTTTTTGTAACAGGGAGAATTTTAACAGCTTAATTGCAGTTTGGCTCCCTGGTGGTATAATGGTTTAGCTGCTAACCCACTGGTCAGGAGTTTGAATCCACCAGCTGTTCCTTGAAAACTCTGTGGAGCAGTTCTAGTATAGAGTCTCTCTGGTTCTCCATGGCAACAGGTTAATTTCCATTTGTGTTTGTTCTTTCATTGTGAAGCCAAATGTGTCCACCTCCAATTACTTGGTGTAGTATCTTTCTCAGTATTTTCGTTATAAGTCAGAAATGCAAATAAATATTTGGTGAGAGTTTACTTCTGGCTAGGATGACGGGATGATTTTATAGAGGAGAGAGGGTTTGAGCTGGGTGTTCATGAATGTGTGGTGGTGAAGTTGGAAGATTTTAGAGGTGCAGGAAGTTTCAGGGAAAAGAAAGCTGTGTTGGAAAGACTAAGTATATCTGAATGTAAGACTCAGGAGTAGCATTTGAGTCTGTAGACTACAGGAATGAATGAAGTGCTTTCATCAGGTGTCACCATTCTGTTGGTTTTACATATAGGCAGAAGTCTTGGTGTAATTTGAAGGGTGCTAGAACTCCCTTCCACTCTTATTTCATTACCACTTATAACTTCTTTTCTCAAGAATCATAATTCTGAACTTGCAGTAATTAGGATTCATTCCTTAGTGTTGTCATCTATGTTCTGTTCGAAAAGGCTAATTTCCCTGGAAAGAGTAGTAACATATTGCCATTAAGCTATCACTATGAAGGTCTTGGAAACCCTGGTGGTGTAGTGGTTAAGTGCTGCAGTTGCTAGGAAAACAAACAAAAACAGGAGGTTGGCAGTTCAGATCTGCCAGGTGCTCCTTGGAAACTCTATAGGGTAGTTTTACTCTGTCCTTTGGGGTCACTATGAGTTAGAATCGACTAGGTAGCAGTGGATTGTTTTTGTTTTTAGAAAAATTGAAGGTCTACATAAATTCTTTTAATTTGTCAGAACAGAGGCCAGCTAAGGATCCATTGTTGTCATAGCAGAAAAGGGGAAGGGGCCCTGGAAGAAGGAAAAAGAGAGAGACTGTTACCGAGAAGCCTCTGACTGCTTCTAGCTTTGACCTTGAGAGGGCCTCCAGCTCCTCACACTTGAATTAATAACTTATTAGATGCTCACACCTTCTTTTCTAGAGGATAGAGCAAGAGATGGATTTTTCAGTTTGCACAAGTTCCTTTTGAGAATCAATCACCAGCCACTTTCAGAATCTCAATCATCAGCCTCGCTTATTCTCACTTTCTGTCTAATCAGGCCTGTATTTCTTTGCTGTGAAACGGACACAGAAATAATGATTATATTTGTGTGTATATGAGTTAGTGTGTTTGGATGCATTCATGTGTACTATGGCCGTAGATACATATATTTGGGAAGGTGATGTGTTCATCGTCAAGTATGATACTGTGTTAACTGTAGGTTTCTTGTCTTTGTTCTTTGGGAGCCAAGAACCCCTTTATTCAGAGAGATTTATTTCAACTTGGAGGACTTTTAGCTGGATATAGGAAGGCAAAGAATGACTGAGGGTCAGATTGTGGAAGTTGGAGTGGGTCGTGTGGAAAGAAAAATTGTCAGATATTTTAATCCTCAGAGGGCCAACAACTCTTGGAGAGAAAGACAAGTCAGGCCAAATGCGGTGGTCAAACAGGTGATGGGACACTTACTTGTGTACTCAGGACTTCCTCACTGGGAGACAGGGATTTTACAGGCCACAGGCCATACCAACTCTGATTTCCTTGAGGTGCCACGTGAAAACCATTCTCTGGGACAGCAAGCATCGGGCGCTAACTTGGGGTGACCTTTCACTGTGTCTCTTGAGTGTTAAACTTCATCAGCACTCTTAGTTGAATTTTTTTTTTATCTCCCTCGAATAAAATGCTGTTTTGTCATACATAAGAAAAAGAGAGTATGAATGAGATGTTGAAACCGTTACTAAAGTCATGGAGAGCTGGAAGGCCAGGTTTGCTTTGTTACCAAATGGTAACCAAATGATAACTATCACTGAACGTGTTGGCTGACAGGACTGAGGAGGGTCTGTGACGTGCACTGCGGTCTACTGGGAGGGTCTGGGCAAAGGTTACCTCAGTGTACTTCAGGTGCGTTGACTGCCCTTGTCCCCTTCTTGTCACCCAGTGCCAGGCAGGGATTACCAATACTGAAGGAAAGGTGGAGCTGGTTGCTGGTGACAGTGTGTGTGAAGGAGAGATAGAGGCAGAGAGAGGTAACTGCAATTGCACCTGTGGAGTTCTGGGAAAATAAGAGGCTCGGGAATCATCTCGCTTCATTTTCCCCAATCCTACCAGGTGAGTTGACACACTTCTTGTATGCCTCAGGTTAACTGGTTTCTGCTTGAGTTCATATTATCCCAGGCTGGGGTTCAATCCTATGTTCCTGATTCTTGTCTATGGCTTTGCCATGTCTCCTGGGAGGAGTGGAGGTGGGGGTTTCCAGAGCAATCTAAAATATAAAACTGGTAACTTAAGAGTTTATCTAAACCCATTTAGATTTTCTGAGGCAGCGGTGGTCAAATAAATCTTGGAGGTTTGCTGTTCTGGAACAGGTTGCTGGTTGACTGTTAATACAAACAGCTTTTTATTAACAGGCTAGTCACATGAGTGCCTCAGGCTTGGCTCGTGGGAGATCTTCATCTTTACAGTTCATTGTCCACACAGCAGCTAGAGAAGGGTATGCCACATCCTACGGAGACCCAGCCTCCCTAATATGGCAGTCGAGGCTTTACATGATCATTCTTATTTCTGACCTTTCCACCCTCTTTCTAAGCTTGTTCTGTCTCTTGTTTTATGCTGATTGCAGATTCTCAGACATGCCCTTCTGTGTCTCCTGACCCTTAGTTTGTATCTTCCTGCTTTTCTGTCAGCTTGGAATGCCCTGCCCTCTCATTCATCTTTTTTTTTTTTTAATATTTTATGCTGATGTTACCTCTTCCAGTAATATTCCCTAGATGCTCAGTCCCCTTGTTCTCTGCTCTGATACCACCATAAATTTAGTTAAAAAAATAATAATAATGACTCACACATAAAATTATATTCAAATTTTCTGATTGTGTGTCTGCAGTCCTGGATTCCATCAGCAAGAGGTGATTTGCTCTAGGGATTACGTGACCTAACCAAGCCCAGGGTTCTTGCTCAAGGAATTTGGAATTGAGACTTTGAGAAAAATCCTGCCTTACTTTGAGTGAACAGATCAGTCATGTTGAAGCTGGAAATGCCAATTTTTTCAAACAACAGAGAGACGTAAAGCAGGCAGTGAGGACTAATTCTTTGTGTGTATCTCAGGATTAATCTAAGTAGCTTTCTTAAAATTCCTGGCTTCTTAATATTGCCTGTCTCAGGCAGGGAATCACACTTTAACTTGCAGGAGCCAGAGAAATTAAAACCTGGGCAACCTTCTACAGCACCTTTAGGAGTGCCAAACAAGAGGGGGCACCAATGGATGTGTCAGTTTGGGACCCCCTGCTTAGATGAGAACCCGGACCGTCTAGATGTCAGTTTCTGATGCATATCATGTCTACCGTTGAGGGCTACACTCTGACGCATATGTGAGAAACGTCGGCAGCCCAGATACACTTGCATCCCTCTTGGCAACTGTTGAGCTGGTGTAAACCCCTGGGTAGGACCCTGCCTCGATGATCTAGGCAGGCTGCCTTATCCCTTATGAGGTCACCAATAGGTAGTTACCGAAGTCTTTTTCCAATGAACCCTCAAGATATCCAAATTCAAATTCAGTTAGTGAGAGCTGGATTTTATTGGACAATTTGGAAAATCGGGTGCCTGAGCTCAGAAAGGAAGCCAGACAGAAGACGCGGTGCCGTTCCTTACGAGCCATTCTTATACTCTATCTCCTGAATCTTTCAGTTCCTCATTGCCTGAGTATTGTAAGGTGAACTGTCTCTCCTGGATGCTGCCTAAGTCTTAATATTCCATTCCCTTCTAGGGTTATACCTCCTGCTTCCTAAACAAGTTTTTCCTCTCCTCCCCTCCCTGCTTTCTCTTTAGGTTAGCTAGTAGCTTCTTATCTTAGCCTTTGTGCTGAAGATGGACCATTGTGAAATTTATCTCTTACAGATCCCCCTCCCCAGTTCCTCTCATTGTTTTCCCTGACACCTGCCCCTGCCTGTCCTCTAAAAACCCTGAGTTTACCTGGCAGCTTCTGACAGACTGGTGGAAATACCCACTCTGTGCTCTGTGTTGCTAGCACACAGAAATAAAAGCTTTGGCCTCCTACCCAATGCGCCTGTCTCACAGATTGATTTTAGAGGCAGGTAGCCCGAACTCCGGCACTTTGTCTTAGTCATCTATTACTGCTCTAACAGAAATACCAAAAGTAGATGGCTTTCACACAGAAAACTATTTTTACACAGTCCAGTAGGCTGGAAGTTGGAACTCAGAATGCCAGCTCCTGGGAAATGCTCTCTCTGTCAGCTCTGAAAAAGGTCCTCGTGTTGCGTCAGTCTTTCTTTGGTCAGAGAGTATCTTGGCAGAGGAACCTCAGGTCTGAGGGATGTCATCTGGTCTCGGCACTGCTTTCTTGATGGTCTGTGGTCCCCAAATCTGCTTGCCTCCTTTTCCTTTTGTCTCTTGTAGGGTGAAAGGATAAAAGGTTGTACAAGCCACACTGCAGGGCAACTCCCTTAGGAAGTGTGTTGCAGTAACTTCTAATCCTCTTTAACATAATGCTGTCTGTTAACCTGGACAAGTGAGTGAGATTTACAGCACAGAAAAATCACAAAACGGAGGATAATCGCGCAGTACTGGGAATCATGGCCCTGCTAAACTGATGTTGGTCATATAAGGAACTGAAAAGGATTCATGTCTTTTATTTCTATGTATAGCTGTTTTGTTTTTGTTTTTGTTTAAGTCCTGGCTTCCTAATACTAGCTATCCCCAGGGAAATTACACATTCACTTGTGACCCACTGAGATTATGAGGAGGCGAAGTGATACTCCAGTCACAGAGATCAGATCCTTGTCTCCAGTTTGTTTTAGGTTCTCCAAGATCATCACAAAAGGAAAACTCCTGGCAGACCTCTTCCAGGCTGCAGGCACCTATCTCCTCTGGACCCTAAGTCTGTACCAAGGATAGACTCCCTCTGGGCTCCTGGCGCCCATGTCCAGACTCCCCATATGCTTCCATCTCTCACACCAAATGTTTACCCTTAGCTGCCCAATAAAATTCCTCAGCTTGATTGAAGAAACCCTACAGGCTCTGAGGACTACATTCCCCCTCTCCCTTGTATATCAATATACAAAATAAACCTCTTGGATACCCACCTCGGCCCTGACTCAGTACTGCCTTTGCAGTGGACAGCATGGATCCGTGTTTTCCAACATCAAAACTGGTACACATGTTTTTTGGGCAACACAGTTCAATGCATGACAATCACCAGTTATACTTAAGCTGTATCAACTGGGTGTCTGTTGAAACCTAAATAGTCCTCATCAGTATACTCAGAAAAATGGTATAATGCCTGACAATTAAGTTTGTGAACTCTTCCTAGAAAAAATGCTACATACCTCATTGCCGAATATCACTATGCTCATCTTTGAAGTACTCCCCTTGGGAAGCTATGTTGTAATGCCAGCACCTAGTCCAACCTTTAAAATAATTTTGGAACTCTTTCTGGAATGGATACAAGATCTGTCATTGTATTGCCCTTGATGTCCCCAATAGCATCAAAATGTCTCCTTTTCAATATTTCCTTTATCTTCAAGAACAGAAAAAAAGTCCTTGGCGGACTTATCAGATGTGTAGGTAAGGTATTCCAGTACAGTTGTCTGTTTACTGGCTAAGAATTCACTCATAAACAGTGTCGTGTGGGTTGGTGCATTGTCATGACGCAAGAGACATGAATTGTTGGTGAAAATTTCAGCGTGTTGTTGTCTCACTTTTTCTCTCAACCTTTTCAGCACTTCCAAATAGTAAACTTGGTTAACTGTCCAGATGGTACAAATTAGTAATGAACAATCCCTCTGATATCAAAAAAATTTAGCAACCTCATTGTGACTCTTGATGTGGACTGACAGAACATTGTTGGTTGTGTAGTATTGACTGACTTCTGTTTTGCATTTTGACACTTTGTTTGAGGGTTGTATTGATGCACCTATATTTCATTACCAGTGATAACACAGCCTAAAACATCATCTTGCTTCTGTAAATCATCTTGGCAAGCTTCGATTCTCCTTTGCTTTTGTGTGTGAGCTCCTTTAGGACTATTTTTACACACAAATTCCTCATGCCAAGATTTTCAGGTAAGATTTTTCTCACTTTTACTCTGTCCATGTTTAATTGTTCTGCTATGGTTTTCACAGTCAGCCAACGATTTTGATGTAGAATTCAGACAAACTGTTGCAATGTTTTCTTCAGTTCTGCTTGTTACTGGTTACCCTGACTACTCCTCATCAGTGATGCTTTCTCTTCCTTCAGAAAAACATTCAGTCCACCTGTACACTGCCATTTTCTTGATAGCATTATCCCTGTAAACATGGACTATCATGTCCCTGATTTCACTTTTTTAATTTTAATTTTCTTATTAATTACAGTAAAAGAAAAAATTTCTAACATCTGTCAGTTATCTATGATAAACCCTCACTCCCCTACCCTTATAAGCAATACAGTTATTTTCTTCTGTAGATAATTCTATTTTTAAGTCCTTATAACAGGGGTCTCATACAAGATATGTCCTTCTGATGCTGACCGATTTCACTCAGCATGATCTCTTCCAGTTGAAACGATGTTGTGAAGTGTTTTCTAAAATCGTCCTTGTTTTTTATCGTACCATAGTGTTCCATTGAGTATATATACCACAGTTTGCTAATCCATTCATCTGTTGATGGGCATTTGGGTTGATTCCATCATTTAGCTATTGTGGACTCTGCTGCAACAAACATTTGTGTGCATGTGTCTGTTCGTGTGACAAGCTGCTTCTGAGGAATAAATTCCAAGCAGAAGAATTACAGGATCAGATGGTACATCTATTTCCAACTTTTTAAGGAGGCACCAGATTGCTTTCCAGAGAGATTATACCAATTTGTAATCCCACCAGCAATGTAGAAAGTTCCTATCTCTCCACAGCCTCTCCAGCATTTGTTTTGTGTTTTTTAGATGATGGCCAACCTTGTGGGGGTGAGATGATATCTCATTGTAGTTTTGATTTGCATTTCTCTGATAGCTAATGATTGCGACCATGTTCTCATATGTCTTTTGGCTGCCTGAATATCCTCTGTAGTCAAGTGTATGCCCATCTCCTTTGCCCATCCCTTAATTGGGTTATTTACCTTTCTCTTGTTGCTATTTTGCAGAACCTTGTAGGTTATGTAGATCAGATGATGGTTCAAGATGACGGTCTGACATGTTGCCAAATATTTTTTCCCATTCTGTAGGTGGTCTCTTGACTCTTTTGATAGTCTTTGGATGAACAAAAGTATTTGATTCTTAGTAGTTCACATTTATTTATTTTCTCTTCTGTTAATTTTGCTTTGTCAGATTTTGAAGTCTGTCTAAACTGTGTATTAGAACACCCATCATTGATCCTAATTTTTGTTCCATGATTTTTATTGTTTTAGGTTTGATATTTAGGTCCTTAATGCATTTAGAGTTAGTTTTTGTGAAGGTGTCAGATAAGGGTCTCATTTCAGTTTTTTTGCAGATGGATATCCAGTTTTTCCAGCACCATTTGCTAAGGAGAGTGTTTTTACCGTAGTTTACAATTCTAGGGCCTTTGTCAAATATCAGCTGTCCGTAAGAGGATGGTAGTGTCTCTGGGGTCTCCAGTCTATTCCATTGGTCTTTATGTCTCTTTCTGTACTGATACTAGAGTGTTTTGACTACTGTGACTATGTAATTGTTTCTGAGGTCAAGTAGTGTGACACCTCCCATTGTGTTCCTCTTCTTCAGTAGTGCTTTTCTAAGCCAAAGTTTCTTCCCTTTGCAAACAAAGTTGGTGATAATGTTTGTCCATCTCAATAAAAAATGATCCTGTAGTTTGTATTGGGATTGCGTTGTATAAATAGATAACTTTAGGTAAAATAGACATCTTTAGACTGTTAAGTCTTCCTGTCTATGAGCAGGGTAGGTTTCTCCAATTTTGTAAGTCTTTTTTGGTTTCTTGCAGTAAGGCTTTGTAGTTCTCTCTATATAGGTCTCTTACTTCTCTAGTTAGATTTATTCCTAGATATTTTATCTTCTCCGGGGACTGTAGTAAATGGTTTTCATTTGGTGATTTCTTCTTTGATGAACTCTTTGTTGGTATAAAGGAATCCTACTGACTTACGTAATGTTTATCTTGTATCCGAATACTTTGCTGGACTCCTTCCTCTATTAGTTCCAATGGTTTACTTATGGATTACTGTGGATTTTCTGTACATATAGACATATCATCTGCAAATAGGGATATTTTTACTTCTGCATTGCTGATATGGATGCTCTTTATTTGTTGGCCTTGTCTAATTGCTCTGGCCAGATCTTCTAGTACAGTGTTGGATAGAAATGGTGAGAGTGGGCATCCTTTTCTTGTTCCTGTTCTCAAAGGGAATTCTTTCAGTGTTTCACCATTCAAGACGATGGAGGCAGTTGGCTTTGTGTAGTTGCCCATGATTGGGTTGAGGAATTTCTGCTCTATTCCTATTTTTCTGATAGCTTTTAGCATAAATAGTGTTGGACTTTGTCAAATGCCTTTTCTGCATTAATTAACAAAATCAGGTGATCCTTATCTTTTGTGTTATTAATGTGGTTGATTGAATTAATTGGTTTTCGGATGTTGAACCAGCCTTGCATCCCTGGAATGAAACCAGCTTGATCATGATGCATTATTTTTTTTTGTATGTTGCTGAATTCTATAGACTAGAATTTTGTTGGAAGAGTTTTGCATCTAGGTTCAGGAGTCATATTTGTCTGTAATTTTCTTTTTTTGTGGGATCTTTAGCTGGCTTTGGTATCAGGGTTATGCTGGCTTCCTGAAATGAATTTAGGGGTATTTCATCCCTTTATATGATGTGAAATAGCCTGAATGATATTGAAGTTAACTCTTCTCTAAAAGTTTGTTAGAATTGTCCGGTGAAGCCACCTGGCCCAGACGTTTTTGGTTGGTAGATTTTTGTTTTTTCCAATCTCTTCCTTTGTAATAGATTTATTAAGTTGATCTACTCTTTGTGATTATCTTGATGGGTGATATGAATCTAGAAATTTGTCCATTTCCTCTAGGTTTTCAAACCTGTTAGAGTAAACCTTTCATAGTATTCTGTTATGATATTTTTGATTTCAGCTGAGTCTGTTGTAACATCTCCCATCTCATTTCTTAATCAGGTTATTTGTATCTTCTGTTGTTTTTCTTTTGTAAATTTAGCCAGTGGTTTATCAGTGTTGCTGATCTTTCCAAAGAGCCAGCTTTTGGTTCTATTAATTGTTTTTTTATTGCTATTCTATTCTCTAATTCATTTAATTCTCCTCTAATCTTCATAATCTGTTTCCTTCCGGTGCCTGAGGGTTTCTTCTGTTGCTCTGTTTCTGCTTTTTCAAGCTGCAAGGTTAATTCTTTAATTTGGGCTATTTCTTCTTTCCGGATGTGTGCAGTTATAGAGACAAACTGACCTCCGAGCACTGCTAAGCTCTATCTCATAGATTCTGGTAGGATGTGTTTTCATTCTCATTTGATTCCATGAATTTCTTTATTTTGTCCTTGATTTCTTTTATAACCCAAGGCTTTTTAAGCAAAGTGTTGTTCAGCTTATATAAGTTTGAATTTCTACTTATGATTTTTCTGCTATTTATTTCAATTTTTGTGGCTGTACAGTCCGAGAAGATACTTTTCAGTAAATCAATGATTTGGATTTTATAGAGAATTGGTTTATGACCTAACACATGGTCTGTTCTCGAAAATGTTTCATGTGCAGTGGAGAAGAAAGTGTACTGGTGATGGGTTGAAAAGATCTGTATATGTCAATAAGGTCAAGTTGATTGATTGTCACAATATGATCTGTGTCTTTACTAAGCTTTTTTCTCGATGATCTATGCATAAGTGAAAGGGGAGTATTGAAGTCTCCAACTTTATTGTGGAATGATATATCTCATTTTTCAGTGTTGACAGTGTTTGTTCAATGTATTTAGGTGCTCTGGTATTGGATGCCTCAATATTTAATATTGTTAAGTCCTGCTTGAGTATTGAACCTTTCAGCAATAAATAGTGACTGTCCTTGTCCACAATAGTGGATTTTACATTAAAATCTAATTTATCTGAGATTAGTATTATCACACCTGCTCTTCTTTGTATATTGTTAGTTTTCTATATATTATTCCATCCTTTAATTTTCATTTTGTTCATATCTTTGAATCTAAGGTGTGTTTCTTTTAAGCAACATATAGACTGCTTGTGTCTTTGATCCAGGATGTCACTCACTGTCTCTTTACTGGAGCGTTCAGTCCATTTCCATTCAGTGTAATTATTGTTAGATATGTCCTTAGTGCCATCATTTTCATGTAATTCTTTTTATGTTGATGTTTTCTATATTGCTGTTATCATTCTGTTCTTGGTCATTCTTGTTTATGGGCAGACTTTTCAGTGTTGATTTTGTGTTTCTTGAGACTCCAGTATTACATTTCTTGTTTTAATATGTTGCATTGTTAATTTGCTTTTTGGCTACACCTGGTATACCCCTTAAAATACTAAGATTAAACCCAGTTTTAACTACTGTGTAACTCTATGACTTCCTCTCCACCTGAAAGCAGTATAACTACTGCAGTGTATCACACTTTTTAATGTGATGGTGTCATGGTTTTCATGATATCATCATTGATTCCCTTATTTTAATATTGTAGCTTTGATTAAGTTTTGTGACTTCCTAACTGAGTAGATTTCTGGGTGCTGTGTCCTGCAGTGTCACCTTAAATGTACATTTAATGGTTTTGTTTTTCTAAGCAAAGAGCTTCTTTCAATATTCCATGTTCTTTTGGTTTAATTTTTACATAGTCTCTAAGCTTCTCCTTATCTGGAAATGTCTTAATTTCATCATCACATTTGATAGACAGTTTTGCAGGATATATAATTCTTGGTTGAAAGTTTTTCTTCTTCAGGGCTTTGAATGTGTCATCCCACTCTTTTATAGCCACCATCATTTCTGCAGAGAAGTCAGATGGAAGCCTACGTGATATCCCTGAGAGTGTTAGCTTTGATTTGAGCCTTGCTGCTTTCAAAAGGGTCTGTTTATGTTTCACTCTATTGAGCTTGATTATAATGTCTCGGTGTGCAGTACACATCTTAGATACCTATGTTCTCTTGGCTCAGAATCTCAGTAAAGTTTTGTGTCAGCATCTCTACAGCAATACTCTCTATATTGTCATGTATCCCCTCTTGTTCATGAACTCCAATTAAACATAGATTATTCCTCTAAATGGAGTCTCACATGTCCTTAAAGCTTCTTCATTTTTCTTATTTCTTTTCTCTGATGTCTCCTCATAAATGCTGGTGTCAGTTGCTCTGTTCTCAAAGTCACTGTGTCTAACTCCTATCTGTTCAATCCTACTCTTTTGACTTTGGATTGAATTATCTAATTCTGTAATTTTGTTTTTGATCTTTTCAGATCATTGATGTTCCATCAGTTCAAACAGCTTACTTAATTTTTCATTTTGTTCTGCTGCATTTTGTTTAATCTCTGGGAGAGTTCTATATATAATTCTTTTGTATTCTACCTCTGACAGATTCAGAAAGGCTTTTTCATCTGGCAAAGTTTTTGAATCTTTATTTTGGAAGTTTTCTGGAGCATTTGAAGGCTGCTTCTTTAAATGATTAATTATGGTCTGCTGCCTGCTTGCCATCTAGTTACTGTTTGATTTCTCTGCTTTTACCCCACCTGGAGCTGAACCATAGCTCTAAGAGAATTGTTGGTCACCAGCTATCTCTATATACTGTAGTGATTTGTCCCGGTGTACTCTGTGGTGAAAGTCTTTCTTTATTGGGTGGCAGAGGTGCCACCCTACTTATGGAGAAACTGTGTGCTGTCAGCCAACCCAACAGTATGGGTCAGGGAAGAGTGGTAGCAAAAGCTACTGGGACTCTCATCGGACAGATCTCCAGTCAAATACATAGGCCTCTCAATCTTAAAACTAAAGGTCACTTCTATGTCGAGAACTATCCAGGTACTGAACTAGGAGCTGTCCAATGTCTGGCCAAAAACAGGCCATCAGGAGCAGTAGACTCTGCCTTTCAACTGATAATCCAAGTATGTTATAGGCGGTTCGCAGAAGCTGCAGTTCTCTGATACATTCAAGCAGCACAAGTGGTCATTTGGCCGCTGGCTCGTTTTTTAGAGGGGAAGATTAGTCCAATACTGGTGCCTAGTCAAATATACTAGGTCCTAGGACTCCCCAGATGTTCAATTCTCCATACAAGTATCATTCCAGGCCTTAGTTCTCAGAGGGAAATGAGGAGACGTGCATCTAGTCTGCCATCTCTTACCAGTCCCCTCCTCATTTCACTTCTAGTCTTGCCAAGTTTAACAAGAAATTTAATATTTGGTCATTACTCTAATTCCAGCTTTGACACTCCTGTGACAGTACAGAAAAACATGCTTCAACAATAATGAACACTCAACAAAACACCACCACATGTCTATACAGTATATACAGTCAGCTGTGAGACACTGATACACCAGGATTATGAAATCTTAGTTGTTTGTACAGTGCTGCCAACCTACGTGCATGGTGGTATGTTTATGAACTTGATTGTCAGACCTAGTATGGGCTGTATTATATTTGTGGAAAAATCTCAATAGGGAAAAGCAGGCATGGTTAGGCATTTCCTTTCACTCTGGTTTTGGAGACAAGAATAACCTACATTAAACAATTGGATACAGGAGACGTCAGTCATAGGACTCAAACTGTTATCCACGTAGAAGTGTAGAGAAAGTGTTGGCCAGGCTTAACGGGCAAAGACTTCACAAGGGCGATGGAAATTTGACTTGGCTTTGAAGGAAGTGCAGTTTGTATTTTTGACTTCTGTGTTTCCAAAAGAAAGAGTCTAGTGAGACACCTTGCAGATCTTTGAAAGTGTGCTGCCCAGCCATTGTTAGAAGCCTTGGTGGTGTAATAGTTCCATGCTACATATGCTAACCAAGAGGCTAGCAGTTTGAGTCTGCCCATTGCTCCTTGGAAACTATGATATAATTCCACTCTGTCCTTTAGGGTTGCTATTAGTTGGAATCGTCTCGCTAGCACTGGCTTTGATTTGGTTTCGTTTAACCCTTCATGATGATGTTGATAAATATGGAAATAACTTCAAAATCCCTAGGATGGGAATGGAAGACTTCAGGTGGCATAAAGGCCTTTGGGGAGAAATGAGCAAATGCTGGCTGGGCCAAGTACTGACGATGATTTTGTACACATTGCAGGCACACTTACAGACTAAAATCTTGGAGTTGTTTTATTTACCTCTCTCACTATACCCAGAAGATTTTCTTTTGTTTAAATGATGGAACCGAATGGAAGTGGCTAGCTAGTCTGTGCTAACTTAGAATCCATTTTTGTGAATTGTAATGTCCCTGTTCAGATGAAAACCCTGGTTTCGTACTGCTTAAGTGTTCTGACTGCCAACCAGGAGGTTGGCAGTTCAAATTTGCCAGGTGCTCCTTTGAAACTATGGAGCAGTTCTGCTCTGTGTATAGGGTGGCTGTTTGTTGGAGGTGACTTGACAGCAGTGGGTTTCATTTGCTACTGGGGGTGGGGGTATAAAAGCTTGTTTCTCCTCTTCTTTTCCCTGACATTGGATATGCTGGGGCCACTTCCTTCATGTGACCTGAGAAGATGGCATGAGATGCTTGCATGGGCACAAATGGCTAGTTTGTTCACTGCTTTTAAATTACATAGTCTGCAAAGGCTATTTGCTTTGCCTCCTTACCACATGGATCTGAAACCTCAGATCTGAGAAAAAAGACTTTTTTGCCTTAGACTTGGCTGTGTCCCAGGGAAACAAAGCTTTATGCAGCCTTTCAACCAGCAGCATGAGGGTTTATTAGATGTAGGAAAACAAAAATAAGAAAAGCATTTCCTATTCTTTAAGGGCAGTTAATGGAGTTACTACATATAAAATCTTGGTAATATTTTGTTACTGTGGAAAACATTACGGGTTGTGTATATACATGAGGATGCAAGTATTATAGAGGTGCTATTAATGACTTTCAGTCATGCACACAAACCATGTTGTATTCACTTCAGACATTTAGTATTTGTTGTGTGTTAGTTATTGTGCATGGAATCCCTAGTGGCATACATGGTTACCTGCTTGGCTGTCAAACAAAAGGTTCATGGTTTGAATCCTCCCAGGGGCTCCATGTTGAAAGACCTACCTCCATAAAGATTACAGTCAAGAAAAACATGTGGAGCAGTTCTGCTGTGTCACATGGCGTCTCTTATGAGTCAGAATAGGTTTCAGGGCACATATTGACAACAGCAACAGTATTTATTGTTTGGGGCATCCCAGAAAAAAAAAGATAAACTCTTTGCCCTGAAAATATACAGAGTATGGTAAGTGCAATAAAAAGAGAAAATGTACACAGAGTGATCACTGAAGAATCGTGGGTGGATTTTATTTAGGAGATCAGGGAAGACTTCTGAGTAGGTAACTTCTGAATGCTTTTGCAAAAGTATGAATGGGGTATCAGCAGATAAACAGAAGGGAAGAAGAGAGAGAGGTAATCCATCCAACAGGAACAGCTCATATAAAGGCAACGAGAATCAGCAAAGTTTGTTCCAGGCACTGAACATCATTCAAAATTGCCTTAGCATAAGATACAAAGACTTAAGTTAGCGAGGTGAATCTGGAGAGAGGCAGGCAGTAGCCAAGTCATGAGGTATCCCATACACTGTATTTGGCAGCTGACAGATCCTGGGAAGGCTATAACAAATGGTTTGTGCTCAACTACTAACCTAAACTTTGGTACTGTGAACCTATCCAGCAGTGCTATGGAAGAAAGTCCTGGCGATCTGCTTCTGTTAAAGATTTCAGACAAGAAAACCCCATGGCTTAATTCCATTCTAACACATTGGGTTGCCTTGAGTTGGAATCAACTTGATGGAAATGAGTTTGTGTTTAGGAAGCCAAGGGTGAGATTTCAGCAAGAGCTATGTAAACAAATTCACATTTTTTAAATTTGATCAGACTGTCAGGTGTTGATCAAGAATTTAATGAGCTACAACCAGGCGCTAGGTTTTTGGTCAGACACTGCGTCTAATCTTTCTCTTGATGGAGATACAGATCAGTTGGACAAGAGATCCTGAAAAAATAAATGTTTAGGTGCCTCGGTGCTTTGAAGGATATGGCAGGATGCTGTGGTCCTCAATATAATTGGGAGGGATGAGGGTCAGGGAAGAAGCCCTGAAATATAACTAAAGGTTAATTAAGCAAATGAGGAAGGGAGAGAACGTCAAACACAAGGGAGATACATGCAAAATTCCTGAGGGAGAAGCCAAGAATATGTTTCAGAGTAAAGGAACGAAATTCCCAAGGTAAAAGCTCAAAGGTGTTAGGGAAGAGTAGCAAATGAAAAGGGGTTGTTTGTTTGTTTGTTTTAGTTTCATCAGATTAGGGGAGCAGTGTAACAGCAAACTAGGTGATTGCGCTGTGGGAGTGAAAACTGCAAGTGGGAAGAAAAGTTGTGGCACAGCAATGCAAGGGACGTGGGATAAGGACCTGAGTTAGGGCCATGGTGTTGGGAATTGTCAGGAGAGAACTGAATAGAATGATGGCAGGATCAATAGGATTCAGTCATTGATGAAACTGGGGTGCTAAGAAAGAGGGAGGACTGAAAGACGATGTGGTTGTCTGGCTTGGTTACTGGGGAGAACTGGGGTCACCAACCAAGACAGGGAGCATCACGTTTGTTTTACCTTCACCATGGCTTTTGCTTGCTAACTTGCTTATATGGACTTTCAACTTCTTGCCTCACTCCACTAGTAAGCACGTGTGTCCTCCATCTAAAAGCTGTGTCTTTTTACTAAAACAAAAAGCTCAGATAGTAAGAAATTCATACAATCTGCATTCCCTTAATTGCTAGTTTATCTTCTTAAAGGAAGACGTTAACTGCTTTTATCTAGAAATATATCATATATGCCAAGTGCCATCAAGTCGGAGCCGGCTCATGGCAACCCTAGGGCCAAGGTAGAACTGACCCCCAGAGTATTCAAGGAGTGCGTGGTGGATTTGAACTGCCGACCTCGTGGTTAGCAGTGGTAGCACATAACCCTCTGCACCGCCAGAGTTTCCTGTATCATATATATTTGTTAGCATATATATACCCCAAACTGCAAACCGACTTCTGTCAAGTTGATTCTGACTCATAGTCACCCTATATGTCATCGCAGATGTCCATCTAGTTTCCAAGGAGCGCATAGTGATTTGAACTGTGAATTTTATGATTAGCATACATAGCACTTAAGCGCTTCAGCATCAGGATTTCTAGCACATACATGTTGTTGTTGTTAGGCGCTGTCATATCGGTTTCGACTCGTAGCAACCCTATGAACTACAGAATGGAACACTGCCCAGTCTTGTGCCATGTCCACAATTGTTTTTATGCTTAAGCCCATTGTTGCAGCCACTGTTGATCCATCTCGTCTAGGGTCTTCCTCTTTTTCGCTGAACCTCCACTCTGCCAACCATGATGTACTTCTCCAAGGACTTATCTTTCCTGACAACATGTGGAAAGTATGTAAGACACAGTGTTACCATCTTGGCTTCCAAGGAGCACTCTCGTTGGACTTCTTCCAGAACAGATCTGTTCTTTTGGTGGTCCGTGGTACCTTCAACATTCTTCTCCAACACCACAATTCAAAGGCATCAATTCTTCTTCTGCCTTCTTTACTCATAGTCTAGCTTTCACATGCATAATGATATAATTGAAAATACTATGGCTTAGGTCAGGCACATTTTAGTCTTCAAGGTGACGTCCTTAGTTTTGAATACTTTGAAGAGGTCCTTTGTAGCAGATTTTCCCAAGCAAGGCGTCTTTTGACTTCTTGACTGCTGCTTCCAAGGGCATTGATTGTGGACCCAAGTAAAATGAAATCCTTGACAACCTCAATGCTTTGTCCATTTATGACAATGATGCTTACTGGTCCAGCTGTGAGGATTTTTGTTTTCCTGACATTCAGGTGCAGTCCCTACTGAAGGCTGTGGTCCTTGCTCTTCATCAGTAGATGTCTGAAATCTTCTTCATTTCCAGCAAGTAAGGTTTTGTCTTCTGCATTATGCAGGTTGTTAATGACCTTGAGTATATCCCTCCTGCATTTAAAGACTATCTCAAGATGTGTTGATCACTAATTCCTAAAGGCCAGACCAATTGTGGAATTACATCAAAGACATCATCCCAGACAGGAAAGAAAGAAAAGACCAAATTGGATGTCCAAGGAGACTCTTAAACTTGCTGTTGACTGTCTAGCAGCTAAAGCAAAAGGAAGGAATGATGAAGTAAAAGACCTAAATGGAAGATTTGAGAGAGCAGCTTGAGAAGACAAAATAAAGTATTATAATGGCATGTGCAAAGAGCTGGAAATGGAAAACCAGAAGGGAAGAACATGTTCTGCATTTCTCAAGCTGAAAGAACTAAAGAAGAAATTCAAGCCTCGAATTGCAATAGTGAAGGACTCTACAGGGAAAATTTTAAACGTCTCAGAGAATATCAAAAGAAGATGGAAGGAATACATAGTCATTATACCAGAAAGAACAAGTCAATGTTCAGCCATTTGAAGAGGTAGCGTATGATCAGGAACCCATGCTACTAAAGGAAGAAGTCAAAGCTGCATTGGAGGCATTGGCAAAAAAGAAGATTCCTGGAATTGATGGAATATGAATTGAGATATTTCAACAAACAGATGCAGCGCTAGAAGTACTCACTTGTCTATGCCAAGAAATTTGGAGGACAGCTACCTTGCCAACTGACTGGAAGAAATCCAGATTAATGCCCATTCTGAAGAAAGGTGATTCAACCGAATGTGGAAATTACCGAACAATATCGCTGATATCACACACAGAATGATCTGCTCAAGATCATTCAAAAGGAGCTGTAACAGCATATTGACAAGGAACTGCCAGAAATTCAAGCTGGGTTCAGAACAGGATGTGGAACCAGGGAAATCATCACTGATGTCAGCTGGATCTTGGCTGCAAGCAAAGAATACCAGCAAGATGTTTACTTGTGCTTCATCGACTATGCAAAAGCAATCGACTGTGTGGATCATACTAAACTATGGCTAATCTTGGGGAGAATTGGAATCCCAGAACACCTAATTGTGCTCTTAAGCAATCTGTATATGGATCAAGAGGCAGTCGTGCGAACAGAACAAGGGACACTGCATGATTTGATGTCAGGAAAGGCATGCATCAGGGTTGTATTCTTTCACCATACCTTTTTAATCTGTGTGCCAAGCAATTCATCCTAGGAGCTGAATTATACGAAGAAGAACTGGGCATCAGGATTGGTGGATGACTCGTTAGCAACCTGCGTTGTGCAGCATATATATAGGTTTTTTTTTAATTTACAGAACTTGAATCTTGCTGAGTATTCGCTTTTTTGCTGTTTTTACTTAAACATATCTTGCAAATTGTTCTTTGTATTTACTAAGTTTAATTTTTTTTTTTGATACGTATATACTATGGGTGCAAACAATGTTTCTCTAGCAGAAAGAGTGGACATCTTTCTTTAAGAAGTTGAACTAGCGATTAAGGGAAGGGAGCCTGAAATTTCTGCTGCATACTTTTTAATGTTTTCTTAATACAAAGTTCTTAATATTGATGTGGCCTGATTTTAGTAACTATTCCGTTAGTAGTGGACACTCGGGTAATTGCCGCTTTTTCAGTGTTATTCATTAAACGTTTATTTGCGATGGCTCTGTGCCACACATAGTCTCTGCCTTTTTGGAGTTAACAGTCTCATAGGGAAGATGATTACCAATTAAATGACAGAAATGTAAAATGCAACTGTGGTCCGTGCTGTGGAGGAGGGGCTCGTGGTGCTGTGAGAACCTCTAACAGGTAATTTGAACTAGTCAGAGAGGCCAGCAATACCTTCCTCCCCTGAAGAATTTATGCTTGAACTGACTGCAGAAAGTGACTGAAGCAACCGTTTGAGCAACCTGTTGGTATTAATTGTGGCTCATGGGCACCTCACTTATTGTAGAGTAGAATTGTGCAACTGTGACCTTTGTGAAGCAGATTGCCAGGTCTTTTTTCTGAGGTGCCTTTGAGTAGATTCTAATCACTTTTTATTAGTAGCCAAAGTGCTCAACTGGTTGCATCTCATAGGGGCTTATAAAAGATGAGTTCCTGTGGCAGTTGAGTCAATTCTGACTGATAGCAACGCTATAGAACAGAGTAGAACTGCCCCTTCGGGTTTCCGAAGTTGTTCTGTTTTTAGAACCTGACTGTCACATCTTTTCCCTAGCAGCAGCTGATGGGTTGAAATCAAGTTTTCACTGAACAGCTTGAGAGTCTAACCACTGAGAAGCCAAAGCCAAACCTGGATTTTACCTGCAGATCTTTTGGTTAGCAGCTATAGCACTTAACCCCTATGTCACCTGGGTTTCCACTGAGGCACCAAGGCTCGTTGAAAACTGAGTAGGTGATAGCAAAGGAAGGGAAAAAAGGAACTTTATAGGTAGAGTACATGGGCTAGATGAATTCTTAATTTTGAGATATATTTCCTGGAATCCTTGTTATCCAAATATTCATTATCTGATTTCTCAGAGTTTTAAGATTGTATGGAGATACATACATCGTTAAAACCCATTGTTGTTCAGTAGGTTCTGACTCATAGCAACCATATAGGGAAGATAGAAATGCCTCCATAGAGTTTCCAAAGACCGCCTACTAGATTTGAACTGCTGAGTTTTCAGTTTTTATTATTGTGATTAAGTGAAAGTATGCAATCCAAGTGAATTTTGCATGCCCGCCTACCTGCAGCTCCATCTGCTCTCTTTGCCCAGTCACAGCATACTCCTCCTTTTTATTCTATACTTGGAGTATCCTCTTAACAAGCTCCTGTCCTCTCCTCTCCACCTTCTTCTCTCTCATCTACCAGTATGGCAGCATCCTTTAAATGCATAGAACCATAAAGTACAAATTGTGTCCCCCGAGTCCAGTCTGTTTTTGTCCAAAGAGTTAACACAGTATTGTTTCCTTGACACGGCCAGTGGCAGGTCTAGGGGCCAGGCTCCCAAAGGACTGCCCCTTCCAGGCAATAGTACCATCAGTTGTCTTTTAGTGGGGTTCTTGAGCTGTGCCCCTCTTTTTCTCATTTTACCACAGGAACACAACATGATGTGCCCCATCACAGCTGTCTTTAGTGGTGGCCAGGCACCATCTGTGAACTGCTGACTTTTTGGTCAGCAACCCTAGCAGTTCACTGGTATGTCACCAGGATTTCCACAAATGACATCAGAACACAATAATATCCTCTGGTGATTTGGCCACATAGAAAATTGTTTCTTACTCAAACACCCCTCCTTTCTTAACACTAGGGTGTAATGTTTTTGTCAGAAAAATCCCATCTGAATAGCCTACAATCATCCTTTTCTTTATTGATTATTCAATAAATGAGTTGCATTATAACCTGTATTTAAAAAAAAAAGAAAAATAGACTGACGTTTCTGTTTAATTTGTAAAGATAAAATCCCAATTATGTGTGAAAAAGTCTATGACATTCGGGTCCCTGTTTTAGCAGACTGAACTTAGGTGGTCCCTATTCCAGTGCTAGGTATTGACAGCTGGATGGAACTGCCTCTCGCCCACGTATCCCCTCAGAGGTGGTAGTGATTTGCATTTCCACCAGCAGTGCAGGAAGAGTGCCTGCTTTTCCTCTGCTTGGCCAGCCTTTAAATTATTGACAATCTGATGGGGGAAAAGCGTCTTCATTGCTGTTTTTATTTGCATTTCATTAATCATGAATAAGATCCACCATCCTTTCATGTGTTTAATGACCGTTTGTATTTCTTTTTTCTGAGCACTCTCTGTTATGATGTTTTGTCTGGTTTTCTTTAGGCATGTTCTTCCTTGAGTCATTGATTTGTACAAGCTTATTGTCAATGAAGGAACATAGTCATTTGTCTGTCATATATTTTGCAAACACTTTTTGCAGTCTGTTTGTCTTTTGTCTTTGTTCCTGACATTTTTGGTATTTGCAATAAAAGCGGTTTACATTTATATGTATTCAATTTTATTTGTCTTTTTCTTTTGGAGTCTGAGGGTTGTATGCTGCTAGAAAGTGCTTCCCACTCAAGTTTATAAATCAACTCCCCTCTGTTTTCTTTTAGTAATTTATGGTTTTGCTTCTTCCTGTCGAAATCTTTCATCCATTGAAGTTTTATGTTATTATAATAAGCGAGGAGGAAATATAGCTTTTTTTTTTGTCTTTTGGAACAGTTACACGTGCCAACATCATTAGTTGAACTGCTGATAACTTCTTTGCTGATGTGAAATACAACTTTTGTCTTACACTAAATTGTTCTGTACCTGTGAGTCTAACGGGGGACTCCATTGTGTTTCATGCTGCATTTATTTCTTCTCCATCACCAAGCTCTTTTAATTATTGAAGCTTTATAGTGCTTTTTAATTCTTCTCTCCTTAGATTTCTTTGCAAATTTTCCCATATATTTTTGCCTGGTTTTTGTCTACCTTGTCTGTCCTGTTTGGCAGAAATGTGTTAAGATCTCCTCCTTATATGAGTTTTTGGAGATTTCGCCTTGTATTTTATCTAGTTTATGGTCTACCTATTCTGATCTGTTATTTGGTGCATGAATATTTATGGCAGTTCTGTCCTCATTGTGGATAGCCAAGCCAAGTGCCGTCGAGTCGGTGGTGTCCTTTATCAAATCACCTTTTTTCCCTTGAATTCAGTCTGGTCGGATATTAATCTCCCGACCTCTGCTTTCTTCTTTCATCGTTTTCATGGTATATATTTCAAAGTTCTGTGATGCTGTTTCTGTTCTCAATTTGTTTTCTTAGTTCTGCAGTCTCCTTTTCATCTCATTCTTTTCATTGTATTGTAGCATTTGTTTTTGATGTCTTATTCCAGTGACTCCATGTTCTATTGAAGTTGTTCAGGGGTTCTTCAAGGGTGGATTCATGACCTGTGTTCCTTTCCCTCCTTCCTTCTCCCCTGTGCTTTCTCCCACCTCCCTTTCTTTCCTGCAGTAATTCTGCAGAATTCTTATTGGTTATCTTTTTATCGTATTCAGGCTTAAATTAAGGAGTTGTCGGAGAAGTGAGAATTCTTCTCCCCTTCCTTCTCCCTTTCTATCTCCTTAGGTGCTTCAGTTGAAATAGTAGCCAGGGAGCGTTGTAGCCTCATTCTGTGGACTGAAGGCTCTCTCTGTCACTAGATCCCTGGTTCTTACAATGCCTGTGACACGATTCATTCCATCTGGTTTGGTGATTCTGCATCCTTATTGGGCATCCTAATCAGCTAGAGGAAATTGTATAGTCTCAGTGACTGGGCCTTGCCTCCCAAGTTTCTGATTCTCGTCCTTTGACCTGAGAGTCAGGAATTGTCTTGTTCCAGAAGCTCCCCTGGTGGTGGCACCTGGGTGGTCCTGTCAGAACTGAGAATCACTGACTTTCTTTGTGGTGCAAACTGTTGTTTGCAGACTACCTTTAGCTTGAGGTTGTCCTCTAACTCTGAGATTTCATCTTACCTGACAGTTCATCTGGGTTATCTTTATTTGCTTATTTAGCTTTATTTTTATTTATAAAGTGCTTTAATTTTTTTTTCCCCCATGTCTGCACCCATGTCCTGGCCCAGGTTACCCAGAAAGTTTACATTTTTTAACAGGGATTGCCTTGTTTTGTAGGAATTAAAGAAATGAAAAACCAAAGATGCTGCTCTTGAGTTGATTCTGACTCATGACTGCATAGATAGAGTAGACCTGTCCCATAGGGTTTCCGAGGCTCGCCTGGTAGATTTGCACTGCTGATCTTTTGGTCAGCAGCCAAGCTATTACCCACTGTGCGACCATTGTTTCCTGAGAGGATCAGCGGAATATACACAACAGAATATTGACCGATTCAACAGCTTGTACAAGTAGTTAATTCACGACAGTGATCCCGTTCTTGAAGTTGTAGAATGATTCTTATCCTCCTTTTCTGTGTTGTTCCTCCCCCAACAACATAAACCCAGTGTCTTCTTCATTTCACATGTAAACTTTTGAATTACTGTTGTTAATTTGATCCCAAATAGATAGTCCTTCAAAGAGCACAGTGCTCCAGACAGACATTCTGAACTGTTTAAGCTGAATTAGTATTTGGCTTTAAGAAGACCTCAGGGGATGTTTTTGGTTTGAGTTTAAAGCTTATCTCAGGGCAATAATTTAGGGGTTCTTCCAGCCTCATGGCTCCAGAAAAGCAAGTCCTTTAGAATTTTCAATTCCTTTCCATATTATTCTCCTTTTGGTAAGGATTCTTGGGGTTCTTCCAGCCTCATGGCTGAGGAAAATCTAGAGCCCATTAGAATTTTAAATTTCTTTGTATATTATTCTCCTTTTGATCAGGATTCTTATATACAATTTTTATCAAAATATTTAGTACTGGTAGGTGTAGTGTTATGAATTGAATCATGTGTCCCCAAAATGGTTATCAATTCGACTAAGCCATGATTCTCAGTATTGCGTGATCGTCCAACATTTTCCCACCTATGTTTTTCCTACCTGTTGTAAATTGTATCTTTGATGTAGGTGAGACAGTATTTGTTGCAGTTATAAGTCAGGATTGAATCTAGAAAATTAGTGTCTTCAGGCAACCTCATTTAAGATATAAAAGAGAGAAGGGAATAGAAGAGTATAGGGAATGGCATGCCACCAAGAAAGCAGTGCTAGGAGTGGAGTGCATCCTTTGGATCTTGGGTCCAGTACAGAGAAGCACCTAGACCAAGGGAGGGTTATTATAAAGACCTTCCTTCAGAGCCAACAGAGAGACAAAGACTTCTGCCTGTAGGTGGCGCCCTCAACTCAGATTCCTAGCCTCCTAGACTGTCAGTCAGAATCGACCCGATGGCACTGGGTTTTTTTTAGACTGAGAGAATAAACTTCTCTTTGTTAGAGCCATCCACTTGCGATAATACTGTTATTGCAGCACTAGGTAACTAAGACACATAACCACTGGACATTGAGTGTATAGGACATTTCAGTGTATTTCTCTGGAAAAAAATGAGGCACATGGCAATAAAAACAGGCTGAGACGGTCCTTAGTAAAACAGTACCTACTGTCATGAAATCTATGCTTACTCATAGCGACTCTGTAGGACAAAGTAGAACTGCCCTGTAGCGTTTCCAAGAAGCACCTGGTGGATTTGAACTGCCAACGTTTGGGTTAGCAGACATAGCTCTTATGCACTGTGTCACCCATAGGGTTTCATAGAAAAACACAAGAGAAACACTAGTAATGTTTTCATTAAGAAACGCAAAATACAAAAAAAAAAAAAAAAATTACCAGCAACTATATTTTCATGTAATTCAACAATTTCAGATATCCATAGACCAGTCTCCTTTTTCTGGTTTAGATGCAGCCTTATGTTGATATTGTCAGGAGAGCCTGAGACCCAGTGAATTGTGAGTACTCAAAGAGGAACTCAGCACTGTTCACCAGTGTAGACTTCATCACATAGTTTAAAAATAAAAACCAAACTAAACGCACTGCCGTCGAGTTGGGTCTGACACATAGCGATCCTGTAGGTTGGAGTAGAACTGCCCCGTAGAGTTTCCAAGGTGCGCCTGGTGCATTTGAACTGCCAGCCTTTTGGTTAGCAGACGTAGCACATAATCCACTATGCCACCAAGGTTTCCACACAGTAAAAATTACTCCTATTTTAGAAAAAATTTTCCATGTTGTGGGTTTCCATCTAATTTTTGCTTAATCTATAGTTAACTGGAAATTATAAATCACGCTAAACCCCCACTTTCCAGTAGCGCTCCCATCATGCTTTGAGAAATGACCACTCAGTGGGTGAGCGGGGCCAAGGTCTTGGTGGTGGGTACCTTTTGTCCAAGGCTTTCAACGGGTTTGTTTCAGTTTGACCCTTTTGTCGTAATTTACATTTCTAGCGAGGTCATAATACGATAAACACTGGTTTCGTTCAGAGCTGCTTGTCTCGTGCTTCCCGAAAGCTTGCGCGCCTTGCTTTGATTTTGGCTTTTGGTCTAAGCTCTGTAGCTAAGTAATCAAGGTTGACCTGGTTTGCCCACACTTGACACTGTCACTACAAGTTGCTAGCTCCAGTGTAGTTTCTTTGTTGGTAAGTGTGCTTCTTCCACTCACCTGTGCGATAAGAAAGCTATGTGAAATTTTCTCAGCTGTTGGTCAGTTTGGGAGCCAAGAGGATCTCCCATTTTCTCATGCAATGCATCTTCAGAGGAAACAAACTCAGTACACTGACACAATTTTTTTTTGTTTTTTGAGAGCCTACTAAATCCAGGGTCAGAGAAAGATACTTCCTGTTTTCTGAGCAGTTATTTATGAAGCCTTAAGACCTTCATAACTGCAAAGATGTCTCAAAATCTGCCGTTCTTAAGTGTTAGAATCCAAATTTGGAATAAAGATTGGTAGAATTTTTGCCCTCAAAATTCCAACATCATGCTGGGTGATTTCCAAGATAGTGAAACAATCAAGTTGAATGTGACTTTACATAAAACATCAGTTAATATTCTGGGCAGTTTATTTTTAAAGAGGAAACTGTCAGTCTTTTGACACGCTTCAAATTTAACTTACTCTTAAAAATGTCAAGGTCACACATCAAGTTTATCTCATCAATCTGTGTAGTTTTACAGTGAGGATGGGGCTGGTGAACATTATCTTAGGACTGTGAAAACATTAGTTCAGTGAATCAACAGACAAGGAAATCTGTGTCTCTGGTTTGATATTTTAGTACCTGAACATAGGTTATGATGTCTCAGTACTGTTCCATTATCTTGAAATTTTGCTATACATTGTAGAAAATCTATAGTCTTTGGGGGAGCACGTATGAATAGCATCTCCAGTGTTGGAGAAATGTCAGTTAAGAGAAATTGACTCTTCTTAGCAAGATGTCAGAGCCCTGGTGGCATGGTTGTTGAGAACTCAGCTGCTAACCAAAAGGCCACTAGTTTGGATTCACCATCCACTTCTTGGAAACCCAAAGGGGCAATTCTGCTCTGTCACAACCAACTCATTGGCGCCTAACAACACAACCAACAAGATGTCAGTGATACTGTCGCACATTAACAATGGGCAGGCTGAAGCTTCCTGCACTTGAGCTCCTCTATTTTTCCCAGAAACCACTACTAGGTGGACCACAGACCCCATAACCTTCCATCTGAAGCTTTTGTGTTGCGTTTTCTTGTCACTAGGCAATCTCTGGTCAGAGCTTGCACCTGTGTAATCAGAACCTTCTCCTGAGAGGTTATAGGGCATTGGCCATAGAAGTAGGATTTAGATTGACACATTTATTTGCCTTGTTTAAGATTTCCTGCATTCTGACTCTGAATTTATGATGGTAATCTTAGCACTTTTATTCCTGATCGTGACTGTGTGGAGGTGTGTGTGTCTAGACCCATGGATTGTTCTCAGTTTCTAAATTGTTTTTTTTGGACTTGCTTATTCTGATTTCTGAAATTTATTTTAGGTAGTGGACATCTAGATCATTTCATTAATTAATCTAGGAATATTGTGGAGAGAACAGTCAGCATGCTAGAAATTACATTTAAGTTTTAATTGCGTTTTCTCTTTCCTTAAGTATCATACATGCTTCTAATACGTTTTGTGTTGAAAGGCAGAATTTGTAAGAATAATAACATGCGTTGAGTATCTGTTGGGTACCAGGACCCATGTTCAATATTTTCAAATGAATTGTCTCCCTTCTAGCTCTCAGTAACTCACTTTAGACTGCATTTAACAGTCAGTGCTCAAAACATTTATTCATCCTTTCAGCTATATACGCATATATACAGGCTACTCTGTCACCCCCTGGGATGGGGGTTGTATTGGAAGACTGTTATGATTTCTTTCCTTCTGTTCATTGCAAAACCTGATGATCTCATGTATGCAGGGTAGGACTGGGATCTTTTGTAGGCAAATCACTAGGCCTTACTTCCAAGGTGTCAGTGTGTAAGATATCACAATTGATTCCAACACACAGCAACCCTTTTGGACAGAGTAGCTATGTCTTCCTCTCATGAAATGGCTGGTGGATTTGAACAACCAACCTTCCCAATGGCATCCAGTCTCTTTACCACCACTCAACTAAGGAGGTGGAAAAGAAGTGAAAGGCATCTATTAGACTGCTTGTAAGGTAGTGTACCAACAAGTATGTGCACACTTAAATGCTCTCGGGTGTGATTGTCAAGGAGCCTGATCTTTCCTTAAAGCAGCTATCTGAATTTACATTTCTTGTCTTTCTCCTTTCCTACCTCAACCATCTGCTCTCCCTGCTTTGGAAATCAGTTTTCTTACAGTGGATTTCCTCAACCCAGAAGACAGAAGGTGTGCACCGTGCAAAGCCCAGGTGGCAGCCTTTGAGAGTTACCAGCGGGACTTGGTATTTGGACCATTTTTATGTCAGATAAGGCTCATCCTAGTTGGTTGTTTCAGTGCTGGATGGATGTTTTCCCCATCACGAGAACTGAAGTTTGTGATTAGGAGGTAGCTGCTTGCAGACTGCAGCCCAGCTGTGTTTCTGAGAAGCAGGCAGCTGCAAAGGAAAACTCAGGCAATTAGGAGTTTGCAAGAAGAATAAAAGCTTCCTGAGCTGTTCAGGATGATATAATCAAATCCGTGTCTGTCAGTTGCTAGAATCTGATCACCAAGTTTGCCAGCGATTACATAATCTGAAACCCAGGACATGCAAAACCCATTAAAAGTACTACTTGGGAAAATGAGTGTGATACTGTACAGATTTTGAAATTGCTTTTCAAAGTCATCTGCAAATAATCAGACCTAGGGAGAAGAAGAGCCAAGCAGGAAGTGACAGGTATTTCACTCAAGAAAGAACTAGACCCTTCTGGCTTATGTCCTCTACCCTGAGAGGGTGGGAATAATAATAATTTTGATAATTTGAAGGAGATCTAGTAGGAACTCTCCCTCTGCTACTTGCAAGTGAAGAATCAATAGGTATTGTTTTCTAAAACCTCCAGCTTTGTTCAGACTCCCAAATGCAACCCCTCCGCTCCTCCTCCTCCTCGAGGGCTCCTTCCTCCAAGTGGTCACCAACTTTTTGTGGCTGATGATAGGTTTTCTTCCTTTCTCTGGCTTTTGCTGCCCACACAACATTGGCGTTAGAAAGACAGTGTAGAGAAGTTGGTCCCTGGCCTGCTTTGTATCTAAAAAGATGAAACATTTGTGCTAATTAATGCATGTACATACCAGCCCAGCAGTGTATCCTGTAACTTAGATTATTGGCTGTCCTGCACCAAAGGAATCCTGATCCACACAAGGAGCTCACTCTGTCTGTCTAAACAAAAATTTTATGTTAGCCATATTGGCAAAACACTGCCAACATGTATTTTATGTGGGGATAAAAATATGCTTGAAGGGAGTATAAATTTTATACGGATGTATAGATTTCAGAATTCACACCTGACGAATTGATAGGATGGCCAGGGAGAGCTGCATTTTCTGTTTGAAAAGGAGATGAAAATAACCCAAGGGCTGTAGACTGAGATAAAAATAAATGCGCTACATAATGTATATGATTTAATTGACAGTGTCTGTCCTGTTAGTCTTCTTTACAGACTGGAAGGAAGTGGGGTTCTAATGCCACTGGGCCCTGCTTTCAGCCAGTCCGGATGGTATCGATTCCTCACCACTGACGATTCTTCCTTTAGGTTTGTGTGATCGGGATGGTGTCAGCAGTGGGGGCATCATCCAGCTCCTCCTTCCAGCAGGACCTGCTGTCCAGCTCCTGGGACAGTGGATGGCCTCCAGTTGTCAGCACCTGCAGGGACAGCTTCAGCTATGGAGGGTCACCTCCCTCTAGGTCACACTCTTTCCCAGGATATCTCTAATTTGATGCCAGATGGATGTGGGTCTAAAAAGCCTGATTCTCTAAGCCCAATTCAGAATAACTCTAGCGACACAGTCCAGCTGAGAAACTCCCTGTGAGTCAGCCAAAGGTATCCCCTGAATCTGCAAGGCAGCCCAAGTGTTCCCTCTTCTCCCTTCCTGCTTACTTCCCTTCCCTTCTAAAAGTGTTGTTACCATAGAGAACCAAATAAGTTGCTGATAACTTGATGGGTCTCCTTGAGGGCTGAGCAGAACTTCATTTGACAGGGTTTGCAGGGCTGTGACTGTTAAGGAACTGTGACTCTTTCTAGGGTGTTCTAGATGGCCTGGAACTTTTGGTAAGGAACCACATGCTTAACCATCTGTACCATCTAGGGCCTACACGTTGCTGCAACAGGCATTCATCAGTTCAATGATTTCTACATGTACAATTATTCAGTACAAATTGAATACAAGCCACAGCTAACAGTGTAAAAACACCAGAAGACAAACTAGATAACTGACAGATCCTAAAAATTAAACCCTTGTAGTCATCAAAAGAGTTCACCAAGGAGTCAAAAAGAGAACATACAAACTGGGGAAAGATTTTTGCCTATGAAATGCCTGACAAGGGCTTAATTTGTAAGATCTGTAGTACACTTCAACACTTGAATGAGAAAAAGACAAATATTCCAAGCCAACAAATATTTTTGAGTGCCTACTATGGAAACCCTGGTCATGTGGTGGTTAAGTGCTGTGGCTGCTAACCGAAAGCTCAGCAGTTTAGATCTACCAGACATCCTTGGAAACTCTATGGAGCAGTTCTTCTCTGTCCTATAGGGGCCTATGAGTCAGAATCAACACAACAGCAGTGCATTTTTGGTATTGATGTGTACTTGGAGCCCTGGGAGTATAGAGCTTAATAGCTATGGCTGCTAACAAAAAGATCAACAGTTCAAATCCATCAGCTGCCCCTTGGAAACCCTGTGAGGGCAGTTCTCCTCTGTCCTGTAGGGTTGCTATGAGTTGAAACTGACTCATTGGCGACAGGTTTTTGTGGGGGTTGTTACTGTGCACGAAATGTTGTTCTTGGGTGCTTTCTACAGATGATCAGATTTAGGTAATGCAGAGTGTCTTAGCTCAGCCTTTCTTGGGATTCATAATCTGAGTGTGTGCTGTACTGAGTGGTGTAGTATCTGTATCTGATGGCATGAAGGGAAGTGTGTAATGGGAAAAAAAAATAAGACAGTTAAGCTTTTGTGCTTAGGTGACTGGAGTTCGAGGCAGAGAATGGTTAATATGAGGACATTCCGCCAAGAGAAGGAACAGACTATTGTAGCTAGAAGTATGGGATCTACACACAGGCTGCTTGGAATCGAGATATAGTTGTACCACTTATTTGCTGAGTGACCTTGGGCAACTGACTCAACTTCTTTGCATTTCTGTTGCTTTATATGCAAAATGGACTTATTTCTTGGGTGCTGATAGAAAGAATTAACATGCTGCTGACTGAAAGGTTGGAGTCTACCCTACAGTGCCTCACAAGAAAGGCCTGGTGTTAAATTTCAGAAAACTCAACCATTAAAAATTTTGTGGAACACAGTCTGACACATGTGGTGGCCATCTCTGGTCCGTGTCATCTTGAAAACAACTAGATAAAAAGTCTTCGCCTCACTGGGTTTTCAAAAGAATGAAAAATGTCAATACATGCAAAGTAGTCAGAACAATGCCTGATATATAATAAGCACCCCCATGAATATTAACTAGTGATATTATGATGTCTGTTGCCCATGTTGGCCATGGTAACCAATTTTCTTAGCTTCTGAGGAGCTGAAGATGACAGACTGAAGCTGTAGGAGTTGTTTTTAGAAGGGGCTTTGTGAGCACATGTAGTGGTAATGTCGTTTTGTTAACAAAATACAGGGCAGACCTGGGGACAGGGGCTCCTTCCCCTGTGTACACCATCAGGTGCCGTGTTGTGTCTTGCTGGTTGGGAAGCCTGGTGAACGCTAGTAAATAGTCCCCTGAGCAGGGAAGCTGTTCTTGCCTCTGGAATCTGTACCAGGAAGTCAGGGACGGAGGCAGAGGCAAATACTCACTTGTGGCCACCTCTCAGACTGAAATGAACCTGCTGTAACTAGATTTCTCATCCCTTCCAAAGCTCCCCTCAAATGCCTTCCACGCCATGTATGTAATGTGATGTAATGAGGCCCAGGGTGTTGGGTGGGTTTCAGAAGGCTAACAGGACCCATTGGCCCACAAACTGCTGCAGGGAGATCAGATGCCTGGCTGAATGGTTCTTTGCTCAGTGGGCACCAGACGCAGTGTGAGGAATATTAGGCCTTCCCTAATGGGAGCCTCTCTCTTGAGATCAGTGCTTCCTGGAAGGCCTCTACTCTAGGTGCCTGGCCATAAAGAGATTAGTCAGATAAGGGGAGATGCGCAAAACTCAGAATGCAGAAAATGTAGGGGTTAATAAGTGTTCATTTTAAACACGCATCTTGCCCAAATGAAATAAGTGTTCATTTTTATGCAAATACTGTACACCTTCTCAGTTCTTTTATGGGCCCCACCACCTTCCATGCAAGGCACTCTTATAAGCTCCCCACCAATCTTCTTCCACATGTTACTGTTAAAGATAAATAAATAGCACAATGCACAAAAATACCTCTTCAGGTAGACAAACTCAGAAGCTGCATGATTTTTGTGTAAACATGTTACCAGGAACCTAAGCACAGTTCGTGCCATCTTCCCCAAATAGCGAATCCTGTAGATAGGGATGAGATGAGAAACACTATGTTTATTGTGTACTGGTAGACAAAGAAACTGAGAGGATTATTCCTCCCAAATCTACCTCCCTGAAATCAAGACTAGGTGGAGGTTTTATAGAAAAAAGGGAAAAAGTTAGTTTTATGAGTCCTAGGATTCTGAAGTCAGTGAATTCTTGTTTGAGTCGTCACAGTGGTCTCCTCCCAAAGGTGTTTATATCTTAATTGGTATTTGGGGGCTGGAGGTGGTCTGGACATCATATAAGTTGCCTGTCACAAGTCAGATTACTTTGTTTTTCTTCTGTGGTTTTTAGATTATTGTCACTTGTTTTTCTGCAGTCTTAAAGAAAGTGTAAATTAGTCCTAAAACTTTAGAGAAACTGAAGAAGACAGTGGACTCCTGCTTAGAGAGAGAATTAAGAAATAAAATGGTGCAGCTTATGCTCAAGATGTGGCCACTTATTTCACTCTGCCTGTTCCAAAAATACAGTACTGTATCTAGAGAAAGCCAGCTCAGTTGGAAGAAGCAAATGTTATTGGCAGCAAGTCGATCACATGCTGCACAACCCACTTTATCGGCAGCTACAGACTGCTTAAAAGTATTTCTTTTGGCTTAATGTGATGTTGGATTATTGAACTTTTTGTTAAATATTTATTAACAATTATTAACAATTCAAAAATATCAATAAGTGGTTCACCAATTTATTTGTCTTCTTTTATTATGATTAAGTGAAAGTATACAACCCAAATGAATTCTGCATGCCCACCCATCTGAAGCTCCATCTGCTGTCCTTCACTGTCTGACAGCACGTTCCTCCTTTTCAGTATGTACTTCTAGTATCCTCTTAATGAACACCTGTCCCCTCCTCTCTACCCTCTCCTCTCCTCTCTACAAAGAAGCCAATAGGATAGCCTCCTATAAATGTATAAACTCATAAAATACACAAAGCATATGCTCCCACTGTGTCCCCGAGTCCAATCCATTGTTGTCTGAAGAGTTGACCTCAGTACTGGTTTCCGGTCAGGGACAGCACCGAGTCTAGGAGTCTTGTTCCCATAGGACCCTCCAGGTTGTCAGGCCTTGTCTTTCAGAAGAGTTCTTGTACTGCCCACCTCTTTTTCTTGTGTTGCCTCAGAGGCTATATATTGTGTCCCCCATCACAGCTGGCTTTGGTGGCTGAGCACTAAGTGGTTGTTCTGGTTTCATACTGATACAGTGTCCCATTCGTATCAGTTCTTCTGTCTCCTGAGTTCTCTATTCCTCGTGTCCTTGATGTTCTTGACTGTTTTCTATTCGAGATGGGTTGAGATCATTTGGTTTACTGCAGATAACAGCTTGCTAGCTTTTAAGACCCCGGGCACCATTCACCAATGTGGGGTGCAGAAAACTCTCAGCTAGGGAGTAGCTATGCCAATTGACTTCTAGTCCCCTGAAAACACAGTCCCCAGCCCCCACTCCTGTTACTCTCTCCTTAGAAATACTGTGTTCAATTTAGAAAACCTTCCAGTTCATAGTGTAGTCTAGCTATGCTGATTGATCTGCTGTCTACTGCATGCTGTCACTCCCTTGACCTACCCAAATTCCTCTTGAATGTCTAATCTGTAAACATCCTTCTCCTTCCCTCTCTCCCCACACTTGTAGCCATCAGAGAGTGTTTTCTTCTGTACTTAAGTCCATTTTTAAGTCCTTGTAGGAGAGGTCTCATACAGTACTTGTCCTTTTGCAGAGGAACTGATTTCTCTCAGGCTAATGTCCTTTAGTTGATGCCAGATTATAAGATGCTTTCTAAAATAATCATTGTCATTTATCACTGCATAGTGTTCCATTGAGTATACCTACTATAGCTTCTTTATCCATTCATCTCTTGGGCGGCACCTAGGTTGATTCCATTTTGTTGCTATTGTGGATAGTGTTGCAACAAAGATTCGTGTGCATGTATCCGTTTGTGTGACTGTCTTTATTTCTGTAGGGTATATTCCAAACAGTGGGATTGGTGGATCATACAGTATATTTGTAGCTTTTTAAGGAAGCACCAGATTGCTTTCCAAACAGTTTGTAAAATTTTGCAATCCCACCAGCAGTGTAGGAGTGTTCCGATCTCTTCACAGCCTCTCCTACTTCTGTTGATTTGTGTTTTTTTTGGATTATGGTAAACCTTATTGGGGGAAGATAGCGCCTCACTGTAGTTTTGATTTGGATTTCTCTGATAGCTAATGATTGTGTGTCTCATGTGCCTTTTTGCTGCCCGGATGTGTTCTTTGGTGAAGTCTCTGTCCAGCTACTTTGCGCATCGCTTAATTGGGTTATTTCCCTTTTTCTTGCTGACATTTTGCAGTACCTTGTAGATTATTCAAATCAGGTGTCAATGTGACATGTAGATGTCAAATATTTTTTACCATTCTGTAGGTAGTCTTTTAACTCTCTTGACAAAGTCCTTAGAGGAGAAAAAGTGTTTGACTCATAGTAGTTCCCATTTATCTGTTTTCTGCTGTTCACACATAGTTGGTGAGATTGTGTAGTCTAAGCCATGTATTAGAGCTTCCATTATTGACCCTATTCTTTCTTGTATGATCTTAATTCTTTTAGGTTTAATATTTAAGTCTTTGATCATTTTTTATTTTTTTTATTGTGATTAAGTGAAAGTGTACAATGCTAATTAAATTTGCATTCCCACCTATCTGCAGCTCATTTTGCTGTCTGGGCTCAGTGAAAGGACACTTCCCCTTCATTCTATTCTTGTATTATCCTTTTAACAATCTCTGGGCTCCTTCTGTCCACTCTCTCATCTACCATCCAGAAAAAGCCTGGTAGGACATCATCCTATAAGTGCATAGAACCATAAACACACCATAGGGGCACATTGTATCCCCAAGGCCAGTCCACTTTGGTCTGAGAAGTTCACCTCAATAGTGTTTTGTGGACAGGAGCAGTAGCAGGTCTAAAGGCCATGTTTCGCAGGGACCCCCAGCTTGTGGGAACATCAGCTATGGTCTTTTAGTCGAGTTCTTGAGGTGCACCCCTCTTTTTGTCGTGTTGCCACAGGTATTCAACATTATGTGCCCCATCACAACTATCTTTGGTGGTGGCCAGGCAGCATCTTGTCCTTCTGGTCACATGTTGATACAGTCACTCATTCACATGTGTCCTTCTGTCTCCTAGGCTCTTTTTACCTCATGTCTTTGTTGTTTTCTATAATCATCAGTTTCAGATGAGTTGGGACCATTTGATGTACCTGAGATAGCTGCTTGATAGCTTTAAGTCTCCAAGGTCGTTGATCCATTATGAGTTTTGTGTAAAGTTTGAGGTAAGTTTCTGTTTTTCACAGATGGCTATCAAATTTTGCGAACACCATTTGTTAAACAGACTATTTCCATTCTGGCTTACAACCTTTGGGCCTTTGTCGACTATCAGCTGTTTATAAGAGGATGCTGGCATCTCTGGAGTCTGACTCTGTTCCATTGGTCTGTGTGTCTTTTTTTGTGCCAGTAGTAGGCTGTTTTGACTACCATGGCAGTGTCGTAGGTTCTAATGTCTGGCAGTGTGCAGCCTCCCACTGTGTTTGTCTTCCTCACTAGTGCTGTATTTATATCGTGTTTCTTCTCTTTCCAAAGAAAGTTGGTGATTTGTTTCTCCACATCATTAAAAAATGACAGTAGAATTTCTATTGGGATTTCACTGTATATGCAGATCACTTTGTGTAAAATAGACATTTTCAAAATTTTAAGTCTTTCTATCCATCAGCAGGGTAGGTTTCTCCATTTACGTAAGTGTCTTGGTTTCTTGCCCTAAGGTCTTGTAGTTCTTTTTGTATGTCCACTGCCACTGAGTTCATTCCAACTAATAGCAGGCTTGTAGTTCAGAGTAGAACTGTCCCGCAGTGTTTCCAAGGACTGCCTTGTGGATTTGAACTACTTGCCTTTTGGATAGCAGCTGTAGCACTTATCCACTGTGCCACCAGGTCTCTATTTCTCTAATTAGATTTATTCTTCAGTATTTTATCTCCTTAGGGGCTATAGTTAATTACAATGATTTGGTGATTTCCTCTTTGATGATTTCTTCGTTGTTGTAATGGAATGCTACCTATTTGCATGTGTTGCTTGTATACTGATATTTTGGTGAGCTCTTCTCTTAGTTCAGTAGTTTTTTTATGAGTTCTTTAGGGTTCTCTGTGTATACAACCATATCATCTGCAAATATGGGTATTTTTACTTTTTCTTTGCTACTGCAGATGCCCTTTATTTGTTTGTCTTTTCTGATTGCTCTGGCCAGTACCTCTAGCACAATGTTGACTAGCAGTGATGTCAGTGGGCATCCTTTTCTAGGTCTTATTTTCAGGGGGGAATTTTTTGAGTCTCTTTCCATTCAGAATGATGTAGGTGGTTGGTTTTGTTTGGATACCCCTTAATACACTGAGGAATTTCCCTTCTATTCATATTTTGCTGAGAGTTTTTTAACAGGAATTTGTGTTGAACTTTGTCAAATGACTTTTCTGCATTAATTGACAAAATCAGATGGTTCTTAGGCTTTATGTTATTTATGTGGTGAACACATTAAGTGTTTTTTCTGATGTCGAACCAGCCCTGCAATCCTGGTATGAATCCAACTTGGTCATGAAGAGTTATTTTTTTGCTATATTGTTGAATTCTATTGGTTAGGATTTTGTTGAAGATATTTGCTTCTAGGTTCCTGAGTCATACTGGTCCGTAATTTTCTTTCTTTGTGGGATCTTTCCTGGGCTTTGGTATCAGGGTGATGCTGACTTCATGGAGTGAATTTGGGAGTATTCCATCCTTTTCTATGGTTTGAAATAGCCTCAGTAGTATCGGAATTAACTCCTCTCTAAAAGCTTCATGAATTCTCCAGTGGAGCCATCTGGGTCAGGACTTTTTGGTTGGTAGTTGTTGATTACTTTTTCAATCTCTTCTGTCATGATGGGTTATTAAGTTGTTCTACTTCTCCTTGTGATAATTTTGGTAGGTGATATAAATCTAGAATTTGTCCATTTCCTCTAGATTTTTAAATCTGTTAGAGTATAATTTCTCATAGTATTTGTTATGATACTTACGATTTTAGTTGAGTCTGTGGTAACATCTCCCTTCTCATTTCTTATTTGAGTTATTTGTTTCCTCTCGTTTTTCTTTTGTAAGTTTTGGCAAGTGTTTATCAATTTTGTTGATCTTTTCAAAATAACTTTTGATTTTATTAATTCTTTGGGTTTTGTTAATTCTGTCAATTGTTTTTCTATTCTTTAATTCATTTAATTCTGGCCTACTTTTATTATCTGTTTTCTTCTGGTTCCTGAGGGGTTCTTTTGTTGTTCTCTTTCTACTTGTTCAAGTTGTGGGGTTAATTCTTTAGGCCATTTCTTCATTCCAGATGTGTATATTTATAGAGATGAATTGTCCTCTGAGCCCTTATTTTGCTGTAGCCCATAGGTTATGGTAGGATGTGTTTTTATTCCATGAATGTCCTTATGGTATCTTTGATTTATGGTCTGAGAAGATGTTTTACAGTAATTCAGTGGTAAGGATTTGGTTGAGACTTGCTTTATGACCTAACATGTGGTCTACTGTGGAGAATGTTCCATGTGCATTGGAAAAGAAAATATAGTCATGAGTTGTTGGGTAAAAACTTCTGTATATGTCGATGAGGTCTAGTTTTCATATTGTCACAATAAGATCTTCTATATCTTTATTGATCTTTTTTTCTTCATGATTTGTCCATCACTGAAAGTGTTGTGTTGAAGTCTCCTACTATTACTGTGCAGTCATCTATCTCAGTTTTCAATGTTGTCAGCATGTTTTTGGTGTTTTTAGATGCTCTGGGATTGGGTGCATAAAAATTTAATACTGTTATACTTGGCTGGCTTTGGCTGCTTATGCATTGAACCTATAAGCAATAAATAGTGACCATCCTTGTTCTCAGTGGAGGATTTTACATTAAAGTCTATTTTATCTGAGATCAGTATTGGCAGTCCTGCTCTTCATGTATATTTTTTCATTGTTTTGTTTTCAGTTTGTTCGTATCTTTGAGTTGTTTTCCTGCAAGCAGCAGATAGATGGCCAAGTGCCGAATCCCACTTGTTACTCTCTGCCTTTTATTGGAGTTTTCAATTCATTTACATTCAGTGTAATTATTGATAGGTATGTTTTTAGTGCTATCATTTTGATGTCTTTAATTTTGTGTTATTGGCATTTTCTGTATTCAAGTTAATATTCTCTTTTGGGTCATTTTTCTTTATGCATTTTCTTATCATCTGTTTTAATGTTGGTTTTATGTGTGTTCAGACTTCTGTGGTATGATTCTCCTTTTGATATGTAGCAGTGTTAGTTTGCTTTGCTGCTACCCCCTTTGATCCCCCTTAATGTTCTAAGTTTCAACCAATCTTTAACTTCTGTATATCTTCTTGATTTCCTCTCTGTCTGAAAGAGTTGTAGTTACTGTAATGTATCACTCTTTATAGTGTGATGATGTTGTTTACATGTTAAGATCTCTAGTTTTGTACTTGTCATATTTTAGCTTTGATTGAGCTTTGTGACTTTCCTGAGTAGGACTCTGGATGCTGTGTCCTGTATTGCACCATTGAGTATACATCTGATGCTATTTATTTTGTAAATGAAGAGCTTCTTTCAATAATTATTGTAGTTTTTGATTGGTTGTGCAAAGTTACTAAGTTTCAGGTTATCTGAGAATATCTTAATTGCACTGTCATATTTGAGAGACATTTTTGCAGGATATGTTATTGTTGTTTGTAAATTTTTCTTGTTCAAGGTTTTGTATGTGTCAGCCAATTCCTTTCTTGCCAACATGATTTCTGCTGAGAAGGCAGAGGAAAGCCTACAGGGCTTTCTTTTTTACATTAGTTTTGCTTTAAGCCTAGCTGCTTTTAAGGGCCTTTGTTTATGTTGTACTTTGTTGAGTTTGATTATAGTATGTCTTGGTGTCTTTGTTTTGGGGTCTACCTTCTGTAGTATATGGGAAGCATCTTGAATATCTATGCTGTGTTCTTTCATGATGTCAGGAAAGTTTTCTGTCAGAACCTCTTCAACAATTCTCTCTGTATTTCCCACTGTTTCTTCTTGTTCAGGAATTCTAGTTATTCATAGATTATTCCTCTTAATAGAGTCCCATATTCTTCTTAATGATTCTCTATTTTTCTTGTTTCTTTTTATCTGATTTTTCTTCATAAATGCTGGTGTCAGTTACTTCATTGTCAGTCTCAGTGATTCTGAATTCCTTTTCCTGAATCCTGCTCTTTTTTCTTTCCATGGAATTGTTTAACTCTGTCATTTTATTATTAATCTGCTGGGTTTAAGATCATTGATGTTCTAGCAGTTCATATAACTTAATTTTTCATTATATTCTGTTACACTTTGTTTAATCTCTAGAAGGGCTCTGTACATAATTCTTAAGTATTCTACGTCTGATAATTTCTGAAAAGCTTCCTCTTGTTGGAAGTTTTTTGATTCTTTATTCTTGGAATTTTACCCAGTCATGGTGATCTGTTTGTTTAAATGGTTACATATTGATTGTTTTCTTTGTGTCTTCAAAAAGCTGTTCACTTTCTCTGGTATTACACTAACTGGAGCAATGATGATGTTCTAAGAAGGGAGTGAATAAGGGCACTCCTAGACATGACTGCCAGTTGCTACTGTGTTCTTTAGGTGTGTATGACTTATGTACTCTTCTGCAATAACAGAGATACTGTCAGGCCATGCTGTGCTTCTTGGCTTGGCAGCTGGCCTTAGCTCAGTCCTCAAGGGTGGAAGGCACTACCTCCTGGCTGATAAAGATGATAACCTACTTGTGGTGACTCTGTGGTGTCATGCCAGTTTAGTCTATGTTGGAGATCAGGGAAGGGAGGAGAGAAGGATGCCTCCAATCTTGGCCATGAGAGGCTGCTATGATCTCCAGATGTGCTTACCTTAAAAATTGCTTTTCTGTGTAGAGAGGCACTGTCCAGCAGAAGCCAGGTGGAGGTGGGCCCTTTTGGGTGGTAGGCCTCACCTCCTTGGTGGCAATGATGGCGCCCTTCTTATGGAATCTCTTGAGGGCCAAGGTCCAAATGGTGTCACCACATTTGGCCACCAATCACCTCTGCTTTCTGTAGGTGCACTTATCTTAAAAACTGCTATTCTGCTGAGAGAGGCATTGACCATTTGGCAGTTGAGAGTATTTGGGCCCTTAGGGGTAGCAGGCCATGCCTCCTGGGTGATAAATGTAGCACCCTGCTGTAGTGTCTCTCAGAGTTTGTCAGCAGATGCCCTAATGTGGCTCAGTGAAGGGATGTGGAAATGGCACCATTCCACTCAGCCGTCAGTTACCATTGTATTCTCTAGTTGTGCTTATGTTGAAAACTGCTTTGATGCTGAGAGGTGTTGATGAGGAACAGCTGATAACAGCCAGTCCCTCAGATGTGGCAGGTCCTGCATTCTAGCTAACAAAGGTGGTACCCTACTTCTGTGTCTCTCAAGTCTGTCAGTAGTCACTATGACAAAGCTCATAAAAGGGAGAGGTTAGGGAACTGCCACACTCAGTTGCCTGCCAGCACTATGTTCTCTTGGAACAGTTGTCTTTAAAACAGGTTTTATGCTGGGAGAAGCACTGTCTAGACAGGCACTGTTGCTCAGTATGGCAGTTAGCACCAGTCGAGTCCTCAGGCGTTACTCACTCTGCAACTAAACTGATGAAGATGGTGTCCTGTCTGAGTGGCCTCTCCTGCAGTAAGAAGTATGTATGGTGCAGCTCAGAGAAGAGAGGGGAGAAGGGTACCACCCCACTTGGTCACCATCTGTCACTATGTTCTCTAGGTATGATTGTCTTAAGAATAGCTTTTCTCTTGCAAGAAGCCCTGTCCAGAAAGGCACTGTTGCTCAGCATGGCAGTTAGCCTGGGCTGCTGTGCTTCTCAGCTGAGAAAGATGGCATCCTGCCTGACCTGTCTCTGCTGCAGTGAGTCAGCAGTGTCTATGGTGTAGCCCAGAGAAGAGAGGGGTATAGGGCATTGGCTCCCTCGGTCACCAGCTGCTGCTGTGTTACTAGATGTTGTTGTCCAAAGCCAGCCTCTCTGTTTGGGGATGCACTCTTTAGATAGGCATTGCAGCTAAACACAGTGACTGACAAATGCCAGTTTCTCAAGTTCACCAGTCCCCATCCCAGCCCCAGACTCTCAGTTAACAAAGAAGTCATTCATTCCTGTAATGCTCTTAGTCGCTGCACCAGCAGAAAGAGGACTCACTGTGCTGCTCTTTTGCGTGCGACAGGATATTTTCTCAGTTCCTGTCACTCAGTGTGATCTCACAACCTTTTGCCTGATCTTTGGACTCCCAGAATGTCCTCACTGTACTGTTAAATTATGTCTGTAGGCCTTAGTTGTCAGAGGAAATCAAGCATATGTGTGTTTGTCTGCCATCTTGGTCCCTCCTCTTTGTCTTACTCTTAAATAATCTTTTTCCCTTTCTGTCAACTTCTTGTCTCAGAATCATCATTAATATGTTTCTGCAAACATTGGGAGTTAAGCTTCATTCCTATTACCCACCATTACAAACTTCAGTTGCTCCTGTGTGCCTTCACAATGGTAAACTTGAAAGAGATTACAAACAATCAAGGGATGCTAAAGATCTTTGGATTTTCCTTTGAATTAGAATGCTTAAAAGTTGCTGTGTAAGGACTCTGCAATGAGCGTGAACATAAATGAAGTCCTTTGGTATACATAGCCAGTCATTTTTTGGTGATTTTGAGCCCTGACTGGAAGGAATGAATAGGTAATCCAAAGCCAAAGCACCACCACCACAACATTGAATGTTATTAACAACAGTCATAATAATGAAAGCAAAAAAAGAAAAGTCATAATAATGAAAGGAAAAGTAAGGCTGGCATAGATAGTGCCATGTGGTATAGAATCTAGAAAGTATTTCATTTGATATGAGTGTATTTTATAGTCAGTAGTCAAACCAAAACTGAAACCTCACTGTCATAACAATAATATTAAGGATGTTGACACACTGTGTTGTCTTCCTCAGAAGTTTAACCATCAAAATGTGTGATTTCCATGTCCAAATGAAAAAGCCATCTGTTATCTTAATTTTAGAGGTGTTGACTTTGTGATCTGCAGTGACCTTCACCTGTATCCACTCCTACCCCCAACCGCCATGGCCTTTTCTTAGATATGCCATCCTGTAGAACTTCAGCATGTATAAGGCATCACGGATGTTCTGCTTTCCTATGTCAGTAATGTACCTTTCCATTTTTCTTACTTTGCCTGCATCGTGTCCTCCAGTTTTATGTTCTCTTACTCTGTTGTCTTCTTCTAACCTTTTTTCTTTCTACCACTTTGTGTTATAGTCCCTTGCACCACTAACTAAGCATCAACAATATCCAGTATTTTTCTTCTCCATTCCTACAACCTTTGTAGCTGAATGTTGCTGGTATAAAGTGCCCATCCCTGAAGATGAGTGCACTGAAGTTTCAAGGCCTCAAAACTTACCTTAATTCTTAGTGCTGCTCATAAATCTTAATACTTTTGTCTCCTTTTGGTACCCTTTTTCACTTACTGTAGGAATTCTTCAAAGTTTCACTGTATTCTTTAAACCTCTTTGTATTCAGTGACCAATGGCTGTTGTGTTGATTCTGATTCGTTGTGAATTGGAGTGTGTGAGAGAACTGTGCTCCGTAGGGTTTTCAATGACTGTGAACTTTCAGAAGTAGATTATCTACCCTTTCTTCCAAGGTGCTTCTTAGCAGCCTCAGAATCCAAGCCTCTCAGTTAATATGTAAGCATGTTAACTGTTGGTACCAACCAGAGGATCCTTAAGGCTCTTGTTTTTAGCTGTTGTTGAGTCAACCTTTGAATCATAGCAACCCTATGTAATAGAGTAGAATGGCTCTGTAGGATTTTCTAGGCTGTTATATATACAAGATTAGATCATCAAGCCCTTGACCTATAGAACTGTTGGGTTAGTTTGGACTGCCAAACTTTGGGTTACCTGTTGAGTGCTCAACCTGTACGCTATTGGGCTTCCCCATGTACATGCTATATACTGTATTTTTAAATAAATACTTTGATTATTATATGTCTGCACATATTATTTTCTAATACATTAAAAAATTAAATGATGCAACCACAAATATAAGGCACATAAAATGTTATAATGCACAATCATATCTACCTAGTGTCGCTGTAACAGAAGAATCTTCAAGTGGATGGCTTTAACAAAGAAATAATGATTCTCTTACAATTTAGGAAGCTAGAAGTCTAAACTCAGGGCACCAACTCTAGGGAAGCGTTTTTTCTCTTAGTATCACGGAATATTATTGCTTAGCTTTCTGAAGAGTTTGTACTATTCTGTAAGTCTGGGTTCTGAGTTGCAAGCAAAGAAACAAACTGGGGTTAATTAAAGTAAAGGGACCATTTGCAAAGGATATCAGAGACACATACAATTGAAGAGCCTGGGAAATTAGCTTTACAAAGATGAGAAGCTAAAGAAACTCTAGGTAATATAGTTACATTGTGTCATAGCAGGAGTAGTCTAGGGGGATACTACTGCTGTACCCACTACTGCTATAATTCATGACTTTTATTTTCTAGAATCTTTTATTAAAAATGCAGACCCCTGATAGAATAGGTAATTGACTGAGCTTGTTCCATCCTTATTCTCTGATTATATCAGGGAGCTGGTAGATGAAAACTCTGGGTTCCTGGGTATTTATAATGCTACTCAGGCAGGGAGAGCTGAAACTGAGACCTATTCTCCTCTCAGTACCATACACAATGGATAATAAATGTGTTATTTTGGGGGAGGGGGAAACCCGGAGATAGATTTTGGCTGCCCCCCAAATCTCCTTCTCTTTGGAACCTACTGTCAACAGGCTTTTGTCCTTATCACACCACTAAGATGGTTCATCCAAGTAATGGTCAATCACCAAATCCAGTGGTTCATTCTGAGTTCTCATCTCATTTGTCTTATTGGCACCATTTCTTCCAGTCGATCATTTTCTCCTGCTCAAAATACTTTGTTCACTTGACTAGCAAAAAAATTCTCCCTTTTTTCTGTTTAGTCACTTAGTAGCCATTGTCTATCCTGGTTCTTTCTCTTCTCTGTGATTTCTAGTTGTTGGAGTCTGCAAGGAGTCCTTGGACTGCTTCAGTATCTATGTTCATATCCCGTTTCATGAATGGAAATACCATCTTTGTCTAACTACTCCTACCTTTATATTCTTCACTCAGACTCTTCCCTGAAGGCTGGACTCAAATAGCTAGCCACCTAATATTAACTTTAAATGAGATTTCTAGAAATCATTTCAAAGTTACCGTATTCAAAACTCACCTTCTGATGTAGCTTCTTATGCATTTTTCTTGTTTAAGTAATGGGCAATTCCAATTTTCTAGTTGTTCATGCTGATGACTTTGGTGTCAACTTTAATGACTCTTCTGCTCTCATACATGAAATCTGATTTATCATGAATTCTTATTTTATTTACATGAAAAATATATCCAGAATCTGAGTGCCTCTCCCACAACCATCTGAGCTCGGTTATTGTTGTTATTTGCCATCCAGTTGATTTGTACTCATGGTGGCCCCACACATGCAGAGTAGAACTGTTCCATAAGATTTTCAAGATGGTATCCTTTAGGAATGAAATCACCAGGCTTTACTTCCAGGGATTCTCTGGGTGGGTTTGAACCACCAACCTTTTGGTTAGTAGTCTAATAGTTAACCATTTGTGTAACCCAAGAACTCGTAGCTTGGCCCCAAACACTATCAGTTGTCACTTAGATTATTTTAAAAGCCCATGAATTGATCTCTCTTCCATTCTTGCATCTGTGTCATACTGATCTCCTTTATAACAGCAAATTTAACCCTGTTCGAACTGAAGTCTAGTATCACTAGGCTCTAAATCTGTCAGTGGGAGAACTGTTTGGCTTTAGCTTGTCGTAGAACACTGACCTATGGCATCTCAGAAAAAAGGCCTTCTAAAAGTTCACAACTGTTGAAAACCCTTACGGGATACAGTTCTTCTCTGCAACACTTAGTGTCACCATGAGTTGTTTTGTGGTTTGCGAAAGTCTTTAGCCAAGTTGGTATACGGAATACTTGCTATTTAACAAATCTGTTACTTAGGAAATGGAAAACAGTTCTCAACATGTCAGCTGAACTACAGATGATAGATGTCACGAAGTCCTTTCCAACTCATAGTAATGCTGTAGGGTAGAACAGACTTGCCCCACAGTGTTTCAAAGGAGCTGCTGGTAGATTTGAACTGCCAATCTTTTGGTTAGCAGGTGTGCTCTTTACTACTATACCACCAGGGCCCCAGAAGGGGTGATATTATTCTGTGTAACATTTGTCAGAGACGGGAAGGAATATACAAAGCAATGGAAAACAGACTCCTCTGATATGACTTGGGGAAGTGAAATATGTTATATGTAAGAGGCCAAGAGGTGGAAGAGAAAGAGACCTTAGCAGAAATAGAGGTTATGGAAACTGTATAAACAGAATCATTACCAACTAATTAGAAAATTCTGAGAATGCAGAGTTTATGTCTGTTTGTACTCTGGATTCAGTTTGCATCTTGAAATAGAATGTATTGCTGTGGAAAATGTCACAGAGGTCACGGACATCCAGATGAATAATTTGAGAAAAACTGGCTGAAGTTTTGCTGAATTTAGAGCACTGACAAAAGTGAAGTGGGATCTTTATATTCTGAGTTTGCATGTATACAAGCAAGTAACAGGACTAGAGAGAAGTTCTGCAGATCCCCAGAGTAGCCACAGTTATTGGCTGGCGTGAACAGGGAGATGAAGGCAGTGGAGTCTTCTAATGGAGGTGTTTAATGAACTGCCTCACTGGAGAACTGAGTTTGAATTTAGCAGACATGCCCCTTATTGGATGGCATGCACATAGCTGAAAGGAAGAAAATGGTCCTCGTGTCCAGTCTCCTGGCAGCAGGGACATTTGAGAGTGCGGGTGGGTGACTAGATGGTAAATAGAGTAGCAGTTATTGGAACAAACGGTTTCAGTAGCTTAGCAAATTAAGTGTAGGGCTGAAAAAAGAAATGGACTAGATCATTTGTGACACAATGCTGTGATTTTAATCAGGATATTACCAGTCTATGTGTTCACGTTAGTAAAAGAAAAAGCTAGGAACTGCTTTCTTCTTTTTGATTTATAATACAACCCAAATTGGTTTCTGAATAAAATCACCAAAGAGGCAAGCCTGATCAGATTAATATTGAGGTCATTTACTGACATCAGGAAAAATATTGCTAATTGTTTCCTAGTATAGTATCAGTGGGAGAGAGAAACCTTGGGGATGATTACCTTCAATGAAGGGAAGGCCACTGAGTTTAAAGTGACAGCTTCATTCTTTGTCTTCAGCAATCAACCGAAGACCACATGGTGGCAGAGGCTGGCAGATATCTGTAGTGAAGAAAGTAGGAACTGGGAGAAAAATTTTGTACTGATAATGGTACTGACTGGTACAACTCAATCCAATACATATTTATTGAGCATCTGCTGTGTGATAGGCATCAAGTTCAAGGCTCCAGGGGATTCAGAAATGACTGTGTTCTTGCCTCAGGCTGCTTGCAGTTATTCTAATGGTAGGGTTGACAACAGAAATACTTGCATTGGTCATTTAGAAGCATAGCTGATTACCACTGTGTGGGCTAAGAGCAGGAGATAACTTGCAGAGAAGAAGGATTTACATCCACTGGTTTAGCTTGGGGTCCTTTGGGGCTGTCGGGAAGACAGTAATGAGGAAGCATTTCACAGAGGCATCTGCCCTAGTGGTGCAAATGGTTAAGGGCTCAGCTGGTAATCAGAAGGTTGGCGGTTCAAATCCTGCCAGTGGCTCCGTTGGAGAAAGACCATGGTGATCTGCTCCCATAAAGACTGCAGCCTAGTGAACTCCTATGAGGCGGTTCTGTTTTGTCACACAAGGTTGCCTTGATTTTGAGTAGACTAATCGGCACCCAACAATGCTATGTGCCTGGACCGCTGGGATGGCAGAGAGACCCTAGGGAGATATGCAGACAGGTTGTTGTTTGTAAGGGATCCAGGGGGTCTAGAATGGCTAGACTTTGAATAGGTCTGGACATGTTGTTTTTCAGATTGGGCTGCCCTCTTGCTTTTTACTGGGTTCAGAAGCTGCCACCTGACTCACTGCTGGCTTGTTTCCCTAGAGGCCTTTGTGAGGGTTGTTGGCTCCACTCCTTCCCAGGCCCACCCTGCACTGTTGTGACCTCAGGCTGCTGGTCCCACAAATACTGGATGTCTAAGGTTTACCCTGTATGATAGAAGTGTAAAAAGTGTGAGCATTTCAGCAACATAAGGCAAAAAAAATACCAACCGTAGCCTTTGTCATTGAGTCATTTGTAACTCATGGCAACCCTGTGTGTTCGGACAGCTGCTCCATAACATTTTCTTGGCTTTAATCTCTATGGAAGCATATCACCAGGCCTTTCTTCCATGGCACTGCTTGGAGATTCAAACTGTCAAGATTATGTTAGTAATTGTGTACAAAGCATTTGTGCCACCTAGGAACCAGCACTGTAAATTACTGTGTGAACCCTCAACCAAACCCACTGCCAGTGAGTCGATTCCAACTCATAGCGACCCTACAGGACAGAGCAGAACTGCTTTATAGAGTTTCTAAGGAGAGCCTGGTATTTTGAACTGCTGACCTTTTATTTAGCAGTCACAACACTTAACCACTTTGCCACTAGGGTTTCCAATTATTGTATAGTCTTAGGAAATGACTTTTATGTATTTAGTAAAGCAGAGCTGCTAATAAGCAGCTGGACTGGCCAAATGATGTGCCTTACGTTGTTTAATATGTGTTGTAATGTGGTCATTATCTGTAGAACAGGCCCAGCGAAGTGTTTGCTACATAATAGGTAAGGGAAATGGATCTCCGGGTGACACAAACAATTAAATGTTGCTCTAGTTTCTGAAGGGCTGTTGGTTCTAACTTACCCAGAGTTGTGCCTGATGATAGGCCTGGTGATCGGCTTCCTAAACATCGCAGCCCTGTAAACTCTGTGGGGCAGTCCTACTCCGTGTACACGCAGCCTCCATGAGTCGGAATTGACTTGAGAGCACTAGGTTTGGATATTTTTGGATTTTAGGTAGGGGACGATAAAGAGGGAAGATCCATTGAAGACAATCTGAAGGAAGAAAGAATACCACTGGACAAGGTAGTCCAGAAGTCGTAAGAAAAGGAAGGGTATCAAAATTATGAGCGGGTGACCAGGTTCAAGAGATACGAGGGTGATGGAGCTGCAGTAATGAAGGAGAAGCAATAGTTTTGTGTAGTTAACAAAGCCTGGGGTTAAGAAAACAAATAGAGAAGAGAGTGAGAGTTATTTAGAGAATACAGGGAAGATAAGGTTGTTTCCTTACCTTGGCGTTCACAAACTGAGGCCCTAAGGCTCATGGGAAGTTGCTAGGTTCACTTTGGGTCGAAAGGCAGAATGTTAGTGCTCACAGACACCCTTCAAGTAACTCAGGTGACGTTTCGATTCAATTTACCCATGATATGATTCTTGGATGACACTTTTATTCATTTGGGACATTATGCAAGTTCTTAAAAACCCTAATTTAATGAACAACGTTCATTCATTGTGGCAAGAAATATGTTTCTGGTTCCCCGGCAGAAGACTCACCCTGCACTGCAGGACAGTTCACAGGAGTCCAGCGAGACTGTAAATTGCACTTTTGAACCTGGCCTCCCAGCTCTGATCCAGGCAGCTGGGCCAGGCTGCAGTGAACCAGAGTTTCAGTGCAGGCGAATAATGATAAAAAATGTCGTTTGCAAGTCTTCTCTGTCAATAACAAAGCTCATCTTTTTGTGTCAGCAAGACATTGCAGGCAGTCCACATTTCAAATTCAGTTAATCTCAAAATAATTCAAAAATCAAAGAGCTTATTCAACCATCAAGATATACCAGATTGACTCCCTGTGTATTCATAGAAGAGACTGTGCTTGGGGGGAAGGGAAGGGAAGAATCCAATATTAGAATCAGTCAAAGCAGCACCAGTTTTTGTTCAGTGTAAATTGTTTTCAGACCACACAACTGCATGCTGAATACTAAGAAAGATTGCTGGAGAATTGTTGATGATGGCATCATTTGCGTTCTCGACTGGGAGGCAAATAGGGCACCTTGATCTCTGCAATTAAGTGGCCCTTCCTTCTCCCTGACACTGGGGTGTTTCCATCTTGCTGGTTTCCCCTTTCGGTTCTTCATTTCATACTCTGTTCTCGGTACGGTTGTTGGAGTGTAATAAGCTAGCCAGGCAGTGGGCAAAGGGCGTCAGGTTTATCACTTATTCCAATACTAGTTTCTTCACACTATTTTGCATGTGTACGTTGTTTTGTGCCTTGGAGTTAATTCTGCGTGACAGTTACTCTGTAAGACAGAGTAGAACTTCACACGTGGTTTTCAAGCCTCTGATCTTTACTGGATCATGTTGCCAGGTCTTTTTGCCCTTGGAGTCACCAGTGGGTTTCACCATTTTCATTACCAGCTAGGTACTTGCACCAGGGCTTCGAACTGATTCCAAATGGTTTGGTCACGGCAGACAGAAACAAGGCAGGCCTTCAAGCCAGTTCTATGCAGTTCAGTCACTGCCCATGGAAACAAGAGCAGCATACTCACTGCATAACAACCAAATCTCTTGCCTGTTGATGTTTCAACCCGAGTTTTTACCAGAGCAGGAAACGGGCAGTGGGGCTCAGCTCACTGGCTGCTTTGAATGTGTGTTCTCTACAGTGTTGCCAATAATCCCATCTTCTGCATCAGGCTCCTCAATGTTTCTGATGCAGGGGATTGGATTCTTGGCTCCTGAAAGCTTCTTGATTCTGGAGATTGGGTTATTGTTTCCTAAAAATTTCCAGATGCAGGAGATTGGATTATTGGCAGGATTGAGGAGAGACCTTCAAAGCATCTTTGAGTCTGGCACAGCTGCCTGTTTTCTGCTCCGATCAAAAGCCCACAGAGGTATTGTTGCTACGCAACCACTGCGCTGCCCTTGTTTCCCTCAGCCTTGGCTGAACTATTGAAAACTAGTTCGTACCTCTGGTGTAAGTATAGCACCTGCAGGGCTTTTTTTTACCTCGGGTAAGAAATTGAAATCTAAGAGTACATCGCTTCCTACAGGATTCTGGTTTTGAGCTTTTCGTGCTGTAGCTCAGGTAACTGTGACAGATAAGAGCTTATTAGACAACCTAGTGTGTTAGCTTTGGAAGGCTTGGCGTGGGTGTGTTCTACTATGGTGTATGTCCTGTTTCTCAGTAATTCCTTCCAAAGGAGTGAGTCTAGATTAAACCTCAGGGTTTCACACAGTCCAAGTGGTAGCAGCCTTTCTAGGACCTAACGGTGGCTTCCCAACCCGTGGTAAGTGAGACTGGCTTTGTCCATGAGTGTATCAAAGAATGCCTTGGCAGGCCTCAGGGCCGGAGTCAAGTTCTGAAATGCGAAATCAAGTCCAACATGATATAACACCAGCCTGTTACCAGTGGAAGTTTCATTTTAATTGCTGATACTTAATGCAAGACTTGATCCATGCTGCTCAGGTGACCATCAATTACAGGTCTCCCCTGGCAGCAGGCCATGCTACCTCTCCTTTCTTCCAGGTAATTGATGGGCTGAAGTGATTAAGGGTGATATGCTACATCGTGATCATAACTAGGAATACAAGAACACACAAAGCTTCCTGGGTCTTTAATTGATAATTCGCATGAGCTGTCCAGACAGAAGCCATTTATATATTTGGTGCCCTCATTTTTCTCTCCTCCCTGGGGTTAGGTGCTACAGATGGTAAGACCATTAGCCCCTTGTCCCTTTTAGGGAGTTGTGGCTTGAGGCCTTCCTGTTGATCTGAGCAGGAGCCTGTAAGTATCCAGTGGGGGGAGTAGACCAGCGCAGATAGGAGGAGAGGGGTTCTGTGAACTAGCAAAACCCACCTGGTAAGGCAGAGGCTGTGGGGCTGATCCACCTCTATGCTGTAAGAACAAACTCAACCAGGCTGATGGGAGCAGGACAATAATGGGGATCACAGTGACAGCCAAGCAGGAGGTCAGAGCTGCTCACATGCTCCCCTTGTCCGTTAGCAGACAAAACCTTGCATCCTAGATGTGGCTCAGTTGGAAGCTACTGGGACCAAGCAGAGCCTGGCCCTCCTGTCCATTGTCCTCGAAGCCCTGATAGGGCTCAAGCCAGTCAAATTCAGTTTACTAGCCTATAACCAACAAGCAAACCCAGTGCTGTCCAGTCGGGTATGACTCATAATGACCCTAGAGGGCAGAGTAGAGTCTGCCCCATAGAATTCGCAAGGAGCACCTGTAGGATTTGAACTGCCAACCTTTTGGTTAGCAGATGCACCACTTAACCCACAATGCCCCCGTGTTTCCTTACTAGCTTATAGCTGTAGAAAAAAATGTGTATACTACTGTGCCTGCACCCCCTGATGGACCACACAGTATTTCTATGTTGTTCTCTGTGAGAGATGGTATATAATGTTCTGCCTGCCTTTGTTCAGGAAGCTTGATTTGAAGGTAAACACTTCTTTGCTCCTCGTCTACTCCCTCCACATATGTGTATCTTTACTGATGAAAGGCTGCACCAAGCAACACCTGCATTGGGTACAGATAACATTAAGAGCAATGATCCTTTTTTTGTTGTTATAACAATTCACATAACTAGTAGCATTGTTTGAATACCTACTGTGTGCTACAGGCTTTCCTTTCAGTGTGTCATTTAGTGGTAGCCAGAAGCGGGCAAGGTGTGACTCAACTTCCCTCATTTGCCTAATACGATACAGCTACGTTTGTGTAGAACTGGGGCTCACCCTCATGTTTTCTTCAGTCCAAAGCACGTGCCCAGTTACCCAGTCTCTGCTGCCCACTCAGAAAAGCGTCATGCAATGGAGGTAATGTGCTTGGAATTTTCTGGCAGCAGAACTGGATGAAGGGGTAGAATAACAGAGGGCTTCAGGCTATAAGGGGACCTGATGCAGTACTGGTGAATTTAGGAGTGGGGACTCAATTAGAATAAAAACAACCCCTTCCTAGATTTCACACATATCTGCTGAGTCATTTTGCAGTGGCAATGCCTATCCAAGTTCCTTCAAGCACCAAAGGCATTTCCACCATAACAGCCAGTCACTTAAAGTGATAGTAGCAGTGAGTTGTAAATTGGAAAGACAGTAATATATTATCTTTTGCTCTGTGCATGGAATACGGGATTTCTTTTTCTAACTTTCAGAATCTTTCACTGTGTGCCACAATTTGTTTTCTGGTTCAGAAAATTATAGCTAACGAATATCTTAGTTGGAACATTAAAAACCTGTGGTCATTAATTCAGTTCTGACTCACGACGGTCCTATGCATGACAAAGTAGACCATAGGGTTTTCTTGTCTGTAATCTTAAGAGAAGGAGCCTGTTGGTGCAGTGGGTAAACCTGTGGCTGCTAACTGAAAGGTTGGAGCTTTGAACCTATGATCCCGTTCAGTGGGAAAATGATGTGGCAGTTTCCTTCTCTAAAGATTACGGCCATGAGCTGCCATCCGAGGGCACCGCAAATGGTCCCAATGGAGCAGGAACGGATGCTCACCGAGGACCAAAATGACATGGGGTAAAGACAACGCAGAAGATAGAAAGACCCACATGAGTGGGTGCATGCATAGACTTGGGACCGGAAGAACTGGAAGGTACCTGGCCACCACCAGTGATAGCCACGATGGAGCTAAGTTGAGTCTCTCTGGCAACACAAGAATAAAAAAGGGGTGCACCCTGAGATCTCCACTAAAAGACTGCAATTGATGGTCCAGTGGCTTCCGGGTTCCCCTGGGAGCATGGCCCCTGGCCTTGATGCTGCCCCTGCCCATAAATCAGAACGAAGGTCCACTCTTCGGACATCAATGGATTGGACTTGGCGATGCAGAGTGACCATATATTGGATGCACTTTATGGTTCTTTGCATCTATAGGATATCATCCTGCTCACCTCTGGCTGGAGGAAGGAGAGTGGGTGGAGAGGAGGGGAAAGGAGACTGTTGGGAGGATGAGACATGTATGGAGCAAAGAGGAAGAGTGCACTGTCACTGGGCAGGGAGAGCAGTGGACGTTGCATATAGGTGGGCATGTCAATTTATACAGGAATGTACATTTTCACTCACTCATATTAAGTAAAAAATAATAATAATAAAGATTACAGCCATGGAAGCCCAGTGGGGTGGTCCTGCACCATCGATAGGGTTGCTATGAGTTGGGATTGACTCGGCAGCAGTGGGTTTTAATCTTAAAGGAAGCAGATCACCAGGCCTTTCCCCCCCATTGGCATTGCTGAGTAGGTCAAGTGCAAGCCTTAGGCACCACCCAGGGACTTCTAATAGGAACACAAAGAGTCATTGATATCTAAAAGAATCCCTTAATGTTTGTGTTTTCCTCTCTCCCTCCCCTTCCCTGCTTCCCTTCCCTCCTGGTCTTGCGCTTGCCTTGCACATCCCTCCACTTCAGCATTGCAGCCCTTAGTGTTTGCAGACTTGAGTCAATTATTTGTGTACATGACCTTGGGCATCTCTATTCCAGAGACTGGCACAATTCTCAGCTGTGCCAGCGGACAGCAAGTCACACACAAGATAAAGGGCTTGGAAGGAAAACGTATTCCCAGAAAAGGGGCCACTAGGCACTCGAGTGGCCTTCAGCTCTTCACAAAGCCGGCCTTTGATGGTGTGAAAGGAAACTGTGTGGATTGTATGTTGCTTAAAATGAAGCCCTGCTTCTTGAGGTTTTTCTTTCCTCCTCCACTCTCCCCTCTCCTCCCACCCCCAGAGATCTTGACTTGCCAGGAGATGATGCTCTTAAAATCCTTTTAGCCACCTGTGTCCATAGTATAGCTGGGAAATGTCAGGCTGTCGGTGTTAGCACCCAGTGTCCCATGGCAGTGCCGACCGAAGCAAAGGCAAAGGCTGTAGAGAGTCCACTGTAAATTGTCATTTGGAAATCTGATTGAAGACAGAGTTATAAATGTTGGGAGTTAAAAACAGTCTTAGGAATAATTCAGCTAATTTCTTCCTTGTACAAACAGGAGATAGAGGCCCAGACAAGGAAGGTGGTTTACTAAGCTCCCCTAATGAGTCTCTCTGTGGCTTTGAACCTGGTGTCCTGACTCCCAGATGAGAGTTACATCCCCTCCTTGGTGTGCACCTGGGCAGTTCGCTGGGTCTGGAAGGAATCAAATGAAACCACTCCCTTAGGTAGGCCACAGCAGTGAGAGCCGAGGCTCCTGACATTTCTCTCCACTTGTGTGATCTCCATGGCTCTGTGAACTAGTCAGAAAATGACTTTGCTGTTGAGGATTGTTGTAGGTTCCACGTGCATGGGTTTTAGACAAATATAACTCTCCCTGCTTTTAAACTGTCATCTCTTAGTACAGGAATGGGTAAGGGCTAAACACAAAATGTCTGCTGGTATCTGCAATATTAATGGATTTGAGAAAAGCAATATTAATAATGGCAGTGGCACTGCGGACAAGGACCTGGCTCCACACTTATTGATTTGTCTCTGAGACCCTGCAGATAATAGGGGAAATGGCATTCATCTGACATGGTCTTCCTTCATGGTTTGTTTTTTTTACTTTCTTCTTTGTTTTTCTATATGCTTTACTTCTTTTCAGAAATCCTGGTGGTGTAGTGGTTAAGTGCTGTGGCTGCTAATCCGAAGGCTGGCAGTTCAAATCCTCTGGTGCTACTTGGAAACTCTATAGGGCACTTCCACTCTGTCTGTAAGGTTGCTATGAGTTGGAATTGACTCAAGGGCAGTACGTTTGTTTGTTTTTTTATGTCTGAAAACACTGGGTAGTTTTGGCTGTTGTGTGATAGACTTCATTGACTCTAAGCATTGCACTTGGTCATTTTACCCCTAAACATTCTTTAAAAATTAATTAATGATGAGAGTTTTGATTTGTTAGGCTCATTAAATAAGAAAGAAACACTGAAGCCTATAGGAGATGTAATACAGAGCTCTCCAAGTCCTTGGTTTTACAGATGGGGGCGAGGACCCAAACTTGACTTATTCTAAGTTCCACAGTAGGTTAGTAGTTTAGCCAGGATTAGAGCTCAGATCTTATGGCTCCTAGTATTTACGATATAAGGAAGTGCTTTTAAAATTTGCTAATACATACTTACATCATAAAAGCAAGCACACTGCTGTCGAGTTTAGCCCGATGCATAGTGACCCTATAGAGAGAGTAGAACTTCCTTCCCCATAGAGTTTCCAAGGAGCACCTGGTGGATGTGAACTGCTGACCTTATGGTTAGCAGTTGTAGCACTTTACGATTATGCTACCGGAGTTTCCACTTATATATCGTAGTATCCGGAAAAGAGTCACAATTTGTGTGATTATATTGTGCCATGTTTTCTGGAACATGGTTCGACTCCAGATGTGAGCACTAATCCTGAGTCTTTTTCTAACTTCTTGTGTGATCCTTCTCAAATCACTTTCACTCCATGTCTCATTCTCTCATCTGTCTAATCAGTACATTAGTACCTGCCCCACCTGGCTCACTGGATTCTTGGAAGTCTCAAAAGAGATTGAAATCAACAAAGTGCTTTGCAAAGTATAAAATGTGGTACAAATTATATTACAGTAGCATTATCCCTTTAAAATATCTCCAGAGGAGTTTTATAATTAACAATGGCAGACAGTTGGCTTCCAGTGCGGTGTTATGACTTTTATGGGCCCCAGGAACACAAGCCATCACCCTTCTGGTTAGCAGCCAAGCACAGTAAACATTTGCACCACCCAGCATCCAGGAGAGTTTCAGGTAAATCGCCTGGTTTAGAATTTGGAGCCTGAAGGGCAAACTTAGGTACAAGGCCAAGCTAAGAATTCGTTGGTCCTTACAGAGACTGCAGGAGCCCTGGTGGTGTAGTGGTAAAAAGCTCATCTGCTAACCAGATGGTGGGTAGTTCTTATCCACTAGCCTTTCTTTTGAAGCCCTGGGGCCCAGTTCTGCTCTGTCAAGGTGAGTCACTGTAGATTGGAATTGACTGGACGGCAATGGGTTTTATAGCAATTGATATAACCAGGGACTGGGATTCTCTGCTGGCACAAACAAGCAAGTGCTCTACTACTGGCTGAAAGGATAGTGGTTCAAATCTACATAGAGACACCTTGCAAGAAAGGACTGGCGATTTGCTTCTGTGAAAACCCTATGCAAGCTAGTTCTACTCTGCACACCTGGGGTTGTCATGAGTCAGAGTTGAGTCAGTGGCAGCTTCTTAGTGGTAAAGAACTGAAGCCCAGCATCTGGTCATTTTTTTTCTCAATTCCATTTGGTTTTTTCTTTTGCTGTTGTTGTTGATTATATGCTCAGTAAAACACACAAATTCAACAGCTTCTACATGTACACTTGAGTAGCAGTGATTACATTCTTCAAGTTGTATGACTATTCTCACTTCTCCTTTCTGAGGAAAAGCAGCTATGAAAGCCCAGTCTCCTGACTTCTTCCCACTGTGTTTTTCCCCTCATTGCCCACTAGGGTTCCTATCTAATCTTTCCAGTTCTTGTTAATTCAATCCTATATAGATAGTTCTTTTATTTTTTTATTATGCCTGAATGAAAATGTACATTCCCATATAAATTTACATGCCCACCTATGTGCAGCTTCCACTGCTCTCCCTGTCTGGTGACAGCACACTATTCCTCTCTGCTCCATACACGTCTCATCCTCCCAACAGCCTCCTTTCCCCTCCTCTCCACCCACTCTCCTTCCTCCAGCCAGAGGTCAGCAGGATGATATCCTATAGATGCATAGAACCATAAAGTGCACCCAATATGGTCACTCTACATCGCCAAGTCCAATCCATTCGTGTCCGAAGAGTGGACATTTGTTATGATTTATGGGCAAGGGCAGCATCAGGGCCAGGGGCCATGCTCCCAGGGGAACCCCAAAGCCACTAGACTACCAGTCGTGGTCTTTTAGTGGAGATCTCAGGGTGCACCCCTTTTTATTCTTGTGTTTCCAGTGAGACTCAACTTAGTGAACTCCATCGCGGCTATCACTGGTGGTGGCCAGGCACCAGCCGGTTCTTCTGGTCCCAAGTCTATGTAAGTACCCACTCATGTGGGTCTTCTGGGTCTGTCTATCTTCTGAGTTATCTTTACCCCATGTCATCTTGGTCCTTGGTGAGCATCCGTTCCTGCTGAGTTGGGACCATTTGCTGTGCCCTCGGATGGCCGCTTGGCAGCTTTTAAGACCCCAGATGCTACATTTAAGTTATGCTGAAGTCCACTTAATACTGTTCTTGTTTCTAATTTATGCCATCACCGATTTCACCCAACCAAATTTCTACCAACTATCTAATCGAAACCCTCCCCCGCTTGCCTTCCTTCCCTCCCCTCCCTTGCAGCCGTCAAAGAGCCTTTTCTTCTATACATAAGTCTATTTTTGAGATCTTATCGTAGGGGTCTCATACAATATTTCTCCTTTTGTTGCTGACTACTTTCACTCAACGTAATGTCTTCCAGTTGAAACCAGGTTATGAGATGTTTCCTGGAATCATCATTATTCTTTATCATTGCATAGTGCTCCATAGTTTACCTATCCATTCCTCTGTTGTTGGGCATCTGGGTTGATTCCATCTTTTTGCTGTCGTGGACTGTGCTGCGATAAACATTCTTGTGCATGTGTCCGTTGGTGTGAAGGGCCTTGATTCTGTAGGATGTATTCCAAGTAGTGGAATTACTGGGTCAAATGATATATCTATATCCATTTTTCTAAGGACGTGCCAGATTGCTTTCTAAGAGGCTGGACCATTTTGCAAATCCACAGCCTCTCCAGCATTTGTTGTTTTCTGGTTTTTTGATCATGGCCAACCTTGTTGGGGTGAGATGGTATCTCATTGTTACCTTGATTTGAATTTGTTTAATAACTAAAGATCATAAACATGTCTGCATGTGTTTTTTGGCTGCCTGGATCTCCTCTTTAGAGAAATGTCTGTCCATCTCCTTTGCCCATCACTTAAATGGATGATTTACCTTCTTCTTATTCATATTTTGTAGTATCTTACAGATTATGGAGATCAGGCGTCAGTCTGACATAGAGTTGCCAAATATTTTTTCCCATTATGTAGGTGGCCTTTTAATTCTATTAATAAAGTCTTTGGATGAGCAAAAGTATTTGATTCTTAATAGTTCTCATTTATCGATTTTCTCTTCTGTTGATTGTGGTTGGTTTGACAGATTTTGAAATCTGTCTACATGTGTATTCAAACTTCCATTGTTGTTCCTACCGTTCCTTGGATCAGCTTTATCATTTTAGATTTGATATTTAGGTCTTTTATCCAGTTGTATTTGGTTTTTGTATAAGGTGTAAGATATGGATCTTGTTTCAATTTATTGCAGATTATAGATAGTTCTTAAAATAGCAATATGCTCAAGTTAGATCTTTTTTATTAATTAAGATAAACTATTGTTCAGTTTTGTGATAACTTCAGGAGATACTTGTGCTTTAACGTTTAAAGGTTATGTCAAGATAATACTCTCAAGGTTCATCTACCCTACATGGCTCCAGAAATTGTAGAGTTTATGAGAATTTTATATTCTGTTTTGGATTTTATCCCTGTTGAGCACCATTCTTTTGTGGATTTGTAGATCCAGATATTCAGTAATGGTAGCCAGGCACTGTCCAGTTATGGTATCATGACACAAAGGAGACAGTTGTTCATGCAAGCATTTACCAGTGCACTTCTTATCTTCCTATTTCCTGACTCTCCTCCTTCCTGTGGTGTCCCAGGTGAATAGGGACCAATTCTTGTGCCTTGGATGCCCACTTGTAAGCATTTAACACCCTAGACACATGTCGTAGACTGGGTTCTCTAGGGAGACAAAACCAGCATCATGTATAGTATGTATAGAGAAAGATTGGTATAAGGAAACAGCTCACATAGTTGTAGAAGCTGAAATGTCCCAAGTGCTGAATCAGAGTAGAAGTGTCATACAACCAGGGATGCTAGTGAATCGAAAGTCGGCAGGTCAGAGGTTAGAGTACCTGCTCAAAGGCTGTGAGGGTTGGCAGGACCCAAGGTGTTTGGTGAGACTGCGAGATCTCTGTTGACTTATGGAGCCACAGGGGCTGGTGACCCCAGGATCAGCAAGTCAGGGGACAGGATTCTTACTCACAGGCTGTGAGGATCACCCAATCTAGCAGCTGTTAGTTGTAGTCCCAGGAACCAAACTTAAGAGAGCAGGAGCTGCTGGCCACCTGGGCAGTCAAGAGTTGGCAGCAGAAGTCGGGGAGATGAAGACTGAGGACTGCTGGTGAGCTATCATAGGCCCCCGTCCTGCCACTGTTTACAGCTGCGAGAACCTTGGTCCAGCGTGAACCATCACAGCACTGCAAAACAAATTAGGATGTAGAACAGAAGCACTGATACATTATTAGGCCAGTTAACTGGGATGTCCCTTGAAACCATGACCCCAACCCTCAAAACCAGGAAACCAAATCCTGTGAGGTATTTGGTTATACACAAACTGCCTCTGAAACTATTCCTTTTTGTTGTTGTTGCTCATTTTGTCATTGCAAATGTGCCTGTCACACAGCTTTTGCCAATTTAGCTTTTTACAGGTGTATAGCTTATTTATAGCCGTTACAGTAATTGGCTTGCAACCCTATCATTCATCAATTTGATTCTTTTATTGCAATTAATTCCCCCTTTTCCCTCTCTTCCACCCCTGGTATCTACTAATAATCTTGCATCTCCATACATTTGCCCTTTCTTGTTTAAATTGTACAGGTTAAGTCATGGACTATTTGTCTTTTTGAGATTGGCTTATTTTACTCTGCATAATGTTTTCAGGTTTCACTCATATTGTATTATGTATCCAGACTTCATGTCTTGTACTGGCTGAGTAGTATTCCACTGTATATACCATATTGTATTTATCCATTCATCTCTTGATGGACATTTAGGTTCTTTTGACCGTGGCTATTGTGAATAGTACTGCAGAGAACTAAACTGGTGTTCAAGTCTCTCTTTGAGTCTCTGCTTTCTAATCTTTTGGATATATATTTCGTTATGGAATTGTTGTATATTTGGTAGTTCTAATTTTAGTTTCTGAGGAAGCATCTAGTTATTGTGATACCTGATTGGGTTGAAATATTCAGAGATTTTTGTACCTTTAAACTGTTATTGCCTGCCAAAACCAAACATAAATGCATTTGGAGGGAGATAACATCTTTTAAAGCTTTGTATTGGTTGGACATTTACTGAAAAATAAACAAGCATGGTAACAAATAAGAACACATCACCAAAAACTAAGGGAAACAGGCCTCAAAGGTACCCAGAAAGTAATGTTGTCTGACAGAATCTTAAAAGAATTAAAATACCCATATCACCAAAGAAGACATTGAAGCAGCCAGCAAATACCTGAGGAAATGCTCAAGGTCACTAGGTATTAGGGAAATACAAATAAGAACCCCAAAGGCGTGCCGTCCTCCCCCCTCATTACTGACACAAATTTCAAAAACAGAAAATAGGAAATATTGGTGAATCTGCAGGGAGAGTAGAAATCTTATGCATTGCTGGTTGGAATGTAAAATGGTACAACTGTTTTAGGAAATGGTAAGACACTTCTTTAAAAAGCTGCAAATAGAAATACTGCATAAGCCATTACAAGGAGAGAGAGGGATGAGGATGGAAAAACACTGAACTAGACACGAGGCAAATGGTAACTTTGGTGAAGGGTCATTCAGTATACCATACGGGGGAAGCAAGCACAAGTTGTGCAAGGCAAGGTCATGAAAGCTCCGTAAACACATCTAAACTCCCTGAAGGTCCAAGTTGTTGGGATGAGGGTTGTTGGGACCATGGTCTTAGAGCACATCTCACTGAGCTGGTGTAACACAGTTGAGAAAATATTCTACATTGTATGTTGCTGAGTTGCATCTGAAGCCTTAAAGCTTGTGAGTGGTAATCTAAGAGACTCCACTGATCCCATCTTGTCTCTAGCAAGAGAGAATTAGGAAAAGCAAAGACACAAGAGAAATATCAGTCCAAAGGGTGAATGGACCACAACTACCAGAGTCTCCACCAGAGTGAGGACAGTATACCTAGATGGTGCTCAGCTACCACCATGGGCTACCATGACTGGGGTCGCTATAAAGGTCCTGGAGAGAGCTGTAGAACACTGTAGAAAAAAATTCTCACATTAAAAAAGAAGCCCAGGATCATTACAACCTGAAAACTCTTGAAACCTTAACCCAATATTGCGAAGATAGAGTAGCAGGGGCTGGGGCCCAGGGATCATGCTCTCAGGGGACATTGAGGCCAATTGGCGTAACTAGCGTGTTGCTAAGAGAGTCTTATGCATGCTATGTAGGTGAGTGGCATCTGGGGGTCTTAAAAGCTAGCAAGCTGTCGTCTAAGGAACACCAAATGGTCCCAGCTTAGCTGGAACTGCTGATCACCAAGGGCAGCAACTATGTGAGGGAAAAAGAGCCCAGAAGACAGAAAGACCCATATCTAATGGGTGACTGTATCAACATGTGACCAGAAGAACCAGATGGTGCCCGGCTACCGCCAATGACAGCCAAGGACTCACAATGTTGAGTCCCAGTTTCAATACGAGAAAAAAAAGCAGTGCACCCTAAGATCTCTGCTAAAAGACTGCAATTGGTGGTTGAAGTCTTGGGAGTTCCCCTGGGAACACAGCCCCCAGACCTGATGCTGCCCCTGATCATAGATCATTACTGAGGTCAACTCTTCAGATAGGGATGGAATGGACTCTGGGCACAGAGTGACCTATCATGTGTGCACTTTATGGTCCGTGCATCTACAGGATGTCATCTTACTGGCCTCCTACTAGATGGGAGTGGAGAGGGAGGGGACAGGAGATTGTTAAAAGAATATGACAGGTATGGCACAGAAAGGAGCAGTGTACTGTCCCTGAGCAAGGGAAGCATAAGGAGATACAGATAGACAGGCATGCAAATTCATCGTAGATTGCCGGAGGATGCCGGAGGATGTTGCTCCCAGATACATTTTTAGGTCTTTAAGGAAGTCATTCCTGAGGTTCACCTTTCAGCCAAGCATTAGACAAGTGCACACCTCCTCGAGGGCAAAGACAAGAAGGTAAGGGGGGACAGAAAACATGGTAAAAGGAATCCAGTGCTGCGAAATGGAGTGTGTTGACATGTCTTGATGTTGGCAACCAGTGCCACAAAACAGTACGTGAATTAATTGTTAATTCAGAAACTAGTTGACCCTGTAAGCCTTTAGCCAAACTACAACATTAATAACCACAAAAGAGAATTAAAATATATCCAGATGTGGTGGTCTATTCTATTCTAAACTTGAAATACAGAAATCTGTAAGGATCTGCAATGAGAGGATCTGTAGTGAGATACCCATGAGCTGGGAACATTTGTCACACCCATCCCTTGTATGTGACTTGCACATCGTGAAAACACTCTGTAGGAGTCAGTGTAAATGTGTTTTAATCCACATGCAGTTTGGTTTTCTACTCATGTTTATATCTGTCTTCAACATCGACAGTCCCAAGTTCATTTTCAGGTGCATAGCATAAATCCAAAATGACACCTGTGGCCGTTGATTCTATTCTGACACTTGGCAGCCCTACTCATTTTAAAGTCATAGTTTATGATCATTTGTGTAAGACTGGGTGTTGCTTCATCATTTCATGTATAAGAAAGTAAAACAGGATTGTAGGAGCAATTGCTAAGTCTACTTAAGAAACTCAAGTCTTTTATAAAAGTTGTCAGATAGCCTTTTTTGTACCTCCTTCCCTACAAATAGGATACCCTGATGTTATAATGGTTAAGTGCTACAGCTGCTAACTAAAGGGCTAGCAGTTCAAATCCTCCAGGCGCTCCTTGGAAACTGTATGGGGGCAGTTCTACTCTGTCCTGTAGGTTTGCTGTTAGTTGGACCTGAGTCAACGGCTCTGGATTTTTTGGGTAAAGGGGTCTTTTTAGTAATATAGTTTATTAGCAGTTAGTTTGCATGGATGCAGTATGACAATTAAGTTTGTGAACTCATTTAAGAAAAGTGCTACATACCCTCATGGCTGGATGTCATTACAGTCACCTTTCAAGTACTCCCCTTGGGAAGCTGTGCACCCATACTAGCAGCTAGTCCACCTTTCAAAGCAATTTTGGAACTGTTTTTCTGGAATGGCCATCAGAGCTGTTTGATCTCCAAAATGTCACCTAAATTTCTTCCTTTCAATATTTCCTTTATCTTCGGATATGAAAAAGTCACTGGGAGTGGGATCAGGTGTGTTCGGAGGGTGTTTGAGTACGGTCATTTGTTTTACTGGCTGAAAACAGCCTCACAGACAACTAGACAATTCAGGTAGCAAGTCTGCTGTCGTGTGCAATGCCATTCCAGTAAAAGAATTCCAAAAGTGCTTCGAAGGGTGGAGTAGGCTCTGGTGTTGGTGCGCAATTTCCCAAGGGGCGTACTTTGATGGTGACCACAGTGATATACAGCAAAGAGGGAGGTAACTCTTAGAACAATTAAGTTCACATACTTAATTGTCGAAACTCATATGTGTAATACGTGATAGTACATTTTTTATTTGTCTAGTCTTTTCACAAATTCATGTTTATTTCCAAATAATCTGATTTACTCTTGTGCAAGGCAACTCTTGACTATTCCTTTTCTTGAATTCCCACAGCTGGCTTTTTGACAAAATGAAGAAGATAAAAATGATGTTTTGTTAGGGAAGAAAGAAAAGGAAGAAGGAGAAAGAGGCAGATTAAGAATGAGAAAGGAAAGGAAAGAAAGATTTGGAACATGGATTCAATTATTCTAAGGAAATCGACTCAGGTCTGCAGGAATTCTGTTTGATTTTTCAGGTAGATCAAGTATGACTCAAGCCCTTTTCCCAGAATTAGGCAGAAAGCAGAATAGTTTACAGTTACCACTGAAAGACAGTGTCAGCTGACCCTAATGAAGTGAATTTCCTGTTTGACAGAGAATCCAAGTGCTGTTCAGTATTCACCAGCTAGACAGGTGTTCTTGTCCCCTCCCTTCCTCTGTCCTCCTCCTCCGCTTCATGAGTGTTGAGTACTCCTCTGCAGTCCATTGTTGGTCTGAGTTGTTGTGTTGCCTTGCTACAATGTGCCCCTTTAGTTTGTTGTGGACTTTTGAGAGGAACAACATTTCACCCTAGAATTTTTTTTGGTCACAATTGGAGTTCCCCGCCAGGGTGCAGTGTATTTTCCCATATCACGCAGCATAGGCCCGGCCATTCCTTTTCAGTGTGGAGTCATGCCATTAACTCAGTTCTTCTTGTGTCATTTGTTAATTTGGCGCACTGGTGGTGCAGTGGTTAGGCGCTATGGAAGTTACCTGAGAGGTTGGCGCTTCCAAAGCCAGCACTGCTCCTTGAAAACCATCTGGGGCAGTTCTACACTGCCCTCTAGGCTTGTTATGAATCAGAATTGACTCAATGGCAGTGGCAGTGTGTTGGCCAGTTGGTTTGATGGGTACTGTAAATGTCCATAACTCTCGGTTAGGAACCTCTGCCCTAGTGAGTGTCTGTGATGAGTTAGGCACTGTGCATGCCCTGCACTTGGTGCTGTGAACTGTAGAAGAGAGGCATTTGTCCCATCCCAGTGATTTCTGGGAAGCTTCTAGGAAAGGTGAACCCTGCAGCTTTAACCACAGGGATGCATGGATAATGGCCCTTGCATGGTGGGCCCCATCTCTTTATTTAGGTCTCAATCACAGGATGCCTCTAAGAGAGGCCTTTCCTGTCCCCCCTGTTGGAAATAAATCCTCATAGTTTATTTCAGTGCATTCTCTCCATTCCTTCATGGTATTTGTCACAATCTGTAATGATCTCTTTTATTTTACTTAGATATGTATTATTCCCATACATATGTATGTATGCCCACGGGACTGTAAATGCAGCAGAGGTTAGTGAATTCTGTCAGTCCTCTGTGCCTAAATCAGTGTCAGCCATGCTTGTCTTCTTATTTATTTTGTTGTGGAAAACGTAGACCATCACAGTAGTTTCTAGGTAACACAATTCAGTGTCAATGATTACAATTTTCATATTGTACAACTGCCCAATTATTTTGTGAGTGAATGAGGGCTTTCTGGGCTGAGACCATAGCTGATCAGAAGCATCAGAAAGTACATGGAGACAGTGAGCAATTCCAGTTACTTGAAAAATAAAGGCAGGACACAAGGGTGATGGTTTATCAGGCTGAAAAAGAAAGAAGAACGTTGTGTCCGGGTCATGTAGGACCTTGTCAAGGCAACTGAACTCTTAGTAGTTGCAGTGTGGAAGGTGTCTTAGTTATCTAGTGCTGCTGTAATTAATACCATAAGTGGATGGCTTTAACAAACAGAAATTTATTTTCTCACATTTTATAACACTAGAAGTATGAATTCAGTGTACTAACTCTAGGAGCCGGCTCACTCTCTTGCTCTCTCTCACTCATTTTTGTGCTTTGGAGGAAGTTCCGTAGTGATCAGGTGGCACGAATCTTCCACTGAATTCATGATGCTTTCTTAATTTGCACTTGTGTGTCTTAAAAGCGATTGACCTAAAACACATTGCCATATTAACCTTGCAAGGGAAACCCATTCCCAGTGGGACCATAACTATAGGTATCAAACAAAGGCAAAAATCAAGCTTGTAAAACCCTATGCTGTCCTGGTTGGATACAGCAGACCGGCCCAATAGGATTCAAAGGAGTGACTGGTCAATTTGAACTGCTGATCTTTTGGTTATTTGCCAAGCTGTTAACCAGTATACCACCTGGGCTCTACCACAGGTCTAGGGGTTAGGATGTGCAACACATTTGGGGGGATATAATGGAGGGAAAATCCATATAATTATTCATGAGGACAAGAGCTAAGTTCTTGGACAAAGAACTGGGAGGGGGATAAAGAGCAGAGAATAAATGTGGAAAAAGGAAGTCCGATCCAGGCTTTGTTTAGTGTGTTCTGTTACTTGGCCCCTGCAAGTGCTCTTTGCCTTTCATTCTAGTTTGAGTCTTGCACTGTGAGCTGGTATCATGAACTTAAAAACTAAAACCAAACCCACTGCTGTTGGATTCAATTTCCACTCATAGTAACCCTGTACAACAGAGAATAACTGTTGTGTAGGGTTGCCAAGAGGCGGCTTGTGGGTTCAATCTTCTGACGCTATGGTTAGTAGTAATAGCTCTTAGATTCTATTACTAAGAATAATGATGATGTTACTGCAAGTAATGGTTGGGCCAGATCTTGTTTCAAGCCATATACATGTGTTTCTCATTTTATCCGCAGTACTCCCTTATGAGGGAGGTCCTATTATAGCCCTATGGCCTAATTTAAACAAGCAAATTGAGGCTTATGTCAAATAATAACTTCTTTAATTTCCAACTACAGCAAGTAGAGGAGTCAAAATTCGAAGCCAGGCAGTCTGAGTTCCTGTCCCTGGATGATACAGTGTTAAACGTACATCTATTAGCCAGAAGTTTAGCATTCAGAACTCATTCGGTGGTACCTCGTAAGACAGTCCTGGAAATCTGCTTCCGAAAAAGTCACAATCTTCAAAACTCTGTGTAGCAGTTATACTCTGTACAGGTGGGGGTCTCAAAGAGTTGGAAACATCTCAATGACAATTAGCAACTGTATCTTTCTTACCAGGCTTTTGTCTTTGCCTTCAGGCTCTGCCTCTGTACTTCGACAGACTCTGTGCTATGTCACTAGACTTGTCCTTAGTTTCTGTCCTCTTTGCCCCAACACTGGCTCACAGGCGTTTTTGGTGAGGTCCTCCTCTGGTCTGTGGTAAAACAATGGCTAAGAAAGAATCATCAGACCTCCGATGGTGTTCAACACTGAATCCTCCAGAGGTCATCTGAGTGGATTAGAGTGATCGAGGCCAAATCTTCCTTTCAAATCCGTATTGATGTTGTCACTCTAAGTGATTTGTTGACAGAAACGTATCCTTGGACTAGTGACAGTCTTTTCTGTTAAATCAGATACCAACTTGTCCCAGGCAAAGTGGGAACTGGCAAGTGAAGGGAGCTGATTTTTTAACTCGTCTGGATTGCAGTGAAGATCACCTGGTGAATGTGGGTGTGGTTTGCACTGGACTGGGAACTTCAAGGTTCGTAATTCAAAATTAAAACCCAGACAGCAGCACCACAGAAGAAAAGGCTGGCAATTTGCTTCCTCAAAGAATACAGTCAAGACAACCCTATGTATGTAACGGTTCTACTGGGACACACCTAGGACTTCCGTGAGTTGGAATTCACTTAATTTCAATAAGTTCGGTGTACTTGGTATCACAATGAATACAGACGGAGGTAAATATGGTGATTACCATGAATATTTCTCATTTGCTTAGTATTGGCCAGGCATTTTGCATGTGCTAACTTTGAGTTTACACAACCTTGCACGTGTTTGCTGTAAGTCAGAATCGACTTGTTGGGAATGGGTTTGGTGTTTTTTGGCCGAGGTAGGTACCATTGTTAATCCTTATCCAGATAAGGAAACTACATTATGAAGAAATTGTTAGTTTTACTGCCCCAAGTAAATAACTAGTAAGTGATAGACTAGAAGGAACGCTTGATGATCTACTGCTGAAAATCAAGCATTTAAGACCCCATACATCACAGCAGTGTGGTCTGCGTCTGATCAGTGGGATGGCGCAAGACTGTGCAACGTTGGATGCCACTTTGCTGTGGAGGCAGTCTCCGTGGCTCAGCAGCCCTCGTGGTGGCAGCTGACCAAAAGTGCATAAGTTAGATCATGAATCTGGTGAAATCTGACTCCAAAGCCTGTTCTTTATTTCAACAGTCTATGTGCATGCGTTTTTTTTTTTTTTTTTTGTCTTTTAATTTATGTAAAAACATCGATAAGGAGCCCTGGTGGTGGGGACAGTGAAGCACTCAACTGCAAACTGAAAGGTTGGTACTTCAAACCCATTCAGTATCTCCGCAGGAGAAAGACCTGGCAATCTGTTTTCATGAAGATTGCGGTCCAGAAAACTGGATTTGGCCATTCTACTCTGGAGTCGCCGTGAGTTGAAATTGGCTTGGCAGCATTTAGGGAGCCCTAGTGGCAGAGTGATTTAAGTGTCAGCATTCCAACTGAGAGGTCAGCAACTCATAATCCCCTCTGTGGGAGGAAGATGCAACAGCCTGGTTTTGTAAAGATTACAGCCTCCGAAACCCTTCGGAGCAGTTCCCCTCTGTCTTATAGCATTATTGTGAGTCAAATTCACCTCAGTGACAACAGCCTCATTTCGAATAGCAATAACAAGACATCTATCTATTATATAATATTTGCCAATTTGACCTTTTTCAGGTGTACAATTTAATGATGTCCATTCCATTAATCTCATGGCATTCCATTAATCATGTTGTACACTTTGTCAATAATGATTGCCAAATTTCTCGTCCTTGCAACCAAAAACGCCCTGTTTGCTAAACAATGGAAACCCTAGTGGCCTAGTGGTTAGGTGCCGCTTCTGCTAACTGAACAGTTGGCAGTCCAAGTCTGCCGGGCGCTCCCTGGAAACTCTGTGGAGCAATTCTATCCTTACCTATAGGGTAGTTATGAGTCAGAATCCACTCAACGCAGTGGGTTTGGTTTTTGGTTTTTCTACAAAATGACTTGCCTCCCTCCTATCCCTGGTGATCACTAATATAGTTTGGACTCTGTACGTTTGGATAGGCTGTTCTCTGCAGAATGGCTTCATCACCTTGTAGAACACAGGTACTTTAACAAGAATGTTTGAAGTTACTATGATATGCAGAGTATGACCAGAAGTAGGATACCTTCCCAGGATGTAAGAGACAAAGGAGGCTTCAACTAGAGTACCCGAAGTGGCTTTGGAACTGAAGGCCAGGTCCAGATGATATTTTGTAGGTAGAATTAGTAGAATTCAGTGACTTTATTGGATTGCATGTGAGAGGAAACTTGTTTGGAGGATAGCTGAGAAGGCAATCACAGTTCACTTGGAAATTGCTAGTACCTTTGACTAGGATAGTTCTTGTTAAATGAACTGTGATGACTAGTGGGTATTTGCTAGTTAGTATTTGTAAGGCTCAAAAGAGATCAAGACTAGATGCTTGAGAGGGAATGAATACAGTTATGTGGTGAAAGCAGAGAGAAGATAAAAGATCCAAGGAGAGCACTTTGAGAAACTGCTACATTTATGGAATGAGCATGTTAAGAGGAGTCAGTGATTAGAAAGAGTGAACCAGGATTTATGAGATGGAAGGCCAGATAGTGTAAGTCATTGCCACTGAATGAATTTTGGCTCATGGTGCCACATGCGGCACAGTGTAGACCTGCACTTTCCCAGCTGTGCCCTCTTCAGTGCTGAGTGATGGGCTTTTCTTTTGTGGCACTATTGGGTTGGTGGTCAGAATGAACCTTTGGTGCTACCCAGGGACCTCTGTATTCAACTTTGTTGTCATTGTTAGGTGCCATTGAGTTGATTCTCAATCATAGCTGCTCCATGTGGCGGCGGAGAACGTCACAGGGTTTTATTTATAGGGAATCGACTGGATGGGATCAGGTTGTTTTTTTTTTAATCCTTATAGGGGCAGAACTTACATCTTTTCTCCCTTGGAGCCATTGAACCTCGTTGGGATTGGGTCTATTCTGATTCTTAGTGACCCTATAGGGCAGAGCATAACTGCTAATAGAGTTTCCAAGAAGAGGCTAGTAGACTTGAACAGCTTACCTTTTGGTTAGCAGCCATAGTTCTTAACCGCTATGCCCATCAGAGCTCCATGTGGAGCTTCTTGGAGGCTTAAAATCACCAAGTTTTTGGTTAGCAGCTGAGTGCTGTACCATCGGACCTCCAGAGCTCCTTGTTGTAGTCTGAAAATGAAAAACCAAATCCCAGCAAGTCAATTATGACTTACAGTGACCATGTGGGACTGAGAAGAACTGCCCCCACTGAGAGTCCCAGGGCTTGGTGATGGATTTGAATTGCTGAGCTTTTGGTTAGCAGCTGTAGCTCTTAAAAAGTGTGTCACCAGGTGTATTAGCCTCATTGGAAAGTAAATAGTGACTACTGCTAGATGGCCTGCCATGGTTCTTGAAATGAATGTTGAGACGGTTCTTTGCAATCCACAATGAGACAAATGCATTTTACCTTTATTACCACACTGGTAATGGTGAGGGCAAATGTCAGTCTGCAGTGGGTAAAAAAATGAGTAGAAGATGTCTACTAAAAGACCTCAATTGATGGCCCAACAGTTTTGGGGTTCCCCTGGGAGCATGGCCCCTGGCCCTGATGCTGCCCTTGCCCATAAATCATAACGAAGGTCCACTCTTCGGACATGAATGGATTGGACTTGGTGATGCAGAGTGACCATATATTGGATGCACTTTATGGTTCTTTACATCTATAGGATATCATCGTGCTGACCTCTGGCTCGAGGAAGGAGAGTGGGTGGAGAGGAGGGGAAAGGAGGTTGTTGGGAGGAAGATGAGACATGTATGTAGCAGAGAGGAATAGTGTGCTGTCACCGGGCAGGGAGAGCAGTGGAAGCTGCATATAGGTGGGCATGTAAATTTATACAGGAATGTACATTTTCATTCAGTCATATTAAATAAAAAAAAGAGTAGAAATTCAAGAAAAGGAGGCAGCAACTTTAAATTACTCTTTCAGGAAGAAACAAAAATATACATGATAGCCTCCAGGGGATGGAAGTTTGTTTGTTTTAGAATAAGAGGAATTAAGTAAGCAGCCACCCTGAATGAGTCCTGGGAGGATAAGGTATCTGGACGGTGAATGTGGTGGGAAGACCAAGGCCGTGGAGATGAAGGGAGATTAGAAACACGATGTTAGATTGACTTTCTATTGGTCGAAGGCTAGGTTTATCTTGGAGACTCAATAATTTGAAATGAAAAAGTTACAGGTAGAGGTCTCAGGAAATTCACTTATCCTGGACATACTGTTTTTCATCTCCACAGGAAGCTGAAGTTATCATCTAAAAGTGACATGGACCCATAATGCCTTTGGAGGTTTGAGAATAGGTGGAGGCGGGACAATTTGAGAGAATCAAATAGAACCGGCTGAATGCGAAATTATAGTATTTTGGTAAATGATGGCCATCAGCATATTATTCCAGGAGATGATGAGAAAAATGTTTCTGGGGCAGACACAGTTGGGAACCTAATTATAGTGTACCTTTCATATTATATATGAGCATATTAAAGGCTTGGAGGATTCATGTAGTGGAGAAATCACATATCTTTGTTTATCCTAGTATAGCCCTAGGGTACAGTGGTTAAGTGCTTGGCTGGGAACCCCAAAGTTTGGAGGTTTGAGCCACTCATCTGCTCGATGGTAGAAAGATTTGTCAGCCTGCTCAAGTGGCACCCAGTGTGGCAGATCTACTCCATCCTGTAGTGTCACTCTGGATTGGAATTTGTCTCGACGGCAAGGGCTTCATTTATTCTGCATTTTCAAAATTATTTATTCAGAGTCATTTCTTTAAATACTGAAAGCCTAACTTATTGATTTCAAGTTTATTCCTGTAGGACAGAGTAGAAGTGGTCCATAACATTCATGTTTCCAGGGCTGTAATCTTTATGGAAGGAGGCTGACATACCCTTTTCCCATAGAGTGGCTGCTGGGGTCAAACTGCTTATCTTTTGGTTAGGAACTGAGTGCTTAACCACTGCACTATCAGGTCTCCTTTTCCTTATTTAGCAGCTATTAATATCCAACCTCATTAATATTCCAAGGAATAAACTTTGGGAACTATCACTTTGGAATATTGAGTTGAGATGTAACCAGCAACTTGTGAAGAACATTGAGGACACATGTGCTGCTTTTTAAAAATATATGCTATTTAAAAATATATTTAAAAGTATATGTGTCATGGAGGCATGTAGTGTGGTGATAAAGCATTTGCCAGAAATGCTCAGTACTTTGGAAACTGGAAGGGAGAAAATGTTTGAAATAAAATTGGTATATTAAAAATATGATTGTTATTTAGATTGTGAGTATGAAAAGTAAGTGGAACTAGGGGCTTCAGATGACTGAAAAATGTTTAGAACATTTGCAGGCAGAGTTGTTGTGAGATGTTGTCATGTCAGTTCCGACTCCTTGTGACCATATGCACAACAGAACAAAACACTGCCCAGTCTTGCACCAGACCCACAATCTTTTTTATGCTCAAGCCCTTTGTTGCTGCTACGGTGTCAGTCCACCCTGTTGAGGGTCTTCGTCTGTTTCACGGACCCTCTGCTTTATCGAGCATGATGTGCTTGTCCAGGGATTGATCTCTCCTAACAACATGTCCAAAGTATCTAAGACTCAGTCTCGCCATGTTTGCTTCCAAGAAATAGTCCGGTTGTAGTTCTTCTAGCACACATCTGTTTGTCCTTTGGGAAGCCCATGGTACATTCAGTGTTCGTCTCCAACAATTCGAAGATGTGAATTCTTCCGTCTTCCTTATTCATTGTCGAGCGTTCACATGCATGTGATGCGACCGAAAATACCATGGCCTGGGTGAGGTGCACCTTCGTCTTCGAGGCGACATCTTCACTTTTGAATACTTAAAAGAGGTCCTTTATGGCAGATTTTCTCAGTGCAGTTTGTCTTCATTTCTTGTACGCTGCTTCCATGGGCACTGATTATGGAACCATGTGAAACAAAATCCTTGAGCATCTCATTCCGTTCTCCATTTATCACAATGTTGCCTACTGGTCCAGTTGTGAGGATGTTTATTTTCTCGATGTTAAGGGGCAATCCATACTGATGACTGTGTTGTTTGATCCTCATCAGTTAGTGCTTCAAATCCTCTTTAGTTCCAGAAAGTATAATACAGGTTGTTAATGAGTCTTCCTCCAATCTTGATGTCTTGTTTTTCTTCATATGGTCCAGCTTCTCAGATTACTTGCTTGTCATACAGATTGAAAAAGTGTGGTGAAAGGATGCAAACGTGACACACACCTTTCCTCGCTTTAAACCATGCAGTGTCCCATTATCCAGTTCTTATGACTGTGTGTTAATCCATGTTCAGATTCCTTAGGATCACAATTAAGGGTTTTAGAATTTCCATTCTCCATAATGTTATCTGTAATCTGTTTTGATCAATACAGTCAAAAGTCTTTCCATATTCAATGAACACAGGTAAGCATCTTTCTGGTATTCTCTGTTTTCAGCCAAGATCAGTCTCATATCAGCAGTGATATCCTTGGTTCTGGGTGCTCCTCTAAATATAGGTGTAATTTCTGGCAGTTCCCTTTCACTATACTGTTGTAGTCGCTTTTGAATGATCTTGAGCAAAATTGACTTGAGTGTGATATTAATGATATTGTTTGGTAATTTCTGCATTCAGTTTGATCATCTTCTTGGGAATAGGCATAAATGTGGATCTTTTCCCATCAGTTGGCTAGGTAGCTGTCCTCTGGATTTCTTGCCATTGACTAATTAGCAGTTCCAGCACTGTATCCATTTGATATTCCATTACTTCCCAGAGCCAAGTTCATTGCCAGTGCCTTCAGTGCAGCTTCTACTGCTTCCTTCAGCACCATCAGTTCCTGATCATATGTTCCCACTTCCAATGACTGAACATTGACCAGTTCTTTCTGCTATAATGACTCTGTGTATTCCTTCCATGTTCTTTTAATCCTTCCTGAGTTATTTAATATTTCTTTTGGGGGTAGGGGGGAAGAGTTCGTTCAGGCCAAAAAAACCCAAACAAACCTGGTGCCGTTGAGTTGATACCGACTCATGTTGTTGCTGTTAGGTGCCATCTAGTCAGTTCTGACTCATAGCGACCCTGTAGTTCAGACTAGAACTGCCTCATAGAGTTTCCAGAGGGCACGTGGTGGATTTGAACTGCTGATCTCTTGTTTAGCAGTTCACCATTAGGCCAACAGTGTTTCTAATGACAACTGATGATAACCCTATAAGACAAAGTAGAATGGCTTCATAGAGTTTCCAAGGAGTGCCTAGTGGATTTGAACTACTGACCTTTTGGTTAGTAGATGTAGCACTTAAGCACTGTGCTACAGGGTTTTCACGTAGGAGTTAAAAAAACAAACAAAACATTATCAGTAACATGGAGAGCCGAGCTGGAGAAAGTTATCCTGGGTTTATGTTATGATGTTTCTTTGATTTGTCCCACCAATGAATAGGTGGGCAGGAGTTCAAGCTGGCAAGGGAGGGAGCCAAAATGGGAGGACCCTGAAAGCCTGAAAATGGGTAAAAGTTGAGAGTTGGCATCACCATGAGGTTACTGGCTCTTTTTGTTGGAGAGAGGGAGCAGATGAGGTTGTGGCCTAGAAAAAGGAGAGAATGTTTTCCATTTGAGTTCAGGCGAGGCAGTTCAAAATTTTCGTGAAAGCAAAGTGACCCTGACAAATAGTGGAAATGAAGTTTTCTGTGTAGAAAGAATTAAAGAATTGTGGTATCCTGGTGTCATATGGGTTCTGTATGTGGAAATTGATGTCACCTTGGATAGGAGTCCGTGCAGAAGGAAGCTGTCTGAGTCATCTAGTGCTGCTATAACAGGAATACCACAAGTGAGTTTATTTCTTCACAGTCCAGCAGGCTACAAGTCCAAATTCAGGGCATCAACTCCAGGGGGCGGCTCCTTCTCTCTTGGCTCTGGAGGATCATCTTTGGGATCCATCAGCCTTCTCTCAGTGTGGGAGAATCTCAGCGCAGGAAGCGCAGGTTGAAATGATGAGCACTGCTCCTGGCACTGCTTTCCTGGTGACATGAGGTTCCCATGTTCTCTGCTTGCTTCTCTCCTTTATGTGTCAAAAATGATTGGTTTAACACACTGTCTAATCTTGTGGATCTCATCAACATGTTTTTTGAATCCATTTTATTCAATCATAGTGTCATGGATTGAACTACGTGACCCTAAAAATGTGTGTGGCTGTTAGACCGGGCCATGATCTCCAGTATTTTATGATTGTCTTCTGTGTTGTGGTTTTCCTATGTTGGATGTTTAAAAGCATTAGGGTGGGAGCGTAAATTCCTTTCTAAGGTTACCTGTGTGTTCCCGTGTAAAGCGAGTTTCCATGTAGTATGACTTGCACCACCCTTCACTGTTTTATCTTACAAAAAATAAAAGGAAAGAGAAGCAAGCAGAGAGTTGGGAACGTCACACCATCAAGAAAGCATCACCAGAAGTACAGCATATCCTTTAGATATAGGTTTCCTTTGCCAAGATGCTCACTGACCAAAGACTGATGCAACACAAGGACTTTTTTAGAGTCAACAGAGGGAAAGGCTTCCCCTGGAGTGGATATCCTAAATGTGGACTTGTAGCCTACTAGACTTTGAGAACCAGCTTTCTTTTGTTAAAATCATCCATTCTTGGTATTTTTGTTAGAGATGCACTAGCTGACTAAAACAGAATTTGGTACTAGGAGTGGTGTACCACTCTAACAAATACCTAAAATGTGGAAGTTGTTTTAAAAATGTGAATGGATAGAAGACTCAGAAGGAACCAAGGAGAGTTTTGAATACTGGAAAAGCTATAGATGTTGAGAAACAAGCAGCAGAGAACTGGCAGCAGCAGCAGAACCATAAGACCAGTTTGAGGCAGCACTGAAGCTAATCCATGAAGCAAGAGAGGTGAGTGCCTATGAACAGAGGTTTCTTGGTGCATTGGAGTGCCTCCTGGCACTTGAATCACTGGAGTTAGGCATACTGACCTACAGCATGAGAGAGCTGAGTGCGTTTGTGAAGGAGGCTTCCTGGCAGAGTGACACTTACTTTACTACAGAGCTTTGGAACATTTGCCCCAGAAGGGTTGATGTGGGCCTTAGCCCCATGCTATGAGGCCGTAAGAAGCTGAGGCCCCTTAGTCTCAAATGTATAACCCTGACCCAGGGATTTGAAAGGGTGCAGCCAGTGCTTTCTGTGTATGTAAGGGTAGAATTGCCACTCAGTTTGCCCTAGGCTGTGCCTAAAGCTGAGGGGGCAGAGTTGTTGTCCAAGGGGGACTAGTACTAGTACAGGGCTGAGAATCTTCCTTCAGAGTCCAGAGAGTGGGACTATACCTAGAGTCTCGAGGCCAAGGCTAATGTGTAAATTGTCTCACAGAGCAGAGGATTATTTTCCAAACTGTAAGGGCTAATACAGTATGTTTTACTGACTTATTTGTTGCCTATTTTGCTTGCCTTCTCCATTTGTGATGGAAATATCTGAATTGTGCCTGTTCTACTGTTGTATATTTGGAAGCAGATATCTTATATTTTAGGTTTTATAGGTGTCGAATAGTTTTTGTGTTTTGAACTTGAAACTGAGTTAAGACTTCTATCATATGGAGTAGATATGTTTTTGCTATGACTTTTGCTATGATGAGATGAATGTGTTATTTGTTTCAAAGATGTGAATTTGGGCACCAAAGGGTGGAGTGTCATGGTTGGAACTGGGCCCCCCCAAAATGTGTATAACCATTTTACTAGGCCATGACCCTCGATATTTTATGTTTGTCCTCCATTTTCCTGTATTGTATGTTAAGCAGGATTAAAGTGGGAGTGTAAATCCCTTCCTAAGGTTACCTCCTTGTTGCAATGTAGAGTGTTTCCCTGGAGTGTGGCTTGAACCATCCTTTATAGTTTTATCTTTTGTGAGATGAAAGGAAAAGGAAGCAAGCAGAAAATTGGGTACCTGAAACCAACAAGTAACAAGCACCAGGAGAAGAGCATGTCCTTTAGACTTGAGGTTCCTGTCCCAAGATGTTACTTAACTAAAGAGTGATGCAATACAAGTAGTTTCCTCCAGGTCCAACAGAGGGAAAGGCTTCCCCTTGAACTGACATCCTGAATTTAGTCTTGTAGCCTGCTGAACTGTGTAAGAATAAACTTTCCTTTGTGAAATCATCCACTCTTGGTATTTTTTTAGAGCAGAACTAGCTGACTTAAAATGTAGTGATAGAGTTTACCACACAGAGGAAAATCCCATCACTTGTCAAAATGGTGGGCAGTCTTAAATTATTGGAATTCATGCACACATTTTTTTCAGAGAACATCACTATTAGAAATATAATGTGGGGAATGAGTCTAGGGTGGGTGATGGTACTGGGGAAGCTGAGAGGGTGGAGGTGTGCTTAAGTGAAAGTGTAAACTGCAAGCGGGGGGAGTGGTAGATGAAGGAAGGTGATGCTGTGTAGGGTAAACAGCTGAGAGGCGACATCAAAATGCATAACTACTCTCTTTGCCGTGAGAAGAAGAAAACTGAGCCACCTGCCCTTGGAAGAGTGTAGAAGGAAGCAAAGCTCTCACAGGGAACACCAGTAGTTCACAGAGAAGTCACAGAAGAGAGGATCGTTTTGAAGAAAGTTTGAAAATATAAGACAGGTTAGTGACAGTAGAAGAAAGTTACTCTAGGCCCAATCGAAATGGGGCAGAGAAGTGCAGAGAGTAGAGGAGTGGGCCACACAATGGAATGTGCCAAGTTGAGGAGGACTGAAAATAAAGAAAACTAAGTTTGATGGTTTTGGGTTCTGAACAAGAGTGCTGGTGAGTAAAGGGGATGCAGAGATACCTGTGTCCTCAAGGTTCCTAACTGTCAACAGTTAAGGGACAGGCAGTTTGTGGCCTGGGAGGAAGGAAGCTGGCATGATTTACTAGAACTGGCTAGACTCCCCTTGGATGATAACCTTGGCGAGCCTGATTGCTGTGTCACAGTGCTTCACTGGGCTTCTGATTGATCCTTTCTTGAGTTGTGACATCCCACCTTAAAGTCCTTTATACGAGGAGAACACAAAATGTCTCCCCAGTCTCATAGCTGCTGATCAATGGATTCCCTTTCCATGTGGACTGGCAGTGCCCAGATGGTTTTGTGTTAGCCTGAGTGTGTGAACAAGTATTGTGAAGACATTGGAATGAGGGAAATGAGTGCTGTTTATTCTGCGAGGTTTTCTCCTGGCCCAATTTTGGAAAATTGTGGCTTATCAGAATTGTTCACGGTATTTCCCTACCTATCCACAAGGTGATTAGGAATCTTGTACATATTTCGCGTTTAGCTAGGATTGCTCCTAGTAGCCAACCTTCCCAACTTGCCTCTAAACTTTCCCCTTTCCTCCTTCAGCTACCTGCTTCTGTGCCTTCAACGCCCTACTCTCTCACATCAAGGCATCCTCTCTTCACCCACTCCCCATAGCTAATAAGTGAATCAGTGCTAAGGTTGTTAGATCTAATATGAATTTAATGTCTTCATACTCTCAGGGATTTTTCCATTTCACTGGAGTGCCTTAGCCCCAAGAAAATCTGATGATAATGATGGGAATTCAAAGCCCTAGAGTTGGGGAAGGAAATACGTAGGGGCCTCCTGGCTCTCAGATTAAACCAGAGAGACATTCAGCTGCGGTTTCACTGGTGTGGTGGGCTGGTTTTCCTTTCCTGAGTATTTGGGATTAGCCCTGGTTTCCGATTGCCTAGAAATGATGCCACCCCAAATTTCCTAGTTACAATAACTGGCCCCTTCTTGAATTTTTATTTCAAGCCCATCCTTTTAGGCGTCTGTGAAGTGTGTGGCTATTTCTTTACTTATTTTCTCTTCCTTAGAAACGTTACACTCCAGCTTGCTTGAGGCATAAATAAGCAAAATCTTGTAAAGAGCCTCAGAAGGCTACTTCTCCCTAAAATCAATGCAAAGAAGCTTTGAAAATGGACCCATTAAGTGGTTTCAACCCTGCATGAAAGTCTGTATCATCAGACAAATTTAGTTCTGGAAGAGACTGAAATCTCAGGTTTTTCTCTCTATTTTCTGTCCTTCACCAACAGACCCTCGAGTGGCCTAGAAGTTAAGTCAGTGTCAAGGTGGACTCTTTTACTTTTCTCTTCTTATTCTTTCTGTTATTTTTAATTTTATTTATTTTGTTGAGAATATATACAGCAAAGCGAGCCAAGTGCCGTCGAGTCGGATCATCAATTCAACAGTTTCTGCATATACCATTCAGTGTCATTGATTACGGTGTTTGAGCCGTGCAGTGGATCTTATCCTCCGTTTTTGAATTGTCTTTCCCCCATTAACATAGACTCATTGCCCCCTAAATTTCCTGTCTTCTTATTTTTGAGAGGATGCTTTAAAATACAGAAATTTATTTTCTCACAGTCAAAAGGCTAGAAGTCGAAATTCAGGGCGTTGACTCTAGGGAAAGTCTTTCCCTCTGTGTGTCTAGGCAGAAGGTCTTGGGCTCCTTGGTGATCTTCATGTGGCCTGGCTGTTACCAGGGGGAACCCTCAGTTTCTGCTTGGTGTCACTCGAATTGGCCAATCCAGGAGAGACCGAGGGAGGTGAGCAGAAAAGGCAACTCAATTTTAGTGTGCATGGAAAGGTGTCAGTCAAAGCAGATGCTGCCAGGAGTGCTCTTGAAGAGCCTGAATAAAGGTTACTTTTATGGGATTTACAAGTAGGAAGTTCATACAAGTTACATGTGTGACATTCTTGCTCATGCTACATTGACACAATGGGGTTAACATAGAACTTTGTACATTACTAGGCTAAGAAGGAAACAGAATTCCGTCTCAAAGCTTCTTGAGGCCTGGAGATGCCTGCCTTGTGGTGTCTGTCTTCCCCCGTCTTTGCTTGCTTCTTCTTTGCCTTGTGTGCTCTTTTTATATTCCCAAAAGTGATTCGTTAGATTAAACCACGCTCTGCACTATACTGGTACTTCCCTCATCACCATAGCAAAACTCATTTTGGAGTGGGATGATAACCACAGGTATGGGGATCAGGATTCATCACACACGTTTTGGGGGATCGAGATTCAGTTCATAACAGCCTCTTTGCCCCCAGATGATTGTAATGTGCAAACCACTGGATTAAGAGATGCCATTTTTCGGTGATGGGGGATTAACAGGAAGTGTGTGATCCACGTCACGCCAATGGAATGGTAAACCTACTGGATGGCTTCTGGGAAAAGTTACCCAATTCTTAGAAAAGAATGCAGGTTAAGATGCCTTCTGGTGTTTGTCTGGTCTTGGCGTCTGGAACTGCTGTAGTTATCTTGGGACAAACTGAAGCATCCTTCACTCCAACGGCAGCAGAGATGAAAACATGGAGCTCCTTGATGATATCAGTATTCTTATTTTTTGCAATTGTGCTTTAGGTCGAAGTTTGCAGAGCAAATGAGTTTTTCATTCAAAATTTATTCACAGATTGTTTTGTGACATTTGTTGCAATACCTGCAATGTTTCCGCATTCTCTGCCTTTCCTCCCTAGCATCTCGCTTCCGTTTGCCACTTTTTCCCATCCTTTCCTTCTTGCCTTCCTAAGTTTTCTTGGGGCAGATATTTTCCCATTTGGTTTCCTATTCTTGGTTTGATATCCTATACTTGCATGTATTTATAAAGTACCAGAACTCCTTATGCACGTTACTTTAGATTACACATTGTTGTCTAATCTTTGGCTGAAAGGAGAACTTTGGGAGACGCTTCAGTTGTGAGGTAGCAGGGTATCTGGGTTCCGTAGTCGTGGAGGTTCCCCAGTGTCTGTAGACATACAGTACCTTTTTGTTGTGAATTTGGAGTTTGTCTTTTATTTTTACCTCCTGTCTGTGGGAATATCTATTGTGATCCCTGTCTGAATGGTCCATGTTGGTACCTCGGGCATCCTTTATTCTTTCTGGCATCAGCCTGGTGAAGGCTGTGGTTCATATGGTCCATTAGTCTTTGGCTAGTGTTTTCTGTTTTTCTTTGATTTTCTTCATTCTCTTTTGTTCCAGACAGGATAGGACCAATATAACAAATGTATTGTTAATGGTTACTCACAGGCTTTTAAGACTTCAGATGCTGCTTAGCGATGTAGAATGTAGAACATTTTCTTTATGATGTATGTCATGCCAGTTGACCTGTTGTTCTCAGAAACCATGGTCCCCAGCCACCAGTGGTCAGCTCCAGTCACTCGGTGCCTCACAGTGTTTATGTATGTCTAGGCAGCATCTGGTCGGTCTAATGGTTAAGTGCCACATCTGCTGACGAGAAGGTTGACACTTCATATCCACTAGGTGCTCCTTGGAAACTCTATGGAACAATTGTGTTCTGTCCTTATAGGGTTGCTATGAGTTAGAATCAACTTGAAGGCACTGGGTTTGGTTTTCCTTAAAGAACATCTATGACTGTACCCCTTTTGTATTCTACTATAGAAAACCCCACTGCTGTTGAGTTGGGTCTGACTCATTGCAACCCTAGAAGTCAGAGTAGAACTGCCTCTTCCGACCTTTTGGTTAGCAGATACAGCACTTAACCCACTATGTCACCAGGGTTTCTGTGTTCTACTACGTGTTTGAATATACATATTCTTCATACAAATATGTATGTGAAAATCTTCACTGCCAAGCTTATGCATGTATGTGGAGATAATCTTATATACTGTCCTTGATACATTTACCTTAAATATCTGTATGTGTGCTCTTAAGTCATTATTTGTTTATGCTGTTGTAGTGTTGTTAATGCTAAAGTCTTGGCTGTCTGCCTCTTTTTTATTTTTTAATTTTTTCCTCTTGGATTCCTCTAACATAAGTGCCTGCTTTGCCTTAGTCAAGGTATGCCGACTTCCCCTATGTTGTGTGTTGTCTGTCTGTTCACCAAAGCTAGCACTTGTCTAGGATTTGGTTAGTCATTTCCCTTCCCAACCTTTCCCTCACTTTTACCACCAAAATTGTTTCTTTCCATGTGTAAACCTTTTCTTAAGTTTATATAATAATGATCCATTGTAACTGGTTTATTTAACTGAGTATGGTGCCCTCCAGATTGAACCATGTTGTGACATCTTTAATGAATTCCTCATTGTTTATCATTGTGTAATATTCTATTTTGTTTATGTATGTACTATAATTTGTTTATTGATCTGCTGATAGGCACAAATGGGTTGTTACTGTCTTTTGGCTGTTGTGAATAATGCTGAAGTGAATATGATTGTATATATGTCTGTTTGGTGTGATTGTTCTTGTTTCTCTAGGACATATTCCTAGCATGGGAATTGCTGGATCATAAGAAATTCATACTTCTAGCTTTTTAATGAAGTTCTGTATCATTTTTATAGTGGCTGTACCATTTTACATTCTCACCAGCTGTGTGTAAGTGTCACAGTCTCCCTCAAATCTCACCATTATTTGTTGTTTTCTGAATGTTTTTGCCAGTGCCAGCCTTAATCAGATGAGACAGTATCTCATGGTGGCTTTGATTTCCACCTTTCTGATGGTTACTAGGAAACCTTTGTAGTGTAATGGTTAAAAGCTATGGCTGCTAAAGAAAAGGTTGGGAGTTGAAATCCATCAGAAACTCCTTGGATACTCTGTGAGGCATTTCCCTGTGTCATACAGGGTTGCTATGTGTTAGAATCAAATAGATGGCAACAGTTTCTCTCTCTCTCTCTCTTTTTTTTTTTATTATGATTGAGTGACAGTGTACATTCCCATATAAATTTGCAAGCCCACCTATGTGCAGCTCCCACTGCTCTACCTGCCTGGTGACAGCCCACTCTTCCTCTCCGTTCTATACATGTCATATCCTCCTAACAACTTCCTATCCCCTCCTCTTGACCCTCTCCTCCGCCTCCACTAAGAGGTCAGCAGGATGACATCCTATAGATGCATAGAACCATAAAGTGCACACACGACGTGGTAAATCTGTGTTGCCAAGTCCAGTCCATTCCTGTCTGCAGAGTTGAACTCCATTATGATTTATGGACAAGGGCAGCATAAGGGTCAGGCGCCATGCTCCCGGGGGAACCCCGAGGCCCCGGACCATCAATTGCGGTCTTTTAGTGGAGATCTCAGGGTGCACCCATTTTTTTCTCATGTGAGACTCAATTTTGTGAGCCCCATCATGGGCTATCACTGGTCGTGGCTGGGCATCATTCGATTCTTATGGTCACATGTCAATCTAGTCATCCACTCACGTGGCTCTCTCTGTCTTCTGGGTTCTCTTTCCCCCATGTTGGTTTGGTCCTTGGTGATCATCCCTTCCTGCTGAGGTGGGACCATTTAGTGTACCTCAGATGGCAGCTTGGCACTTTTTAAGACCCCATATGCCATTCACCAATGTGGGGAATAGTTTTGTTGTTGTTTTTTAAAGAGCTAATGATCACTAGCCTCTTTTCATTAATATGTTGGCCCCCTGAATGTCCTATTTGTTGAAGTCCTTGTTCATGTTCTTCTTCATTTTTTAATTGGATTGCTTGTCTTTTTATTGTTGAGTTGTTGAAGTTTTCTGTTTATTTTAGAAATTAAACTTCTATCAGATATGTTGGTGCCAAGGAGTTTTTTCCCATCTGTATATTCCCTTTTTAGTCTCTTTGAACATTCTTTTTGTGAACATAAATATGTAGTTTTCAGGAAACCCATGTTATCTATTTTATTCTAACTAATGAAATTTGTGCATTTTTAAACTATGCTTGACATTTGATTCATGCTGTAAGTTAAGACTCCTAAATTTTGTCCCTGCGATTTCTTTTATGAACTCTCTTGTTTGTAGTTTTATGTTTAGGTCTCGTTTCAGTTTGAATTAGTTTTTGTTTATGAGGTGAGGTCTCGTTTAATTTTTCTGTAAATGGTATGGAGTTTTGCTAGCACCATCTGTTAAAGAGGCGCTTTCCTATTTAATGAACCTCAAGCCTTTGTTGAGGATGAAGTGTCCGTAGGTGGCTTGATTTATTCTCAATTCTATCCCATCGGCCTGGGTGTTGGTCATTGTAGTCGTAGCAGGTTTTTCTGACTAGCGTGGCTGTATGTCAGGCCCTCAGAGCGGGTGGTGCGAGGCCTCCTACTTTTTTCTTCTCTTTCATTAATGGTTTACTTATCTGAGAACTGTTTCCTTCTTGTTTAAAGTTGGTGATTAGTTTTTCTATCTTACTGAAGAATGTTGTTACTTGAATCGGGATTGCTTTGTGTCTATAGATAGCTCTAACATTTTCACAATGTTATGTCTTCCTATTCATGAACATGGTATTTTTCTTCCGTTTATAATGTATTCTTTTGATTTCATCCAATAGTATTGTGTAGTTTTCTTTGTGTAAGTCTTTTAAGCCTGTAGTTATGTTTACGCGTAAGTATTTTACCTGATTTCCTTTTCATAATTCTTTTTGCTAGAGAATTCCAACTGTGCTTTTCTATGTTGATCTTGTATTGTGACACTGCAGAATACTTCCATTGGTACAGTAGCTGTCAGGTGTCTTTGGGATGTTCTGTGTATAAGAGCATGTCTTCTGTGAATGGGGTAGATTTAATTCTTTGTCACCAATTTAGATTTCCTTTTTCCCCTTCTTTTCACGTGCTATTGCTGTAGCTAGGAGTTGCAGTACAATGCTGAATAACACTGGTTTTAAGGAAAGTCCTCGTCTAGTTTTCATTCTGAGGGATAATACTTTGAGCCTTTCTCCACTGAGAAAAATGCTGACTATTGTTTTTGTGTCTATGCACGTAATTATGTTGAGGAATTTCCCTTGTGTTCTTATTTCACTTAGAGTTTTTACTGGAAATGTGTGTTCATCTTTATCAAATGCTCTGTATGAACCTACTGAGATAGTCATGTGATTATTTTCCTTTGTTTTATTTATGTGGTGGTTTATGTTGATTGATTTTGTAATGTTGACCCATCTTGCATACTTTGTATGAATCCCACTTGGTCATGAAGTATTATATTTTTGATATTCTTTTGGATTGTAATGGGTAGAATTTTTTCAAGTTTTTGCATCGCTGTCTGTGATGGATATTGGTCCATGATTTTTTTTTTCAGTGCCATCATTGAAATCAGGGTTTTGCTGCCTTCATAGAATCCATTTGGGGAATGTTCCCTCCTTTTCTATGTCTCTGAATATTTTGAGAATCATTGGTGTCAAGTCTCCTCTCAAAGTTTGTTAGAATTCTTCAGTGAAAGCATCGGGGCCAGGGCTGTATTTTGATTCGTAGGGAGTTTTTTTTAATGACCTCTTCAATTTCTTCTCTTATTGTATGTGTTTTTCCAAGTCTAGAAAGTGTATTATTTGTCTAGTGTTGGTATAACAACAACAACAACAACAACAAAACACATGTAAATAAGTTGAATCTCTCACAATCTAGAAAGCTGAAAGTCTAAATTCCTGGTCCCAGCTGCAAGGGAAATTTATCCCACTGTTAGCCATAAGGGAAATGCTTTGTTATCAATCTTCCTGTGGTCTAGTAACTTCTAAGCACAGGGACCTCATGTCCATAGTATGCACCCCAGTCCTGGTTCTTCTTGCTTGGTGGTAATGAGGTCCTTGCCGTCTCTGCTCAGTTTTCTCTTTTCTATCTCAAAAGAGATAGACTCAAGATGCAATCTAATCCTGTAGGTTTTATGCTGCTTCATTAATACAACTGCCTCTAATCCTGCCTCATTGACATCATTGGGGTAGAATTTATAAAACATAGGAGAATTACATCAGATCACAAAATGGAGAACACCAACACAATATGACAGTCATAGCCTAGTGAAGTTAACACAGAGTGTTGGGGCATAATTAAATCCATAATAGGTAGGTAATATGTCTCTAGGAGTTTGCCTGTTTCTTCTCAGTTTTCAGTTTTGTTGGAATATAATTTTTGTTGTGTTCTGTTATGATTCTTTTTATTTCAGTTGGTTCTGTTGTGATGTCTCCAAACACATTTCTTATTTAGGTTACTTGCCACTACTTACTACTTTTGTCAGTTTTTTCTGTGGTTTGCAGATTTTACTGTTTTTTTTCTTCAGTGAAGCCATCAGAGCCAGGGTTTTTTTTCTTAGAACCATCTTCTAGTCTTCTTATTTGTTGCAGTGGTTTTTCTGTTTCATGTATTTCTACCCTTTATTATTTCCTGTGTTCTGATTGCTGTAGGGTTCTTTTCCTGCTTGTTTTCTATTGGTTTGAGTGGTAGGCGCACAGGATTGAGTTTAGCCCTTTCTTCTTTGTCAGTGTGTGTATTTATTGCTAGAAATTGTTTTTACTGTTCCCAAATGTTTTGATATGCTATCTTCATTCTTGTTTGATTCATGTAACTTTTTAAATTTAATTTTTAATATCTTTCATTATCCAGTGATTTTTCAGCATAGTGTTCAATTTCCAAATATTTGATGTCTTTTTTTCTTTTTATTGATTCCTAATTTTATAGTATTGTGATCTGAGAAGATTCTTTGCTTGGTTGATATTTTTTAATTTAGTGAGATTTGCTTCATGACCTAGAATAGGATCTATTCTAGAGAATGATCCATGTGCACTAGAGAAGAATATATACTACATTGATTTTGGTTCGAGTGGTCTGTATTTGTCTGTAGTAGGTCATGTTTGTTAATTATTTTATTTAGATTTTCTCTTTGTTGAGTTTCTTTCTAATTGTTCTGTGTATCTTCACAACTGACATCTTGCAGTCCCCTACTATTATTTGGAACTGTATATTTCTCATTCCATTTCAGTTTATTTTTTTTATTTTGGAACTCTGTTATTGGATATAATAGATATTTATTATTATTATGTCACCTTGGTATATGTATTCCTTTATCATATAATGTCCTTTCTTGTCTCTTATGATCAACTTTAATTTAAAGTCTATTAAATTAGAGATTAACATAGTTGCTCCTGCTCTTTTTTGCTTAATGTATGTTTTTTACTATCTTTTTTTTTGTCAACCTCTTAATGTTTTTGTGTCTTAAGATGTGTCTCTTATAGGTAGTACAATGTTGAGTCATTTTTGTAATCATTCTTTCCTTCTGTATTTTGACTTGTGCATTTAATCTGTTAATATTCTATTTGATATTGATAGATATGAATTTACTACTGTCCACTTATTTTTTTTCAGTGTTTATAGTTTCTTTGTTCTGCATGACTTCCTGTGCTGAATTGTTTTGTTTAGGTATGAGTTTTTTTGTTTGCTTTTGGTTTACTGAGTCTTGTTTTTTTTTTTTGAGATTTACTTTCATCATCGTATGTTTAAAAGTCTGATATTTTTAGATGTTACCTTGACTGCCTTTTCATATGGAATCTCTGTAAATTTGTCATTCATTCTACATTTGTGTTTTCAAGTTGTTCATTTTAATTGATGTCCCTTATTCTTTGTTTTTAGTCTTGTAGCTTTATCTTACTTTTACAGTTTCTCTATCTGGGTTTTCATCTTGGTGACGATGACGTGTTGCTTGTTCTCAGATTGTTGTGTGGTGTTCTTTGTTCTATGTCCAAGGAACTCTCTTAATATTTCTTGTAAGGATGGTCTGGTTTTCACAGATTCCCTTAATTTCTGTTTATCTTGCGGTGTCCTAATTTTGCCATCATATTTGAGAGACTTTTCAATTCCTTGTTGGCCAATTTCTTTCCCCCAAGGTTTGCATATGTCATCCTCTTGCCTTCTTGCATCCATTTTATGTGTCAAGTAATAGATTAGTAGTATTGAAATTGCTTTATAAGTGATGTCTCCTTTTTTCCAGGATGCTCTCTGAATTCTTTATCTTTGGAGTTGGAAAGTTTGATTATGGTATGTCTTGATAACTTTCTTTTGGAGTCTATCCTGTATGGAGTTCATTGAGCTTCTTGGGTATAAATCTCCTTGTCGTTTGTTGTATCAGGGAGGTTTTCTTTCAGCAAATTTTCAGAGTCTCTCTGAGCTTTTTTTGGTCTCTTTTAGTTCTGTGGTTGCCTTCATGTATAAATTCTTCTTCATATCGTCTCTTAGATTTCTTCATTATTTTTACTGATTATTCCTGAAACAAATTGGTGTCTAGATATCTGTCCTGTATTTTAATAGCTCTGTCTTCAAATATTTCAATCCTACCATTTCTGGTATTTTATTGTTAATGTTCTGGATTTCTAGTTTCCATTTCTGTATGATTTCTAATTGTTGACCTAACTTTCCATTTTGTTGTTTTATTATTTTCCTTAATTCTTCTAGGGTTTTTTTCTCAGTTTTTCTTTGTCTCTTTAAAAGCCCTGTATGTATGCCTTATCAGTTGGTTTTATTCCCTTCTCTTCCTCGGAATCATTTTCCACCGTTTAATTTTGATCCTTTGATTTTGGTGTCATGTCTTTTTTCTTTATGTTTTCTTCATATTGTCTCCTGTCTCTAATACATTAAGGTGTTGTTTCATTTATTTAATATGTTTTGATTTGTTTGATTTACCACCATTGGTAGGTCCGGTGTGATCCAGTGATTCCTCTTGTGTTAACACATTTGATGTTCACTTCCAGTCCCCAGTTGAACTGGTCAGCAGTGGGCAAGGTGAGCCCTCTTGCATGTGTCAGATGGCTGAAAGTGCAAGGGTCAATGCTACATGGTCATAGGGGAATGCTTACAGTTTCTCAAAAAATGGGGAGGCTATGGTTGTGGAACAGGTCCGGTATCCTCAGGAGGCAGGGCAATTGGTTGGGGGCTCACAGGCTCTGTGATGGGAGGAAGTTTGGATGGGCAACTAGTGGGAGGATAGGTGACCTCTCCAATAGGGGAGGGGTGAGGCAGTTGGCTTCAGAGAGTGAGAGAGAGAAAGAATAAGAAAGGTAGGGTTCCTTTATTCCTCTGTGCTCCCCGCTCACCTTACCAGGTACCACAACTAGGGGATTGCCCTATTCCCACATGTTTGTGCCCTCCCTACTGTTTGTATACCACAGTCCCTAAATTTCTCATCTTGCTTGCTATAGTTTCCCTTCTTAGCTTAGTTTTTGTCCTAGTCACCTTGCCTTACTTTGTGTCTGTTGGTACATTGTCTGTTACTGGGAGTTCCATAATGATGTCTTCCTGTGTTCTTCACCCAGGGTTACTACTAGTGTTATCTTAAAATAGCTCAGCTCTCGAGGGCTGTTTCACATGCACTTTTCTGTGTCTCCCCATTAGTTTCTTATTCATTTATTTTTTGTCCCTGTAATAGTTTGATATAGTTCTATATCCTTTCATTTGATGCTCATGCTTCCATGGTTGTCAGTTGTATCTGTTTTGCTTTTGCTTTTGACATTCATTTTAGAGGGAAGGTGTGGTATGTCTGAGTAGGCCTCAGTCTTGAATATTTCTTAGTTCCTGTCTAATCTTTTGAGTTCCTTTTGTTAATTTGATCCCACGTAGGTAGGTCTCAAAGTAATATAATGGTGAAAGTCGATAATTTTTACTAGTTAAACTAAACTATGGTTTGATTTTTAGGAAGTCTTCAGAAAATAGTTTGGTTTAAGGTTCAAAAATTATTTCATGGCACTATTTCTGGGGATTCATCCAACCTACTTGACAATTTGAAATTATATTGTGCTTTTTACCCCTTTTGATCACGATTCTTGTATAGAATCTTTTCTCAAAATGTTCAGTGATAGTAGTTAGGTATCATTCAGTTTTTCTGGTGTTATGGCAAATAAGCATTTCTTCATCAAAGCAATTTGGAACATTCCATATATAGTCTTCCTATTCCTGACTCTCCATTTCCTTCTGTTATTTCAGGGCAAATAGAGACCAGTTTTTGTTCCTTGAACTTTAAGGTGGATTTTTGATATATGCCTTGTAAGGAGTGGGTCTAGTGCCACTGTTGGGTTCTAGCCGTGTCTCAGGCTATTGCCAAGAATCAGTGACAGCCCTAGGTACTCACTATGTGCAGCACCAAAGGTGCATACTGAAGAAAGCTAGTACTAAGCAACACAAAGATATTTAAATGCTGTTCAGGTTACCCATTTGATATCAGTTCATCAGTTTTCTTTCCATGAATTTCCATGTCAGAGATGTCCAGAATGGTGAAATCTTTGGAGTAGTTTTACATCTGTGAATTTTCTAGCCTAACTTCTTCCTCATCCCACTAGCAAGCAATTTATTTGGCCATCGTTTTTACACTTCACTTCCAGGCCTTATACACAGAGACATTTACAAGCACATCAGCCTTTCTTGTTCTTCAAGATAGTGAATGCCTTTAGGCAACCCATGGACAGCTTAGTGACCTTTACCATGTCTCTTATTATGAACCTATTGTACTGTACCGTGTTCTTTCCTATCCAAGTGACCACGTGCTAGTAGCTGTCACATTGGAAATCAATCTGGCCAATCAATCTCTGCTAAAGCCCTAATACTTGATAATTGCCAAAGTGTGGTTTTCTAGCCTCTCCCTCAGGGATATTTGCATTTTAAAAGGAAACCTTTATGACCACAAAATCTTTATTCCAGGGAATGATTTTTCTAATGGTGTAAATTTCAGACATCTATTCTTTTAATAAATAATATATGCATACCATGTTGCAGACATTGCATTAGGAACAATGGATATGACAATAATAAAGTTTGATTCCTCTCCTAGAATCTTGCAGTGTAGTATAAGGAACAGCCATGGAAAATAATTTCAGTGCAATGTTGTAAGTGCTATGCAAGAAGTAGTATTTATTCATTAGTTAAATAGGTATTTATTGACTGCCTACTATGTGCCATGCACTTTGCTAGATAGTAGAGAAGTAACAGTGAATTGTATAAAGTTTCAGCCCTCAGTGAGCTTCCATTTTGTTATATGTAGGAGGCAGTATGGGTTGATACAGCAAGGGATTGGTGAACTGGAAAGGTCAGGCAAGATGGTACAGTGGTCATGATATTTGAGCTGGATCCAGGAGGATGATTAGAAATTTATTTAGTCCATGAAACGGGAAAAAACATTTTGTTGTCATTATGTTGATATTGATTCTATTTGGACTCCGTGACTACATGTGTTACAGAGTAGAGCAAATCCACAGAGTTTTCTTTTTTCTTTTTTTCACATAAGGAAGCATTTGTTTGAGATTTGACATGACATCATAAAAATAAAATCTGTGTTAGGGTGCACCCTGAGATCTCCACTAAAAGACCATAGTGATGGTCCAGCAGTTTCAGGGTTGCCCTGGGAGCAGGGCCCCTGACCCTGATGCTGCCCTTGCCTATAAATCATAATGAAGGTCCACTCTTCGGACACGAATGGATTGGACTTGGCGATGCAGAATGACCATATATTGGATGCACTTTATGGTTCTGTGCATCTATAGGATATCATCCTGCTGACCTCTGGCTGGATGAAGGAGAGTGGGTGGAGAGGAGGGGAAAGGAGACTGTTGTCAGGATGAGACATGTATGGAGCAGAGAGGAATGGTATGCTGTCACCGGGCAGTGAGAACAGTGGAAGCTGCATGTAGGTCAGCATGCAAATTTATACGGGAATGTACATCTTCACTCAGTCATTAAAAAAAAAAAAAAAAAAATTAATTAAATAAATAAAATTTGTATAAACACAAATACACATTGAATCATTACACAGATAGCAAAGGACAACGTAAAAACAAAGAATACTAGTTGGTGGCTATATACAGTTGGACACAGTTGTGTCTTGTACACTAGAAAGTCTTTGACAAAATAATCATCTTAGATGAACAGAAGACCAATCTTCTATGTCGTCCTGCAAGATGGGTTACTTTATATCTCTTGTTTGCTCCAATTTCCTCCTTTAGTATGGCTGGTAATTGTTTTGATGATTGACATCCCCTCAAGATGCCTTGCCATATGTCCTCTCTTGGCCACTGTAGTCTGCATATCTCTGTCGATATCCATATTCCCATAGTTATACACAGTAGAATCATATCCACCATAGCCACTACTGTTTTTATCACGACGATGGGCTAGACACTATTGTAATTTCCATATCCTTGATCATAATAGTTATTAAATTTGGGATTCCAGTTTTGGCCCTGACCTCATCCACCACCCCTAGTACCATCTCATCCACCAGCTATGGCAACTCTTCCTCCTTTTTGTTGTTGTTGTTGCGCCTGTATACCTCTTCAGGTTGTAGAACTTTGATTTCACACTTTCCAGAATCTGTCTGATGATACCTGCTTTCTAGCAATTTGTTTACTGGCTCTTCATCTGTATATGCGTTAAAACAAAATCCTCTTCTTTCATTTCTCTTTGTATCCATGGGAAGTTCAGTGTTTTCAGTCTCTCCAAAAGCACCAGAATATTCTTTAATTTGTTCTTCAGAAGTATCTGGGCTCAATCCATGCACAAAACCTTTTGGGGGGCTCCTTCCCTTTTAAAGCTTTGGCCGTTTTAGGGTCTATCAGTTTGCCTTCCAGCTTGTGTTCTTCCGGTTCCAAAACCTTATCAACACTAGCAGCATCTTTGAAAACCACAAGTCCAAATCCTCTTGAGCATCCAGTGACTGGATGTGTTTTAATTGTGCAGTCTACAATGTCTCCAAATCGAGACAAATGTTCAGTGAAATCTTTCTTGCTTGTATCCCAGCTCAAGCCTCCAATAAACATTTTACCGTCATCCTGCTGATTCTTACTTGCATTAACCTTGGATCCCTCTGGGAATTCCTCTTTGTTACTGTATTCATTCATGTTCTCCATAGGATGGAGTTGTAGTCAGAGGGGTGCTGGTATGAAGACCGAGTCGCAGCTCTAGCAGCGGTGGAGTGTTGTCTCTATAGAGTTTTCTTGACTGTAATCTTTGTGGGAAGAGATTGGCAGGCCTTTCTTCCATGGAGCTGCTGGGTGATTTTGAACTGCTGGCATTTATGTTACCAGTCCAGCACAAATCATTTGCAACTCTCGGGACCTTAGCCAAAGTTTTCAAGTCCGTTAATGAAAAGGACATTGTAGGCTATTATGTCTCATGAAGATAAATAGAAAAATACAAAGGAGAATATTAACAAATCAATTCCAGTCATATGTAAGGAGAATTGTATATCATAAACAGATTTATTTTTTTAAAGAAAGGTTTGTTTTAAAATTCAAAAAAATCAATGTAATTTGCAATATTAATAGAATACAGAAGAATGTAATATAATGATCTCATTGATACCTTAAAAACATTTAGTAAAGTCAGTACTCATTCCTGAAAAAGACATTTAGTAAATGAGAAATTAGAAATCTGTATCATATCCTCAATATTATACAGACTTTACAAAATGACTACAGCGAAATGTACTCTTAAATATGTTCTACTTGAGAGATGAACACCCCTTATCACCTTTGAGCAATACTCAGCTGGCACCAAACTACTGACATTAAGACAAGAAGATGTATCAAATTTCACTATTTGTTAGTCCTCAGCTCTCTCACAGAGAAACACAAAAATATAGTACAAATATGAGACTTGGTGAATTTTACAAAAAATATGCATTCTGAAACAGAACTACCCGAACAGAAATAATGGGAATGTTCACGTGTTGTGAAGAATGTAAACAATGTCACTAAATAACTTGTGTAAAAATTCTTAAATGGGAACCGAAACTGCTGTGTATACATTCACCAAAAACACACACTAAAAATTATTTTTAAAAATATGTTTAATTAGGTCTTCATGGAGAAAGATCACATAATATCCACATTCCCAGAGACGATGTGTTCCTCTGTACCAGTTCACATGAATTATCACTGTAAAGCTTAATAAAATATCACCTAAAGGGTAAAATTGGTTTTATTTTTATTTTTCTAAATAAATAAAGGGATTCTAGGCAGAGGAAATATCACATACAAAAGCCAGAAGCAGCTAAGACATATAATGACTTGTGGTGTTTGGAAGACTGAGCGTCTATGGGGAATGTTGACACTGTTGCTGTGAAGTTGATTCTGAGTCCTAGCAGCCCTACTGGACACAGTAGACCTGCCCAGTGGGGTATCCAAGGACTAATTGGTAGATTCACACTGTGAATTTTTTTTATTAGTGTGATTAAGTAAAAGTATACAATGCAAATGAGTTCTGCATCCCGACCTATCTGCAGCATCATCTGCTCAACTCACCTTGTGACAGGACAACCCTCCCTTTCACATTCTGCTTCTAGTGTCCTCTCAAGGAGCACCTGTCCCCTCCTCTCCACCCTCTTTTCAATCTTGAAAGAAAGCAGTAGGACAGCCTCTTGTAAATGTATTAACCCATAAAGTACACACACCATATGTTCACACTGTGTCCCTGGATCCAGTCCATTTTTTTCTGAAGAGTTGACCTCCAAACTATCAAACTTTTTTATTGGCGTGAGTCTTAACCATGGTGCCACAAGACCTCGTAACCTTACTAAGCTCCGCCCAAAATGAAATCTTGTGTTGAGCCTATGTAAGCAATTTTAAACCTATGTTTCTATTTTCTGTGAATGCCCAAGCTTCCCTGAAGCAGAAATCTGAATCATTTAACTGATGGTCCCATAAACAGAAATGTAAGCTAGCCAACCAGGACTTGGGTGCGTGATTTAAACTAGTTCAAAATTTCCCATTAGTCTGAAGTAGAATAAGAAAATGCCTTCCAGCCAATCTGAAATTACCCCAGTTTGGCTTTCGTGTTCCTAGGTCTTTGACAATTAAACCCTTCCTCTTTGTACTGTGCTTTCGAACTTACTTGTGACATGTAGACCAAATGTTCTCCAACTCATGAACTGAAAAATAAAGCTTATGGGTTCATATACAAATTTAACATGAAAATGTTTGTTTTGCTTTTTTAAGCACAGGTGAGGCCAAATATGAAAGGTAGAAAGTATGTAGACCCCTGCTTCTAGATTACAAGTTCAAATTTGAGTCCTGATGCTTAGTAACTGTGTGACATTGTGCAGGTTATGTGATCATTGTGGGATTTGGTTTCCTGGCCTATAGAATAGGAATGATAGTATTAATACCTGATGGGATTGTTATGAAAATGGAATTGTTTAATGTGGGGGGTTTGTCAAGTGCTTTGCATAGGGCATGTAGATTCTAACTTTTGTTGCCTTGTAAAGGAGGTTTCATTGTATCTGTAGGCTGTTAGGGACCTATTGACATCTGGTTCTTGAGATGGGGCATGGCTTTCTCAGATGTATGTTCTAGAAAGGGAACTCTGGCTCAAGAAAGGAGGAGAAAATTTAGATGTCAGAGTCTAGAATTTGGCATGGTGGTCAGCAGAGACAATTCATTGAAAAGGTAACAAGCCCCAGGACAGAACTGAAGAAAGGGAGAAGAAAGTTCTGAAGATGTGGAATTCAGTAGAATTTAGGGGATTACCTTCTTAGCTCTTGTTGATTTTCAGAAGTCAAGACAGACCATTAAAGTTAAAGATGTAGTCACAGATGAGGCTGAGTTTTTGGAAGGACTGGAAATGACTAACAGAACTGAGGATTACCAGAGGATGAGTGTGGTTTGTTTTGATGTGTAGGACTTACAGAGAAGGAAAGTATTGAGTTGTTTTCAGCAAGTTCCACTAAGTAATATATCTGTAGGGTATCTGCCTATCTATATCTAAGCTCTCAAGAGATTGATTTAGCCAACAAATGGAAATAAGTGGTAGTTGATGAAGCCACAGTAGAAGAGATTATTGAAAAGAGAGCATGCAAATCTAGAAGATCAAGAAGACTAAAAACAGGATTCTGAGGACTCTAACATCTAGGGTTGAAGGAATAATAAATTAAGAAAGAGCGGGCACAAATACAGAGGGCAAAGAATTATCAGTGAATGTTACCAGAGCTCAGAGTCTTTGGTTGTTGCAAGAGATTAATACATTTGGCTGGTCATTAAAAAATTAGAGGTTTGAGTCTTTCCAGAGGCATTTTGGAAGACAGATCTTGATGTCTACTTTAGAAAAACGAGCCATAAAATGACCTGATGGAGCTCCGTTTTACAGTGTCACATATGGGATGATTCTGAGTCAGTGTTGACTTGATAACAACTAGTTTGGTTTCTGGATCTAAGGAAAAGAAGTTTTCCAGGGGGAAGAAGTGGGAAATAGTAGTCTCAGATGCAGCTGAGAGGTCCTGTTGAATTGGGAATTAGGGGGGATTGTGCCTCTTTACCAGAAACCCTGGTGACAGTAGGTTAAGTGCTATGTGGGCTAAACAAAAAGGTTGGTAGTTGAAATCCTCCAAGCGCTCCTTGGAAACTCTCTGGTGCAGTTGTACTGTGACCTCTAGGGTCGCTATGAGTTGTGCCCAACTTGTTGGTAGTGGGTTTGGTTTTTCTGGTGCATCTTTACCAGCACTGCTCATTGGAGAGCTGAGTCCAGAAACCAGATTTGCCGAGAGGCCAGAGAGGGAGGCATTGACTTCGCTACCCTGCTCCACACCTGGCCCAGGGGGCCCACACCACCTAAGGTCTCATTAATCATCTATTTGGAGAAAGGAATAAGACTTGACTCTGGGATGTATGTGTAAACCAATTCATTTGCTGCTCTTAATTGGGCAGCTGTACCCCATTAAGTTGCCAATAGTGACTCTCAGAAAACAGGAGCTTTTCGGATTTAGGAAAGGACAGTTAATGCTTTTTATGCAAAATTCAATCAAATCAGAAAGCTATTGGTTATCCTTGTTACAGTTTCATCATGCATTAATGAATTCTTTCACTGAATGTAATACAGCTCCTATTTTTTTCTCATTCATTTTATTTTTTATTATGATTGAATGAAAATATACATTTCCATATAAATTTTCATGCCCACCTATATGCAGCGCCCAGTGTTCTCCCTGTCCGGTGACAGCACACTCTTCCTGCCCACTCCATACATGTCTTATCCTCCAAACAGTCTCCTATCCCCTCCTCTCCACCCACTCCCCAACCTCCAGTAAGAGGTCAGCAGGACGACATCCTATAGATGCATACAACCATAAAGTGCACACATGGTATGGTCACTCTGTGTCTCCAAGTCCAATCTATTGCTGTCCGAAGAGTTGACCTCCATTATGACTTATGGACAGGGGCCGCATCAGGGCCAGGAGCCGTGCTCCCACGGGTACTCCGAGGCCCCTGCCCATCAATTGCAGTCTTTTAATGGAGATCTCAGGGTGCACCCCTTTTTATTCTTGTGTTACCAGTGAGACTCAACTTGGTCAGCTCCATCGTGGCTGTCAGTGGTAATGGCTGGGCACCATCTGGTTATTTCAGTCACGAGTCCATGTAGTCACCTGCTCACCTGGGTCTCTGTCTTCTGGGTTCTCTTTCTCCCATGTCGTTTTGGTCCTTGGTGATTATCCATTGCTGCTGAGTTGGGACCATTTGTACAGCTCCTGTTTTCATCTCTCTGGCCCTTTAAAGAAAACTTGCTGCCATATACACCTTCTCTAGGAAAGCTAGGTTACCTCTTATTATCTTTAACTCATATCAGGCACAGAAATTCATGTAGTAGATAGTTTTCCTTTCTTTGGTAATACTGTAGGCTGTTCACAGCATCCAGATGCCTGTATAAAAAAGTATAGCCTCCCTCACCCTTTCCCCATCCCACTAGGCTTTCCAGCATTTGTACCTGCAGAAGATTGGTACTTTTCTCCTGTACTCACAGTATATTAAAGATTACATTAAAAAGAAGGAGGAAAAAAAAACCTTTGGTAAGCCATCACCTGAAAGAGAAAACTTTACCTAAAAGAGGAAGCACTTTGCAAAGGCCTATTATTGTGTAGCTCACCTGAGGCGTTCATTATAATAGATTCAGGATGTCTCCCTTACAATTCATTTCTGAGAGGAATGCAATCACCCCATTCCCTGGCTTGTCTGGGAGCCCCTCGGTAGCTGGAGGATATTGGCTGGCAGACGTGGGGTTTATGCTATCTCCCTGCTGAGGTCTGGGTTGGATTTTGAACATAGAGGAAGTTCGTGAGCAATAAAAGACGCCTCTGAGGAGGCTCTTCAGGCCCCACAGTTCATTTTATTTACCCTTAGAATATAGAGCCCTAGGGTCTGTGTGCTAACGAGGGGTAGAGCCATGGAATTCATCCCAAGTCCCAAGTCTCTGGAAGAACAGGCTGACAATGCTGCCTTCCTCAGCATGTATTTCCAAAGGCTTTAAGAAGAAAGACCATGGCAGCTTTACTGGTACCCGCTTCCTATTTTGGAAGCTGCCTAAAATAGGGGCTTTAATTCAGAAGCTTTAGACAATAGGGGAAAATGCACTCAAAGGGACAGCTTGATTTTGTGCTAATCTTAACGTTTTACAAAAATAAGTTTGCAGTGAAGGCTATGATTTCGGTTAGAAAGCAGTCTGATTGGGATACCCAAGCTGGTTGACTTATCTGTTTTTGTAATTCTTTTTTTCATCTGGGATAGATCTCTTTTCCCACACCTCCTCCATGTTCCTTTGCCCCTCAGAAGCCGAGAAGTGGCTTGCTGGTTCATCTGCTGAGGGCTGAAAAGAACGCAGAAAAGTTGGAAATGAGGGGGACAGTACTGAGTGTCCATTATTTCATTCGGATGGTTCCTAGAAGACAACATAAAGGTTGTGTAATGGGTGCCTATTGTTGGAAACCCTGGTGGTATAGTGGTTAAATGCTGTGGCTGCTAACAAAAGGGTCAGAAGTTTAAATCCAACAGGCAATCCTTAGAAACTCTAGGGGGCAGTTCTACCCTGTCTGTAGGGTTTCTATGAGTTGGAATCGATTTGTGGGCAGTGGAATGTTTTTTTTGTTGTCGTTGTTGTTGTTTGAATCTAGAACTCTTGTCCCTGTGACATAGCATATAATGTATATAAGATCACGAAACTGTTGACATTCCTTCATGCTCTGGACAGTGAAAGCCTTTGTGCTCACCTTGAATCGAGTAAGGATTTGCTTTCACACTGAGAAATATGGAAAAGGAAATATAGAAGGTGAAGCTATTCCTGTGTGTGTGCATACATGTGCACACACATATGCTCAAGAGAAGACTGCCTAGTTTATTCATCAAACAAATCTTTAAATGCCTGTAGGCAGTGTTGTAGGTGCTCAGCATACAGCAGTGAACAAAACATAATCCCTGCCCTTGTGGAACCTGTAGTCTCTTGGGAAGGTACAACAATAAGAAGATGAGGATAACATACCGAATGGTGGTGAGAACTACAGATGATAATAAAACTGGGTGCCATGGATTGAATTGCATCCCCCCAAAAATATGTATAGCAGTTTGGCTGAGTTCTGATTGTTACCATTCTGTGATTGTCTACCGTTTTGTGATTTTTCCTATGCAGTAAACCCTGGTCTCTACCCGTAGTTAAGTTAGAGAGGATTAGGGTGGGGTTGTAAAACCTTTCCTAAGATCACCTTCCTGCTCCAGTATAGGGAAGGTTTGCCTGGAGAGTGGCGTGTACCACCTTTTGTTTTTTTATCCTACAAGAGATAAAAAGAGAGAGAAACAAGCAGGGAACCAGGGACCCCATAACACTGGAAAGAGTGCCTCGAGCTGAGCATGAAGCTGTATCCACTCCAAGGGAAGACTGATGTGAAGAGCCTTTGTCCAGTGCCAGCAGAGAAAGCCTTCCCCTGAAGCTGACACCCAGAACCTGGACTTTTAGCTTATTGGACTGTGTAATAAGCCTTTCTTTTGAACTCAAGGCCATCCACTTGGTGGTATTTCTGATAGAGCAGTACCAGATGACTAAAACACAGGGTAAGGCTTAAAGATAGTCCTGGGGTTGGTTGGGGGTGTTTATAAAATATGTTTGAGGAAAACCTCTCTAATAAGGTTACAATTCAAGAAATACTTGCAGATAACAAAGGGTCAATGTATTTGGTTATGTTTGCTAAGTATTCTAGGACAGGAACATTTCAGGAAGCCAGAATGTGTTTGGTAGCTTGAGGAAGAGTAGAGAGGCCGGTGTGTCAAGACTAGAATAGGGGAGGAGGTAAGGGGTGTGTGAGATAATTGGGGAAGTTCCACCATGGGCAAGGTCATGTTGGGCCATCATAAAAAGCTTGCTTTTTAAAATCAGTAAAATGGGTAGCCGTTGGAGACGTGCTTGGCTTGGAGAATTTTGAGCAGAAGATCTTAACACAAAAACCAAACCCACTGCTATAAAGGCAATTCCAACTCATAGCAACCCTATAGGACAGAATTCAACTGTCCCTTAGAGTTTTCGAGGAGCACCTGATGGATTTGAACTGCCAACCTTTTGGTTAGCAGCCGTAGTACTTAACTGCTATGCCACCAGAATTTCCAGGAGAGTTACTTCATCTGCTTTATGTTTTAACAAAATCATTCTAGATCCCCTGCTGGTAACAGAGGGTATGGTGGGAAGGGAAGCAAGAGAGAAAGCAGAGAGACCGTGTAGGAAGATCACCTATACCCATTGTCTTTGAGTTGATTCTGAGTCCTAGCAACCTTATAGGACAGAATAGAACTGCTACATGATGTTTGTAAGGAGTGGCCAGTGGCTTTGTACTGATGACCCTTTGGTTCTCAGAAGAGCTTTTAGCCACTGCACCATTAGGGCCTAGATTTTAATAATCTAGGCTACAAATGATGGTGGCTTGGACTAAAATTGCTGTAGTAGAAGTGCTGTCCAGTGGCTGGATTTTGTATAACTTTTGAAAGAAAAGTTGATAGGATTTACTGATGGATCACATGTGAGTTTTATGAGAATACAAGGAGTCAAGGAGGGAATTCTAATTGCCATATACAGGGAGGAGTCGCTTTGGTGGGGAGAGGGTATCAAGTTTGGAAGGTGAAGAAGAAGGAAGAACCCAGAATGACTGTTAGATTTCTGGCTTCAGCAAGTGGGTGAATGGTGGTGAAATTTCCATAGGTGGGAAAGATTACAGAATTTAAGAAAGGTCTAATTTATCCTGTTTGTTTTTATAAATGCATAACCAAAACCCTGAGAAAGGGGGTCACCTACCTGCAGAGTAGAAGAAAGTACCTGGACATGATACACAGTGCCCTAATCTAAGTGTCCAGATATCTGACTCTTTTCTACCCTGGTTTCTTAATTTTAAATCTAAAATTAGAATATAAAATATGTAAGTTTCTTTAAAAACAAACAAACAAACCCATTGCCGTCCAGTTGATTCAGACTCATTGCAATTCTCTAGGACAGCATAGAACTGCCCCATAGTTTCCAAGGAGTGCCTGGTGGATTTGAATTGCTAACCTTTAGGTTTGCAGCCATAGCACTTAACCACTATACCTGAGTTGACCCAAAGTGGGCCAGTATTGGCTAGCTCAGGCTATTGACCAAAGGTCTGCAGTTTAAAACTACTAGCCATCCTTATAAACTCTATCGGGGAGTTCTTTTCTGTCTTGTGGAAATCCTGGTTGCATAGTGGTAAATTGCTACAGCTGCTAACCAACAGGTCCATAGTTCAAATCTGCCAGGTGCTCCTTGGAAACTCCATGGGGCAGTTCTACTCTGTCCTTTAGGGTTGATATGAGTCAGAATCAACTCGGTGGCACTTTTTTTCTTTTCTGTCCTATAGGGTTGCTGTTAGTTTAAATGATCATGACAGCAATGTCATTGCCTGGTTTTAATGTGAGAAATGGAGGAAAGATTATTCTAAGTACTTAGCAAATACTCATTGACAAGAATTGAAGAAAGGGTTGAAATTTTCTGAAACAGTATGTGAAACTTTTTTATAACATGTGAATTAGGGAATGATTATTCCCATTTCAAGAACATTTTTTGCTCTATCAGAAGATTGAGTGTAATTTTGCTTTAAATAGCAATCTTTCTAATGCATTCAAGCATTTGTTTGTGATCATTAACTGCTTGACAGTCTGAGGTTGAAGGGAGAGAGTTTCAAAGTTAAAGCATCAGGAAATACTTCCCATTAAATTTTCTTTGTACTGGGAGCCAGAGCTTTATAAAGTTCTTTCACTTTTAGTTAGCGGATTACAAACTACCACATGGGTTAGCATCTAATATCAATGTTGGCTAAACAATGCTGAACAAAGTAGTGGTCCTTCGAATTGTGGGATTCAACTCATTATGATGTGTAGGATTCTCTTTAACAAACATTTTCAATATAAATAACCCACTGTGTCTGAGTTGATTCTGACTTACAGCAATCGTCCAGGGCAGAGTACAAATGCCCTATAGCGTTTTCAAGGAGGGCCTGGTGGATTGGAGCTACTGACCTTTTGGTTAGTAGGTGTAGCACTTAACCATTATACCACTAGAGTTTTCCCTTTAAATAGAGAATAAATTAATGAATAATGTATACCCAGGATACTGCAGAGAAAAATACAATTGGATATTATGATTTCTTAAGGATGTATGGATGGAATTAGTAAGAATGAATAATACCGTATCTATTGTGGATGGGTTCATGGGGGCAGAGATCAACATCAGTGTGTACCTATGAGTATCTGTCCTACAGTAGACAAGAGGAAAATGAACAAGGTCACCGGACTACCAAGATATAAGACCAAAGTGAAATAACCTGCCTAGCATATTTGATAAGCTCGATGTATTCTGTGCAAGCAGAAGTGAAAAACAGCTGTATCCAGATTACCCCAAGATAGCTTCAAAAGAGAAGCCCAAACTGTCTCAGGAGAAAAAAAAAGAGGAAGAAGAAGGATAAAATATAAGAAATGGTTGCTTTATGACCGCATCCAGCTGCCAAGGGGTGTGGAACCTTCCCTTCTTCTATCATAAGTGAGTTTGACTCCCTGTTGTGGATTGAATTCCATGTCCCAATAATGTGTTTCAAATGGGCTAGGCAATGATTGCCGGTGTTGTGTGATTGTCCACTGTTTTGTGATTCAGTGTGATTATCCTTTGTGTGATACCAAGGAGGTAGAATTAGAGGCAGGTATGTTAATAAGACAGAACTGAATCTGCAAGATCAGGTTGTGTTTTGAGTCAACCTGTTTTGAGATTATGAAGGAGAGAATTTAGGAAAGAGGAGAGGGACCTCATACCACTAAGAAAGAAGAAAGAGGAGAGGAATGTGTCCTTTGGACCCATGTCCCTGCACTTACAAATTCCTACACCAAGGAAGACTGATGACAAGGGTCTTCCCTTAGAGCCAGCAGAAAGCAAAAGCCTTCCCTGGGAGCTGGGGTCATGAACTTGGACTTGTAGTATCTTAAAATGTGAATCAACTTCTGTTTATTCAGGTCCTACCCTGGTTGTGTTTCCGTTACAGTAGCACTAGATAACTAAGACACCTCCCATGTGTTCAGGCACTTCGTAGAAACTTCTCAGTGAGTTTATGGGTTGTAACTGATTTACTGTGGCTAATGTTTGGCTGAACTCAGTTTGCTAGGGACGGTGTTTAAATCAATATATGTTACATCTTGATAGTTGTAATAAATCTCTGTTTCATGTGAGTTTTGCTGACTAGAGTTTTGGTTTCCAGAACTTTGGTGACAATATTAAAATGTAAAGTTGTGTTTAACGTAGTATCACTGATATTTGAGGAGAAAATATGTATACCCACTCTATCTAAGCCTGACGGAGAAAAGTATCTGTACGTGTATCCATACATCTTGACTTCCTGAGCACAGTATTAGTTTATGTCTGTTGTTGTGACATATTTATGGATAGTATCTCCTTTACCCCCAAACATATCCTGGTTTGGATAATAAATTATGTTTCCCCTACATATCAGTTCCACAGAAAATTCTGATAAAGCCTATATAGCATCTGTTGGGTATTTAGCTAACTCCCCTTCTCTCTCATGAGTCTTATTTGAAGTTTCTCCTTAAACTCACCCTTCTAGATGACAGACTATATTGCCGAAGTCAGCTGAAGCAACCTGATTCAGGTTCTGGAGATCAAGTCAGCAAGTTGCTTCTCCTGATGGGTGGCAAACTGGGCTCCACCTCCCCCAAAGCACACGGGGATCCATTCTTTTCTGGTAGCAAATAACAGACAAGTTTATTAAGGGAAGGTGCATTCCAAAGAGGGCATGGGAATGGCTCCATGAGTCAAAAAAGAGAGACCCAGTATAGGTTTTAGGGGCCCTTTTATATCCTCGTAAGGCAGGCAGGTAATAGTGTGGCTCCTGGCTCCAGTGATGACATAATTCCTGGATCAAGTTTTGGGTCATATGTCAGCAAGTGAAAGATGGGTCCCCTCCCAAAGAGTATGATAATGATATGGAGATAGAATGGAAATAAGGGTTAGGTCATTTCTAGGTCATCCTTGGCAGGTGGCTGCAGGTGTGGGTTTGTCTCAACTGCCAGGAAAATGGTTATATGTACATTGCAACTGTCAGGGAAGAGCTGCTGTCTTTGCATCAAAAAAACTGCCAGGAACAAACTGTTGTATCTGTAATTATCCTTCTTCACTGGGTATGATCAGGCTCTGTGGCTAACCTTGGCAATATCATGAACTCATCCTAACTCATCCGTCACTTAAGGCATTTTGTAGAGATCAGTATCTGGTGGTCTAAAGTAAGTACAGATAATGTAGAAGACTTTGAGGAGTGAATGAATAGTAGGCCTTTTATTCAATTCTCAACTGTTAGTTGTTTTAACTTGGCTTTTGGCTTGGCTTTGGCAGGAATTAGATAGCCATTGATTTAAGCTTGAGCTATCTTGCAAGTGCCTCAACTGCTGAGATTTTATTTTGCTGATTGAAGCAAGATACTTAAGTTTTGCTTAATGGGAATTATTTTCATTAAGATTAGGTTTTACTCTCTGTGTTAGTAAATCCAAACTGTCATGGACTCACCCCTGATAGCTTATTTCTCACTCTTGTAACATATTGCTGGTAGGTGTTTCAGGTCTCTCATGGTGCTCTGTAGTGTTTGGACACAGGACCTTTCCATCTTGTTGCTCTTTCGTGTACAGCACTCATTCCCAAGATTGTTGCATATTCCTGAGAGATTGCTTTACAGCCAGTAGGAAGTAGGAAAGGGGTAAAGGGGACACCCTTTCTTCTGAGGGCAATTCTTGGAAGTTTCCTACAACTTTTGCTTACATCTGATTGTCCTGAATTAAGTTACGTAGTCATAGGTAGTTTCAAGGGAGTCTGGGGAGCATAGTCACAGTTCCAGATGGCTCGAATGAAATTTAGAGGTAAGTTGTAGGTTAAATTGTACTCCCATGAAGATGTGTCAAAATCCTAACCCCTAGTACTTGTGAATGTGACTTTATTTGGAAATGCTTGCGTTTGGACATGCTGTCAATTTAAGATGAAGCCACACTGAATTAGAGTGATTCCTAAATCCAGGACTGCTGTCCTTATTAGAGGACCACGTGAAGATGGAAAGACAAATATACATACAGTCAAGCAGGCCATGTGATACTAGAAACAGTGTGCTACAGCTACAAGCCAGACAATTTGAGAGATTGTTGGAAACCACCAGAAGCTAGGTTAGAGGAAGAAAGATTTCTTTCCTAGAGCTTTCAGAGGCAGCATGGCTCTACTGACACCTGGACTTGAAACTGCAGCATTGTAAGAAAATATGTTTCTGTCATTTACAGCCCCCCAGTTTGTGTTCCCTTGTTATTGGCAATCCTAGGAAACCTATTCAGGTACTTAGTTTCCTAGTCCTGCTATCACAGGAATAGCAAAAGTAAATTGTTTTAAAGAAGGGCTTATTTTCTCACAGTTCTCAAGGCTAAACGTACAAATCAGGCTCTCATGTGAATCGTTATCTTCCTTGTCACCATTCTTGAGTGTTCTTTAGTTGTCTAACATTCCGTTGTGGGTAGATGATCCTTTATATGGCATCTGTTTTCCCCCATGAGTCTATCCATTATGATCTTTTGTAACTCAGAAGTGATTAGGTTTAGGATTCACTCTTAACGGTGGGACCTCACTGCATAACACACACACACACACACACACAAAACAAGAAAAAAAAAAACTCTGGTTCCCAAAAGGGTCATATCTATAGGTACATGAGTTAGGAACTCAACCTATAATTTTGGAGGTCGCAATTCAATCCACAGCAGTTACTAAAAGAAGACGGGAAAATGGATATTGGAGAACACTTAGTATTGTCTACCATAGGATCAAAGGTTGTAAAATTAACATTCTCCTATGAAAAAAAATAATCATTTAAATTCTTTGTCCTGATCAAAAATTATCCTACCTCTGCATCGTGGTAAGTCTAGATATATGTTTAGTTATAGATGTTTTATCCTCAAAATAAAGCATTGGTTGTCCTTGATGCCACTTAGTACCATTTTGTTTTATAACTACATAACCTTTAGTCATGTAAATATTCCATCAAAATCAGTCAACTTTTTACAAAGCTATTGTGGTACAAGTAGCCTGAATTCTGCCAATGCCAGACTAATCACTGAAGCAGCTGTGTCTTTGGTTACATAATGATTGTTCGGGTTGGTGTTCTCAAGAGCAGCCTAACTAGGCCCAAGCCTGTTGAGTGGCTCGTGCTCCATATTACTCCCTGTGAATTGAATTGTACGAAGTGTGTGATGAAGAAAAGTGTGATGAATATAGAAGTCTGCATATACCTTTCCTCTGCCTCTTAACTGATCTACTCTCATGGAAGCTGTCCTCAGTAGACTGGTGCCTGGACTTTTGTGAAGAGTAGTTACAGCATGGATAAAGGAGGAGTGAAAGGAAAAGACATGAGGGGAAGGGAATACATTATCAAGAGAGATTAAAACAAGTTGTATGATAAAGACTGGAAACCTAGCGGTGTAGTGGTTAAGTGGTAGGGCTGCTAATGCAAAGGTTAGCAGTTCAAGTCGTCTAGGCATTCTTTGGAAAATGTATGGGATAATTATTTTCTGTCTTAGAGGGTCGGAATGATTTGGAATCGACTGAAAGGCAGTGGATGATGATAAAGACTGAAGGTGAGGCAAAGGAGTGAAAGAGCTAGGAAGGGGAGTAGGAGGAAGGCATTTCTGGAGGAGTTGTGGCTAAGAGGCTCTTCAAGGGTTTTGCATGAATGGTTTGTTTTCAGTTTCATACTGTTCATGAACTGAACCAGCTAGGTCCCACATGTATTCATTAACAAGTGGAGTTACAATCTGGGGTCCTCTCTGAGTTGATTAATTCCTTTAAGAATCTTATGTTATCAAAAGATATAATTAATTGTGCTTAATGAATTCCCTACTGTGATCAACCATTTTGATGATTGATATTTAAATGTGTCATTTGCTTCAACATCAGGGGACCACAGTCACCGTGACTTTTGATGTCTTCTGGCGTTCTGAATTTGTTTTCCTAATTAGAGCGAACTGTCTTCCCAGTTATCTAGCTGAGGTTGATTTAAGTGTATCCTAATGGCTTTAATATCAAGGTGTATTGGTTCAAATCCAGGGGTTCTGTCAATGGATGGGCATCTTGTGCATTTCATGACTGTGTGTGGTAACCCTGGATAGGCTAAAGGGCAGTGTATTTACATTTTCTCCCTAAAAATAAGATAAATCATTTATCACCTTTTTGAAAAAAGAAAAAAAAGAAGTTGTCATTGAGTCAATTCGTACTCACATGACTTTATAAGACAGAGTAGAACGACCCCAGAGGGTTTCCAAGGAGTGCTTAGTGGATTCAAACTGCTGACCCTTTGGTTAGCATGTGTGCTACTTAAGAACTCCATTACTAGGGTTTCCTGTCACCTTATAGAGAAAAATATTTTAATTATTCTTCCTGTATTAAAAGAGTCAGGTTATTTTACTTTGGAAACACACCCACAGAGGGAAAAGAAAACAATTAGAGACAAATTTGATAGGGTTTTATTAATAAGAAACAGGATAGTCTACCTTGATATTATAGACCACAAGAGGGTCAGCCATGATTGGAGACTGGATGATCTAGAGGCTTGAACTAGATGCCCCTGGTGCGTGGCAAGTATTGGGAGGATGGAGTATCATATCAGGCTGGCACAGTATGTAGAAAGTATAGTGAACAGCAACACACTGGCATCCAGGTGAGCATTTGGTTTCAGGGAACATAGCCACAAGTAACAAGGTAGCAATATCATTGCAATGGCGAAACGGCTAAGAGGCTATTTTTAGGGATCAGGCTGGTTGCAGAGTGGTTAAACACTCAGCTGTTGATCAAAAGGTCAGTGGTTGGAACCCACCAGCCACTCCACAGGAGCTGACTGCCACCTCTTTCTCCCATAGGGTGGTTGATGGATTCAGACACAGACCTTTCAGTTGGTAGCTGAGACCTTAACCAGTGTGCCACCAGGGCTTGTAAGGAGGAAAAGCTGGGTGGTGTTTCTGTTATTTTGGAGAGATAGAGTGGTTGTGTTTCTATGGGAATCCTCTTTTTAAGCATACTGTGGTGAGGTTTGCAGTCCTTAGGTAGTGCAAAATTGAAAGATTTCTACTATTGCGAGGTTGGTGGTTTGAATCCACCCAGAGGCACCTCAAATGAAAGGCCTGGTGATCTGTTTTTGAAAGATCACACTCCTCAAAACCTTCTGTAGCACAGTTTGTGAGGTTGCTTTGGGTTGGAATTGACTCAACAGCAACTGGTTTTGTTTTTGGTTTGGGTACGCTTTCAGCGTAGAATAAGAGAAATGCCCCGAGCTGAATATATGCATACATCTCTAGCAGAACAGATATCTAGGAGCCTCTTAATCATTCCATCTTTATACACAGTTATAATTCAGGACAAAACTCATAAACATAATGTGCTGATGAGATCTTAAGGCAAGACCATGCGTGATCAGGTTCATATTCCTTGGTGCATGAATTTCACAGTGACCTAAATCTTTGTTATTTTATAATCTCTGTAAGATCTCTGCATTCCGTTTGCTTTTCTGGAAGATAAAATTCACTGGGCCAGTCCTTTCTTCTACCCCTTTGCTCATCATATAAATAGCCATGAGCTTTCTGTTGCCCGCAGCTGTTCTCAGTGGCTCTCAGTTTCCCAAATCAAATTTCTCTTTTCTGGTTCAGTCACTATGGGATCATCTTTCTTGTTATTATCAGCATTAATCTGTACCATAATTATACACATAATTGGATCACTTGCTCACTCGCATAGAAAATTGCTTCAATTTGTCGCCAGCTCTGCCAGCTACCAAGTAATATACCCAATAGCCATATCAGAGTAAGAGTAAATTATTGACACTGATGTTTTGTATATGATGAACTAATTTCAGCATTCATGGGTTCAGTATGAGTATATGTTGCGAGATGTTCACTAAACTGAATGGTGACTCATTTATTTATGAATGAACTGCATCTTTAGTGTCCTGGTAGTCCTGATTTGTTCATGTTGGCCCTACTCAGCCATTAGTGCCAAGAAGTAGTACTCGATATCCAGATAGTGGAAATAAAGTGCCAGTTAATTAGACCAAGGGGTTGAGTTTTATTATTGTGGGTGAGTAGGCTATTTTGTTCCTGATCACAAACTGTACCCTTATAATAGTAGGCCCTTGCCACAGGTCGATTCTGATTGGAGTCATTACCAACCATATCAAGAAGATGATGCGAGCTCAGGCAGGTGGATTCCATGGCAAAGGTCCACAAAGGAATGGCTTTACAGGCAGGTACAGCATGATGAGTGGAATCATTAGATTAGGCAGTATGGTCAGGCCTGAGTGAGCAGGAATGCCATCAGATCCAAGAGGACAGATAATATGTGCTGGGCCACTTCTGAGATTCGGGAATGGGACTTCAGTGTAGCAGTACACTAGAGCCATGTCTAAGAATTCTCAGGATGAAGACACGGGGGGAAATGAGAGAAACAGTCACTTGAAGTGGGATACAAGGAAACCTTCATCATGCAAAATTGTAGTTGTGCTGATTTTACTGCCTTGTGAAAGTCGATTTTGTGATCTTTACGTTGTTTTTTCCTATCAGCAGCAGTGATAGCATTTATATCACAGAAATCAGCCATTAGGACAGTTTCTCCTTCTTCTTTCCTTTTGACCATGAGAGCTCATTTTCCTGAACAGCACTGGTAACAGGAAAAAGGTAGCAACAGGTGACTTTAATGGAATGGTTACTGGGTTCCAGACACTTGCGTTTTATTGCTATTTCTTGCAGCATCCTTTTTTTTTTTTTCTTTTTAACTTGAGGCCCAGAGGAGTGGGAATGGGGCAGGTTGACAGCACACTGACGTATAGTAAAGGTAGTTTATTGATGAGCCCCGTAATTACTAAACTAGGTTTCATAAATCCTATCTGACTGGGCATAACTTCGGTGCCAGACTGAATTGGCAGGATGAGTAGGATATGGCAAGGAAACCAGGCTAGTAAGTAAGCTTAGTAGAATTATGTCCTCATCTTTACTATAGCGTCTTTCCCAAAATTTGCCCTGAATTTACCAATCTGATGTCAGATGGCGGTGAAATGAGCCTGTTATGCGTTGAACTATGCTTGCCCCTGAAAAACAAAAGTTCATATCTATCTCTTTGACTGGGCCATGATTTCCAATGTTCTGTGATTTTCGTCTATGTTGTAAATCCTGCCTCTGTCATATTAATGAGGGAGAATGAGTGGCAGTTATGTTGGTGAGGCAAGAGTTTGTCTACAGGTTTAGATTGTGTCTTAAGGCAGTCTCTTCAGGCATAAAAGAAAGAAGCAAACAGAGAGACAGAGAGACCTCACGCCACTAACAAAGCAGGGTTGGGAGCAGCAGGAGTTATTTGGACCTCGGGTTCCTGTGCGGAGAAGCTCCTTGTCCAGGGGATGATTGATCAGAATGCTTATAGAGAAAAAGCCTTTCCCTGGAGCTGACATTCTGAATTTAGACTTTTACCCTATTTTACTGTGAGGAAATAAATGTGTCTTTCTTAAGGCCATCCACTTGAGCGTTTGTGTTGTAGTAGCACTAGATGACTATGACAGAGGCTAACGTTTTATCTTTAAGTAAATGATTTCTTGAGTTCTAAGCCCTACCCAAGGCACTGTCTCAGCACTATATTTTGACCCCCTATGTGATATCAAGGTTCTGGAAAATGAAATGTAAGTACTTTGAACAGACAAAGTTTCAGTACACGTATACTTTGTTCTCTGTGACACATTCTAAATTGTTATAACTCAATTATAAATTACCTTCAAGATAGAGCTGTTTCATTATGTTTTCTTATAACCTGCAGTTTTTAAAAAGTTGGTTTTCGTAGTCAAGACACATTACTGGCAAGAAGATTGAATTTAATTTGTCTTAAATTGCTTTCCCAATGAGACAAAATAACTAACCCAAAGAAAAATATACTAGACTGAGTAATTCCAAATATACGAACATCTAATAAGCCCTGACCAATTATTGGTAATTGTAGGTGAGTTTTTTGGTGGCATGTCTACAGATTAATGTAAACTTTATTTAAAACAGCATGTTTTTTCCCCCCAACCCTAGTAATGATTTTCTTTTATTTACTGTAGCAATTCACAAATCTTACTGCAGGAAGATTTAGCTGAGTGGTAATATCCTTTCTATTACTATAGACTCAATTGGAAACCCAGTTCTTCCAAGAAATCATTTTTGCTGTGCAGTTGGTACATAATTGTGTATACATCTGAGGGATAATAGAGGAAATAAATTCTAAGTAGGTGTAGGCTTTGTATACAGAACATTTTTGGTTTTAATTGATTTAATATTTTGCATTCTGTGTAAGGTCCTGTATATAAAAGTTGAGTCCCTGAGACAAACCACCTCATAGAGACTCTACAGGACACAATACAACTACATAATAAGATTTCCAAGGAGCACCTGGTGGATCTGAACTGCCGACATTTTGACTAGTTGTCATAACTCTTAACCATTATGCCACCAATGTTTCCATGTCCAAGAGAAGTTGTGACATCTAAATGAATATGACCCTATTTTATACTCAGTACTTCCTTATACCTAGATATTTTACATGAAGAATCTAAAGCCTTCCAAACCCGGTATACTGAGATTAGAACTCTCCTGTTGGTATATGTATGTATGTGCATCAATGTGTTGGGGGAATGTGGATTCATGATTGAATACCATGGAGTGAATGGTCTTTGTATCAGTAAGTTAGTGCTGCATAACAAACCATCTGCAACTTAATGGCTTTTAAATAACAATCACATATTATTTCTTGAGAGTCAATGAGTTGCCTGTTCAGTTTTTCTGTTCTTCTTTGTTCTCACTCATGCAACTACAATATCCTGTGGTTCAGCTGGGGTCTGGCTTGTTTAGGATTACCTCAGCTGGCATGACTAAGCTCTTCCCCACAGTCTCTAATGTGTACTCAGCAATCTAGAGTGAACATGTTTGTGTGGTGTTGGCAGGGGTCTAATAGAGTAAACATAAATGAGTGAAAGACTTGTGTGTCCTCGATTGAATTATGTCCTCCACACAATTTGTGTATTCAGTTTGGTTGGGCTGTGATTCTTACTATTTGTGTGGTTGTCCTCTGTTTTGTGGTTTTCCTATGATGTAAATACTAATCTCTGCCTGTTGTTAATAGATCAAGATTTGATTATGTTAAAGAGGATTAGGGTGGGAGTATAACATCTTTATTAAAGTCACCTCCATGATCCTATGTAAATGGAGTTTCCAAGGAGTGTAGCTTGTATCACCTTTTATCCTACAAGAGATTAAAGAAAAGGGAAACCAGCAGAGAGTTGGAGATCTCATACCATTAAGAAAGGAGCCCTAGGATCAGAGCATGGCCTTTAGGCCTGAGATTCTTGAGCTGAGATGCCCTCAGAGCAAGGGAAGACTGATGACAATGATTTTCCTGCAGAGCTGAGAGAAAAAGCCTTCACCTGGAGTTAACACAGTGAATGTAGACTTGTAGCCTACTGGACTGTGAGAGTGTCGAGTTCTCATAGCTGATTAGACCCCAAGTGACCTAGTTCAGGTTCCTAAGATCTGGCTATCAAGTCTAGTCTCCTGATGATTGGCGAACTGAGCTCATCGTCCCCACACAACCTGCTTGGCAGTAAAGTTTTAGTAAGTGAAAGGACGTTCTAGAGAGGTAACGGGTCAATCTCTGCTAGTGGAGAAAGACACTGTACAGATTTTGGAGGTCCCTTTTACTGGCAAAAGCAAGTGATATTGTCATAGATAGGAGGGGAGGTTGTGACTTGCTTCTTCGTTCCAGATTCTGGGCCATATGTCAGCAACTGCATGATGGGTCCCCTCCCGGAGAAGATGATAACGATGTGGCTATAGGTTGGTAACAAGGGCTAGGTCACTTCTAGGTTGTCATTGTATTCTTGTGGCCATGTCCCAACAGCGAGGAGAATAATTGTTTTTCTATCACAGCTAGTCAGGAAGTAACTGTCTTATTTGGGATTACCCCACCCAAGCCTCAGGCAGTGGCCATCAGGTCCTTTTGCTAACTTTGTTGGCCCCTTGGGTCGCCATGAGTCGGATCCGACTGGACAGTACTTGTCTTGGCTGGTCAAGAGAATAACCTGTTCTTTGTCAAAACCATCCACTTGTGTTATTTCTGCTATAGCAGTACCGGACAGCTAAGTCTGTATGTCACAATTACCACTGTTCAGGTATAGAAAAGAAGTCGTATTTCCAAACCCAAAATGAAGGTATGGGGAAGAATGTCTCTTCCAGAATGGGCAAGTATTGCAAAGTCACATAGCAAGGATGATGAATCCAATGATGATTGAAGAATCTGTGGGCACTTGGCTTGGCTGGTTTTGCATTCCTTTGACTAGGATCTTTTAGTATGAAATGGTAACATGTCTGGAAGTAAGAATGACAGAATTCCATGGATGTGATTGCTGTCGTCTATACCATCAGAAATAAACTTTAGTGCTGTTAGGAACTGAATTTTGCTTCCTTCAGAATATGTGTTGTAAATCCTACCTTCTTTACCTTTTGTTATGAGCCCATTTGGGAATGGGTTGTCTTTGTTATGTTAATGAGATAGCTTCAGTGCAGGGCATGTGTTTAATCAATTTGTTTCAGATATAAGAGATTAAACAAGACAAGCAAGAGATGGAGAGATAGGGGAAGAGAGATGCCAAGCCACAAGAAAATTGCCCAAGAAGAGAAGCTGAAAGAGACGCGGATCTTCCTCCAGAATATGACACATTTTTTTTTTTTTTATATATAACATGACTGAGTGAAAATGTACATTCCCGTATAACTTTGTATGCAGCTTCCACTGCTCTCCCTGTCCGGTGACAGCACACTATTCCTCTCTAATCCATACACGTCTCATCCTCCCAACAGTCTCCTTTTCTGTCCTCTCCACCCACTCTCCTTCCTCCAGCCAGAGGTCAGCAGGATGATATCCTATAGATGTATAGAACCGTAAAGTGCATCCAATATATGGTCACTCTGCATTGCCAAGTCCAATCCATTCCTGTCCAAAGAGTGAACCTTCGTTATAATTTATGGATAAGGGCAGCATCAGGGCTGGGGGGCCACGCGCTCTGAGGTCTTTTAGTGGAGATCTCAGGATGCACCCCTTTTTATTCTTGTGTTGCCAGTGAGACTCAACTTAGTGAGCTACATCGTGGCTATCATTCGTGGTGGCCGGCCACCATCCAGCTCTTCTGGTCCCAAGTCGATATAGGCACCCACTCGTTTGGGTCTCTCTATCTTCTGGGTTGTCTTTACGCCATGTTGTTTTGGTCCTCAGTGAGCATCCGTTCCTGCTGAGGTGGGACCATTTGCTGTGCCCTCGGATGGCAGCTTGGCAGCTTTTAAGACCCCAGACGCCACTCACCAATGTGGGGTGCAGAGAGCCCTCTTAGCAAAACGCTAGTTGTGCCAATTGGCCTCGATTTCGCCCAAGAGCATGGTCCCCCGCCCCTTGCCCCAGCTACTCTATCCTTGCAATATTGGGTTAAGATGGAAGGAGTACTCAAGTTGTGCTGAAGTCCACTTAATGTTGTTCTTGTTTCTAATGTGTGCTATCACCGATTTCACCCAACCAGATTTCTAGCAACTATCTAATCTAAACCCTCCCCTCCTCACCCTCCCTCCCTCACCTCCCTTGCAGCCGTCAAAGTGTCTTTTCTTCTACACAGAAGTCTGTTTTTGAGATCTTATCGTAGAGGTCTGTACTTGGTGTTTTCTATTTCTCCATTGAACAGTCTTTTCCAGGAAATATTTCCATCATTGATTCCTTCTAGTTATTCGTGGGCTTAGTTCAAATTTCACCTACTCAGAGAGTTCTTCCCCTACCAAACGTTTCTATATTTGTGCTTGCACTGCCACTTTCTGTTACTCTGTATCTAATAACCTTTTTCCCCCCTTTATTGCACTTACAACTATTAGACATTTTTGTTTATACACTTATTTCATTACTTGTTGTTTGTCTCCCTGGTCATAGACTGTGAGTTTCGTTAGTGGACACTGTTTCTCATGCTTACCACTCTGACTCAAGTATACTTGTAACAGTGCTTGGAACATAGTAAATTCTCAGTAATTGTATAATGAATGATTTGTTCCATTTAATGAATCACAGGTGGTTTGGCACCTATCTTGTGAAGTAGTGAGTTTCCTGTCTTAGAAATGTTTTAATAGATACAGGATGACCATCTTATGTGATGGTCGCCTACATTAGGTGAGAGTGTTGACTTGGCCAACTCTAGGAAACGTTTGGGCCTGTTGTGAAGGAAGTCCCTTTCCTAGAGAAGGACATATGCTTGGTCAAAGAGAAGTTCAGTGAAAAAGAAGAAGCCCGTCAATTTGCTGGTGTGACAGAGTGGCTACAACAGTGGGTTTAAGCATGACAGTAATTGTGAGGATGACTTTGGCCTCGGCAATATTTCATCTTATTGTACCCAGGTTTATTATGAGTAGGAGATGATTTGATGGCACCTAACAATGACAACAACAACTAGAAATCCTTTGAACTCTGGTATTTTATGAGGTTTGAGATCTAGTGAGAATATGAGATTATAAAATATGCATCCTCACATTCTGAGTGTTTTATATGAGTGTTTTATATAATATGAGATGATTGCAGTGTAAGCAGTTGCATATTTTAAAGAGTGTATGATTTTGCGTATGGGACTTTTATGAAATTATGCTCACTTTCCGCCCTTCTCTTTGACCAAGCATATGTCCTTTTCCAGGGAAGGGACCCTCTTCATAACAGGCCCAGAGGTTTCCTAGAGTTCATAAAGTCAACACTCTCACCTAATACAGGTGACCATCAGATAAGATGGCCATCCTGTATCTATTTCAACATTTCTAAGACAGGAAACTCACTATTTCACAAGATAGGTTCAAAGCCACCTGTGATTCATTAAATTCGATAAATCATTCACTATACAGTTACTGAGAATTTACCATGTTCCAGGCAGTGTTATTAGTTGAGTCACAATGGTAAGCAAGACAAGCAGTGTCCACTAATGAAACTCACAGTCTATGATCAGGGCGATAAACAACAAGTAAGTAAGTAATTGTATACACAAAAATGTCCGATAGTTGTAAACGCAATAAAGGGGGGAAGAAAAAAGTTTATTTTTTGCTACCTTGGGCTTTCGGGGAGTTGAATGCCACCACCTTATGATGCCATAAAGTTCCGGATAATCTCTACAGTAGATGATATAACTGTTCTTCTTTGTCCTGAAAGATTTCTTAGAAAAGGAGAATAAGCTAGATGTTGAAGGCTGGCACAGGCTTCAAGCTGTAGCAGACATTTTAGTCTTGGCCAAGAGTCTGAAAGAAGGTATATGCAGCTGTGGAAATAAACAGAGTGCATGTCAAAGACATAGCCAGTCTAAGCTGAATAGAAGATGTATTTTTAAGAAAGGTCAGGAGATGCAACAGGATAAGAAAGGTTAGCTTGAATCATTGATAGGCTTGAATGACAGGCTTGCATTTCCTCCCTAGATATCACGGTTCTAGAACAAAGGAAGAATGTGTATCCATGAAATAATAGGGAAAACAGAAGAAAGATTTTAGACATCATTGATTTAAAACCTTTCTCCTTTTTTTAGCTAGTAAAACAGACTGGGAGCGAGGAAGTGTACATTCCCAATGTTAGCCAGCCAGTGTATAGCACGGCTGGGGACAGACTGATGCTCTCTGATTGATGGCTCAGTAAATTTTCTAGTATACTATGAAAGTGTTAAAAGTGAGAGTGGTGCTTGTAATTTTGGGTATTACATATGTATTTAAACATGCAAGTAAGCCATTAGGATGAGTTTCTGACTAGCAGCTGTTCAGGGGCAACTCTTGAGGGCTTCAGCCGTGACAAATGTCTGATAGTGACTGTTTTGATGAAGAGCAGTACCACAGGGTGCTGTGTTCCTCTGCAAACAAGAAGACCCTCTCTACTGAGTCCACTGTGGGTGGCCCAGCTGGGGAGATGATTAAATTTAGACATCTGATGGGAATGATCAAGTACCTCTCACCACCTGCTTTGTGGTTTTCTTTAATTTCCAAGTGCTGCATTAGCTAGACTCCCTCTGTTTCACTTGATGGATAGTCTATTACTTGGCTGCCCAACATGCTCCATTTCCAAAGGCCATCACTATCCATCACAGCTTTGGGTCAGACTAGGGATATTCAGTGTTCTTTTTGTTGGCATATTGCGTAAGCCACACCAGAAGCATCAGAGACAGCGCAAGTGCTCAAGCCAAGTTTTGGCCTCATGATTGGTGTTTTCTTAGGGAAAGGAAACTAGAACCAGGTGTGTACACTCGGGGTTCTAGACAACCTGTTCATTGTGAAATACCTTCGTACCCTTTTGGCAGCTGGTTGTTCTGAATCTGTAAACTTTATTGTTTATGAAGCTTCAGAGTGAGACAGGTTTGGTTGCAAATCCTTTTTCTACCTTTTAGTAGTTGCATAACCCTAAACAAGATACTAACCTGTTGTTTTCTCACCCATGAAGTGAGATAATAATCTTCTTATTTGGCAGTCAGCTCTGGCTTATGGCCACTATCAGTATAGCAGAATGAAACATTGCCTTCTTCATGATCATTGGTGTGCTGGAGCCTATTGTTGGGACTTGTGGGTCACTCATTTGTCATTGAGAGTTTTCCTAGCATTTTTTTGCCCTTTGCTGTACCAAATATGATGTCCTCCTCTGGTGATTGATCTCTCCTGATAACATGTTGAAGTTTCACCAGTTTCATAATAATGGACTGAAACTTACCAGTCAACATGAAGATGACCTGGGACCAGTCCTTTGAGAGAAAGATACTCTGAATGGATTAGTTTGAATAGGTTATAACGAGTAGAGAATATTTACCAAATGCAAACCTGTGACCATCGAGTCAATTCCGACTCATAGCAAGTCATACTAGAACTGTATACTGTAAGTCATACTAGAACTGTCCCATAGAGTTTCCAAGGAGTGTCTGATGGGTTCGAACTGCTGAGCTTTTGATTTTCAGGCATAACACGTAACCCCTCTACCACCGAGGTATCCAGAGAATGGGCAGGCTTAGATATGGTACCGTACTGAGGGCCCTAGCTGAGATACCTAGTAGGTACCATAGAACACATGTAACCAAATGTATGCCAAAAGAGAAGAGAGCAATTTAGAAAAGGTTTATTAACTCATTTTACTGTGTTACAGGACTTCTAGAATCTATGGCAAGCCAATTTTTTGAAGTCAGCCAATAGCACTAGAAATGGACTTAGCCCTGACAAATAGTCCTGACTGTGTTATTCCCTAGTTTTGTGACCACAGGTCAGTCACTTTATATCTCTGAGCCTCAGTTCTTTCATCTGTAAAATGTTTGTTGGACTACAATTAAAAAAAAACAATCTATTGCCATCAGGTAGATACTGATTCATAGGTACTTTATAGGATACAGTAAAACTGCCACCTAGGGTTTTGGAAGAAGCTGTTGATAGATTCAAACTGCCCACCTTTTGGTTAACAGTCAAGCTCTTAACCACTGCACCACCAGGGCTCCTGGACTAGAATAGAAATTGATCAAGTATGTTCTAATGGTCCAATTTGTCCTTTTTGTGTTTTGCTTTAATCTGTATCTTATACTGTTTTAAATTTTCGGGGGTGAAACTGTGTAATTTGGGTCAGTTTTTCATACAAAAACTTACACACTCATTGTCATGTAACCCCAGCTGCTCTCTGCACGCTGTGACAGCATACTTCTCTCCACCATGTATTTCCCTTGGCTGTTCAACCAGCTCCTATCCTCCTCTGCCTTCTCATCTCACCTCCAGAAAGGAGCTGTCTAGTACTTCAGCCAAGAAGCATGCTCTTCACCGGGATCATTTTATGTCTTATAGACTAGTTCAATCTTTATCTGAAGACTTTACTTCGGAAATGGTTTCTGTTCTGAGCTAACAAAGAATCTAGGTGTCCTGTCTTCTGGGTACTCTCCAGCCTGTTAGAACAACAATTCTGGTCTTTTTACCAGAGTTCGAGTTCTGCACTCTCATTTCTCCCTCTGCATCAAGGTCTTTTTGTTGAGTTCCCTGTTAGGGCCGAGTTTCATGTTAGCAGGGTACCATCTAGTTCTTCCGGTCTCGTTCTGATGTAGTCTCTGGTTTATGTGGTTCTTGCTGTCTCTCGGGCTGGTATTTTCCATTTGTTCTTCATTTTCCTTTGCTCCAGGTGGGTTGGAACCAATTGGTCCTTCCTTGATTGCTGATTGTTAACTTTTAGGACCCCAGGCTGCAGTCACCAAAGTGAGATACAGAACATTTTCTTTATAAACTTTGTTATATCATTTGACCTAGGTGTTTCCTGAAATCTTAGCTCCCAGACCTCTGTCCCTGCTATTCTCTCCCTTGTTGTGTTTGGTTGTTATTTAGGAAACTTAGATTTTGCTTTAGTCCTGGTGTGCTGACTTGTCCTTTACTGTATATTGTCCCTACCTTCAATTAAAATAATTTTTGTCTGTTACCTAATTAGTTAATACCTTTCCTCCTCTCTCCCCACCACTGTAACTATCAAGGACTGTTTTCTTTTGTGTTTCAAGCTTTAATGGAGTCCTTGTACTAGTGGTCTCATAACATTTGTTCTTTGGCTACTAAATTCAGTCCTTATAATGCCTTTGAGAGTCTACTGTATTATGAGATGTTTTGAAATTCATTATTGTTCATTATCACAGTGTAGAATTCCTTTGTGTGAATATATTGTAACTTGTCTATCCATTCACCCACTGATGGGCACCTAGGTTGATTGCATCTTTTTACCGTTATAAACAGTGCTGTGAGGAACACTGATCTGCATATATCTATTCATGAGACAGCTCGTATTTCTCTAGGATATATTTGAAGAGGCAAGGTTGCTGGGTCATACTGTGTTTCTATGATTAGGTTTTTGAGAAATCAACAAATCTATTTCCAAAGTCTTGCACTATTTTACATTCCCACCACCAATGTACTGGTGTTCCGGTCTCCACAGTATCTACAACATTTATTAATTTGTGTTTCTGGAATTAATGCCAGCCTTCTTCTCATTGTGGTTTTGATTTTGATTTCTCTAAGTGCTAATCATGAGTATTTCCTCATGTGTATTAGCGTCTGGGATCTCTTATTTGGTGAAGTTCCTGTTTACATCCTTTGCCCATTTTTTAGTTTGCCTTTTTGTTGTTCAGGATTTGTAGTTATCTTATGAATTTTAAATATTAGATGCAGGTTGAATTATTCATAGTAAATATTTTTTGCCCAGTCTATAGGTTGTCTCTTTACTCTTTTGTTGGAGACTTTGGATGAGTGTGTTTAGCTTTCTACAGTTCCCAGTTGTGTATTTTGTCTTTTGTTGTTAGTAGGTTTTCAGTAATGTTTTTTATTCTGTTTATGCTATGTCCTAAGTCTGACAGCATTGTTCCTATGTTTTCTTCCATTATCTCTATTGTTTTATGTTTAGGTTTTTGATCTGTTTTGAGTGAGTTGTTGTGCATGGCATGAGGTATGGGTCTTATTTCATTTTTGTGCATGTAAATATCCAGTTATGCCAATACTATTTGTTAAAGAGACTGTCTTTTCCTCGATTTACAGACTTTGGGAGTTTAGTACCAGCTGTTTATAGGTGGATAATTTTATGTCTGCATTTCCAATTCTGTACCATTTGTCTATGAACTGTTTGGTATACCAGTTACTGGGCTGTTTTGACTACAGTGGGAGTGTAATAGATTTCAAAGTCAGGTGGTGTGGAGCCTTGAACCCTGTTCTTCTTACTGAGTAAGGCTTTGCTTATCTGAGAATTATCTCTTTGAGTGTCAGGGCTTCTAGTATATTGTATATAATTTATTGATTAGTTTTTTGGGTTTTTTTTTTTGTCTTTATTGTTAGATAGACCACGGGAAGGGTCCAGCTATTCAGTAGTTTTAACCTTGTATCTGCTCTTTACATTTTTTAAAGAGTTGTTTTAGAAAAAGAATAAAGAATATGCAGAAACTGTAGATGATTCTCAAAGCCCAAAATATTTGGTATCTAGCTTTCATAGCCTTTGATGATTCCTGAACTAAGTGATCAGTAAAGTGTTTTCCAATGTTCACAGTCTTTTATTATAGTCTTTGGATTTTTTTTTTTATTTTACTTAATATAACTGAGTGAAAATGTACATTCCCGTATAAATTTACATGCCCACCTATATGCAGCTTCCACTGCTCTCCCTGCCCGGTGACAGCACACTGTTCCTCTCTGCTCCATGCATGTCTCATCCTACCAACAGCCTTATTCCCCTCCTCTCCACCTGCTCTCCTTCCTGCAGCCAGAGTTTAGCAGGATCATATCCTATAGATGGATGTATAGAACCATAAAGTGCCTCCAATATATGGTCACTCTGCAATGCCAAGTCCAATCCATTTGTGTCCAAAGAGTGGACCTTCATTACGATTTATGGGCAAGGGCAGCATCAGGGCCAGGGGCTATGCTTTCAGGGGAACCCCAAAACTGCTGGACCATCAATTGAGGTCCTTTAGTGGAGATCTCAGGCTGCACCCCTTTTTATTCTTGTGTTGCCAATGAGACTCATCTCTGTGAGCTCCATCGTGACTATCACTGGTGGTGGCCGGGCACCATCCGGTTCTTCTGGTCCCAAGTCGATGTAGGCACCCACTCATGTGGGTCTCTCTATCTTCTAGGTTGTCTTTACCCCATGTTGTTTGGTCCTCGGTGACCATCTGTTCCTGCTGAGTTGGGACCATTTGCTGTGTCCTCGGATGGCAGCTTGGCAGCTTTTAAGAACCCAGACGCAACTTACCAATGTGGGGTGCAGAGAGCGCTCTTAGCAAAATGCTAGTTGTGCCAGTTGGCCTCGATTTTGCCTAAGAGCATAGTCCCGCCCCCCTGCTCCAGCTACTCTATCCTTGCAATATTGGGTTAAGATGGAAGGAATACTCAAGTTATGTTGAAGTCCACTTAATGTTGTTCTTGTTTCTAATGTGTGCTGTCACCGATTTCTCCCAACCAGATTTCTAGCAACTATCTAATCTAGACTCTCCTATCTCCCTCCTTTCCTCCTTCCCCTCCCTTGCAGCTGTCAAAGAGTCTTTTCTTCTATACACAAGTCTGTTTTTGAGATCTTATCATGGAGGTCTCATACAATATTTGTCCTTTTGTTGCTGACTAATTTCACTCAACATAATGTCTTCCAGTTGAAACCAGGTTAGGAGATGTTTCCTGGAATCATCGTTATTCTTTATCGTTGCATAGTGCTCCACTGAGTATATGTACCATAGTTTACCTATCCATTCTTCTGTTGTTGGACATCTGAGTTGATTCCATCTTTTTGCTATCGTGGACTGTGCTGCGATAAACAATCTGGTACATGTGTCCGTTGGTGTGAAAGGCCTTGATTCTGTAGGATATATTCCAAGTAGTGGAATTAGTCAAATGGTATATCAATATCCATTTTTTTAAGGAAGCGCCAGATTGCTTTCTAAAGAGGGTGGACCATTTTGCAACCCCACCAACAGTGTAGGAGGGTTCCACTTTCTCTACAGCCTCTCCAGCATTTGTTGTTTTGTGTTTTTTGGGTCATGGCCAATCTTGTTGGGGTGAGATGGTATCTCATTGTTGTCTTGATTTGAATTTCTTTAATAACTAAAGATCGTGAACATGTCCGCATGTGTTTTTTGGCTGCCTGGATCTCCTCTTTAGTGAAATGTCTGTCTATCTCCTTTGCCCATCGCTCAATTGGATGCTTTATCTTCTTTTTATTGATATTTTGTAGTATCTTATAGATTATGGAGATTAGGTGTCAGACTGACATAGAGTTCCCAAATATTTTTCCCATTCTGTGGGTGTTCTTTTAATTCCATTAATAAAGTCTTTGGATGAGCAAAAGTGTTTGATTCTTAATAATTCTCTTCTGTTGATTATGGTTTCTTTGACAGATTTTGGAGTCTGTCCTCATTGTATATTAAAACTTCCAGTGTTGTTTGTACCTTTTCTTGGATGAGCTTTATCATTTTAGGTTTGATATTTAGGACTTTTATCCAGTTGGAGTTGGTTTTTGTGTAAGGTGTAAGATATGGATCTTGATTCAGTTTATTGCAGATGGATATCCAATTTTGCCAGCACCATTTGTTGAAGATACTGTTTTTTCCCCATTTTAATGTCTTAGGGTCTTTGTCAAATATCAGCTGTTCATAGGCAGATGGTGTCATCTCTGAGGTCTCAGTTCTGTTCCATTGATCGATCTCTGTGTTCCTGCACCAGTACCAGGATGTTTTGACCACTGTGGCAGTGTAGTATGTTCTAAGGATGGGTAATGAGAGGCCTCCCAGTGTGTTCTTCTTCTTTAGTAGTACCTTGATTATCCGGGGCTTCTTCCTTTTCAAAACAAAATTGGTGATTTGTTTCTCCATCTCATTAAAAAATGTTGCTGAAACTTGTATTGGGATTGCATTATATAAATAGATTGCTTTGGGTAAAATACATATTTTCACAATGTTAAGTCTTCCTATCCATGAGCAGGGTAGGTTTTTCCATTTGTCTATGTCTGTCTTAGTTTCTTGTAGTAAGGGCTTGTAGTTCTCTTTGTAAAGGTCTGTTATTTCTCTGGTTAGATTAATTCCTAGGTACTTTATCTTCTTAGGGGCTATAGTAAATGGTATTGATTTGATAATTTTTTCCTTAACAGTCTTGTTGTTGGTATAAAGGAATCCTACTGATTTACTTATGTTTGTCTTGTATCCTGAGACTTTGCTGAACTCTTCTATCAGTTTGAGTAGTTTACTTATAGATTCCTTGGGATACTCTGTATGTATAATCATATCATCTGCAAACAGGGAGATTTTAACTTCCTCTGTGCTGATGCAGATGCCCTGTATTTCTTAGTCTTGTCTAATTGCTCTGGCTAGAACTTCTAGCACAGTGTTGAATAGAAGAGGTGAGAGTGGACATCCTTGTCTAGTTCCTGATCTCAAGAGAAAGTCTTTCAGTCTCTCGCCATTCAGGATGACATGGGCAATTGGTTTTGTATAAATGGCGCTTATTGTGTTGAGGAATTTGCCGTCTATACCCATTTGGCTAAGAGTTTTTAGCATGAATGGGTGTTGAACTTTATCAAATGCCTTTTCTGCATCAATGGGCAAAATCAGGTGATCCTTGTCTTTTGTGTTATTTATGTGGTTCATCACATTAATTGTTTTTCTGATGTTGAACCCCCCATGCATGCCTGGTATGAATCCCACTTGGTCATGATGGATTATTTTTTGGATATGTTGTTGTATTCTATTGGCAAAAATTTTGTTGAAGATTTTTGCATCTAGATTCATGAGTGATACCGGTTTGTAGTTCTCTTTTTGGTTGCGTCTTTCCCTGGCTTAGGTATCAGTGTTACGCTAGCTTCATAGAATGAGTTTGGTAGTACTCCATCCCTTTCTATACTGTCAAATAGTCTCAGTAGTATTGGAGATAACTCTTCTCTAAATGCTTGGTAGAATTCTGCAGTGAAGCCATCTAGGCCCGGAGTTTTTTTGGTTGGCAGTGTTTTAATGACACTTTCAATCTCTTCCTTTGTGATGGATTTATTAAGTTTTTCTGCTTCATGTTGTGATAATTTGGGTAGGTAGTATGACTCAAGGAATTGGTCCATTTCCCCTAGGTTTTTAAATTTGTTAGAGTACAGTCTTTCATAGTATTCTATTATGGTATTTTTTATTTCTGTTGCATCTGTGGTGAGAACTCCCCTCTCATTTCTAATTTGGGTTATTTGTTTCCTTTCCTGCTTTTCTTTAGTAAGTTTAGCCAGTGGTTTGTCAATTTTGTTGATCTTTGCAGCAAAACAGCTTTTGGTCTTTTCAATTTTTTTTTTATTCTCTAATTCATTTAGCTCTGCTCTAATCTTTTTTTTTCCTGCTCTAATCTTTATGATCTGGTTTCGTCTGGTGCCTGAGGGCTTCCTCTGTTGTTCTCTCCCTACTTGTTCAAGCTGTAGGGTTAGTTCCTTGATTTGGTTACTTTCTTCTTTCCAGATGTGTGCATTTATGGAGATAAACAGACCTCTCAGCACTGCTTTGGCTGTATACCATAGGTTCTCGTAGGAAGTGTTTTCATTCTCATTGGAATCCATGAATTTCTTTACTTCTTCCTTGATTTCCTCTATAACCCATGTTTTTTTTCAGCAAGATGTTGTTCAGTTTCCAAGAGTTCTCCTTTCTATGTTTTTTCTGCTATTGATTTCAGCTTTTATGGCTTTATGATCTGAGAAGATGCTTTGCAGTAATTCAATGGTATGGGTTTTGTTGAGTCTACCACATGGTCAATTCTGGAGAATGTTCCAAGTGCACTGGAGAAGAAGGTGTAGTTGTCTGCTGATGGGTGGAAAGTTCTGTATATATCAATGAGGTTTAGTTGGTTAATTGTGGCAATGATGTCTTCTGTATCTTTACTCAGCTTTTTTCTAGATGATCTGTCTAGTATTGAGAGTGGAGTGTTGAAGTCTCCCACTATTATTGTGGAGTCATCTAACTCTCTTTTGAGTGTAGTCAGTGTTTCTTTGACGTATATAGGTGCTCAGATATTAGGTGCATAAATATTTAATATAGTTAAGTCTTGCTTGTGTACTGAACCTTTCAGCAATAAATAATGTGCATCTTTGTCGACGATGGTGGATTTGCCATTAAAACTGATTTTGTCTGAGATTAGAATTGCCACCCCTGCTCTTCTTTGTTCATTGTTAGCTTGATGTATATTCTTCCAACCTTTAATTTTCAGTTTGTTCCTGTCTTTAGGTCTCAAGTGAGTTTCTTGTAGACAACATATGGATGGGTCATGTCTTTTGATCCAAGATGTTACTCGGTGTCTCTTTACTGGAGCATTCACTCCATTCACATTCAATGTAATTATTGATAGGTATGTGTTCACTGCTGCCATTGTGATATATTTATTTTTATGTTGATGTTTTCTCTGTTGTTCTTATTAGTCTGTTCTGGGACATTCTTTTTTGTGAGTTGGTTTTTCACCTTTTTCAGAGCTGGTTTTGTAGTTGTTGAGACTCGTGTGTTCCATTTCTTGAAATGGTATGATACATCTTTGTTGTGCTTTACAACTGCCCCATGATCCCCCTTAATAATCTATATATAAACCCAATTTTAATTACTACCAGTCTTGTCATGTTCCTCTCTATCTGGTAGGACCATAACAACTATAGTACATCCCTCTTTTTATTATGATGACACCATAGTTTTCATGATGATCACTGAATTGATTCTTTCCATATCAAAGCTGTGATTGACTTCGGAGCCTTCCCTAACTGAGTAGAGTTTTAAGTAGTGTGTCATTCTAAAATATAAAGTTAGTGGTTTTGATCTTCTAAGCCAGAGCCAAGAACTTCTTTCAGTATTTCTTGTAGTTTGGGTTTGGTTTTTACAAAGTCTCTGAGTTTCTGTTTATCTGGGAATGTCTTAATTTCATTTTTGTAATTGAAAGATGGTTTTGCAGGATATATAATTCTTGGTTCGGAGTTCTTTTCCTCCAAGGCTCTGAATGTGTCATGCCACTGTCTCCGTGCCAGCATGGTTTCTGCTGAGAAATCTGACGAGAGCCTACAGGGTTTCCCTCTGAATGTTAGCTTTGCTTTGAGTCTTGCTGCCTTTAAGAGTTGCTGCTTATGTTTCATTTTGTTAAGCTTGATTATAATATGTCTTGGAGTCTTTCTTTTGAGATCTATATTGTGTCGTGTACGATATTCATCTGAGATGTCAATATTCTCTTCCTTCATGATTTCTGGGAAGTTTTCTTTCAGCAGCTCAGCAGTGATGCTGTCTGTGTTCTCAGATGTCTCACCCTGTTCAGAGACTCCAATTAATCGAAAGTTTTTCCTCTTAATAGAGTCCCACTTGCTTCTAAATGTTTCTTCATTTTTCTTGTTTCTTTTTTCTGATTTCTGCTCATAGATACTGGCCTCAGTAGCTCTGTCTTCCAAGTCAGAAATTCTTTTTTCTATTTGTTCCATTCTGTTTTCTTGGCTTTGCATGGAAGTTTCTATGTCTTTGATTTTGTTCTTGATCTGTTGGATTTCAGAGTACTGGTGTTCCATCAGATCAAACATCTTGCTTAATTTTTCATTTTGTTCTGCTGCATTTAGTATAAGGTCTAGAAGGGCTCTGTATATAATCATTTTGTATTCACTTCCTGATGCTTTCATGAAAGTTTCTTCATCTGGAAAACTCCTTGGTTGCTTTGTGTGAGAGTCTTCTGAAGCCATGGGTGATTTCTTGTATGCCACAAGTGTCTATTGCTTTTTGGGTCCCATGTGAGTATGTAGAGGCTGAAGAGATACTGTGAGGATGGACTGCAGATGTTTCTCTAGGCTGTCTTAAAATGTAAAGGAAAAGGTATCTGACCACTTCCCAAGTCAGTTAGGTTTTCAGGTGTCCCTCTTCTCAACTTGCAATGTAAGCGCCACTATTCCCAACCCCAGATGATACAAACTAGTTCAGAATACAACAATACTACTGTCCTGTTGGCCTCTGCTGACATGGCCTAGCCTTAGATGACACTGCGTAAAGTACTGGTTTTCTGGTAGAAAGGCACTCTTCTGTCGGCAGGCTCTGCCTCCCAAGCTAAGAATTAGGTCCAGCTGCGGCCACCGTGTCCAAGGTGGCACCATGAACACAGGCAGCAGACGGAAGGGCTAAAGGTGCTAAGAGGTAGCGATTCCTCTGATTCTGTTGCAGGGCCCCCAATGTAGGTGGCACTGGGTAAATTACTGCTTTTCTTTTGGAGAAGCGGTGTCCTGTTTGCAAGTGCTAGCTCCCAGGCTAAGAATGAGATCCCTCTAGAATACCCGTATCCAACATGGCGTCCACACACTGACTGTGCAATTCTCTACAAACGCCGCTGAGGCAGATATAAAACGACAGGCTCAAAATGGCTAGATTAACAGAGTCCTAAGCCTGGCTCTCAAAATATGGGAATTTCACCTGCCTATCCCCCTAGCAGTGTGTCTGAGTCTAGCCACTAGGCAAGACCCAGCTCCGCCCACCAGCCAAGACCAAGGGAAAAAGAAAAAGTCAAAATGGTGTATTTACCTTCTGTCCGTGAGAACCAGGGCTAGCCAGAAGCGGGAGTCAGCAAAACAGAGGAGGTTTTTCACTCAGTGGTATGAAGTCCAAAGTAACAGCCCTGTGCCGTGTCCTGGGACTGATTAGGTGATCAGAAGGCTCCGTTTGATTATCAGTTCAGGTCTTGGTTTCCAGAGGGATATAAGGAGACATGTGCTTAGTCCACCATCTGGACTCTGCCCCCTGGATGATTTTTAATATATAGACTTTGCTTTACTTTTCTGTAAACTTTCATTTTTAACCAATATGTGTGTAATGCATTGAATAATAGATAGTTAAAATTAAGTGGAACTTTAGAGATCATCCCATGTAGGTCTTCATATTCTGATGAAGAAATTGAGGGCTAGATGAGTCACTGTACCAGCATCTCATCTTGTTAGTGACAGTAGCAGAACTGAAACTTAGATTTTATAATTTGTCATTTTTGTATTATATGCTCTTGCGTCAATTAGTAGTCACCTCAAAGAGCCTAAGACCTGTCCATTTCCTCCTTATTTTACTTGCTCAATCATGTCAATTACTTTATTTTCTAGTCTCACTAGTTAAGTAAGTACTGGTGTCATTTTTAGAGCTTGTAAGGACCATTGTATTGGTATAAGAAGATAACAGTAATCTTCTGATATGAAGAATTCATGCCTGTTTAAGTGAACTTGATATTGCATCTGTGTTACAGCCGTATTAAGTTACTAATTTTGGAGTAAACATTTAGTCAGAGTTTGGGTAGGGAATGCTCATGAGCTTTGAGGATTATAAATTGCTTTGGTACAAATTCCTTTTTTCACCTGATGTTTATACTGAAAAACAAATAAGAAGGCAAAAAATATGCATCATATTGAAGGATTTGTTATATAATTACACAGTTTAAGAGAGAACAGATTCGGTTCCAGTGGACTAGATACTTGACTTCTCTGAAACCTAAATGCTATTTATTCATGCTGTCCTTGAGAGAACAACCCTGTAAAGGAGTCAAGTGACAGAGGTGACCTTGGAGGGAGCAACTAAGAACTTGATTAGTGAATCTCATCTGAAGCCACCATTTTCCTTTGTAGCAATCAAATTCCATTCTGTTTTGAGCTTTTTGTGTCTTCTTTATCAGCTGTCAAGCTAATGACTTTTGGGAGAACTACTGGGAGGCATGTGTTTAATCTCTGTAGATAACACAGGTCCAATCATGTGTTTGTCAACAGTTTTCAAAGTTCTTGGGCATAAAACCATGTCGTATTATATCCCATAACGCATGCCCTCATTCAGTCCTTGTTGGATGTGTGTTGAGTGAGTTCAAGTGCATGCTCCTGTAATACTGAAGGCTTCCCATGGGGTTTACTCCATTCTCTCATCTCTGATTTTAAGCTCTGTTTCTCATGGATGTCCTGGGAGAGCTGCAGCTCTCATTGATCCCCTCTCGTTCCTGATTTCTTCTTTTGCTCACTGAATTTCTTTGTTCTACAGTGGTGGACACAAGAAGGCCCTCAGCTACACTGAATTTGTTTAATTTATTAGCCCAGTGTTTGTGTCGCATTTGTTATTTTTACGTAGTTCCTGTTTTTGAGCTTGATTTAAAGTCAGTGACTTGTTGTCAGTGGCTATTACTGAAAATAAATGTTAATAGCATATGTTGAGTTTTCCCTGGACCCATCTCAAAGTTAGTATTCCTTGATTCCACGAGCACTGGATGAGGAGCCAGAAGAACAAGTATTTAATTTTGGATCAGGACTCCTGATTGGCAGTCCGTCTTTAGGAAAACTACTTGTTATTTTAGCACTTCATGTGTGAAATGAGGAAATGACTAGGTGATCATTCCGGTCCCTTACCAGTTATGCCATTTGGTGGCTGCCAAGTGTAATCTCAAGAGGTAGGATACTTTAAGAAATAGGTCAGCTTGCCTGCTAACCCATGTTTTGGTACTACTTTTGTGTTACTAAGGACATTTTAACATTTTAAAGGGTTACATAAATATAACCAGAATATGTAACAGAGACCTATTTGGTGAACAAAGCCTAGAATGCTAACAATCTAGTCCCCAACAGGAAAAGTGTGCTGACTTTTGGTTTCAGGAATGTGAGAATGGTTTCTATCCACTTATCAAATTCTTCCCTGAGGCACATTCTAGCACAGTTTTGTGCTATATTTTCAGTTCTTCAAAATGAGACGACTAAATGAGGTTTTATAAGCAAAACATTTAGAAAGGCACCTAACCCAGAATCCTTAATAAATGTTTTTCTTATTTGTACATTTCCTTGAAGGAGGTAATCATGGAGGGCAAATAAGAGTTCGTAACTGAAATCATGACATTTTAAAATTGGAGTGGGACTTTAACACTATGTAATCAACTACTTTTTATTAAAGATAGTGTAGCTGAGATTCACAGAAATCAAATGGTTTGTCTGCAGCTCTACAGCTTGGCATTTATTGTCTAAGCCGGTACATTTTCCTTCTACTAAAGAGGGACATGTAGTTTCTAAAGTTAGACCATTGACCATCAAGTTAATTATTTTAGCATTTTACTTTGAAATAATTTTAGGCATGTACAAAAGTTGTAGATATGGGAACAACACCCATATGCCCTACACAACAGTTGCCCAAATGTTCATATTTTATCTTTATTCTCTTCGAAATAAACTTCATGGCAACTAACAATATATCATATACATACCCCAAAAATTCATTGCCTTTGAGATTATTCCAGCTAATAGTAATTATATAAGATAGAGCAGAACTACCCCATAGGGTTTCCAAAGAGCAACTGGCAAATTTGAACTGCTGATCGTTTGGTTAGCAAGCAAGCTCTTAATGAGTGAGCTGTTAGGTTTCCATATGTGTGTGTATATATGTGAATATACACCTATATACATACACACACCTATATGTATGTACACATTATACAGACATATATGTGTTTGTATGTATATGTGTGTACATTTTTTTGAATTGTTTGAAACCAAGTTATTATGTTTCCTTACCCCTGAAACTTGAGTGTGTTACCTAAAATCAAGGGAAATCTTATGTATAACTATAACACAGTAATCAAAATCAGGAAATAGACATTATTACAGCATTAGCATTTAATATTTTGTCTTTAGTCCAATTTCACTGATTATTCTGTTGCTGTCTTTTATCAAAAAGCATTTTGTATCTCCTTTTAATAGTGAACCAGTCCCTAGTCAGTTTTGAAGAGCCCCTAATGAGATATATTTCAAAAGTCTTCAACATGCTGATTCCATGCATTTTAAGGACAGGGGTGAATTAACTTTGAGGTCTGTTTTTTTTCCTCGGCTTTCATCAATCCAAAGTGGTCAGCAAGATGCAAGTAACATTTCCTCATAGACAGCGGAAGCCATTAGTGCAAGCGCCGTATTCCTAGGCTTTAAGTGGTTCTTTACAGTGTGGTCCAACACTTAGATGAATGGTTATTCTTGTTTAAACTTTAGAGTGAAAGTGAAGTAAGAATTTGGCACATTCTACCTCCTGCTGAAAACAGACAAATAAAACCCATAAAATAAAGACAGAGATCAAACTTTCTGTTTACTTAACAAGTAACAAACGATTAGATCATCTCTTAGAACACTTTCAGAGGTTTGTCTAGGTCCAGTGGAGGTGAGGATATGTAAGAGAAAAACACTCTCTTTTGCTTTCTTTTTGGTTTATTTTTGTTTCAGAGTACCCCCAGTGAAAAGACTAAGGTCAGTTTCTATTTATTGAGAAAGTAGGGGAAAACACACTCATTCCTCCCTGTTGGATGGTTATGACATTACATGCCGAGGGGCCGAGTTTATAGTATGTTCCTTTGATGTATTTGTTGGATAAAGAACCTTGGAGGGGGGAGTTTTCGGTACCCTAAGCTCTTATCTAGCTCAGCCTCACCATGTCGTCTTTCTAGTGGGCTTCTTGTCTTGCTGGTGATAGACATTTTGCAGCTGCTTTTTAAAGGAGAAGGTGAGCTAAGTTACAAAGACTGACAATTAAGTTCGCGAACTCATCCTTAAAAAAGTGCTGCATACCTCATTGCTGTGTATCACCACATCACCTTTGAAGGACTCCTCTTGGGAAGCTATGCAGTCCACACTTCATAGCAGTTTTGAAACTCTCCTTATTGAATGGCCATCAGAGCTATCCTTGATGTCCTGAATGTCATTCAGATGTCTTCAATATTTCCTTTATCTTCAGGTAAAGACACATATCATTGGGTCAACTAGTTCAGGGGAGTAGGGAGAGTGTTCTAATACAGTTACTGCTTTACTGGCTAAAAACTTCCTCAGAAAACTGCAGAAATAAATTTGTGACCTTGCCACCGTGTCTCTGTGGCAATGACCCTTCCAGAAAGAGTTCCAAAATTACTTTGAAGGGTTGACTAGGCACTGACATCTATGCTTAGCTTTTCAAGGGGAGTAATTGAAAGGTGACCGTGTGATATTCAACAGTGAGATATGTAGCCCTTAGAACAATTAAGTTCACAGACTAATTTTTCTACCATGTTCAGTTCCTGGTATCTTCTGTTTTTATTAAATCTTTTTATTGTGACTTATAAGAGACACACAGAAGAATGCACAAAACAAAATGTACAGCTCATGATTATTCATAAGTGAACACTTCCATGTAACTACCACCCAGGTGAGGGTACTGAAGTCTCCAACACATGGAATCCCCGTCTTCGGTTGACACTCTCCCAAAGCACTCTTATGTTCCCTTCTGAGTACTTGTTCCTCATTCTTTCCAACTATCAAACTGGCAATCCTTTGCTGTCAAGTTGTTCCAGACTCACGGAGATCCTATAGGACAGAGTAGAACTACCCTGTAGGGTTTCCAAGTCTGTAATGTAACTTTTATAGAAGCAGACTACTGTATCTTCTTCCCACTTGGTGGGTTGAAATCACTGACCTTCCAGTTAGCAGATGAGTACTTAACCACTGCCTCTACAGCAATTCGAACCTGCTGCCATTAAACTGATTCCAAGTCGTAGAGACCCTATAGGTCAGAGTAGAACTACCCCATAGAGTTTCCAAGGAGTGCCTGGTAGATTCGAACTGCTGACTTCTTGTTTAGCAGATGTAGCACTTAACCAGTGTTTCCAACCACTGCCCCCAGGACCTCCAGGGATTCGTTATTCCTAATGGGACCATTATCCTAACATTTTAGATCATTGCTTCTTTACATATCTTCGTAGTTTTTCCATTTTAGTTCATATTCTTTTTTTTTTAATATAACTGAGTGAAAATGTGCATTCCCGTTCTTTGGTCGTTAGTGTTCTTTGCATCAAATGTCTTCTGTCTTAGTCTCTAAATTCAGGTATGATAATCTCAAGGCTATGCCTTGGGTCTCATGAGATATACTTTAATTTTTTTTTACCTTTTACTTGAATTTGCATAGTAGCAGTTTTCCTGGCCTTGTCCTGAATGACACTGAGCATTTGCATTGTTTCTTTCCAAAGATATAGTAGATTTGTTCCTGTGTATTCCTTCCAGAGATTTCCATGTCCATCATTCTAGTTTATGTGGTTAGTACGAATTGTTTTCAATGAATAACACACTGGCCTTGCCATATTTTTATCATTTGACCAGAACTGATTGTCTGATAACCTGAAGGGTTCCCTGGGAACACGGCCCTAGACTTGGTGCTGTCCTAGACGTGAAACCGGTGGTGAAGTCAACACTTGAGACTAAGAATGGGCTGCACTTGAGGACACAGAGTGATACAAGTGGTGTGTGTACTGTACGATTTAATATATATGTAAGGCTGTCCTACTGGTTTATTGATAAAGGGGAGAGGAGAAGGTGGAGAGCAGGGGATAAGTGTTGGTTGATTGGGTCCTGGAAGTACAGAGTGAAAAAGAAAAGTGTGCTGGTTATAGGGCAAGCTGCCGAGAGGTAAGCGCTCGGGATTTTATATGACAGATCGATGTCGATTGTAAACTTTCACTTAATAACAATAAAAAAAATTTAATAAAAAAATGTCATATGATCCCCAGTATGAGATTTGTCACCAAGGCCATGTTTCCCAGCTGTTGATCTTTGTTCTTTGTTTCTAACTTATGAATTCCAGGCAATTCTGGTGGTGTAGTAGTTAAGACCTATAGCTGCTAACCAAAAAGGTCAGCAGTTGAAAGCCACTAGACAATCCTTGGAAACCTGATGAGGCAGTACTACACTGATCTGTAGGGTACCTATGATTTAGAATTTACTTGAAAGCCATGGGTTTTGGGTTTTTTTGTATTCCAGTCACCTGTAATTTTCAATGCATCTTCATGCATGATTGATGAGTTTTTAAACTGCAAAAGCTAGCAAAATCATTCAGTTTCATCGTCTATGGTATTAGTTTTTTGTGTATAAATTTCAGTAATAATTGTGTTGATTTGTCTTCTTTCTAGGTATATGGGCGTTATCTTATCATTGATAGCCTCGTACTCCAGGATAGATGTTGAAGTGTTCTTTGTGACCATGAATGTGATGGTATTCTGCAATCTGTCATTCCTAGCATAATAGACCATGTGATTGTGTGATTCAAAATGGTCATTAACAATCCATTTTAGCTCATTCATGCTTATGATATTGTTGTTTTATGCCTCCCGTTTGGTTTATGATATCTTCCAATATTTCTAGATTCATACTTTGTATATACCTCATGCCATTTAATAATAGATGATTGCAGTTGTTTCTGCTTATTTTAAGTTGTGCCATATCAGGAAATGAATGTCATTAAAATTTGAGTCCATCTGTGTCATTAAAGTCAACTGTCCTTTGAAGATGGAGCTCTTCTCTAGTTGAATTTAAAAAAGAAATTTTTTATTGTGTTTAAGTGAAAGTTTAAAACCTACGTCAGTTTTACATACCCACCTCTCTGAAACTCCATTTGTTTTCTTCACCATGTGACAGCACACTCTTGTTTTTCACTCTTTCCTTCCGTTATCCACTCAACCAACATCTGGCCCCTCCTTCCCACCATCTCCTCTCCCCTCTGGAAAGAAACCAGTGGGATAGCCCTTCAGTTAAATTTTAAGTGACTTCCAAGCTGCAGATCTTATCCTGTAGCATTATATCACACAGTGTCCCACTGCTAGCCATAACTTTTCCACTGGCCAGTGTTTTTTGGAAGTAGACTGCCAGGTCCTTTTTTCTAGCCTGCATGAGTCTGCAAGCGCCACTGAAGCCTGTTAACCCTAGGTGACCTTGATGATATTTGAAATACTAGTGGCATAGCTTCTAGCTTCACAGTAACACAGAAGCTGCCACAGTACAACAAACTGAGAGAGAGGTAAGTCTTGATTGTGAGTACGAGATAACAGTTTTCAACGTCTGTCCTCATGGAGCTCAATAGCTTATTGGAAATTGTACTAAACTTTACAAAGTTATCTTAAAGGAAAACCTTAAAGCTTTAGTGAATGTCTGTCATTAGTTAAGGAGATCAATGGCAAAAGTCCCTTCTATGTTATCAAAATGAGATATGGTTATTTTTAGAAAATACCCCACATTTACAGAGAAGTGGAGTTAAAAATGCAGGAGTCGATGGTGTTTCATTGGCATCGGTTTTGTGCTTCGTCTGTAGGTGATGTCATGACTGGCTGCTATTTCAATATGTAGCCCCATTTTGGGGGTGATATGATCAAATCTAAGTATATTCAGTAATAATAATGTTATGGCTGAAGTTGGAATTACAGCTAACTGGAAGGTTTTCAGTTTGTTTGGATAGCTTGTGGATTTTCTATTGATCCTCTCAATGATAACAACACTCTTGTGGCTCAAACTTGTATTTTCCATCAAAGTCTTAAACTTGGACCTTTTCCTGTACTATTTAGGGGCTTCGGTTTCAAAAGATTCAGGCAACAGTAAGCTGTTTTCAACTTCAGCCTCTTTGAAATGATTTAACTGTCTGAGGAAGGAAAAGGATCCTTGCCAAACTTGCAAAATTATTTTTATGTAAAAAGGAATAAGCAGCTCAGAATGATATGAATGCTGGGATCAAGGGCTTCCTGAGGTCCCTCAGATAAATGAAGGCCATATTCAGTAAAAGGGAAAGGGAAATCCCATATAAATTAGAATAGAAACTGCATACAAAATGAGTATTCAAGGAAAAATGAAAGAACTGCGGAAATGAATGAGGGCGAATGGATAGTAGGTATTTCACATGTCAGAAAGGATGCACAGAAATGGGGAGGTGATTTTAGGATAACTTTTCAGAAAAGAAATACCTCATAGAAGAGGATAATGGCTTGTGAAATTTGTGAAGGGAATTGAAAAGGAAGAAAGTCTCACTATGGTATCAACAAAGCACCAAATTAAAATGTCAGCAAACAAGCAAGGACATATTCAGGAGCCAACTACCATCCTACTGTGATAGGATCGGCCAGGGTCCCTCAAGCATTTTACTACTGTGTCTCAGCTCATCAAGATCCTCAGGAGTGACAGTAACCCTTCTAGGATGCAGTCGGTGCCCTGTGGTGTCCTAATGATATGCGTTGATACTAAGGACCTACATGATGTTCCCTTGTAGGTAACCAATCCTTAAGGCCTATGATTGAAAATTTAAGGTACATGCAATGGTTTGTAATAACAGGCAGGCACTACTTATACAAAGCATGGTTATTATTATTCCTGTATTGTTATGTTTCATGTTTTAATGTCTCTGAAAGTGTTTCTTCTATGTTTTTTATGCACAGGAGGGTATAGTATATACTAAGAGAAACATTTGAGTATCTGACTTTCAATATGAACTGCACCTGACTGTACTAACTTAACATACAAATTTTCCTTAACGACAGAAACAGAACTCATTTGTAATCTGGGGACTGCCTGTATCTTTGTTAATGATAGGTTGTAATTTATCAGGGATTACAATTTCTAGGGAAATTGCAGCTCATGTGAGTATATTGTAGTCTTTTATATTATATTTACTGTAGGAAAGGCAGATGCACATATTTTAAAATACACATTAAAGTCCTTGGACTTGGAAGAGGATTCAAAGATGCTTTGTGATTCTATAACACTAACTGAATTCTTTAGCTACAAGTTGCAAGACTTTGGGATTTCTGAGGGGATCATGGATATTGGACCTACATTACTACAAAACTATTTGATTATGATTATGATGACAACATAACTGATTAAATGAAACCTTCTTTTCCTGTGCTTTTATCATCGCTGTCCTATTTCCCAAGCCATCAATGTCTGTTCTGTATAGTATATATTTATAAATCAAAAATTGGTTAACAGTGTTTATGGAGCTCTTTAATAAACATGATTGTATTAAGCATCTTTATTTTATAGTAGTTTATATTTGGCCAACTACTTTGTATCATTTATGTTATTGGATTTGCAGTGTAATCCAAAGAAGTATGCTGGGCAGAGATTTATTTTTTGGTTTACAGACGAAGTAACGCAGACTGAGAGGTGAAATAACTACTGCAGTATTCTACAGCTAGTAAGTGGCAGTGATTGGCCCTACACCCGTGGTCGCCTTACATCTGGTCCTGTGTTTCCTCACCACACCATACTTCCTTGCATTCGGTTCTTCATTCTTTACATTTTTTACTCTTGTTCTCTTTTCTTTGTCTTCTGTCTACTGCTTTGAAGCAGAACCTAAGCTGCATGAAAGATTTTTCATTCTAAAAAGCATGGGTATGCTTGTGAGGTGAGATTATCATTGAAAATTGAATTTATGGCTAGATAGGATGGATATATTACATTAGCCACATGCATTTATATCTGTAGCTACAGCCTTCTAATTTGTTGGCTTCTCTTCTATGCCTTCTTTCCATGTATGTGTGAAGATCTGTGTTGAGAGACAGAGACAGACACATGCAGTCATTTATGGACCTTAGGTGATAGGAGATCTTGGCTTTCACCTTTATGAGAGTCAGTAGCTTAGCATTTATTAGTTGCCTTGTATTATATGCCTTCTGCTACTTATTAAATTCCACTTGGAAACTTCTTGGATCCCTGGTGAAAAGGTGGTGAAAAAACATGGCTGCTAATAAAAAAGAGTTGCATTTCAAATCACCAATTGCCCCTTGGAAACCCTATGGGACACTTCTGCTATGTCCCATAAGGTCACTGTGGATTGAAATTGTACTCAAAGGAAACAGGTTTTGCGTGTCAAGTAGAGTCCCTTAATGGTGAGTAAATGGTCACCACACTTGGCTGCTCATCAAAAAAAAGGTTAAAGGTTGAAATACACCCAGAGGGAGAAAGACTAGCCATCTACTTTTGAAAACTCAGCTGCTGAAAACTGTATGGAGCATGATACTTCTTAGACATGTATGAAATTACCGTGAGTTGGAATTGACTTGATGGCAACTGATTTTGCTTCTCATTTTTTAATGTGTCAAGCACTAGGTCAGGCCTTTATATATAAAGAACAGCATGATATCCTTGACACAAAGGATGATCTTCACACTAGCATTACTTGGACCTATAGGGAATTTTGTCAACTCCCTTAAGCATCATGCCCTTGTAAAAATTGTTTATATGGGATCAAATAGATCACAGCAACTTGAAAGAGTAGATAGGAACCTTAAAGGCCAGTAAGTTTATGTTATTGAGGAATAAACAACTCAATAAAGAAGGGTCAGAATGGTTGCAAAACTTGAAGAATGTAATCAGTGTCAGTAAATTGTACATATAATAACTATTGAATTATTGTATATTTTATTGTGTGTATTCTCAACAAAAATGAACTAATGAAATTTTAGGAAACAAAAAAAGCAAGCTGTAAACTTCCCTGCAACTTAGACTCACTTTCAGCTACAGAACTATCAAGAAGACTTGAGTTGTTCAAGCAAATTCTTTTATTATTATTATTATTGTGTTGAAAAATATACACACCGAAACATTCACCAATACAACAAATTCTACATGTAATTTTCAATGACATTAATTATTTTTCATTGTTTGCCACTGTTGTCACTATTGTTTTGCAATAAAGTTCCATTATTAACGTAAACTCATTTCCCCTGAAACAAGTGCTCCACCTTTTTCACTCTCCTTTTCACACATGGTAGCCATTAATAATCTTTGGTTTCTTTGTATTTGTTTATTTCATATAATTGTGATTATACAGTAATTGTTGTTTTATGACTTGGTTATACCACCCAGAATACTGTTTTCAAAGTTCATTCATGTTGTAGTATGTGTCAGAACTTCATTTTTCTTTGTTGCTGTGTAATATTCCATTTTATGCATATACCACATTTTGTTTCTCCTTACATCTTTTGGTGGACATTTTGGTTATTTCCAACTTTGGGTTATTTGGAAAAGTGTCACAACCAACATTGGTATATGGTTTTTTGTTTCCACTGTTTCCTTTACTTGTTCTATTTAAGGACATTCTTTGTTGTGTTGTTGGTCTTGGATAATTCTATACCATAGACTGACAGAAAAATGAACAAATGTGTGTTGGAAGAATTGCCACCAGAATTCTCTGTTGGAGCATTATGGCAAGACTTCATCTCACATATTTTGCGCTTTTTATCAGGAGGGAGTAGTCTCCAGAGATGGACATCCTACTCACTCAAGTTGAGTGTCAGCGCAAAAGAGGAAATCTTCAATGTGATGAACTGACACAGTGGCTGCAACAATGTGCTCAGCACAAAGAGGACTTTTAGGATGGTGCAGAATTGGGCAGATGTTTGTTGTGTTATACATAGAGTTATGTTGAGTCAGAAATGACTTGACTTCAAGTGTCAACAACAGGATTACTTGTCTAGCCAGAAAAAGCGTATGTGTATAATCTAACAGTGTAAGGTAACATAAAGTTGATAGCCCTACCTTGTATGAAATGTGAGTATAAATGAATTATTAGTTTGATTTATTTCACAGAGGCACTGAAGCTGATATAACCAGTTCAGTGTTATTCTCTCTTATGTGATCTCTTGCAGTAGTAACTCCTGTTATAATGAGGTAGCCGGAGCTCTGTACATTGCTGAAACTCCATCTTGGGAATTACGTTCTGATACTGTGACTGAATCTTGAAATCTGCTCCTTTGTGACAAAGCTTCATTCTTTCAGGATAGATTCAGATTTCCTAAAGAAATAAGAGCCATTTAAAAGGAAGCTTCATGAGTTATGTGTCCACTTAAACAGAATATATGCCACTTGTGTATTCAGAAAGAACACTGCTTTATTTGTCTGCTTAGAAAATGGCACTGCACTCTTTTTACTAAACAGATTTATCAAAAACCATTTTGAGTCACTTCACTGAAATGAATATGTCACTTCCTTATCTGACCAGTTTGAAAAGGATACTACTTCTGTATACTGAATGTTTGTTAAAGTGTATTATGATCATACCTTGTATAGTTTCCCTCTAAGTCCTTACACTGTAATTTGTGTTTATATTCCTGTTTGACTTTAGCCCATTTCTCACTTATTTCTTCCATAGCAATAAATATTCTTCTTTTGCTGTGACTTCTAAGTGAAGTTTTTAAACCAGTTGTTCTAGACTACCACCCAGTTCTGACTCATGGCAACTCCTTTAGTGTCAGAGTAGAACTGTGCCGTATAGTATTTTTGATGGCTGAATTTTTGGAAACAGATGGCCAGACCTCTCTTTTGAGGTGCCTCTGGGTGGACTCAAATCTCCATTATTTTGCTCAGCAGCTGAGCATGGTTACCATTTGTTCCATCCAGGGATTACTGTTTTACTCTTATTGGTATTTGTCATCAAGTTGATTTTTGTCTTGTGGTAACACAATGGGTACAGAGTAGAAATGATCTAGAGAATTTCCAAGGCTGTGAGTTTTAGGAAGCCCTAGTCAGGGCTGTTGTCATGGATTGAACACTGTTCTCCCCCAATTATATGTCAACTTGGCTAGGCCAGAATTTACAGTATTATGTGGTTGTCTCCCATTTTGTGATCTGATGTGATTTTTCTGTGTGTTATAAATCCTAATTTCTGTCTTTGATTAATGAGACAAGATTACATTATGTTAAAAGAGGATTGTGGTGAGATATACCAGCCTTACTCAAGTCTCAGCCCTGATACAGGTGTAAGGGGTATTACCCTGGGGTGTTGCGCGTGCCCCTTTTTTATCTTAGAACAGATAAAAGAATAGAGAAGCAGGTAGAGAAATGGGCCCTCAAGCCACAAAGGAAGAAATGCTGAGCATATGTAGCATCCCTGTACTGAGAAGATCCTAAACCAAGGGAAGACTGATGACAAGGACTTTCCTCCAGGTTCCAAATAGAGAGTTTTCCCCTAGAGCTAGCACCCTCTGTTCAGAGTTGTAGACTACTCAACTGTGAGAACATAAAGTGTTGTTAACATGCCGTTGTGGTATTGCTGTTAGAGAAGCACTGAGTAACTAAGTCACCTGTCTTCCATGACACTTCTGGGTAGATTTTTATTATTTTATTGTGCTTTAAGTGAATGTTTGCAATCTAAGTTAATTTGTTATACAAAACCTTACAACCACATTGTTATGCGACCCTAGCTGCTCTCTCCACACTCTTACACCACGTTCCTCCTTTTCTATCCTGTACTTCCCATATCCATTCAGAGAGCTCCTGTTCTCCTCTGCCTTCTCATCTCACCTCCAGACAGGAGCTGTCCAGTTAGTCTGATGTGTCTACTTAAGCTAAGAAGCACACTTTTCAGCAGTTCATTTTATGTCTTAAAGACTACTTCAGTCTTTGTCTGAAGAGTTGTTTTCTGGAGTAGTTTCAGTCCTGGGCTAACAGAGTCTGCAGGTCATATCTTCCAAAGACCCTCCAATCTGCGAGACTATAATGTTTAGTCTTTTTACTGGAATTCAAGTTCTGTGCCCCACACCCTAATTTCTTCCACTCCTTTAGGTACTCTGTTGATTTCCTTGCTGGGTGAGTCATTGGTGATAACCAGGCACCATCTAGTTCTTCTGGTCCCCTGTTGATGTAAATTCTGGCCCTTTCTGTCTTTTGAGCTCATATTTTCCTTCTGTCTTTAATGTTCTTTGTTGTCTTTTGCTGCACATGACTTGGCAGCAATTTTAGCTTCTTAGATGTGAAATGCCAACCTTTAAGCTTGTGTCTGAGTGTTTAACTGTTTGTACCACCGAGGTAGTTGGACAGTGTTATCCAGTTGCTGTGCCTTGTATCCCCAAGTTTTCAATGTATCCAAGGCAATAATTCATTTTGTTGAAGGTAGTAGCAGTAGGTATCTGTTTAAATATTCCATTAACTGAAAAACTTTTGAAAACATTTCCCATTAATATAGATCTGTTTGAGAGTAACCTCACATACATTGACCAAGCATGTATGGCAATAGGTAATAATCTAGGGGACTGCATGTTCATAATCTGTTCCCTGTGTTGGTAATAATTAAGCTGAAACATGGCAAACTTTTGAATTGTTATGATCATTTTTTCAGTTTTGTCCTTTCTGGTCCTACTCACAAATTTACAGATATTGATACCTTTAATGAAATACTATTTCAAGGCAGGAAGCATCGAAAACACTGATGTTAATATTTAGCCTGCCAATAAGAAGAATGGGAAGATAATAATGTTACATGTACTTTAATATATTTCTTACTACATTCATTATTTGCTGTCATCTGATCAAAATTCTTATTGACTGTGCAAAGTAATTTTTGAAGGCAGATTAATGTTCAAAAGAGGAAATAGAATATTAATTGCATCAATGTTGGCCTTTTTAAAATCAGAAATGGAGACTCCAATCATAATAATTTATTTAGGGGATAGAAGTTGGTGAATAAAATGCCAAAACCTGTTTTAGGCTGTCATTTAGAAACAGAATAACAGTTGTAAAAATTAAACCAGTTCTTTTTTAAACACAAAATTCAAGCAGTCTAACAATCAGTTGATGCTTGTCTTTTATTTTATAACATTTTGCAATGCTGCAAATTTCCTCTGGGTAAACATTTAGTCCCTAGAGTGAAAGCAGTGTCCAAAAAAGCTACTGTCATTGAGTTGATTCTAAATCATAGCAACCCTGTAGACGAAATAGAACTGCCAGGAATTCATAGGTTGCCATTATGCTAATACAACATGAAGTAAATGTATTATCTGTCTTTATTCATTAGATTATGACTATATGCAATTTATTAAGTAAAGAATTATAATTTACTTCATATTAAGGTTCATATTTAAATACATAAATTACAGCATTTTTATCAAAAAGATTTTTATTATTATCTCACAGAGAGAATATAAAATATTTTTAAAGAATTTCCTAATGAAATCTTCAGGTAAAAAAGGCTGAAAATAATTTTTTAGAGGAAATGGTATAGGGACTTAACTAATCTGACTAATTGTGTTGTAGTTATTTATGTATTTGGTGACTGGAGTCTTTTTTGTAATTGAAGTAATACTTGCTCCTAAGATTCATGAAGCTGCATTTTCTCAACTAAATCTTATATCAAGAATTCAGCATTTGGGTTGTTTTCCTGCATCCAAAATGAGGTGGGCTGGGAACGAATGCCTGTGTTTCTGGACTCGACACATAGATGAGACCTTTTCTCTATGAGAGGGCACAAGGGCTGATGCTTGTGGAATTATGAAAGAGTTGGAAAGGGAACTCAAGCAATTATTTCCAATCTTTGGAATACTAGACCTCAGTGGGCTCCTCTTGAGCCTTGAAAGGTCATTTTAGAATAAATCAGACACAAACCTTCTTTACACCGCAGGGGGCAAATGTCTGTATTGCATTACCCAGATTGTTGAGCAAGACAGGAAACATCATCTCAAAGGAGAGAAATAGCTCACTAAGAGACCTAGAATAAATTGCTGGGGAAAACAGGAATGATTCTCATAACTGCTTTGTTCTCCTAAAATATTTTATATCACTGGATTGTATATATTAGGCCACTTACATTTATTGTGATTCCAATCAATTTGGTTCATTTTTACCATCTTAGTTTCAGTGTTTTATTTGTCTTACCCTTACAGTTCTTCTCATTTTATCCTCCTCATTTGCCTTCTTTTGGATTGATTTGGAGTTTTTTAATTCCACTTTTTTCCCCTTCCACCTATGTGGAAATTATGTAAGTTAGTTCTATTGTATTAGTGAATTACCCTGAAGTTTTACTCTGAATGTTTATATTCTGTGCATACTATTTTTAATCTTCCCCCAAGAATAGAAAGTTTTTCATAGTACGTGAACTCCACTCAAGCCTTCCAAATTGACCCTTTTTGGCTACTATTTGAGTTATTTTTTCTTTCTTTTTTTTATGATTGAATGAAGATGTACATTCCCATATAAATTCACATGCTCACCTATATGCGGCTCCCACTGTTCTCCCTGCCAGGTGACAGCACACCCCTGCTCTCTGCTCTATACATGTCCTATCCTCCCAACAGTCTCCTATCCCCTCCTCTCCACCCACTCCCCTTACTCCAGCAAGAGGTCAGGAGGATGACATCCTATAGATGCACAGAATCATATAATTCCCACAAGATAAGGTCACTCTGCATCACCAAGTCCAAGCCATTGCTGTCAGAAAAGTTGACTTTCATTATGTTTTATGGACAGGGGCAGAATCAGGGCCAGGGGCCATGCTCCCAGGGGAACCCCAAAGCCCCCAGACCATCAGTTGTCGTCTTTTATTGGAGATCTCAGGGTGCACCCCTATTTATTCTCTTATTACCAGTGAGACTCAACTTTGTGAGCTCCATCGTGTCTATCACTGGTGGTGGCCGGGCACCATCCGGTTCTTCTGGTCACAAATTGATGTAGTCTTTTGGGTTCTCTTTTCCCCATGTCGTTCTTCTCCTCAGTGATCATCTGTTCCTGTTGAGTTAGGACCATTTGCTGTACCCTCAGATGGCAGCTTGGCAGCTTGTAAGACCCCAAACACCATTAACTGATGTGCCGTGCAGAAAGTCCTCATTAGCAAAATGCTAGCTGTGCCAACTCGCCTCAATTTCACCTGACAGCATGGTCCCCGGCCTCCCTCGCCCAGCTACTCTGTCCTTGCAATATTGGGTTAGGACAGGAGGAGTACTCAAATTGTGCTGAAGTCCAGTTATTATTGATCTTTCTTCTAATGTGTGCTGTCACTGATTTCAGCCAACCAAATTTCTATTAACTATCCATTCTAAACCCTCCTCCCCTCACCCTCCCTCCCTCCCCACCCTTGTAGCCTTCAAAGACTCTTTTCTTCTATGCATGAGTCCGTTTTTAAGTTCTTATAGTAGTGGTCTCATACAATATTTGTCCTTTTTGTCACTGACTACTTTCACACAGCATAATGTCCTCCAGTTGAAACCAGGTTAAGAGATGTTTCTTCAGTTATTGTTTAATCTTTATAATTAGTAATGAAACCCTGGTGGTGCAGAGGTTAAGTGCTATGATTCCTAACCAAAAGGTTGGCAGTTCAGATCCACTAGACGGTCCTTGGAAATTCTGTGGGGTAGTTCCACTCTGTCCTGTAGGGTCACTATGAATTGGAATCAGTTCGATGGCAGTGTTTTGTTTTGTTTTTGTTTAATGATTAGTAAAACCTGTTTGTATCATGTCTACTCTGACTCATGGATAAGTATTATTAGTAATACTGTCTATGCTTATTCCTATTTGACTTGCTTGTTTACTTTCTTTATTCACCATTGTTTCATACATCTTAGTCATACTTGTGGGGTAATTAAAATTTCTCCTTGAAGAAAATCATTTAGAAATGACTTCAGTTAGGGTTTCAGGAAACTAAAATTCTGTTCTCATTCTAAAAAGATAACTTTCATTATTATGATATCACAAATATGTTGCTGTTTCCACTACCTATGCAAACTAACACAAATCAATTATGAAAATCTGGACAGACTCAGTATAGGGGAAGAGATTGAAAAGGAAATAAAAGATATCCCCAATAAAAATAAAAGCCCTGTCCCAGGTGGGTTCACTGGAGAATCCTACCAAACATATATAGAAGGGCTTGTACCGGTATTACTTAAACGGTTTCAGAACATAGGAGAGGAAGTGGTACTTGTGAATTCATTCTATGAAGCCAGAATAACCTTCATACCAAAACCTAAGACACCACAATAAGGAAAATTACAGAAATATCTCTCATAAATGTAGATGTGAAAACTGTTAATAAGATTTTAGCCACTTTTATTAAGTACGATATCAAAAAAAGTAGTACACCACAACCAAGTGAGGTTCGTACTCGGTATGAATCGTCAATTCAACATTAGAAAATGTATCAACATAATGTACCACGTAAACAAAAGGGAAAAAAAGAATCACAAAATCATCTCGATCAGTGCAGGAAAGGCATTTGACAAAATCCAACACCCATTCTGAATAAAAGCTGTCAATAAAATCGTTATAGAATATAAGACATAAAATTGTATTGGCAATGAGTAGGCTTCTTGGCTTAAGTAGATACCTGAAGTTAACTGATCAGATCCTGTCCAGAAGTGAGACAGGAAGGTGGAGGGGGCAGGAGCTGGTTGAATGGACATGTGGAATACTGGGCAGAAAGGATGAGTGTGCTGTCACAGGGTCGGGAGTAGCTCCAGTAAAATAGTAGAGTTTATGTACAAGATTTTGTATTGCAGATTTACTTGGATTGTAAACTTTCACTGAAAGCATATTTAAAAAGCAGCAAAACTTTAAAAAAAGTACACAAAGGAAACTTCTCAACATAGTAAAGGGGATTTATGCAAAACCAATAGCCAACATCATTTGTAATGGAGAAAGGCTGAAAGAATTTCCTATGAGAAAAAGAATAAGACAAGGATGCCTTTTATCACCCCTTCTACTTGACATTGTTCTCGACATCTTAGCTAGAGCGATATAAGCAATAAAAAGAAATAAAACACAATCAGACTGGTAAAGAAGAAATTAAACTGCCCCTATATAGGTGTCTTTTGGTTTCTTGCAGTAGTGGCTTTTGGTTTTCTTTGTATCAGTCTTTTATATCCCTAGTTAGATTTATTCTTAAGTATTTTGGGGTTTTTTTTGGAGAGGCTATTATGAATGGTACTGTTTACCCGATTTCATTGTTTGTTGGTGGTATGAGGTCCCCCACTCAGTTAGCTCCCATTTCCTTTTATCTCTTGATAGGTAAAACGTGGTATAGGCTATACCTCAGGAAAATTCCCTTTACATTGGATCTGTGATGTAAACTTATCGAGGATATTACAATCCCACCTTAATCCTGTTTAATGTAATCCAATTTTGCTATATTATTCATAGGTAGATATTAGGATTTACAACACATACAAAATTTACAATCATAAAATAGAAGAGAACAACACAGTATTATGAATCAAGGTCCAACCAAATTGCTACACACATGTTTTTGCAATATAATACAATCATGACTTTGGTTATCATTTGTAACCTGTTAATGCCATGTATTAGGGCTTCCAACATTGAGCCAATTTTTTTATTCTATGAACTTTATAGTTTTGGGCTTTATAGTTAGATATTTGTTTCATTATGAATTAGTTTTTGTAATATGAAGTGCTGTATGGGCCCTGTTTCATCTTTTTTGAAGAATACTGAGTTTTGCCAGTACCATTAGTTAGAAAGACTGTCTTTTCCCCATTTGATGGACTTCAGGCTAGTGTGAAAAATCAGGTCACCACATATGGATGGATTTAAACTTGAGTTCTCAATTCTGCTCCATTTGTCAATGTATCTATTGTTGTACCAGTACCAGGTTGTTTTGCCTACAGTAGCTGTGGAGTAGTTTCTGAGGAGAACTTGCTACCAAGAAAACAGTGCTGGGACCAGGGCACATTCTTTGGACCAGATGTTCTTGCCGTGAGACATTGCCAGACCAAGGGGCCATCACAAGGGCCTTCTGCTAGAGCTGACATAGAAATAAAACCTTCCCATGGAGGTGACAGCCTGAATTCAGACTTCTAACCAACTGGATTGTGAGTCAATAAACTGTTCTTTGTTAAAGACTTACACTTGTGTTATTTTTGTTATAGCAGCACTAGATAACTAAGACAACCAGGAACACACAAACTCTAGAAGATAAGGTATGTAACTGGGATATTGTATAAATTGCACACTTATACTCATCTAAGGACTTCACCAAAAGTGTGAGAACCTACAGATTGAGGTAAAAAATGTTGGCTATTAGAAATCAGACAAAGGTCTAATTTGTAATGTGCACAATAGTATCTAACACCTCTACAACAAAAAGACAAATAATGTAAATATAAGATGGGCAAAGGAAATGAATAAACACTTCAGTAGAGGAGATGTTCAAGCTCTCAACAGACAACCTGAGTGAATGTGGTGATCACTAGTCATTGGAGAAATGTGAATTATTAAAATAAGAAATAACAAATCATGGATAGCCTGCAGGGAGATTGGAACTGTTACGTACTGCTGGTGGGAATCAAAATCATACAAATATTTTGGACAACAGTGTGGCACTTCCTTAGAAAGTTAGAAATACGATATGATCCGCCAATCCCACTCCTAGGATTATATCCTCAAGAAATAATAGTCATCCCATGAACAGTCATATGTATACCCAAGGTCATTAGAGAATTGTTACAATAGCAAAAAAGATGTAAACAACCTTGATGCCCATCAACAGATGAGTGGTTAAACAAACTGTGGTGTCTACACACAGTAGGGTATTACAGAATAATAAAGAGTGATGAATCTGTTAAGCATCTCATTACATGGAGGAAACTGGAGGTCAGTGAGTTGTGTTAAATAAGTCAATCACTAAGGGACAAGTATTGTATAAGACCACTACTCTTAAAAACACGTGGAAAGGTTTATACTTAAAAAGAAACAATCTTTGATGGTTATCGGAGAGGGGAGGTGTAGGATGGCAAAAGCAAATAGACAAGTTGTAACTTTGGTGAAAGGCAAGACAGTAAGTACATAATACTGGGGAAGCCAGCACAACTTGTATAAGGCAAGGTCATGGAGGGCTCCACAGACAAATCCAAACTCCCTTAGTGACAAAGTTGCTACGCTGCAGGTTTCTGGGAACCATAGTCTCAAGGAAACATGTGCCTCATTTGGCATAACATAGTATATAAAGAAAATGTTCTACATTTTACTTTGATTAATAGCATCTAGAGTCTTAAAAACCTGTGAGTCACCATCTAAGGTACCCTGCTAGTCCTACCCTTTCAGGGGCAAGAAAGAACAAAGGAAACTGAAGATACAAGGGAAAGATCAGTCCAGAGGAATAATGAAGTATTTGTACTATGGTCTTCGCCAGACTGAGTCCAGTACAACTATATGTTACCCAGCCACCACCACTGACTACTCCAACAGACACATCACAACAGAGGGTCTTGGATCGGTCTGGAGAAAAACATAGCACAGAATTCTAACTCAAAAAGAAAGACCACACTGGCTGGCCTGACAGAGACAGAAGAAGCTCTGAGACTATGGCTCCCAGACACCCTTTCAGTCTAGTAATGAAGTCACTCCTGAGGTTCACCCTTCTATCAAAGATTAGACAGGCCCATAAATCAAAATGAGACTGAAGGGGGCAATCCAGCCAAGGTCAAGGGCTGCAAGGCAGGAGGTGACTTGAAAGCTGCTAATAGGGAACCCAAGGTTGGGAAGGCAGAGTGGTGATGTGTTCTGAGGTTGTTACCCAATGTCATAAAATAGTATGTGTCCTGTTTTAATGAGAGATTTGTTCTGTAAACCTTCATCTAAAGTCGAATAAAAAATATTTCTTTTTAAAGTTTAAAAATGTTGTTGTTACAACCAGGCTTAAATGTATAATTCAGTGACATTAATCACATTCACCATGCTGTGTTACTGTTACCAGTTTTCTTTCAAAAAAAAAAAACAAAACAAACCATCACTTCTCACTAAAACTTAGTACCACTTAACCCTTAAATCCCCTCCCCTGCCCCTTACTCTGGTCACCACAGCTAAACTTCATCTCTATGCATTTCTTTTCTAGATACTTCATATCAGTGGAATCATACAGCATCTGACTTTCGTCACTCAGCATAGCATTGTCCAGGTCCCTCCAGTATAAGAGGATGTATGAGCACATCCATCAGGTACCACATTTTATCTGTCCATTTATCTGTTAATGAGCATTCACATCATTTCCACCTTTTAGCTGTTGTAAATAAAGTTGTGATGAACACTGATGTACAAGTAACTGTTTGGAGTCCTGATTTTCAAGTCTTGAGGGTAGATAGCTAGGAGTGGAATAGCTCGTTAACGTGATAATTTTTGTTTAACTATTTGGGGATCTAACAAAAAGTGTTTTCCACGGTAGCTGAAACATTTCTGACAGCAGTGGATTAAAATTTTAATTTCTCCACATCCTCTCCAATACCTATTTTTTGTTTTTCTGGTAATTGCGTACTAGTGGCGGTAAGGTGGTATCACGTTGTAGTTTTGCTTTGCATTTCCCTGATGCCTAAATAATGTTGAACATCTTTAGGTGTTTGTTGATCATTCCAGATCTTTTTTGGAGAAACGTCTGTTGAAGTCTAGAATCTGCTTAGAAGCAAGGATGGTGAGAGTTTGTCTCATGAACTTTGTATAAGGATGTATCCGTCCCTGGGAAAGGACATGTCATTCTTGGTAGAATGTAAGCGGTAAAGAAGACCTCAGTGACATAAACTGATACAATGACTGCAACAGTGGGCTTAGGATAGCAGTTGTGAGGATTGTACAGGACTGGGTAGTGTTTTGTTCTGTTGTATATAGGATGGTTATGAGTCTGAACTGCCTCCATCGTTGCTAATAATGTTGTTTCTGTTGATTCTTAGTCGTGACAGCGTATTTCCTTATTTGTCTAATAATTCTTTACATGACAGCTCAGATTTGGATCAATTTATTTCATATGAATTCTGGATGTCCACCAGAGAGGATTTCAGTTTGTTTCTTCTAGGTGCTAATATTTTCACTGAACCTGGAACCTCTTAAATTTAACTTCTTCGTTTGCAAAAGCCAAGTGCGTCAAGTCGGATCCAAGGTTTCCTAAACACAGTCCTAATATAAACCCGAAACATGACTGAACGGACCTATGGATTGTTAACAAGCACAGGAGAAACATTTGTCACCACCTAGAAGGAGGCATTATGGGGTCACTGTGAGTCAGAATTGCCTCAGCAGCGATGAGTTCGGTTTTTTTGTTTTTTTTTTATTTTTTTATTTCAGACAGAGGCGTAATGATTGAGTACTTGCTGCTGAATGTAAGGCTGGCAGTTCAAACCCACTCAGCAGCTCGGTGTCAGAAAGACCTGATCATTTGCTTCAGTAAAAATTACAGCCTGGGAACTCCTGTGGGGCAGTTCTACTCTTTCATGTGGCTTTCCTATGAGTCTAAATCGATTTGACGGCCCAGAACAATTACAGAGTTGTAGAAGACTGTTTCTCTCTTGGATTCATTTTGCATTTAGGCAGATATTCCCCCTCCTCACTTGTTGACTGTGGGTGTGACCTAGCTGAGAGTCCCAGGTTTATGTAGTGGGTTTAGTGTAGGTATCTGTCAGAACAAAGATATTGAAGACCTGGAATGCAGATCTGAGTTTTGGGCAGGTCCGGTAACAACAGAGCTACAGGTGGTGTAGTCTTAGATTTATTGGTGCAGAGGCTGGAGACAGGTACAACGTTCAACAGGCAGCAGGGAACACACAACTTGGCAGCGGGCATGCAGGCTTAAAAGTGAGCAGCGGCAAGCAAGCTAGTGACTCTTAGAGCAATGACCTCATATAGTATTTTTACATAAAGATGATTGGCTTCAAGATTTGAGCCCTCAAGGTCAAGCTAGTCATAAACAGGGTATGTCACGTTGTTGATTTACTCCTGGCCGGAAGGCCTGTTCAGAGCTGGAAGGCCTCAGCAACACAACCTTCCATGCTGTCCGCACAGTATCCAGTTTGTTCTTGTTCTCTGTCAAAGCCTAGTCCCCGTGACTTTGACAAAGTATAATCCCCTAGATCTGGCTTCCAGGATCTGCAGAGTCCGAGTCAGCCATGGTTTTTGGTTACTGTATTGGTTTCAGCTTCTCTCTCTCCATTTTGATTTCTTTCTCCCTGTCTGTCTGTGTTTTCCCCTGGACTCCCTTAGAGCTTTCCTTAATTTGTCTCAAAATCAACACTGCATTTAAAGTTATATTTATTCAATTTATCTTCAGTGCAGGTATTTTGAAGGAGAGATGCTTTTTAGATTATCCTGTCAACTGATGAAAGTAGAGTCTCCCCTTGAGTGTATTAGATACTCAATAAATATTTGTTGAATAAAGGGATGAATGGAGATTTTGCATTCTAGAATGGTCTAGGGCTCTATACCAGACTGCTAAGATGGATGCACCAGGTTGGAAATACATATTGTTTTCAGTGTTTTCTTCTGAACACTTCATTTCAGGTGTCCATATCCACCTTACTGATATAAGCTTAGTAAGGAATGCTGTGTGCATTTTTAAAATATATATTGAAATAACCGAGTTTTATGAAGTAGGATAAGTTTGGGAGGTAAAAAAAAAAAACCGCTTCCTTCAAACTTTTCTTTCAAAAGTTATATATGTCTTTTTATTCCTTATATTTTTACTTTTTCGCTTAGTTATATAAGAAAAGAGACTAGAATATGAGTGCTCCTATCAGCAGCCAGAAACAGGTTCTGAGAAACCAAAGCTATGCTAACTCAAAACATCTGTCTTCATTTCTCAGAGATGATGAAAACAGGCCAGGATTCTTGCAAAAAGCATGAGTTATACATGATAGTAGGTGTTATGGTGTGTAACTTTATTTTTTGCATTTTATTATGAGAGTTGTCTTCACGCTACAGAAGTTGTGACTCAAAAAGTGGCCCTTTACTGCTGCAGAAAACTGTGGTGGTGTAGTGGTTACGAGCTACAGCTGCTAACGAAAAAGCTGCAGGTCAAATGCACCAGGTGCTCCTTGGAGACTGAGTGGGACAGTTCTATCTCATGGTCCAGGCTGCTGTGAGTCAGAATCAACTTTATCGCAGTGTGTTTGGTTTTCTGGTTTTCTTGCTGCCCTTTTTGGAGTTAGCTTGACATTCACAGTTAGATCTTGCTATTCTGTTGAGTGTAAATGGTTTCTTTGAGCAGTTTATCTGTGACCATGAGAGAGCAAGACAAAAACATGACCATTTATGTAATCAGGTTCAAACACAGAAACAAGAACATTGCCCAAACCACAAGAATGACCAAACATCCCCAATCTCGGTAAATGTGTGACTCCTGTTTACTCACCAATTGCAGCTGTAACTACACTACATTTATCTTGCTGCTGCTGCTGCTGTTGTTGTGGCTGCTGCTGCTGTTGTTGTTGTTAGGGGCCTTCAAGTCAGTTCCGACTCATAGCGGCCCTATGAACAAGAGAATGAAACACTGCACGGTGTTGTGCCATGTCCACAACCATTTTTATGTTAAGCCCATTGTTGTGTCCACTGTGTCAATCCATCTCATCCAGGGTCTTTCTCTTTTTTGCTGACCCTCCACCCTACTAAGCATGATGTCTGTTATAGTCAACCAGTGCTGCTCTAACAGAAATACCAGAGTGGATGGTTTTAACAAAGGAAGGTTTCGTCTTACACAGTCCAGCAGGCAGCAAGTCCAAATTGAGGATGTCCACTGCAGGGGAAAGTTTTCCCCTTTATGGGCTCTGGAGGAAAGTCCGGTATTGTATCAGTCTTTGTCTTGGGAGCGTCTTGGTGTAGGAACCTCAGGTCTGAAGTACGCGCTCTTGTCTAGATGCTGCTTTCTTGATGGTGTGAGGTTCCCTGCTTGTTTCTATTTCCTTTTATCTCTTCTAGGATGAAAGGATTAAGGGTGGGGCAAGCCATATTCCAGGATAACTCCCTTTACAGTGGATCAGGGAGGTGATTCCATGAAGGGATTTACAGCCCCACCTTAATCCTTTGCAGCATAGGAAAACCACAATAGGGAGCCAATCACAAGATACTGGGAATCATTGCCCAGCCACGTGGCTACACATAGTTTTGGGAGGACACAATTCAATCCATGATATCTCACCCTTTGGCACCCCAAAAATCACACCATTGTAATGTGTAACACATTCATCCCATATGACAGAAGTTGTAAATTAGTTTCCAGTCCAAAATACAAAAACTCTTCTACATCTGTGAAGCCTAGAATACAAGCTATCTGCTTCTAAAGGTACAGTGGCAGAACAGGTACAAGTTAGACATTCCATTATAAATGGGAGAAATTGCAGGGAAAGAAGGCATTAACAGGCAACAGGCAAGTCAGCAGAACACATTACATTAGCCCTCAAAGCTTTGGAAATACTCTTCCATTTTCTGAGACATTTTATACAATGGCCCTGCCCTCCAGACTCTAGGTATTGGCCACACTCTCTGGATCCCGAGTGGAGACCCCAGCCCTGTGCTACAACTTTGCCTTCAAGGCCCACTTGGACAGAAACTCTGCACCAATGGCCTTAGGTGCACCCTAAGCCCAACTGAGTTTCACTTCCACCCTTACAAACACAGGAAACCATGGTTACACCCTTTGAAACCCCTGAGGTCATGGCTATACCTTTTGAGACTTAGGCAGCTCAGCTTCTCATGCTGTTTGTCTCTTCAGCTTCTGCTTCCTATGGCTGCATAGCCCAGGCCTCAGGCCCACATCTATCCTGCCGGGGCAAGTGTTCCAAAGCTCTGTAGCTCCACTGATTCAAGTACCTGGAGGCTCCCCACTCTTGCTAGAAAGCATCCTGCCCAAAGGCACTCAGCTGTCTTGCTCTGTGGGTCAGCAAGTCTAGCTCCACCGATTTAAGTGCTTAGAGGCACCCTGTGCTGGGAGGAAAACTCTGTGCGCAGGCACTTATCTCTCTTGCTCCATGGGTCAGCTCCAGCGCTGCCTGTGGTTCTGTTGCTGCCGCTGCTGCTGCCACCAATCCTCTGTTGTTTCTCACCATCTGCACTGTCTTCGTTCCTTCTGAATCTTCTATCCATTCAGTCTCAAAATAGCTCCAACATTTTAGGTATTTACAAGAGCAGCACCCGACTCCTGGTACAAAATTCTGTTTTAGTCAGCATGCTGCTGAAACAGAAATACCACAGAGTGGATGGCTTTAACAAAGTAAGGTTTATTCTTACACAGTCCAGTAGGCTACAAGTCCAAATTCAAGATGTCTGTTCCAGGGGCAGGTTTTTCCCTTTGTCCGCTCTGGAAGAAAGTCTGGTATTGTATCAGTCTTTGTCCAGGGAGCATTTGGTGCAGGAACCTCAGGTCTGAAGGACACCCTCTTCTCCCAGTGCTGCTTCCTTGATGGTGTGAGGTTCCCAATTCTCTGCTTGCTTCTCTTTCCTTTTATCTCTTGTAAGGTAAAAGGATTAAGGGTGGGGCAAGCCATGGTACAGGGAAACTTCCTTTACAGTGGATAGGGAGGTGATCCCATGAAGTGATTCACAATGTCCTTCTCCAGGGATTTATCCTTCCTGACAACACATCCAAAGTATGTAAGTCACAATCTTGTCATCTTTGCTTCCAAGGAGCACTCTGGTTATACTTCTTCGAGAACAGATCTGTTTCTTGTTTTGGCAATCCATGGTACATTCAGCATGCCTCTCTAACACCACCATTCAAAGGCATCAATTCTTCTTCTGTCTTCTTTGATCATTGTCCAATTTCCCCATGTATATGATGCAATTGAAAATACCATGGCTTGAGTCAGGTGCACTTTAGTATTGGTGACATATCTACTTTTAAGTTGTTTAAAGAGACCATTTGCAGCAGATTTTCCCAATGCAATGTGACTTTTGATTTCTTGACTCCTGCCATGGGCACTGGTAGTGGACCCAAGTCAAATGAAATCCTTGACAACCTCAATCCTTTCTACATTCATGATGATGTTACTTACTGGCACACTGATGAGGATTTTTGTTTTCTTGATATTAAGGTGCAGTCCATTCTGAAGGCTGTGGTACTTGATCTTCATCAGTGTTTCACATCTTCTTTGCCTTCAACAAGTAAGGTGGTTTCATCTGTGTGACACAACTTTTTAATGAGTCGTCCTCCAATCTGATGCCTTGTTCTTCTAAGTAAAATTGAGCTTCTCAGATTATTTCCTCAGCATACAGACTGAGAAGTGTGGTGAAAGGATACATCCCTGATACATACCTTTCCTGAATTGATACAGTACAGTGTCCCCTTGTTCTTTTTGTACAGCTGCCTCTTCATGTGTGCACAGGTTCTCTAACAGAATAATTAGGTATTCTGCCATTCACATTCTCCACAATATTAGCCATTATTTAGTATGATCCACACAGCCCAACGCCTTTGCACAGTCAATGACACAGGTAAACATCTTTATAGGATTCTCTGCTTTTAGCCAAGATCCATCTGACATTAGCAACGATATTCCTGGTTTGATGTCCTCTTATGAATCCAACTTGAATTTCTGGCTGTTCCTTGTAAATATACTGTTGACACAGCTATTTTTTTTAATGATTGAACGAAAATGTACATTCTCATATAGATTTATATGCCCACCTATATGCAACTCCCACTGCTCTCTGTGCCCGGTGATGGCACACTCTTCCTCTCCACTCCATATATATCTTATCTTCCAAACAATCTCCTACCCCCACCTCTCCACCCATTCCCCTTTCTCCAGTAAGAGGTCAGCAGGACTACATCCTATAGATGCATAGAACCATAAAGTGAACACGATATAGTCACTTTGTGTCACTAAATCCAATCCATTCCTCTCTGAAGAGTTGACTGCCATTATGATTTATGTGCAGATGCAGCATCAGGACCAGGGGCCGTGCTCCCAGGGGAACTCTGAGGCCCCTGGACCATCAATTACAGTCTTTCAGTGGAAATCCTTGGGTGCACCCTCTTTTATTCTTGTTACCAGTTAGACTCAACTTTGTGAGCTCCATTACGGCTATCACTGGTGGTGGCTGGGCCCCATCTGATTTTTCTGGTCACCAGTTGAAGGAAGTCACCCACTCACATGGTGTATCAATATTCTGGGTTCTCTTTCCCACGTGTAGTTTTGGTCATTGGTGATCATCCATTCTGCTGAGTTGGGACCATTTGCTGTACCCTCAGATGGCAGCTTGGGAGCTTTTAAGACCCCAGATATGACTCACCAGTGTGGGGTGTGGTGAGTCCTCATTACTAAACCCTAGTTGTACCAATTGGCCCCAATTTCCGCTGAGAGCATGGTCCTCGGTGACCCACCCCAGGTACTCTGTCCTTGCAAAATTGGGTTAGGATGGGAGGAGTAATCACGTTATGCTGAAGTCCAGTTAATACTGATTATTCTTTCTAGTGTGTGGTGTCACAGATTTCACCCAACCAAATTTCTATAAACTAATCTGAACCCTTCCTCCCCTCGCTCTCCCTCCCCACACTTGAAGTGTCAAAGAGTCTTCTATTCATGTGTCTGTTTTTTAACTTCTTATCATAAGGGTCTTATACAATATTTGTCCTTTTGTCAGTGACTACTTTCACTGAGCATTGTGTCCTCCAATTGAAACTAGGTTCTCTTTCCTAAAATCATTGTTGTTCTTCATCACTGCAAAGTGTTCCATTGAGTATATATACCATAATTTACCTATCCATTGGTCTGTTGGTAGGCAACTGGGTTGATTCCATCTTCTTGCTATTGTGGACTCTGCTGCAATAAACATTCCTGTGCGTGTATGAGTTGGTGTGAATGGCCTTGATTCTGTAGGATATATCCCGAGCAGTGGAATTACTGCATGAAATAGTGTATCTAGGTCCACATTTTTAAGGAAGTGCCAGATAGCTTTCCAAAGAGGTTGCACCATTTTGCAATCCCACCAACAGTGTAGGAGAGTTCCAATTTCTCCACAGCCTCCCCAGCATTTGTTGTTTTGTGTTTTTTTGGGTCATGGCCAACTTTGTTGGGGTGAGATGGTATCTCAGTGTACTTTTGATTGGAATTTCTTTAATAACTACTGATCATGAACATATGTGCATGTGTTTTTTGGCTGCCTAGATATCCTACTTAGAGACGTTGTCTGTCCATCTCCTTTGCTCATTGCTTAATTGGATGATATATCTTTTACTTACAGATATTTTGTAGTACCTTATAGATTATGGAGATCAGGTGTCAGTCTACGTATAGCTGCCAAATATTTTTTCCCATTCTGTAGGTGGCCTTCGAATTCTATTAATAAAGTCTTTGGGTGAACAAAAGTGTTTGATTCTTAGTAGTTCCCATTTATGTGTTTTCTGTTTGTGGTTTGTTGGACAGATGTTGAAGTCTGTCTATGTTATGTATTAAAATTTCCATTGCTATTCCTACTTTTTCTTGTATGAGCTTTATCATTTTAGATTTGATACTTAGGTCTTTTATCCAATTTGAGTTGGTTTCTGTATAAGGGTCTGATATGGGTCTTGTTTCAGTTTATTGCAAATGGATATCGAATTTTGCCAGCGCCGTTTGTTGAAGAGATGGTTTTTACCCCAGTTTAATGTCTTAGGACCTTTGTCAAATATCAACTGTTGATAGGAGGATTGTGTCATCTCTGAGGTCTCAATTCTGTTCCATAGATTGATCTGTCTGTTCTTGTACCACTACCAGGCTGTTTTGACTACTGTGGCAGTGTAATAGGTTCTAAAGTTAGGTAGTGTGAAGCCTCCCAGTGTGCTCTTCTCCTTCAGTATTTCTTTACTTATCCAGGGCTTCATCCCTTTCCAAACAAAGTTTGTGATTTGTTTCTCCATTTCATTAAAAAATGTTGCTGGAATTTGTGTTGGTATTACATTATGTAAGTAGATTGCTTTGGATAAAATAGACATTTTCACAATGTTAAGTCTTCCTGTCTATTGAGCAGAGTAGATTTCTCCGTTTATGTTAAGTCTCTTGTTTTAGTGAGCTAGGGCTACTCTAACAGAAATACCACAGAGTGGATGGCTTTAACAAAGAAAGATTTATTCTTACACAGTCCGGTAGGTTGCAAGTCCATACTCAGGGTGTCCGCTCCAGGGGAAGGCTTTCCCCCTGTCGGCTCTAGAGGAAACTCCGGTATTGCATCAGTCTTTGTCCAGGGAGCGTCCTCACGCAAGAAACTCTGGTCTGAAGGACGCGCTGTGCTCCCGGTGCTGCTTGCTTGATGGTAGCGAGGTTCTCAAATGTCCTTTGTTTCTTTTTCCTTTTATTCCTTGCAAGCTAAAAGCATTAAGGGTGGGGCAAGCCATACTCCAGGGAAACTCCCCCTACAGCAGGGATTTACAGCCCCACCCTAATCCTTTAACATACAGGTTAGCAAAACCACACAATGGAGGACAGTCCCAAGATACTGGGAACCATATCCCAGCCACTTGGCTGCACACATTTTTGGGGGGACACAATTCCAACCATGACATCTCTCTTAGTTTTTTGTAGTAAGGTCTTGTAGTACTCTTTGTAAAAGTCTGTTATTTCTCTGGTTAGATTTATTCTTAGAGACTTTATCTTTTTTTTTTTCTTTTTATTTAACATGACTGAGTGAAAATGTACATTCCTGTATAAATTTACATGCCCACCTATATGCAGCTTCCACTGCTCTCCCTGTCCGGTGACAGCACACTATTCCTCTCTGCTCCATACAAGTCTCATCCTCCCAACAGCCTCCTTTCCCCTCCTCTCCACCCACTCTCCTTCCTCCAGCCAGAGGTCAGCAGGATGATATCCTATAGATGCACAGAACCATAAAGTGCCTCCGATATATGGTCACTCTGCATTGCCAAGTCCAGTCCATTTGTGTCCGAAGAGTGGACCTTCATTATGATTTATGGGCAAGGGCAGCATGAGGGCCAGGGGCCATGCTCTCAGGGGAACCCTGAAACTGCTGGACCATCAATTCAGGTCTTTTAGTGGAGATCTCAGGATGCACCCCTTTTTATTCTTGTGTTGCCAGTGAGACTCTTCTCTGTGAGCTCCATCGTGACTATCACTAGTGGTGGCCAGGCACCATCTGGTTCTTCCAGTCCCAAGTCGATGTAGGCACCAACTCTTGTGGGTCTCTCTATCTTCTAGGTTGTCTTTATCCCATGTCATTTTGGTCCTCGGTAAGCATCTGTTCCTGCTGAGTTGGAACCATTTGCTATGTCCTCGGATGGCAGCTTGGCAGCTTTTGAGACCCCAGATGCCCCTCACCAATGTGGGGTGCAGAGAGCCCTCTTAGCAAAACGCTAGTTGTGCCAATTGGCCTTGATTTTGCCTAACAGCATGGTCCCCTGCTCCCTGCCCCAGCTACTCTATCCTTGCAATATTAGGTTAAGATAGAAGGAGTACTCAAGTTATGCTGAAGTCCATTTAATGTTGTTCTTGTTTCTAATGTGTGCTATCACCAAATTCACCCAACCAGATTTCAAGCAACTATCTAATCTAAATCGTCCCCCACTTGCCCTCCTTCCTTCCCCTCCCTTGCAGCTGTCAAAGAGTGTTTTCTTCTATACACAAGTCTGTTTCTGAGATCTTATCATCGAGGTCTCATACAATATTTGTCCTTTTGTCGCTGACTGCTTTCACTCAACATAATGTCTTCCAGTTGAAACCAGGTCATGAGATGTGTCATGGTTTGAATTGTGTCCCCCCAAAAATGTGTGCAGCCACGTGGCTGGGATATGGTTCCCAGTATCTTGGGACTGTCCTCCATTGTGTGGTTTTGCTAACCTGTATGTTAAAGGATTAGGGTGGGGCTGTGAATTCCTGCTATGGGGGAAGTTTCCCTGGAGCATGGCTTGCCCCACCCTTAATGCTTTTAGCTTGCAAGGAATAAAAGGAAAAAGAACCAAGGACAATTTGAGAACCTCGCTACCATCAAGCAAGCAGCACCGGGAGCAGAGCACGGCCTTCAGACCAGAGGTTCTTGTGTGAGGACGCTCCCTGGACAATGACTGATGCAATACTGGACTTTCCTCCAGAGCCGTCAAGGGGAAAGTCTTTCCCTGGAGCGGACACCCTGAATATGGACTTGCAACCTACCGGACTGTGTAAGAATAAATCTTTCTTTGTTAAAGCCATCCACTCTGTGGTATTTCTGTTAGAGCAGCCCTAGCTGCCTAAAACAGAATTGGTACCGTGGAAGTGGGGTGCTGCTCTAGCAAATACCTAAAATGTGGAAGCCACTTTGAAACTGCAAATGGATAGAAGATTCAGAAGGAACGAAGAAGGCGCAGATGGTGAGAAACAACGGAGGACTGGCAGCAGCAGCAGCGGCAGCAGCAGAACCAGAGGCAGCGCTGGAGCCGACCCGTGGAGCGAGAGAGGTCAGTGCCTGCGCAGAGTTTTCCTCGCGGAACGGGGTGCCTCTGGGCACTTGAATCGGTGAGCTGGCCTTGCTGACCCACGGAGTGAGAGAGTTGAGTGCCTTTGGGCAGGACGCTTTCCAGCAAGAGTGGGGTGCCTCCGGGCACTTAAACAAGTGGAGCTACAGAGCTTTGGAACACTTGCCTGGCAGGGCAGATGTGGGCCTGAGGCCCAGGCCATGCGGCCATAGGAAGCTGAAGCTGAAGAGGCAGATAACGTGAGAAGCTGAACTGCCTCAGTCTCAAGAGGTATGGCCATGACCTCAGGGGTTTGAAAGGGTGGAACCATGGCGTGCTGTGTTCGTAAGGTGGAATTGCCACTCAGTTGGGCTTAGGGTGCTCCTAAAGCCGATGGGACAGAGTTTCTGTCCAAGTGGGCCTTGAAGGCAGAGTTGTAGCACGGGGCTGGAGGTCTCCACTCAGAAACCTGAGAGTGTGGCCAATACCTAGAGTCTGGAGAGCATTGCTGTTGTGTAGAATGTCTCAGAAAATGTAAGAGTATTTCCAAAGCTTTGAGGGCTAATGTAATGTGTTCTGTTGACTTGTCTGTTGCCTGTTAATGCCTTCTAAGTTTCACAGATGTAGAAGAGTTTTTGTATTTTGGACTTGGAGCTGATTTAAGACTTCTGTTATATGGATGGACATAATTTTGCTATGGTGAGATGAACGTGTTAAATGTTTTGTGATGTGATTTTTGGGTTGTCAAAGGGTGGGATGTCATGGTTTGAATTGTGTCCCCCCAAAAATGTGTGCAGCCACGTGGCTGGGATATGGTTCCCAGTATCTTGGGACTGTCCTCCATTGTGTGGTTTTGCTAACCTGTATGTTAAAGGATTAGGGTGGGGCTGTGAATTCCTGCTATGGGGGAAGTTTCCCTGGAGCATGGCTTGCCCCACCCTTAATGCTTTTAGCTTGCAAGGAATAAAAGGGAAAAGAACCAAGGACAATTTGAGAACCTCGCTACCATCAAGCAAGCAGCACCGGGAGCAGAGCACGGCCTTCAGACCAGAGGTTCTTGTGTGAGGACGCTCCCTGGACAATGACTGATGCAATACCGGACTTTCCTCCAGAGCCGTCAAGGGGAAAGTCTTTCCCCGGAGCGGACACCCTGAATATGGACTTGCAACCTACCGGACTGTGTAAGAATAAATCTTTCTTTGTTAAAGCCATCCACTCTGTGGTATTTCTGTTAGAGCAGCCCTAGCTGACTAAAACAAGATGTTTCCTGGAATCATCGTTATTCTTTATCGTTGCATAGTGCTCCATTGAGTATATGTACCATAGTTTACCTATCCATTCTTCTGTTGTTGGGCATCTGGGTTGATTCCATCTTTTTGCTGTCGTGGACTGTGCTGCGATAAACATTTTTGTGCATGGGTCCGTTGGTGTGAAAGGCCTTGATTCTGTAGGGTATATTCCAAGTAGTGGAATTACTGAGTCAAATGGTATCTCAATATCCATTTTTTTAAGCAAGCACCAGGCTGGACCATTTTGCAACCCCACCAACAGTGTAGGAGGGTTCCACTTTCTCCACAGCCTCTCCAACATTTGTTGTTTTGTGTTTTTTGGATCATGTCCTACTTTATCTTCTTAAGGGCTATAGTAAATGGTATTGATTTGGTGATTTCTTCATTAATAATCTTGTTGTTGATATAAAGGAATCCTACTGATTTACTTACATGTATCTTGTGTCCTGAGACTTTGCTGAACTCTTCTATCAGTTTGAGTAATTTACTTATGAATTCTTTAGGATTCTCTTCCTAGTACAATCATATCATCTCCAGATGGGGAGATATTTACTTCTTCTTTGCTGATGCAGATGCCCTTTATTTCTTGGTCTTGTCTATTTGCTCTTGCTAGAACTTCTACTGCAATGTTGAATAGGAGAGATCAGAGTGGGCATCATTGCCCAGTTCTCATTCTCAAGGGAAACTATCTGAATCTCTTTCCATTCAGGATGACCTAGGCAATTGGCTTTGTATAAATAGCCCTTATTGCAGTGAGGAGTTGGCCATCTATACCTATTTCGCTGAGAACTTTTTGTATGAATTGGTGTTGGACTTTATCAAATGCCTTTTCTGCCTCAATAGACAAAATCTGTTGATTCTTGTCTTTTGTGTTATTTATGTGGTTGATCTCATTAATTGTTTTTCTGATGTTTAACCAGCTTTGCATCCCTGGTATGAATCCAACTATGTCATGATGGATCATTTTTTTGATACGTGGTTGTTTTCTATTGGCAAGAATTTTGTTGAAGATTTTTGCATCTAAATTTATGAGGAATATCAGTCCATAGTTCTCTTTTTTTTGTTGCATCTTTCCCTGGCTTTGGTACCAGGGTTATGCTTTCTTCATAGAATGAATTTATGAGTATTCCATTCCTTTGTATGCTGTAAAATAGTCTCAGTAGTATTGGAGGCAACTCTTCTCTAAAATCTTGGTAGAATTCTGCTGTCAAGCCATCTGGGCTCAGGCTGTTTTTGGTTTGTAGTTTTGGGATGACTTTTTCAATCTCTTCTGTGTGATGGGTTTATTAAGTTGTTCTGCTTCACCTTGTGATAATTTTGGTAGGTGTGTCTTAGGCTGGGTTTTGTAGGGAAACAAAACCAGTAACACATGTATGTTCAAGGAAAGATGTATGTGTATATAAAGTCAGGAAAAGATATATACAGATACATAAATATAGGAAACAGCTCACACAATTGCAGAAGGTGAATATCTTAAGTCGTGGCACAAGCTTCACATGGCCATGGAAGCTGCTGAACCCAAGGTCAGTGTGTCAGATACCAGAATTCTAGATCACTGGTGTGAAGGTTGGCGGATCACAAGCTGGGAATGAGACGGAGCTCCAGAGGCTCATGAGCCCAGGATCAGCACGTCACAGAACACTACTCTCAAGTGCCAGCTATAAGGGTTGATAGATCCCACAGCTGCTAGTTGAAATCTTGGAACCAGACTCCAGAAGAGACCAGGAGCTGCTGGCTACCTCAGCAGACTGGCAGTAGGTGGTGGAAGGCATAGAGAAGAGAGCTGAGGGGTGGGAAGCCACCACAGGCCTGCCCTCCCACTTAATTTAAAAAAAAAAAAACCATGGCAGTACAGCCACCAAATATGGACTAGCCAAGTTGACATAATCCTGACCATCAATTGCTCTAACAGAAATACCACAAAGTGGATGACTTTAACAAAGGAAAGTTTATTCTTACGCAGTCCAGTAGACTACAAGTCCAAATTTAGGGTGTCTGCTCCAGGGGAAGGCTTTCCCTTTTGTCAGCTCTGAGGAAAGTCTGGTATAGTATAAGTCTTTGTCTAGGAAGTGTCTTGGTGTGGTAACCTGAGGTATCAAGGATGCTCTCTTCTCCCGGGGCTGCTTTCTTGATGATGCGAGGTTCCCAATTCTCACCCTGCTTCTCTTTCTTTTTGTCTCTTGTAGGATAAAAGGATTAAGGGTGGGGCAAGCTGTATTCCAGGGAAACTCCTTTTACAGTTTAGCAGGGACCTGATCCTATGAAGAGATTTACAGCCCGACCTTAATCCTTTTAACATGCAGTATAGGAAAACCACAAAGTGGAGGACAGTCACAAGATACTGGGAATCAGGGCCCAGCCACGTGGCTACACATATTTTTCGGGAGATACAATTCAATCCATGACAAGGTGATATGAATCAAGGAATTTGTCAGTTTTCTCTAGGTTTTCAAATTTGTTACAGTGCAGTCTTTCATAGTATTCTGCTGTGATATTTTTTATTTCTGTTGGATCTGTTATGACAGCTCCCCTCTCATTTCTTATTCAGGTTATTTGTTTCCTTTCTTGTTTTTCTTTAGTAAGTGTAGCCAATGGTTTGTCAATTTTGTTGGTCTTTTCAAAAAACCAGCTTTTGATCTTTTCCATTTTTTAAGTTGTTCTTCTATTCTCTAATTCATTTAGTTCTGCTATAATCTTTATGATCTGTTTTCTTTTGGTGCCTGAGGGTTTCCTCTGTTCTCTCTCGACTTGTTCAAGCTGTAGGGTCAGTTCTTTGATTTGGTTTCTTTGTTCCTTACAGATGTGTGCATTTATGGAGATTAACTGACCTCTGAGCACTGTTTTGGCTGTATCTCATAGGTTTTGGTAGGCAGTGTTTTCATTCTCATTGGAATCCATGAATTTCTTTCTTTCTTTGGGTTATTTGTTTCCTGTTTTTCTTTAGTAAGTGTAGCCAATGGTTTGTCAATTTTGTTAGACTTTTCAAAGCCAGCTTTTGGTCTTTTCAGTTTTTTCAATTGTTCTTCTATCCTGTAGTTTGTTTAGTTCTGCTGTAATCTTGATGATCTGTTTTGTTGTCGTGGTTGAGGGGTCCTCTGTTGCTTCCTCTCTACTTGTTTAAGCTGTAGCGTTAGTTCTATGGTTTGGTTTCTTTCTTCCTTCCAGTTGCGTGCATTTATGCAGATAAAGTGATCTCTAAGCACTGCCTTGGCTGTATCTAAGAGGTTCTGGTAGGAATTATTTTCATTCTCATTGGAATGCATAAATTTCTTTATTTCTTCTTTGATTTCTTCTAGAACCCGTGGATTTTTGTATTTTTTTAAATTAATTTATTTCTTTTAATATGACTCATTGAAAACGTACATTCCCATATAAATTTACATGCCCACCTATATGCAGCTTCCACTGCTCTCCCTGCTGGATGACAGCACTTCCACTGCTCTCCCTGCTGGATGCTCCATACATGTCTCCTCCACCCAACAGTCTCCTTTCCCCTCCTCTCCACCCACTCTCCTCCCTCCAGCCAGAGGTCAGCAGGATGATATCCTATAGATGTATAGAACCATAAAGTGCCTCCAATATATGGTTACTCTGCATCACCAAGTCCAATCCATTTGTGTCCAAAGAGTGGACCTTTGTTCTGATTTATGGGCAAGAGCAGCATCAGAGCCTGGGACCATGCTCCCAGGGGAACCCCGAAACTGCTGGGCTATCAATTGAGATCTTTTAGTGGAGATAGAACCCGTGGATTTTTGAACAAGATGTTGTTCAGTTTCCATGAGTTCCACTTTCTATTTGTGTTCTTTCTGCTATTGATTTTGACTTTTATGGCTTTATGATCTTAGAAAATGCTTTGCGTTAGTTCAGTAGTATGGATTTTGTTTAGAATCATTTTATGTCCTAACATCAAGTCTATTCTGGAGAATTATCCACATGCACTGGAGAAGGAGGTATAGTTGTCTGCTTATGGATAAAAAGTTCTGTATATTTTGATGAGGCCTAGTTGGTTAATTGTGGCAGTAAGGTCTTCTGTGTCTTTATTGAGCTTTTCTCTAGACAATCTGTCCAATATCGAGAGTGGAGTATTGAAGTCTCCACTATTGTTGTAGAGTGATCTATCTCCTTTTAGAGTGTCGTCAGTGTTTTTTGACGTATTTAGTTGCTCTAATATAAGGTGCATGCCAGCGAAGTGCCGTTCAGTCAGATCCAATTCATGATGACCCTATATTTAATGTTGTTAAGTTCTGCTTCTGTATTGAACCTTACAGAAATAGTGTCTATCATTGCACACGATGGTGAATTTTACATTGCAATCTGTTTTATCAGAGATTAGAATTTCCACACCTGCTCTTCTTTGTGTATTGTTAGCTTGATTTATATTCTTCCATCCTTCAGTTTTTAGTTTATTCCTATCTTTAAGTGTGAAGTTAGTCTCTTGTAGACAGCATATGAATTGATCATGTCTTTTGATCAAAATGTCACTTCATGTCTTTTTACTGGAGCATTCAGTCCATTCACATTCAATGTGATTATTGATAAATATGTGTTGAGTGCTGTCATTGTGATATGTTTATTTTTGTATTGTTGTTTTCTCTGTTGTTTTTACTAATCTGTTCTGTGACCTTCTTCTTTGTGAGTTGAGTTTTCACCTTTTCAGGGTTGCTTTTGTGGTTGTTGAAACCCCTGTATTCCGTTTCTTGATATAGTATGTTGCATGTTTATTGTGCTTTACGGCTGCCCCTATCATCAACCTTAGTAAACTATAGAAATCCAATTTTAATTACCGCCAGTCTTATTAACTTTGTCTCCATCAGGAAAGGAGTATAACAACTGCTGTACATCCCTCTTTTGAATACAATGGCATGGTAGTTTTCATGATAAGATCCCTGGATCATTTCTTTCACTGTTATAGCTTTTATTGTGTTTGTAGCCTTTCCTAACTGAGTATTCTGAGGATTCTGGATATTGTGTTGTTCTAAAATATCAAGTTAGGAGTTTTGTTCCTCCACACCAGGAAATTCTTTCAGTATTTCTTGTAGCTTTGGTTTGGTTTTTACAAAGTCTCTGAGTTTCTGTTTGTCTGCGAAGGTCTTAATTTTATTTTCATATTTGGATGATAATTTTTCAGGATATGTAATTCTTGGTTGGAAGTGCTTCTCCATCAAGGCTTTGAATGTGTCATGCCACTGTCTGCATGTGAGCATCATTTCTGCTGAGAAATCCAACCAAATCCTACAGGGTTTCTCTGTGAATGTTAGCTTTGGTTTCAGTCTTGCTGCCTTTGAGAGTTTCTGCTTATGTTTCAGTTTGTTGAACTTGATTATAATATGTCTTGTAGTCTTTCTGTTGAGATCTATACTGAGTGGTGTTTGATATCTATATTCTCTTCTTTCATAATTTTTGAGATGTTTTCTGTCAGCAGCTCAGCCACAATACTCTCTGTTCTCAGGTGTCTTACCCTGTTGTGGAACTCCAATTAATCATAGATTGTTTTTCTTAATGGAGTTCAAGATGCTTCTTAATGCTTCTTCATTTTTCTTATTTCTTTTTTCTAATTTCTCCTCATAGATGCTGGACTCAGTAGCTCTGTCTTCCAAGTCAGAAACTCTCTTTTCGATCTGTTCCATTCTGTTTCCTTTCCTTTGAATTGAAGTTTCCACCTCTTTGATTTTTCTCTTGATTTGTTGGATTTCAGTGTACTGATAGTACATCAGATCGAACAGCTTGCTTAATTTTTCATTTTTCTCTGCTGCATTTTGCATAAGGTCTAGGAGGGCTCATTATATCATCCTTTTGTATTCACCTTCTAATAGTTTCAGGAAGGTTTCTTTGTCTGGGAAGTTGTGAGGTGCTTTCTTTGGGGTCCTTCTCAAGCCATGGGTGATTTCTTGGTTACGGTTTTCTCCAGAGTTTGTTGCTTTTTAGGCATCATGTTAGTCAATAGAGGCTGGGAGAGATGCTATGAGGATGGACCACAATTGTTTCTCTTGGCCATCTTAAAATGAAAGGTAAAAGGTATCTGACCACTTGCATAGTCAGTCAAGTTTTCAGGTGTACAGTTCCCATTTCCCAGAATGCAAATTACATAGCTCTATATTGAACCCCAGAAGTTATAAAGTAGTTCCAAATACAGAACGGCTACTACCCTACTGACCTCTGCTGTCAGGCCCCACCTGTAGGTGATACTGTGTATAATACTGCCTTTCTGCTCGAAAAGTGCTATCCTCTGGGAAGGTGCTGCCTCCCAGCCATGGAACTAGTTCCAGTTGCAGCCTCCATATGGGTGTTTCCACCTCCAAGTGTAACAAGATGTTATCCTGTACAGTCTCCCTGCCTGCCTTAGTACAGGCTTCTCAATGGTGTCAGCGGAAAAAGTGGTCAAATGTGCCAAGATGCACAAAATCCAAAACTGGACTCTCAAAATGTGGCAATTATGCCACCCGATCCAACCAGCATTGCATCTGAGATTAGCTGCTAGTCAAGTTACAACTCTACCTGATGGCTCAGACAGAGAAGAAAAAGGTAAAATGGCGAGTTACCTTTCGTCTGTGAAAGCCAGCACTGACCAAGTGTGGGTGTCAGCCAAAGAGGAAATTTTCCATTTAGTGGTATTAAATCCAAATTAAGAGCCCTGTGCTGTGTCCTAGTTCTCACAAGGTGTCCAGAAGGCTCCATTTAATTATCAATTCAGGTCTTGGTTCCCAGAGGGATTTAGGGAGACATGTGTTTAGTTATCCACCTTGACTCTGTCCTGTTGCCATAGCTTTTGAATGACCTTCAACAAAATCTTATTTGTGTGTAATATTAATGATATTTTTTGGTAATTTCTGCATTTCGTTTGATCAGTTTTCTTTGGAATGGGTAGAAATATGGATCTCTTCCAGTCATGTGGTCTGATAGCTGTCCTCCAAATTTCTTTATATAGATGAGTGATCACTTGCAGTGCTGTTGTTGTAGTATGTCAGTGGATATTCCTCAATTCGTGGAGCCTTGTTTTTCCCAGTGCCTTTGGTGCAGTTTCAACTTCTTCCTTCAGTACCGTTGCTTCATGATCATGTGGAAATGCTTCAAGTGTCTCAACATCTACCAGTTTTTTCTTGTATGACGACTCTGTATTCCTTACATCTTCTTTTGATGCACCCTGAGTCATTTAATATTTTCCCTATAGAATACTTCAGTATTGAAACTTGAGGCTTCAATGTTTTCTTCACTTCTTTCAGATTTAGAAATGTAGAATGTGCTCTTCCCTTTTGGTTTTCCATTTCCAGCTCTTTGCACATGTCATTGTAATACTTTGTTTTATCCTCTTGAGCTACTCTTTCAAATCTCTTGTTTAGGTCTTTTACTTTGCAATTCCTTCATTTTGCTTTAGCTACTGGAAACTGGAGAGCAAGTTTCAGAGTCTCTTCTAACATCCAATTTGGTCTTGTCTTTCCTGTCTTTTTAATGACTTCTTTCTCTATTTATGGATGAGGATGTTGTCTTTGATGTCAGTACTGCTACACAGAATTTAAGATAGACACTCATTGAAATATACTTGCATCCTGATTGTATCGAGTGATCAACAAAACCATGCTGCCTTGATCCTTCCCTAGAAATACCCAACACAAGCTCAAATCCTGTGAGTGCTTGGCTGCTAACCAAAATGTCTGCAGTTCGAATCAAATGGCTGTTCCTTGGAAACCCTATGAGGCAGTTCTCCTCTGTCCTTAGAGGTTTGCTATGAGTTGTAATCAACTCCATGGCGGTGGATTTGGTTTACTTTGCCTGGGAATATCCTGTCACTGAGATGCCTCTTAGTTCTCCGTGACTTGTTTGTTGTGTCCTTCATTGTAAGGAAGTAATAATTTGTTGGTATTTATCTGGAGGGCCCTGATACCTGGATGATATGCCAAGCCAAATGCCGTCAAGTTTGATCCGACTCATGGCAACCCTGGATGACATAGGTTTTGAATTTTTCCTCCAGTTAAAACAAATTTTGTGAGTTTACACTGTTTTTTTTTGGTAAAGGCTTTGAGATCACTGGTTCCAACAGAGGTGAATCTGGAAATTCCTATGATTTGATGATAATGCACATAGGTATGGGGGTATCACTGTATTCTATCTGCAAAATGAATGTACACATAGATGAGCAAATCAGGATTGTTGGAGTGACTGCTCATGGAAGACTTGATTAATTTCCCATTGATTACACTCTTGGCTGATACCATTTTCTTGTCTGATTTTCCCGTATTGTTAGCTGCCCTGTAGTTAGCCAACTCATGGTGATCCCATATAGAATAGGATCAGACAACTGCGATCTATGAGTTTTTCATTGGCTGATTTTCGAAGTCGATCAACAGGCTTTTCTTCCTGGTCTGTCTCAGACTGGAAGCTCTGCCAAAAACCTGTTCATCATCATAGCAATAAGGAAGTCTCTACTGGCATGTGGGTGGTCACTGCGCAGGAGAGGTGCCATGACCGTAATTGGACAAACATCACCTGGTTGGAAGGAGAGAATTCTACCGCTGAATCTCCAGAGTCCTAGAGTTTCCATTAGGATGATGTGACTATTCACAGCTGGTTGTTGACTTTCACCCTGGGGCACCATACCCTATTTCTAAAGAACTAGGACAATGCTTTGGAACCATCTAGCTCCCTGTAAAGCAGAAAAGAAATTAGAAATAGGCATTTGCCTGCACCCCACATTGGTGAGTGGTGTCTGGGGTCTTAAAAGCTGCCAAGCTGCCATCCGAGGACACAGCAAATTGTCCCAACTCAGCAGGAACGTATGCTCACTGAGGACCAAAATGACATGGGGTAAAGACAACCCAGAAGATAGAGAGACCCACATGAGTGGGTGCCTACATCGACTTGGGACCAGAAGAACGAGACGCTGCCCAGCCTCCGCCAGTGATAGCCGTGATGGAGCTCACTAGGTTAAGTCTCAACTGGCAACACAAGAATAAAAAGGGGTGCACCCTGAGATCTCCACTAAAAGACCGAGACTGATGGTCCAGTGGCTTCGGGGTTCCCCTGGGAGCATGGTCCGTGGCCCTGATGCTGCCCTTACCTGTAAATCATAAGGAAGGTCCACTCTTTGGACACGAATGAATTGGACTTGGCGATGCAGAGTGACCATATATTGGAGGCACTTTATGGTTTTGTGCATCTATAGGATATCATCCTGCTGAACTCTGGCTGGAGGAAGGAGAATGGGTAGAGAGAAGGGGAAAGGAGGCTGTTGGGAGGATGAGACATGTATGGAGCAGAGAGGAATAGTGTGCTGTCACTGGACAGGGAGAGCAGTGGAAGCTGCACATAGGTGGGCATGTAAATTTATAAGGGAATGTACATTTTCACTCAGTCATAATAAACAAATAAAAAAAAAGAAATAGGCATTTGCCTTTTAAATTTCTCCTAGTTCAGTCTCTTGGGTCGGAAGAAAACGGTTTAATGTAAATTTGAGGGTAAGAAAACATGAGGTAGGTAGCCTTTCAGAGAAAGAAGGAAGTTTGATGTGCTGAGATAGCAAACACTACTGGGGAAAGTCAAGAATTTACCCCCAACCCCCCACACTACCCCCAAGCATTTGGCCTGGATTTGTGAAAACATTAAGAATGGTGAATGAGCTGCAGATAGAAGTTTTCGCTGACTGGGAGCCATAAACAGCCATAAATGGATTAGGCTGAACAGCTGGGAGCCAAATGGAGGGCATTATGCAGGTGCACAGAACCGGCTGTGGACTGTAGCTAGTACCCACCCTATTGATTAGCTGTTCCATGGTCCATAATAAAACTATCATGGTTAATTGCTTCAAAGAGGCACCCACCTACAAACAGGCAAGTTAAGGCATGAGGCCTCCAGTTTATTTCTCAGAGGCCAAATAATTTGTGTTTCTGGTGGCAGGATCTGTGAGATTCAATCAAGCCCCTCCTCTCGGGTCCCCAGGAGCATAGTGTTTTTGAGCACGGGAACATTTGATTACAATGTATTGCCTCCTGGCTGTGAATTAGTGAGTTTTTCTAGCTAGGCCTATTGTAATAGTAAGCCTTCTAAAGATAAAGCCAGGACTTTTTTTTAAAGCCCAGCCTGGGACACCACAAAGTATATTTGTCAGGATCAGTCTATTCTGATTGGCAAGCCTCCCAATGAAAAAGCCCAGACATTTTTTACAGGGCACCCTGGGATACCCCAAAGGATGTTTGTCAAGGTAAGCCTCCTAATTTTCTGCACCAGGCCAACTTCAGCCCATTTAGGTTTTTACATATTTTTACTTACACAGGAGCATAAGAGGAACAATCCCATAAACCATGTATTTACAAAGGGGTGATGAGGTCTCCTTTGTTATTGTTACTTACACTGAGATAAAGTGCCAGGCATTTGATAAAGGGACTCTTTGGAGAGTTTCCTCTCTATTTAAGACTTTCCTGCATATGGGATGGAATGGGTGTTGGTTTCTGTGATACAACGTTATAGGAAATGGGTAATTGGCTATTTAATTTTGTATTCTATCACAGTCATCTTGTTTGAAAAGGCATTCTATCTTTTAAGGCTGTATTATAATGGGAGATGTAAGGACTGTTAGGTATTTCTCTTCAGTAGTTTTACCTTTCAGTGAACTGTAGGTCTATGTGTTGGGCCCGTAGATCACCTAAGTCATAGGCAGAGAGGTAAATGGGTGTGGCTTGCCACTATAAAATAGTGTAGAAGGACAGCTTATTTCCAGAAGTAATATATGTCTGAATCTGTCTTTATGCTAGTTTGTGGGCCCTACCTTGCTTTGCACTGTGTTCTAGAAGTTTCCACAGTGTCTTGGCCAAAAGCACTATTCTGTCTTTATTGGTTCCCATGTGCACACTTGACTGCATTTTTCTCTGTTCTAGGATGTAGGAGAAACACCATTTGCTAGTGGGGTAGAACTTCTGGAGCGCACTGCTTAGGCTGCTTGGCAATGCCATTTGGGTCACTGTCCTCTTTGGTGGTATATTCTCACACCTCAGCCATGAGTGTAGACTTAAGCACAGGAGTCTGTTTCATTTGGAAGTCAATAAAAGTTTATTGAACACCTACTGTAAGCCAGATGGCTTGGTGCTGACAGCCAATAATTGCATTATTGAACTCCTTATTTATCCACTTTTAGTGTTATTTAATGTTTTAATTTTACACCAGAGCAGTAAATCAGATCACCAGTGCATGCTGCAATCAAGGGTGGGAATGCAGACACGTATATTCTTCATCAGTTGTCAGGCTTTTGGCTTATAGGTCTTCCAGCCCCTCCCACCTATTTAGGCTGATATTTTAAATAGAGACAAAGGGGTGAGGATCTCTTATTCTGTTCCACCACCAGTATTTGAGATCCTTTTGGAGGATCCTTTTGGAGGATTTGAGATCCTTTTTTTTAATCTGGACGGTCTTCTCTTAAATGTCAGAATGCACTGGACCCCTTCTCTGATATCTCTCTAGAGAAAATGTGTTAGGGAATTTGAAGACAGAAGTCTATGCCAAACCCACCAAGGCCTGTCGGTAAGAGAGTTGTAAAAGTTATGTCATCTTTCCAATCTGCAATGAGAGACTGATATTTTAAAATGTACATTGTAATAAGAATATGTAGCATCCTGAAAACCAGGTATAGGGATTTAGCATTAATTAGATTTGATAATGCTTTGTTTATTTAATCTATACTGTATATCCTGCCCAATTCTCTTTGATTACCATACAGGCCAAATTACATACACAGGGCAATTCTACCAAATTTTGGAATAGACATCTAAAATCATTTTAAGAAAGTAAGATGGTTATAACTGCTTCCCCTTTCCTTTCCCTACCCAACCCTAGCTATCACTTTTCAGGTTTCTTACTTGTAATGTTAATCATAGCAGATTGCCTGACCTTTCTTGTGTGGTACTGCTGGATGGGTTTGAAGTGCTAACCTTTCGGTCAGTAGTTGAGCTCCAATTTTGTGATTCACCCAACAACTCTAAATGATCTACAGGCACTGTTGTGATAGTCGTGACTCAGGGGTGGGAGGAAGGAGCTGTGCAGAGTTAGTGATGTCAGTAGGGGACTCAGGCAGTCAGGCATCCTGTCGCAGCCGACAGAGCCTGTTTCTAGATGGCATCAGGAATAAAAGGAAAGAAGGAGGTGACTACGGAGCGCACCCTCATTTTCTGCACAATGACTCCTCCTCTCTTCATCTTTCCAGGCGAAGGATTCCTAAGGGAACATGGGAATAAGTAGAGCAGAATTGTTTCCACAGTCTCCCTTCAGGAGGTATGCAGAGCAAGAGGATCTTTTCTGCATCCTTTTCAGCTATGAGGTTACAGTGCTAGAATGATGATATAATTTCATCACTCCCACCTTCCATGTCAACGTGTGCTTCCTTGAAGCAAGAAGGGTTATTTATTTAAAAAAAGAAAAAAATTATTAGGCTTTAAGTGAAAGCTTATCATCCAAGTTAGCTTGTCATATATAATCGCATACCTACACCATTGTGCAACTCTGACTGCTCTCCCCGTCCTGTAACTACACACTTCTCCTTTCTACCGTTTACCTCTGATAGACATGAAACCCCCTGTTGTCCCACTCTACCCTCTTATGTTGGCTCTGGACAAGAGCTCTTCAATAGCCTCACTGTATATATTTACGCCAAGAGGGCAACTCTTCACTGGCGTCACTCTATGTCTTATACTCCAGTCCAATCTCGGTCTGAAGAGTTGGCTTCTGTACTGGTTTCAGCTGTGGGCGAACAGTCCTGCACCAATGTCCTCAGGGCACCCTCCAGTCTAGGTGACCATCAAGTCTGGTCTTTTAATAGGATTCAAGTTCTGCACACTCAATTTTCTACAGCTACCTCAGGAAATCTATGTTATTATCCTTGTCACGGTAGTCATTGTTGGTGGCTAGGTACCATCTGGTACTTCTGGTCTCATGCTGATGTAGTTTCTGCACAATATGGCCCCTTCTGTCTGCTAGTGTCATACTTTCTTCAGGTCTTCTATGTCCTTCATGCTCCTCGGCTCCAGGTGGTTTGGAACCAATTGATGATACTTAGATGGCTGCTTGGTAGCTTTTAAGACCACAGATGGCATTCACCAAAGTGTGATGTAGAACATTTTCTTAAAATAAACTTAGTTATGCCAACTGACGTGCGTGTGCCCTGAAACCATGGTCTCTGTACCCCGAATTAGGGACGATTCTAAGAGGACTTCTGACAAGAATAAATAACGAAAGCTGCAGGAATGTGATTCTAGCCCTGGTAGAATGAGGACATTGGTGTTTGTCGGTCTGGCACTTTGGGGCCATCTGAAGACATTCCTTCCTCCCTTCTCTGTCTTACTAGAAGATTGTTATTGTGTGTCATCAAGTGGATTCCAACTGTTATGGATTGAATTGTTTCCTTTAAAAAATAAGTGTATGCAACTTAACTGGACTTTGACATAAACTGAAAAGCCTTCTTATGTCCCAATTTTCCAAGGATAGAGTAGGAGGGGTCAAGGGCTGGGTACCATGCTGTCAGGGAACATTGAGGTCAGTTGGCATAACTAGCTTATTGCTGAGAAAGACTTCTGCACCCCGTATTGGTTAGTGGCACCTGGGGTCGTAAAAGCTAGGAAGCTGCCATCTGTGGTACACCACCAAATGGTCCCAACTTAGCCAGAGCAGATGATCACCAAGGCAACAAAGACATGAGGGAAAAACATCCCAGGAGACAGAAGGACCCATGTAAATGGGTGACTGGATCAGCATGTGACCAGAACAACCAGGTGGTGCCCTGCCACCACTAAAGATAGCCATGATGGGGTACACAGTGATGTGTTCCAGTGCCAACTTGGAAAAAAGAGGGGTGCACCTTAAGAAATCCACTAAAAGACCACAGTTGATGGTCTGGCAGCCTGGGGTGTTCCCCTCGGATCATGGTCCCTAGACCTGCTGCTGCTCCAGACCAGAAAACATTACTGAGGTCAGCTCTTTGGACAGGAATGGATTGGATTCTGGGACATAAAGTGACCATATGGTTCTATCCATCAACAGGATGCTGTCCTACTGGCCTCTTATTAGAAGGGAGAGGAGAGGGCAGAAAAGTGGACAGGAGAGTGTTAAGAGGATGAGACGTGTAGAACGGAGAAGAGGAGTGTACCATCATGGGACGAGGAGAACAGAAGGAGCAGCAGATAGGTAGGCATGCAAATTTAATGTGGATTGTATACTTTCACTCAGTCACAATTATAAAAAGAAAGAAAGAAAGAAGAAATAATGTGTGTATCAGTTTGGTTAGGCCATGATTCCTTGTATTGTGTGATGTGCCTCTATGTTGTAAATCCTGCCTATATGATGTTAATGAGGGTGGATGGGTGGGTGGTGCAGGACTCAATGTGTAAGGTTTTACTGTGCTTTGAGGCAATGTCTTGGGATATAAAATAAAGAAGGTAGCAGAGAAATTTGGGCATCTGGTACCTTCAGGAAAGGAGGAAGCAGTGCTTTGATCATAGCTCATCCTTTTGAGAGTGCCTGGGTACCTGGGCCTCAGAAGCTCCGAGTGCAGGGTCGATGACAAGGACTCTCCTCTGGAGCCAACAGAGAAAGAATTCCGCTGCAGCTGATGCACTGAGTTTGGAGTCTTGGCCTAATTTACTGTGAGGAAATAATTTTATTTTTCTTGAAGCCATCCACTTATGGTAATTATGCTAGAGCAGCATTAGGTGAGTAAGAGACTGAGTCACAGCGGCCCCACAGAACAGAATGGAACTGGCCCAGGTGGTGTCCAAGGAGTAGCTGGTGTATTCGAACTGCTGACCTTTTGGTTAACAGTCTGTCACTTCCAGTGGTAAAGCATGCAAGGAGCAGGACTATGGTGAAAAGGGCAAAAGGAAGAGTTTCAAAATCTAACAGAAGTCTAGTGAGAAATCATTCAGCCGATTGGATGTTGGGAGTTCTTGATGCTTCTGAATTCTGTTACTCTTGTTTTCAAACCCAGGTGAGTTGATTTTCTTGAGTTATAGACAGGGTTTTCCTGGAAGGAGCACTGTCTACATTCGGTCCTGTTCAGCAGCAAACTCCTGACTTTTGAAAGGATGTCTTCCACATGCTTTGTGAGTTGCTGATAATTGTTATTAATGGGATCTCTGTCGTTGTCCCTGGCTGACCTGGAGAGCAAAAGAATAAGTCTTAAGGAAGTGCAGTTACTAACTCCATCGTAATGCATTATAAAGATAGGCCAGTAATTACCAGGTCAGATGGGCATACACAGATAGATTGTTAGCTGGTTATACTGTAATGAAAGAGGAGACCTTTTACATAAGTTTATGAATAATGTTTCTCATAAACACAGGAGATTGATTATCTTGCAAAAGCTTCCCCCTTAACTTGGGGCCATCAGCAATCACAATAATGAAACATTAATAACAAATTTGACAATCTATCAGGAGGAAATTTCATAAGCCACTATAATGAGCTTCTGGGTTCTAATTTTGGAAGGGAGCAAAATGATATATTACTGAAGGCAGAAGGAGAATGTATTTTGCATTGGGGTCCATATCAAGATAATTTTATCACAAAGAGTTGATCTGAGGAATTGGAGATGGCGAGAACAATAGGATGCCCAGATGATTCCCCCATTACCATGCTTGCTGCTATTTCTGTTTAATTGTAGTTATTTCCCGTATAGAAATGATTGCATTAGTTAATCCAATTTTAGGAAAAAATAGTCTCTGGATGTCTTTTTTTTTTTCTTTTTTTTTTCAGAGCAGCATATAATTACACCTTTATGTTATAAGAGTTTGCAGAGTTATATTTGTTGGTTCCCTAGCAACGGTGGGAACGCTGGAGTTTTCAGCTGGAGATCGAAACTGGAAACCTTCATATAGAAATAAAATAAGATGCTTATTAGTAAAAATAGTCCATATGGTAATTTAAATGACTGCCAAAATAATAGGAAAATGATCTCATTGATAATATCTTTGTTGTCCTGATCAATAGAAAATCATGTCAGGGGCACCTGTCACAGAACCGGTTTTCCACCACTGTATTTGGCACCCACATTTAGCTTATCTACTGTGTGGTTTTAATTATTCACATTGAGATACCTGAGTGTAGCGGTAGTGTATAATTACAGTTTTTCAGGTATAAAAGAGGTTGACGTGTCCTTTTGGTACAAATGTAAAAGCGACATAATTAGGGCTGTGTATATGCTGCTGCATCTGTGTATGTTGGTGCTCATGATCTTTCACACTTCGAGTTGTCTCTTGTAACAAGACTAGGCTCATATTGGATATTTTCCTTCCTAATCCAACTTGTGATTGGCAACATTCGTCAAAAGGCAGTTGGGCTCACTAAGAACATGACTTCCTGCACGTGATGTCAGTGCAGAGATGAAACCAGTACTGAAGCCAGCACTTTAGAACAAGGTTGGACTGTAGCACAGGACATAGAGCGATGCAGGTGTGTACTTCTTGGCTTAGTACATGTATATGAAACTGTCCAACTGGTTCTTCTTTAAATGGGGGAGGGGCGGTAGAGAGGAGGGCACAAGTGTTGGTTGAGTAAATACTGCAAATACAAGGTGGAAAGGAGCAGTGTGCTGTCACAGGGTTAGGAGAACAGATAGAGCTACATAGAGGTGCATGTTTGGGTTTTATGTGGCAAATTGACTCGGGCTGTAAACTTTGACTTAATCACAAAAGCACCAACACAAAACAGTTGGGATTGTTCTAAGATTAGATAGTGGTGATGGCTGTACAACTCTGAATAAAAGTAAAACCCATTGCATTGCAGTTTAAAAGGGTAAATTTTATGGTTTGTGAACATGTATCTCAGTAAAGCTGTTATAATATAAAAAAGAGAGAAATTAGGCCCCTTCAGACCCTATAAAGCTTCTTTCCCTTTCTCTTCTTCAGCAATGCTTTCAAAGGAAGCAAGTAGAACCTTCTGCGTGGCCTCCTGGCTAGTCTCATAGTCCCTGAGGAAAGCTAAGAGATAGCCAAACAGCAAACAAGACCTTCAGGTGCTACCAATCCAAAAAACAGACAGAAAGAAAGTTGAAATTAAGCTAACCTGGAAGAAATCTAGTGTCACTGGTAGTGGGAGCTGTTTGAGGTGCAGCAGATACCTCTTTATGTCCAACACTGGTTATGGGATCAGCATCAAAACTGCAGCCCAGTGGCTTCTGGAAAATCCCTGTAAAGAATGTCAAGAAAGTGAGAGGACTGCTCACAATATGCTCAAAATCTTCCTATGATGAGATTCTGCACTGTGTTTCTTCCCTAAACCTCCAAGTCACTGTGGAAAGAGTAGATCCGGCCATTAGGTTCACCGAGGCCAATGGCGCAGTGGGGTGTGCAGAAAAGTGAATTGCAGTTGTCATTGCACGTTTTGTTCGTATTTTCTAGATCACTGTTGGCTGCTGAGCCAGCTTGCCAGGGCCTGGATTAAAGTTTTAATTTGTGATAATATCAAAATGGCAAAAGTTTTTCACTCAGAGCTGAAAATCATAACCTTAGTGGCCCCCTGATTTTTGTCCTGTACAGTATAGCTCCTCTACTCATTAATAGTTTTCCTTGTTTACACTCCACATGTCAACCACTGTCCCTTTTAGAATATCTTTTTACCTTCATAAGTTAGGGAATGCCCCTTAGGGTGGTTATGTGAAGAGGTTTAACTGCATCTCACAATTACCAACCCATTGTTATTTAATTGAAGATTGTAAATGGCTAGTTAGTGCAAGGGAAACAGTGGTAGTGTAGTGGGTTAAGTGCTACATCTGCTAACCAAAAGGTAGACAGTTCAAATCCACCAAGTGCTCTGTTGAAGCTCTGTGGGACACTTCTACTCTGGACTCTAGGTTCCCCATGGGTCTGTCTCTACTCGCCGGCATGGGTTTTGTTTTAGTTAGTGCAAGGTGGTGGGACCAGTGGAGAATTTAGAGAGGACTGAACAGGGGATCCCTGCCCTAAAGGCAAACATTCTAGATGATTTTAATACAAAGGAGAGTAAAATAAATGCAGAACAGAGGTGGTAAATTAGACCACCGGGTTTCAAAGGATGGCAACTAGTTGAGAGGTTCTGGAAGTGTCTAAGAAAATACAGAGCATTTCTGATTAATCTTGAAGGATACATGTCTTGGTCACCTAGTGCTACCATCACAGAGATACAAGTGGATGGCTTTAACAAATGGAACTGTATTCTCCCACAGTCTAGGAGGCTACAAGACTGAATTCAGGCTTTCACCTCCAGGGAAAGGGTCACTCCGTAGGGTCTGGAAGAAGGTCCTTGTCATCAGATCTTCCCTAGGTCTGGGAGTGTCTCAGCACAAGGACCTCAGGTCTGAAGGACATTCTGTGTTCTCAATGCTGCTGTCTTGATGGTATCAGGGTCACAACTCTTTGATTGCTTCCCATTTATCACTTTGTAGGATTAATAATGGTAAAAGCCACAGCCCAGGGAAACTCCCTTTACATTAGATGAAGGAGGTGATCCTAGTGAGAATGTTACATCCCACTCAAAGCCTCTTTAACATAATCCGTTCTTGCCCTAGCAACCACAGGTAGAAATTAGGAGTAGCATTTATAAGACAGGAAAATCACAAAATGGAGAATAATCATACAACGTGGGGAATTATGCCCCAGCTAAATTGCTACACACACTTTAAACCAAAACCAAACCTACTGCCATTGAGTTGACTCCAACTCATAGAGACCCTGTAGGACAGAGTAGAACTGCCCCATAGAGTTTCCAAGGAGCACCTGGTAGATTTGAACTGCTGACGTTCTGGTTAGCAGCTGTAGCGCTTAAGCACTACATCACCATGGTTTTGCATACAGTTTGGGGGGACATAATTCATTCCATGACAATAGGTTAGATTCTGACAGGTGGAGATACGGCAAAGAAGAATTTCCAGATATAGACAGCAGAAAGTAGAGGCCCAAGGGTGGGAAAGAAGAGTGGTGCTCGCTGTCCTGGTCATCTGGTAGTGCTCTAACAGAATTTCCACAAGTGGATGGCTTTAGCAAAGAAAAATTTATTCTTACAGGGTCTAGTAGGCTACAAGTCTGATTCAGGGTGTCCTGCTCCAGGAGGAGGCTGTCCCCTCTGTGGGCTTTGAAGGAAGGTATTTTGTCTTACATCACTCTTTGGTCAGGGGGCATCTTCGTGCAGGAACCCCAGGTCTGAAGGTCATGCTTTACTCTGGGTATTGCTTTCTTGATACTGTGAGGTTCCCAGTTCTCTGCTTCCTTCCCTTTCTTTTTGTGTCTTGCAGGATGAAAGGATAAAAGGTGGTGCAAGTCACACTCCAGGGAGATTTCCTTCACAATGAAGCGGGGAGGTGACTCTAGGGAGGGTTTTATAGTCCCCCCGAGTCCTTTTTTACTTACATAATCCATTCCATTAACCACAGGCAGAGATCAGTATTTACAATAAGCATGTGATATATACGAAGTTTGGTATTGGTGCTATAGCAGATCTGAAGAAATACATAATTCTATGCTCGTATCAGGCCAGACCCCCAAGTGGCTATACAGCAAGATCTGTTTTTGCAGTTCCTCACGTGAACCGCCACTTCTACCCAGTTTGTGTTTTGATTTTGGCCTCTAATTCTATCAGATATCATGAGGAATAGCCAATGGAAAGCTATTCCTATATATGCTACTGAAATACTTTTAAGGATATCATTCCACATATCACCTTGTGCCTCTTTGAAGCCCTAAATGAGCAGTTTTTTTAGAACTGAATTGTAGGGAAAGGTTTGTTTCACCTGAAAATCTTGTATTCTTTCTTCTTTGCAAGAATTACCTGTATACTCCTTTTTCCTTTGCCTCACAGGAAGTTCATGACCAACTCTAAGCCCAGTGACAATGAGTAGATTTCACTTCATGGTCTCCCTAGAACTTTCAAAGTTCCTTAGTTCAACACATGTATGTTGATCACATACTGTGTATCAGGTGCTTAGGTATATTAGTGAATGAAGCACACATAAACCACCGCCCTCAATGAGCTTACAGTTTAGTGGGAGATTCAGACAACAGATAGGCAAACCAAAAAAATAAGCACATGTAATTTGTATTTATCTGTTCCAGATTCCTTATTTGTATTTATGACTAACTCACTGTGTTCTTACGGTGAACTACCTGTGTGCAATGAGATGGGGTATAAATAAATGCATAAATAAATAGCTACACAAAAATGTAGCACTGGGCACACACTTAGATTTTAAGTGAATTTCATTATAACAGGCTCAATTTATAGGGGATTTTTTTTTTCCTTGAATTAGATCTCTGTGTATAGCTACATCAGTGGATGAAAATGGAGTTTCTCAAGTTAAAAAGGATCTTGTTTTTAAAGCAGTAAGAGACACAGAAAAGCCATTTTTTCCCTGAAAAACTCACACACAAAGTATGAATTTCACAGTATATGTTCTAGTCCCATTACAGTGTTTTCCAAATAAGTGATTTCTGTGCTTCTGCCAACAGTGCCCTCGTTACAGTCAGGTCCTAGGATGACTAAAGGGTTTGCTCAGTCCTCTCGAATCAGTAAGGCATAAGTGGCATCAGTGTTCTTCAAGATGAATGTTGAATCAAATATGTGTATCACAGTTTTCTTTTCAGCGTGTTTGGTGATGAGCCAAAATAATCATGGTCACAGTCAGTGAGCCACATTTAAAGAAGCATTTTGGGGAAGCCAATGGGGTAGACTGCAATGAAGCTGAGATCGTGTCATGGATTCAATTGTTACTGCCCCCGAAAATGTGCAGAGTAGATTGACTGGGCTGTGATTCCCAGTAATGCGTGATGGCCTTCCACTTTGTGATTTTTCTGGAGCTGTAAATTCTCACCTCTGCCTGTGGATAATAGACTGGATTACGGTAAAGAGGATTAGGGTGGACTGTAACACCCTTTTTAAGGTCACCTTCCTGTGCCAGTGTAAAGCCAGTTTCCTTGAAGTGCGGCTTGTACCACCTTTTGTCTTTCAAGAGATAAAAGGTAAGGGAGTAATGGGAGAGTTTGGGAACCTCATGCCACCAAGAACACAGCACTGGGAGTAGAGCTCCTTCCTGAGACCTGAGGTTCCTGTGCCAAGATTGTCCCTGACCAAAGACAGTTGCCACACAGGGACTTTCCTCCAGAGCTGAGAGAGAGAAAGCTTTCCCCTGGAGCTGACACGCGGAATTTGGACATGTAGCCTCCGATACTGTCTCAGAATAAACTTTTCTTCACTGTAGTCATCCGCTCATGGTAATTCTGTCAAAGCAGTAGCATATGACAATGACAATTGGCTTTTACCCTACTTATTGGGAAGTGGGGGCTGAACAAATTACAACCAGATGGCAGAGTGTTCTAAGTAGGGTTATAAGGAAGCTGCTGGGATACCTCAGAGGAAGTCATTGTTAACTGTGCCCGGAAGAATCCGGGAAACTTTGTGAGGAAGTAGCAGTTGGGCTGTACTTTGAAAAAGGATTGTCATATTGGGAAGCATGCTATGTGGGGAAGAGTATTCTGAGCAGGAGGAACAGCATGAACAAAGGAAGGAAGGTGTGAGAATTTAAGGACTAGTGAGTCGTCCTGGGTGTTTGGCACAGAAATAAGGAGAAGGATTCTTTGGTATTTGAAGGTTGGAGATTTGAAAGTGACAAAATATTGGAGGACCTGGAATGTTCTGTTAGGGTTTGTATGGTTTGTATGTTGACATGGAAATAAGGCTTCTCAAACAATAAATAATGGCTATTTCAGAAATGCAGGCATGCTCATACATAGTACTGGGAGTTTCTGGGTAGTGCAAATGTTTAAGCCCTTAGCTACTATCCAGAAGGTGATCTGTTAGAATCTACACAGAGGTGCCTCATAAGAAAGGTCTGCTGATCTTTTTGTCAAAATCATAGCCATTAAAGACCATGTGGAACATAAGTGTACTCTGACATACATGGGGTTGCCATGGGTTGAAATGAAGTCAGCGGCAACTGGATTGGTTCAGATATTCTTTCAAGTTAATAGTTAAGCCTTTGTTGGGCTGGTCTATTAGTGGTAGCTCAGTCAGAGAATAAAATAGAAAAGCTATGAGGAGGGAGATGTTAATCTCCCATAATGTCACATAATTTGGGGCATCTAAGTACTTAGCAGCTGTCATGAAGTTTGAGACCACAGCAGAGAGCCTAGAATTCAAGTGAAAGGTGTTCAAAGATATATATGCTTTTGGATGACTTAGGCTTATAGTCTTGGCAATGGAAAGTTAATACCCATGACTATCCATGTTTTTTTTTTATTATGACTGAGTGAAAATGTACATTTCCATATAAAATTACATGTCCACTTATATGCACTGCTCTCCCTGTGCAGGGACAGCACACTATTCCTCTCTGAACCATGCATGTCTCATCCTCCCAACAGTCTCCTTTCCCCTCCTCTCCACCCACTCCCCTTTCTCCAGCCAGAGCTCAGCAGGATGATATCTTATACATGCATAGAACCATAAAGTGCCTCCAATATATGGTCACCTTGCATTGCCAAGTCCGATCCACTAGTGTCCAAAGAGTGGACCTTCATTATGATTTATGGGGAAGGGCAGCATCAGCGACAGGGGCCATGCTCTCAGGGGAACCCTGAAGCCGCTGGACCATCAATTGCAGTCTTTTAGTGGAGATCTCAGGGTGTACCCCTTTTTATTCTTGTGTTGCCAGTGAGACTCAACTTAGTGAGCTCCATTGCGGCTGTCACTGGTGGTGGCCGGGCACCGTCCGGTTCTTCCGGTCCCAAGTCGATGTAGTGGGCGGAGTCAAGATGGCCGACTAAGCACACGTCTCCTTATATCCCTCTGGAAACCAAGACCTGAATTGACAATCAAACAGAGCCTTCTGATCACCTAATCAGCCTCAGGACATGGCACAGAGCTGTTAATTGGGACTTAATACCACTCAGCGAAAAACCTCTCTTTCGCTGACTCCCGCTCCTGGCTAGCCCCGGCTCTCACGGACGGAAGGTAAATGCACCGTTTTGACTTTTTTTTCCTCTGTCTCGGCTGGTGGGCGGAGCTGGGCCTTGCCCGGCGGCTGGACTCAGACGCGCTGCTGGGGGGATAGGCCGGCGAAATTCCCATATTCTGAGAGCCAGGCTCAGGACTCTGTTAATCTAGACACTTTGAGCCTTTTGTATTGTAGCTGCCTCAGTGGGGTTTGCGCGGAGCTCCGTGGTCAGGGTGCAGGACGCCATGTTGGTACGGAAATTTTTAGCGGGAACTCGTTCTTAGCCTGGGAGCCAGCACCTGCAAATGGGACAGCGCTTCTCTGACAGAAAAGTAGTGATTTTGCACAGTGCTGCCTGCATTGGGGGCCCTGCAACAGAAGCAGAGGAATCACTACCTCTCAGCACCTTTAGCCCCTCTGTCTGCTGCCTGTGTGGAGGACGCCATCTTGGATATGGTGGCCACAGCTGGACCTAATTCTTAGCTTGGGAGCCAGAGCCTGCCCACCAGAGAGCGCTTTTCTATCACAAAACCAGTACTCGACGCAGTGTTGGCTAAGGCTAGGCCCTGTCAGCAGAGGCCAACAGGGCAGTAGCATTGCTGTATTCTGAACTAGTTTGTTATCATCTGGGGTTGGATATAGTGGTGCTTACTTTGTGAGATGAGAAGAGGGACCTCTACACCTGAAAACCTAACTTACTTGTGAACTGGTCAGATACCCCTTGCTTTACATTTGAAGACAGCCTAGAGAAATATTTGCAATCCATCCTCATAGTACCTCTTCCAGCCTCTATATACTCACATGGGACCCAAAAAGCAACAGACAATTGTGGCATACAAGCAATCACTCATGGCTTCAGAAGGCTCTCAAACAAAGCAACCAAGGAGTTTTCCAGATGAAGAAACTTTTATGAAAGCATCAGGAAGTGAATACAAATTGATTATATACAGAGCCCTTGTAGACCTTATACAAAATGCAGCAGAACAAAATGAAAAATTAAGCAAGTTGTTCGATCTGATGGAACACCAGTACTCCGAAATCCAACAGATCAAGAAGAAAATCAAAGACATAGAAATATCCATGCAAAGCCAAGAAAACAGAATGGAACAAATGGAAAAAAGAATTTCTGACTTGGAAGACAGAGCTACTGATGCCAGCGTTTATGAGCAGAAATCAGAAAAAAGAAACAAGAAAAATGAAGAAACATTAAGAAGCATGTGGGACTCTATTAAGAGGAACAACCTTAGATTAATTGGAATCCCTGAACAGGGTGAGACATCTGAGAACACAGAGAGTATTGTTGCTGAGCTGCTGAAAGAAAACTTCCCAGAAGTCATGAAGGAAGAAAACATAGACATCTCAGATGCATATCGTACACCACCCAATATAGATCTCAAAAGAAGGACTCCAAGACATATTATAATCAAGCTGAACAAAATGAAACATAAGCAGCAACTCTTAAAGGCAGCAAGACTCAAGGCAAAGCTAACATTCAGAGGGAAACCCTGTAGGCTCTGGTCAGATTTCTCAGCAGAAACCATGCTGGCACGGAGACATTGGCACGACACATTCAAAGTCTTGAAGGAGAAGAACTTCCAACCAAGAATTCTATATCCTGCAAAACTATCTTTCAAATACGAAAATGAAATTAAGACATTCCCAGATAAACAGAAACTCAGAGACTTTGTAAAAACCAAACCCAAACTACAAGAAATAATGAAAGAAGTCCTTGGCTTTGGCTTAGAAGAACGAAACCACTAACTTTATATTTTAGAACGACACACTACTCAATACTCTACTCATTTAGGGAAGGCTCCAAAGTAAATCACAGCTTTGATTTGGAAAGAAGCAATCTAGTGATCATCATGAAAACTATGGTGTCATCATAATAAAAAGAGGGATGTACTACAGTCGTTATAGTCCTTCCAGATGGAGAGGAAGATGACCAGACTGGTAGTAATTAAAATTGGGTTTATAAATAGTTTATTAAGGGGGTTCATAGGGGCAGCTGTAAAGCACAACAAAGATGTATCATACCATTTCAAGAAATCTAACACACGAGTCTCAACAACTATAAAACCAGCTCTGAAAAAGGTGAAAAATCAACTCACCAAAAAGAGTGTCTCAGAACAGACTAATAAGAACAACAGAGAAAACATGAACATAAAAATAAACATATCACAATGGCAGCAGTGAACACATACCTATCAATAATTACATTGAATGTGAATGGACTGAATGCTCCAGCAAAGAGACATCGAGTGTCATGTTGGATCAAAAGACACGACCCATACATATGTTGTCTACAAGAAACTCACTTGACACCTAAAGACAGGAACAAACTGAAAACTAAAGGATGGAAGAATATATATCAAGCTAACAATGAACAAAGAAGAGCAGGGGTGGCAATTCTAATCTCAGACAAAATCAATTTTAATGTCAAATCCACCATCGTGGACAAAGACGGACACTATTTATTGCTGAAAGGTCCAAGTTGATGTAGGCACCCACTGATGTGGGTCTCTCTATCTTCTGGGTTGTCTTTACCCCATGTCATTTTGGTCCTCGGTGAGCATCCGTTCCTGCTGAGTGAGGACCATTTGCTGTGCCCTCAGATGGCAGCTAGGCAGCTTTTAAGACCCCAGATGCCACTCAGCAATGTGGGGTGCAGAGAGCCCTCTTAGCAAAACGCTAGTTGTGCCAATTGGCCTCAAGTTCTCCTAAAAGCATGGTCTCTGGGGTCTCAGTTCTGTACCATTGATCCATCTGTCTGTTCTTATACCAGTACCAAGCTGTTATGACCACTGTGGCAGTGTGGTATGTTCTAAGGTCAGGTAATGAGATACTTTCTCAATGTTAAGTCTTCCTATCTGTTAGCAGGGTAGGTTTTTCCATTTATCTAAGTCTCTCTTAGTTTCTTATTGTAAGGGCTTGTAGTTCTCTTTGTAAAGGTCTGTTATTTCTCTGGTTAGATTAATTCCTAGGTACTTTATCTTCTTAGGGGCTATAGTAAATGGTATCGATTTGATGATTTCTTCATTAAGAGCGTTGTTGTTGGTATAGAGGAATCCTACTGATTTACTTATGTTTCGCTTGTATCCTGAGACTTTGCTGAACTCTTCTATCAGTTTGAGTAGTTTACTTATAGATTCTTTGGGATTCTCTGCATATACAATCCTATCATCAGCAAACAGGGAGATTTTGTCTTCTTCTTTGCCGATGCAGATGCCCTTTATTGCTTGATCTTGTGTAATGGCTCTGGGTAGAACTTCTAGTACTACGTTTAATAGGAAAAGTGAGAATGGGTCTCCTTGTCTAATTCCTGTTCTCAAGGGAAAGTCCTTCAGTCTCTCTCCATTCAGGATGACATAGGCAGTTGGTTTTGTATAAATGGCCCTTAATGCATTGAGGAATTTTCCGTCTATGCCTATTTTGCTAAGGGTTTTTAGCATGAATGGTGTTGGACTTTATCAAATGCGTTTTCTGCATCAATGGACATAATCAGGTGATTCTTGTGTTTTGTGATATTTTTGTGGTTAATCACATTAATTGTTCTTCTGATGTTGAACCAGCCTTGTTTCCCTGGTATCAATCCACCTTGGTCATGATGGATTATTTTTTGGATATGTTGTTGTATTCTGTTGGCTAGAATTTTGTTGAACATTTTTGCATCTAGATTCATGAGTGAAACTCATCTGTAGTTCTCCTTTTTAGTTGGGTCTTTCCCTGGCTTTGGTATCAGGGTTATAGTGGCTTCATAGAATGAGTTTGAGAGTACTCTATCTCTTTCTATATTATGAAATAGTCTCAATGGTATTGGAGATAACTGTTCTGTAAAAGCTGGGTAGAATTCTGCCGTGAAACCATCAGGGTCCGGGTTTTTTTTGTTGGGCAGTTTTTTGGTGATATTTTCAATCTTTTCCTTTGTGGTGGGTTTATTAAGTTGTTCTGCTTCACCTTGTGATAATTTGGGTAGGTGATATGAACAAAGGAATTTGTCAATTTCCTCTAGATTTTCAAATTTGTTAGAGTACAGTCTTTCATAGTATTCTGTCATGATAGTTTTGGTTTCTTTTGGATCTGTTGTGACAACTCCACTCTCGTTTGTAATTTGGGTTATTTGTTTCCTTTCCTGTTTTTCTTTAGTAAGTTTAGCCAGTGGTTTGTCAAGTTTGTTGGTCTTTTCAAAAAACCACCTTTTGGTCTTTGCCATTTTTTCAATTGTTCTTCTATTCTCTAATTCATTTAGCTCTGCTCTAATCTTTATGATCTGATTTCTTCTGGTGCCTGAGGGCTTCCTCTGTTGTTCTCTCTACTTGTTCAAGCTGCAGGGTTAGTTTCTTGATTTGATTTCTTTCTTCCTTCCAGATGTGTGCATTTGTGGAGATAAACAGACCTGTGAGCACTGCTTTGGCTGGATCCTATAGGTTCTCATAGGAAGTGTTTTCATTCTCATGGGAATCCATGAATTTGTTGGTTTCATCTTTGATTTCTTCTATAACCCATGTTTTTTTGTGAAGGATTTTGTTCAGTTTCTAAGACTTCCACTTCCTATCTATGTTTTTTCTGCTATTGAATTCGACTTTTATGGCTTTATGATCTGAGAAGATGGTTTGCAGTAATTCAGAGTGGTATGGATTTTGTTGAGAATTGCATTATGTCCTAATACATGGGCAATTCTGGAGAATGTTCCGTGTTCACTGGAGAATAAAGTGTAGTTGTTCGCTGATGGGTAGAAAGTTCTGTATATATTGATGAGGTTTATTTGGTTAATTGTGGCAAAGATATCTTCTGTATCTTTACTGAGCTTTTTTCTAGATGATCTGTCCAGTATTGAAAGTGGAGTGTTGAAGTCTCCCACTATTAGTGTGGAGTCATCTAACTCTTTTTTTGAGTCCAGTCAGTGTTTCTTCGATGTATTTAAGTGCTCTGATGTTAGATGAATAAATATTTAATATAGGTAAGTCTTGCTTGTGTACTGAACCATTTAGCAATAGTGTCCATCTTTGTCCACGATGGTGGATTTTACATTAAAATTGATTCTGTCTGAGATTGGAATTGCCATTCCTCCTCTTCTTTGTTCATTGTTAGCTTGATATATGTTCTTCCATCCTTTAATTTTCAGTTTGTTCCTGTCTTTAGATCTCAAATCAGTTCCTTGTAGACAACATAGCCACAAGCTGCCCCATGATCCCCCTTAATAAACTATATAAAAACCCAATTTTAATTACTACCATTCTTGTCATCTTCCTCTCTATCTGGAAGGACTATAACAACTGTAGTCCATCCCTCTTTTTAATATGATGACACCATAGTTTGCATGATGATCACTGGATTGCTTCTTTCCATATCAAAGCTGTGATTGACTTTGGAGCCTTCCCTAACTGAGTAGAGTTTTGAGTAGTGTCGTTCTAAAATATAAAGTTAGTGGTTTTGTTCTTCTAAGCAAAAGCCAAGAATTTCTTTCAGTATTTCTTGTAGTTTGGGTTTGGTTTTTACAAAGTCTCTGAGTTTCTGTTTATCTGGGAATGTCTTAATTTCATTTTCATATTTGAAAGATAGTTTTGCAGGATATATAATTCTTGGTTGGAAGTTCTTCTCCTTTAAGGTTTTGAATGTATGATGCTACTGTCTCTGTGCCAGCATGGTTTCTGCTGAGCAATCTGGCAAGCTTACAGGGTTTCCCTCTAAATGTTAGCTTTGCTTTGAGTCTTGCTGACTTTAAGAGTTGCTGCTTATGTTTCATTTTGTTCAGCTTGATTACAATATGTCTTGGAGTCTTTCTTTTGAGATCTATATTGGGTGACATATCATAATATGCATCTGAGATATCTGTATTCTCTTCCTTCGTGTTTTCTGGGACGTTTTCTGTCAGTAACTCAGCAACGATACTCTCTGTGTTCTCAGGTGTCTCATCCTGTTCAGGGATTCCAGTGAATTCAAGATTGTTCCTCTTAGTAGAGTCCCACATGCTTCTTAACGGTTCTTCATTTTTCTTGTTTCTTTTTTCTGATTTCTGCTCATAGATGCTGGCATCAGTAGCTCTGTGTTCCAAGTCAGAAATTCTTTTTTCCATTTGCTCCATTCTGTTTTCTTCGCTTTGAGTGGAAGTTTCAATGTCTTTGGTTTTATTCTTGATCTGTTGGATTTCAGAGTACTGATCTTCCATCAGATCGAACAGCTTGCTTAATTTTTCCTTTTGTTCTCCTGCATTTTGTATAAGGTCTAGAAGGGCTCTGTATATAATCCTTTTGTATTCACCTTCTGATGATTTCATAAAAGTTTCTTCATCTGGAAAACTCCTTGGTGGTTTTGTTTGGGAGCCTTCTGAAGCCATGTGTGGTTTCTTGTATGCCACAAGCATCTGTTGCTTTTGGGGTCCCATGTCAGTAAGTATAGGCTGGGAGATATACTGTGTGTATGGACTGCAGATGTTTGTCTGGGCTGTCTTAAAATGTAAAACAAAAGATATCTGACCACTTCCCAGGTCAGTCAGGTTTTCCGGTGTAGAGGTCCCTCTGCCCAACTGGGAAAGTAAGCACCACTATATCCAACCCCAGATGACACAAACTAGTTCAAAATACAATAATGCTACTGTCCTGTTGGCCTCTGTTGACAGGACCCAGCCTTAGGCAACACTGTGTAAACTACTGCTTTTCTGGTAGAAAAGCGCTCTCCTCTGATCAGGCTCTGGATCCCAGGCTAAGAATTAGTTCCCGCTGTGGCTACCATATCCAAGAGGGCACCCTCCACATGGTCGGCAGATAGAGAGGCTAAAGGTGCTGAGAGGTAGTGAGTCTTCTGCCTCTGTTTCTGGGCCTCCACCATAGGTGACACTGTGTGCCCTACTGCTTTTCTGTCAGAGAAGTGTTGTCCTGTTTGCAGGTGCTGGCTCCCAGGCTAAAAATTAGGTCCCGCTAAAATCTCTGTATCCAACATGGTGTCCCGCACACAGTCACTGCGGTTCCATACAAACCATGCTGAGGCAGTGATAAAGAGACTGGCCCAAAGTGGCTAGATGAACAGAGTCCTAAGCCTGTCTCTCAAAATATGGGAATTTCACTTGCCTATCCCATCAGCAGTGTGAGTGCGTCTGAGTCTAGGTGCTAGGCAAGACCCAGCTGTGCCCGCCAGCCAAGACAGAGTAAAAAAATGTCGGAATGGTGTGTTTACCTTCAGTCTGTGAGAGCCAGGGCTAGCCAGGAGTGGGAGTGAGTGAAAGAGAGGAGGTTTTTGTTCAGTGTTATGTAGTCCAAATTAACAGCCCTGTGCTTACTAGGTGACTGGAAGGCTCCGTTTGATTACCAATTCAGGTCTTGGTTTCCAGAAGGATATAAAGTGACATGTTGCCAGTCCACCATCTTGACTTCGCCCCTGTATCCGTGTTTTAAAATAGAGTGTAAGATGTTTGAGTGAATGTGGAAATGCACAACTTCAGAGACATTCTCAATTATCTTAGGATGCCTGGCAGTCTTGGAAGGGAGTCTGAAAAAATTCTGTGCACAGGGCTTTAGGCAGTCCATCTGTCTGTGGTTCTGAACACATTAGTTTTTCCGAACCACGACTGAGTCTGATCTTGGCAACCCTGTGTCTCATGCTACTAGTATGAGCCTTTTATAGTTGTGTATAGAATGTGGGGAGAAGGGCCTGAAAGACCTTTCTAACAAAAACTACTGTCCTGGTTAAGAGGCTCGCCAGCTAGTCCTGTTCCTCATTCACAAAGTAGTTCCCCATAGGTCTGACTCAGAAGTCTGGTTAAGATGTATCTGGAATAGTATAGCTGAAAGCGGACTGCTGAGTTAAAGGGGTTAAAATAGAAGAAAGAAGCTATAGCAGACCTGGTGGCTCAACAGTTAAGGACTCCTAAGTGAAAGGTTGGCAGTTCAAAGCCATGTAACAGCTCCTAGGGAGGAAGACCTTTTGATCTGCTTCCATAAAGCTTACAGCCAAGAAATTCCCATGGGGCAGTTCTCTGTGATAAGTTGGAATCGACTCAGTGGTCTCACGCAACAACAGAGTCATCATCAGACAGACACTAGCATGTGTGAAATATGAAGGGCAAGGTGGAGGAAGAACCAGACTGTGTAGTGAAGCCGTTAGTTGAGGATATTGAGAGATGGAGGCATGTTGGAAAGCATGGATCAAACTGAGCCTTTCAGGAGTTTGTCTTCAAATAGAGAATGTGTACGAGGCCTCTCTTTTTACTTGATGCCTGGAGCCTATTTTGAAGGATGTTCTGGCTGCTGAATGGAGTCATGTTGGATCAGGTCCATAGGTTTACTAATGACAACTGGAATTGTCACTACTTGAGCCAACAGCTGTGACAACACATGAAGATTTGAAATTTGGGTGTCTGTAAGTCATGCAAATAGTCCAAAAGTGTACAGCCTTGGAAACCCAAAGGCACATAGTTGTACACTGAACATATGGGGCCACTATGATTGAGAATTGACCTGATGACAACTAATTTGAATTTGGTTTTAAACCTTTGAAGTACTGATAAGCAGTTACCACCACGTTGTGCATTTATAATAGTAGTTTTCAACCCTATTTTTAACAGTGACAGTTTTTTTTCCCCAGAACACTGTGTTCTCAACCTCAGCATATACAATGAACAAAATAGAGCTTTCCAGTTGAAGCAAGGGACTTTCTCGCCACCCTGCTGTTCAAAAGCACACTGTGAAACCCACAGATTCAAAGGAAAACAGATTCCTTCTAAGAAACCTAAAAAGATTTCTGGGAAGGGATTTGATATTGACTGAGATGGAAAGTTTGGTCCTATAGGAGTTGTGCACCCATTGTAGGAAAGTCAGTGGAAGTCAGGGTCAGTATGGAGTTGTAAAGACCTGGCAGGAGTGGAAAAGATGGGACCAAAAACCAACTCACTGCCATTGAGTCAATTCCAACTCATAGCAACAGTATAGCACAAAGTAGAGGTTCCATAGAGGTTCCAAGGGTGGCTGGTAGATTTGAACTGGTGACCTTTTTGTTAGCAGCTATAGCACTTAACTACTGTGCCACCAGGATATTAATTAGGAGATGGACATGTTTAAGTGTCTAGAGGCCTACCATGTCGTCTGGTACCAGCTGTACCTGTATCCCAGAAGCTTTTGTTTTATGTTCCCACTTCATTCTCCTCTTTCCTGCTACTGCTGCCCTGTCAACAACTTTTTTTTTCCTGCCAAATTGGTTTCTTGCCTTTTTATAGCAGCCCTGAATATTGCCTCAACTTCCTTGACAGTAGCAAGTCTGAATGCTTCCTGAAAATTCAGTTTAATATGCTTCCATCTTTACCTGAGGTCATCATTATTAGTTCTAACTCTTCAATTACACCTCCTCATAGGGCTGGCTTATTGTCTTGCTCGTTCTGTAGACATCTTTGTCTAGGCCCTGTTTTAGAACCTATCTTCTGGTGAATTAAAACTGTTTATCTTTCCCTTGGCTCTTGTTATCTTGCATGTATCACCTGCCTTCTTCAGAAACTTATTTCATGCTGTCTCTTTGATTAGCACTTAGAACTTACTTAGCGTTACATGTGCAGAGGATTTCTGGGAGGAGGAACGGAGAAGTAGCATCTATTCCGCAAGTGAGGGGACACTTGTTTTCATTCCTCCCATCAGCCTAACTAAATTCTTCAGGCCTAGCCTTGATTTGGGTGAACCAACTCCACTGGGAGTATCGTCCACCCCTGCTTTCACTGCTCAATAAAGAGTTTTCAGGTCCCTGTAGGGGTCGCCTTCTTGCCCTTGAAACTTACCATGCGCGGCATATAGGGGAGTTGGCCCTGGGTCAGAAACCTCCCTCTGCAATAATATGTACTATTAAGCAAATGGCACTGAGTAATGTTCTCTCCCCATGTCCAAATGCTCCCATTTAGGTAAAATTTGAGCCTGCTGCAGGCAGTTAGGAGCCAGAATGGCAAAAGAAAATACAATGTAAACTCAATATGAGTTGAATGAAATTATGGTAAGTGTCAGATGGCACCATTACTCGCATTCACATAGGCAGGCATTAGGGAAGCTCTGTAATGGAATGCTGGGAGAGAATTCCAATAGTGGAAGAAAGACTGGCTTTTCCAAGAAGCCAATTAACTCACTAAAGTCCTTTGGGGGCAACAAATATGCAATGAAGGGTCATAATTTGCAGACTGGCTGAACCAACAAATGAAAATCTGGAATATTAAAGGAGGGGGTATGTGCGTATGTGTGTTTGTAGTTTCTGCTTGAAGCTTAAGAAAGTAAGGTATGTTAATTTCACACATATTTTTAATAATGAAGGAATCAGGTGTTAGACAGAAATAAATTCCCCAGATAACTGAAACTTATGCCTTTGAGATGCAAGCTCATTTTAATCTGGCCATTTTGGGTGGATAACTTTGTCATTTTAGAAATTAGATTAACATGAACCTAGCTTATTAAATGAAACGGACCAAGTACATACCATTTATTGATGGTTTAATTTGCCAGTCCCATCAGTAGTCATTTACTATTATAATCAATACTCTTTTTGTTTGGAAGAGCCTCACCAGGAAAATGACATTTTTATCTGAGATTTTTAATGATGGCTACAATTTTTCCACATATGGAAGAGGTTAGGCCATACTGATGCCAGCCAAGTGCCGTACTGATAGAAGGGATAAAACAGCAACAACTCTGAAGAACAATAATAACACCTATTGAGTTTTGGAAGAAGACACAGTCTATACCTCTGTGTTATGAGTAAAAGGTGTGAGATCTTAGAGGAAGAAATTAAGAATTTGGGAATACGTTATAGAAGACTTTGTAGATTAAAGAGTATCCATTTTTAACCAATAGATAATGATAAGTTATCAAGGGAAGGCAGTGAAATGTTCTTTTTGTGATCATATGTCTGCTTCTATGTATTAGTGATGTACCAGGAGGTGGTTGCAGACTCGCCATAAGACCCCTGTCATCTCCTTTAGTTCCTCTGTGTTGGAATTGTGACCTGGGCCATTTTTGCAATACAATGAAAGATGCTGTGCAAAGAACCTCATGCCCATTTCCCACCAGACTGCTACCCACAAGCCGTTACAAAATAGGTGTCAGGAAGTCACGTGTCTCTGTTGATATGAACTACATCTTTGTGTAGCTCAATGTTTAAGAAGTGTTTACTGTGTGCAGTCATTGCATTCTTTTGTCTTTTACATATACTGTGCAACCTGTAATGGCTGGAACCTGAGAGAGGCAGAAACCTGTCAGAGATGGAAAACACAAATATTTTTCTCTTCAATGAACTATAGGTAAGTGGTGATGTTACCAGAAAAAAACGCAGCTGGAGACTCATGCTGCCTGTCACTATTAAGCCAAAACATAGAGACAGGGATTGAATTTCTTAAAAGCACTTTATTAAGATTGTCAGCAACATGAGAAGATAATGGGCTAGCACACTAAAAGCAATCTTAACATCTCAGTCAAGGCTGGCAAATTTTATAGGAGGGTTTGGGGAAGGGAAAGGGTGGAGTATGCATGTGAGTATTAAGAGGAGGAGAGGTGAGTGGAGAAATAGTTTCTTTTTTCAACATGAGTTGTCCTTGATGTCTGGAGTCTTGTTATCTTTTCTCAGAAACTGTGATGCTTATCTGTATAGTTGGCTGCAAATTGGTGTCAGTCTATCCAGTGAGTGTTCAAGAATAGACTGGGAGAACAATTTTGAGTACCAGTCAGCAAAGAGGTTACAATTTTCCTTATGTGTGAGCATTTCTAGGTGTTCGTAAAGGGTTTGAAGTATTACGAAAGAAGCTATCTAAGAATTTTTCTATATCTATTAACCCTATCAGTAAGACTGCTCCCTGTCAAAGGTGGAAAACTTGCAAGACCTGGAAAAACAAAGTTGTCCTGTCAGTTTGGGGTTCTCACAGGCTTCACTCTATTTTCCTAACTAAATCATGCAACAAACACATCAGGTTTGTGTTATTGTTAGCTTCCCTCTTCGCATAGGAAGAAACTGAGGTACAGAGAGGTTAAGTAGTTAACTAAGTGAACGCATAGCCCACGGTGTTTTATTGGCTCATATGCAAGACTGTGTAGGTTGAATTAAGAGATCTGCCATGGAGCTGGGGAAGGAGAGGTTAAATTTGAGATTATTCAGTAGGACTTCATGCTCTGCTTTCAGAATTGTCAAGAGATTCACTAAAACAAGTCTCCTAGGACCTGCATTATGAACCTCTGACAACGTCTATTTCTGCAGAAAAATTAGTTAGGGAGAAATAAGAAGCAGTTGAAGCCTGCAAGGTTATTTTGAAAGGCTAGGAAGAAATTGCATTATTTCTTGTGTGGCTTAGAGTGTGTATGTGTGTGTGTGTTTTTCATTTAGCCACCGTCTGAGTGTACAGTTGATCATTTTTATTGTCAGTGTGTGTACCTATCACTAGTGTCATGTAACTTCTTTTGAAACACTGTGATTTAAATTCCACATTAATTAGATTGGCCACCCTATCCCAATTTGTCTTAGTCTATGAGTTTATGGCAGTTTATTTCCTTATTGAACCTCACATTTTCCCAGATGTTAATAGTTTGTAGAGTTCTTTCATCCACATCTTCTTGTCTAGATTGTACAGTGGTCATATAAATCAATCAGGCTGAGAAGACATTTAATGTCTTGCGTAAGGCAACAGAGTTAATTAGTGCTTGAGCCAGACTGACTCTTAATTTCATGTTCTGTCTGCCTAACCAGGAATCTGGGTGGTATAGTAATTAAGTGCTACATCTGCTAACCAAAAGGTCAGCACTTCAAATCTGCCAGGCTCCTTAGAAACTCTGTGGGGTAGTTCTAGTCTGACCTGTAGGGTGCTATGAGTTAGAATCAAATCCACAGCTGTGGTTTTGGTTTTGGTTTTTGGTCTATGTTACTGGAGTCTTGGTATGTTTCCCAGCTTTTGGCAAAGTGTCTGGGCAGAGTAAGGGCCAACTCAATGTTTGTCCAATGGGTGAATGAATAAACAGCTAATATTAGCATTGGGTTATGGAAGATTTGATAATAAATTGCTGGTGATTGTTTTGAGTCACCTATGCTTGCAAAACCTAGGCAGTGAATAAAGGAGAACAAGGAAGAATTGATGCCTCTGAATCATCATATTGGTGAAAGATATTGAAGATAGAAACCAAAACCCACTTCCATCAGGTGGGTTCTGACTGATAACTACAACATAGGACAGAATAGAACTGCTCCCTAGAGTTTCCAAAGAGTGCCTGATGGATTCAAACCGCCAACCTTTTAGTTAGCAGCAGTAGCACTTAACCACTACACCACCAGGGTTTCCATTGAGTATACCAGAAACTGACAAAAGAATGAACAAATCTGTACTGGAAAAGGTGCAGGCAGAAAATGCTCCTTAGAATTAAGGACCGTGAGACTTCATTTCATGTACTTGGGACATGGTATCAGGAAGGACGATTCCCAGGAGAAGGACATCATGCTTGGGAAAGTAGATGGTCAGCGAAAAAGAGGAAGACACTCAATATGATGGAGTGACACAGTGGCTGCAACAGTGACCTCAAACAGAGGAACTATTACAAGGACAGTGAAGGAGCAGGCAGTTTTCCGCCTTCATAGGGTTTCTGAGTCAGAAGTCACTGAGTGGCTCCTAACAACAACGGGAACCCCCAATGTTTGCTTGAAATCGGTCCTTTATTTAAATATTCACTAAAGGTAATTTAAACAGACCATTGTAGTAAACATCACTAAGGATGGATGAGTTCTATTACTTTTCAAGTAGCTTGTGGGAGCTGGGTGGTGGTGGTGAAGTCCTTGTTTTGATAAAATGTAGTTACATTGAGTGCACAAGAAGAATGATTTGTGGCTTAGAAAGGAGAACAGATCAGAAAACTTGCGTTCAAGTCTCTGCTCTGTCATTTCCTAAATATTGTGACCTTGAGGGAAGGATAAAACTTTCCGAGCTTGAATTTCTGTGTCGGTAAAACAAGAATAATGGTATGTGCATCAATAGGATTGCTATGAAAAACAAGTGGGATAATGTAGATATGAATGTTCCTTGTAGATGCCAATGTGCTATATGAATACTGTTTGGGGTATTTGTTATTATTTGGTGTTTAGATAAGATTAAAGAATGTTTAGTACCAGCCACAGTGCCAAAGCAATCATGAAACTCCTTGCATAAAGGTACTGCTGCAGTGATGACCAGCCAACGTTACACTGTGTCCTGACAAAGAAAAAGTGGGAAATAAGTAATGACTCATTTGTTACGAGGCTTACAAAAGGGAGTGTTTTTCTTTGAGATAGGCATCCATCCCTCTTTTAGATTCTCTGTTCAGTGCGATGCTTGAAATGACTATTCAGTGAACTGATTAATGTGAATTTGCCCAAAGATGATTCATTTCCACTTTAGCGTTATTTTCTGAAATGTCAATACTTTGTTCAAAAAGCTCTGAAGCAGACTGGGCTGTGACATCTCACCAGGTACGCGAACATTCTGCAACAGTCAAGTCCAAGGGCTGGTAGAAATAAATTTGCTGTTTTGTGTTTTTTTAGTAGATCCTGATAGCAAAAATGCAACCTAACTGATAACAAGTTCGTCATCGTCTTGTATCCCCATGCTGGTGGTGGTGTTAGTTGCCGGGAAGTTGCCCCTGACTCCTGTTCGGTTGTGCAACCCCATGTACAACAGAATGGAACACTGCCTGGTCTGGTCATTGCTTGCAGCTCAAACCACTGTAATCCCTTCTGTTTGTATTGGCTCCTTTAAGAAGTAGACAGCCAGGCTTTTCTTCCTAGGCTGTCTCAGTCTAGAAACTCCACTGAAACATGTTGAGCATCATGGGAATACACAAGTCACCACTGAAAGGTGGGCAATGACTATGTATGGGGTGCATTCGCTAGAACTGAACGCTGGTCTCCCTAATGGAAAGGGAAGTTGTGCCTGCTGGATCACTAAGGCCCCTCTTATTCCTACATGCAGTAGTAGTTTTCAGATGCATTTGGATTCTGTCTTTTTATCCCTTCCCTGTCACCTAGTCTATGGACTTAGCTCCTAGTGTCTTGTGCGTATACCTCTCGTGTTCAGTCTTCACCACCTTGTAGGCTCATTGGCTCTAGGTGTGCCTATAGCCTCGGTCAGCTCAGTGTGTCCTGATACTTCTTCACATGAATCTAGCTAAGCCATTGCTGTTGACCACTTCATTCCCCGCTTAGAGGCTTCTGTGGCTCCGAGTTGCTCACTGAATGGGGTAACATATGGGGTGCATAGTTGTTAGACAGATATTCAAGTCCTGGTACAGTCTGGCCAAGGACTTATTTGTCCCATTGGTCCCCTAGCTGCTTTAGTTCCAATCTTCTTTTGACCCTTTTTGTATTACGAGTTCTGATAATTAAGTTCGTGAATTCATCCTAGGAAATGTGCTATTTACTGCACTGCTGAATATCACTATGGTCACCTTGCAAGTGCCCCTTGGGAAGCTATCCGCCAAAGCCAACACCTAGTCCATCCTTCAAAGCAATTTTGAAACTCTTGTTTTAGAATGGCCTTTAGAACTGTCGTGGTATTATACTCGATGTCCTGAATGTTATCACAGTGTCTTCCTTTCAATATTTCCTTTATCTTAGGATAAAGAAAAAAGTCACTAGGGGCCAGATCAGGTGAGTAGGTGAGGTGTTCAAATACAGTTTCCTGTTTACTGCCTCAAAACTCCCTCACAGTGCCTTGGGCGCTGGTGCATTTTCAGGATGTGAGACCCCGTGAAAAAGTTCCGGTCGTTTTTGTCTCACTTTTTCACACAGGCTTTTCAGCACCTGCAAATAGTAAACTTGGCTAAGTGTCCAGTTGGTACACATTCATAATGAATAATCCCTCTGACATCAAAAAAAAAAAAAAAGTTAGAAACAGTGTTTTGACTCTGTATTTGGACCGATGGAACTTTTTGGTCATAGAGAATTAGGACTTCCATTGTGAGCTTTGGTGCTTTGTTTCAGGGTCATACTGGTGCTCCCTTGTCTGGTGGCCGGTGATAACATGGCCCAAAGCATTGTCTTGCCTCTACAAAACGTCTTGGCAAACTTCAGCTCTCCTTTGGCTTTGTTCGTCAGTGAGCTCTTTTTCGACCATTTTTGCACACAGCTTTCCCATGCCAGGACTGTCAGTTAAGATTTTCCTGTTTCTCTATCAGTGTTTACTTGGTCTGCTATGCTTTTCACAGTCAATGACTTTGTTGCACAATTTGATGGATTTTTGCAATGTTTTTGTCAGTTCTGCTTGTTACTGGTCTCACTGATCTCTCTTCATCAGAGATGTGTTCTCTTCCCTCAGAAAAATGTTTAATCCTTTCATACAGTGCCATTTCCTTCGTAGCGTTAGCCCCATAAACTTTGGCTAACATGTCCATGATTTCCCTTCTACTTTTGCCCAGTTTAATAAGAAATTGAACGTTTGTTGATTGCTCTGACTCCAGCTCTGACGTTCTCATGATAGTACACAAAAAGACGCAACAACAATAATGAACGTGGCTCAGCAAGACACCACCACATGTCGACATGAACACAACTGTGAGACACTGATGTACTGGGATTATGAAACCTCTCCAAGTTGTTTGTACAGTGCTGTGAACGTAAGTGGGGGGGGGGGGCAGGTTTGCAAACTTAGTTGTGAGACCTTATCTTGGTGTTTCCTGTCTTTGTGGCTTGATTCAATGTTTCCCTTTCATGTAGCAGTACTCTGCTGTATCCCCACTCAAGAATAGCCTTCTTATCCTTTTGGGTGCAGTGCAAATGGCATCTCGACATATTAGAGCTTTGGAGGGCTGTATCCCATGTTCTAATTGTGGCTCTACTTTTCCAGGTTTAGGTATCTGATAGGCTCTGTGTCCCTGGGCAATTTGGCTAACCTCTCTGACCTTCAGTTTCTGAAATTGGAAAATCGTGCCACATCCATATGACCTAGCTGTATTACTTGTCTCTCCAGGAAATGAGGTATAATGCATGTTAATAACGGGCTTGGCAGGTAGTACATACTCTCTGAAAGTTGGTTGCTTTCATTATTGTTACTGTAGACAGAGAACACATGACTGCCCTCTACATTTCTAAACCACTTTCTATGACTCTCAGGGGATGTATGCCATACTCGCTGGTACCTTTTTCTTTCATGTCTTCCCTCATGAAAGATCACAAGCTCCTTAAGGTTGTAGACTCATATGTTATACTTCTGTGTAAAGTGCTTGTTAAAAACTTTCAGTCAATTAATGTTTGCTGAAAGAATCAAAGATGTTTTAAAGAAGGGGATTGTCATCTCTCCTTTTGGTTTTGCTGAAGAGCAGTATTTGTAATAATGACAATATATATAATGAAATTAGCCATATTTTCCCAGCATTCTTGTAAAAGAATAGGAAAGACTATCTGTTCTGCATACGATGAAAATTTAGTGCAAAAGAAAGTCATTACTGCAACTCTTCCCAGCAACTTAGCAATGGCTGAGAATCTGGTCGTTGCAAAACAAAGCGAAACCCTTCATCAACCAGTCCTTTCTCACAGCGACCCTTTAGAACAGAGTAAAACTGTCCTGTAGGGTTTCTCAGGAGTGCCTGGGGTTCTAGTTGTGAGTCATTTGTCTAGCAGCTGTAGCTTGTATCCACTGCACAACCCGGTTTCCTCTGGTCCTCAGGCAAATTAAAATTTCTGTGTTATACTTTTAACGGTGTACTCTCTTTCTTGTTAACATGCTTAAGATTCCATAAGAAACTTTCTGTTCATAATCATGCTTGCACCTGTTGCTGTCTAGTTGATTCTGACAGGTACTAACCCTATAGGACAGAGTGAACCCACCCCATATGTTTTCCAAGGAGCAGCTGGTGGATTTGAAGTGTCAGACTTTTGGTTGCTAGCTGTACCTGTTAACCTGTATGCCACCAGAGCTCCATCAACCTGAGAAATGAACACCTGTCATAAAACAGAAAACAATCATTTATTTAGTTGAATAATTTTAAGTAAACTTAGATACTTCACTGCCTTCCTCTTCATTGTGGCCTGACTAAAACAACCCTTCAGAGAACTATGCAGATCCTAGCCTGTTTCTTGGGCATTTTCTGAAGTGACTAATAGAGGTTTAGGATATAAGAAAGAACCATCTTCCTCCTTATCCCTGTCCAAGCTGTGCCTAGCTGGTGAAGGAGTGGAGATCCCCCCACGATATGATTGGAAAGCATTTATGCTCTTCAGGCTCAGAGACAGCAGTGGTTATGGTAGTTCTGGGAGGGCAAGAGGAAAGAACGACTTGAGAAGAAAGAAGAGCGAGAAGGCAGGGGAATCTCACGGAGCCTTCATCCTGTTGCTTCATGCAAATAGATGAGCTTTTGTGTTGCTCTGGGCCCATACTCCACTCAAAGCCCAGATTGTGGGTGCTCTGTATTTGCCTGCAAGTGGGAAAATCACACCCATCTTATTAGAGTGCTGCTTATTTTGAGTACAGGGTATGTACTAATGTTCCGACGTGCAGGCTTGGGAACCTCAGGGGAAGATGGAGGGGAAGCAGTACAATAACGAATACTACCACTAGTGGAGAAGGAAAAGAAGTTGCCTCTATCTTTGCAAGTTTAGTCTATTGTTGATGTTGTTGCCCATCCCCTCACAAGTGGGCCTATCTCTGCTGTTCTGTTGACCTAAGGGAGGTTCTACACATGATGGGTGCTCCGTATTGGTTGCTGAGTGCCTGGTCATTTTCACCAGAAAGCAGTTCTGTGACTTCAGTTTGTATTATAACCACCTGCAATGGGTTTGACTGTCCTTGGAACTAGTGGTTGCAATCAGTGGGTCAACTGATGGTGCACCTTTCTTCTGAGATAAAATTGATGGCCGTCATGCTCAGGACAACTGAATTCAGTCCTCCCTAGCCAAATAAGCTGTGGTGTTTTGTATTTTCTCTTCTTTCCATATGAATTAACCAGGAAAAATTACACCTGAAATAAAGCCAGTACTCATTCATTGATGCACAATTATGAGCCCTATGTTAAACCAGTGCTTGAATTTCTTTTTTTGTTAAGAATAGTGAAATCCTGACAAGGGAGAGGGAATACATTTGGCTTTATTCCAACTTTATGTAGGGTATCAAATTAGTTTTGAGTATTTGCAGAGCAATAGCTGAAGATTGATGGATGGAAATCTGATAATCCACAAACGTGACCCAGCACAGTATTGCCCTAATTTGCTTTGTAAGGATTAATTCACTGTTTTCTGCGTCCATGGCAATGAATATACAGTATAGTACAAATAATGCCCTGTAAACAAATCCTGAGCTTCCTTAGTCTTTGCAAATCTCTTCAGTTGACCTTTTCTCTAAGTGTCCTTTAGTGAGTTCTAGGATAGAGTCTATTAGGGATTGAATTGTGTCCGCCTCAAAAAATATGTGTCATCTTGGTTAGGCCATGGTTCCCAGTGTTGCGTGATTGTCCTTCACTATGTAATTTTCCCTAGGTGTTGTAAATCGTGATCTCTGCCTGTGGTTACGGAGGAGTAGGTGGAACATAGCACTGTTGTTCAGGTCACATCTTTGATGCAACATAAAGGAAGTTTGCCCGGGGTGTGCCTGGAGGACCTTTAATCTTATAAGAGAGATGAGAGGGTGGAAAGCAGAGAATAGGTTACCTCATACCACCGAGAAAGAAGTGTAGGGACCAGAGTGTGTCCTTTGACCTGTGGTTCCTGCGGGAAGAAGCTCCTAGTCCAGGGTAAGATAGATGACAACTACCTTCCTCCAGAGCTGACGCTAAGAAATGAAAGCCTTCCTCTTGAACTCATCCTCTGATTTTGAACTTGTAGACTGCTCCACTGTGAGAGAATAAACTTGTCTTTGGTAAAGCCATCTGCTTGTGGTATTTCTGTTACAGCAGCACTGGATGAGTCAGACAGAGCCCCAAAACATGCAGAAAGCTGTGAAGGAAAGAAATCTCCAACCACAGAGCTCATCACCTGGAGGGCCCAGTATTCATTTCAGGAGTTTAATTTTTCTGTGATATTTAAATACTTTTTTTTTTTTTTTATGGCTGGCCGCAGGTTCTTCCTATTCTTGTCCGTGGTGAGTGAAACACTAGAAGTGAAATTTCAATGTCTTGAAATTTATTGTGGTAAAACTTCCCATACCTAATATGACTCTATAATTCCATTCCAGCAAATGCAAGCAGTAATGATGTTGATGGGAGATATCTAGATTGCTGGCTTGTCTGTTCTCTCAAGGATGATCTAGGAAATATTCTTTCACTAGGCCTCATGACCAGTTTCAAGCAGTGGTTCGGGATTGCATCTTCTACTCATAGGTTGTGATGTTAGCTGCCACTCAGCGGACCTCCAAGAGTTGGAGTCAACTCAACAGCAGGTGACAGGAACAACATGTAGAAAAACAAAACCACACCCATTGCCACTGAGTTCATTCTGACTCATGGCAACCCTATTGGGCAGAATAAAACTGCCCCATAGTTTCCAAGGATTTTAATGCCAGCATCCTGGTTAGCAGACACAGCGCTTAACCACTGCACCACCACCAGGGCTTCAATGCCAGGTATAACAGAGTACAGTTGTTCCATAGGGTTCTTTTTGAACATAACCTTTAGAGAAACGATTAACCCGGCAGTCTCTTCCCTGGATTCTCTGGGTGGGTTAGGTCTTCCTTATTCATTGTCCATCTTCTGCATATATATGAGGTGATTGCAGATAACATTGCTTCAGATCACATAGTGGCAGAGAATTGTGCTCACAGTTTCTTTAAAGATCCTCTGAAGTTTAGCCACCACAAGTTTGGGTTAAAGACTCTCTCTCTCAGAAGAAGGTCAGAGGAGAGGTGTGGCAGCCTCATTTTATGGCCAAAGAGATTTTAAAATATTTTAAAAAGTTATTTCAAAAAGAACAGATAAACTTGGAGAGAATGCAGTGAGAGGATTGGACACCATGTAAGAAACTCTTCCTTCCCCAGCTCTGCCCCGTGGGTCCTAGTTTAGGTGCCAGCTGTCTAGTTCAATATTTTAGGGCACTCTCATTTTATGAGCATCCTGTTAATTAGCTTGTGGTTTCTATAAAGTTGTTCCCAGAGCTTTGGTGGTAGCTATTTGCGGCTGCCAGAAAACCCTGACTTTTATGAAACATTCTTACACAAAGAAAGGGCAACCGAGTAAGTACTGGATAATGTGTGGTCATGGGGAAGCTGAGATTGACCATAAGAATTCTTAGAAAGGGGCTCTAAATTCCAATCCTGATTTGTCCCAAAGGGATTGAGTAATTGCGACAAGCTTGTAAAAACAGCATGTTATGAAGTGGTTTCATAATTTAAAGCTTTGTCTTGGTAGGCCGAGAAAAGGCAAGTAGTATCATAAACTATTTTCTGCTTTCATGGCAGCGAATACGTACAGTGTGTTGCAAATAATGGCTTGTAAGCAAATTCTAAGCTTCCTTAATCTTTGCAAATATCTTTGAACTCCTGTGAGAATAGTTTAGATTAATCTAGGTGTAATTTTATAAGCATCTGGATCCATTTTTTTTTCCTAGTTTTGGCTTTGATGAAATGAAAAAGTGACTGGGGACTCCACTATGAAAGGAGAGGAATAAAATATATGGCAATAATAGAAAGCAAATTACTTTAGATGTAAAGGTTAGATATTTGAAATGGCCTGGGAGAATGCTCAAAGACTGGAAACAATGCTCACAGGTGAGTCCATATAAGAAGGGAGGCTTGAAACAAAGGCTGAGCTGGGGGTAGCAGGACAGGTGTTGTGTAGTGTGAAAACCTTCTAGCCATAGATGCTGCCCTGGGTGCTACTCAGCAACCTTTTATGGATTCCTTTCTCACCTTCTCTGAACTTCTGGACCCAGTGGATCCCTCTCTTCTCTGAATCAAATTGAAGTCTCCTAATGAGAGGTACTATCAAATAACTTTTCAAAGCGTGGACTTTGGAATCAGGCTATGTTCAAATCCCTGTTCCACCACTGACTAGGTTAACATCAATCATTTCTTCAACTCCTCTGTGTATCAGTTTCTTCTCTTCTAAAATGGGGATGCTAATGGTATCCATGTCATAGAGCTATTAGCAAGATTAAATGGGTTAATGTGTATGAAACCTTTAAAAGAGTCCTCAATGCCTAGTAACTAAAAAAATAAATAATAATAATAATAATAAAAACCCCACTGCTGTCAAATCATTTGTGATGGAGAATGATCCTACAGATAAGATTAGAAACAGTTTCCAAGATGTGCCTGGTGGATTGGAACTGCTGACCTTTTGGTTAGTACCCACAGCTCTTAACCACTGTGTCACCTGGGCTCTCAACAGATAGTAAAGACTCAATCCGTAGAACCCTATCAGCCATTTTTTTTTTTTCTTTTTCTTTTTGGTGAAGGAATTATTTTATTGTGTTTAAAAAAGGTTAGGTTGCTGTTTAATAATTTTTATATATATTGTTCCATGCAGTTCATTACAATTTTTTACCATTTGTCAACATTTTTATTCTCTTTGTTCTATTCTCTTGATCTGCTTCCCTTCCCCTGCTTGCCTTCTCATCTTTGCCTTGGGTAAATCCTGACTGTTTGGTTTCATATAGTTAATTGTTTAATGTACATATTATTCATAAGTTATATGGTTTATTTTATAAGCAAATCTGTTATTTGATTCAAAAGTGACCTGTAGAAACTCTTCAACTCCAGGTTCAAATGTTATCTTGGGCTGATTGTCTCAGGTTGCTCTAGTCTCTATCAGTCCAGTAGATGTAGCCTGTTTTTTAGGAAACTGAGTTTTGTTCTCCTTTTATCCCCATTCTATCTAGGAACTTCTATAGTGTCACTCATCAGAACAGTCTGTAGTCGTAGCTAGTTCTTGTCATCTCAGATTAGAGGAGGCTGTGGTTGCTGTGAGCAATCAGTCCTCTGGACTAGTTTCTTCTTTGAGTCTGTGATTTCCTTTATTTCTCTCTTGCTCCATATGTGTGGAGACCATTAGTAGTATCTTAGACAGCCGCTAGTAAGCTTTTAAGTTCCCAAACATTACTTACCAATCTAGGATTTAGAACACTGTCTTTGTGAACTATGGTATACGCCATTTGACCAAGTTGTGTGCTGAGACTATAATCCCAAGCTTTGTAACCCTGTAAGTAAACCAATGTTTGAATCTGTCCAGGAAGCTTCCATTACTGTGCCTTCTATGAGGTTTGTTACTTACATGGGTACATATGTACTGCACACAAGTGTGTATGCATATATATATATATATGTGCCTACAGATACACCTACACATGCATAGGCGTTCACATATGCCTTTCTGTAGACATATTTGTATCCGTATCTATCCATGTGACTGCACACTTATCTTTTGGTTGTTTTTACTTTTGTTGCAGAATTGTATCCATTATAGCATTTACCAAAATTTCCCCCTTTCCTTGTTAGTGTTTTTATCTACTTTGGTCAAGTTAAGCTGACTTCACCTGTGTTTGGTCCTGTCTTTTCTATCACCCAAAGTATCAAGAGTCCACTACCTAGAATGTTGTTTCCCCTCCCAGTCCCTCGCATACTTGGTAACCATCAAAAAATTCCCCGTTCTGTATGTGTATCTATTCCTGATTTTTTATAATGGCAGGATCAGAAAATACTTGTCTCTTTGTGATTGACTTATTTTACACAGTATAATGTTCTCCAGGTTTATCCATGTTAAAAGATGTTTTGTGGACTCCTCAGTATTCTTTATAGTTGTGTAGTGTTTCATACCCCAGTTTTTTAATCTATTTATCCCTGGAGGAGCACTTAGATTGTTCCTATATTTTGCTATTGTCAATAATGAAACAATGAACATAGGTCGACTGCTGTTTATGTCACTGCTGTTATATGTCTAACTTTTTGAGGGTATATTATACTGTTTTCCATGGTGGTTATGCCATTTTATAATCCCACCAGCAATGTATAAGTGTCCTAATCCCTCTGCAACCTCAACAGTATTTTTTTTTTTGTTTTCTTTTTTTGATCTTTGCCATTTTTACAGAGATGAGATTTTATGGCATTGTAGTTTTGTTTTACAGCTCTCTAATGGCTAGTGATCATGAGTATCTTTTCATGTATTCTACCTGAATATCCTCTTTGGTGAAATGTCTGTTCATGTCTTTGCCTGTTTTTTTGTTGGATTGTTTGTCTTTTTGTTGTTGAGTTGTTGAAGTTTTCTATGCATTTTAGAGATTAGACCCTTAACAGGTATATCATTACAGTGACTTTTGTTCCCAGTCTGTGTTTTCTCTTTTTACTCTTTGTAAAATCCTTTAGAGCATAAATATTTAATTTGCAGGAGGTCCGGGTTCACTAACTTATTTTTAGTTTTCCCCTCATTTTTACTTTTGTTTGATAGGCTATTTATGCTCAGTATTAGATCCCCTAATTTTAACCATACCCTGAAGTACAACACTATCAGCAATAGGATATTATACATATAACTACAAGGAAGACCAGTTGATATGACTATTATTAAATTTGTTACCCAACCACTAAAGTCAAAGATGAAGAAATAGAATATTTTTACTGACTTCTGCAGTCTGAAATTGATCAAACATGCAATCAGCATGGATTGATAATTACTGGTTACTGGAATGTTAAAGTTGAAAACATTAAAGAAGAATCATTAGGTGAAAAATATGGCCTTGGTCACAGAAAGAATGCAGTAGATGAAATGAGAAATTTGGACTAGAAATTGTGAACAATGTAAATGGAGACTATACCTGTGGACCTCACTGAATGGAATACACAGGAATCAAATCAGGTACATCTGTGGAAAGACACAATGGAAAATCTGAATATCATTAGTCAGAACAAGGTTAGGGGGTGATGGCAGAACAGTCAGTTGGTTATATGCAAGTTCAAGCTGAAGCTAAAGAAAACTGAAACAAGTCTATGAGAGTCAAAGTATGACCTTTAGTATATCCCACTTTATTTTAGAGACCGTCTCATGAATAGCATTGAATACTAATGACTGAAGAGCAGAGAAGTTGTCAGAGGACTTCAGAGATGTCATACTTCAAGAAAGTGAAAAGGTATTAAAACAACAGGAAAGAAAAAGTCCAAAACGAATGTCAGAAGGCACTCTGAAAGTTGCTCATGAACAGAGTAGCTAAAAGCAACAAAAGAAATGATGAAGTAAAGGCCTGAACAGAAGAGTTCCAAGGGTAACACAAGGAGACAGTGTAAATGTAGCATAAGGGAATATTTAAAAACCTAGAGTTAGAAAACTAAAAGGGAAGAAGACGATCAGTATTTCTCAAGTTCAGAAAACTGAGGAAAAATTTCAAGCCTGGGTTTGTAGCACTGAAGGATTCTATGGGCAAAATACTGAGCAACATGGAAGGCATCAAAATAAGGCAGAAGGAATACAGAGACTCACTGTGCTGAAAAAATTGGTTGACGTTCATCCATTTCAGGACGTAGCATATGGTCACGAAGCTAAGGGTCAGGAGGAAGAAGTTCAAGCTGCAGTGGAGGCATTAGTGGAAAACAAGTCTCCAGGAATTTACAGAATACCCACTGAGATGTTTCAAGGAATGGATGCAGCTTTGGAAGTGCTTAGTCATCTCTGTCAATAAATTTGGAAGACAGCTACATGTTCAAGGAAATGGAAGAGATCCATATTTGTGCCCATTCTGAAGAAAGGTGATCCAACAGAATGTGGAAATTATCAAATAATATCATTAAATATCACATTCAAGTAAAATTTTGCTAATGATATTTTAAAAATAGTTGCAGTAATGTATTTACAGAAAATTGACAGAAATTGAAACTGGATTCAGAAAGGAATGCAAAATGTGGGATTGCTAATTGCTAATGTCAAATGAGTCTTGGCTCAAAACAGTGTATACCAAGATTATATTTACCTGTATTTTATTGACTGCATAAAGTCACTGGACTGTGTGGAGCATTTTGAATCATGGTCAGTATTGCAAACAATGTGGAGTGTATATGTTGACATAGAGGCTGTTGTCGCAGCAGAGCAAGGGTATTCTGTGGTTTAAAGTAAGGAAAGTTGTGTGTCACGGGTGTATCCTTTCTCCTTATTCATTCCATATCCTGAGCAAAGAGTAGAATTGACTGTGTGGAAAGGAACCCGACGTCAGGATTGGAATGGGGAAGACTCATTAACAACCTGCAATATGCAGATGATGCGGTCTTGCTTACTTTCTTTTTTTTTTTAATTAATTTTTTATTTAATATAACTGAGTGAAAATGTACATTCCCGTATAAATTTACATGCCTACCTCTATGCAGCTTCCACTGCTCTCCCTGCCCGGTGACAGCACACTATTCTTCTCTGCTCCATACATGTCTCATTCTCCCAACAGTCTCTTTTTCCCCTCCTCTCCACCCACTCTCCTTCCTCCAGCCAGAGGTCAGCAGGATGACATCCTATAGATGTATAGAACCATAAAGTGCATCCGATATATGGTCACCGCATCACCAAGTCCAATCCATTCCTGTCCGAAGAGTGGACCTTCATTATGATTTATGGGTAAGGGCAGCATCAGGGCCGGGGGCCATGCTCCCAGGGGAACCCCGAAGCACCTGGACCATCAATTGATGTCTTTTAGTGGGGATCTCAGGGTGCACCCCTTTTTATTCTTGTGTTGCCAGTGAGACTCAACTTAGTGAGCTCCATCGCGGCTATCACTGGTGGTGGCCGGGCACCATCTGGTTCTTCCAGTCCCAAGCCGATGTAGGCACCCACTCATGTGAGTCTCTCTGTCTTCTGGGTTGTCTTTGCCCCATGTCATTTTGGTCCTCAGTGAGCATCCGTTCCTGCTGAGTTGGGACCATTTGCTGTGTCCTCGGATGGCAGCTTGGCAGCTTTTAAGACCCCAGATGCCACTCACCAACATGGGGTGCATAGAGCCCTCTTAGCAAAATGCTAGTTGTGCCAATTGTCCTCGCTTTCACCTAAGAGCATGGTCCCCTGCCCCCTGCCCCAGCTACTCTGTCCTTGCAATATTGGGTTAAGATGGAAGGAGTACTCATGTTATGCTTAAGTCCACTTAATACTGTTCTTGTTTCTAATGTGTGCTGTCACCGATTTCACCCAACCAGATTCCTAGCAACTATCTAATCTAAGCCCTCCCCCTCTCCCTCCCTCCCTCCCCTCCCTTGCAGCTGTCAAAGAGTCTTTTCTTCTATACACAAGTTTGTTTTTGAGCTTGCTTGCTTTCAGTGAAGATCAGTGATTACAGTCTTAAGTGTGGATTCACCTGAACATCAAAAAAACAAAAATCCTCACAAGTAGACCAACAAGCTACATAATGATAAATGGAGAAAATATTGAAGTTGTCAAGGATTTCATTTTCTTTGGGTCCACAACCAGTGCCCATGGATGCACCAGTCAAGAAACGAAATGGCATATTTCATTAGACAGATCTGCTGCGAAAGATCTCTTTAAAGTGTTAAGAAGCAAAGAATGTTACCTTGAAGACTAATGCATACCTGTTCGTAGCTGTCACGTTTTCTGTCACCTTATATGCATGTGAATTCTACACAGTGATTAAGGAAGACCAGGTAAGAATTGTTCCTTTAAATTATGGTATTGTCAAAGAATATTGAATATACCATGAACTGCCAAAAGAATGAACAAATATTCCTTGGAAGAAATACAACTCAGAATGCTCCTTTGAAGCCAGAATAGGAGAACCATGTCTTACATAGTTTCAACACGTTACCAGAAGCAATCAGTCCCTGGAGAAGGAAGTCATGCGTGGTAGGCTAGAGGGTCAGCAAAACAGAAGGAAAATCCTCATCAAGATACATTGACGTGGAGGCTTCAGTACTGGGCTCCAGCAAGAAATGTGAGCTGATCACAGGACCAGGCAGAGCCTTGTTTGCTTTTACTACTAGTTCGAATGACTAGATGACGCCTAACAACAACTGTTTTGTCCCTGTGGTATCTTCCAGCAACTTTATAGTTGTGGCTTTAACATTTAGATCTTTGATCCTTCTGGGTTTGTTTTTGTGCATGATGTGAAGAGTCCTGTTTTATTTTTCTGTGTATGTGTGTCTACTTTTGCCAGTATCATTTGTTTTATCGAGACTCTTTCTTTTCCACTGACTGCACTTTGATTGTTTTTGGAACATCAGTTGCCCGTTGATTGATGGACTTACTTTTGTGATAGCCCTTTGTTTTGATCATTAGCATAATGGGCTGTAATGATTCACCTACAAGATAATGAATTTGTTGAAGACAACGTCTCATTCATTGGGGCCTCTCATGCACTGTCTTGAAGGTCCACTCAATATATTGTTCATGGAATGAATTGTTGTATTTCATCGAGTGAGAGGTATTAAAGGTTTAGGAAAAGAAGGAAAGAATAATAAAAGGCGGATTGACTGTTGTATTTGACCAAAATTGTCAGCAGAGATTCCTATTGTTCATTCTGTGTGTGTGCATTGTATAATTTTTAAACTTGTGAAGCATTTAGGAGAAAGCAGAGTAATCCTTGGTGAGCTTTCTGTAAACACTCTGTATTCCCAAAGACTTCTGAATGGGGTCACTGATGCTCAGAATGATCACTCAGAAACTGTGAAAAACTCTTTATCAGCAGAGATGCAATGAGTTTTATTTAACAACTTCCCAAAACAATATGGGGAAGGGCTAATACAGTATTACGCGCATACATGTACGTGTATCTCTGTGTGTGTGTGTTTTTAATTTATCATTGTGAAACAGAACACACATGTGCCAAAGTGACAAACACATTGTATAAAGATATTGAGCACTGAGGATTTTAGGTG